>OY757189.1:50913377-52340877 GCA_963583895.1 Melanophora roralis | reverse complement strand
TGTGCTAAATTTTTGTCAAAATTATGCCATTTTTGAAATCACCTTGAAAATTTTGACTTTGCATATTTTTCACGGCTAGACGAATAAAGATAATTAAATAAATTTTTTTGTGCAGGCTTAACAAACTTTTTAGAAACACAAAAATATTTTTAAAAATATTTTTAGCATAACTACAATTGCAGACATTTGCAACAAACCAAATAAAGTCTGGGTCAAAAACAACAATTTTAAATTTCAAACCCAAATATCGTTTGAACTGTAACAGGTAATAAGAAAGAGTGATTATGTTTTCTTTTCAGATTTTAATTTTCATCAAATAAATCTAAAAATCATTGAAATCGGTTGATATTTACAAAAGTTATAAGCATAGAAATGTTTTGTAAGCCCGAGGAGGTCAACTTTGGCACCCTGTAGCTCAATGTATGTATATACAGGGTAGTCCAAAATTTTATTTTCTAAGACCTTGGGTCCTCCTCTACGACTCCTTCATACATTATTTTATAATTGGACAAATAGTTTCGAAGATACAGATTTATTACCATTTTTTTGCGTTTGGCCTCACTTTACCACGTTTCTACAATTATTTGTCGCTATTTGTTCCGCCAAAAATATTGTAAGAACAAACAAAATATCGAGGCAAATATTTGTAACGACGTGCTGACAAAGTGTTTACACTATGCAAAGCTTTGTTCACAAACAAAGAATTTTTTAGCCAACAAACAGTCGAAAAATATTTGGTGGCTAACAAATTCGAGTGTTTACACTAGGACAAACAAAATTTTTATTATTTTGCACAAATATTAGCACAGTCTAAACGCACCTTTATCAAAGCTTAATATAAAACTGTAGACGTACTGTTGGCAATGTCGCCAAAAAGGCAACATAATAGTCGATGAAAGTGTTGACATGGGGACACTTGTTCCCAAGCTTCCTTCAGGGATATACATATATATAAAAAAAAACCAACATTTGTTTTTGTTTTAAATATAAACACTCACACACTATTCGTTAATTTTTTTACAAAAACACGTAAAATTTAGTAGTTTATTTGTAAACTTTTTTCATATAGACAAACACTTGAAACCAATAAAAAATCGAAACTATAAGATTACATTTACATGATGCAATTTTTTTAATATTCCTTCAATAAAATTTTTGTTTGTTGACAAAACGAGTTGAAGTGACTACTTTTCTACACAGTTCGTAAAAATCCGAAAATTTTCATTCAAGTTCATACTTACATGTATATATCATGAAAAATGCCTTCATGTACATTTTGTTCAAGAAAAGAAAAAAAGATAATCTTTAATGTAAAAAGTTACATTATAAGAAAGCATTTATAAAGGTATTTTTATTTTTACATGTGTGCCTCAATAAGTATTTAAAACCAATGACTGTTAAAATGAAAATCAAAAAATAAAAAATATTATTTTTTTAAACTTATCTATAAAAATAATAATTATCGTTGTTACCCGTTTTTATCAAAATTAAAAAAATGACCGTCCTACTAAAAAAAAAAAATTTACAGAGAACATGATATTCAACAAATATAGTTTAATACTATCAAAATGGTGAGCTTTACTTGATCCTACGATGTTTCATTGTGCCTGCTTTTTTCTTGAAAAATTATTTCGGTCCTGTTGGATTTGATTTTTTGACAAAAATACACTTTAAAATTCTTATTAAATAAAAATATAAACATTATAATTTGTTTCAGCGAAAGACATAAGTGTTTTTACATTTTTGAGCAATATATTAAAATATTTTTTAATTTAACCAAAAAAATTTTTTATTACTGTCAGGCCGATTGCAAAATTTTATCCGAAGCTTTTTTTGTTTTTCATGGTTTTTTGGGAAAGAGTAAAAGGACACAGCTAAAATAAGATTTGTTAAGAACACGCTTACAATTAGTTTTAGCACAATTTCTCACTTGAATTTTTCTGATCGTTTTGCATGCATTGCCCCACTGCACACTTCGTGTTTACGATTTGCTTCGAAATTTTAAATAAGTTTTTTTGCCTCTTATAGCTTTTAAATACACTTCGCACACAATTTTTATAATAACTATTATTTTTTTGCACTATATTTAATAAATTTAAATTAAAAATTCGTTTTAAATAACGAAATTCGACAAATTAATTTTTGGGAGAAATGTCAAAGTGATTTTAGTGCAGGGTTGTCAAATCTCACATAACATATAAATCTTTTCCGGCAAAATTAGGAATTAATCTAGAGCAATAATAATTTCAATTTTAGTGTCAAACTCCATACAAAAAAAGCAAAGAGTAAGAGAATGACTGTCTTATTTTTTTAGGGATGTTGCACCTAATGAGAATAACAGACAAAAATGGGCGCCATGCTCATTGTTTAACGTAAGTTGACGTAGTTGTTTCTCTTTAACTTTGCCAGCCGTGTATAACAAAGGCTTGCTATAGTTCTTGTAATATTTCTTGTTTGGCACTAAAGGTTTCAAAAACAGTGCTAAGTGCTGGTTTTTTTGTGGCTATAAATGCTTAAATAATTGTGTTGAAATTGATTCAGCATTATGCATAATTAACAGAAAGTTAATATTATTTTAAACGTTTATGGATACAAAAAAACAAAATTTTTTTGGGTAAAATTCAAATTAGATGATGTAGTGTGATTTAGTTATTTTTCAAATATCTAGCGCTTTGTTTTTAAGCAATTAGAAACTTTGTATTATTAACTTATGACAACACTGATATAGCTTTGACAAAAGTATTCACACACTGAATAAATTCACAATGTATAAATTCATGCATTGATCAAACGAAGATAATTTTATTCGAGGCAGATTTTTGTTCAACTCATTAAAATCGCTTAAGAGTTTAACACCAGATAAAATTAAGATAAAACCTAATTATGCTATTCTCTGGTACGTAAACATACTACTGCGCCATTTTTCATTGTTAATGAGAAAATTCCAAACGAAATTGGGAATTTTCATTTGAAATTCAGAATTTTTATTTGTAATTGAGAAAATTCCAATAAAAAATGAGAAAATTTTACATGATATTGAGAAAAAAACCAAAAAAAATTAAAAATTTGAAATTGAAAATATTTTATATTAAATCAAGATTTGTTTTTAGAAAATGCCTTCTACCACCATCGTATTCAACTAATTTTTAAAACGCTTCATCGACGCGTTAAAAATAAAGCGCATTCTTGCAGTGCTTAATTTAAAAAAATTATATGGTTGGAGAAAAAAACAATGTTTAGGCAAAGATAAATGTACCACACGTCAATCTTCTCCAATGTCGGAGATCAAAGGCTCGCTTTTAAGAAGAACTTAAAAACGTGTGTTATTACCACAGATTGCATATCACAACATTAAATTAGTTTAGTTTGGGTCTGGAAGATAGGCCAGAATATATCTCTGCTACTTATTTAATAAAATTGCCTGCATAGATTTGTATTTACCTTTCCATATTTTTATTTATGTTGCGCTATGAATGCATTTATGTTGTACGTATTGTATGTACGTTCATACTAATTTTAAATAAAATTTTATTTGGAATTTTCTCATTTCCAATTAAAATATATTCACAATTTCAAATGCAAATTCTCAAGTTCAATAAAAATTTTCTCATTTACAGTAAAAAATGAACAAAACTATTATATCGAACATTTGTTCTTGGCTTCCAAAAGGGCTTTTTATAAATTCAATATTGAGTAAGTAGCCAGGTTGACACCGGCTTCGGGAATGTGTTACCTTAATTTCTGGGGTATCTTCAGCTTAATATATTGTTAATTGGTTCCAAATATATTATATCCATTATACCTATATAGACATGCATGCATACATCCTTAGTTCATTAAAATTAACGCATTTAAACTTATTACGCTCATATTCATATGTCAAATTTAAAATATTCTCATTTGGACCATTAATATTAGTCATGCAAATTAAAGTTTTCAATACAAATAAAGCCCTAAATGATTAAAAAATACAAAGAATAGGCAACCCTTGCATGGGTTAAACTACGTCATCAGAGAGGCAAACATGCGCAAGTCGCAATCTCTAATAGTCTATCATTCCTGTTCCCGCTGCCAACCATATTACTACTCTGTGTGTAATAACACCTTACAAATACATCTACATCAGCTGTCAAATACAGAAAATATTTTTGCAAAGGCCGCAACTCGCTTGGGTAAGTATATTTGCTTTCATTAATATTTCTTTCTTTTTGTTTATTTTCAGGTTTTGATGGATTTTGGACAAAATAAATATTGGGTAAATATGTATTGTTTCAATTTTTAAGATTCTTTTTAGGTATTATAAATATTTTTTCTTTTCAGGTACAAATCATATTAGCATAAAAGGAATAACTACAAACAAAAAAACAACAAAGAAACAAAAAGTGAAAAATGAAAATTAAAAACTAAAAATAATGAAATTGACGACTGGGACTCGGGCAGGAGGTAGTTTCTCCTAAAGGCCGCAAGCCCCTCCCCAATATACTTATATATTATGAGGGATTAGAGGCATTGGGAAATGTAGCTTCATCCCGAATTGTTGTTGCCTAAGACGCCGCCACGCAAAATTTTTTTTGAACACAGGGGCGTATTGGCCAACTAATTGGGCCCTTTAACAGGTCATTGACCTCCCGCAACAAAACACCGGTCTCGCTGCACGCAACAAGAGGGGACGGTGTGCGGGAACTGATTTACGTTCAACGTGGGGAACTCCCACACCCTGACACAAGTCTCATCAAACCGGGCACTACTTATCAAGATACCAGTTTGCATTGTTACTTCATACATGTATGTAAATCGTCTGTTGGAGATTCGCTCACTCTACACTAGGCATCTTTGACTTACGGGAAGTATTTTATTCTATTCGCTAAATAAAAAAAACTCTTACTTTGTTTAACCTTCTTTTCTTTTCAGGCTAATTACTTTCAACATACTCTAATTACTACTCATGACATTCATACAGGTTTAATTATGGAAAAATTTATCTTACCAAACTTGAATCAACTAAAACAGTGAGTCATATCTACATAATTTTATGTATGTATTATTATCTACATATCTGTTTGAGATTAGTGAAACTTTGGTACCTATCCTTCTACTTAGATTGTTCGTTACTTAGGCTTTGTCCATTTAGAAATCCGGTACCCTACGATCAAAAACTTTTAGTTTAAGTGTAACATTAGGGTGGTACATATAAATTCTGATTATTTAAATGATTAATTATATCATTTTTGTTTGATCTTAATACTATTTTTAACTATCCTAATATTGCACTAAAACTAAGCTTTTATCACAGGTTGAGTTTTTTTATCACAGAAAGATGGTTTTTTATCACAGAAGGAGTTTAAATCTAAGAATTATCAGGTACATAGGTAAATATTAGGACAACACAAGCGTTTATAAATACATTCAAGTCTATTAAAAATTAATAAAATTTTGTTTTGTGTTACTAATTCTAATATTGCACTTTGTAACATTTTTCTATCACAGATTTAAATCCTAGGTGACTAAACCTTAATATCTTTCACGTGAAAAACTCCTATAGATTTACCCTGTAGGTCTTCCAGTTCATACATGTTGTTACCTATGGGCCTAGCTATGCGACATTTTAAAAATTTGCGACAAAATTTCGCGTTTCTATTCTTGCCAAAGTCGCTTAATATTGTGTTTCTTCTAAAGACTTCTTGACCTGGAAGCAATTTTACGTTTCTAGCTCTTTTATTATATCTAGCTGCACTTTTCTCATATGCATTATGCATATTATTCCTAATCTTTTCTCTAATCAGTTCCAACCGATCATTGTTCGCCATACTCTCTATCTCATGATCAGATAGTGACCTAAGTTTTCTTGCTAGCCTGTAATCGGCACCGTGTGAAAACATGTGGAAACCGAATAGTGCAAAGAAAGGTGTCACTCCTGTTGCCGAGTGAACTGAGTTTCTAAGAGCACATTCTATTTCTGCTAAATATAAGTCCCCGTCCCTATGATCTTCATTTAGATAAGCTCTTATTGCTGCTAACACAGATTGATTCACCCTCTCCGAAGCATTAGATTGGGGTGAATAGAAAGCGGTTTTCATATGGCTTATCCCAAATGTTTCCATTAACTCTTGAAAACCTTTAGCTACAAATTGGGACCCATTGTCACTATGTATTGTCTCCGGGACTCCAAATTTATAAAATATTTCATTTGTCAAGAATTTAATAACGTTCGCGGTAGTAGCTTCTCTCATAGCCTTTAGGAATATAAATTTAGTGAAGTGGTCCATGACTATTAATACATAACTATTGCCACTTTTTGATCTAGGATATTTTCCTAAAAAGTCTATGTATAATTTCTGAAAGGGTCTATCAGTTTTTACTTCGCGACCTATTTCGGGCATTAGATTTCTATTTGAGGGTTTGGTTTCTTTGCATATTTGGCAGTTTCTTACATATTCTTTAATATGTATGGTCATTTTCGGCCAATAAAAGAATCTTTTCACCTTTTCCATGGTTTCAGCGGTACCACCATGGGCTGACGTGTTTGCCATGTGAGCCTTTTCAATTATTGCATGCGTTAGACTGTAGGGTATCCATAATTTCCATTGTAATTGATCGTCAATATTCGGTTCACTACAAGTGCGCTTAAATATTTTCCCATCTATTACTTTTAAATCCGGCAATTTGTCTGCGTTTTCTTCAATTTGTTTTATAAGTAATAGATATTCATCTGACTCGAATTCGGTTGTTTCGAAATCCAATAAATTTTCGGTCTGAATCTCTTCAACGTCTGTCTGAGCCATGCGTGATAACATATCGGCAACTATATTTTCGGATCCTTTTCGATGCTCGATTTGGAAATCGAAAGCCTGTAATTGTAAAGACCACCTGGCCAATCTACCATTCAGGTCTTTGAGCGTCATCAGCCACTTTAGGCTTGCATGATCTGTAATAATTGTAAATGGCATCATTTCTATGTATGGCCTGAACTTTTTCACTGCCATTACTGCCGCCAAACATTCTTTTTCCGTTACCGTATAATTTTTCTGGCAGGGATTTAGTTTTTGTGAGTAGAAAGCTATTGGATGTTCTTCATTGTTCTGATTAAGTTGGTATAGTACGGCACCAATACCTGCGTCGGATGCATCGCATTGTATGTAGAATCGTTTCGAGAAATCGGCATGTTTTAAAACTGGAGCTGAAGTTAATGCCTTTTTAAGTCTTTCACATGCTTCAGTAGCCTCAGGGGTCATCTTGAACTTTTTACACTTCTTCAATGTATCCGTCAGAGGTGCTGAGATGGTCGCAAAATCTTTTATGAAGCGTCTATACCATCCAGCTGTTCCTAGAAAGCTTCGAACTTCTCCGGCTGACTTTGGCAATTTAATGTTTCGGATAGCTAACACTTTATCAGGATCCGTTTTAAGTGTGCCTCCGCCTATTATAAACCCTAGGTACTTTAACTCCTGAAAACAGAACTGCGACTTTTGTAGGCCAATTGTTAGGTTAGCTTCCCTTAAGCATTGTGCTACTTCGCTCAAAAGTTTTATGTGCTCTTCAAATGTGCTTGATATGACTAATAAGTCGTCCAAATAAATAAAAACGTTTTCTCTCAATCGATTCGGTATGACTTTATCCATTAGGCGACAAAGTCTCTGGGCAGCGTTGCAAAGCCCGAAAGGCATTACCCGGAACTGGTACAACGGCCTGCCTGCTACCGTAAACGCTGTATAGGCTTTACTCTCTTTATCTAACTCTATTTGCCAGAACGCATATTTTAAATCCACACTACTTATGTAATGTGTTTCGTCTATCCTACTCAAAATACCATCTATATTTTGCAAAGAATATGCATCCTTTACAGTTAATTTATTAAGTTTACGCGCATCTAAACAAAAACGATTTTTTCCTGGCTTTCTTACAATTGTAGTTCTATTCGACCAAGGACTTTCACTTAATTCAATGACTTTTAATTCTAGCATCGTATCGATTTCTTTATAGGTAATTTCCTGTACCGCAGGAGAAATGGGATAGTACCGATCCTTTATAGGTTCTGCACCATCTATTAGTTTTATCGTGTGCTTTTCTAAACTTGTCATTCCCAATCCTTTCTCCTCAAATGCATCGAACTCTCTTATCACGTTATCTAGTTGTTCTTTTTGTTGCTCACTTAACTCATGGGGTTTTAATTTATATTCATTATTTAAAACGAAATCTTTACTTATTTTCTCAAAATCTATTTCTTCATTACTTATAACTTCAGGGGCCAATTCGAATACTTTCCAAAAATCTATTCCTAGGTATAGGGACTGTTCCAAATCTGGACAAAGATACAACAGCATAATATTCTCCTGATCTTTGTACCTTATGGATACGTTTACTTTACCTAATACTCGATGATACTGACCACTGGCAGTTTTCACATTGGTCAGTATTGGTTGAATATTAAGTCCTAATTCATCAACTAATTCTCTACATCCTTTTCCCAGGATACTCACTGAAGCTCCTGTATCAAGCAATCCATTAACTAACTTTCCTTCTATACTAACATCTGCGTAGCATCTATTATCGTTACCTTTTTGACTCATTTTATACACAGCTTCAATTATCAATCGTCTCATTCTACGACGCTCCTTAAACTTCTGACGTACTTTCAAAATTCTGTTTGATAATTGACCTCGTTTACTTTTACTACTAAAAATTCTATCTCTTACTAAATTATAGTTTTGTTCTCTTAGATCTTTAGGTATATAATGCCTTATTTGCGCCATGTTGTCGATTGGAAGATTTATAATATTTTTCTTTAGTTTTTCGAAGGAGACTGACTTCCCGATGAGCGCTGGTACCCCTTCATTCCCACGCTCTTGGATGTGTTTCCCGCCTGGCAGATCGGGCATCGCTGAGTAATTACGTTCGGCTTTCCGCATTTATAACAGAACAATGTTCTTTCAGTTATAGGGCAATCCATAAATACGTGACCTGGTTGCCTACAATTCCAGCATATAATTGGCTGTTTTCTTTGCTGTGAATTAATCCTTATAGCGTCTACTTGCTCATCAGTACTCATATGATTTTCATCCTCATCTTTCTCTTCTTCCACATAGGCTTCGTTAACGTATTTGGCTGCACGAGAAACTGGGTGCGCATTTCTATTCTCTCTTCTTGGGAAATTTTTCTCTGCCTCATTGCATTCGACTCTCAATTGCTCTACCGAAGACACTGCAATGGGGTATACGATTCTTGCTATACTTTCTTTAATATTTCTTTTTATAATTTTAATTAGGTCATACTCAGGAATTGGTTGTACTAATTTAGATCTTATCTGGCACATTGCATGGAAATAATTATCAATCGATTCACCTGTTTGTTGCTTTCGTTCAACTAAATCAGTCATTATTTCAAAATTCGACCTTGACGTTTGGTACTGAATCAAAAGCGCATGACGTAAACCTGGCCACTCAAATACTCTATGTGTTCGTACATGTAACCAATACCACTCTCTGGCAGCTCCTGACACTAATAAATGAAAGTCTCGTAAAATTTCGGACCACGGAATTTGATAATGCATTTGCAAATGCTCAAGACGAAAGACAAAATCATCGATAGATAAACGCGCCGGATTGCCGTCAAAAACAATGCCTAACTTATCTACCCGAATTCTTGTTAGCTCGTTATTTACGCTATTACCCCCGATTTCATATGCTCTTTGCAACGGTAATTGTATATTCACAGTTTCAGATGTAGCATTGCTACCTGAACCATTTTCGGACACAAATCTGGTATTCAAACTATTTTCTACTTGAGGGTTGTTTGCAGATATGAGAGGATTCACCGTATTTTCATTTCGGACTGACATATTTTGACTCTGGACAGATACCCTAGTCAGATTTACTAAACTAGCCGTTATTTCCGCTAAGCTTTTTCTAATGTCGCTGGTTTCATCTTGAACCATTTTCTTTAGTCTGTCTTCAACAGAACCTTGTGGCATCTCTGGTTCTTGAGGTAGGGTTCTTCCAACTTCTGGCGTACGGATTTGTTCTACCCTATTTTGGCCTACGCCACTAGGTACTACCACATTATTACTAGAAGAAGCCTGATTTACAGTATTTATTGTTGCGGATAGATCTTGGATCTGGGGTCTACTTGTTCCTGGTGTCCTGGACATTGTTCTATTGCCTGGTACTGTTTTTCTAACTTTGGGGACTGTATGTAAAATGGATCTATTTGTATCGAATTGGGGCTGTCTATTTCTTTTTCTATTTTGGGCTTGTGCACGAGTTTCTGTGCTCATGCTCTTTCTCACAAAAAATACAAAGAAATGCTTCCAGTTATAAATAATAAAATCACAAATTTTTCAAACAAAAAAAATATATGTATATATAGGTAATAATAATAAAAAACATGCAAAAATAACATATAAAGTTTTTAAATAAAAAAAAAACAAAATAAAAAAAATCAACCACCAAAATAGTTAAACGACAAACACTATTATTATATATATGTATTCAAAATAATAGTGCTAATAAAAATAAAATAATAAAAATAAAATGTATAAAATAGTAAAAATAAAAATCAATCGGTATATAAATATGTAAAAAAAAACAAAAAAGGTAATTATAAAACATGCAAAATAAATATATAAATAATTACTAAAATAAATAGGTATAAATAAATAATTAAATAAAAAAAACGGACACGTATGTAACACTCGTTAAAAACAAATAAATGATAATGCAAACACTAAAATTTGTTAATCTAGGTATATAAATAAACTACTCCAATGAGCTACTCAATGTATTACACAAATTTTAAATTCAAATTTCACATTTAGTATTCAAGTATAATTTTGTATAAAAATCACTAATTCTCTTTTTATTTTCTTTACAGCTTTATTTCATGGTTTGGCAATGATGGGAGGATATGCAGTCGTACGGTTTTATTTTACTTTATTGAATTCGGTAAGCGGTGTAAATCAATTTACAACAAATCTTTCTCTCAGGCTCGCACAGTTATTGTACATCATTCGGTATCATTTGTCGAACGAGCTACACTAACCAGCAAATAATGGTAAATACGACATACCCCATGTCATATAACACAGGAGGCTATTTATCACTATCAACTTTGCGAGAACCTTTAATAATTAACAAAAAGGAATTTTATTTTACCACAAATCTCAAAAATCAGAAAAACGCATAGTACAATTGAAACAGGACCATTACTCTGTCAAGCTACTGATGCTTTCCCTGTAAGTATTTTTATAGAATCTCATTTTCTCACGGCTTAATTTTCATACTACTCTATGATTTTAGATTCTTATCCAGAGGCTATAAAAGTTATCACCATTCGATTACGAGTTTCCATTTGGGCTATTTCAATAATAAACTAGTAGTCTATTGTCGCATGCTTTGCTCTTATACATGCTCACTTGTACAACAAAAGGGGTAACCCAACTGGTTTCACATCACCTCTAAAGTTGCATCATTTTGATTGGGCGCCATTTTTAATGTTACGAAACTGCGTGGCCTGACGACTTCACCGACTAGCATCTCATCTCAGGAGGTCCCAACCCTGCGCCAGATTCGAAACGCAACATCAAAAAAAACTTTACTGGAACTTTACCACAACACATCTACGGTCTTTACATTCAACACACCCTCTTACCACATTTGGAGACAGATGTTGCTCTCCTTAATCGCCCTCCCAACCGTGTCGTACTCTTCAGCCAGTCAACCATTTTAGTACGACCCTATTCCCGTACGGCCGAACTCTAGCACTTACCTGCCCATCATTGCCATAAGAATAATTTAATCCATCATTTTACCTTGTTCTTATCAGCTATAAAGATACATATTTATTTAAGAAAAACTTAAACGCTAATATTATTATCACTATAACACTACTGAATTTATAAATATAATACAAATAATTACGACACTAATATAATCAATAAAGGCATGCAAAATACGTATATAAAATTTCTTTTTGTTTTCGATTTCTTAAAATGTTTAACAACTCAATATTACTATGAACGCTCAAACTCTTTCCTTTAAAATATATTTTTAAAGCTTCGGACACCGTTTTCTTTCTCTACGTCTGAAGGAGCTCCCTAATAACGCTAAACAAACTTCTGAAACTATTATTTCCTCTAAATTTTTATTTTACCCGCGCGCGTCTGTTGAGCCTTCACAAATATAATTTTTGTTTCCGGTAAGTATGTATTTTTTTTCCCGGTCCTTAAGGGGATAATCTTTACTTAAATCACACACACTACCACACTCTCTATAACACACAATTATTCCACAATATCACTATTTTTACACTTTATTTAAAAAAAATAGGCAAAATATATATATACGTAAATTAAACAAATAAAAACGTTTACAATGCTTAATTAAAAATAATAAAATCTGCAATCTGTTGTTTTTCTTATATTATTTCTCCAAAAAAATCTGGAACAAATCGCTGCTGGTTCATATAATTGTTTTCTTTCTCCACAGAGACTTTTCTTTTCTTTTAACAAAACTGGAAACTTTTTACTTTAACAGCCTAGCCCTTTATTCGGTATTGAACTTTGGTTCTGGACTACTCAAGCCAAAATATAATTTAGAATAAAACTTGTTACCTGGCTATATCTGTGTGGTTCTTTTGGCCTCAATTTAGGGTTATGGATCCCTCCGTGCCCAATGGTTATAGCCAGCTACACCGAAACATAAAAATAAAATCACCCACACCTTGTTAACTTCTATTATTTTCTCCAAGTTTTTATTTTTCAAACTTACGTAATGTTTAATCAATTTTAAAATATTTGAAAATAGACCACACCACACAAATAAGGAAAGTTCTTAACTTTATTAATTTTTTGTTACAAGTTCTTTTCTTTAAGATTTTTAATTTTATTTAAACTTTAAATTTTACTTAATTTTTTCACTTGTTCCGCTTAACTTTCACTTTATAATAATCCATTTATTCTCCCTCGTCTCTTTTTATACCTTACTTCTATTGTTATAAACTTCCCAACTCTCCGCACTCGTCAATAATTTTATTATAGTATTAGTAACCATTTTCGCGCCTTAATTTCTCTTAAATTTAATTTTATATACTTTATAAATTATTATTTTTATAAATAAATAACATCTAGAACTTTCATTTTTTTTCTTCTTTGTTTTCCCGCCTGTACCTGTTTTTTTCTCTTTCTAGCACTTCTTTCTCCATTTTTCATACTCTCACTCCCCATATATATCAGTAAATCATAAATTTTAGCAAGTTATATAATTTCCATTCATAATTAAAATTTAAAATTTATCAAGTTTTTATTTCCGTAATATTGAATGGAAAATACAACCCTGGGGATTTTTACACTTATTCCCGCTGCCAACCATATTACTACTCTGTGTGTAATAACACCTTACAAATACATCTACATCAGCTGTCAAATACAGAAAATATTTTTGCAATGGCCGCAACTCGCTTGGGTAAGTATATTTGCTTTCATTAATATTTCTTTCTTTTTGTTTATTTTCAGGTTTTGATGGATTTTGGACAAAATAAATATTGGGTAAATATGTATTGTTTCAATTTTTAAGATTCTTTTTAGGTATTATAAATATTTTTTCTTTTCAGGTACAAATCATATTAGCATAAAAGGAATAACTACAAACAAAAAAACAACAAAGAAACAAAAAGTGAAAAATGAAAATTAAAAACTAAAAATAATGAAATTGACGACTGGGACTCGGGCAGGAGGTAGTTTCTCCTAAAGGCCGCAAGCCCCTCCCCAATATACTTATATATTATGAGGGATTAGAGGCATTGGGAAATGTAGCTTCATCCCGAATTGTTGTTGCCTAAGACGCCGCCACGCAAAATTTTTTTTGAACACAGGGGCGTATTGGCCAACTAATTGGGCCCTCTAACAGGTCATTGACCTCCCGCAACAAAATATGTGTTGTACGATGCATATTCAAAAAAAGTATTTGCTTAATAGAATCGTGCAAAAAGGAACTTAGTGAGAAAGTGAAGGGAAATATCAAAAGACATTAAAAACTACTTCACAAACAAGACATACAAAGTAATGATGAAAGTTATGGTGACGATGCTTTTGTTTGTCACTGGTTTGTAAAACCTTAACCGCATATTTTTATTAGTAAAATCATTAAATCGGATTCATTGAAAAATTTGAATGAAACGAAGTTAAATAAATGCAAATATTTTATTATGAAAGCAAGAAAATTAAAAAAGTAGTTAAGAACCACAACGTATAACAGTGCCTGGTTTTTTAATTTATTAAAAACATGTTTTCAAAAAAAAAAAAAATATTATTCCTACTTTTTTTAAGCATTTCAAAAATTATGCAACAAATTTTTACATATGGCAGCACCAGTAACGTGACCAAAAATTTTATGTGTACACATTTATGAATGCTTCGCGAAAAAATTCATTTATGATTTCTCACTTATAAGAAGTACTCGAATTTGATGCTTTTCATTTATGTTCGTGAAAAGAAAAACATAAATTTTTCTTTTCACTTCTCACTTATGAGTGGTCCAAAAAAAATTTTTTTCTCCCTCGAGAGTGAGAAGGCACAAAATGTTTTTTAAAAACTCATTCATTAATGAAAAATTGCTGCAATAAACACAGCGCTCACACTCGCACTCACGAATGAGAAGTGAGTGAGCAATTTTGAACTCTGAGATAAACACATCAATATTATAATCAATAGAGCAATGCAATAATAATCAGGTGAAATTAAAGTAATGCAGCAGTTTTAAACGAAATGCAAAATTAGAATGCGAGAACAAACGAACATCTAGCAACAAACGATCTTTCAAACACTGAAGTACGTATCCTAGGTATGATAATCTGAGGATTGCTAACAGAATGTGCAAACGAAAATTCTCGACGTAAGGCATCAGGCAACCCAGTTTTAATCACCCGAAATAAGATTAATTAATTGCGCAATAAGACAAAGTTCCCAAAGGAACAACCCAAAAACATTTTGACAAATTCAGAAACATGGCTATGTCTACGAATTTTATAAACATAACGAAAAATCATATTTACAATCCGATTCAACTTCCAGACATTACCACACAAAACCCCCGAGGCATGAGGCATTAATAGAGCAAAAGCCAACTTGCGCCTAATGAAAAAAGGGAGATAGTAATTACTTTAGTAAAATCTTTTGAGGATTCCCACTATCCTTCCATACAAATGATCAATATGACAACTAAAGTTGATTTGATCATCGACGACCACTCCTAATCGCTTCAGGTGGTTGGCGAACTCAATCCTAGCACCATCAACAAAAACCTCAACATTCTCTGAAGGACCGAAAAATAAAGCCTTAGTCTTATATGGGTTAATTTTTAAACAATTCTCAACCGACCAGTCCACAATACAGTCCATAGTATAGTTAATTTTAGACTCCAGAGCATCAGTATTACCACGGTCAGAATTAAAAAAAGAAAAATGTCATTAGCAAATAAGTAAGGGTCGCATTTAATAAGATCAATATAGTCAGTCAAGTCATTAACATAAAGTATAAAAAGTAGAGGGCCTAAGACAGATCCTTGTGGAACACCTGAAGTTAAAAGAAGTGTGTACGAAACCGTACCATTAAATTCTACAAACTGAAATCTTCGAGACAAATAGGAAAAAATAAGCGTACAATCAGAGTTGGAGAATCAAAACAATAGCCTCAACTTATTAACTAAGGTAACGTAGTTAAAAGAATTAAAAGCTGTCGTTAAATCAAGTGAAACTACTGTACAGATTTTGCCTTATTACCGTAGCGACGAATAAGATCCCTTAAATTAAGCAATAACGACGTGGTGTTATGGCCACGACGAAAGCATATTGGCAAGGAATGATATATTGCGAAACAAACACAAGCATTTGATCCTTCAATACATGTTCAACAATTTTAGACAAGGCAGGAAGTATAGAAATAGGACGCAAATCGTCTAAGCACCGAACCGACTTACTCTTAGGAATAGGAACTACTCTAGCCGTTTTCCATCTTAAGAAAACGTATAGGTATAGCATCAACGCCAAGAGACGTAGACTTTACTTTACATAATGCCACAAACAACTCATCTACAGTTTCAGACCTAAATGAAAAATTTCCAACGCTGCTCGCGAAATAATTATTTACATCAACATCCATTTCAAAACTCAACGAAAGATTTTCAGAGAAACCACCCCCCTTCAACACTCTCCATAAGCCCGATGCGTCTAACCCAGAAAACAGTTTACTATAATACCTCCTTCTTTCACTACGAATTACATTCTTAGGTCTATTTCTGTACCTGCAAGAAACTCTCTAGTTTCATTTGACCTAACCAAGCGAAAGTGAGATTAAGCTAGATCTCTTAAAGATTTCGCCAAAACAACATTACATGAACTCATCCATTTATCATTGATAGGCCTCACTTTCCTGCTAACATCAGGAACAAACGAAAAAAGCTGCTCAATCAAAGATTGAAAGACAAAGACAATCCCAGTTTATATGTACCAGCATAATTGCTAAACGCAAAAAAATGTTCCGTATTAGACACATCCAACCGAAAAGCATCATATATCAATGAATGGTGCGAAATTTTAGAACATTGTCCCTGAGGCACATCCAAACGCGTCGCCCTAGAACTATGAGCCACAGATAAATTACATCGACACACATCATTCTCATATGATTAGCAGAGCAGGTGCTAAATATGTTGCAATTAAAGTCACCCACTACAATAATGCTGGAATATTGAAGAAATAACGCAGCATTAGAATTTTCAACAGAGTACAAATTTTCTCAAGAGTGAGCGATAAAAAAACACCATTCATGAAAAATCTCGAGAGCGAAAAATCCTAAAAAAAATTTTTTCTTTTCACGTTCATAAAAGAGCGTGAATAAATTTTTGCCAACCCTCACTCACTTATGAGAAGTTTGTCGTTTTTTTTTTCACGCTCACAAATCACAAATGAAAAATAAAAACCAAATTTTATTTCTCACTCACAAATGAATGAAAAATTTCTTCTTTTCACTTTCGATTCATTCTTTTATGAGTGCGAGTGTTGCTTTAATATTTTTCACGCTTTGTAACAGAGTTGCCGGAAAACAATTTTTTAAGCGTGTGAAATTTTTACTCCTAATAAAAGTAAAAAAATTCTTGCATTTACATATTTTTTTTATTTTGCTGCTTGTATATACTTATATGTTGTTAAATTTAAAAAATACTACACATCTATATTTTGATCAGTCTTTTGAGTATATTTTTAATTAAGTGACTTTTAATGCTATTTGAAAAAAAGAAATATATTTTTAAATAAAATAACAACCACAAATTTATGATAAAAATTACGTTTGTTTTCCAGAGTAAGGCAAAAAAGCTATTTTAAAAGAATTGCGTTACTTCATTTTTATACTGAGAAATCGATAATTAGGTTTATAAACAATAATAAATAAATATTAACATTTATTTATTGTGAAAAAGTCATATTTATAAAAAAATTGTTTTTGTTAAGAAACTTAAATAATACATTATATTTTATGTTGTGATTTTTTAGAAATATTATAGTCTTCACTGACACAAATTTTCATAGCAATCTTTAAAAATATTTTTGAACTGTTTTCCTAAATTTTTAATTGACGTTTTCTAATAAAAAAAAGTATTTCTTGTGTATTGTGTTCAAGGTCGTAACTGCTCTTTTTTTAATTTACCTTACTTTGGCTAATGGAACTACTTCAAACTCTTAGGTTCTATTTAATTTACCTGAAAGGTAAAGTTTTAAATTGTTGTACATAAAAAGATTTGCGTGTGTATTGTATAATAACCACCACAATTTTTTGTAACAATATACCCAATACCTAAAAGGATGATAGACAGGCAGGTACTAAATACTTTCCAAATTAGTGGAAAATCCCAAACAAAATTAAATGATGAACAATTATCTCTAATGGTGGTAAAGCCGAATGCAATTTTTTTCCAATCCTTTTAAAATGTGCATGAGTGTGTGTAACAGCTCTATGTTTATTGCAATATAAACATTGAACGTTTGTAAAAAATCCTTATTTGGATTTTAAATAGCGTGAAGTTAATAACAAACAATGCCTAAAAGACAATTTAATTTTGAAAAACATGTGTTGCACGATGCATCTTCAAAAAAAGTATTTGCGTAATAGAATCGTGCAAAAAGGAACTTAGTTAGAAAGTGAAGTGAAATATCAAAAGACATTACAAGCTACTTCACAAACAAGATATACAAAGTAATGGTGACGATGCTTTTGTTTGTCACTGGAGTAATGCTCCCCTTTTTGTGAAACCTTAACCGCATATTTTTATTACTAAAATCATTCAATCGGATTCATTGAAAAATTTAAATGAAATGAAGTTAAATAAATGCAAATAAACCACAACGTATAACAGTGCCTGGTTTTTTAATTTATTAAAAACATGTTTTTAAAAAAAAAATTATTCCTACTTTTTTTAAGCATTTCAAAAACTATGCAACAAATTTTTACATATGGCAGCACCAGTAACATGACCAAAAAATTTTATGTGTACACATTTATGAATGCTTCGCGAAAAAATTCATTTATGATTTCTCACTTATGAGAAGTACTCGAATTTGATGCTTTTCATTTATGTTCGTGAAAAGAAAAAAATATTTTTTCTTTTCACTTCTCATTTATGACTGGTGAAAAAAAAATTTTTTTTTCTCGCTCGAGAGTGAGAAGGCACAAAATGTTTTTTAAAAACTCATTCATTAATGAAAAATTGCTGCAGTAAACACAGCGCTCACACTCGTTCTCACGAATGAGAAGTGAGTGAGCAATTTTTAACTCTGATTTTCAAACATAACTAAATCTCCATGTGGGAAATAAACAGTCGCAAACAGATTCTTGACACTAATCAAAGAAAACTCAATAAATATACTTTCACACCCCAGGTCAGATAATCTTAACACAACCCGATATTTTATACCATCGAAAATGTATATACCTACACCGCCCCCTCTCCTATCCAATCTATCATTTTTTACCAACTTATAGACTTGAATACTAATTACTTTATTAGGGATATAAGGTTTAAGCCATGTTTCAGAAACCGCAATCAATTCAAAATTTTTGGTAACGATATCCTTAAATTCATTAAATTTTAATGAACAAGATGATGGGCGAATACTCTGGCAATTAAAATGAGCAATTTTAAGTTGATTAGTATAGTAAAGTATAACAATGGGACCAAGATTTTCGTTATATGTAGTCATTCAAAATTAAAATATTTGAGGCGGGGAACCAAAAGTAATAAGCTTTTATATTTAGCATCTAAATTTTTACAATAATAAAATAAAAAAATTAAAAATTCACAAAACAATATCAGCCATCAAGGAAATGAACGGAAATAAAACACAAACACCTAAATTCAAAAGGCAAATGTAGTAAGGACAGATGTGTAAAAGATTATTGTGGATACCTGCCATGTTGACCTAACCCCACAGTGCTCTAAACACAGGGTGAGAATTAAGCGTCCACCAACGCCCCTAGAATGGCTCGGTTATACCAAACCACCTAGGTACCAATTCTCTGTTATGACTCTGTGTAGCCACAACAGAACCCCTTGGTGAGGAGTTTGGGCTATCTAAACCCGGTTTTTGCGTTTCTAGTTTTGGTCTCACCTTTTTCATAAACAAAACAGATCCGCACCGACCACACATCTCCACACACTAGTGAAACAGCACCCAACTTTAAGCAAGAAAGATTATGATTCTCAGCCGCACCCACTACGGATGCCGACCACCCAGCTCTGTTTAAAGGATCATTTATTTCATTCATTCCAACTTAGGATCATTTGTGTCCGACATCATCAACACTACATAATCTTCTTACCGCCAGTCAGGACCGAATCACCACATGCTTCCAAGTGCTATGCCGGGCTTCTCATTTATTTGCTACTACTTAGACTAGATCTTGTTGTAGATCCGCCAAAATCCAGAAACTTTTTACTGTTGAACCTTTAGTTCACATTAGACCGCTTACACGGTCACTCTGGGGCCCGTACAGGACGGACCCCAGTATATTCCCTTTCGTTCTACAGTCCCCGCTTGGGGATAACCACAGCCACCACGTGTACCCCCGAAGGGGACCTCACCATCAATCAGTTCATGCACTTGGTAAGCACATGGGACCAACTGATTCCCGTGGTACCAGATAGGACTCTGGTCAGCCTCGGAAATCCACTTCCATTTCATTCCTACCAATATTCAATTTACACAGTTAAGGTATTGGTACCCTTTTAAACCTTGTATTGCTGTGCCACTAGGCGAGAGGCCTGCCTTGAACAAGACCAGTAAACTGATCACTTTTAGCCCAAGACAGATTGTTTTCATTCTTAGCCATGTCTGTTAGCCTTCCGGTATGTCTTACCGAAAGTTGCCCGGTTGATACCACTTGGAGGTAGACTTAGACACCTAAATTCAAAAGACAAATATAGTAAGGACAATAGAATATGCCGCTAGCTCAAATGCAAAATTACACTTTATAAATTTACAGAAGCAGACATCAATTCCAACTTTCAAAGGATGTTGCCAAAAAGCATTTCTTCTTCTGTCACTTTATCCGGCATTCGGTTAAGAGCTTAGTCTATATATTTAATAAATTCATTATACTGCGCCTTTTAACAAAAAAAAAACCAAAATTTGTTAAAGAACGGTTTGAGATTTTTTGGTAGTTTTCCATTTTAGCTGACAATATATAAGAATTAACTTAAAATTAAAAAATAACATCACTGAAGGAAATAAAGTAAATAATTAACAAGTAATAAAACTGTGAAATCTACTTAAAATTAAATCGAGATTACATTAAAACGACTGAATTCCCCGTGTAACTAGCCATGTACTAAGTCCCTTGATTATAGACAAAAAATAAGAAAGCAGTCCACTTTCACAGAAGTTGCCACAAACAAGAAACACACAAACCAATTTCACAAAAAGAACCATGACATCATTTCAAACAACAATAGAGAAGATAAAAAGAAAAAAAGGATTTAAAAATCTTCCAAGTTTCCTGGATTTCTTCGACCTTTATTGTTAAATAAATACAAAAACAAAAATTTGCCCTGACGAAGAGTAGCGAAATATTAGCAGAATAATAAAATAAATAAAGAATAATTATTATTGACCTTAAAGCTGGAGGCCCATACCATACGTTCTATGCGCTGTGCGTTCTCTCCGACTCTCACAAAAGTAAAATCAGTGTAGTTGTATGTGGCAAGAAACATAACAAATTGCATAGAACGCATCGGCGCAAGTAACGGATAAAGTAGGTTTACTTTCTACTTTTTCATACGTCGCATGCGAAATGAGAAAATGAGAGATGGTTTTGTTATCCAGTGATGACAAATTTTAAATGCTATCAAAAAACATGTGTGTGTGGTAGATTATATTTTTGGTATATTTTGTGTTAAAAACAGTATGTTATGAAAGAAAATGCTTTTATTATAAATTTTGCAAATAATTTTAAGAATAAATTTCCTTAAAAATAAGTTTTCAACACAAATATTTTGTAGCCAGAGTTAATATTGTTTTTATCGACTACTTTTATATTTTAAGTGTCATCTCTGTTGTGTTTTTATTTGTGTAAGTGTAATGAACAAAATCTGATTTCTCTTCTCTTCACTTTTCGCACAAAACGTATTGCATGTAACTTGGCAAAAACAAACGTATAAAACGTACAGAAATATGATACGCATAGAACGGAGCCACGCATATAACGTATGGTATGGACCTCCAGCTTAAGCTCAAAGAAACCGATTGTGTATTTATTGAAAATAAGTAATAGTAAATATATCAATGAAAATAAATAAAAAATAGCAATATGTAATTAAAAAAGCAAAAAAAAAGTTTATGTTGCATAGGAAGTACTCCTGCTAAGCAAAGCAGCATTCACTAACATCATATATTCTAACCTCACTCACCATCGCATAACGTTAGTTTCGCTCTAGGCCTATCAGCATTTAATATTCTGTAGTTAGAAATAATCTTAAGCCGGAGCATTCTACGACATAGTCCGTTCAAACTCGAGGCAGCTGGGGATTAATGATCATTTAAATATACACGACTGTGTAACTCACCGCCAATAATGTAACCGACCTTCAGGGATCGTGTTTTAAAATATTCCCTCATCACAGCATCCCTAAAGTCAACGTTATTAAATTTAGCTAAAATTTTCCCCTTCTTATCCATATAGTAGACCAGGAAGAAATCACGACACGAAACATTGACTTTAAATACAGAGTTCAAGTCGGTAAGACCGCTTATGATTATATCACCCCAATTCAGCCTATGGTGTAAGATATTGTTTCCAGTTTCTAAAGCTGATAAATTGGTGGTTGTCGAAGAACCAATACTATTAATTAGCTTATTACATGTTACGATATCATCCTTCATCTCTTTTATACTTGAAGAAACCTCAAACTTAAATCCACTTATAAGCTCTGTCATATCTTTTTTAAAGGAATCATGAGCATTCCTTATAGCCTGAGCAAAACTTTCAAAGCTGTTCTTTAGAGATCTAACCTCATTCAGTACTGATTCATTATTTGCACAACTTCTAGGACAGCCAGAGCAATTAAAATAAAACAAGTTAGGTTTCTCATTAAAAAGTTGAAGGTGTTTTTTTCGAAATATTGGCCCAAGAAATGTGAACGCAAGATTTACAATTACTGCATTGTATACTTCCTTGAGACTTTCCAATAGGGTTATTGCACATTCCACATTTACATACCCTACTACCAGGCATAATTACCAACAAATGGCGCAACCAGCAACACTTATTCAAGCGGTAAAAAAAAACAAAACAGTCAAAGGCCTTAGGAACACCAAAAGACAGTTGATAAAAAATATTCTCAACAAATAATTTCACCGACAAATGTTAATTATCTTTCAGAACATGCAGCTGGTAACATAAATTGTATTAAAAAATTAAATTTAAGTGTTAAATGCAATTAAAAATAACAGCCGAATTACACACACGTTTATTCAGGCATAGCGTTGCCAGAGGTTTAAAAAATATCAAATCCAAATATTTTGATATTTAATGGTTACATACATGTATGTTGGTTGCATAGAATGAATCGTTGTCTATGGTTAGCTTTAAACATTATTGATAGACGTGTTTCATAAACATAAACTTTTATTTTTTGTTAATAAAATAAACTAAAAAATTTTAAAATAAACATTATTACTATTTCACCGCTACCATCATGCAAAAAATGCTATTCGAAATGCAATTATGTGCCCTCAACAGTTACGCCATGGCTTAAGAAATAAATTTATGGTGTTTTCCATTCTGGCAAAAATGTTACATTAATGCTACCATTCGAGCGGGCTTATGTTCCATTCTAAAAATACATGCAAGAGTGAAAACAGTTATCGTGTTCCTTTCTGAACATGTTGCACAAATAACTGGCAAGAGTGTAACATATCTTACCCCCAATTATATTTCAGTGTAACAAAGTACCACTTTTTACATCTGTGTTATGCAAACGCCTAAGTCCCCTACCCCGTATGTGGTGTGGGTATAAAAAGTTAAATAAATATAGACAAGACAGATTGCTAAAAGTACAGTTATTACCTATTGCTCCCAGGCATTGTTGAAAGCCAAGTTCCTTAAACCCATTAACGCACTCTTTAATTTTTGCTTCACCTAAAATATTTACACCAGAAAGTGTATTCCAGATCTCGCACAGTGCGTTCGATGACACCGAAAAAGTCGATTAATTCGTGGGAGCCGTAATATAAATTTTTTTTTCAAATCGGTAAATATGCATAAAAAGGCCTATTTTGAAAAAAAGATACACGGAAAAAAAATTTTTTTACGGTTTTATAGACATTTTTATTTTTCGGAAAATTATAGTTTGTTTCACAATTTTCGCGGTAATTTTAAAATAGAAAGCGATTTTTTTAAAAAATAAGAAGCAAACAAAAGCTTTTATTGTCTTCTTTCTGAAAAATAAAAAAAGAGTATATATTTTGCATAAATATGAATATAAGTTTAATTTAAAGTCTGAATTTGGGTTTTGAAGGATTCCGAGAATTTTACAACTTTTTTAAAAAAGTAGCGAAATAAATTTTTATATTTTTTTTGTTTATCAATAATTGCCATACACTTAAAAAGAAACCATATTATGTTCATCCTCACCTTCATTATCATAATCTTCGCTATCATTACTCTCGCTATCATGTATTTCTTGAGAAACAATAGGCGATAGCAAAAACTGTAGTTTGGAATTTGATAATTGTTGCTCTTCTTTCCGCTCATTTTGTTTATTAATGCTGGATATGAATGGATCTGAACTGAGAAAAAATCTATTTAGAATATCTTCATTCGACTTTTCTTGGCTGCATTTGCGAGCAAAGTGTTCCCTATAATTTTTAAAATCCTTATTTCTGGCTTCCTGAGCTTCTTTTCAACGTTCTTCAATGGGTATAACGGCATATTTTATAATTTCGGGACCATGAATAAAAAATTTATGTATTGTAGGAGTCATACAAAACCATTTTAACACTCTTGTGAATAAATATGACTGAAACTTGTTCACGAATATTGAACGGATGACTATAGCAAAACAAAATACACGTTAGTTTTTTTAAATACATGACTTTGAAAAAACACGACTTCAAACCGAAAAATGTTAATAGCGAAAAATGGAGCAACAAAACCGCAAATTTTCTTTTTTGTATTACCAAGCTAAGATTCCATACTTTAAGAAAATATAAGATTCAAAACCCAACCTTAACTAACTTAGGAGTTATGGTTCACGAAATATCAAAAATATGCCAATTTTAGACCTTTTTTAAAAAAATCGTCCAAAATATATTCAGACATATTTTCAAAATCACTACATCATTTTTGTACACTTAAATACCTGAAGTTGAAGGTTCCATTCTTAAAATAACACTTTGTTAACGCTAAATTTAGAAATTACAGACCTGTTTAATGCAAAATTTTACTTTTTGCGCTTTTTAAAAAAATTGCAAAAAATTTTGTACTTTGACACGTCACTACAAAATTAGCTGACAAGATAGATGTTTAAAAATTTACATAATGATGTAGAATTAATACAAAAACTTAATTTTAAAAATTCAATTAAGCGTCACTTTCGAACCATTTCAACCCAACGTGCCTCGGCCTTTGATATTCCAAACATATGACCAATGGATGTATATTTAGATGATGATTTTAATGTGTACAGAGCGACAGCTACACGCTTTTCCAGACAAATACATTTTCTAAATGTTGTATCCTGCTTAGCGATGCTTACAACTTTAGAACAAAGGAGAATAAATGTTTTACGAGACATTCTAAAATTCTCCATAAATATGTCTTCTGTCATTAAGGGGACATCTTTCTCCCAAAAATAACCATGTCGAACCTATTGTTAACCGTCAATAAGTAGATGAAGGGTAGATAGAACAGGCAGCCGTTGAAGAAAAGGATACAGCTCACTTGGATCCGCTTAATTCGGTCCCTTTGTGTTACCTGGAGAGGCAGATAGAATAGGTTGTGATGGAAGGAAAGAAAAAATTTACAGAAGGATAAGAAAGAAATAACAGAAAAATGAAGCAGACTTACCAGGGTCTCTGGTGGGAATCGAACCCACAACCCTCAGACTGGTAGACTCGTGCATTTACCACTGATCTACCGGGGCACATGCATATAAATTCGTCCAAGGGCAACATTTTCAATTTAATAATATGTTTTCCCGTTTTAAGCTGCTTTACATGGAATTGGTCAAATACGTCTGAATCAATGCTTTGTTTTGCGTAATAAGGCCCTTATAATTTTTTTTTTGTATATTTTAAAAACCTTTTACAACTTTATGCCGACTCACAATTTTTTTTCTGCAAATTTAACTTTAAAAAAACTTCTTTTCGTAAATGTAACTTTTTAAAAAAAACGTAACTTCTGGGGTTAAAAAATGTAACTTTTTGTAGCTTCCCCTGGCAACGCTGGTGGGAATACTTGTAATTTGAAGCGTTTTGCTCTGAAAAAATTAACGAAAGCATAGCAAAGCACTTGCTTTGGATCTAAACTGTACACGTGCACAAATAGAACAATAAGTATTGCAAAAACAGATATAACTTGTACATCCTTGTAAAAACTAGTTGTTTTTGGTATAAGTGTGTGAAATAGTGTAACTGATATTGAATGGTTTTGCTGTTGCGCACGAATTCATAGAGAAAGTGGTCTCGACAAATCAGCTGATTTTTTTTTGCTCGTGCAATTTTCCTTACAATGTGTCAAAAGTTTGTCTATGTGCTTCTTCTTGATTTAAAAAAAATTACGCGTCGGTTAGATTATTAAACTAAAAATTTAAAAAAGTGTTCTTAATTAACAAATAGTAAAACCAAATGATGCGTTCTTGTGCTTTGTGCAAAAGAAGAGTTTATTTGAAAAAAAAATTAAGAATTAACGAGGGGACCAAAATGTATTGAAATTTTACGAATTAACGAAATTTTTTTAAGGGACCGACCGTTTATTACGAATTATCGGGAATTAAGATTTATCGGGGTACGAATTATCGGGATTTGACTGTAGTATCATGCATGTTTTCTTATAACTGTTGGAACAACAAATAAACAAGATCGTTTATATAAAAGGTTGTGAATTGAACAAATATTTGATTTTTAAAGTTTATTGTAGCTATAGTGTTTAAAAATGAGTAAAATAAATTAAAAAAAAACATTTTTTTGGTCTCAAACTAAAAAATTAAGATAAAATAATATAAATTTAATTTGTATTCTTTAATAATTTAAATTTTAATTTAAAATTTGACTTTAATATATGTATATAGTAACGATGCAGTTTTAATTTTTTTAGCTAAATTTGTTTTATTCATTTAAATAAAATTTAAAAAATAGAAAAACTGGCTCATGTAGCCAGAATAAGAAAAATAACGAAAGTACCTATAGTTAACCATCATTATTTGTATGTATCTGTTTCAACTAGGGTTGTTAAACGTCTCCTTTTTTCCGGACACTGTCCTCTTTTTTGGACATCCGTCCTCGAAAAAATTTGGCGTCCGGAAAAGTCCTACATTTTTTTGACTTCTTCTAAATATTATTTTATATGGTACCTTTAGTTTTGCCTCTTGCCAACTATCTTTTTTTTCCATGTGCTTTTATTTAATACTTAAGTTCGTAACTAATTATGCTCCCCTTTACGAGAGGCTGTAAATTATATTTTTTGCAATATTATTTTACAATCAAAGGTTTCGAATAGCAAATGATAAACAGGTTTAAAAACGTAACTTTTAGATCAACTTTAAAAAAACATAGCTCTTTCTCGAACATTTTTTAGAAACTGTAAATACAGTTAACATAGAAGTGCAATCAGATGCACCATCATCATTATGCACGAGATATATTGCCACTTTTTACTAATCCGAAAAAAAGATTGGAATATTTTATTTTTGTTAAGAAATTGGAGGGACCCAAAATGGTTTAAAAAGTCTTAAATGGTAAATTACGTACGATATTATTAACCATGCAAAAGATTAAGGGCTATATTCATAAACTATTTTTAAATTTAAAATAGATTTTATTTTGCATTAGAATTTTGTTTAAAAGACATATTTAAATTAAAAAAAAAATTAATTAAAAAAGTGAAAACAGGTGGTGAATACAGAAAATATATTTTTTGTGGATGAAAAAAGCTATAGCTTTGAGAATTTCCTCCATGACTAGGGTGACCATGCGTACCGATTTCATCAGTACATGTACTGATTTTTCATTTGGTGTACTGATTAAAAATTTGTGTACTGAAATGTACTGATTTTTTTCAAAAATTGTACTGATTGTACTAATTTTTCAAGATAAATTTAATTTTTTTTTCTCAAAAAAGTTTTTAAATTATAGCAAAAATGGATAGTTTTGTGTTTTTATAGCAGCAAAAAGTGTATTAAAACTATTTAAATCTTTCAAATCTTGTTTTAAATCAGTCGACAACTCCCAAAAGTAATTAAACATTTTCTGAGAATTTATTTCCTGATTCAAATATTTTCTTTACAAGAATACATAGAAGCTCAGACGGAAGGAAATGCTTTAATCGACACAGGAAGTAATTTTAATTTGACCGATTTTAGGCAAATCCGGTTGAATGTGGTTCTTAGACTATAAAAACTGAAAGGCGTACTGATTTTAAACCAGAAATAAATGGTCACCCTATCTATGACAATAGATGTTTTTGCATTAAGTCAGTGGGTTTTTTACCATTACTTTGACAAATATTTCATAACTAGATAACAATGTAATCAGTGGTCGTCATTTGTAACACTTTTTTAAAGCATAAAATTTTAACGTATAGGTAGTTGCCTTCTTAAATGTATTTAATATGTACACACATTTCGTTGACATAGCGTATAAGAACAGTTGTGTACATAATAAACTTTTAACTTGGTGCTTGGTAACTAAAGGCGGAAAAAACATATTTCATAGAGATGCTTCAAGATAAATTCGACAAGTCAATGAAGAAAAAAATTTTAATTAAATTTTTTCAAGCGGCTACGTCAATTTTTCAAAATTAAAGGTCAGATTTTTAAAACAAATTTTTACAATAGCATTGGATGATTTTAACGGACTCAAACCAAAATTAAAATTTTTAAAAAAATATACCTATACAGTTCAGTTTTGGTTCACTGTTGTACAAACTAAAAACACTTAAAATGTCTATACAACTTTTTTGTGGATTAAAGAGAAAAAAGATATTTTGTTACTATTGCCGTTAAAAAGTACCCACGAAACATTTTTTTGATACCCAAATGAAATTCTCATTTTTCATAACTGAAACAGATATACCTTTGCACGTGTTTAATCTAAACCCGGTAGTGGAAATAAAATTGTTTAAAAAAATAATTCAGCAAGAACCGTTACCAAGAAGAAGACTATGCTTATCGAATGCTAGAACCATATGCTTACACAACAACGAATGATCATTGACTTAACGCACGGCACAACAAAGTGTTTTCGAAAAATATAAAAAAGTGTAGTTATTTAAAAAGCACTTTTTATATACAAATATTATAAGAACAATTTTGATAAAGACATTATTTTCGAATAAGACCGAAAGTTTTTAGGAATTGTTTTTACAAAATATTAAAAAGCGAACAATGGAGCAAAACACCGTTCCAAAGTTAACGTGAGATTCTAAGCATCTAAATACACAAATGTGAAATCAAAGTTGCCGTTAGACAACAAATAAAAGCTTTGGAAAAATAACAAAAAAAAATATGTATTAACGTTTCTGAAAATAAGTTCTAAATTTAAACTCTTAGTGGTTCTTTTGTACTCAATAAGTGGCACGAAAGAAACATTATTAATGATTTTCCTTCTTTTCAATTTATTGACGTACAAATGTATTCATGGTACCGTTGTTGACTTTGTTATTTGTTGTTATAAGCAAGGCGAAGTTCATTGGCCTATAATATATTTTTTTTACGATATATTTACATACCTCGTACATACATACCCTTCAAACAAATTCTGTTCAAAAAGTTACTTTTTCTATACAGAAGAAAGTTTGAACTTATCGACCGACGTTCCACTACTATTATACCTGATATCTAATAAATATCCTTAAAGACGGTATATAAAAAAAATTAGATTTGTTTGGTTTTTTATATATATGTATCTACTTTTGCATCGTAAAAATATCATATTTTTATACATTTAAATTTTTAAATTTTTAACTTAATTTTTTATATTTTCAATGAATTTTAACAAGAAAGGTAAAATATTATAAATATAATAGAATTTGTTTTTGTAAAATGTGTACTATCAGTCACTAGAGCAAAAGTAGTGACTTATTAGACACTTTTACCCAAAAATGAACTATAAATTGTTTAGAGGGTAAATAAAATACATACAAAAATATAAACATTTTAATGGATTGGTATTTGTTGAACTTGTGTGTGTTTACGTATGCATTTAGCCATTGCATATTTTTGTTTGTTTTTTTACGGCTTCTATGAAAAATTGTTATTTTGAATATTACTCGGCAATAGCTTCCGCTTCTTTTGTCTGTTTTAATATGACTTTGTGTATGTTTTTGTTTATATATGTATATGCTTTTGTTAAAAGTTATATGTATGTATGTATGTGTTTAGGATTATAATTAACAAAAGAAATTATTAAAGTTCTGGAAACAAGGGCAACAAATATATGCATGTATATAATGTTATATCGCCATGGCCAAGCTTGGAATAAGCGTTGTCAACTTTTTTAAAATAAAGCGCGCTGGTCACCCTATTAATACGCGTCAAAAAATCGCTAAAAAAATGCTACTACAACTGCTTAACGCTGCGGCCATGCGTTCAAGTTTGCGCTTTCAAGTTTGTCAAGCTGGTTCACAGTCAAGAACGAACTCGAATATTTTTTAATGTTTCAAAAAATTGATTTAATGTTGTTTTTTGAGGCTCATATGACATCTAAAAGCACTTTTAAAACAAGTGGCTATACTTTTTATGATTCGAAGGATTCTATGGATAGATCATGTTTTGGCTCGGTTATACTAATCAAATCTAGAATTTAACACCCTTTGCTGGGTGGCCTATCTGTATGTTCAAGCAAGTAATATCCGTGTCGAAGAAATTTTCCAGAACCTTGCCATTTCGTCCGTCTTTTGCCCGCCTCGATTTTCAATAGCAAAAGACCGTACAAAAATTGTTGAAATCCTTAGGTCCTTCCCCGCTTTATAGCTGCTGGTGACTACAACGCTAAGCATACCTATTGGGTGTAGACTACATCGGTGTGGTGACCATTAAAAAATCCTGCATTAAAAAAGGGCGTCAGCTCCTTTAGATTTGTAGATATGTTTTTACAAAAACAATGTTGCATTAAATTTTGGAATGGAGTTGAGTTAAGCTATTGCTCTATAATAAGTGACATCACTACGACTACCAGACTTATGAAGCGGGATGATGAAGGAATCTTTCCAGCAGCTAGGAAATACATATACCAAACTTTAGAGAACTATTAAATAGATGAGTGATAGAATTAACCAATAAGCCAGCAAAATTTTTGAATATGCAGCTGGGAATATCATCAGGTCCAGGACTATTAAAATTTATTAAACTTTTCAAGCTTTTTAAGATAATATTGACATCCAAAGAGGATATATTAACTGATGTAGTCGGAGTAATAACGTAAGGATACAATGTACTATTAAACTTTTTGTAGAAAAAGTAGAGGGAAAGAAGTCAGCAAATTATTTAAATAAACAACATTTTTCATTTTCATAGTAGTCGGAAACATTGAAACCTAACGTTTGGTATTAAAGAAAAATATTAAACGCTTTTGGATTCTTCTTAAGGTCAAATTTCATCTTGTTAATATACGATTCGTAACATATTTCGTTTTCAAAGATCTAACGGCTTTGAGCTATTAGATAATGGCTTCGATCAATAGAGCTTTTGTTTGTATAAATTTTTATATAAACAATCCTTGCGTTTTTTAACCAGGTTAATGTACGGGAATACCATGAAGGGCGATTTGATGTCATCTTCTTTTACAAATAGAGTGCTTGCTAATAAGCAACTGAAAAGAACTGAAAAGAAGTAACATTTCTGTATAATTTGCCACTATTTGAAAAAAACAAGAGTCTCACATCAGTTTATTTCTTTTAAAAAATTATTAAACATTTGGAAGTTTGTGCGTTTGAGGCAAAGCGACACAGAAAGATTTCTTTTGCGAATTGTAAAGAAATTAAGAATGTTGGATGATGTTGGTCCTCAGAATTTACAAAGGATAAGTCTTAGGTATGTCGAATAATGAGGGGTTATTTACAAATAAAAGATCCAACAAATGTTTTTTATTTGGAAGACACTTAAATCTGTCAAGCTATTAAAGAAACCCTGAGTCCAATCGTTTGATGTAAGTACTATAATTAAATTTGTATAATCAAATATAGTCCAGGACGCAGTCGGAATATCACCAAAAATCATTAAAAAGTCTCGTGGCTTAAATTTATCTGTAACGGGTTTTATTGCCAGAACATGTTTTCCAAAACTGTGAATCAGAGTTAGGAGCAATATATAGGAAAATAATATAAAGTGATATACTTTGAAATTGTATGATGATGAAATTTTAAAATAAAATCTGTTCAGCAGGTTACAAACATGATACAGCAATTAGAAAACCACCATCATGTTTACCAATTCTATCACGTCTCAAAACTTGATATTTGCCGCAAAAAAAATCAGAGTTATTGGTGTTATTAGTTGGCCAAGTTTCAGTATATGCAGCAATTTGAAATTCGCAGTCAAAGCTGTTAGGAGAAATATCAGTAAGCTTAGTGTTCATTCCATTAGCATTCTGGTAAACAATGTTAAGAATTGAATTTGGTATTAGTTTTTTTTTTTTGATTTGGTTGGATGTTGGAATACGAGCTTAACCTTCTTCACGATAAACAAATTCACGTACCAGAGCGTGAAAAGGCCGGAAATGTACGTCTATGATTTGTTGAAAATATTCAAGTGAAGCGATTATTTTTATTGAGGTTCTTTTTCCTGAATTATTTTTAAAAATGTTTATATTAACTCATCAACAGTTGTTTCGAGAAGAAAACAAGAAGCGAATATTGTTTTTCTTGGCGGAATAGTACCAAGTTCTCTGGACGCTTGAAATGAAACATACACCTGATGAAAAAGAAGCATCACCGGCTGCTTCTTAATATTTAATTCAAGGCGTAATGTATTTAACAGAGAAATAATTTCGGATGCAATTCAAATATTTTTATTGAAGCAAGGTAAAGGAGACGTATCATCATTTCAAGCCGGATTAAGACTTTTACTTCGGTGAAGAATGAGATTGAGCGTCGGCAAATTTATTAAAATTTGGAAAATTTGGGAAAATATCACTGAATTTTGATAGTTTAGATAGAAGAGACAAGAAATCATTATTGAGTTGAACAAACTGCTGCTTATAACTTTAAAAAAATTTATAAAATTTAACATTAATATTTTTGCAGCGAGAAAAGTTTCATTGTAAGGATTTAGTGGGATCGGCAAGCGCAGCTGCATCACGTGCTTTTAGTCCACTACATTTTAAATGATAGGTTCCAAGGCGCAACCCACAGGATATTGTACGATTATTGCCCGAAACGTTACAATATGTATTCTGGCAATTTACAGTTTGAGATATAAATAATAAAATATTTTCCTGATAAGGTTCGATTAGTTGGGTAATAAAAATAACCCCTGATCAACAGATGGCGCCACTTATTTTTTTTTATAAAGTTTAACAATCAGAAAAGTTTTAAAAAGGGGGCCATCCAGAGTGACCGCTCGTCGACTAAAGTTGCATTTTGCAACCTTTTCAAAGGCCTGTGACTTTTTTTGCGACTTCTTTATGCTGACTCTATTTTGACACTTTTTAAAACTTTTGCAATTTTTTTGTTACGAAAGTTAAACAATTTCTATTGTGTGTTTGCATATGTGCGTACATATAAACATACCTGACATATGCAAACATTTTTTTTATTCCCAAGAGTCGCATGCCATCATTTTTTGAAATTAAAAATGCTGAAAGCTTTTGGCATACAGTTGGTTTATGATTTAACCGAGCCCACAGCAGCGCATGTGCTGAAAGATTTTTTTCTAAGTTAGGGCTGATGAAAAATAAATTGGCAAACAATTTAAAAGTTACGACCTGTAACTCAATGCTGTCAGCTTTAAATTTATTAAATACTGAACTGGGTTTCAGATATAAACTAAAACTCAAGTACAGAAACGCAGTTTCAAAAAAATATGAAAAAAATTAAAAATATTTATGTACTTATGTATTATTTCATTGCATCCCTACAGATAAAAAACCAGTAGAAAGTTAAAATGTACTATTTGCTTTTCACTTAGACTAGTTGTCTATCTGTCCTTGTTTGCTACATATGACAATTTGCGGTATACATGCTGCAATTTGTATGAAAGCGATCGAATTTGACAATTGCTCGTGGAGACCCCGAGTAATCGAGCAGCAAATAAAACACGTCCAAACAGTACGGTGTTGCCGGGGCTTTCAGCCAGTCCTTTATTATTGGCAATAGCAGACAGATCGGGCAACGATAAGGTACTCTTACTCAAAAACTTGTGAATCTCATATCTTTTAAGAGAAAATATAAGAAAGTAGCAAAGGTGAAAGGGACATTGACTTTGGGACAATACTGTTAACAATTTCCCTATGAAGGTAACGTTATGTGAGCAAATAGTGACTAGGTTTGAGGTGTCGCAAAGTGGGCTACGCTTATTTAATTTTACATTTTGTAAATACAATTTAAATATACACATACAGTAATTAAAATAAACTTATACATACAAATATGAAACTTGTTTGTTCCTTTACTGTTTATATAAAAGGTGATAAAGAACATTTTTTTACAGTCAAGTATTATTTATTTATTTTCGAACTCAAAATCTGAAACTCAAGCAACACAAAAAAATGTGAAGACGATAATCATTTCTAGGAAAGGAAACGTAAAAACATTAAAGGGGATCTATTTTTAAAATAAAGTCTACATTAGATCAACATAAAACTACAACAACCGACGCAAATATCAATCAACCAGACCAACAAAAATGCATTCACCGTTGCAGTTGTGCCAGAAGCAGTAGCACCAACCCCACTTTTTTTCTCGCTCTCTCTCTCTCTCTTAGGTCGCCACTAACCCCATAGTAATAAAAAAAATAGAAAACAAATCTTTTAAACACAAACACTTTTTAACTGCTGGCACGCAGGGCGGGTATATGCGAAGTTTTAAAATAGAACAGAGTTCAAACTTCACATTTACTAGCACTGACAGCGTCGAACTGTGTTGTTCCGTTATAATGAATTGTAAGGGGTTATTAATTTGCGAATTTTTGCAATTTTCTAATGTTTGTGTTACACTGTGTGTAATTTTTTAAGTCATGGAAAAATAACCATATACGGACATCACTCCGTGAAAGAAGACCAAAAAAGAAAAGACCCGTGTCTCCCAGTTTTGCCCAAAGTCATGCACTTTTTTTGTTATGGACCCCCAAAGATTTGGGGCCTTTTTGCCATTTTTGCAAAAAGTGATAATTTTCTCAGGCTCATATCTTGCAAACCGTTCGAAATTTTAATTTACTCTTTAAGGCAAAGTTGTAGCCCTTTTTAAAAGAAACAAAAGTAGTGAACATAAAAAATTAAAAAACAAATAATTTTAAATCAAAATCGCAAAAAACTTTAAAAAAATCAATTTTTTTTACCTTTTTTCCCCTGTTCAGGTCCATAGGTAGCAAACCGTTCAAAATTCAAGGAAACAGTCTTTTTTATTTTTTTTTTTTTTTTTTTTTTTTTTTTTTTTTTGCATATTTTTTTATTATTGAACCTTCGCTTTAGCGAACTAACAATAAGTTTTCAAATCTTAAGACTAAGGAAATAATATTAGTCCAGCCAGTGCCAAACTAAAATTTACGTTCTCATAATATAAATAGTTATCTTCATCTAAGCGACATAGTATCCCTCCTTTTTAGACGGGAGTGTCCACTATGTTGCAAGATACTTCGAGCGAGCGGGTTTGGATGTGTTTCCAGCTTATTTAAATACTTGTCCACATATTTCAGGATTTCGCATTTAACTAGTGGAACTTTTAGATCCTTATGGATGTTGCTGTTTTTGACATACCACGGAGCACCAGTTATCATTCTTAGGATTTTATTTTGACGGCGTTGTATTTTTTCTGTGTTAGAGGCGGAAGCAGTGCCCCATAATTGTATACCGTAGCACCAAATTGATTTTAAAATTGAGTTGTATAGTAGAAGTTTACAATCCAGATGAAGCACAGAGTTTCTACCCATAAGCCAGTGGATTTGTGCAGCTTTAAGTTTCATTTGCGTCAGCTTTGCATCTATATGAGGCTTCCATGTGAGGCGGCGATCCAGGTGAATACCAAGATATTTTGTCTCGGATCGTTGAGGCACCAAATGGTTGTTAATAGTGATTGGAGGGCACGTTTCTTTGCGTAAGGTAAAAGTTATGTGAGTAAATTTTTGTTCATTTATTTTTATTCCCCATAACCTTGCCCATTTCTCAACTTGGCTAACGTGTTGTTGCAGTTGACTCGAAGCCTCTTTAGGGTCTTTATCAATACTGAGAAAAGCAGTATCATCAGCAAATGTGGACGTGTGCGTAAAACAGTTGGTTGGCATATCTGCTGTGTAAAGCAAGTACAAAATTGGACCTAGTATACTCCCTTGAGGTACACCAGCCTCTATTGGTTGGGAACAACTTATTTGGTTTCCCTCTTTGATCATAAATTGTCTGCCGGTTAAGTATTTTTCTAGCAGGCTTGAAATATTAGCTGGTAGATAGAGTTTTAGTTTGACTAACAGGCCTTCGTGCCATACTTTATCGAATGCTTGAGAGACATCGATAAAAAGCGCGGAGCAGTACTTCTTTTCCTCAAAGGCTTTTCTTATAACCTGCACCAGTCTGTGAGTTTGTTCGATTGTGCTATGTTGACTTCTAAAACCAAATTGGTGATCTGGGATGCAGTTGTTATCATTAAGGATCGGACTCAGCTTGTTTTTAAGCAGCTTTTCGAATAGTTTCGCCAAAGTTGGTAACAAGCTTATAGGCCTATAAGACTCCACCTTCGAAGGATCTTTACCAGGCTTGGGAATCATCTTTACTACAGTCAACTACAAAAATTTACCTAACATCCCAATAAACAACGTTTAAGAACAAATAAACTTCCTAGGAGTGATTCTTAACACCGTTTAGGTAGCGCTTAGGTAGCCGCAAAAGTTAAAAATTTCCCCCAAAATGTGTGTATGTACATACATGTAGTTATGAAGTTATCTCTTCCTAACGTTTAATCAAATTGCCTTAATTACATATATTGTATCTGTCTTTACTGTAATAGAGAACTCTTGTGCATATAAATATGTGTATATGCATGTGAGATAGCCGCGAAAAGTCTTGCAACCTAAACAGGTAGGCAAACTTTAAAATTGCAGGAAACTCTAAATAACAAAATACATCATACACAAATCGCAATAATGATCGTTAACGGACTTTAATTAAATTATGTACATACTTTTTTTTTCTTTGTTATTACTTTTTAATAACTATTGTTTATACCAACAATAAATTACCTACATATGTACCTACTACCAATTTTTTTAATAAGCGAGGACAATCCAAAATGAAATAGCAATTGGATAAATTTAAAAAGAAGAAATTATTGCACCCAAACTTATCAAGAAATCAACTACAAAAATTTACCTAAGACTTCAGTAAACAGCTCACGCGATCACGCACCGACCGCACACGCATTAAGGAACGCAGATCACAATATAAAAGCGACGCGACTCCCACATCGAGGCATTACACAGCGCGACGTCAACAAGATCTCAGCGGTGAAAGTTATAGAGAAAGTTCTACAGCATAATTCGCACACAACATTGGCAACTGACAATTTCAATATGCAGTGTAAAAATATTTATTTCTTTTGCTACATTTGCGGTCATCAAATCAGAAAAAATAATTCTACAAGATTTCAAAAGGAAAAGAATCTTTTAACTAGTGAATTTAAAAGAGCATATAAGTCATTTTTCGACGAAATAGATTTGATCAGTGAAAATTACACACCTAACGCAGTGTGTCGCCAATGTTATAATAATCTCATAGTATGGTTGAATGGGAGGTAAACATAGTATGAAATATTGTAAGCCGGTAAACTGTATTAATCTCCCGGGTGATCATGGTGGAACCAGTTCTTATGCATGCGTTAATTACACATCTTGATTAAATAGACATGATGAGAAGAACAAAATTTATAAAGCAACTGTAACAGCCACACTTCCAGTACTTGCACCTGAAAATTTTGTATTCCCAAGGCCGCAAACTCCAGATCGTAGGACAGAATTTACAGAAATGACTACAGCAAGTGGTGTTACTAATCAAGATCGATTTGATACCGAATATGAGCCCCAACAGGAAAGAGATGGACCAAAACTAATAACTAATATAAAATCAAATTCTACGAAAATAAATGGAAGATTTGCTGTGATTTGAAGGTCATCAATATTTTGCAAGGAATCATCAATGAGGGCGACTTTCCAAAATTCTTTTGTTTTCTTTGTAATTGGGATTTGCGCTCACCTTTAAATCAATTCCAATGTAATTCATGGGCCCAAGGAGGAAGTGTGCAGGAACAAATGAAACAACATAGACTTAAGAATGCACCTTTAATTGACAATACTCAAGACATTTTGCTGCATTTGCTCCATATAAAATTAGGAATTGTTAAAAAATTCATTGAAGTGGCCGTTGTTAATTGTTCAAGCGATGACAAAATTAAAAGAGCTATTGCAGTAAACTTAGAACGATTTTTTGTTCACCTCGTTGTACTATAGCTATTTACACGATGTTAATGTTTTCTTTTCTGCCCTTATAATTGTCTTCATTTAATAGGCGTACTTAATGGCCCTGACATTAGAAGCTATTCAAGAGCAAATTTGATTCATCGCTTGATGAAAATCATTCAATGGCATGGATTAAATTTCAGCGTGTATGCACCAGAGTCTTGGGAGGGGATCGAGACGCGGAACCGCAAGCAAGAGAACGGGTGAAAGAAATGCTGTATTATTTTGAGAAAATCGGCATGTCATCGATATAAAGCTGCATTTTCTTTATTTTTATTCTGACGACTTTATTAAAGGACTCCCTACCGAATCCGATGAGCGTGGAGAACGGTTCCACCAAACCACAATGCCCATGGAAAAAGGGTACAAAGGCAAAAAATTCGACGCATTGCTTGCAAAGGTAATATCAATTTTATTGTTGCATGGTCTTGTATTATTTTTGATTTCTTTTCTAATTCATTTTAGGTATGTTGGTGGAGTCACAAGATAACCCTTTATGATGTTAATTAGGTATGTGAAAAAGAAAAAGCTAATGATGGAAAGCAGTCTGGAAGCAACGTGCCCGTGGACACCATAAGTTCTGAATCAGCGTCAGATTAGGACGACGATTTGGATCCTCAACTTAAGATAGCGCGATTTGCAAGTACAGGGACATCAACAAATATTTTTTTTTATTATTTTTTTGTAATAGACAGCACAGTATCTCAATGTTGAAAAAAATAAAAAACAAATGAAATTCAAAAATTTTCGTAAAATTTTTAACTTTTGCGGCTACCTAAGCGCTACCTAAACGGTGTTAAGAATCATTCCTAGGAAGTTTATATGTTCTTAAAAGTTGTTTATTGGGATGTTAGGTAAATTTTTGTAGTTGACTGTTTCCTTGAATTTTGAACGGTTTGCTACCTATGGACCTGAACAGGGGAAAAAAGGTAAAAAAAATTTGAATTTTTTAAAGTTTTTTGCGATTTTGATTTAAAATTATTTGTTTTTTAATTTTTTATGTTCACTACTTTTGTTTCTTTTAAAAAGGGCTACAACTTTGCCTTAAAGAGTAAATTAAAATTCCGAACGGTTTGGAAGATATGAGCCTGAGAAAATTATCACTTTTTGCAAAAATGGCAAAAAGGCCCCAAATCTTTGGGGGCCCATAACAAAAAAAGTGCATGACTTTGGGCAAAACTGGGAGACACGGGTCTTTTCTTTTTTGGTCTTCTTTTACGTAGTGATGTCCGAATATGGTTATTTTTTTTCGTGTTGCACTGTGTTATTTAGTGATTTTTGAAACTTTTAAATACTTTTGACGTAGATTTTTATTAAGAAAATACATATGTATACTATTTAAATACACAGAAAAAACTGAGTTGTAGAATCAGTAACAAATTTCAGAGAATCAGTAAATATTTTGTCTGGCTGAGGACCTACAACGAAAGTTGTAAATTTAGACAAACAATTTTGCAAGAATTTTAGCTTCTGTTAAAAAATTTTGCTGAGCTGGTTAAATATTTTATTTTTCTAGGCGAAAATTTTGTTTGATTTAAAAATCAAATAAAAATATTCTTAGAGACTATTAAATAAATTGACTAAAAAAATATATTATTTTGAACAAGAATTTGTTTGAAAAATTTTTTTTGTAGTTTTTTGTGTGTATGATAACGACCAAAGATGTAAGCTTTACAGATTTTGCTTTAACGATATTTACACTTGGTTACAGCTCAGAAAAGTACTAGCTTTTGCCTACCATCCAAGTTAAGTAGCCGGTTCCCGCTAGGGCTAAATTTGAGGTTTGCAGCCCAACTTCTAGGCTCATCTGGAATCTTGCTGGCAACCGTAAAGAATTTACTATCATCTTAAACTTTAAAATGTACCTACGAAATTACTGACTTAGTGCTCAAAAAAATTTTAACAAAGAAAACACAAACAATTTAAATTTAAAAAGGGTAAAAAAACAGTCACCAAATTAAAAGTGTAGATTTACAAATATACATTTTAATAAAAAGAGAAAAAAGAATAAACAAAAAACTTGTTAGATGGTAAAAGTGAAAAAAATATCGTTTGAAAACATAGGTCTCACACAAACAACACAACACAGTATCATTAAATGTTTTCATAGCCTTATATTACAAAAAGATAATAATAATAAGCGTTACCGAAGCTATATAAATATTTTTTTAACTTTTTGATAAAACTACAGAGTTATTGAGAAATTCAAATATTTAGCTTTAAGATATTTTATCTTTCATGAAATTAATTTGGAAGGATGTTTTTGTGCTTTTTTAAAAGGTTTTAAAGGATATTGAAGGCAATGTTAAAGTGTAGTCAAAGCATCAAATAGTTTAACACGGTTTAAATTTAATAAGGTTAACATTTTTTGAAAATTAGAAGAAATAGAAACAGATAAGATGCCTTCTAATGCTGGCTGAAAATAGAGCTGTTAAAAAAATACTTGAAGTGGCAGCAAATGTATAACAAAGCTTTCTGTTCCCATAAACTAAATAAGTTTATTTCCAAAAGCAACAAGAAAACAATAATTAAAAAATTTTGTTTTTTTTTTGTAATTACTACTATTAAAAATATATGCTGTTTTAGTTAAATATTTGGGATTTAGACGTTCACTGTTATGCGAAACAAGAAGGGTTAATTGCCACGATTTTATTTTGCAGTCCAGAACAAGGAGCAAAGGCTTTGGAAAAGAGTTCTAAATTTGCGGGCTTTACATTTAAAGCGATTTACTTGCCATACGCATTTTTAAAGCATTTTTTTGCAGAAAATAATTATGCAAGAGCAGTTCAACACCCTAAAAATTTTTGCCAAAAGGCAATAGAGTAAGAAAATATGACTGTGAATAATTTGTTCTTATATATAACCTATTTTTTAACTTTTACAAATTACTTAATTTGAATAAGTTTGTTTAAATCTTAATATTATATTGTGTTTTCTTAACATTAATTTAATTTGTTCAATTTAAATTTTTTATTTCTCAATATTAATTTGGTTTTCTTAATTTCAATTTGTATTTTCTCAATTTCAACTTAAAAAGGTGTAGTTGAAAAGCCAAGGTTTCAAAAAAAAACATTCTATTCAAAGCATCGAAGAGTACTATCGCACTGTGGCTATATACCTCTATTTGAGTTTATTTTAGAAGATTTAAAAACAATGCCACAAGCGAAAGGTTTTTTTCTACCCTCTGAAGATTAGAAACGTATAAAATTAAAAACAAAACAGAAAGGAAAAATAAATTAAAAAACAAAGACAAATTAAAAAAAAAAAAGATACCAAAAAATTAATTTACCCAATCAAGCAGTGAACCTGGCACCTTCTGATTGTCAAGCTGAGACAGTAACCGCTAAGCTACAGAGACATTGGATTTTCGAAATTTAAACTCTTACTTCAACTTTGGTTTATATTATGTTTATGTTTATGTTTGTTTTTTATTTTATATTTCAACTCAAACACGAGGGTACAAGAGCGTTAAACTACAAAATGTCTATGAAAAATTACTGCTTTTTTTAAGAATTTAAAAATAAGCAGGGTTAAATATTTATAAAAAATATAGATTTTATTGGGACAATAAGTCATTAGGTAAAAAACGAAAAAGCTAGATCCGCGCCTACATTAGAAGATGAGGTTTGTGGAAGTTAAGGGCACAAAGCCAGCAGCAATTGTTTCTAAAATGCACTTTAACTTCTTGTGCTCTAGAGTTGGGCGTAACATCTTTTCTAGTTCAGGAGTTCAATAAGCTCAGTAGTTCAGTTGACTTGGTAGGTCAACATAAAATATTTATTGCAACCTTCTCTAAGCGAAACCGTATTTTATTGAAAGTTTTTAAATCGTAAAATGTGCAAAATATGTTAATTTAGGTAATAAAACAAAAAAAATGTATTTTGAAAATATTTAACTATTATAGGACTCAGTAAAGAGGGTAAACGAAACAAAAAATAACTCACAGAAACATGAACTAAAATACACAAAAAAACAAAACTAACGATGAACTGCTAAACTACGAAGCTAAAAGCGCTCAGTGAACTAATCCGCTCACATAGTTCAGTTCACTGAAAAGTTCAATTGAACTAGTTCGTTCATAAGCTACACAACTCTATTGTGCTCCAACATACATATGTTAAAATTTAATTTTCAGATTGTGTAAAATTCATAGAAGTTCTAAACTAAAATTATTGAATAGATTACTACATTGTTCAGTTTTGGCTCTATATTTTTTTTGAGAAACGCGTATTCAAGAAATAAATCACTCGTTTTTACTCACTTGGTTCTGTTTTACGGAGTATGGCCAAAATTTTTTGAACTGTAGAAATTCAAAAAGTGTCTGTTAAAATATTTATCTGCAGATTGGAAAAAACTTGTGTCAAGTTCAAGCTAAAAATTTACTGTGACAATGCAAAATAAGAAGTAGACTTTTCAGATGGGGCTCTAGAAGTAGTGAACAGTGCCATCAAAAAATTTAATATTAACACTTCCATACGGATGACTCTTGGAACCTCTTACATAAAATGATCGAAAAAATTTCACCGAAGTTAACATAGAGGCTAAAAAGTTGGTTGTTACTCCCACAACTTTTTACAAAAAACATCGTGATACCAATAAAATTCGAAACATTTGAGAGACCCCAAGATATTTGTTGTTAGGTAAGGTTAGGTTGCGAAGGGTCTCATACATCAACCCTATGACTTTCTTTGTAGATACGGGTTTATTTACTTAGAAGTTAAAACACAAGGGGTATAAGTGCGACTTTTCTAAACTTAAAGGTAATTTTTTAGGGTACTGTATGTGTATCATATAATCTGCATTATTCAAGAAATAATGTTTCAGATAGAAACATTTTTTTTGCAATTTAACTTTAACTACTTTTTTCTTGCAAAATGTACAAAACCATTAACTTTTTTACTTTTCCCACCCTTTTTACAACATTTAATTTTGCTTTTTTCTGTCTTCTCTAGTAATAAATTTTGAAGCTCATTGTTACTAGAACACTTGTTCAAACCAATTCAAATTTACCCCTAAATGTAACATATGCTTTTCGTTTTAAATAAACTTCACTGTAATGTAATAAAAAATGTGTCTTTATTTATAGAGTCAAGTGCGACAAAAACATAATTTTTTAAATTTTGTTTATTTTATTTCTTCTACAAAAATTGTTCATCATATGCATGTATGTATATGTTAAAGGTTTAGTATTCTTAAATCTTTTTAAGTTATTTTTTTGTAAAATGGATTAGGAAGCTTATAAATAAGTAGATAAATATATGCACATGTCGTGGTCCTAAAGTTATCTTATCGTATCTCCACAAAAATTGTTGTTGAATATTGAAGATTCAAGTGGTCTGAAAAGCTGGTTTAATATTATTTAAATTTTGCGTTTATTTATATTGGAGTTATAGAGGAAATCCTAAAAAGTATAGCAATTTCTATCTTGGAAAAAGATCACCTTTTGTCCTATATGTCACGTTTTTAGGGAAATTTTTCTAATTTATAACGTATACGAAAATATAAAAACCCCTCTAGTTTTCAATCTTTTACAATTGATAAAAACAAGACAAAAAATATAAACCCCTTGGGATTCGTTATTGATATTTGCTGATGGGTATAAACATCAGTATAAAAGCCTAAAACCCCTACTTCAAAATAGAGCTTTCCTTAACAGTAATTCAGTCTTATTGTGTTTGTTGGAGTGGTGTTAAGTGTTGTCATATTTAACATAAAATCGACAAGGACATTGGAGTATGTACATATATGTATGTTACATAATAACAAAAAACAAAACGACCAAGGCGACACCAACTACAATAACGCCTTAAACATAATTTTGCTTACTTTTTCTTTGTGCTGAGTTTATTATATATATACATATGTACATACATATATACATATCTTATATACATTTTTTTTAGTGTTGATTTTTTTAAATAAAGAAAAATTATTTTAAAAAACTTTTTTTTTGTTTTTTAAGTAATTGGTAAGATTTATTTGCTTTTGTCTGTGTCGTCTGCCTATTTAAGTTAATCGCAACCGTGTTAAAATATTAAGAACACTTAATTTAAAATAACACCATGTTGATCTGACAGAAAATGTTTTGTAAAAGTTTGTTATTTATACCCTCTTTTACCATCAGCAGTAACAGAGTGTTTGTAAAAATATACTTGTATAAGAGATTCAGTGTTAACAACCAAGGAATTCATATTTACCAACATTATAAAAAAAGTAAAAACAGGTAAGAGCGCTACATTCGGCTACGCTGAATCTTATACGACTTTCACATACACAGAAAGAAAAAAAACACATTCGAAAATCAAGAATTTTATTCTTGAATTTATCCAAAACCGTACTTGAAATTTGTAAGTGCTTTACATAGGTTTTCTTAAATCAAGTCTATTCGGATAAGCAGAAAAACCTTCAACAAGAAATTGAAAATCGAGAACGTTTGTTGTCTATTATAAAAACTATATTTTCCCTCGGAAGTCTTAAAATACCTCTCCGTGGACATCAAGATTATACTATCTTCTGAAAATACGAGCTCAGAAGGTAAATTTCGTTCACTTCTGCCTGCGACTTTTTGAAGATGCCGGAGACAAAATTTTAGGCCACCATTTTCAAGTTTTCCCTTTAGATGATTCATAATATCGAAAACAATTCAAACTGAAATACATACATACATATATGTATGTATAAAAGTTTCCATAATCTTAGAAATTATACTAAAAAATATTTATGACACTAAATACTATTCGATTATTTTTGACGAAAACACTGATTTATAAAGAAAAAGCCCTATTTTTTCTTCAAAAATTAGTATAAGAATAACTAATAGGCTTTATTGACGAATTTTAAATTATGTTGGTGAAGACGGCGAAGTGTGTAATAATGCGAACGCACCAATAATACAAAAATTGTATCGTTTGTTAAAGAAACGAACAAATTTATTTTTTAAAAAACATTATCCTAAGCGTAACGCAGTTTTTCTTAAATATCCAGGTAAAAAGTTGTCTCCATTATGCCAAACGATGGATGGATCGTCATGATTCAATTTTACAATTTTCAGTCAAAATTAAGCACATAATGGAGGCATTGGAAAAGAAACCCGAGTGGAAAGATAGGGATACGTCTTCAAAAGCCTTATTATTAAGAACTTCTCTGAGCACTTAAAAGTTATTTGCAGATTACATTTTCTAAATGATGTACTTTCTGTCACACAGCCGCTTAGTGTAATTCTACTTTATTTCCAGACATTTAAAGTCGATAGCTACTATAAATTCTCAGACTAAGCGCATAAAAAAATTCACAAAATTTGTGCAATTGTAGGAAGAGTACCACTTCCCTTGCTCAAACAAAAGTAAAATTTCCCCAATTTAGTTTGCCGCTTTTTAAGTAAATGTGCAAAGTTTTCTGACAAAAGTTCCTATATATTCTGAGATATATAGGGATATACATATGTATGTATGTATGTATGTATGCATGAATTAAGTCCTAAAAAATTAGTTATTTTAGGCTTTTGCTTATGTTTTGGCGCTAAGTAATTCGATCTTGCTGGTTTTAAGCAGCGCTCTGTCTAGAATTATTTCTTATTTATGGGGTCGCCAATGTATATTTTAGAAATTAAAAATTAATGACAACTGAAATATACCCCAATATTTTCTCGGTGCTTTATTTGTCTTAAATTTAATTTCTAAATAAGGAATTGATAACCTTAAACGTAAAGCAGAGAAAGCTATATATAAGTACATACATATTTATTAAAAACAATTTTTTTTTATTTAGGAAAAGAATTAAATTATATGTGTTGTATGGAGTATTGGATGCCACGTAACGTCCCAGATTGGCTTCAACATGGCGAAGGCAAGTCTCAATTTTGGCCATCCTTCACCACAAGCGTAGACATACCTGCACAAGGTACCAGTTGCATAGCTGCCTCCAATACCTGTTTTTGCCGCTTTTATGAGCTTTAATTTATGGATTAGGGCAGTGGACTGGTAACCCCTCACGTAAAAAATTATTTGCCTAAAAAAATCAAGAGAGTGGAAAAACGGGCCCCCCTAATCTTGACGTCAATCGCAAGCGATTACAGAACGATGATTAAGAGATCTGCACTTGAAATATCCAAACGCTCTTTAGAGCAAATTTAGTGATCAAACTGGGGAAAGTACTGGATGAGTATAAGTCAGGCATTACTGGTATTCAGGAGCTGCAATGAAAATTCTTCTTGCATAAGGCGATAACATTAATATCATGGAAGGAATTTTGGAAGAACTCGGTAGCTGCTGCCTTTGCAAACATTAAGAATGAGCCAAGGGAAATGGTCTCAAGGTATCGAGGCTATTGAAAAATATGTTTACCTCGGTGACGCTATTAACAAGATAAATAACATTAGCTAAAATAACCAGGAAGGGATATACTTAGGGTAGGTTAGGATGGACTGGCTGGCCCTGAAGATCCTTTATAGACTTTTGGGTCTTTTGTGTTGCCAGACAAAAGGAACGACAATCCAAGGTGCTCTCCATTTAGTTGGCAATGCCAGCACTACTATTTTTCCAACCCCGGATATTTCCTATAGATTCTAGACATCGCTAGTCAGTCGCCCTGCTTTTTTTCCATGAACCGCTGTCTAACAATGATCTGTTATCATTCCTACTATGAGTCTACAAACAATCCTTCGTAAAGACAAAACAAACCTTGGCAGACCTCCATGGCTCTAGCCCTTACTACAGAGTCTATACCCCTACTGTAGAGCTTAAGGGGAGCACTATCATCCAAGAGTTATATCTGAAAATAGATGTTACTTTGGCGCCTAAACAATAAATTTAAAACTGAAGTTCTTTCTTGACGTACGAAAATAATACTCTAAAAACAATCAATATTAATCATCTCCTCTATTACTTACTTACATATATTGTGCTGAGGCATGGGTACTTGCACAAGCAAATAAAGCTATACTTGGCGCATACGAGAGAAACATTCTTCGCAAACTATATGAGCTGATTTATTTTAACGGAGATAGCCGGCAACGCATGAATCATATGTTGAATGAGCTGTAAGACAATATTGACGTAACGAAGCATAGTCGTGTGGTACGACTAAAAGAAGATGCTCCAGCAAAAAAAGTGTGGTTTTGAATACAACACCGAAGGCATGCGAAAGAGAAGACGTCCGAAGCTACGTTAAAAGGTCAGGCCCAACAACATCATACAAATCTGAATATCTGAAACTAAAGAAAGAGCGCAGAATATCGAAGCGCTTGGAAATCATTCTTATCTCGGCTAATGACCTAAGCAGGGTATGGAAAGCCATACAAGAAGAAGAAGAGAAGAATTTTATTTCCTGAGCTTGGACTTACATATAAAATACATGGAAATTCTTGATTTTTTTTACAGAATTTTTTCAAAGGTGTAAATAAACGCAAAATTATTAGACCGATTGTTACCTAATCTGTGCCAAATTTCAATATAAAATGCGGCATGTACTTTGATCAGAATAATACATGGACACCTAGCCGGATGGATGGACCAACTTGCTTTAATCGACTCCAAAAACGATTTAAAGTCGATTGGTATAATCGAAGGTGGGTTTAAGACTATTGCTTTTTGGTGTAAAAAAAAAATCTGCACCAACGTTTAATACCCCTATCACGTTTGCGGTGTGGATAGAAATATAAATAGAAAATTTCAACTATTTGTACTCCTGTTTTCTGACTTATAAAAAAACTCAAGTACTTTCTCTGTTATGTCTGTAATACGTATGTATGTAAATCTATGTGCGCATTAATGTAAAATGAATTTATCACTCAAGTTTAAATAAGTTCATATGTATAAATTGATGTAAACTGTAAAAAAAGTGTTTATGCACTTGCAGTTTTCATTTTGTGTGTATGTGTGGATAAACATATTCAAGTGTACATATTTACGAGTACCTACGCAAAGTTGTTGTTCATGAAAAATTTTGTTTTAAAAATAAATTCTTAATGTTTTTGTTATGGTGCAAGACAGCCAACGCACTTTTATACCTCATGGACACTGTGTAAATGTTAAAAATCCCTGCAGGAAATGTTGATAGTAAAACTGTACAGACTCAATATGGATGTTGTTACTAGTATTGCTGTGTTCTTGTATTCCAAAGCAAAACTCTAGAGATGAGCGATTCCGTGATTTTTAACATGGAGAGTAACCGTTATTTGTAAATTACTGTTATTTTAAACAATGACGGTAATCACTTCTTCCTATTTTTCACAGCAAGTATATCAGTGTAAATAACATATTATCCCCCATATTATGGATTATAGCTCAACTCTAGTTTAGTTGTAATGAGAACACCGAATTTATGTGATCTTCTTCCCCTGGATTCTTATTTTTTCTTGCTAGGAGCGCACAACAAGCCGAGCAGTGGCTTAGGTGATGTGTACGGACTTGAGGCCTTGAAGACCTCTTCCTTTTAACCTACCCTAACCTAACGTACAGCTCGTCAGTAGCAGCTGTTTGGTTTGGTTGTAATCATGATACCAAATTTCGTAAAATAACTAAAGAGGAGTTGAGTTGTAAGCCATAACAGGGGTCTAAATTTAAAGCAGGCATAGGCACCCAATACAATGACATTGTCTTTCCGATAGCCGACTTAAAGTAAAAACATTGCTTATAACAATTACATTCTTCTCAAGAACACTAAAAATTTTAGTTTGCATAAAAACATATCAGATATAAAATAACAACATTACAGTTAATAAATACTTCACAGAAGTACCCAAAAAAGGTTCTTCGTAAAACATTCAAATTAAAGTAACAGTTACTTCACGTTTTATGTCGCTGTAGTTACCAGGGTTCTCAAGTCACAGATACAGAAATATCGCTCATCTTTACAAAGTTCCCTTCTTAAGACGGTTACCCTGTGCGTGTCATTGAAAATCCACTATTGATATTAGTTTTACTGAGCAGCTAGGTTATTGGGGGCATATGTAGACATTGTAACAAGTGACTCGCTAGTACTACATTTTATTAATTCTAATTGAACTTCTTATTTATTGTCGACAATTTTTTTCTCATCAAATACAAATTTTAAGATGTAGATACTTTGTTGACAATGCCGCCAGAGAGTCCTCAAAATATTTGACAAAAGCTGTGGTTTGGACACACTAGTTGTTTTGTTTTTTTTTTTTACAGGGTTTTAACAGTACAAGATTGCTTTAAAGCAATGATCGGCAAAACCCCACACGCGTGTGGGTATTAACTGAGCATTGCAGAGAGTAAAAAAATAGGTTTATTAGTCTCTTGTGCCAGACGATCAGTGTGACCAGCGGGGATTTTTAAAATGTTTAATGGACAGATTGTAAAATTACATTCAATGCTTGGTTTAATTTATATATGCGAGTCTCCTTTTTCGTTATAAGAAATAATTAAAAGCAAAATCAAAAATAAGCTTAGTAATAAACATGTCGAAGATCTTTATTTTTATTTTAACGTAACTGGCTTAATTTTTAATATTACTTTCCAAAACATTTTAAATGCAATTCTATCATATTTAAATCTTTCAACTATGGTCACCCTACTGCCATAAGAAACAAATAATAACGCACAAAAACAACCAACACAATGAAAATATAAGAATGTATGCGTGTGCCGATCACTGCTTTAAAGTATCTTTCATTTAAACCCCGTTTAAAAGGATGAATTTATAGGTTTTTGGGCTTGAATTGCCTAACAGTTAATATTGTTTATATGTTAATAGAGACTTAGTGGAGAAGTTGTAAATACTTTATTGTTAATTTTTAGTATTTCTTTATGAACCGCATCCTTAGCAGCAAAAGCTGGCAGCGGCACATGCCATTCAACACACTGTTTATAAGTGTTACGACGACAACGCCGACGATTTGATGGAAGCTGTTTTTGAGAAACGACAGATACAGTTACAACGACGAAATCTTCAAGTGACTGCGAAAATGACATTGTCTCAATTGGTACTATTGCTTTTGAAACTTGTACATTTATTTTGCCCCTTACAAGTGTAAACTCTTAAATATAAAACTGTAATTCAAAATTAAAAAAAAATGCAAATAAAAAACCCAAGACAAAAATAGATTTATTACAAGAAGTCTACGAACTGTATATCATTTTTCTGCATTTAATACCCTACAGAGGTAAATGTGCTCTACAACGGAAAAAAATTTTAAACAATTTATAACAGTTTATAACGTAAAAGGTAAAAGTAAAACGCCAGGAATGGTAATAAAATAATTAAAACCGTGTTGTCAAACTCCGTTTATAAAAAAAAGTAAAAGTGTCAAAAATTCATTCTCTCTCGGATGCGTTCATCTGATAATTCAACCCACTATGGCAGGAAGCATGAGTTACTTAAAAAAAACAAACAAATTAAACGTTTTTATGTAATATGCCAGAATTAAGTATATTAAAACACAGAACTTAACTCCCTTGGATTTTATTAAAACACAAGGCTAAAGAATAGGCGATTTTATTGCGGTTAAGAGAATCGAACGCTTTTCAGCCGCAGCATTACTGACCGCCATTAAAACAAAAATGATGAATATTTTTCGCAAATTTGGCTAAATATCTGGGTCACACTTTGATAAAGCATCTATTGTATTTTCTGGGTGGTCTTTAAAAACTTTACATTTTTGTTTTCATGTCAGCCTTTTACTTCGATAAAGGCAGTTTTTTTTAAATTTTTTCGAATTTTTACAAGTGCAAGCTATAAAATTAAAATTTCTAAATCAGTAAATGTAGTAGCATTCTGAGGCAAAAGTTCGAGGGTTGTTAAATAAATAAAGAACGTCCTTTGAGAAATGTGTTTTTATGGCTTGTAAAACAGATTTAATTAAGAGTATGTAGCCCTCGATGCGGTTGTATATTTTGACATTTTCAAAATGATTTTATCTTTTTTTTACTGAAATTCCCATAACAATGCGAATATATTTTGCCTCTTCAAAATTGTTTTAAATTCTGTTTGGGCCTTATTCCTTTTAACCTCAAGACACATTATCAGGGTTTTTATAAGAGATGATCCTTCTTGCAAATTTTTGTTCTGCTTTTGTACAATTACACTAAGCGGCTGTGTGACAGTAAGTATATCATTTAGAATATGTTATCCGCAAATAACTTGTAAGTGCTCAGAAAAGTTCTTAATAAAAAGGCTTTTGAAGACGTATCTTTCCACTCGGGTATCTTGTCCATAGCCTCCATTATGTGCTCAATTTTAACTGAAAATTGTAAAATTAAATCATGACGATCCATCCATCGTTTGGCGTAATGGAAACAACTTTTTACCTGGATATTTAAGAAAAACTGCGTTACGCTTAGGATGCTGTTTTTCAAAAAAAATTTGCTGGTTTCTCAATATAGAGTGATTAAGTCTATGTGAAATAGCAAAGCATTTGTTTTGCATTTTTTGCGGTTTTTTGTATTTTCTTTATTGCTCTATTTTCTGCCAATATCAAGGGACATCCGTCAGTTCCAATTCCTACACAATTTTTCAAATGAATACCAACGTTTTTCAAATCTTTCAAAACTACTGAAAATAGTGTGTTCGCATTAATTGATAGTGTGACGTCATCGCCAATATCATTTGAAGCCTCTTCAAATGCATCGATAAATCCGATGAATTCTTCTTTTTCTAACTTTTCGTTTACGTTAAAATACCTTAAAGCTAAAGAAGTTTGGTTTTTTCCTGATCTCGTCAAAAATAGTCGAATAATATTTAGCGTCCTAAATATTTTTTAGTATAATTTATAAAACAAGATTATGATAACTCAGTTTAAACTGTTTTCGAAATATATGAATCATCTAAAGAGAACTTGAAAACGATGGCCTAAAATTTTATCTCAGGCATCTATACAAAATCGCAGAAGTGAATAAAAAATACCTTCCGAGCTTGTATTTTCAGATGTTCTCGATGTTAACGAAGAGGTGTATTACGCTTTCCAGAGAAAAATTATAGTTTTTATAACAGACAACAAACGTTCTCGATTTTAAATTTCTTGTTAAAGTGCAGATATTTGTATTTGATTTCTCACCTCAAGACGAAAGTTTTCTTGTGTCTGCAAAAACATTTTCCCAAAAGCAACCACATCTTTGAATACGCAATGCATTTGTTTAATAATATATATGAAACGTTTGTTTCATGGCAACAAATATTTTTATTTATTAAATCAAATATGTATGAAGTTTTAATCGTTTGTGGGGAGGGACATTTTCTTTCCTCCTGAATCCACACCTGAATATATATTATATGTTACGAGCGCATGTGCGTAGCTTTACCGCGCTTTTTTTAATCAAAATATAATTTCCAACTTTAAAGGCATTATAGGCTTCCCTTAGCACCTCAGAATAACACCAGTTGATCGAGATACATTTGCTGGCTTACCGGATTAAAGAAGGCGGAGTCCCCAGCGATCACTGTTTCTCCAAAATCTGGTCACCGAAGTTCACACAGCTTTGCGCAAGTTTTGATGGTTCCAAAAATGTTCTTTCCCTTTAAGTTTTAAATCGTAATCTTAATATGAGACACTTGGTTCTGGCTGCCATCGGACCACCAAGCTAGAGTTTGACAGAGATTTGTTAGGGTTAACAGAGGTCATTGTTGTTATTTTAAAAGATTTGACTATGTGTACAAAAACATTAGTATTTTGTATTTGCTTCACTTTCGTATGTTACCCTTTTGCCAAATAGCTAACGGCTAATATGACAAAGAAACATACTAATAATGTATTTTTAATAGTGATTCAAAATTTTACTTGCGGTGAATAATAAAAACTTTCACGTAAAACTCTACCTTTTACATGCCCATAATAATAACGAAATCATTTATAGTTATTAACTATTAGGTCCTAATTTAGTTTCCTTGGTCTAATATTTTGATGGATGCATTGCACTTTTTGCAAACTCGTTTCAGCATTTTCACTAACTGCCTGTTTGTTTGACACATAAAAATAAAGCTTTCCTTTCCAGAACCGTTGGTATGGTCTTGTGTATGATAAAAATAGTAACAGCACCCTCTATGCAAGCGAAATGTCGCACATAAAATTCAGCCAGGGTGCATTTCCACTTTGGCCAATGCTAAAGTCAACAACAAACAGATGCCAAAAATATTATTGGCAAACCCAGTCGGCGACATTCTATGGAATTAAATGTAGATTTTTATAAATAAAATCTGAATATATGTGTGTGTTACAGTCTTACATACGCATTTACAGGCATACAGGCAATATTTGTAATATCAGCGCAGCAGCGACTCGTGCCACTTTATGATTTAAAAACTTCCTCAGGTTTGTTTTATTTTGCTAATTATTTTGTTATTTTATCCTGTTTTGCATTAATTACATATTGCTATTAAAAATTCGTTAGCACAGTGTTAAGGCATTAATTTAATAATTTTACGGAAACTATTGATATTGCTGTTTCTTTTAACACTTGTCGTATGTATCCGGCAGGCGGTACTACTTTTCTTTTATTTCAAAGCCTATAAATTTAATCAATCTCCAAGAAAAATGTTTACTTATTTACTCCTAATTAAAAGTGCCTTTGTACGTTGGCAGAATCTCATATTTTTACTTTTCTTTGTTGCCTGTAGTTTTCTTTAACAATAACAAAAAGAAGATTCATTACATGCATCCGGCACATGGTAGACAATTTTACCACACCAATAAGGCATAAGTTCGAAAACTTAATTTTAACAAAAACAAAGACATCAATTTCAAAGAAGATGAAAATTTATCTGAATTGTAAATTGTGGAATTGCGTTTTAAATGCCTAACAGGTTCTAAAGAAAATGAAAATTTTGGATGATTCACGTAAATGTGTAGTAAAAGTTTATATCGTCACACAAAATGCAAAACGCCCTATCTAACATTTAAACAATTATTAGAAGAGACAAGCATTTTTGTTAAAATGAAAAGGAATATTTACAATTAACACAAATTTTTGCTATATATGTAAGTTGAAAAGGATCAGCAAATTTATTTATGCTTGAAAAAAAGAATTTTTCGAGATGACGTACATATTTTAAGAGTAGAATTAATAAAAAGCCAATTTTAAATTGTTTGTTAGACAGGGCGTTTTGCTTTTTCTGTGACGATATGTATTCAAAAGATTTTATTAATTCTTAGTGATTTCAACATGATTTTACTTTTGCCATTGGCAACCCTGTTGAATATTTATGCATTTGGAATCGCTCCCTATACATATATGCCGATTTTGCAATGTCTACCTGAATTAGTTTTGCAAAGCCCAATCCGCCGTCATATATAGAAAATTATCACAAATATTCCTTATATGTACAGTGCACAGTGGTACAGAATAATTTTTTTTTAAAATAATTCGGCCATTCAAAACAGCTGATCCGATTGCCATGAATTCCCACATAAGTAAGCTAACCGCAAAAGGCTCAACCTTGGACATAAACAATTTTTCAATACTTGCCATTTTTTGTTTCGCACCAGATATTAACAAATTTGCATACTTGGAGCCCGATTAAGGCTCTTTAAAAAATGTGCTACTTTACTTTAACAATAAGTGAATTATGCATGTCCTTTTAAAACTTAAAATTTCGAATTTTTCAAGACCAGTTGTTTCGAGTTATCGAATCAAATGCATTACCGATGTTCCTGTAAATTTTTTTTTGTAAGATAGACAGGAAAATTTGTAAGTGACGTCACTGGCGAGTGCAGTTCATCACCTTCACCCAGAGACCTCTAGGTCTATCGTGAGTCCCTTTAAAAGACACGAAAAGAGAAATAGGAAAAACAAGAAAATTGTAGGTAAAACGATACAGAAATAAGAAATTAGAGCAAGAATGCCGTCAGCAAGAAGTCAAAAAATATGGAGTGATTTTGTTTAAATCCTAAACTTGAATACTTCTCTGCTACGACCATGTAAAATTTCATGGCATTCAGACTAACCATTTAAAAACGGCTGAGTAATGTATTTCTTAAAAATTTTAATTTTGCCCCACTGTGCAGTGTAAACTAATTGGCCCATAATTTTAAATAAAATGTTTTCTTATACAATATATCCCTGTTACCAAAACGACAGATAGCAGAAGATTGCACAGATCCAAAGATTCACAAAATGCATCCATAATCTTCTATTTTTCTTGTTGGTCGTTTGTCAGTATTGCCAGATGAAATTTAAAAAATCTCCCTTGTTTTAAAGTAATTAATCCTTAGTTTGTTTAAGCCGAAAAATATTTATTCGGCCTCCTAAGCTATTTTTCTAAAAAAATCGTCTCGGACTTTTTTAATACCATTTTCTTGCTTTTAACTATTTAAAACTAAATTTTTCTTGTATAAAATAAATAACGCCGCTATAAAGAAAAAGTAAAAAGTCAAGGAAAAAATTAAAAATAAAACATAAAATTTTAATTGAAAAATCTACATTTTAGTATTTATACACCATTGTTTTTCGCTGTATATAAAATAACCCAAAGTTTAGGGCTAAAACCCTAACATGGCAACCTGGTATCATGCCATATGCATGTATACAAAAAAAAACTTTGGGAGGCCGATATGCCATTGCCGCAATAGTTGCCTCGATAACCTCTATAAAAGCACCCTCTTTTTATTATTGGTGCAAATCGGGATGAAATGTTTTATGAGAATATGTGGATGCTTTTTCACTCTGTGAATTACTTAAAAACCAAGCAAAATGTATTAGTTTTGAATGTTACAGATCAAATTTTTTGTGTGTTTTGCTCTTAATGTTGTGGTTTTTTGTTGGTACCTGTGGTGTGTAGTTGCAAGCCCGATAAGTTTTTGGCTCAGAGGGGCAATGGGGCTTTCGTTACTTTATATTCAATAACATACCATGCTCCATTTCATGGAAAAAAAGCAAGAAAAAACTTGTGCTTTAATATTGAATAGAGAAGCAAAACGCTCAAAAACATATTTTTCTTTCGGGTAAAATTATTTTAATCTATCTCTTTTTGGTTCATTTTGATAAAATTTGGGAAAAGGAAAAAAATCCATGGAGTCAAGTAGAAGATAGAAAACTCAATTAAAAATTTTTCAAGCACCCCATGCGAAGCATTTATATCAAAAAATATCAACTTTAGTATTAATTTGTATAAATAAAGTCTATAATTACTAATTGACATGATTTGTTGTAAATTACACATTTTAAAAAAGAAATCTAATTGTAAATATCACATCACAGCATCTTAGATGAACAGCCCTTGCTCTTTAAAAATTTTAGAATAAATCTTAGAGATTAAATAAATTATTGGATGCTCAGATAACACCACCTATTTAATAAACAAACATATGAAGGCAGTACATTATTGTTAGCCTCACAAAAAACAAAACAAAATATTTTATTTTTGACAATATTCTTAAAAATTTTTTTTTTTAGTAAACTTGTGTAAATATTTTTTTATGTTTTTACACATTTGAATATGTATCGTGATAATTATTATTTATGAATATTCACACCTGAAGAGCTGCCATAAAAATATAAATCTTTGCACAGATAAGTATATAAGTTTGTCATTATTATAATGCACATATACAAGAAATTACATACAGTGCAGTGTTGTACCAATAATTTTTAGCTTGATGCTAAGTGGTTTGCTGCTTTTTTTTATCCTTTTAACGGTAAAAAAAGTAGTACTTCAAACACTTTTTGGTTTAATTTTTGCAGCTGAGCTTGGAAGATATTTTGAAAATATTTCGCCTTCCTGAAGCAGTGGTAGCCATTTTTCGCTTTACCTTAATACTTTTCCTACATTTTTCTTAATTTTTTAAATGTTTTCATAAAACCGTTAAAGTTTTACTTCACCCTAATTTATAATAAAGCCGCTAAAAATATACTTTTGCTTCTTGCTTCGACAATTTCTTAATGACGCAAAACTATTTTACATTTTTCGTTACAATTATAAAAAGAAGTAAAGATTGCTTAACCTTCAATTTAAGGTATAAATAATTTAGTTTTCTCAATAAATTTTTATCTTGTGAAGCAAGCTAAAATTGATTGGTAGAATACTGCACCTATTTATGTGAAGAGGAGTGTATGTATGCACACATCAAGTTTTTATAGTTGTGTAATGGGCTCTTATTATTTCAAAGGTTACAAGGTAATGAGGTCGCTACGACAAAGAAATTGCCTTTTGGTAGGTGTATATAGAAAAATAGATAAATAAAATACACTTTGTAAAACATTTTGGTTTTAAAGAGCCTAAAATTTTAAATTAACCTTCGGATAAAGCTTGATAGCTAGTTACTCGATTGTTTTTTGTAAGCACATTTGTAAGCTGGGTCGGAAATTTCGGAAACACTCAAACAAAACTAACCAGTTATTCGTTCAAAAGGTAACTAGTGCTTGTTCATCTCCAATATTACTTGCTGGCTTACCAAGTAAGCAAAGGTTTTGCTGGTATAATGTCACATATTTATTTTTAAAATGTCATAACTCAAAAAACGTAGTTTCTAGTGAAATGATTTAAAAACTTTTGTGTTAAAAGACTCCTCCTTTAAGTACTTTGAAATAACCCCCAACAATTTAAATAACTGACAATTTTTTTATAAAAGATAAAAGTTATTTTATTATGATATTATAGTCCCACATAATTTTGATCACAATGTTAAGTAATTATAATTAAAACTTTCTTCTACAGATTGTTCCCTATTTGTGCACCATATCCATTCCTACCATTTTTATGCCAACTCCAAATATGAGGTGTAATAGAATTGTTTCTAATTATTCACTGTCATTGGGAGTTATTTAATTTTTATTGAGAGTTTTTTAATTTTCTTTAAGGCAAATGTACTGTAAGTTGTGTTTTAAAATGTGTTGTAGACAGTGCGACTTCTACACCAACTTTTGGGTTTAAAAAGGAATAAAAACTTTAGTGCATTCGAATCGCCGGCATCACTATAGCTTATGGTCAGGCATCGAACATTTAGCTCTAGTGCTTTTTAAATACATACCAGCTTCGATAAGTTTGAATATTTTGACAAACAACCAAACTGTTTTAAATTTTCTTCTACACATCTGAAGTGGTCTTAGGGATCATACCTAAGGTGTCATAAAAGTCTTAAAATGCAATAATTAGTATTATTTAGAAGGCTATAGCGAAGCCAACGGTTCGAATCCACTGAACTTTATGTGTCCTTCGTCCGGGCGGAGGCTGGCTGTCAGCGTATGCGGATCCTAAAGTTTAAAATTAAAACATTTTCGTTTTAGATAGATTTTTCGATCTTTGTAGTTTAAAGTGGTCTATCCCCTACACACAACTAATATAATTGTTTGGCTACCAGCTACAATATCTTAAAAATTTTTTTTGTTAAGCCAATTGTATTAATTGTAATTTTAAAATTCTTCATAGGTTTTTACAATTTTCAAAAATCAATATACAGTAGCTGGCAACAAAAATATTTTTTGTATTTACAATTTGGTTTTTAGCGCTAAAAAAATGTTTTTATTTACAATTTTCTTTAAAATTAGGCTGTGAAATTTTGTCGAATTTGTTTTGTGTATGATTACCAAGTTATACCTAAGGTTTTCTTAAAAGAGATTTCATGTTTTCACTTATCTTATTTTCGATAAATGCGAGAAAAGTCTTCATTCCTAAATCTGTAATATGCTAGATAAAATTGTTGTAACTCCAAAAGTAAATGAAATTTAACGAATAAGCTTGGACTTAACAAAATAAGCTCCAAGAAATTAAAAATATTCCAAATGTGAGTTACGGCAATAATAAAGTAATTGGGTTAATAAAAATTTGTATCAATAAGATATTTTTCTAATATAAAAACGTCAACTAGAAGACAATGAACACCTGTGATGAAATTGTTTAAAGTGAAAGAAATGACATGATTATCATGACAAACACGGCACCAAACAAGTACACCAGTGATGCTTAATATGTTTCTTTTTAACCTTATTTAATTTGTATGTAGTAGTTGGTTACACACAAACAATTTATATACAGACACATTCATACAGTATATATGAATATATATTTGTCTGTGTAAAGAAGGCCAAAATTCGACATTAAATTATTATTAAATTTAACCATTCATCTTTTGCTTATTGTTATCTAAACATTTTTTTAATCCTTATCCGAATCTTTTAATATCCTACGGACAAGTACGTTCGATCAGTCTTTTAGAAATATTTTGGAGCAGTTTGATGATAAATTATTTAAAAGTACCGACTGGGATGTAAGCAATATACAAGGTGGGCCGAAAGAAGTCATCGGATGCTGTTTGGCTCTCATTTTTTTTCTAAATTTAAAACCTGTTTTTTGATTATGTTTATTTGAACATTTAGAATTTCATTGGTCAAGCCGAGAAGATAATATCGGCGAAATGGGCGCCGTCACAATTGATTGTTATACGGGATCGTTTTATGGCTTTTTTCATCACTTCGGGGAGAACTTCGGGCGACAGATTCTCGTACTCGTGTCGAATGTTGTCCTTGAGGGCTTCCAGGGTCTCAGATTAGTTCACGTAAGCATGAGTCTTCAAAAACGCCCACAAAAAAAGTCTGGAACGGTTAAATCGGGCGATCTTGCGGGCCAATTTTGACGCCAAAACGAGCGATGAGGCCACCCGGGAATGCCGCTGTTAGAATATAGGTTGCGGCTCGCGCAATGTGTACCGTTGCTCCATCCTATTGATACCACAAGTCCTCGCTGCGCCGACACTACAGACGAACTGTTACGCAAAATAAATAGTCACGATGATGTCGCGTTCTTGTAAAGTGTATCGCTTGTTCACTTGTATTCTGCATCTGTGTAGTTTACAAATTTCAAGACAGATTTGACACCGGCCGCCATTTGGAAAAAATAAGAGCATTTTCCAATAGAGTGATTTTTTTTGGCCCATCTTGTACCTTAATAAAATTAACAAAAATTATACCGAATACTTAATGAAAAGTGAAACTTCCATAAATGTATGAACTTTTAAATAAACTTCTGGTCGCCATTGAGAAAGTGGCAAAACAGTGAGATTATCACTGTCATGGAAACCGATAGCTGTCGAAATCTCATATAAAAATGCCTTATAAATATTTCAAAGTTATAAATTTTAGAATCGCGTTTTTATTTCTAAACTAGAATACAAGTTTTCTTCAAGCTCCAAACGTATAATTCGAAGAGTCGTTACACAAACGTTTTTACAGCTCGCCTTTAAATGCGATTACGACAACTATTGGTTTCCATGACAGCCCAGTATATCTGAAAATTATGCATATCGATACGCTTGATTTACCTTTTACAGCTACCTTTTATAGCTAAAAGAATAATTCTTTTTATTTTTAACGTTCTGTAACGGCTTAGAAATTTCTCGACAATAGTAAAGACGATTTCTAGGCCTAGTAAGAACTTTGGAATTTATAAACCTGCAGACCTATAAGTTTGTTACGAACTATGTGGAAATTATCTGAGAAACTGATTAAAAATAAACTGACCCCAATTTGGAATGACAATAACTGCATTCCGAATCATGAACCACAAGTTGGTACAGGTTATAAAAAAAAGCCTTTGAGAAAAGGAAGTACTGCTCCGCGCTTTTCATCGATGTCTCTCAAGCTTTCGATAAGGTATGGCATGAAAGCCTGTTGAATATTACGTAAAACACAACGCATACATAGTAACAAAAACAATTGTATGGAAAAACCTAAGTTTTAAAAAACTTTTCAATACATTTTGTTTTTGTTTAGGGCGTTGCGTTTTAGGGGGTAAAGCTTAACCTGTAAATTTCTCTATCCTTTCGGAGAAGTACGTAATCTAACGACATTTTATGATAAAAAAAGGAAACTACTTAAAATGCGCTCAACCAATAGGGACGGACTGGCGTATCTCAAGGTAGTATCTTAGGGTCGATTCTGTACTTGCTTTACACAGCAGATATGCCCACAAACAGTCTTACACACACGTCGATATTTGGTGATGATACCGCTTTTCTCAGTACTCATAAAGACGCTAAATGGGCTTTGAGGCAACTGCAACATCACGTAACCCAAGTAGAGAAGTTATTGCAAAGTTATGGGAAATAATTATAAATTAGGAAAAAACTTACCCACGTAGCTTTTACTGTAAGCAAATAAACGTGCTCCCCAGTTCTTGTTAACAACCCTATGATGCCTTAACAATTAATAATGAAATACCTTGACACCCACCTGGATCGTCGCCTTACATGGAAGTTACACACAGATGAAAAGGTAACACGACTTAAATTGACAGCAGCCCAACTTCATTGGCCAATTGGTAGAAAATCTGTCTGTAAATCTCGACTGTAAACTTCTACTCTACAACTCGATTTTAAAACCAGTTTGGTGCTACGGTATACAATCATGAGGCACTGCCTTCGCCTCCAACACAGAGATAATTCAATGCCTAAGATTGATAAATGGTTCTATTTGTTATTTTAAAAACAGCAACATTCACAAGAATCTGCAAGTTCAACTAGTTAAATTCAATATCTTAACCTATGTGGCCAAGTATTTACTTACATAAGCTGGAAAAACATCGAATTCCGCTCGCTAGAAACATCTTGCAACACAGTGAACACCATTTTGGTGCCTTTCGGGTATTTTTGGTGCTTTTTTACTTATGCAATACCCGAAATTTTGTGAAATACCCGTTTTTATAGCGTTTTAAATAGTATGTCTTTCGTCGTTCTGAAAGGACTGACCCCATTAGTGGAGCAACCTTCTGACTATATTAACACCTACAAGGACTTTGGTAGGGGTTTTGAAGTTCTTATTCCCTCCAGGGGTGAATGGTGTAGGGGTACCTTGGGGAATCTTATGACATTAGGGTCATTACGGACGGCTCTAAGTTGGACTGAGGAGTTGGATCCGGGGTCTTCTCAGAGGAGCTGAACGTGAATGCTTCTTTTCGTCTTCTGAAAAAATATAGCGATTTTCACGCCGAGATATTTGCCGTTCAGGAGGCTTGTAAACTACTACAGGACGGAAATATCCGCTGGAATATTGGCATTTTTGTCTACAGTCGGGCAGCGCTTCTGTTACTCAGATCATACACTACCACGTCACTATGGGTCAGTCAGTGTAGAATAGAATTGACTAAGCTAAGGCAGCTGTCTGACATTACTCTGGTTTGGGTTCCTGTGAATAGGGGCTACCATGGTAATGAACGGGCAGATGAGCTAGCTAAGAGAGGATCTGCTCTGAATATCTCCAATTCCGTTGCAGACTTTTAAGAGCAGCTTCTTAAAATTCTTTCTGCGCACTACTGGCGATAGATGGCGGGGGTTGGATACGTGTAGGGTCGCCAGGCAAACGTGACCCGCTTTCGATGTTGGGCGTACTACGCAACTTATGAACCGGAATCGAGTGGAAATTTTGAAGTTGCTGGCTGTGCTGACGGGTCATTGGATGCTGGCAAGGCATGCAGAATGACTCGGCCTCACGTTTAACGATTACTGTCGCAGCTGCAAGAATAGGGAAAAGGAGGAATCAGTTTTCCATCTTCTTTGCGAATGCCCTGCTCTGGCTGGGAAGAGGCACAAGTTCCTGGGCCGTCATATACTGGACAGCCTAGGGGATGTATCTGAGATTGTGCTGAACGACCTGTCAAGATACATCAATGCGACAGGGTGGGTCTAGTACTCCACTTTTCCCTTGGACCATGGTTTAAGGGGACCTATCGCCTATCGAGTGGTGTGGTGTTGTCAAAACGGGGTCATTTAGACTCTACTTGACAGTTTGCGTGTAGCAAACTACCACGAAAACCAACCAACCAACCATGTCTTTCGTCGAGTTGAACACACTGTTCAAAACGGAGCCTTGTTTTCTGCGCCACACGCTGCAGTAAACTTGGTTCAATTTAGCTAATTTCTCGACGAATATTTTCCTTTAAAGCCACAAGAAATTGCCGTTATAAGCGCTCTCTTTAAGGTAGTCCAAAAAAAAACCATTTTAGTTAGATCGGGAGAGTTCGGTAACCATGGAATATCCCCAAAGCGACTGGTCAGTTATTGGGGGAAATTTTGCGGAGAAAATTCGTTGAAGCTCTGGCGGTGTGTGCAATCGCCCCATCCGGTTGAAACCACGTCTATTAAGAGTACGATTGAATAGCTCGCAGGTTTGGCAAAAATAATTCATCGCCTGGCCTGGAGAATTTTGGATGATAAGTCCAGTTATCTCATGCGTGAATAATGCACACCAACCAGCTACCCTAAGGCTAGGGTTGCGGGATATTGGAGACCAGTAACGGCTGTTCTGCTTGTTGGATTGACCGTTTAAGTGAAAATTAGCCTCGTCGCTCCAGAAAATAGGATTTACAGTGCGAAAACGTTTCAACATCATTTCACAAAAATTGTTTACCTAAATCAAAGTCACTTTCTTTTAGTTCTTAAACGATTTAAATTTTAAAAGGATGGAACTTAACAACCTTTTTTAAAATTTCATTATTCTTTTCAAAATTGAAAGTCCCGATTTTTTATGTAAATTGTTTTCAACCAGTTCAATGTTTTCGGGAGACCTCTAAGATCGGCTGGGCCCCGGCCGCGGGATATTTTTAGCCGAAGCAGTTGCGCGGAATCTCTGCATCCACGAACGTGTTAAATTTACATTTGGTGCATCACGTATTCGCCGAATACAAAACTTTGAGCAAAATTGTCGACAAGCAATTACGTAAGAATCTTTACTCATAAAAAATGTCTCCATAGAAAATTCAATGCCGTCAAAACAAAATCCTAAGAATGATAAATGGTACTCCTCGGTATATTGAAAACAGCAACATCCACAAAGATCTAGAAGTTCCACTAGTAAAATGCGATGTCCTAACATATGTAGACAGGTATGTTAATAAGCTGAAAATACACCCAACCCCGCGTGCTTGAAAAATGTTACAATATGGTGGACACACTCGTTTAAAAAGAAGGGATACTGTTGTTGCCCTAAGATGAAACCATCAAAACTGATGTACAATTTGATTTGATATATTATTTTTTAGGCTAACACTGGTTGGACTTATATAAACTATTTTATTATTAAGGTTAAAATACTTATGGTTAGTACGCAAAAGCGAAGATTAAATAATAAAAATATGAAAATAGAGATTTTCTCTGCGTTTAAAAACATACAAGCTTTCTAAAACTCTTGTCGACCTTGCTCATAGCTTGAGACTGATCGTGACCTTTTTCTATAGACAAAAAAAGAACAACCCTATCTTATTTTGACCCAAATATTAATTTTAAATTACAAAACGTTTGTTCCATTAGCCGAATACTTCAAGCCCTGTCTCGTGCTTTTGAAGGTACCAATGCTTTGAAGCACGCGTATCTCAGCAGTCGGCTGGCTTTGCTATTAAACAGCTTACTTAGTCCAACGTAGCAAATATTGGCCAATACTGATCTCAAAACTGATGTTGTTTATTTCGCTAATCGCGGTAACGAGGTAGATAAAATCGTTAACTATTTTAAAATTGTAGTTTTTTTTCCGACCCACTTTGACTCATTTCTTTCGACGTTTTTAAAAGTGGCAACTACTGCTCGCAATGTTCGCCTAATGGCGTCAATATCATCCACTTAAACCAGTAGCATGTTCTGTTTTGTGTATAGTGTGCCAGCTCTATTTACATTTACGTCTCTAATAACCCTTTCCAAGAGGATGATGAAAATATCACACGAGAGGCTGTCTCCCTGCCAGAAATCTAGTTTAAATTAAGAAAGGTTAAAAAATTTATATTTTGTATGTAAAAAATTTGCTTTTGAACCTTTGTTTCAATAAAACTGAGATTTTTCCATATGTGTATATATGCCGGCTAGGTATTCTACTATGTTTGTTTATAATTTTTGATAATATGAAAGAGAATGGATCTTATATTTATAAATGTTTTATTTATTGTCGGCAATTATGTATGAAATACAATGCCAGATAAATGTCCACTTACAAATGCACATTTAACGCGGTACCTACTTCATTAATTTCATCACGAACATTTTGTTTTAGTTGCTCCAGCGTTTCTGGTTCGTTTGCATAAACCTTGCTTTTCAGATATTCCTACAAAAACAACTCCGGAGCAGTCAAATCAGCCGACCAATCAACATCACCATTTCTTGATATAACTTGTTGTGGAAAGAGGTCTCGCAGTAATTCCATTGTAATCCTGGCTGTATGCGATGTGGTACCGTATGTTGATACCACGTGTTCATCAAGCCCAAAGCATGCAGTTGTGGTGTTAAAAATTTTTCAATCATATCACGATATCGCTCCCCATTGACAGTTTCGGCTACGCCGTAATTTCGAGGTACGAAATTATAAAAATTTTCGTAGATTGTACGAACGATTTTGTTCAAATGTATCATAGTTTTTTTGAGTGTACACAGTCAAAATTAAAAAAATATTTGTCTAATTACCGAAATGTCAAACAACTAGAAAAGTGTCTTATTAAAAGTTTGAAAAGCTAAAAAAAATTGGCACGAAAACAAGTGAGCAACAGGTAAATTAAGAAAAAAAAAAAAAAAACAAATAAAAGAGTTTTGATAGAAAATTGTTAGAAATTTGTTGTTGTGTGTGGAGACCGGCATTCGCGTTTTTTATTGTAAGTTTTTGGCGTCATTAGATAATTAAAATAGTTTCTCTATAGTTTTTTATTGTGGCTTGTTTTGATTTCATGTATGCGTTTTCTAACATCTTTATTCTTTGTGAGGGAGATCAGTTTTTTTAATTTTGAAATTAAATTTTTTTTTAAGAAAAAGAGATTTTTGTTTTGGAATTTGACAGCTTCTGCGCAGTGTCAAAGAAATTTATATTGACGTACCACTGCCGAGTACAAAAAATTATTTAAAACACATGTGTACATTTGTATGTACCATTTTCTTCTCTCCTGTCAAGTGTTTTAGTGTAGGCAAATGTGTATCGATCGATAATAATGGCCACCATTTGTGTAAAGGTGTCAACGAACCTAATGATTTTAAACTTTCCGTTGTTAAATTGCTGTTTAGTTGGGGTTAATTATTACTTGGAAATTGTATTTATAATGCAATAGTAAGGATACTCATTTGCTGTTTCTAGCAATTTTACTCTAAAGTGGGTAATCATTATATCTAACGGAAACCAAGAGCCAATTTACGGCGGCCCTCAATAAAACTGAGTTTTACTCGATCGTATAGATTTTTTTATTTGAATAAGAATTTTGCAATTGAAGTTGTTATTAAACGCCGTAGTTTTTCTTATATTGTGCATATAAGCGTGACGTTAAACACGTTAAACATTTTGAAGGAAAATAGTAAATAAATGTTTCGATTATGTAAAGCAACCCAACTTCAGTTGCGTTGCTCAACAGCAACCAAAGCCACTCGATCAGTTGTCAGTAGTAGTAGTCAGTTGCCATCTGTAAATAATTTTTGAAACTGACAACCAACCTGAGTTGTGTTGCCATACGTAATCGAAACATATGTAAGTAAGCAAGATTCGAATAAAAATAATTAAATTATTTTTACATTTCGTAAAGGCTTAATATAAGTGAGAAATCGGAGTGTTACTGCATATAAAACGACATCTTTTAAACTCTAATAATGTAACACCATGTTTTGATCTCCCTATATTATTAACCGTATAAAATATAATTTGATAAAGTGAATATCCTTAATATTGAAAATGCGTTTTTCCAACTTTAAGATTTTTTATTTTATTTTTATTTTTTTATTAAGTTCCTTTTATAATTCATTCAATCATCCACTCATCCATCCGTTTAAACGTGAGCACATTTCGATAATGCAAGATTTATTTTTATCCCCACACACACACACTTGTTCCTTGTCGACACGACAGAGTGCTGGCTCTTTGGAGCGTCTCTAGTTTATTCTCTTTAGTGATATATAACGCAATGTCCCTAAATCTGTGTTGGGATCGTTTCCCCCAGTGCCGTATGTAAGAAATAACACGTCCTAGAATCTCATACACATTTGTACATACACATGTACATATGTATGTAAATTTATGCGCTCGCAAACGTAAATAAATTTTTCAAAATATTTTCTTTGAAATTCCGTTTTAAATTTTATTTCTTGCGTTGAGTTGTTTCACACAGATTTTCGATTTGTAAAATGTAAGTGGCTGATTTAAAATTGTTTCAGTCCTTTACGAGATTTATAAATGAAACAACGTGTTTTAAAGAAATCGAAAATTAATAATTTTTTTTAATTAAAATAATATGAAAAACAAGAGAATCATGATTATAGATGTAGTTTATAAAAAGAGATTTTAAAAATTTGCCAGAGAGTGTATTCAAACGGGGAGTTTTCTGCAAAAATTAAAGAAAAAATATGTGACAAAAAAATGCGTGTTTTTTTTTTATTTAAAAATCATAAATCTTTGAAAAAAAAATGTGATTCTTAACAAGTTTTGAAACAAAAACGCTTATATATTCTAAAAAGTTCATTAAACACAACACACCTGTGTTAAAAACGCATTAATAAATATTCAGTAATTTCTTCCAGTGTGTGTTAAGAAAATCTTTAAATTTTAAAGTACTTGAAATAAATATTAAAAATAAAATTTACTTAACGTTATATTTCTGTATTCACTGAATCATTCAGCTAAATTTATCGATATTTACACGTCTTTGATTTTGGGTGGAAAAACCAAGAGTTCGTTTTTCGTTTTTATTATTTTTTAAAATCAATTTGTGTTGAATTTTTAATTTAGGTGGTGTTTTTATATTATACTGGTAAGTGTTTAACAAAAAAAAACATATTTTTAAATATTGAATTTTAAATACTTATGTAAAATCCTTATACATATACTTTCGGTACCTATATCTCTAATATTTTATTTAAGAATTTGTGTATTAATTGTTATTGAACATTTTTAATTATTTTTGAATATACATACTATACCTACATATGTATGTCCATACATACATACATACATATATATGTATACATACCAAAATCAATAAGCGTATAAGCTAAAAATTGTTGGAAATATTTACTTTAGTACAAAAACAAATAAAAAACTTAAAAATTTATTAGGGGTTTCAAATGAGGGTCTAGAAATTTCTTTTAAGCTAATTTTTCAATTTGAGAAAATGACTTTAAGCTTTTTCTTATGTAATAAAATAAAAACTTTGCTTTAACTGTAGATATTTGCTAACATACTTATAAACCAAATTAAATTTAAATATGTACAATGGTGAATATTAATGGCCGTTTTTTAAAATTTTATTGCCATTCGGTAGCAAAAATATCAGAACTAAGATATTAGTGGTAACTGTGGGTGTTGCATTCCGCTGAAAACAAATACTCTATTTAATTTTAGAAAAAACTTAATAATTTTTAAATTTGATAAGAATTATGTTATGATTTCTTGCAAACATTTTATAAATTCAACGTTAAAATTTTTTTGCTATATTAGTGGGATAGTAGTCTCTGAAAAATGGTTTGCTTTATCACTGTGGCATTTATATCTGATGTGTCATTAAATGTTTTCTCAGGTTGAATATTTTAATTAAATCAAATGTTTAGAGGAATAGAACTTGTTTGGGTCAAAAGAGGTTAAAGTAATTTTACTATCATTAAAAAGCTAAAAGTGCCCTCTTATATATGTAGCTTTTGCAGCTGTTTTAAACGTCCTACAGAAAACATTATTCATTTAAATGAAATTGCTGGCAACATTTTTTTTAAGCAAATAAAGATAAAAACATCATCTTATGTAAAAAATTTAAGTCCGTTCTCAAAAATAGTTTACAAAGCATGACCTTAAAGTCAAAACTCTTTAAAATTAAAGGTTGTAAGGTCGTACCCGTAACAGTCTTTTCGTGGCCATTATGAGCAGCTTTTTAAATTATTGTTTTAAAATGTTTAAGTTTAAGCAAAAATGTGAGTTAAATGGTCGCATCCGTCAAAATGGAATTACATACTTAAATATTAAATTAACGATTTACATTTTTGGTACTTTTAGCAATTTTGGATATGTATGTATGTATGTATATAAGTCTTGAGTTATCAAATTAAGAAGTATTTACCCCAATCGAGGCCGAAAGTCAATTAGAAGATCAAAAAGTACTCTTTTACGTTTTTGCCTTTTTGCATTATGAGCTTTTGCTGCCAAAAATATGAAATAAAAATCAGTTGACCCCAATTGCGGCCATAACAAATATGTTATTAAGGGTCTTATTTCCTTAAACGCAATGTAAAAAAACAAAAACAATTGTTTAGATAAAATAAAAATGTTAAAAAGTTTTATATATATATTGGTATACTTTTAAGGCGTTGCGTTTTTAAAAATAAAGGGATAAGGTTAATAAAAATTACTTTTTTCATATACATACATACATATATGGATATGTTTCTTCAATTTAAACAGAAACAGACTTTTACTGATTTATTAGCCAAAAGCGATAAATGAATGAAGCAAATATTAAAACTCCTAGTAACAAAACGCTTTAGAGCTTACCCAGTAATCAAACCTTTGCTTACCTAGTAAGGTAGCAAGTAATATTGGAGCTAAAGAAACACCTTTTGACCGAATATCTAGTTATTTTTTTTAAGTTAAAAGTACCAAGCTTTAACTAAAAATTAAATTAAATTTTAGGCTTTTTAATACAAAAATATTTTACGGTCTATTTCATAATTCTATTTTTGCATGTACCTATACCTGCAAATGTAAGTCATAATGCCCTTACAAAAGAGTAATTTTACGACTTTATTACTTTGTAATCTATGAAATAATGCAATCCCATTACACAGATTCAAAAAAGTTTCACTGGTTAAGGCAACCTCTTTTTGATGAAATTTGACTAAATTTAAGAAATTCCTTTAACTGAATTCCCTCTTGAAACAAGTTTTTTTGTACCTGCCTTAGCCTTTGTTTTAAGGTAGTACTATCAGAGTTTGAAAACAGAGCTCAAACCATTTTCATTTTCTATTTTTCGCCTTTTAATTTTAAGCCAAAAAGTGGTAGATATATATTTTATCAATATTACATACATATATATTTCAACAAATTTTAAAACTATTATTATATACCTTTACATATATTAAAAAATGATTAAATTATATTTTTATTTTTTAACGAATTTCTGCTTAAATTGGAAAATACCTTACAGTGATGCAAAAAATGTCTTTACGAAAATACACACATACATATGTACAAGCACATACATTCTTAGAATATTGTTAATGTATTTAATTATGGGAAACATATATAAAATTTTTGTAGCACTTGCTGAGTGTAAGCGAATTTCACTAGAATACGCAAAATAATTAATGCGAATAAACAACATGTTGACATTTCCTGAAAATCAAAACAACGACATACAACAAAAGGAATCAACAGTAACAACAACAAAAATACTATAATATCTTAAATATAGTTTTTGTGTCTTCAAATCTACAACCATTGTATGGTTCGAATATTTTAAATGTCATCATCCAAAGTTTTTATTGATGTTTTTGTTGTTTCTGACCCGATTCGTTTTAAAAGTATTGCCACATGCAAAGATTTTGTTTAATTGTTGTTGTTTCACTATTTGTTGGCAAATCAATTCTAAAACAAATTAAAATCAGCCAGTGTTAAACAATTTTTGAAGATTTTATGACACACACGTTTTAGACGAAAAACAAATGAACATATTTTCGAAGATTCTTAATTATTTAAATCGTATACACACAAAAAAATACAAAATAAATTTTTCAAACAAATTCTTGTTCAAAATAATTTATTTTTTTAGTCAATTTATTTAATAGTCTCTAATAATATTTTTATTTGATTTTTAAATCAAACAAAATTTTCGCCTAGACAAATAAAATATTTAACCAGCTCAGCAAAATTTTTTAACAGAAACTAAAATTCTTGCAAAATTGTTTGTCTAAATTTACAACTTTCGTTGTAGGTTATCAGCCAGACAAAATATTTACTGATTCTCTGAATTTTGTTACTGATTCTACAACTCGGTTTTTTCTGTGTAACCACTTTAGTGGATGGATTGTTTGAATCGTATAACCACTATAGTGGATGGCCGACAGCGAGCTTGCATTTATTTTAGTTTTAATGTTTTTTTTATGTTTAAGTGAAATGATTTTTATTTTCCTAACTTTTCTTTAACATGTTATTATTTTACATTCTTTGAATTGTTTTAGACCAATAGTAAGAGCCCGACCGAACGTTCGAGTTCGGAGTTCAGTAAAAAGTGTGTGTTTGGGTTCGACGGAATTAATAAAGTTGTGCTGATGACAGAGAAACTAGGATTTTCTTTTTCCCGGAATTTTTTGCTTTCCGGGAAACGAGGGGGAAAAATAATTTTTCCCGGGAATCCCTCTCTACAAATTAAGAAAAATGTATAGGTTGTACGAATTTTTAAAACACTGTTTTTTTATCAATAAAAAAAATATTTATGTGAATAGTACTTATGCTTATACTATACCTACTATTATTGAACTAATATATTCAGAAACCAAAAAAATAATATAAAAAGAAATAAAATCAAAGATAAACTTATCAATTAAGAAAAAAAAAACTCAAATCTTAATAAAAACTTGGCTAGTAACGGTAAGCCTTGCTTTTTCAATTAAAATTATCTTTCAAAATTGACGCGAATAGAGTAAAATAATTTCTTCATGTGCAAAAAACAAAAATTCAATTGAACTTAAAGTAATAATAACAGAATAGAATAACTTAATATAAACTTTAATAAAACATTTACCAAAATAAACAAAATAAATGTTGAAAAATACAATTTAAGATTTTTAATTTGTTTTCTTCCATTTCTATAAAATTTTGGCAATAAAGTTAAGTTTAACTTTTACTTAGGAATAAAAAAAACTACAGGCTTTGCAACATACACCTTTGATACTTTCACTTCTACGGAAAACCAATTTTAGTGTTACACAGAACTTTGACTATTAAAACAAAAAAAAAAATAAAGCTCTTATTTTCTGAAATTGAAAACTTCAAAAAATGTTATTAACTAACAAAAAAATAAAAAATTATAAATATTGAAAATAAAATGGTTACAATAACAAAAACCAGCACATTTTTTTTTTCATGTATGTATTTTATTATTGAATCTTCGCTTAAGCGAACTAACAATAAGTATTCAAATCTTAAAACTAAGTAATTAATACTAGTCCAGTCAGTACCAGACTAAAATTTAAGTTCTCACAATAAAATTATCTTATTTCAAAGGATTCATCTAAGAGCAATAGTGTCCCTTCTTTTTAGGCGGGTGTGCCCACTATGTTGCAGGATGCTTCGAGCAAGCGGATTTGGATGTGATTCCAGCTTATTTAAATACTTGTCCACATATTTCAGGATTTCGCATTTTACAAGTGGAACTTCAAGATCCTTGTGGATGTTGCTGTTTTTTTATATACCAAGGAGCACCAGTTATCATTCTTAGAATTTTGTTTTGACGGCGTTGAATCTTTTCTATATTGGAGGCGGAAGCAGTGCCCCATAGTTGTATCCCGTAGCACCAAATTGGTTTTAAAATCGAGTTGTAGAGTAGAAGCTTACAATCAAGATGTAGCACAGAGTTTCTACCAATTAGCCAGTGGATTTGAGCAGCTTTAAGTTTCATTTGAGTCAGCTTTGCATCTATATGAGGCTTCCATGTAAGGCGGCGATCTAGGTGAATACCAAGATATTTTGTCTCAGATCGTTGAGGCACATTATGGTTGTTGATAGTGATTGGAGGGCACGTTTCTTTGCGTAAGGTAAAAGTTACGTGAATGCATTTTTGTTCATTTATCTTAATTCCCCATAACTTTGCCCATTTCTCAACTTGGATTACGTGTTGCTGCAGTTGGTTCGAAGCCTCTTTAGGGTCTTTATGAGTACTGAGAAAAGCGGTATCGTCAGCAAATGTAGACGTGTGCGTAAAACTGTTTGTTGGCATATCTGCCGTGTAAAGCAAGTACAAAATTGGGCCTAGTATACTTCCTTGAGGGACACCAGCCTCTATTGGTTGGGAACAACTTATTTGGTTTCCCTCTTTGATCATAAATTGTCGGCCTGTTATGTATTTTTCTAAAAGGTTGAAAATATTATCTGGAAGGTTGAGCTTTAGTTTGTTTAAAAGGCCTTCATGCCATACTTTGTCGAAAGCTTGTGATACATCGATAAAAAGCCCGGAGCAGTACTTCTTTTCCTCAAAGGCTTTTCTTATAACCTGTACCAACCTGTGAGTTTGTTCGATGGTACTATGTTGACTTCTAAAGCCGAATTGGTGATTTGGAATGCAGTTGTTGTCATTCAGGATCGGATTTAGCTTGTTTTTTAACAGTTTTTCGAACAATTTTGACATTGTGGGTAACAAACTTATGGGCCTATAAGATTCTACCTTCGAGGGATCTTTGCCAGGCTTAGGAATCATCTTTACTAAGGCAACTTTCCATATAGGCGGAAAATGTTCAAGCCGAATTATCGCGTTAAAAGTAAAAAGAATGATTCTTTTAGCAGTAAGAGGCAGCTCTACGAGCATTTTGTTGCTTATTTTATCTACGCCAGGAGCTTTTTTACCATTTAGGTTAGCGATAGCCTCTACAACATCTGCAAATCGGAAACGTATTTCTAAAGGACGTCTGGCAACAACAGGCAGTAATTCCCTCACGTCAGTGCATGTATTGGGAGTGAATACGTTTTTGAAGTGATTTGCGAACAGATCGCATTTTTCTTCGTCATTTCTAGCCCAGGATCCTCTCAGATTGCGCAGTGGTGGTTTTGCGATAACAGGTCTTTTAAGACGTCTGGCTGATCGCCATAAGGAATAATTTGTCTGAGGAGTCGCGTCTAGACCTTCCAGGTACTCTTTCGGTGATGCCATTCTGTGAGCCTCCAACAAGCTTTTTAGTTGGGTTGTACATTCTTTCAGCCTAGTTTTAAGTTGGGGCGATCTATGTTTTTGCCATTCCCTGCGGGCTCTTCTTTTTTCAGATACAAGCTTTTCCACATCGTCAGAGAAAATTTTGTTGTACCTAGCCTGGCGGTAGGTAGAAGACGCATGTTCAACGGCTTTTTTAATGTTTTCATTTAGGACGCTCAGACCAGCACATTATCAAGGTTTTTATAAGAGATAATCTTTTTTGCAAATATATGTTCTGCTTTTGTAGAATTACACTAAGCGGCTGTATGACAGTAAGTATATCATTTAGAATATGTTATCCGTAAATAAATTCGAAAGTGCTCAAAGAAGTTCCTAATAATAAGGCTTTTGAAGATGTATCCCTATCTTTCCACTCGGGTATCTTTTCCATAGCTTCCATTATGTGCTTAATTTTTACTGAAAATTGTATAATTGAATCATGACGATCAATCCATCGTTTGGCATAATGGAGACAACTTTTTACCTGGATATTTTAGAAAAACTGCGTTACGCTTAGGATGATGTTTTTTAAAAATAAATTTGCTGGTTTCTTTAACGAACGCTATAACTTTTTGTATCATTGGAACCTTGTTGCCTTTCAATATAGAGTGGTTAAGCCTATGTGAAATAGCAAAGCATTTGTTTTGCATTTTTTGCGGTTTCTTGTATTTTCTTTATTGCTCTATTTTCTGCCAATATCAAGGGACATGCGTCAGTTCCAATTCCTACACAATTTTTCAAATCAATACCAACGTTTTTCAAATCTTTCAAAACTACTGAAAATAGTGTGTTCGCATTAATTGATAGCGTGACGTCATCGCAAATATCATTTAAATCCTTTTCAAATTCGTCGATTAAGCCGATGAATTCACGTCTTGCAAAGTTTTCGTTTTTGCAAGCCCTTATAATACATTTAGTAATAATCGATGGTTATCTAAACGTATGAGAGGAAAGAAAAATCAATATACAGCCACAGGAAGTATAGAAAAATTTTTGTTTTAGTTCATAAAAAAAATTAATGTAAATTTTAATCAATCTTTTTAAGATTGCAGCAAGTACGGCTTCAAAATGAAATCAGTCCTTTTTTGGCTTATACATACCTATATGACTAAAAGTAAAAAAAATTGTACTGGATAATTCGCTACTACTGAACTTGCCTGTATTGAACTAATATTTTTTTCTAAATAAAGGCGATGAAGTACAATTACTTTAATAAACAAATACAATAATAAACAATTTTTTGAATTCAATAATATGTTTGGCAATACACTTTTAAAATAAAAACAAAAACAAAAAAGTGCTTAAAGGTTGAAATAGACAAACAAATATTTTTGGCTTAAACCAAAAATATATTAAGAAAAAAAAAATGAAATTAGAAAGAAAAAACAGTATAATTAATATCTCACTGATCCTTCAATAATGTTTATTTATTTTATGTTTTTTTTTTTTTGCTCACATTAATCTGATTGAAATCATGCATAAATCTTTTGCCAAAATCTTTGAAATTATATTTTCGTTGCGGTTTATTTTAGGGCAGAGTTTCCCTCAATATATGTTAATTGTCACTAAAAATATTAATAGGCCAACACATTTCGCAAATCTAGTTTTTACATATTAACTTACTTGGTGTCTAAACTTAACAATATCCATTGCGGCTATTGTCAAATTCGATTGTTTTCCTACAAATTGACACGTGTGGACCAAAAATGAGCAATCCGTTGCAAAATTATTGCTTAAGCAATTCGCAATCGTTGTGTCGTTATACTGCCGACGTTGTTGCTTGTTCTTGGCAATAAAAATTGCTACGTGGAGCTGCAGTATTATGTCCGTATATATATTTATAATAATTATTAAGAAAATTTATTTAACAAAAAAAAAACAATTCAGCAATTTACTTGGTTTGATTGAGGCAAACTCGCATGAACTTAACTCATTTATAAATTTTCTATTATCAAAGTTTGAATATTTCTTATCTTTTGTAGGCCTTCATAAGATTAAAAGCAGAAAAAAGGATATCTGCTGTAGTTTTGTAATTTTAGTAAAATTAAGGTCTTATTGACTCTGATTTTTTTTGTCATTACTATTTATTATACTAAAGAATTTTCTTTCGTTATATGTATATTATCTAGTAAATTCATTACAATTAAAGTGTGAATGTTTTTTAAACTTGGTATAATATAGAGTCTAAGGGAAAACATTAAGAAATGCTTAATAAATAAACTTTTTTATAGACAAATATATTTACATACATACATATACGTACATATTTCTTCACATGCAATTAACGTCCATTTATCTTAAAAGCAAATAATCGCATTCAGCAACACTTGTTAAGACTTATTTTTAAGTATTATTAATATTTTTCCTTGGTTGTAGTTTTCGATTATATTTTGATATTTAAAAATTAAATAAATTTAAAATATGGGAAAACTTTGCAAAAAATTAATATGAGGAACAACAACATCAACATAATGGACATAGAAAGAGAAAAACCTATATGTCTTTCAAAATTTGTTAAAATTTTTCTCTTTAATTAGTTGAAATTTATTACAGCAAAAAATAATTAACAAAAATTTTCTCATGTGTGAGCATGTGTTCACATTGAGGGAATTGGATATTAATGAAAATGCGTGCTAAAAATCAGTGAATATTCAATGAATCCAACCATATTTTTTTTTTGGCAAAAAAAAAAAAAGTTTAAAATCAATGAATGTTTCATTAAAATTATGTATAAACAGGTAAATTGCTACAGTTTCTAAACAAGAGATTTACAACAGCATTGAATGATATTTTTTAGTCCATTTAAATATTTTAAATTTGATATAGTTTTGGAATGCATTTAAAATGCACTTTAAGAAATAAGTGCAAAGAAAATTGCTAAAATGCGACTTCTTTTGGAACTACTTTATTTTTTTGTTCTTGGATATTTTTATACACTTCACATAGTGATAAGGTTATATATCAGTGTCTCATTCCATTTGTAATTTCTACAAAATACAGCAGCGACTCCTATAGGTATATAAATATTTATATATTTTGGATCCTAATAGATATGTCTATTAAGCTTTGTCCGTCTGTGTGTCTGCTGAAATCAAGTTTCCGTAGCCAACTAAAGTTCTGCGGACCAGGTTGTGGTGTCAAACTATCTATTAAGAAATAAAAACATAATATCAAAAGTTATGACTGATCCGCGCTTTTTATTAATGTCACTCAAGCCTTTGATAAAGTTTTGCATGAAGGCCTGTTAAAACAGCTAAGGATGAACTTACAAACAATTTTACTCACACGTCGACGTTTGCTGATAATACCACCTTTCTCAGTAATCATTAAGACCCTAAAGAGGCCTCAAAACAACTGCAACATCACCTAACCCAAGAAAAGTAATGGGAAAATTTATGGGGTGTTAAAATAAATGGACAAAAATGCACTTTTACTTTACGCGAGGAAACGTGCACCCCAATTCTTATTAACAAATATACTGTGCCTCATTAAATTGAGACTAAAAATGTTGGCATTCACCTGCATCGCCGCCTCACGTGGAAGTAACATATAGCTGCGAAGTTGACACAAATAAAACTTAAAGCGGAACAAAGCCACTGGCTGATTAGTAGAAACCCTATGCTACGTCTTGTTTCTAAACTTTTAATCTACAATTCGGTTTTAAATAAAATTTGTGCTACAGGATACAATAATTGGGCACTGCTTCCACATCTAACATAGAAAAAATTTAACGATGTCAAAATAAAATCCTTAGAATGATAGCCGGTACTCATTTCACAGGGATCTACACGTTTCACAAGTTAAATATAAAATTCTAAACTATGTGGGCAGGTACTTAAATAATCTGGAAACACATACAAAACTGCTCGCACAGCATGCACGACAGTCATTTGAAGATGAACGATACTGTTGCACTTAGATAAAACCTTTAAAAACTCTTTATAATTTAATTTGAGAACTTTATATTTAGTAGAACATTCGAAGTCGATAGCAGTTGTAGTTTTCGTATCAAAAATTTTATAAAAATTGTTTATTTATATGGAAAGCTCCCCTGCCTCTGCTTCTAACCATATATATTTTTTCCAAAATGTAGCTCGATAGCTTTTATAGTTTCCGAGATATAGCATATTGAATATTTCATAAAAATCTTTTATTTGTATAAAAGCTAACCCCTTCCCTAGCCCCTACCCAAAAAAAATTTCTTAAAAGTGTAGGTCTTATTGTCCAAATACTTTTTGTAGAACATTTGAGGTCGATAGATCCTACAGCTTATAAGATTTAGCGCATGAAATATTTAAAAAAAATGTGTGCAATTGGGCTATTTTGGGTTTTCGCTTATATATCGGTGAATAGTGAACCAATTTTGCTGATTTCAAATAGCGATTGTCTCCAGGACATTTCTAATAGTTGGACACCAATAACTGGTCCGTGCTACTTTATTTGATTCTGGAAACCTGATTTCAAAAGACGGACAAAGTGATTGACGGACAGATGGACATGGCTATATTGACTTCCCTATCTATAAGGATCCAGAATATACATATATACTTTTTTGGGTCGCAAATGGATAGTAAAGAAATTACAAACGGAATTACAAACTGATATTTACCCTTTTCACTATGTGAAGGGTATAAAAACTTAATTTTGCTTAATTTTTTTTTAATTATCTTTAAAAATGCGTACAGGTCGCATCACAAAGTCTTCATTAACCCAAGAAACATAAATAATTTTTTTTAATGTCCACGATTTTCACACTTAAATAACGGAAAAATATTTTCTAAAGGATATCTTTAGCGTCCTGTGCAATAATTCAATTGCAATTTGAATTGGTGCTGTTGTGCGCCAAAATTGCTGACATTGAACTTAATTGCTTGATGTTGAACAAAACAAAAACACATTTTCTGTGTTAAACACTTAAATTTTGTTTAAATAATGTGTGTTAGTTTGTATTGTATGTAAACGCATACATACATATGCATGTATGTGTTAAATTTAATTTATAATCATTAAATCTGACATTGATAGTACAATTTGGTTAAAAGAGCAGAAAAAGAAAAATGACACAAAAAAGGAACGAATGCATGTCTATATATTTTCAAAGAACTTTTTAATAATCTAATGCCACAACAAATTAAGAATTAAAATTATTAAAAACATCAACAATAATTATAATAATAATAATAAAATAAAATGGATTGTGTCATTTAAAGTTATAGGGGTCACTTTTAACTATACATAAACTTAGGGCAGTTTTATTTTAATCCTATTCAATAATTATCATAAACTTGTAATATTTTCGCTTTTAGGTACTTGTTTAAGGCAAATGTAGAACAAATTTTTTATTTTTATACCCTTCACATAGTGATAGGGTATATATCACTTTGTCATTCCGTTTGTAATTTCTTTATTATTCATTTGCGACCCCATAAAGTATATATATTCTGGATCCTTATAGATAGGGAAGTTGATATAGCCATGTCCGTCTGTCCGTCTGTCCGTCTGTCCGTCTGTCTGTCTGTCTGTCTGTCTGTCTGTCCGTCTGTCCGTCTGTTGAAATCAAGTTTCCGGAGTCAAATAAAAAGATACAGACCAGTTAATGTTGTCAAACTATTGCAAATATCCCGCTAACAATCGCTATTTAAAATCAGCAAAATCGGTTCACTATTGACCGAGATATAAGCGAAAACCCAGAGTAACCCATTTTTTTTAGGACAAAGTCTGTGCATATATCCCTATATATCTCAGTAAGTATAGTCACTCTTGCCACAAAACTTGGCACGGATACTCCTAAAGAAGGGACCTAAATAATGGAAAAAGTTTTTTCAGATAGGACCAGGGGAAGAGGTATTTTTCCTAGAATTGCACAAATTTGGTGAAATATTTTATGCGCTATAGCTCGTAAACTATAACAGCTATCGACTCAAGATGTTCTACAAAAAGTAATTGTACGCAAAGATCTACACTTTACAGAAAAAATTTTTTCAGTGGGGCCAAAAAAAGGGGTAGCTCCCATACAAATCGACAATTGTTATAAAATATTCGATACGCTATATCTCGGAAACTATAAAAGAAATCGAAATGAAATCTTCTACAAAAAGTAATTGGGCAAGAATGTCTACGCTTTAAAGAAAAATTTTTTTGAGTGGGGCCAAAAAAAGGGGTAGCTCCCATACAAATCGACAATTGTTATAAAATATTCGATACGCTATATCTCGGAAACTATAAAAGAAATCGAAATGAAATCTTCTACAAAAAGTAATTGGGCAAGAATGTCTACGCTTTAAAGAAAACATTTTTTGAGTGGGGCCAAAAAAAGGGGTAGCTCCCATACAAATCGACAATTGTTATAAAATATTCGATACGCTATATCTCGGAAACTATAACAGATATCGACTTAAAATGTTCTACAAAAAGTAATTGTACGCAAAGATCTACACTTTAAAGAAACAATTTTTTGAGTGGGGGCAAAAAAAGGGGTAGCTCCCATACAAATTAACAATTGTTATAAAATATTCGATACGCTATATCTCGGAAACTATAAAAGATATCGAAATGAAATCTTCTACAAAAAGTAATTGGGCAAGAATGTCTACGCTTTAAAGAAAAATATTTTTGAGTGGGGGCAAAAAAAGGGGTAGCTCCCATACAAGTTAACGATTTGTATGAAATTTTCGATACGCTATAACTCGGAAACTATAACAGATATCGAAATCAAATGTTCTACAAAAAGTGATTGGACATCAAGGGCTACGCTCTGAAGAAAAAAATTTTCTGATGGGGGGTGAAGAAGGGGTAGCTCCCATACAAATTAACAATTTTTATAAAATTTTCGATACGCTACTTCTGGAAAACTATTACAGCTATCGACTTCGAATATTCTACAAAAAGTAATAATCAAATAATTCATACATTTTGGTGAAAAAGTTGGAGAAGAGCAGGGGGACTAGAACATTTAACAAGTTTCATTAACCTTTAAATATGAGTAATGTCGAAAACTTCTAAAACTCTCGACCTCAAATCTTCTTCATCTATTTCTATTATTCATACGAACGTTAAAATTTTGTTATTTTTTCTATGGGCTTTAAAACTCGCACAAGGTTTTTTATTATATTATTTGCAGTACAAAATTACTCGGCTGGGTATATTTAAAGACCAATGTGAAGGGTATATAAGATTCGGCACAGCCGAATATAGCGCTCTTACTTGTTTTTTTTAATTTAGAAAATGTTCAATTATTATTCTAAATTATTTTCTTATTCAAATAACATGTACAAAGTACTTTGTGTGTATCGTTTGAATAGTTTCCAAATGATTTGACCCAGTTCGTTTTATTCTAGCGCTGATGGTGTTTTAAACATCAACACAACTTTTTAATTTATTATTATTTTTTTTAATAAACTCAATCGAAACAAGTGGCTATTTTTTGACTAATTTAAATAATTTTCTTATACATTCGGTCACAAATGTTTTCATGCGGCCCGCCATCATTGGCACATTCGCCGTAGCGAGTGTGACTATTTTGGCTAAAACTCCAAAGATTGAAATGTATTTTTAAACAAGGCAATAAATCCCCAGGAACTTGAAGAACATGATTTCTTCTTAGATTGGCTACTAGACCCTAAAAAATTAGGCTTCAAAGAACTTTGAATATACACAATAATTTAATTGATTTTATTATTTGCCAGAAGATCTTCCGATTGTTATGAGGAGTTGCAGAACAAGACGTGCCTTTTTGATTATATCAAAATATTGGATAATCAAAGACAATTTTTTCACCCGATTATTTTTAAGTATGAAATGCATCGGACCGCAATAAGTTAAAAAAATAATGTTAACGATATTGAAGGACTTTTAATTTGCAAATTGCATGTTTTATTAAAAAATAAAACAAAAAAGTACGTTTTGTTTGAAATAAAATGGGAGTATTTTTAGTTACTATAAATGAAACTATTTTTGTTACTTGAGCTTAAAGATAAGCGAATGTTCCTTTATAGAAGTTGTAATGAAACAAATAAAAATAAATTGAAGTGAAATAAGCACGTTTTGCTCTTCATTAATTTTTTAAACCAAATAGCCACTTGTTAAAAGGGGAACACATTATTGCAAATAAAGCTTTCTCTAATAGATCTTAGCTAAATTAATGCAAACACATAAAAAAAAATTCTTAAAAAAATGAAAGAGTCACGTTTTGTTCTGCGAATCCTTATCTAAACCACTTTTTAGAAAATGTGAGAATTTTTCTTTAAAAAAAAAAAGGGCAGCAGGTACAGGGAATAGGGATAGGGAAGTCGATTCAACCATGTCCATCTGTTGAAATCAATTTTTCCGGGCCAAGTCAAATCCGAAGAATCACTTTTTTGTGACAAAAATACTCCCAGGAGAACGATTTTTGAAATTAGCAAGATTGGTTTACAACGAATAGAGATACTTTTTTTTAAAAAAAAATTTATGCATATATTTTATTTTCGTCTTAATAATATGACGACTGTTACCACAAAATTTGGCGCGGACTCTTTAAAGGCGTATAAACATTATAAAACGTTTAATATTTTGTATTTATATATGTTTATAGGACATCTGGGAAACTATTACCACTATCGACTTCAAACCTACTAAGAGTAGTATAATGTGTACATATTAGAGTATCCACTCGAAAAATAATCGAAAAATTTTTAGTCGATTATTTGTTTGAGTAAGAACAGTTGCAAATCTCGATTAAAAAATAACTCGAACAATGTAGGTCGATAAATCACTATTCTAATAATATAAATTTCTTTTTAAATTCTCCTTTATTTTACTACTCTCGTTAAGAAAAATAACAAAAAGGCGTTTTATTTGAAAATTGCTCTATAAAAATTCTTGCTTTTGAACGTATTTTGGGTGACAAAAGTGCACATATTGGCCATTATAAATTCCACAAGCCGTTGCGGTGTCAAAAGTATGGTCAGAATGGATTTTTTAAACCACGTAGAGATTTCCTTCAACCAAGTACGATTTGGTTAGTTCGAATTTCTTACTTTTTGCCACATTTAAGCCAAAAAAGTATTCATTTAAGTTTAAAAACGTACTTAAAATATGGTTTAATCGTAAAAGATATTAATTCAAAAAATATATGTGTATTTTATACCCTTCACATATGTAAGTGATAAGGAAATATACAGTGCACTCGCGGAAACGTGAACTAATTTTTACCAAGGGTGTTCACGTTTTCGATTTTGTTCACGTTTCCGATTGAATATGTTCTAACTATTTTCTAACGAATTTAATTTTTTTTTTATCAATTTACTGTTACTAGTTCAAAAACATCCAAATCTAGTCAAAACTTAACAACGCTTTAACCCGAAAAGTCCAATTTAAAAATTTTAAAACCTAAGTTTTTTGAGTAATACATAATTGTCTTATTAATCTGACCACAAAAATCAACATTTTGCAAATAAAACTATGCATATCGCTTATAGATCCTTTTATTGCATAATTTGGGGACTCCCAAAACCAATAAAATTAATGTAAACAAAACAAAAACCTCAGAAAAAACTGTTCACGTTTTAAAGCTTTCAATGTTTGTTCACGTTTTAGAGTAGTTAATGCTAAATAAAAAGTGTTCACGTTTCTGGATGTTCACGATTTTGGATATTCACGTTTCCGCGAGTTCACTGTATATAAGTTTGTCATTCCGGTTGTAATTTCTTTAATATCTATCTGCGACCCCATAAAGTATATGGTTTCTTGCTCCTTATAGATAGGGAAGTCGATTTAGTGATGTCCGTCTGTCCGTCTACCCATCTGTCCATCTCTCCGTCTGCCCATCTTTCCATCTTTTCTAATCGTTGAAATCAATTTTTTTAAGCCCCCCGATGTCGCCTAGACCCGTAGGTGGTATTAAGCTTTCAGAAATATCTGCGAGCAAATCGTTATTATACCCCAGAAAAAGCGCCCGATAGTAGGACCGACCCCAAAATTTTTTCTCTCAAACATTTTTGTGGAACATGCTTACCCCTTATCTTCAGCCCCCAACAGGGTTGCCATACAATAAAAAAAACGGTTAAGACCCATAAAACTTCCCCGAAATTGCCCCTAGAGGAATAAAATTCATCACAGACTCCTAGTAGTTTTTCCCCCAAATATATTCCTTAAACATACTTACCCCCTATCTCCATCACCTAAGGGGCTGCCATACAAAATTTACAAAAAATGATGCAAAAACGCCCCAGAATCGGCCTTAGAGAAATAAAGTGTACGACCGACCACCACTAGCTTCCACTCCCAAACATATTCCTACAATATACAAAGTTTAAAAAATTGTAACATTTCTGCCAAAAATTTTCTTAAATGCTAATATGTAACAACTTTTGAGCCAAAACCATAGCCAACAACCTGGATCAACTCTAAAGTAAAATATCCATGGCGCTTAGGTTATAATTTGTATTTGGTGGGATCTAAAGGGTCCACTCTATTAAATATAAGCTACTAAAATCTTGCCAGACTTTTACAGAAAACCTGTTATAAATGCAACTTCTTGTTTAAACCTGGCGTTGGCTTAAGAACGTCCAGAACATGCGGTCAAATATGAAACCGTAATATTATATCATGAGAACGCTTGGTCACAAATATTGAAAGAAATTGTTGGAAAGCTTAAACATGCCCTACTAGTTGTTTTGATTGATGCAACACATTTTCTTGGAGAAATGTCTTACTTCAGAACAAGGCATTTAAATTTGTTTGTTTCAAGAGATGAGGAGCTCTTTCTGTGCAGAATTCTTATACTACCACATAAATAAGCAATACAGCCAAAAAATTTGAAAAACTGTAGGAGTCCCCTTGTTGAAATTATCAAGTTATTCAAAAACCTTAATCGTTTATTAGACCAAAATCGAAATTCCGAAATTGATTAATTATTTGCTCGAACAAAATTAAACCCCGATTAAATGAATATTCTAGTACATATAAAAAACTACAACAGCCATTGAAGGTAGTCATACAACAACATGTGCATTCTGGAAAAAAATATTTGGATAAGAGCAAAGGGATCGATAACCCGAAAAAACGCGAAAAAAACATTTTTATAAAACTTTTTTTGAAAAATATTTTGAAAAATGCTAGAGCTATCGATCTTAAACCTTCCACAGGTACTTCTATTATGATTTTCTACACGAGCAGCAGTATCATCCATACAGACGGGCAAATTTTGTGAAGATTTCTGTTTCTAAAAAAAGGATTGCTATTGGCTTTAAATGCACTGCAGGGTATTCTTAGGATATTTACGCTTTAAAAAAAGCGGATTAGGATGAGTTCCTAGCATACATATTTAAATGCTTGTCCACATATTTTAAAAATTTGCATTTAAGTGGTGGGATCTAACGATTTTTGTGGGGTTTTTTGATATACCAATGAGCCATAGTTACTATTTCTTTGTTAGAGGTAGCGGAAACGCCCCAAAATTGTATCTCATAGCCCCAAATCGAGTTTTAGAGCAAAAGCATAAGCTCGAGACGAAATTTAAGTTTCTGCAATTAACCAATAAACTTGGGCTGATTTCAGTTTCATTTTGAGTTTCATGTTAATCTAGTGCTAAGAGACTAGTTTGGTTGCATGTTAGGCAACAGGGTGAGGATAACGGGGGAATGCTACTATTGAAGACAGTATGTTCCGTGCAACCTCACAAGGTAGCATTCTACTTCATCTTCATTGGCAAAGGATTTGAACCAGTTTCCTTCGCGAATGATGCAATAATACTCCTGTGAGAAAATGATCTGAACTAGCTTTGTATTTGTGCGGAGGACGACCCGAGTTTCGCGAGTAGCTGAGATTTATCTTTTCACCAGGAAAATGAAAATTGCGTTTAATGGCGGACCTCATTAAGTACCTGGGAGTTATTCTGGATCGGAAATTTGATTGAAAGCCAAACTAAGTTGAGAAAGCTTTAAAGGCTCGCCTATGTTGAGTGCTATGTAGAAGGCCTATAGGCTGGCAATAGGGCCTCAGTTCAAAGATGTTATACTGTCTGTACAGAAGCGTAATTAGACCAATACCGACCTACGCTTCGGTGCCATTGGGGACATAACTTCTACAAAAGTTCCAACGTGAATGTTGCTTCAGGATAAGCGGGACAATAAGAATAACCTCGACGAGAGCTTTGGAGACGAGGCAACAGTTGGGATGAAACGCCTACATGCGATGAGAGAGGAATTGATAATGGTTACAAGTCTAACCATCATCGCATTTTTGGGACACTAGAGAGTTATACGAAAACAGTGAAATTAGCCGATCCAGTAAAGATAAAGTATAACTGCACTACGCTGATACCGGATCGGTGGACCTGGTTAAATGGAACTCTTGCACAGATGACCAAAGGGACATATTTCTGTACACATTGCTGGTTCAGGATACACGCATGTCCAAAGAATGTGAACATGCGTTCGAATAGTTAGGTGTCGGTAAGAGCAGTTATGTCTGAGAATACTAGAACTAGGAGGGTGTAGCAATGCAGGGAAAAAATTATTAACTACAAGACTTTGGCATTACATATTTATGCAAGTGCTTTGATATCATGAGGTATTCGGTAACGAACGAGCGAATAATCTGGTGATTAGGGCTAGGGAACAACGAGTGGTTGACCTGAGTAAACAAAGGCCTTTCGTTGCGACAGAGGCTAAACTGCAGGCGCACCTTCAATTACAGCGAATGATGGGAGGACATCAAACTGATAAAGCATTTCATGTATAACTGCCTTGTCTTTGCACAGGCCGGAGTGAGATGTTCTATGCCTGGGGTTTCGGCTCATATCTTGGTCAGTTATTAGGCAATTTTGCCAGATTTTAATAGCGATTTTCCGCAGATATTTCCGATAGTTTATTCAATTAACGGGTCTATGCGACATGGGGGGGCTTCAAAAAGTAATTTCAACCATAACAAACGGACAGACCTGCAGACAGACAGATGAACATCGTTCAATTGACTTCCATATCTAAAAGGATCAAGAAATTATATACTCAATAGGGCCGTAAACTGATATTAAAGAAATTACAAACGGAATGACAATCTTATATAACCCTTATCACTTTTGAAGAGGGTATAATTGGACCCGCATAAGGGATGGACATATTATGTTGTTTTACAAATTATTTGCGTTTTGTTTTGCAAACAAAATAAAAAATACGTCAACACATACATATGAGTAACAACTTTTGTTCTTGACTGTAATAGAAGCGTTTTTGCATAGCGATGTTTGTCTTATTATTCGTAAGTAAATTGTATGATTTTTATCCACAAATTGAAAATTGATAAAGTGGCCATTTTAGTAAATAAAATAAAACTGGCACACGCACTTAATTGCTTATAACTTTAAGCAAAATAAAACAAAAAAAAAAAAAAAACGTTCAAACAACAAAGGAAAAGTAGCAACTTGTATGCCAAACATAGAGCATGCGAAATAATTGCAAAAATTAATTTTGCGCCAGTTTTTATAGTCAAAAAAAAAAAAAAAAAAACAAACATAAATAAATTTTTGGCCTCATTTCAATTAATTAAGAACAGCGAATAAAACAAAAAAAAAACACAAAATAATAATTAAAATATTTAAGTTAAATACTTTGTTTAAATTATCCCATGTGACGCAATCAAATATAGTCAGCAGGTTGTTAACGTATTCAACCACTACTATCAGGCTTTTACATGTACACAGAAAAAACTAAAAAAATGGTTTTCATTACCAAAATAATTGAATTAATTAATTAATATATGAATAGCCCAAGTTATAAAAAATTGAAAAATAACGATTTTTTTATCCAGTTAAACATTTTTAAGATTTGGATTACTGAAATTATTAAAACTAAAGCTTACTTCAAATACTTAAAGCTATTATTAATTTAAAAGAAAAAAAAATACAAGAAAATGTTTTTGGCTCGGCTGGGGTTCGAACAATGCTTGTGTGCTATCGCTCTAAAAAAATATTTTTTACAGTTGCAAACTTTTAAGATTTTGATTAATGAAATAACCAAGAAAAATTCTTACTTTAAATAATTATTTTACTTGAACGAATAATTAAGTTAATAAAATTTATGTTAAAAAATTTAATTAAACAAGCATACGTCTAGGCATAACAAAAATTTGAAACAGAACAAAAAATAAAAAAAAAATTGTTTTTCTTATACATATGTAAATAAAATTTACCGTCCCAGTTTAGCATTGACCTGGCACCAGCTGATTACGAGGTTGAGACCCAACCGCTAGTCAAACGAGCCATTTCATTTTCAGAATTTTAAGTATTATTTATCTTAGTGCTGATGTTCGTTTTTTATTTTTGTATACTTGACTAAAAATGTGTTGCTTACTAACAAAAACGAGTGTACAGAGCCGTTAAATGATTAAATAACTGTTGGTATTTAGCTTTCAAATACAATTAAAAGGTTAATTGTGACAATTACCCTCTTTATTTAAATCAGGTTAATTTTTTTAATTTTATGGCGTTAATTTAAAAAAATGCGAATATTTTTTTCTGTGTATGTTAAATAGTTTAATATATTTACAAAGAAATGTGTAAACATACATTTGCTTAAACTTATACATATGTGTTTAGAAATGAGTATTAAAAAAACTATGCTCATACACACGTATGTACCTACATGTATACTATGGATATGATACATATTTATGTATCTTTCGACTACGTCATTTTCCGCGAGTTGATTGACGCAAAAATTGAAAATTATAATAATAAATTTACTTTCGAATTTAAAATACAACAACGTTGTTATCACCTGTTTACACTTTTACTTATACCCATATAGTTTTAAAGACAATTTGTTAACAAATTATTAATAAACAATTTGGCTAATTGAGTTAGTTTTATTACATAAATTATCATTTTTATGTTATGTTGACAATAAAAATGAATATAATTCGACATTAAAAACTTTTATGTGATATATTATAGCCAATTACAGTTTTTCGAATACATATTCTGCTTAAGGTGACATCAGACTATAATACTCAGTATTAAAAGATGTCAAAAGTTAAAATAAAATTTGAAATAATAAAAGTGTAAAGACAAGTCATACGTAAAGACAAGTCATTTTGTAGAAATTTTTTTAAGCGATAAGAAACAAAAGTTGCATGTCTACAGCGGCACAAAAAAAAAATCAGGCATAAAAACTGTTAATTCCATTTCGTATTAAAATTTTTATAAGTAAAAGTACTAACACCTTGGTTTTAAATTACAAATGTCTAAAGAATACATATTTTTGCTAAAATATATTTTTAAAGGTAAAGCCACATAAAATGCATCAGTTTAAATAAAATACGTCATAAATATTCTTTACATTCAAATGGGATAGCGTAGTGTATGCGTAAATTTTCCTAAACGTTGTTTTCAGTCAATACAAAAATTATTTCATTTTGCTCTTACAAAATCAAATGGTAATCTCAAGCAACGACAGCCAGGTTGGTTCCCGGAGTCCGAACTACATGCTTGCCAAGGAAGACCTAAACAATGAGAGTGGATATCACAAGGCTTTACTCTGTATAATAGCAAGTACTGTACAACAATGTGGCAATGTTGTTTTAAGGATGTAACACAGTAAAAACCACCCATACTTTCTTATAAATCATTTAATTATGTCAATGATCTTAAGCTTGTAGATCGCGAGGCTTGTAGAATAGTCTGAAGGCACCCTAGTGATAAAAAACTAGATTCAAATCATAAGACACATACATATATATACACATATGTATGTGTGTACTTAAATGTTGCTGAAAAGAACTTTAGTATGTTAAATTCATGACTGGGAGTAGTTTTATTTAATAGAAACTATGTGGATTTAAAACAACTTGCAATAATAAGTATTTGCTGAGCCCTGTGCAGCAACGGTCCTTTGATAAATAATCCTCATGAAAGTAATCAAAGTAAGAATTACAAAATGATAGATAAAAAATAATTTTAGTAAATTTAAATAAGCTTTAGGCATGTTCTGAAATTAACTTTTTGTTAAAGTGATTTGAAATCACAAGAAATTTTAAAGTTTTTATGATTTTAAACCGGTTTAGCTAAATGCCTTCCAATTCAAATTTACTTGGTTATATTTTTAATAACCTTATTTTAAATTTTGCAATAAATTAATTAAATAAATTGCGTAAAATCACAATTATGATTTTAAAATCACAAAATATTTGAAACCACGCAATTTTTAAAACATGCCTGTATATCATATAATAAATCTAAACAAATAAAATTGCAATATTAACCGGTGTTGTTGTTGTTGTTCAGTACTATGGTACCAGTAACCTTTTGGTGTGTTTTTCTCGAATTGTAGAGGTTTGTTTGTTGGTACTCGTGCTGTACAGTTACTGACTACAGATAAATGCTTATACCAAAAGCAAGAAATTAGTTTTATTTTACTGGGCCGAGTTTTATACTGACCCTCCCCCTTCCTTCTTTAAGCCACCTTATTCTTTTCAAAATGTTGATATGGCTGAAATATTACATTTTTGTGGTTAAATTCAAGTCGATTTAAAATAGCGTATTAAACATTTAATTAAAGCGGTTGATTTATATCGGGCCTACCGCTCCTCCTTCTTCTTACCAACAATTTTCTTTTAAAAACGTAGATATTTTTTTCGTAAATGTCGATAAATGATCTGCTTATACATACATCACAATAAACCGCAAAAAATCTCGACTTAAAAAAATACGAAATCGGGCCTTTTTATGTTAAGGTAACGATATATAGTATGTATTTTCCAATTCAAGTGGAAACAGTGTATCTGAACAATTTGTCAAATTATAAATATCTCTATAAAATAAAACAAATTATTTTCATTGCAGTTTGGTTTTGCCTTAACTTTTTGATATAATTTTGAAAATGACCAAAGAACAAACAACTGTCATACCTGAAGAATTATACAATTTAACGCAATTAGCAGAGATTGCTGCAGAGCGTTTGAGCACAACCAACACCACTAAGCCTAACGATTCCGTTGGCCCCTTCGACAATGTGGAACAAAGAACAATTGAACATATTATACCAGATACAAATAAAAATGATGATGTGGTAAATGATAATGAAAAACCAGATGTTCTAACGAAAGACATGAGATCACTTGAACAACAACAACAACAGCAGCTGGGTAATACTGTTAAAAAACATGAAACAGAACAAAAACAGGGAATAACAGGCAAAATTACAAGTTTGTGCTGTAATGGAAGATCCACAAAAAAGAAAGAAAACAGATCCCACATTACAACTGCATTTGATAATTATCGTACTCAAAATAATGATCAGTATCAGAACCACCAGGACCCTATACAATATCAGCAACACCATTATGATGATTATCATAACCTGCAGCATTTTGCGCATCATCAACATCACCGATATCGTCATACAAATGCTGTCGGAAGGTTTTATTCATCTTCAGATGATGATTGCAATTACTACAGTCATAAAGTATTCGATCGTAAAAAACTGCGCCGTTCCACAACTTCGGATAATTCACGTTATGATGAACATTCATCCTGCAGTAGCAGTACTCCGGGTGGGAGTGGCAGTAGCAGCATCGGCAGTGATATTGCTAGTGGTGATGAACAACATTATACACAGATTTGTTGTGATGGATTCGAAAAAAGCAGAACGACCGAAATTGTTTGCCTTAAACAAATGCACATTGATCCTTCCGTTGATTCCAGCTTAAATCTCTTGGATGAAGAACATATTTGCCCCGAGTGTGGTAAAAAGTATTCGACTTCTTCAAATTTGGCCAGACATCGACAAACTCACAGGTCAGTTTGAATATTATCATTATTCTTGTACGCTGTTTTTATGTATTTTTAATCAGTTTCTCTATTTATAGATCGATTATGGATAAAAAGGCCCGACATTGTCCATATTGTGAGAAGGTCTATGTTTCTATGCCGGCCTATTCGATGCATGTGCGAACCCACAATCAGGGTTGTGAATGTCAGTATTGTGGCAAGAAGTTTTCGCGGCCATGGCTCTTGCAAGGTCATATAAGAACACACACAGGTACGAAGCTTTTAAATATAACAATGTAACTGCCAAATGGCAACATAAGATCGAAACGATTTAGAACCCTCATTGGAGTTAGATGAAATTAAATTAACTTTTTTTATTTCGAAAAAAATTTGTTGTTTCGACTTGTAATAAAATTTGGTCACAGAGGGAGGTAGCACTTGGTGTCACTACGAATTTCCAATTGGTTTTTCAAAAAAAAAAAAAAAAAATATGGAGTTATTCTGATTAAATATTTCTGTATTCTCAAAAATAATTAATTTGTTTAATACGACGATTTCTTAAAAAAATATATATTTTTTAAGTCATGTTGCAAGAGGGAAATATTAGATGATTTTATGTTGTTTTTATCTCTCTTATCTCTGTTAGATGATTCTGATTACTTTCGACAATGTATTTCCTTCCGAACGAAATAAAACGAATAAATTTGTCTTTTGAAAAATTCCAGATCACCAACAAAATTTTTTTATTTCTTTTAATAATAAAAAATTCTAAAGGGAAATTTCTGATTATATATCAAAATATTCTAATTTAATTTCAAAACTTTTTTAGCCATTTTTAAAAATTTGTAATTCAATTTTCAGAACTTACTAACTCAGTTTCAAAATTCCTTGTTTAATTCACAAAATATTTTTGTTTTTTTAATTGTATTTCACAATTTTCTATTTGTATCTCAAATTTTTTTTAGAAATTTTTATTTGTATTTCCGAATTTAAAAAAAATTAAGATCTAAATAAATATTTTTTGAATGGGTTTTCTTACTTTTGTTTTACTAAAGGTCTTTCACTTTTTGCTTTCAGGAGAAAAACCATTCAAATGCAATGTTTGTACCAAAGCCTTTGCAGATAAATCAAATTTGCGTGCTCACATTCAAACGCATTCGAATACAAAACCACACACCTGTAAACGTTGCGGCAAAGCATTTGCATTAAAATCGTATCTTTATAAACACGAAGAATCTTCCTGCATAAAAAATCATCACAAAAGTATTGAAAAGGAAATGCGATCTGGTAACTCTGTAAGTTCGACACAAGTAACAACTACGAAAAATTCAACGTCTAATCATGAGACTTCCACTAGTTGTTCAACATTGGCGCCACCAGTTATAGGACCTGAATCGGCCAAAACAACTTTGGCCACAAAACTGCTACAAAAAGAAAAGGATAGACAACAGGCTGCTTTGCTGCAAACAGATTTAAACCATATATTAGTAAACAATAGTCCTAGTCTACAGATTATAACAGTCAGCACTGATTCACTCCTGGTTGATGGTACAAATCTTAAATCGTACACTATGTTAACCAGTCCCATGGCGCAGGAGCAGTATGAGCATTATAAACGCATCAGTGTTATACAATCACCAACGGTGGCAAATCCAACATCGCCATCATCTCTAGTATATTCTAACGTTGTCTCCCCTGGAAGGCAACCTCTTTTAATGGACACTGTTACAATAACACCAGTCTTACCTTCCACCCACATGCAAGTGCAGGCTTATAATACCGCCAAGTCGCTTAAAGATCATGAACAGATTCAAGAGCAGCCAGTCGATTTTTCACCAAAAAATAATTTTACACATTCAGCCAAGACCAGTCCATTTGAAATGACTGGCAATTATGCCATAATGGCTTAAGCAAATACATATCGCCCACCAAATCGAAAACAGTCGTAATTGAAAACCCACTTTTTGTTATAATCAAATAGAGTTTTACAGCAAATAAAATCTTTTCGGAGAAAGTTTTTTAAAAAACAAACTTTTCTTGGTCGTTAGAGATTTGTTCTGTGAACTGGTTTATGCTAAACTTAAAGTTGCGAGTGTTTGTAATTTAGTGTGTGATGTGTATGATGTATGCAATGGTGGATGAACATTAAAAAGACAATGAATCTGTGACTTTGTAACTCTGTACGCAAAACATATCTACAACAAGTATTATAATCAAATATTTTTTAGCAAATTAGAAAACTAATCTTTTGACTTGGGGCTTATTTGTTTGTTAATATTTTCAAAATGTTTCTGTTTTGAGGTTCTATTTAGCTGAGAAAAGAAACTCCAATAATTTTGTCTCTTAGTTCGAAATTTTTACCAAAATGCAGTAAACAAGCTTTTATTTAAAAATAATTAAATAAAGGTGAAATTGAATTACATTCAAATATTGTACATTTTCTTCAATTAATTTTTTTTTTTACTTTAACAAAAAAAAAAAATATGTAATAATAAAAATAAAAATAATAATAATAATAATAATAATAATAATAATAATAATAATAACAATAATAATAATAATAATAATAAGAATAATAATAATAATAATAAGAATAATTATAATAATAATAATAATAATAATAATAATAATAATAAGAATAATAATAATAAGCATAAGCATTTTATGAGGTAAAGTTTTGTAAATTTTAGATTGTTCATTAAAGTATTCTATTTGGCATTTTTTGGCATAAGGTGATATATGTACGCAAAAGTTTATGAAAAAAGAGTAATATTCGAGGCAGTTCTACAATTTTATGGGGTCTATAATAATTATTGAATTAAATATAATAGTTGTTGGCATAAGCCAACACATTTGCAAATTTTTGTAAAAAAGAGTTATCTTCGAGCCAGTTAGAATCCAAAATACTTTTTTTGCGACGACATTTGAATGAGGGCCGATGATCACCACAAAGAAGAGGGTGCAAATTACGGCATTCGATTCAAATCGAAATTCTACTCGATCGATCGAGTTGTCTATGCTTTTAATATAGGAATCCTAATAAGTATTTTTAAATATCGATCCGAAACGAATGCTGTATTTTGCCCCCAGTATTTTTGTGCAGCTGTTGCTTTAAATAACTCTTCAAACTAGTTAAAGAAATATATTTATTAAAATTTAACTGTTTTTTCAATTGAAAAAAAAACTTTACGAAATACATCCTAAATAACTTGCTGTCAGTTACTGTAATAGTTTTTTAGGTGTAACATCGGTGTTAAAATAAAAAAAAAATACATTAACATGAGCAATCTATATTCAACAGCAACTTGATATTAATGTTAGTGATTTCCTGCCACGTGTGGACCGTTACTACTCTTTTTAAAAACAATTCAAATATTAATTCTTTATGTGTTGATATCAGCCGTATTTAAGCAGCTTAGATATATTTTGGCCTCCTTTATTTTTTAATTGAATTAACACTTTATTCAGTAATAAAGTAGACGTCTATATAACAAATAATTTGTAACATAAATATTTTGCTCACATCAATATAAGCATAAAAACTTGAAAAAGGCAATCTATCTTCAACAAAACATAGAATAATTAAAGTATTTATTTTTATAATTAGGCTCGTTCATATATTGCAAAATCTTATTTTATTAAAATATAAAAATATGTGTAAATATTTTTAATATATTAAAAATGCCCAAGGAATTAAATATGTAACAATTAGAAAATTTATTCCTCGACTGCCAAACACATTACAACAAATACATAATTCTAACAACAATTAGTCAATGAACTTATTACTTAATTTATAAAAAATGCCACATTATTTTCCTAAAATAAAATAAGTAAATTATATAAAAACATGAATTATCTGCTAAATTATTTCTATTAAAAATTTAGAACTTACATTTTTTATTTAATTATTTGCAATAATGTAATATGGAAAATTTTTTTTAAAATAATTTTCTTTTTTTTGTGATAAAGTGCTCATTTAAGAAAAAATATTCAACCCATTACCGGAAATCGAGAATTAGTTACCTTGGAAATTGTTAAGCGATTACTTTTTAATTTTTTTTACTGGGAACATAAATATACATACTTTAAGCCAAAAATAAAACAAACGTTACAGTATTTTTTATAAAATTTAAATATCACAATTATGTATTAAGTAAGAAACCTCAAAGAATTAACCAAAAATATATTGTATAAGCATATAACTATGTATTTAATTTAATATAAATATATCAAGTATAAGTTTTAGAAATATGAGAATATTTAGTTTTGGTTCTTGGGAATCAAAGCATCAAATGCTCCTAGACGAGATAATCTAGTCTTTAAAATTAGTTTAAAATAATTAAGTAAATGATAATAATACTTTACTTTTGTTAAAAAACTGGCCGTATTTGGTGCAATAATATTTTTTATTTATTTTTAAAAAAATATTTATTATATAGTGTGTATAATATTAAAATTAAAAAAATTTTTGTTTTCACCCCTTAATTTGACATTGTCTTGGATATTTGATTTGGAATAAAAGTAATAGTTTATCTATTGATCTGAATTAGATTTAGATTTCCATTTGGTTAGTAAATATAAGCATTTTATTTTTTAGAGTATTCATATACAATTTCATATACATATATATATTTTTTAAAATTTTGTTTTATGTACAATATTAGTGTGTTTATAACAATTGCTATACAAACGTAAAACTTTATATGCAAACAGCTAAATATACCAAAGATGATGTTAGTTTTAGAATTTATTTAGTTGTTTTACCTTTTAGTTGTAGTAACCTTTAAGACTTTATATAAAATGATAATTTTAAATAAAATTAAATAAAGAAATCAAAAACCATGCAAAAAAATTTGTTTTATTTTTAAATCAAATTATATTCTAAGATCTAAGCATGCTCGAAATACAACAAAAAATTCAGTGTTGCCATTTTGGTGCCTTTCGTTTAATTTTTGATGCTTTTTCGCTTATGAAAGTTTCAAACCCATTTTTAAAAAGCGAGTATTAACAGTGCCTTTTATCAGGAATTTTTTGCCGTAATATGTGCAAAATTTTCAAATAGAGTCATAAGAACAATAAAACTGAATATTGTTTTTAGAATGACATAGTCAATGACTGCATAGTCATGTTTTAACTAGTCCAGTTCAGCTAAAATGTGCCATATGGTGCAGTATTAAAAAAAATATTTAGGTTGGTGCCTTTTAACCTGCAATTTTTTTAATTTTATACTTTTTTACCCTTTTAATGATGCAAGAGTTGGTATCATCGAAGAACTGCTTTAAGAGGCTATAACCCAGCAGTTCACTTTTAATTATATTTTTGAAAAACTAAAAATTTTTATTTATGTGCTATTTTTTCAAGCCGAGTTTTGGGATGATTTATATGTATTTTGTTATTGTAACCAAAAACAATTCAATATTGCAATCAAATAATGAAAACAACTACATTTCATTTATGATAATTTTATTTTTCTAGATTCAAAATCTGAAAACAAAGCAAAAAACTACGATAAATATAAAAACGTACTTTTTACGCACTTTTGAACTTAATTGGGGCCAACAGTTTTCCATTTAATATTTCTAGAATTAAAATTTAAAAACAAATCCAAAACTAAACAAAAATATAAAAGTTAATTTTTGTCCACTTTGCTCCTCGATCTGGGCCAATAGCCTTTAGTTTTTTTATTTAAAGCCTCATAAATATGCAAAGTAGTACTAAAACTGTAAAAAAGTACTTAGTTGTCTTTCGCCTTCAATCTGGGCTAAGAGTCCTAAATTTGAAATTTCTAGACTTGTACGAAAAATTGTAAGAAAATTATTTTTTTTTAATTTTTTGACTTTTGACCTCAATCTGGGCTAGTAGCCGTTAATTTCATTAGTCATAATCCTATTATATGATTATGAAATAACCCTCAATTAAAAAAAACATACATGTTTTAAAATTAGTCCCAACAGAAATGAAATAACATCTCAATTAAAAATGTAAAATGCGAAGAAGTTTCGTTTCCATAAATAAGATGGCAGATAAGTTAAGATATAATTATAACTCAAACAAACAATTTTATGGAAAGCCGACCTTCGGCCGGCTCTGCTACAGCCTTTGAGCGGACGTATTGACTTAAAACTCTTATCATTTCCAAATACGAGCTTCCTAAATTTAAGGCTTGGTCTTATGAGCTTTTTGAGATCTTAGGGATAAATCCAACGACAACTTCAGATGTGAACAAGAATTATATAAAAGTTTGTGTTTTTAAAAAAATTATTCAAACTTTAAAATAATTGTATTTGAAAAGCATTAAAGCATAGCCGAAGGTTGTAGCGAAGCCTGTAGTTTGAATATATTAGAGTTCATATTCCTTGTGCCCGGCCGTAGTTTGGCTATCCTCGCCACTTTTTTTTACAAGCCCAAAATTTTTAATTTGTTGGTTTTAAAGGCCGGCTGTGTGTCTACAACATCTTTTGAAACCAAACTAAGAATACTGTATTATACACTTGCATTAAGCAAAATTAAATGCCAACCAACAGTTAAACACACACGTCGACGTTGCTGACGATACCGCTTTCCTCAGTGTTCTTAAGGTTAACTCATACGTGACATAACCATACCACAGAAAACAGCTGTTCGAACTAAAGTTATGGGCAACACTGTATTTAATTATAGGTGACTTACCATTACGTCATAACTATAACCATAGAAAACAATTTAGTTTTGGTTTTTATGCCAACGGTTATGGTTATGGCGTTATGGTAAGTCACATGTAATTGAACCTTAAAGAATCTAAAGAGGTCTCGAACCAACTGCAACATCACGTAACTTAAGTAGAAAAATTGGCAAAGTTATGGGAATAAAACTTAATGAACAAAATTGTACCCACCTTACTTTTACTTTACGGAAAGAGACGTACTTCCCAATTCTTATTAACCACCAAGCGGTGCCTCTACGAATTGAGATGAAATATCGTGGGATTCACCTCGCCGCCTCACTTTGAAGTCACATTAAGAAGTTGACGCCAATTTAACTTAAAACTGCCCAATTCATTGCATGATTGGTAGAAAATCTATTTCGACTGTAAACTTCTGCCCTGCAACTCGATTTTGAAACTAATGTGTTTCTTTGGGATATAATTATGAGTCACTGCTTCCGCCGCCAACATACGAACAGTTTAACAACTTCAGAACAAAAAACTATGTTGACAAGTGTTTAAATAAGCTGGAAACACATCCAAATTCGCTCGCTCAAAACATCCTACAACATGGTGGGCACACTCGTTTGAGAAGAGGGAATACTGTTGCCTTAATATGAGGAATTTTTTTTTTGAGAAATAAAATTTTTTTCTGCAACTGGCTGGGCTAATATGAATTATTTAGTTTTAAGATTTAAATACTTATTCGCCGAATCGAAGATTCAAAAATGAAAAATTTAAAAAAAACTGCTCTCAATATTCGACCCATGATTTCGATATCGCTTGAGTGAGTTAAACCCATGTGCTGTTAAATGAATATTATGCCAGTTCTACTCATATTTGAATTTAGTTATCATTTTAAACCAAATGCTAAGAAGATCACACAATAGACTCAATTCTTCTCTGAAGCCAAATTTTTTCTGTACTCCGGAGGTGTTCTTACTATTTTAGCTGGGGATCGTGTATCAATCAAGGTCAGCCAGCAAAAGCGTTTTAGGGATACAAGACTCAAACATGGCTTAAGGTTTTTTTATACGTCGACCTGTTTTTCCTGGATCCTTTTTAGGTTTTGGCGCAGGGTTAATATCTGGTCTGATGTGGTCCAGCATTTAGTCATTCAGTCAGATTGTACAAACAAGCAGATTTATGTGCCTTATCAGCGTGTCACTGTCGGCCAGTTCAGCTGGCAACCTAATGGTTCCTGCTCTGTTTGCGGGCTACTGCTATCTTGACCTCATTTTGGCTAGGCGGTGTGGACTCAATACCATTATCTGGGATCAATTCTGGGGTATCATTAACGCTGGTACTACCGGATACCAACTGTTATAAAAAATGTTTTTTAAATGCCCTCAGCACACTATCTGTATCAGTCCCAACGATACCTTTTTGATCTTTGCAGGAGGATGTGCCAACATCAAAGCATTTAGTGTGATATTTTACTCTTTGGTAAATTTATTAAATTTATTCCGACTTCTGAAAATCTTGATTTGCTCAAACTCTCGCTTATCATTTCTCTCACAAACATATTTTGATAATTTGAATAAACAAAGTTCATCATCCGAATAACTCTACGAAACAATTTACTGACAGACCGTAAAAAAATGCATTTAATTTGAAGGCAGATTAGAAATACTTCTTTTACAAAATAATGGAAAAAATGGCATTAATTGGCAAATGCCATTTTAAAGTTTGCCCTGGTTTTTATATACATATGTAAATTTATAGGGGTTAGTCTTTTTAAACTTTTTTATAATTGTAAGACCTAACGTTAAAATAGTTGTCGATTCCTTCGTGTTACTTCTATTTCCTCGTGTTAGTTTTTCTAATTTAATCTGGCGATACTTATTCACAAACATATATACGTATGCACACATGTATGTATGTTCATCTGTTAAATAGAAAATCATTGTTATTAAGATTAAATACTATGAAAAAAACAAATATTTTGCATACATTGAACGACAACTATGGGATAAACTTTAAAAATAAATGCTGCGTGAGTTTTTATTATTTTTTTTAGGGGGCAAAGGTTATCAAGCGAAAGAGTTATTGGTTTCGATTATACATATGTATGTTTCTAACACACAAATTTTAAATATTTACTTTAGAACCAATATTTGCTAAATGTTCTTTGTTGTTGTTATGTGCAAAAAATTTACAAAAGAACATATCGCTACTTTAAACATAAATGGTCCCACCTGAAAATGTTTTATATATAAAAAAGGTCACATTGAACTATATTTACCAGAAACATCAAAGGTCCAACAAAGTCAGTGGCTGACATGGAAATCCCTTAGCTTTTGAGAATCACAAATAATATTCAGAACCTGATTGAAATAATTGCATATAAATTAAAAAAAAATAAGTTTTAAAATATTAGCTCCACAACTAAAAAGCCACTATTTTAAAAGAAGAAAAATATTAAGTAAAAACGAATGGTTGTATAAGGCCACCATATTACTAACTCCCTATACTCCACCCTAGTTTTACTTTGAACCAGTATAACCATCTGAAAACATAGCATGCAGGATAAAAAAACAAGGTTTTCGGGGTCCCGCAAAATATGTAAAGATCACCAAAGATCCACTTAAAAATCTAACTTCGACTTTTCCCCTAAAATATACGAGCAATACTTATCTACAACCTTAAGTCAACCTCAGCCAGCCATTTGCATGCCTTAAAGGTGTTCATAAAAGAGTCTTCGAAAGATCATAGAAGGTTGTTTTGGTGAACATAAAATTAAAACACGAAATCCGTAAAACGACTAGACGGAGCTTCAAGTTGTTTCTAAAACTCAGGAAGGAAGTAGAAATAGATCGGCAATATTCTATAAACATAATTTTATTTGAGGCAGCCATAAGCGATAAAGCTTATTTCGGGATATCATTTGGATGGGGATAGTTCTAACAGGCTTAGTCCCAATATCAAATAACTTATCTGTGTCCAATAAAATGATTATCTTTTTTCATTTATTAGTAATGGCTTGAAAAGACCAAAAAACTCTTGCAACTTTGTAAAATTTATTTTAAATACATAAGTACCTCCAAAGGACTGAACTTTTTATTAAATATCATTTATTTTGGGTTCCAGATTAAAAGCCACGTGTAAGTGTCATCTGGCTATTGTCCAAACAACAATATTTGATGATAATAATGAGTAACAGCAGCAACGCAACGTATATTTTCTATAAAAATTATAATTGGAGGTTCCTCACAATTTATTTAATTGTTTCAGTTTAACTTTAACAAAATATCTGTTGCGAAATTTTTAATTAAGTTTTTATTAGGAACCTTGTAATGAAATTAAAAACTGTAATAAAAAAAAGTAATAAAATCCAAAATTAAAACTGTTTTATAGAAAAATTAAATTTAATATTAAGTTTATGTTACCGCATTAAGTTTAGAACCAAAGGGGCTATAATTCTCTTTTCAAAGTAGAGATCAATTAATTCATAAATAGAATTTGTTTAAAACAAGTTTTAGTACTCAAGCCATATTCAAATTACATTACACTTGTTACAATATGAAGTCACAATTTAGTACATGTTTGGATGTCAATATTTTCATAAAATGGGTCAAAAGTCTATGACAAATTAATGAATTAAAATAAAAACTTTAAAACAACCATAAAAACAACTTAAGAACTTTACACATGTAAGTATATACATACATATATACATATATACATATGTACATAAATGCACATTAACATATGGAATCTTATGTGCCACATTGACTGTCGGGGTCCTATTAGAACATGAACATGAATCGATATGGATGGTGTGAACAAAAATAATTAATTCGTTTGTATTTAAAAATACAGCTTTGAATATGAATATTCAATGTTGTCCATTTGTGCTGTTTTGTTGTTGTAATAAGTGGATGCTTTTTAACACATTATTATTATTAATAGAGAGAGAGAGACACCATCCAGTATCTTGTTAAGGACCTACTTTGAGACTTTGGGCTTTACAAAAACGTATTACCAAATATCTTGATGAACGTTTATTATAACATTTTAAAAAAGTATATGGAAGGCTCTCACCTTACCTTACAAATTTTGAAAACAAAACAACTTGTTACGTCTTTTTTGCGATTAGAGCTTGATATGCTGCCATTACAATTAAAGGACACTTTCTTTAACGTACTTTCCTTTACATATCAATTTATTAAGCCCCACAATGTTATATTAGAGGTACAGTATAGGTATATGTTTAATATTAAATTATGTTCAATAATATTAGTCATTTCCATAGCAACATTAAAATTTTTTGGTCAAGAGTTGGTGCTGAAGTCTCTATTTTTACTTCCGCTTTAACATTCATACAAACTATCTTAATCATTTTAACAGGAAATCTTTTAGAAATGGCAATTTTTTTTCTCACTTGTTAGAGTGTTATGCCAGAATGACACTGCTTTAGAGACAAAAAAACGCTAAATGAACACATGTCTTCTGTCTAAATTAATTGACGATCTAAATGGTTTGATATGGCTCATTATATTTGCACCCTTTTATGTATATCATTTACATTTGTACAGAGTAATAAAAAAGCTTTTCTAACAATATCAGATAAATGGAATCTTTAGCTGGTTTCTGCTGATATTGTTTGAGATGTGTGCGATGATAATGCGTACCAAGAGGCATTTTATGATTATGTGTTTGTGTACATCAGTACATACACACATCTATAAATACAAATGGATCTTTTTTTTTGAGTATTAAGTTTTTTTATGTGGTAGTAATAAATCATACTACAAAGACAAAAACTTAATCGAAATCTAAATGTAGTCGTCATAGCGTCAATAGTTGCATATTACTTTGTGGTTTAATTGAAGATGAGTACATGAGTGCATAGCAGATATGTAGCTCACGAGTCCGCAAGCTTTCACACACAAAAATATAATCACGCATGCTCACTCACCGACTAAAACAAAATTTTTCCTATCACGCACGTTCACAAAATGTTTTCTTAGTATTTAATCCCTGTGGTAATCTCAGTAGTTGACTAAAAAGCTAACTCACTTAAAGTTAGATTTTTTATAACTAACTAGACTGCAAAATAATCTAAAAGAGTCCCAAAGTAGATGCACATACACAAATTCTGTCAAGTGGAGTTTCTCTTGCATATGATATTTTTTCTTTTGTGGTGCACTAAGTGATGCCAACTCTTGCATCTTTAAAAACACACATAAAAATATGGTAAAAAGGTTAAAAATTAAAAAGAATGCGGGTAAAAAAGCACCATTTTAAATATCCTTCCCTTCAAAAAATATTGGACCATTGTAGCTGAACTGGACCAGTTAAAACATGTGTGGTCATCCCAAAAAGCCATGAAGTCTTGGAAAAGGTAATTTTTTACTAGACTATAAAAGTAAAGTTTCAATTAAACTATCAAAAAATTTTCGGAAAATTAATGGACCAAATAAAAGAATGGTGGCATAAATTTCTGTTTTGCACAGCAATATTGTACCTTAGACTCCATCTAATAAAAAAATGGAAGTACACTATAGGTACCCGCTTTCCAAAAATGGGTATGTAACAAAATTTCTGGTATTGCATAAGCAAAAAAGCACCAAAAAATACCCGAAAGGCACCAAAATGGCAACCCTGGGTGTACTTTATGAAGGTTTATATGAACTGTTTTGGTCAAGGGCAAAGAATGACTCGGTCGGTAGGGGAATTAAATTTTATTCCTTATACCTTATACTTATATATCTACTTAATTTATAATTGTTTTTTTCCTCTCCTCTCTTCTTAGCAATTAAAAAATTGAGCTAATGTACTTGCCAAAGTGACCCTCTCAGTCCTTTCTATCAAGTCTGTGCTTGTCATTGTAATCCGTACTTGTTAAAACAGTTAAGAAATACAAAACAAAGAGTTATTTTGATAAAAAAAATTCAATGTTAGATACAAACACAGAACAGCTAAAATTAGACGAATTAAAGTGGCTACAATGTCACTAACTGAAAGTAAGTTAAAAGTAGTAAAAATTGGACAACCGGCTAATCCCTGGGACATCACAATGTAAAAATAGTTAGTTGTTAGCATTAAAAGGTAGTCCAGATGTCAGTCACCACTAGTTGCGTAAAAGTCAGCTTAACTTTAAAGTTAACAGAATATCCGACAGGAATAAAACACAATAAATATGTATGAGGCGCCTCATTTCTTTTTAACTCATGATGGCATTATGCATTAAACACTTTCAAGCTACAAGAACACAGGAACACACGAACACAAAAGTTGCTTGCTAAATTTGTGTCCGACTGGCTGCTACTGAAATATTTACTAGACTACCACTACAAAATAAACATATAAGCAATATGACTTTCTGTGGTGCCACCTAAAGTCTTTTTGTATTGTTTAAGCTATATTATTTGCATCTTACCATATTGGCAGCACTAATCTTTTAACTGTCGCGTATAAAAATAGAAATAAGTTTAATTTCGACCACGCCACAAAATTAGCATTGACAGCAACCCGTAGTCGTGTTGCATTGTAGCCATTAAAAAAATGATTCTCATAAGCACACGTGTATTCAATTTTTGACTGGCTGTGTTCGGTAGCTTGTAGCGAGGAATGTATTTAATGCTTTAATTTGTGGCAAACATTACAACGTTGTAGAATTGGCAACAAAAGTAGGCTCCAAACGTTGTAAAGTTGGAAACAAAACCAGCAAGACAAACAATTTTAAATAAATGGAATCAAAATTGAAACTCGGGGTATTATGCGTTTGTGCGAATATTTGTAACAACCAAAATTAATAACCCAAGACCCTTCTGCTAAAACTGTTATTATATAAAGCCCACACAAATATCTTCCCGGAATAAGCTTTGACGACTACCACTCCTCTAAATATAGTTCAATCCCACAACAATTTTGCACATGTTTAAGGTTTTTTCCAACAATTTACGGCTTTTGGTACTAAATATGAAATGATGTATGATGTGGGTCGGGATTAAACGTCTTTAGCTTTCTCAACTGTTTAATATAAACCCCAGACTTAAGATTGTTTTTAAAAAAAACTCACGGCACTAGCGCTTCCCTTATTTGTGTTTAAATTCATTTGAATAAAAACATTAAGACAACGACACGAGCAAACAGATATGGGATCGACAATCCATCCATTCATCCATCCGTTCAGCCGATCGATCATGTAAAAGTATTTGTGTGCAATTGTGTTTTTGTACCAGTGTTTCTCTTCTTCTTCTTCAAATTTGTTTCAGTTTAAATTTAACTTCAAAACATATTAAATATTTTTAAAGTCAGGCACTTAGTTGTATGGAATATGTTCGTTATTTGGAGTCCAGCAGTTGTCGCGATCGGAAGCATTGAAATCGTAGCAGTTTCCTTCGTTGAAAAGTAAAGCAGCCAAATATTAGATTTAAATCTTGTGGATATACCATAACCTTATGACAAAAGAAATAAATTAAAATAAAAAGGATATTAAAATATGTATATAACGTATAAAAGTGAATACGCGCGTTTATGCAAAATTTAACATTGATTTAAAGAAACAAAAGAGTTAATTAAAGGATACAAATGAACCCTTTTTGCGTGTATTAAGTTAATACTATTAACTCATTTTAAAAATTCTTAAAATAGTAATTGATATTTAAAGAAATGTGATTGTTTGTTTTAAAACTCACGATAATACTCTTTCATCTTCTGACTAAAGATTAAAAATACTTAATTTTAATAAAAAAAATATAAAAAACGACAAAAAGTGATTAATAAATAAAATTAATTGTGCCAACAAGTGATAATTTTTTTAAATCTCATTTCAGTTTGCCGGTAATTAATGTGGATTTAAGTTGTGCTTTGACAACGACAAAATAATTATATAAAAAGTTCAATAAAATTTACAAATTGATTTAAATTATTAGTTTTTGGTTTGAAAGAGAAAATGGTGCCCTTTTGCTGGGGCCTGCTTGGTGTGGCATTATTGTTTGTCTTTACACATGGAGCATCGATTGTAAGTGAAAACAAATAATTAAAAATACTATCAAACTGAAAAAGAATATTCCATTATTTTATAAAAGTCTTTACATCTGAAAAGTTACATTTATAAATAAATATGTAATTAGAAATAATAAAATAAATATTTTTGGGTAAAATTGTGTTGGGCTTAAAAATTTTAATTTAAAGAGGATTAAAAGAAAATGTTAATTTTTTATTTATTTTTAGTTTGAAAAAGAATTCTCAATACAAATGTACTATATATGATTATAATTTAATCAGTTATTTCGAACCAATCAACTAATAATATAAGAAAAAAATTTTGTGTAACTGATACTGTGTTGCATGCAGCATATGAGTTTTTATGTCCATATGCGTAGTAAAATGTGTTTTTCGTGTTCTAAATTTAAAATTCTGCAATGAAGATTTTCAAATGTTTTTTGCATTATGTTGGTCTCGAAGAAAGAAGCGAGCTACGACTTATTTATTATGACTTTTTAATTCAGTTTTTGCGGTTTTTTCAAAACAATAAAAACGTGTTGAACTAAAAAATATTATTGACAATCTTTAAATATCCTTGTTGTAGTATTTTTTAATATCCTCGAGTCTATGTACTACTTTAACAAATAAACCCTTAAATACTATTAAGCAAATACACAATATGAAAGTACGTTAAAAGTTTTGGTTTAAATCTAAAGGGCATTAAAATGCTTTATAACAGTTTCGACAATATTAAAAACAGGGAATTCTAATTTCTAAAAAATAGTCACAAACGAAAATCATTATCTTTTATGAGGGTATATTTTTCTGCCTTCAAAAACATGGTTCTAAATGTATCACCAAATTAATTTTAAAAATTAAAGAACTGTTTTAGGATGAAGTTTACAGAAATTTAAACGAGATTTTCATGGTTGTTAAAGATTTAATTTGGGAACTGTTTAAAACAAGCAGAAATTATATTGAAGAATTTTGAGTTGTGACTGTTTTTGATTTAGTGTGCGATATGCTAAAGTCATATTACCAATTTTCAATTAGAACGTGAAGTAAAGTAAACTTTGATCTAGCAGAGCATCTGACATCAAGTGTTTTTGTAAAATAGTGCAAACAGAGGTTATGTCAGACGTTAATATGGTAGGTACAAACTTTGCAACGTGTTTGTGCAACACCTGAATCAACTACATACAAACAACGATACACTATGAAACCAACATCAAGGCAATATCAAAAAATTTTTATATATTTAAAATCTTGAATGCAACATGAATTAAACCATAAACATAACTACATAAAATTGATTTTTTTTATGCGGATTAAAATTTATGCATTGAGAAAATTTTGAAATTGTTTAATTTGAAAATTTTTAATTCAGCGCAAGCGTCTACATTTTACAAACTATTAATGATTAAAATGAGTTGGATTTAATATGCAATAACAATGTATGTATATATCAAGCGCAAACTAATCATCCTGAAGTTTGAAATGTAACAATTTCAAAAGACTTTAAACACTACTAGAAAAGGTGTCGAAAGTGACTCTTAACTGATATAGAAAAAGGCTCATAAATTACTTACCATAAATAGTCGCGAGAAGTCACGTTTTTCTTCCGATAAAAGTAAGATATATGTTCAGAAAACGCGCTCATATTCCGCCTTTTTAATCGCGTAGTAAAGTCGCAAAATACATAAATTTGATTAAAAAAATTTAAAAATTTCTGGCTGGGGTATGTTCTGTTATTGCAAGAAAAAAACATAACACACACAAACGCACCCATATTAAAATATCACCTAAACTTTGTTTAAGCCTTTGACTTGTTACTATTGTTAATTTCCTCGTTTTTATTGCTTTCAATTCGAACAGGAAATTAGCACAAGTATCTATGATAAGAACTTAATTATTTGCGGCTTTAAAAAAATTTAAGACCAAGGTCATTTATATATTTTCAATTGGAAATAAAAATAAGAACAAAATTTAAATTAATTCAAACCAATAAGAACCACAAAAACAACTGATGCGCGTAATTAATCCGTTAAGAACTTAAAAAGTAGGTCTTCTTGTTGATAAAGTTGACATTTAAGATGAACTTACTTGCTAAGTAATAAACGCCTAATCACAGATTCAGATTTTTTTTATTAAACTAAAATTTTACTATCAGAATATGAAATATAATTATTTTTATAACTGTTCATTATCCATATATAAAGAAATAGAGTTAATGACTGACTTATTCACAATCCTTCAGACCAAACGCGTTAAGCAATGTATAATTCCGCTAAAAAAAGAATTTCGAAAAATTCACACCTTAAGGAAATAAAAATTTGCCAAATAGAATAAATCAAACAGCAGCGGTCTCCTAAACTACACACGATAGATAAAAAATTTCTTCTAAAAAAAATTTCAAGCGGATTTGAATGTGTTTCCAGCTTATTTAAATCCTTGTCAACATAGTTTATGATTTCGCATTTAACTAGTGGAACTTGTAGATCATGGTGGATTTTGCTGTTTCTAATATACCAAGTAGCAACATTTATCATTCTTAGGAGTCTGTTTTGACTGCGGTGAATTTTTTTAATGTTAGAGTCGGAAGAAGTGGCTGATAATGGATCCTGTAGCACCAAATAGATTTAAAATCGAGTTGTTGAGCAGAAGTTTGCAATTTAGACAAAGCACAAAATTTCCACAAATAATTCAATGAATTTGTGCAGTTTTAAGTTTGATTTGCGTCAGCTTTGCACCTTTATATAACTTCCTGTAAGGCGACGATCCAGATGAATGCCAGAGTATTTCGTCTCAAACCGTTGAGGCACCATATGGTTGTTAATAAGAATGGGGAGTACGTTTCTTGCGTTGGGTAATGTTGCAGTTGACTCGAGGCAGTTGCTGTGTAAAGCAAGCACAGAATTGGACTTAAAATACTTCGTTGAGGTACACCAGCTCCAATTGGTTAAGAACAACTTAAGTGCTTTCCGTCTTTGATCATAAATTGTCCGTTTTATTACTTTTCTAAAAGGATATTAACTGACATATTCACATTAAAGAAAGAAAGAGACATCGATGAAAAGCGCAGAACAGTATTTCGTTCCCAAAAGGGTTTTCTTATAAACTGTTCCAACCTGTGGATTATTTCGATGGTACAATGTTGACTTCTAAAGCCACGTTAGTGATTTGGAATGCAATTGTTATTATTTAGGATCGAGGCTATCTCATTTTAACTAGTCTTTCGAACAATTTCGAGACAGTTGGTAATAGGCCTGTAAGACTCCACCTTCGAAGGATAAAAATCATCTTTACTAATTACTTACTTTTAGATGAATTTAATACAATAACAAAAAAAAAAGCGGCAAACAAGCTTAAAAATGAATTTTTTGTGAAAATTAGCAAAATATATTAAAAAATATATATTTTTTTGTACAGGGCCGTTTCAGGGGTGGGGTTTGGGGGAATTTCTGCCCCAACCCATAAAAGCTTAAAAATTTTAATTTTATAGTATTTGGTCGTAAGTTATCCATTATTTTTATTATATACATTATTTTTGCAAATTTTACTTTATGCCGCCGCCCATAAAAGGGGGAGAGGACGACACTGTCCAAGTGCAGATTATTTTTAGCTTTGGCTTACGTTTAAAGTTGCATTTTTCTAACAAGAGTATTGAAAACTTAAAAATAATTTAATTTTTCAGAGGTGGTATTAGTTCTTTTAAGGGGAACTTTTTTCCCCTTGGTCCGATTTTTATTATTTTTAATCCTTAAATGCCTATGTTTACAATACATGTTTTAGCCAAGTTTCATAAATCTAGGAGCCCTCAGTAACTTTTAAGAAGCTTTATTATAAAAAATAAAAAGTAATGTCCGGCTAGAATGACAAAATACCTCTATGTGCGATGGTACTATGTTGACTTCTAAAGCCAAATTGGTAATTTGCAGTGCAGTTGTTGTCATTCAAAATTGGAGTCCGTTTGTTTTAAGGCAGTTTCTCAAACAATTCCGGCATATTTGGTAACATACTTATAGGCTTATAAGACTCCATCTTGGGAGGATCCTTGCCAGGCTTAGGAATCATTTTTATCAAGGCAATCTTGCATATTAGCGGGAAATGTTTAAGCGTTAAGAAATGAAAATAATTATTCTTTTATTTATTTTATCAAACCCAGGGGGTTGAAATCCTTCTGCAGACTTCGGGCCTCTTCGCCTTTTAAGAACTGTTACGTAACGGTCCATCACTACCTGGATTTTTGGAGCTTCTGCAGGAAGTGGGCTCGGTCTGCCTTTAGAAACTATAGGTTCAATTCCAGAACTTGATAAAAAGGACAGCGATAAGAATTGTATCTCAATATTTTCTTATAATTTTGTTAAAGGGATTTGGCTAAATTTGTCCCTTCTTTAAAACACTTATTCAAATTTAGCGCACTTGAACAAAAATTGTGGAAATTTTTTTTGTTAGTTCTTTTGTTAGATTCTCTAATGGTTTCATTGCTAACGCTTGTGGAACTTAAAACAATGTAAGCATTTCGGCTACTAGACCCACGTCACGACGATTACTGTCACTCATTAACCGTTAGTTTTTATTTTCTATTTCACTCATACGAGTATATGTATGTATGTATATTAATTAATATGCTTTTCACCTATTACATATATTTTTGCTTTTAATTAATACTCGCATAGATACGTCTATATGTATACTACTAAATTAAGAACATGACGAAAGTTTACATCTCTAAAAAATAAAGGGATTCACACCTGGCAGCTTTTGGAAAAACTTAACCCTAAGGGTTAAAACAAATTAAAAATCTCCTTAGGCCCATTTCGTGCTTTGGTATTCTCTTGCATTTTTTGAAACTATGAGTCTAAGAAAACAAGTAAGAGCGCTATATTCGGCTGTGCCGAATCTTATATACCCTTCATATTGACCTTTCGAAATCCCAATTTTTTTTTATTTAATCCAGTTTTTTACTTATCAAATATTTATAATTTTTAAATAGGGGTCGATGTCATTTTTTAATGCTCCACGGGTGACGGGGAAGTTGTAGGGGTTTTTATCCTAATTTTTACAAATTTTGTATGGCAACCCACTTAGAGGGTAGTGATAGGGGGTAAGTATATTCTAGGAATATGTTTTGGAGGGCAAACTAATGGGGGTCGGTCGTGCACTTTATTGCTCTAAGGCCAACTCTGAGGAAGTTGTGGGCATTTTCATATCATTTTTGTAAATTTTGTATGGCAACCCCCTTAGGGCGTGGAGATAGAGGGTAAGTATGTTCTAGGAATATATATGGGAGAAGAAACTAATAGGGGTCGGTTGTACACTTTTTTGCTCTAAGGCCAGCTCTAAAGAAGTTGTGGGCATTTTTACATCATTTTTGTAAATTTTGTATGGCAACCCCCTTAGAGCGTGGAGATAGGGGGTAAGTGATACATTTTTTTCTCTAGGGGTGACTCCGGGGAAGTTGTAGCGGTTTTTGCCTTATTTTTTAACATTTTGTATGACAACCATGTTAGGGGCTGGAGATAGAGGGTAAGTATGTTCCATAAAAATGTTTGGATGGATAAAATAATTCGGATCGGTCTTACATTTTATCTTTGTAGGAGAACCCTGGAATCCGTAGGAGCGTTTTTAAAAATGTTTAAACTAAGCTTTGTATGGCAACCCGGTTATATGTATTAATACTAATACTAATAAATTTTTCGTTTTGGGTGTGGTTCAATAATATCAACATGACTGATTCTGTTTTTTTCTTTTTTTGTTGTTTTTTTTTATTTTTTTTTTTATTATTACATACATAAGTACACTAAAAAAATTATTACAGTAACTGACTGTAAGTTATTTAGGAAGTAATCCGTAAATTTGTTTTTAAATAAAAAAACAGTTAAATTTCAATATAATATTTCTTTTTAACTGGTTTGAAGAGTTATTCAAAGCTCCAATTGCACAAAAATACTGATTTTCCGTTGCAGTTAATTTTGTCAGTTATTTTTTAGTAATATTTGATTTTGTTAATTTTTTTCCGATACTTTGTGTTTAGCTGTAAATAACAGAAAATCTAGTTAATCTTAGACGAACATGTAAGTTATTTTTTTGATGTCTGAATTTGAGTTATATATTTTGTTGATTTTAATGAATATCTAGTTGGAGGGTTTTTAAATGAATATTCAGTTATTTTAAATACCATTTCCAGTAGATTTTACATAAATAATTTTTTGAGTGTATGTTCTTTGTTGTTGTTGTAGACTAAAAAAAACGAGGTAGGCTTGGTTTTTACTTATATCTCGGTATTTTTTCGGGAGATTTTGCTGAATTTCAATACCGATTTTCTCGCGACTATCTTTGACAGTTTGATACTTACGGGTCTATGCGATATCGGGGGGCTTCAGAAAGTTGATTTCAACCATAACACGGACAGACGGACAGACGGACAACGCTAAATCGGCTTCCCTATCTATAAGGATCCAGAATATATATATACTTTATGGGGTCCCAAATGGATAATAAAGAAACGGAATGACAAACTTATATATACCCTTATCACTTATGTGAAGGGTATAATTAAGTTAAGCACCAATGGCCCAAAGTAAACTAAGTGGGTAAAAAGTTTGTTTTATATATTTTGTACTCTTAAGAAATGTTTAATTTTAGAATATAAACGCAGATTATATAGAAAATCATGTAATTGTTCCTTTTTATGGCCCATAGCATTCCTTCTTAATCTGTACTCTATTTTTAATAATAATTTTAACTTTGCTTAGGAAGTAGTGGGGTAATTGCACGAAGTCTTTTCAATGAAAACGATAAGGAAGGTTTCATTTAATTTAATGACAAATGTTCACGTAGGATTCCTTTTTATAAAAAACTTCGAAAAACACATTTGCTTCAAATAAAACCATAAGTTCCTTAAAATTTTAAGCAATTTATGAAAAACTGATAACATTTAATCACAGAAAGACAAAAAAGGTTTGTGCCGAATTTTATCATTTTTATTTAATACTATTAAATTTTTCTATTTCAAGAGCGGTAGTTATTTTGTGCAAACAAAATCTGTAATTTTTTATTTTTATACGCCGTATAGCTTAGTTTTATTGTATTTTTGTGTTAGTTTACGTTGTTTGAATGCAATTATCGCAAAACAATCTTTAGCAAGCTGTACAAATGTGGATAAAAAAAGCTTCATATCTTATATTATAATCGAAATACAAAAAATTGGACACGGACTTAAAAGAAAGGACACATAAATAATATCTTTATTTATTAAGAAACAGCGTTAACTCAGCAAAACCTTTGCTTACCTGGTAAGTTAGAAAGTAATATTGAAGATGAACAAGCACTATTTACCTTTCGGCTTGGGTTGCATCGAAATTCACAACACCTTCATTCAAACGAGCTTACAAAAATCAATCGAGTAACTGGTTACCATTGATTAACCGAATAAAATAAATAAAAATTTAAAGATTTGAAAACAAAAAATTGCTATAAAGCCTGTTTCCTAATCCTTTTTCGCATATATACCTACAAATATAATTATTATCGCCCTTACTAAAAGGTAGTTTTTTTTGCCAAGACGAGCTCATTTCTCAAATTCAAAAAATTTTGCTGGAAATGTTTGACTGACTGATTTGCTGTCGTACAGCACCAATGTTAAGAGCTAGACACTTAAAGTGTGAACTGTGTGTCTTATTCGTATGAGACGAATTTTGGGAAATTCAGATCCGAAGGGAATTAAAATGGGCCAAACAGCGAGAAATCCGTAGGTTAAGATCTCCGAAATTATACAAGATAGAGAAAAAATTTAAAAATATCGTTATTTGCTCAAAAAATAAGCAGACCAATGTCTGTTTTAAAAATTTGTAATCCTAAGAAGTAAAAATTGTATTTTCATTTAAGGTACATTTTGTAACTTCTTAACAATCATTCAAATTGCGTTCCACAAGTCTCAGACAAAATATGAAAACGTTTTTGATATTTTCTTAAACTTTCTTCGGCGTAAGGACCAAGGCAGGGCTGTCAGTTATTGCCAGTTTTTGTGTTCTTAGCTATTGAAATTTAGTTTGGCGACAGGCGATATTGTTGGCGATTCCTTTAACAAACTGCAAAGTTTGTAGTGTTTTAAACTTTAATACAGTTAATGAACTTTCATTATCATTTTTTGATTTTTACATAAGTATGGCAATAATATACTTTGTAATTATTAGGTTATATTTAGTGAGTTTTGCAGTTAACGTTTAGCATCAAAAAAGACTTCTTAAACCGGTTGTAATTTAAAATTATTTTTTAATAAGAATTAAGCCTAATTTTATAACAATCGTTGGTTTAAGTTTATCCTTATGTATGTTATAAAGTCTTATTCCAATTACGAGTAAACTTAAAATAAGTTCTTGGAATTATTTCTAAATATTAGCTGTTTTGGTCAACACTAATTGGTATAAGGGCTACCGAATTTAACAAAACCTCATTCAGTTACAATAATTAAAAATTTTTTTATTAAGAAATTAAAAAATTAAGAAATTCTTAAACAAATCCCCTAATATTACCTGTTTAAAATTTTTGCGACAAAACTCCCTTCTGTAATTTCGAACTTTCAAAACTCAATTCTTCCTTTTGATTGAATTATTTCAATAAATAAAATGAATATATAAAAAAGTTAAAAAACGAAATAATTTTATATTTTTTTTCGTCAAAAAAAATTAATAAAATTTCATGTTGGCGATTTTAGGCGCATTTTTCATTGCCAAATTTAAAAAAGGAAATTTTTTGCAATTTTTGGCAAGTGCTTTGGCGATGGAGCCTGTAAAAAAACTGACAGCCCTGGGCCAAGGCAGGGTAAAAAAATATTTTGATACTGCTTGTATCCATTTGGTACTAACTAAACTAACTGAAGCCGAAGGGATAGAAAAAAGAATAGAGATTATATAAAAGTACTTTTTTGGTACTTTTTAACTATCTTACCAAAAAGGGGATATATTATGTTTTTTTTTTAAATTTTGAGCATTTAAATATGAATAAATGATCCAGATTGAATTCTTAACATTTTTGGTACTTTTTGTTTTGACCTTTTATAATTTTTATGACTTTAGAAATATAATTTTAAGGCTGTAATAGTAGATTTTGGTAGAAGGTCAAAAAATAATATATATAAATAAAGATTTTTGATTCAAATTGAGGTGAAAATTGGTCAAAAAGTTCTCTCTTCTCAATTTTTGGTCTTGAAGTATGATTTAAAGGACTATTACAAAGATTAAGGTCGAAAGCCATTAAAGCCTTTTACTATTAACCCAGATTGAGATCCTACATTTTTGGAAATTTTTTTTTTACAGTTTAAGATATTTGTTTAAAATATATAAATAAAGGTCTGTTAACCCCGATTGAGGCCAGGAGTCAACTAAGTGCTCAATATTACTTCTATCACATTTTGGGTACTTTTTTCATTTTTTGTTACCCATATTGGAATTAAAAGCCAGTTAAATAATCAAAAAGGAATTTATTAGTATTTTTTGGTATTTTTGGATTTTTTTTAGGTTTATGAAATTAAAAAGCTTTAACAGAGAATATTAATTAATATGGAACCTTTTTAATTTTTTTAAAATATGAAATTAAGAGTTATTGGCCCAGATTGAAGTCTTAAGTCATAAAAATAGAAAACAATAGGTTCTTACTTAAGATTTTTAGAAAATCATGAAGGTATTTGGTACTTAATATTAATTAATATTTTAAACCTTACTTACGAAATAGCAGGTTAATAACAAGTATAATATATCATTCATTTAATGCAGCCTTAAAAACATTCAAAAACTATTTTTAACACATTTTTTAAAATTTTCCCTTTTTTAGGACTTTACTGCTGATGGTGATGACAGTGTCGAAAATCTTGATGAAGATTACAGATCCAAAAGAAGCTAGTAAGTTAAATATTGAGAACGTATATGTGTGGGTAGTGCTTTTATTTTGTTAATAGGTACATATGTTATAATGGAATAAGGTTTTTAAGTAGCTTTTGTTTGTGTAAGAAACAATCAAATAAAAACAAAATTATGTAGATTAAATGTGGATTTTTGCACAATTTAAAGTTTAAACTTTAATGCCCACATTGATTAAGGTTAAATTAACCCTTAATAAACCTACTTTAAAAATATGAGCATAAAGCATTAGAAATGCTCACATAGGAAGATGCAGTATTAACAATTTTGTATAGTCTTCTATGATTTGGTTGATAAAATAAATCGAAATGTTAGTGTCTATACAGCGTTACTGACTAAGATTCGTCGTCGTGCAGCCCAAACGTGTAGAGACACAGACTTTAAATTGTACTGCTGGTTCCTTGGTGTCTGAGTTATTACACCCCGAAAGCATTATTTCTTTCCAGTTATCGAGGGGAAATGTGGTTTTCCGAAGCAGGACTTATTGGGACCATGGTATATTACATACCAATCATAATTCAACTCAGGGCAACAACAGACGCTATATCGCTAGCTCAATATTACAAGGCTGAATGTGCAAACTCAAATATATAAAAGAAATAACTTTTTACATATATGTTTGTTCTGAACACTGTTACTGAAGGGGCCAAAAACGTCCTGACGTCTATGAACCAAGACTAAAATTTGTAAATTGTAACAAATATTTCAAAAACGTTATTAACTAAATATGGGCAAAAATATGGTACATAGAGATAGAGTAATAGTTCAAAAGGCTTCTTTTGGAAGGAAGGATATGCGAAATTATGGACCAGGTCCGTACAACAAACTGCAGGCAGTAATTTGAACAAAAGAATAAATGAACACCTAACCAGACGGGCGGACGGACGAACATTATCTAATAGACGCAGAAAATCATAGAACACCTTAACAACCTTGTTTCTAATTTATTTTCTAGTAAACGTGGGCAAACTCAATCTCAGTACTTAAATTTCGGGCAACCAGAACTAGATGGCAAGGCAGAAGCTGAAGCTACGGAAAACGGTTCTAGGTCTACAGTTTGTGAGTTTTTTTTTTTGGTTATAACATTTAAAACGAAAATTAACTTTAAAGTTGTATCATTGCAGCTGGAACCCATGGTATGGGGCAGGCGCAAAGTCAATTCTCAAGCGGAGACTGCAGTGGATGTGGCGCTGGAAGTCCTGTTTACGGTAACTGGTTCTTAACATTTAAGACTTGAAAATTTTTTATTTTATTTTATTTAAATCTTTAAAGAGTATTCAACTGGTTCCCCCGATCCTCTTACTTTAGGAGGCAATATCCTATCATATTCGGAAGGAAAGCCTTCATCAATAGTATCACCAGGCAGCTCTTTACCCTCTTCATCAGGAACTGTTAGTCAGGCAGGAAGACCCAGCATAAATGCAAATTTTGGCCCTGGATTTGATGGTACTTCTACTTATTTAGGACAACCTGGAGTTAATGGAGGTTTTACTCCTGGCTCTGGTATTTCAGGAGCTCCTGGTACATCTGGTGTGGGAAAAACAGGAAGACCAGATGCTGGAGGAACTTATGCTCCTGGAAAAGGCAGTGCACTAGGTAGTTTATATAAGCATATGAAAAATTTTACAAAAACAATTAGAATTTTATGCTCAAAATTTTTTTTGAAAATGGACACCATATGGTCCTAGTCGTAGTCCAGCTGGTAATGGTCACCAAGCAGCACAAGGTAATATGAGTTTTCTTCACATATACATACACACTTCTTCGCGGTACTAGGATTAGAATTGTAAAACAAAAATATTTTTTAAAAAAACTATTCGGCAAACAAACACAAATGCATTTAAATATATATATCGACATACATCGTTACAATGATACAACTCAGCTTAGAAATTGTTTTTTTTATATTTTGAGGTGTTGGTAGACCCGGTTTTGGTGGTATTGAACAACAGGGGCCACGTCAAACGCAGCAACCTCAATCAATTACATCTTTAACTGGACAACCAGGCCAAGCTCAAGGTATTTAATTATTTGTTATTTTTAGCTTTAAGTTACAATAAAAACGAATAAAAATCAGCTTTAAAATTTGTGAGAAAAAAAGTAGTTTTAAAAGTTTAAGAAAAACCTCTTAATTTACGTCGAAAACACTGCGTTTTTGAGTAAAACAACCTAAAGCAGATTTAAGATTCAATAAAGTAAGTACTAAACATTTAACAGCTTTAAACTGTAAAGATTTAATTCTACAGAAAAAAATTTAGGCGCATTTTTTTTACTTGAAGCCAATGTTAAGAGTAATTACTTTCTTGATTGATTAAAATACTTTCTTAATGTAAAATTGTGTTTTAAAACTTTTTCAATTAAATTTTAAAACGATAATAATTTTTTACTTGATTAATATATTCATTCATTCAATCAAAATGTATAATTAAATTTATTTGAATAAAACGGTGAGATGCAGAATATGGGGTCTTTAATACATTAGCTAAGGAAGGGCAATATGATGACCAAGAAAGGGAAAGGCGACTGGTGGTTTAACATCTAAGCACCTTGTTAAGATGTAATATGTGTGTTTGTTTTGTTTTTTTTTTTATTGTAACTGCCTGGGGTTAAACAATGTTAATTAAAACAATTTTTTAGTATTTTGCGCTCTTAGCAATTAACGAAATTTTAAAGCATTTCTTTAACATTTTCCCTCTAAAATATATACAGGACAACAACCCGGAAGGGATCTTAGACCGGAATATGGTTATGGCGCTGGACAACAAGCCCCTGCTGGTAGTCTTCAACAGGGAGCTGGTCAACAAGTCCAACCTGGGGGAAAACAGCAACCTCCTCAATATGGAGTTGGTAGTCAACAACTCCCAAACTATGGCACAGATAATGTTCAATCAGCAGGTGATTCGCGTCAGCCTGGTCAACATATGCAATCATATGGACAACAACCTGGACAAAGAGTTTCTGGTCAACAAGTTACACAGCCTGAATCATACCAAAAACCAAGTAAAAAAACTAATTTTAATTTTTTAACAATTAAAACTCCATTCACAACTTTTTGAAAGGTTCGGGATTCACTCCCGAGCAACAACAAGTACAACAGCCTGGCTACGCACCAAGTTACATAGGATCAGGAAGACATCTAGCTATTGGACCTGAAGCACAACGTCCAGGTACTGGACCACAACAAATTACGCAACAACCGGGAACAGGGCCAGTTATCATACCTGGAGTTGGTGTTAGTTCAACGGGATATGGAATTGGCCAGCGGCCTGGAAGTGAAGTTCAAGAAGGCTATCTAATAAAGCCAAATTCCCCTGGAAGTGGCACTCAACCAGTTGGTTATCAATCTGGGTCTGGTTATGATCAGCCAGGGGCTCAACAAATTCATACTTACCCTAGTGTTGGATCTATTCAACCAGCAACGGGAGTTCAACCTGGCACTGGAACTCAATCAGGCAACGGAGTTCAACCAGGAACTACATTTGGTCGACCTGAAATAGGTGCTTACCCAAATGCAGGTTTTGGCCAGCCAAGTGGCGTTGCTCAGCAGGGACGTGGTCAACCTGGCATTAGATATGGTCAACCAGGAAATGAGTTACAACCTGCAGCTGGTTATGCTAATCCAAGTGGTGGTATACAGCCTGGAACTATTTACAGTCAACCAAGTAGAGGTCGTACTCAGCCTAGTGGTGGATTTATTCAACCAGAAACTGGATTTGGTAGAACGGGGTCAGTAAATCAACCTGCAGGAGGGCTAATTCAACCAGGTTATAGTCTTACACAAGGTCCCCTTCAACCTAATGGTGACTTTGTTCAGTCAGGTGCAGGTCAATCTTATGGTCAATCGGGTCTCGGTATTCATCAAGGCACGGGCGCTTCCCAAAATAGGGATATTGGCCAGCAGGGCCCTTTAACTGGACAAGGGGGCTATCAACCTGGCTATGCACCAGGATATGGACATTCAACAGGAGCTCAACCAGGATCTAGCTTTGGGCAGCAACCTCAGTATGGTAGACAAGAAGGCGCTAATTATATGCCGAGAACTGCAGTTGGTCAGCAAGGCGTTATTTATCCAAATGGAGGATTTGTACAGCCTGGCGCTGACCACTACCAGGGAGCTGGAGTACAACCTGGTACAAGATTTACACAGCAAGCTGTCGGACAACCAAGAGTGGGCCAGCAAGGCGGTATTCAGCCTGGTACAAGACTTAGCCAATATCCTGGTGATAATGTACAGTCTGGTACTGGCTCACTGCCAGCCGCTGGAGTTCAACCTGGATTAACATATGTGCAACAAAATGGTGGACAACCAGGAATGGCTCAGCTTGGTGGCATTCAGCCTGGTACGAGATTTACTCAATACCCTGGTGCTGGCGCACAGCCGGGGACTACCTTACTACCAGCCACTGGAGTTCAACCTGGATCTGGATTTGGACAACAAGTTGGGGGACATCCTGAAGTTGTACAACAAAGTGGTGTTCAGCCTGGTACTGGTTTCAGTAAATATCCTGTGCAACAAAGTCCTGGAAGCGGTTACATTTCTACTTATGGCCAACAACCAGGAGTTATTGGAGCTCGACCTGGTACAGGCTTTGGTCAAGGATCACAATATGACTCACCCATTTATGGAGCCCAAGGAACTCAATTCAAGCCTGGACAACCAAGTGGCCTTGTAGTTCAAACTCCTGAAGCAGCACTCCAAACTAGGTACGGTCAGCCTTCTGTTGTTACACAGTACAGCCCTCAGGGTCCACAACCAATCGCGACATTCATTCCCGGTGGATCACAACCTTCGAATGTACAACAAAGTGTGGCCGAAACTGGAGGCTCAGGTACTTATTATTCAAAAGAGATTCATTTTGCTGTTAGACTTTTAATTTTTTAATTTTCGCTTTTAATTAAGCTGGTAGTATTGGCGGCGCTAATGATGCTTTCTCTCAAGCTGAGTCCTCAATCGGTAACGGACAAGCATCTGCCACTGCTCAGGGTAAAAAGAATGGTGGTACTGCCAAAACACAAGTGCAAGGTACCTACAGTTCAAGTGGATCCTTCAGTGCAAGCGCCATGACCTCTGATAATGATCGATCAGCTAGCTCCCAAGTAACTGGTGGAGCAGAAGGGGCAATGAGTCAGTCACAAGGACAAGGTGGAGCGGCTCAGTCTCAGGCACAGGTACAGATCAATGAAAAAACTGGAGGTACAAAAGCTTCATCACAAAGTGGTGGTATTATTCACCAAAGCCAAAGCGAGGTAAGATTTTATTGACCTTAACTGTTGATTTTGTTAACTTTAAACTTTTTTAGGTGCAAGCCAATGATAAAGGTGGCTTGGCTGATGCTCAATCAAGTGGGCCAGGACAAACATCTTCTCAAGCACAAATCGGTTTTCGACCAGGTCAGGACGGTGAAATTGTACGCTCAACTGGCGGTGGCCAAGCGTCCGCTCAATCAGGTATACATTCTGGAAACAGCCAGTCACAAATTCAAGGAACATCTAAGTAAGAGTTTATAAAATTATTCTTGTTGAACTTAATAAAATATTGAATTAATTTTTAAAGGTATGGTGTTTCTTATCATGGTGCTGCTCAATCCGCCTCTGGTACCAAGGAACAGGTCGCAACATATCGCGAACAAAACAGAGATCTCTTCAATACCATCAGCCAGTTTGGCAACGCTGATGCGTAATATTGTTTATATTATGCAAATTGTGATTAAAGTAATAATTAAACCTTTTAATTACAGGGTAACTGACCGTGTCCACACTGTCTACAATCCAGCGATAACATCTGAATCTGACATTCCCGATTTGAAATTGAAAGCTTCAAAAACAAATAAAGAAGGTAGCAACATTTGGGTTTAGTTCACTAAAAGCGGTTATTTAAATTTTCACATTTTTTAGTAACAAACTCAAATAAATTAGATGATGATTTGAACTTAGCTGACGATGATGAGGAAGAACCCTATGATGAATACGAAGAAGAAGAGGATTATTACAATGAAAATCCCATTAAAATGGATTCAAAGGCTGATGATGATAAAAAGCCAGAATCATCAATTCCATATCGCACACATACCCAAACATCACCCACTCAAACACAACAAGTGGCTGTTGCCGATCGCACTAAGAAATACAATGTAGTGCAAAATCAAAATGGACGCGTCCAAACATATCCCTTACGCACAACAACTGAAACTGTGCCCAACGGTTTTCGTGGCACCGTTAACATCGAGAAAAAATTTCACACTAAATCGTTGAAACCTCACAAGTCAGACAACAACCTTAACATAACGGCTGATGAGAAACCGGACCACAAGTCACGGACACCTGACAGTTATGTCACGGTTACTAAATCCGTCACTGGTAGCATGGACAATTCGAAAAATCCCCCTCAGGACAACAAAAACTTTCAATCCACTTACTACACTAAATCATCAACTTGCGGTTACTTCACTTTCTCCTGCAACATAGTGTATGGAGCAAATGGTCGCAGCAAGATCTGTCGTCCAAAAGCACCCACCAATGGTAAATGCTAAAATTTACCCCAACAACCCCCTCCTTATATCTACGTAGCTTAATATATTGCAAGTATCCTTATTTAAGATCAACATAAGAATTTAGTTTCATATATTTTTCCCATTTGACCGTAATCTTTCTGTCTATGAATTTTTGTATTTTCTTCACTTGATTATAGTTTTAAGATAAGATTTGTATTTTACAATTAAATACATATGTACATATGTATGTATTTGGTTTTGTTTTAAATGTACGTTTAATACATTTCCCAACAGCAACAAAACCTACCACTGCCCGTTATATTATTTATATAAATTTGTCATAATATTATTTTATTTAATAAAAAAAAAAGAAAAAACAGAAATGAAACAACCCAAACCAATCAAGCATATACCGTTATATCCTTGATTAAATTTTATAAATGTTCACATTTGCTTCAAATTGCTAAACAATTTTGTAAATTACCCAGAGATGTAACGAAATGTAATTCTTTTATTTGTCTCTTTATATAGTCATTTTTAAAGAACCAAAGAACCATTGTAAAACTGAAGTAGAGTCAAATAGTCCCAGACCTTTTTTTTACAAACAAACGTGTTCACAAACCCAGTAAATGTACGCCTCCCTTACGACACACATTTTCCTGACAAATTCCTTGCGTGTTTGAAAGATTGAAGTTGTATGCTTTCCGATCACCAGCAAGCCGTGTTTTTTTAAAGCTTACTTTTGGGACTATGTTGCCACCGCTTAATTTTGTATTCCTAAAAATCCTGCCATGTCAAAATTGCACCTGCGTAATTGGTTTTTGCTACCTCCACCCCCTGAAATCAGACTAAAAGACTAATTCTAAGATTATATATAACGACGTTTAAACTCCAGCTGTGAGCAGTCCGACAAGTTTCTGCATGCTGTCCAGACGCATGTGGTTAATTTACTTTTCCAACAAGGTTCATGGCACAAGTATTCTCTAAGGTTAGATAGGCCTATCCACTGCTGTAAAGATCCAATGCTTTAAATTTGGTATAAGAACCCGTGTTTTATTTAACATTTTCCTGCATGAATTGAAGATTTGCGCCTTCCTCACCCTCTGCCTTATTCTCGACAGTGAAGCTCCATCACAGAGCTGATCGTATCCAGCAACTTCCTGCTACTTCATCTCTCAAATCTAGTTAAAAACTGTTTACAACGAGTGCCCAAAAAGGTGGTTTGAAAATCTTCCCTAACATCTATTCGGCCTGTTTTTGCATTTCCACATTTCTCACGAACTACTTTTCAGTAGAATTGCGGCATTTGATTGGAATTGAAGTTTTACTCGATCAATAAAGTTGTTAATGCTTTTAATATACGAATTCTAATAAGAAGGCTAATAACGTTTTACACAGAAGAAAAACACACGTTTTAAAATCAAAATTTTATTTTTGATTTAGCCAAAATCTTACTTTAAACTTTTAAGTGTGATCCGTGTTTAGGTTTTCTTAAATCAAGTCTATTCGGGTTTACTTCAAAATATCAAGCAGAAAATACTTGTTGCTTTAATATATATTGAAACATTTAAAAAACAAAATGGCTCGGCGGGCTAGTTCGTATCACAATGATGTTGCATTTTACAGAGTCACAGGTTCAAATCCCAGCAACCGTAATGCCAAAAAAATAAAACTCAAAAGATGATGATTTTATTTATTTTAATAATATTTGTCAAAAAAATAATAATTATTTAACACAGCCAACTACAAGTCAATCTTCTTATGCCAACACATTTAAGTCTAACCAGCTCAACACACGTAAGCCTAAAAAGCCAACAACACAACAAGAGATGCCAACAAACGAACCAACCGGGCCCAAGACCATGAGCTGTTTAAGCGATTATTTCTGGAGACTATAACGCTTAGCACACGTACTATGGCTCCCACCTTATAAATTCTAGAGGATTCCGTGTCTAAAATGGGAATTAACGTTACTTCAACTTGATTATCTAGTTGGCAATAAAATCACAAAAAAATTCCAGATGTTTTCGATTTCAGCGTATAACCCTGGAGCAGTTTAAAGCTCGAGCCTGGCTGGATTTATATTCTGTCCACTCATCCACCACAATCACAGTTTGCAGTCATTACCAAACCGACTCTATTGACTTTTTCTTATCTTAAAGAGTAAATTTTTGTTAAAATAAAAAAAATATATCAGTTCATACTTCTCGAAAAACTTACCGCTAAAAACTATTACGCATTTCGGCTGTACCTTGATGAATTAGCCTACCGGTTAGTAACGCAGTTCCTTTACATATGGACAATTTGATTGTAACAGGTGTTACCATTTTGCTCACATTTTTGCTCAAAGAACTCGAAATATTTATTTAATAAAATGCCATGATTTTCAAGGCTAGTATGTTTTTAAGCGATTAATAGTAAGAAAATACCGAAAGAACATGATTTCTGCTCACAGTGGCCACTTAAATACTGTGACGGCCACAACAAATTTGAATTTGCTAAATTCGCTAATTGTGTGTAATTATTTTTTTACATAAAAAACTATTTTTGCTAAAGAAAATACCTTTGAGAAAATGTGACGGGTGTGATATTTTCATCAAAAGGTAAAATAAGAAGAGCCGGCTATTCAGTATATGATCGTTTTAAACTCTTGCAAAATAAAATTAAAATGAAATAGGACCAATTAATTAATATTTCGACGATTTGATTTTCCTTTAACAATAGCTTTATCGATTTTTTTTAACTGGAAGGAATTGATTTTCCCCATTTTGGGACGTTTTACGTGGAATTGACCATATATAAATAATTTGGCTAGGGACAATTTTCCGCATAACAGGGAACCCACGCTATCTGATCTATAAAAGTTAAAACACCGATAACATGCCTATAAAAAACTGTGAAAAAACTTAATGAAATTCTATTTCTTAAATCCAGAAGAAGCACTTAGTTTCCACGCCCATGGTAAAGTAAAACACAAATTTTTTTCTATTTTCTTTTAGTTATTATTTTTTGCATTTAATTTTTTATGTTGTCAGTGTTGTTTTTTAGTGTAATAAATAATATACATTTATAATAATAATTTAAATATTTATACAATCGTGTTTGTTATCTTCGTTTTTAAATTCATTAATTACATTTACATACACAAGAATAATTATTAATTATTGTTTTTGTTGGTTTATTTTTTATGATGTAAGTATGTATGTTTGTTTAATAAGTATTATAAGAGTTGTACGAGTATCAATATAATCAATCAGAATTTGAACAGATTGGTACGACTTTGCATGGGCGTGTGTATGTGTATGCAAGTATGCTCTTATCTGTGTGTATGTGTGTTTGAGTTTGCAAAAGATGGAGGCAAACAAATAACATACAATCAATTTTAGCACTGCAGCAAAAAATTATTTAATAATTTTACTTAAAATATACTTTTTTAAGTACTGCGCTTTGCACTTTGAAATGTAAGCAAAAATTTGTTTTAAGTACATAAATGTAAATAACTACCCAGGAAACCAAAAGTTTAGACTTTTTCAAATTTATTAGGACTTTTCGGTAGTTTGTCTTAAATTAGAGTGGTCGTAACGAATTCGTGTAGACATTTCGGTAGTATGTCTAAATCGAAATATTTTTAAACCAAACCGACATATCGCTACGAAGTCGTGCCAACCTTTTCATACAAAAATCATTACGATTTCGGTAATATTTCGGTTACGAATTCGCTTTTTCGACTAGCCGTAACAAGCTCTTAACAAAAACGAAACTTTAGGTTTTATGGGTATTAGGTTTTACTAAAACACACAGATAAAAAACAATTTTTTGTAATATTTAAGTAAAAAATACATATCAGGACAAGTACATGAAGTTAAAATTAAATACTTAAATATGTATGAAGGTATTTTTATATTATTTCATAATTTATAATTTAATTGTACATATTTTGTTGCATATTGTTTGTGTTTGTTTACCTTTATTATTATTATTTTTATTATTTTTGTTACAAATAATATTTGTTTTACATAAATATGTAAACAGACATTTACTTACAGAGAGAGAGAGCATTAATTAATAATTATACATAATAATAGTTGTATACTATGCATACATACATATAAAAAATTTGTGTGTTTTTTTTTGCACATACAAACATACATTTAAAAAAACTAATGCATTAATGCAAATTTTATTTATTTTTTAAGTAATTTAATAAGTTTTTGTTTTTGTTATCCTTAATTTATTTTCTAACTTGTAGTTGTTACTATGTATGTATTATTTGTTTGTTTTTTTTATTAATTTCTTGTATTTTTATGTGTTTAAAAAGACACTGAATTTCACAAAAAGTTATTAATGTTTTTAATTTTAGACTTGAGACTCTGTTTTTGTTTTCTTTTACTTTGTAAAATTATATACTATATTATATATTATGGGCCATATTCATAAAAACTTTTTAAATTTAAAATAAGTTTTTTAAATGAAATTTTTATAAAAAATCATAATTTTAAATCTATATTAAATTACAAAAATGTTTATGAATATTCCCCAAAATATGTATTATTATTATGTTTTGCACAAAATCTTATTGAGTTTTTTTATTAGTTTTGTAGATATTATTTGCTTTATTCTTATACATATGTCTACATACATAGTTGCCGTGACGTATAGCTGTGGTCCTAAAAATATATACATATTTGAATCGGTTGTAAAATTTATTATAAGTTAAATGTTTTTAAGCAAAAGCTTATTTTTAATATAATTATGTATAATTAAAAAAATTTTTATCATTTAAATTTAAAAATATTCTATTTTAATAGTTTAATTTTACTTATCACTGGTTCTATTTAATATTGTTGTGAATTGTTAAACTGGCTTATGGCAATTTATCTAAAACCGATTTTTTTAAACGAATTTACATATGTGCATTTTTACATATGGGCAATTCTATTTGTCGGGTGGATATAATGAAAAAATAAAAAAATTTATTCAAAAATATGAACTTAATTGTACACTGAAAGTGCATGATTTATATTTAGAACAACCACAAGAAGACTGGGACGTTAGTTCTTACCGCTCTTTCTCTTTACTCACGTTCTTGAATGTAAATTTATTTTAAGAGAATGACCCATATAATATAAATTGCCCATATTTAAACAGTTATTTAAATTTAGCTAAAAACCAAATTTTATTTCCAAAACATATATTTTCAGGACCACACCTATACAGATTTACATTTAATAAATTCAAATTCTTTTCTACTAATATAGTAAAACTGTTAGTGGTATGAATGTTCTATTAAATATTTTTTTTTCAAAATTATTGATTAGGATTTGTAAATGACTGATATTGATACTTTTTTCTTTGTGAACAATGGATTTATGTTTTCTCTTACATATATTTTATGTATATTCTACGACGGCTTTTCTCTTAATTTGTGGTATGTTTTTTGCAATTTGTTTTTGGAATTAATTGTTTAATATTTTTATTCTTAAATATTTTAGTTAGAATGTTTTATTTTAATTTTGGTTTTTAATTTAAAACTTTAATTTGTATTTTAAATATAATAAAGTTACATACAGACGTAAACTAGTTATTTTATAAAAAAAATAAAAAGGATATAAATTGTTATAGTTTTCATAATGCATTTTTAAGTGTTTTTCTAATTTATTTTATACCATATATTGTTATTGTTGTTATTATTTACTTGTTTTTTGTAATTTTTCATTAATTTCTAAATTGTTTAAACAGCCATAAATTCAAATATTTTCGTGTGTATTATTATTTGTTTTTTTATTTCTAATTTGTATTGATTTTTCTTAATATTTGTTTCGTTAAATTTTTAAGTTTTTTCGTTTTTGTCATAATATGTAATGTTTTGAAAAAGTTTAAGTAATTAAATATTTTTAATAAAGGTACGTGAATATATTTATTATTTAACTTAATTTTTTTTTATATATGTATTTAATTTAAATTTATCGGTGTGTTTCTGTTTTGTTTATTTTATAAACTGTAATATAAAAATTTTTCAACTTTTACAAGAGAGTCAGCATTTTTGTGATTTTCAATTGTTTCTCAATATTATACATTTACACAATTGTTTTACATATTTCTAAAAAAAACATACGGATTTAATTTAATTTCAAAATAAATAATCATAAAATATATTTTTCAACATTAAACAGCACTTTTCAGAAGCACGTAACGCAAGACATTAAAATTGTGTTCAATTAAAAAATAACGGTTTTTTATTACCATGTAGTGGGGTGTTTGTAAAGACAGTTCCAAAGGAGTGATAGTTAAAGGTACATATAAAGTGTGGGAGAGATACAGCGACAGAGAGAAGTGATTTTCCTCTTAATTTTGAATCATTTCGTTGTGCTACCTTAGGATTTATTTTCTAATTTTCTTTTAATATACTTATTAATCACTTAGTACTACATAAGTATGTTAATATGTATGTTTGGTAATTTAGGTTTAAGATTTGGAAATATAAAAATTGCGTAGAAGTTTCAACAGAAAACTTAATCGAAGTCACAAAATAAAAAATAGTTAAAGATATTTACCACAACTTCACAGCAGTTGAATAACGAGAAATGGTTTGTCGGGTTTTTAAAAGAACTTTTGAACGTTTTTGTTAGTTTATAATAATTCTCAATAAGTTTATTGATGTCATTTTATAAAAGCAAACCTCATGAAGTATTTGGTTAAAGTCTAATGATGATTTGGTCTAAGTACCAATAAAGTTCATACAGACAAAATTAACCTACAACAAACCCTTTAAATATGTTAAAGGTTTTACTAAAAAATGTTTAAGCAGTTATGAAATTGGTTATTGGGGTTAAGCAGATAGAAGGGAGGGGGAATGTGTTATATTCCAGCCTTGAAATAACATTTCGTGCTGAAATTTTTATATGGGACTATAGTTTGTAATTTCACACATTCAAAAAAAAAAGACAATTAAAACAAACACAAAAAGGTTACGAAAATAATTTTTAATACTTTTAATAAAGCAAAATTGGTGTGTTATTAAACGGAGATTAAGTACATAAACATGTGTATGTTATTGGCTACAATTAATAAGTAATTTACATACAAAAATAAATATATATTTTTTTAAATTTATTTCTTTTGATTTTTTTTATATGCTTTCCTTTAGTTTAGTTAATTTTATGAAAAAAATCTTAAAATTATATTCTATTTTTAATTCCCTTAATAAATTTCAAATTACATACTTGTGTTGGTTTCTCTCTAAATTGTTTGCATTAAATATTAATTTTTTTTTAATTATATTTTATGTATATGTTAATTTAAATTTATTTATTTTTTAAATTATTTGCAAATTTTTTTAATTTAAATATATTTTTTGCCAAAGGTACAATCTATATAATATCCTTATTAATATACGTTTAATTAGTAATTTAAATTTAAATTTTTATTATGTTTTTTGTTTTGTTAAACATTAGGTAGGAAAAATGTACTAGTCTTATAAATTTCACACATCAACATTTTAATTTTTTGTATTTAAACTTTTACTTAAAATTTTTGGGTTTAATTTTAAATTCATTGTGTTTTTTTATATTTTTATTGTTAAGTAAGATATTAAGCACATAGAAAATTTAAAAAAATTTTACATCTAGGTGATTTTCTTTTAAAATAGATTTGTATTCATATATATCTTTTTCTTTTGCTAAATAAGTATTTTATATTTTTCTCGTTTCTATATTCTTATCTAATAGTCATTTAAAGTTATTTTCATAAAAAAAGTATATATTTTGTGTTCTGAAATTAAATAGCAACAACAAGCTCCTAGTAAATGTACCCTAAATATGAAGATTCTTCGGAAATCAAATTAAAACTCCAGAAACCAAAACCATAATTTTTAGGGGTTTTAAAGAAAAAAATCGGTGGCATAAAAAAACATTGGAGAGTAAAGTACACCATCCATCAAATAATAATAAATATATAAAAACAAAAACTAATTATTACTTATAAAATATCGAAATCAAACTCATGTCCTTATATTGTTACTTTGAAGTAGAAGAAAAAACAATCCAAAATCGAAAAAGTAGTACAATTAGGGTGACCATTTTTATCGGGTTAAAACCAGTAACTGTTTTGATTTTTTTTTCAAGGATAGTGTTAGTGTTAGTTTTTATAGCCTTTAAATATATTAATCCACCTAAAATGACTTCATTAACATAGCTGCCAGATTTGATGATTTACCGTCATTTTGACAATTTTTGGTGCAAAAAATAGCTTTTGACGATTTTCGCCCTGAATTTGACAGTTTTTGAAAATTAAAGATTTGCGGCTTTTCTAAAAGAAAATCAGAGGCAGAAATATTAAAAAACAAATATTATTTTTGAAGAAAAAATTCAAAATCAACGTGATATTTTAATACTTTTAAAATGGTGTGTACTTCACTCGACTTTCCGAAGTTTCTTCCTTGTACATTTTTTTCTACATTGAAAATTTAAAAATGTTTATTATTTTTAGTCTCTGAATTTAGTCTTTAACTGAATTTAGAATTTTAAAAATTTAATTGAGTAAAAGATGTCGTTACCTTAATTAAGAACGGCACTAACTCTTATGTTTATATTAAGCCCAGATTTTAGTTTATTTCGATAAATGGTTTGATCATTTATCAAAATTCGCCAAAAAGAATCTCGAGAAACGAATTAGGGACTTTCTATGAAAGGTAACGAACGATGTGTATTTTTAGACTTAAGAACTAAAACTTTTTTCTTTGAGTTTCAAATTTACTTTCGTTTGTATTTCTTTTAAGTTAAATTTGAATGCAAAAAGGAAAGTTCGCAATCTAAACATGTATTGCATTATATGCTAGTTTGTTGCAATTTTAATTTCTCATTTTTTGCTGGGAACAGGGTTAAAAATTGTTTTTGTATATTTATTTTTTAAATAAATCATTAACATTTCTAATGACACTACAGATGATGTCAAAAAAGTTAAGGCCTCTCGAAACCTTCAAGGGACTGTGATTTTGGGCTGTTTACGTAGAATTTATTTCAAAACAAAGAATAAAATACTTAGAAGCACATTTATTGCTAATACATAATCAGCCTTATTAAGATTGTCGTTGGCGTATTTCGACAGCTATCGTAGCCGTTGGCGTTTTAAATATTTTTCGGTACCATGTAAAATTAACGAAAACAACATTTTTGTAATAGAACAAAAAATACAGAATGTTTCAAAATTGTTACAATTTTAGTAAATTTTGTGTAACCCTGTTGTATAAGCTGTCAAAAAATCAACTGTTGGCGGTGATAAAAATGACAATAAAAATACAAATTATTAAAAAAAAAAATATTTGTTAATGAAAATGTAAAGTTTTCGTTATCTGAGGATAGAGAAGACTACTACTTCTGAGTATAATACTATGCGTAGGGAGTTACGGCAAAAGTCAAACATATTTGTCATGCCAAAATCTAAGTTAGTAAAGCATGAGATATTTTTTTTTTTTTTTGTTTTAATTTTTAAAAAGAATTAAATAAAAAAAAATAGTTTTGATTATATTTTTGAGTATAGCTACTACTTTCTTTTGCTGAAATCCATTTTTTAATCATTTTTAATATATTTTTTAACTGTCGCTAACAAATACCTTAACGACGATTTTTTAAGTATTTGACATTTTTTGACGACACTCGTGGTACTGAAAATTGTAAAAGACTCGTTAGGAAATGTTGATTTCTATCGTTTTTCGACAAACATGGTACCATTCAAACAAAAAGAATGATTTTCAAAACAAAAACGATTCGACAACGACACTCATAATAAGGCTGAATATACCGCTTTTTAAATGTATTTTCAATTATTTTTAGAGTTTTTTTTTTCATATTGGTTTTATAAAATTAACTTTTATTTGGACGGGTGTGTTTTGTTTGTTTTGTCAATCTTGTATGTTTCATGTTTGTTTTTCTATTTAATTTTAATAGCTTTTGATTTAAATCATGTGTTAATTAGAAATTTGATTATTACATATTATTTTAATTTGCTATTTCATAAGTGTTCATCATACAGCAATATTTAGGCATTTATTGTTGATTCATAAAACAAAACTAATAAATCTGAAATATGTGAAAGAAAACATACCATCTGCAAAATTTACTCTGTAAAATCAAACAAACATTTTATTTAAATTTTAGTAAACGTCGTTTTTTTGCTGTTAAATTTAATTTGGTTATAGAGTTGAATCATGTTTTTGAAATAAAAAAAAAAACATTTTTACATCTGGTTTGTTTTACTATGAGCTGCCAACTATGATTTTTTAAGTGTTGCCCTAAAGTATGCTACACACTTTTTAAGTAGACACAAACTATTTTAATGTGCTACAAATCCACAGAATAATTTATTGTTGGCCGTTTTAATTAATTTTATTGTTTTGAAATATATTTATATTTAGTTGCTTGTCTTTGATTAATAACTGTTGAAAAAAGTAAATGTTAATTTTATTTAATTTAATTGGTGTTTATCGTTATCGTTATTGATTATGATAAGTATGTTTTTGTAAAAGGAATATTAAGTAAAATACACAGTATAAGTATATATAATTAATTAGTTTGTTATTTGCATTTAATTGTAAGTTTGTTTAAAAATTGTTTATAATACTTAAATGCAGAATATTTGCCACTGAAACACATACAACGAAGCGTTAAATTATTTGTATTTTAAAAACTTATTTTTGTATTTAAAAATTAAAAGCTCATTTATTTATAAATTGTATTGTTGTAATCTTGATTAGTTAATTGGTCACTATTTGTTGTATTTCTGCTAGAAATTATTATTCTAATACATATTTAGCTTTAGTGAATTTCCTGGACAAGAAATATTAATGTCAGTTTGCTTATTTTTCGTATATATTTTGCTTTTATTCTTTTTATTTAAATAATTGGTGGGACAAATATGTAAGAGTATTTATTTCATTTAACGTTATATTTTAATTTATATTTAAGTAACATTAAAATTTCAATTATTTATTTTGTTTTTTAAATATCAAAACGAATCAGAGTTTCAATTAAAAATGATGCAGTTTTTGAGATTCTGATAAGTGGTTAGTGTGCATTTGGTTTTTGTAATGGAACATTGCTATTGTAATATATCAGTATAAGTATGTATATGTTATGTACGTTCTAAATTGTTTACCTTAATTTACTACTCGATGTATTATGAAATGTAATGAAACCACATTAACAAATAAATAATTTTTATTAATTGTTTAAAACACTTATTTTAATTTTTTTTTATTTTCTTTGAAAAACTTTTAGGTCTATATGAGTTGTTTATTTAATCTTCTATTTTTTTTTAGTACAACTTATTTAGAATAAATTTTAATTTTTTCTAAAGCGAACTTTATTTCATTTGATTAACCTTAAATTTTTAATAAATAGTTGTTGGTTAATATCAGTCCTATTCTCTTAACTAATTTTTTATTGCTAATTAAAAAAAAAACTGAGAAAAAAAAACCAAAATTTTATTTTTAACTTTCATTTTGTTTTAACATTTTAAAAGTTGGCTTAAAGAACAAGCTATTACGGATTACTTAATTTCATTACAAAATACGTTAAGAAGCTTCACTAGGTACCGGATTTTCTTATAACAATGGAACCATAGGTAGTGCCTTTCTCAAGGATTTATAATGTTAAAAACGCAGGCAAAAGTTACATTAAAAATTGCTTGAAAATGTTTTAGCAGAAATTTTTAGGATTTTTTTGAAACAAAACAATAAAGAGTTGATTGGTCTTTGCCTAACAATATTGCAAACTTTTTGTATCCGACTTAAGCAGTTTTATTAATCAAAAGCCGTTTTAGGAGTTTGCTCAAAATTAGGGTTATTACACCGAATCTACATTCTTTTTGATTAAACGTTTTTTTATTTGCTACAAATTATTACCAATAATTTTTAAACGGTTATGTTTGAATTTTTATGGTGAACAAAAATTAACTTAAATATTTAAAAATAAAGGTATGCCTGCTTACCTTGCAATTTATTTAATTCTTTTTTATTATATATTTTGGTGTTTTCCTAAACCCAGTTGCTTTGCATCACGAAAATTCAAATTCTTTCTGACAACAAAGCTGAAGGTTTTGATAATATCTTCTGCTTCCATAAGAGTGTTTATAGACATGCTAATGGCTTTGAAACACAGAAAATTGTTAAAAAATGTAAGGGGTGTGTAAGGGAAAAAGTTAAAATTTCGTGACGTAAAGGAAACTGCGTTTAAGAAAACAAAATTAAAAAAATTATATGTATTTTTAAATATCATAACATACGCCCATGTTCTGACTCTCACGCGATTGTCAAATCACATGCGATTTGTAAATCGCAAAAATTTTTTCTGCATGTTCTGTAGTTCACGCGTTTTTTTTTGCGTTTTGTTTTTTTTTTCGATGATGTATTCGAAAATAAAAACATGTTTCTTTTAAAAATACAAAACAAAAAACCAAGGAATATATAACAAATTGCAACATTTTTCTTACTTGTTTTCCAATAAAGTTCATACATAAAAAAAGTAAGCAACTGAAAAATGAAGATTTACATAACTAACAGTTTTTTAAAATTTAATTTTTATTGAGACTGTTTACAAAAGATAAAACAAATTGTGAAAATTATAACAAAAACCCCATATATTATAATTATGCATAGTTTGATTGGCTGTTTTTAACCTAGTTTGGGCAAAAAACATCGGTTCACCTCATCTACCTCTTGCGATTTGAAGTCGCAAACTTTCTTGCGATTGTGAACTTCAGAACACCTGTTATGCGATTTCAAATCGCATCGCCAATATTTTGCGAAATGCGATTGTCAGAACATGGGCGATAGGAAGTTTTTAAAATCGGTTTTAAATAAAAATCGGGTTTCTAGAGTTTTAAAAACCTAAGTTAAAATTATTTTTATGTTTTTTTCTGTTAAAACAGGTTAATTTTGGAGACCCGGTTTATTTACGGTTTGGTTTTACACACAAAACGGATTCACCTAAGACCGAGTTTGATTTATAAACCGGTTTTTTAAATATATATTTTCAATATATGACGAATTAAAAGTTACGTCATATTTGATTTTTGTTTTAATTATAATATAAATTTCTACAATCTTTTAATCAAATTTATGCATAAACTGGTTTTTAATTAGTCAAACTTAAAAAATGTAGAAGTTTGTTTAAGCCGAAGCGGAAGTATATAATAAATTTTAAATAAAAATCTGGTGTGCTGTTTCCTAGTGAAGAAATTTTAAATTGCCATAAAAACTCTAATCACTGTATTAATATTTTAAGAACAGTTGCCAGATTTGATGATTTTTGGTTATTTTGGAGTTTTTTTGCGCCAGAAATACGTGCTCTTAAGAATGTCATTTCTGTCATAAATTTGATGCTCTTTAAAATATGCGACACACATACACGCTATACATATAAGTTTTAATAAAATTCTGTGGATTACATATGACAACCCAACTTCAGTTTTGTTGTCAGTTGCCAAAATTATATTAAATAGCATGTTCACATGCACGGCAATATTCGAGGGTCGTTTCCTCTGATTGAACCTACAAGTTTCGCCACACACACTTTTTTAAGCCAACCTTTTTGGTTCGTTTTGAATCTTGCTTCGAACCATGTAGAACTTTATATCATGTCAAATTTTGATAGAAAATTGAGTGTATCTGACCTAGCTGCAAGAAAAAATTAAATAAAAAAAAAGACAAAAAACTAACGTGTAGAACAAGGTAAAAAAGCATTCAACAAATAAACGTAAATTTTTGCATTTAAATATCAATAGAAAAAAAAATAATAAAAATAACCTACAAGGGTTCGCAATCGTGGTTCGAAAGCCCACTTAGTGGTTTATTTTACCGAGCAAACATGCCAGATGACAAATGGCGACTAAGATTTGCCAATTTTAATTAACAAATGGTTAATATTTTGAAAATCGAGTAGTTTTAGTTGCCGTGTGCTAATGCAACAGAAGTTGACTTGTCATTTATGTCTAACTGACATATTAATCATTCATGATAGGAAATACGGTGCTTTTAGGACAAAAAACAAAATATTACAGAACACCAAAAAGTCAACTTAAAGTGATTTCAAACTAAAAATGGATTGCAGAACATGCCTGAATATGACAATAAGGCATGATAACATCTACATTATAAATTATCCAAATGTGTCAATTAAAATTTGTAACTTTTGAATATTTTTTTTATTTTAATTAAACGTTTTTTAAACCATTTTATCTGGCAACTATGGTTTTAGGTGATTTCAGTTCGGTGACAATATTTTTTAATTTAATTATTAACTGTATAATTCAAGCCACCTGACTTCATGAAATGAGAATATCTTTTATTCGAATTTAAGAAGTACTTTACTGCATCTGTGAATATCGGAATATAAGATAAACTTCCTTTTGAAAATTAAAAAAAATCGCACCTTTATCTTCATTAATTAAAATTTTGTTCAACCAATAATTAATATTCCTTTGAATATATTAATATAATTAATATTAGTTTCCATACCTGAACAAAACTAAGTCCGAAAAGTAATTTACTGATTCTATTATAATAAAAATTAAATTCTGCAAAAAACCAAAATATATAATTCAAAGAAAATAAAACAAAATAATTTGATGCATTTTTTTCAATCATATTGATTAATAAAATATATTTTTCTGTTATAATAATTATTTTAATAGTTGTAGTGTTAATTATAATTAAAAATAGAAAAAAAAACAAAAATAATTTGTTGTGTTTAAATAATTTTTTAGGAGAATTATAAAAGTGAGAAATTTTAAAAATAACTAAATAATATAATTATTATTCTTTATATATAAATTGTTACATTCACCATTAACACTTAAAAAATGTATTGTTCGTAGACAATTAAACAAAATATTTGGGGCATAATTGTTTTTACGTTTTAGTTTGTTATAATTTTTTCAATTTAAAGAATTTATTTGCTAACGGAAAAAGACAAGAATGTTTTACAAATGTGTTGATGTCTGGATTTTTTGTTTTGTATATAAACAATAAGAAATAGTTTTGGTTTCTACATTTAATTTTTTTCTTTAGTTTTTAACTTTAAATTTATTTTCAATAAACACAAGTAAAGCATTATTATTCTTGTCACATACAAACATATAAATTTTTTTTATACATTTACGTAAGATTTATTAAACATATTTTAAGTTTTTGTAAGAATGAATATAAATTTACTTTTATTTTTATACATTTAATTAATTTTTGTTTTAAGCTTTTTTGCTTTTATTCATTAAATTTAATTTCTATTAAAATTCTAAAGTTTTCTTTTTTTTTTAATTTTTAAATTATGGTCCATAAATTGCTATAAAACACTTTAAACAGCTTATTTTTAATTTTATTTTCAATTTGTTTTTCAGTGATAATTTATATTTTCATTTAAATAAAATTTGTTATGTTTTCATTACAAACTAATGCTGCACAGATTTAGCAGTCTTATACGAAATTATTTTTTTTGTTAATTAAAAAAGGCTTTCCTTTATTATTTCTCAAACTACAAATAATTAAAAAAAAAACAAATAAAATTTATATAAAAGCGAAAAACAAGTGTTGCCTTTTGAATAACGAAAAATAACGATAAACAATGTTTGAAAACAATTTCAAAAAGAGCAAGTAAATGGCAAAGTAATAACGTGTTGACGCTATAGAAATAGTTTATCAAATTATTACTGGTTTAGCTTCTTGTAATAGACAATTTTTATATTTTGACATATAGATTGTTAAAATTTTTTGTTTTGAATTATGTTCAAGACGACTTCGAACTTTTTCATCCACAAATTAAATCAAATATTAAAGAATTTAAAATCTGCAATAATTTTAATTAAAATAAAAAGTAATAAACGGTAAAGGATTATTTTCGTAAACTTTCGAAGCCCCCAAATGGCTTCTTTAATCGTTTTTCGAATCGAAAATTCTTCTTGAAAGCCTTTTGATTCGAACCATACTATATGTATACAAAAAACTAGTTTTTTTCTAAAAGATTCGCCTTTCTAACTTGTGGTAAGGATCGAAGTCGATACATATCCGAAAAATGGTGGCTTAATATAGTTTTCAAAATATTCTTTTAAATTTTTATATAAAAAGGCATGTTCTGAAAATCACATGGTTTCAAATCACTTGTGATTTTAAGTTATCCATAAAATTAATTTCAAAATAAGGTCATTAAAGAACTTACCAAGAGATTTTTAATAGACAGGCTCTTACCGGATGAAAATACCAAAAATTCAAAAACGTTTGGGGTGCAGAACAACATTGTTTTGATTTCAAATCACTTTCACATAAAGTAATTTTCAGAACATGCCTAATAAAGGTTTTTCGAAAACAACACAGGCCGACAAAATTGAAATAAAAGTGAACTTGCAGTTCTAAAAGTTTTAAATACAAAAACAAAACAACGGGGATTCTTTAAAATTTAGGAACTTAAATGTCAAAACCCTGATATGTTACAAAATCTAATGTCAGATTCTTTTCTAAAAACATTTAAAAATGTTTATGTAAATCAATTCGAAAATCCTTCGAATTCATACAAATAAGAATACGAAGCACAATTTTTGAAAATTTATTTACGAATTTTCGGAAATTAACTTTATTTTTTGTGAAAATTGCATTTAAAAAAATGCTTTTACAAAGTTTTAAGTGACCCTGTTTCTTAACATGTTCGAACTCGGCATTAGTTGCTTTTTTTTTGTTAAGTTATTCCATACAACTAAGAATATTTTAAACAGTATTTGCTAACTTTAAATTCGAAACAAATCACATAACCCGCAGCTATTTTTTAAACTTTAGATAAATAAATCTTAAAAGTTTTAAGGATTCCTTTGTATTTGAATTCGAAATAATACAAAATCCAATGTTGAAGGTATATAAGTTCGAACAAATTCGAATTACATAGTAACCTCCTGATGCGATGCCCAAACTTAAAGTTCAGATTTTAATTCAGCACAAACCTCTACAAAAGTATACTTTATGTGTTCTGCTGTTACTAGTTTCGAAAAAACATTTCTAACAGGTTCGAATAAACTTTAGGGAAGAAACAATGCTTTCAAAATCGATTAAAACGCTAATCGATTGTAGGAGCTTTTATTAAAAGTTGTAATATTCTAACTTAAATATTTTTTTTGCCCAATTTTGATTAATTGACAAAATAAAAACAAAAGACAACACAAGTTAAACCTAATTACTAATATCCCTTTCTAGTTCTAGTTGATTGCTAACGTAATAATATAATAAAAAAATGTTCTTGGTATGTAAAAAACAACTCCATTAGTGTAAAGTAGTATGTTGCATATTTTTATTTAATTTGTTGCTAATAAAACTAATTGCAAAACACTACACTTATATGTATGTAAGTATGTTGTAGTAACATTTACACGACAAACTAAACAATTAGAAGTTAAAAAGTTAAATGATTCAAATATATTCATATAAAAAAGTTGTTCACAACACCTTTAACATGTTTGCTACTTGCATTAACATATACATACATGTAATCATTTAATTAATTATTATTTGTTTGCATTTAGTTTCGTTTAAGTATATTTTTAATAGTTAAAGTTAAATTTCTTCTTACTTTTCTGAATGTATTGTAATTTCTACGTATAAAATAATTTGTTTGTTCGTTTATGTTTTATTTTTGGCGTATATAAATCTTTTTTGTTGCTCTTTCTTTAAGATTTTTTTTTTTCATTTTTTTACTTAAAATAAAAAATAGTATTTCTTTTAGAAATTATACATATATTTATCAGGTGTAAAACTAACTGGAAACTAACTCACAAAATACATATTTAAAATTTTTTTTTAAAGTGTTTCGCTTGAAATGTGCTTTCTTTTGCAATTGCCCAAATCTAAATAAATTTTTTGTTGTTTATACACATAAAGTTAGTTAATTAACGGTAATAAAAAAAATTTGTTTTTTGTTTAATTGATATTTGCTTTAGTTATTGATTTGTTGCTTTAAAAATGTTTTAATTTTAAGCTTTATGAACTAAATATTTATAATTTGTTGTTGCTGTTTTATTGTTTTTTTTTTTCGATAAATATATGTTTTTATTTTTTTTAATATTTTGATATTTTCTCATACAAAAAACAATCAAAGTATTGAAAAAAAGTTATATGTATAGTTTAGACAAATTTATTGATAATATATTAACTACATATATAAAAACTTTTTTTTTCCTTATTTGTATTTTTTTTAATAGTAATTACAAAAAAACCATAAACATCATTTATTTATTAGTATGTCTGTATATATGTATGTATTTATATATTTATTTTTTATTTGATTATTTTTAGTATTTTGTTAAAATGTTAATAATTATAAACTACATCACAATAATTACAAGCTAAGTTCCTTTTCGTTAATAATATAATTATTTTTATTTCTTTGTTTTAATATTTGTTGTGTGTATTTTCGTTTCTAAACATATTTTACACACATACATACGTATGATTAATAATAATAATTACAAACCCGAAACTAATCCATATTAATTAAGATATATATGTATAAAAGATCCTAAACATTTATAATTAATTTACGCATAGTTAAAGGTTAACAAGCATTATTTTTTCATTAAAAAAAATAGATAAAATTCAAAGTTACAATATAACTATGTTTGTTTGGCCAACTTAAATCAATTGTTTTAAAAAATTTAAGATATACATATATAGTTTTTTTTAAGAACTTTTTTAAGCAATATTGGAAATACTGTAAAGACCAACCTTCATATTATTAAGCGATTTAAAGCGTTATCGAAGTTTTATTTTAAATTAAATTAATTGTTAATGAATAAGGAAAACTTCACATTTGAGTTGTCACATTTATTTTTTTTTTCCAATATTAACGAAAAAAAATATTTTTTCTTATTGTTTTAAATGTAAGGTAACTTTAGATTTATAAGTCTTTGACCCGACTTACGCGATTATTTATTTTTAAATAATTTCCAATTTTCTTTTGTTGTTTAAATGTATTTCATTGTGAATTTTCATTTAAAATTGTTTTTTCTAATAAACCTTTCAGTTCAAAGTTTATTTCGCATAAGGGTAAATATTTAAATTTAAATTTTGTTACTTCTTCTTTTTTTATACAGTTTTTACCAAAACGATGGGTAATTATGTGATTCGATTCGAAAAACAGTTTTTTATTATTAATATGTTCGAAAAACCGATAAAAATATCAAATGATTCCAAATTAAGCTGCACTTTGAAAGATTGCCGTTGCATACTTTAAATGTCAATTTCCATTGAAAAAAGTTTATTTTCAAACGTTCATTAAACAATGTTCAAAAATAGCATAACAAAATATAATTTATACGGGTTCGGAAAAATTTCTTGAATCTAGTTAAATTACATAACAACCCCAGCCTGTTACTTAAGTATTTCTTTAATTTTAGGGGTATATAAAAATATGAAAATAGGGGTTTTAGCGAAATTTTCATACAAAATCAGTAGTCAGTCCCCTTAAAATTTGCAGGATATAAAAAAACTCTATACAAAGACAATTAAACCAAACAGATGTCGCTCGTTTGAAATACAATCAAATAATTCTGAATAACGATTAGGAAACTCTGAAATTAAATTAAAAATGTGTAAAATTAAAATATAATTATGGAAATAATATTATTACATTATTATAAATTGATTAAGAAAGTTTTGAAGCTGAATTTTAAAAATTTCCGAAATTAAATAAACAATTTTTAAAATTGGAATAAAAATTTTGAAAATACAATAAGAAAGTTCTACAAAATGCAATTGAAAACCTTTGATAATTTTTTTTAACAAAAAATTAAGGTAAACTTCAATAAATTATTCATTATTTATTTAAAACAGAAAATTTTTTTGTTGTTTGTTTAGGCGTTGGTTTAGGTTTTAATATATGCATTAGTATATAAGGGGGAAAAATTCAAAGAAAAATAAACAACCATTGTTTGTAACTCCTTTTTTTAAATATTTTCACACAGAGTTGGTTTAAAAAAAAATTAGCAACTTGTACACAAATTCGTTCGTACATTGTACGAAATCTTTCCTTTTTTCGCACCACGAAATTCTTATTATTTTACGAAATATATATATGTAATATTTTACAACGTAATTTTATAAGTAAACTCTATGCAATTGTTTTGTGGTAACTAAGTGAATATATGTTATATGAAGTAGCCTTAAGGGCAATTCCTAAATAATCACCCTTATTGAGATTGGCGTTGGCGTAGTCGTTTGTAGTTTTTTGGTACCGTCTAACAAATACGCCAATGCTATATAAATAGCACCCTTGTCGTTTTTGTGGCGAATTCGGCAACATTTGACACGACTACGCCAAACACAATAAGGCCCAATATGTATAGCTCTGTTATGTTTTTTGCGCGAAAGTTTAGCAATCGAATTTGTCATAGTTAGTTTTTTTTTTTGTTAGTTTTTACCTTTTACGACTTATTTCAAAATCGCAGCAAGGGGTATTAATTTTTATTTTGAAAAGCTAATAAATTATTGAAAAAAAGTGTTTGTCCTTTTATATATTAAAAAAAAACATTTTTTTGTACACAAAATGCGAAAAAGTCACCGTTTTGGTATCATATTATTAAAATTATGGTCTTTACCAGCCGCATCAAATGTTTCAATTTAATTTTTATGTAATTAAATCGGGTTAAAACATGAAATCACTTGTTAAGCTTATAAAAATATTTAATAGCAATAATTAAAAAAAATTATATTAAAAAAAAACGCAAACAGTGTCTATAAATAGATTTAATATGTAAAAAAAGCTTATGTTCAATAATTTGTTTGCTACATACTAATAAAACTAAAAGCACATATTTGTAGTTTTTTTTATAGTATTTCAATATATATAATTTAATTTGTTAATGTTTTTCCCACATTTAAAGAATATTTATATGAACTACATACACATGTATATGTATGTAGTTTTATTAGCCCACGTGTGTAAGCAATTAAGAAAAGGGGGCTAAAAATAAAATTTATTAATTCATACAAGTAAAAAACTTTAAGTATTTTATAATTAATAAAAAAAAACAAGTCATAATAATGTTATTATTTTAAAAAGATAATAAAAGTAATTAAAAAAATTATATTTAACAGTAAAAATAATATTTCAGTTTTGTATTTATGAGGTTGTTGGCTTTTGTTTTGTTAAGCTAAAATATATGCAATTAAATTATTTAAGAAAATAATTATAACTTTATAGTTTTGGGATAGTGTAATTAAAGCAAGTTTAGAATATACAATTATATACAACATCATGTATGCATATTGTCTTTCGTTTGAAAAAAAAAAAAACAATTTTTTTTCTAACAAATTGTTTAAAAGTGAAAGTTTGAAAAAAAATCAAACTAAATTTTAAGTTATAATTAAAATAATATTTTATATTTTTGTTTTTAAATATATATTTGTTTAAATTACTTTTTTTTAATTTTTTTTTTATTTAATTTGTTTTTTATGAAAAAATAGGATTTTTTTACAACTAATTTTTTCCCTTTATTAATCATTTTTATATAATATTTATTTTGTTTTGTTTCTTTTTAAGGTACAAACTACATTAAGTGTATGCAAGTGTAGGTAAATTTTATAGTTTTATATTTATTTATATAAAAAACGGAATATTCATTTTTGTTTTTTCTATTTATAATATTTATAATTATAATTTTAATTATATGTTACACACATTTAATTTTTCTGGGTTTCAGTTATTAACTTTAATTCAATGTAACTAAAACACACACACACAAATTATTTTAATTTTTTGTTTGCTTTTAAGAATTACTTAGTACTTTTGCTAGAAAGTGGACAAAGAGAAAGTTTTTTTTATTATGTTTGTTTCTCTATTTATATATTAAAAAATGTTTCTTTTATTTTATATATTTTTATACAAACTGTTTTAAATTTATGTGCTTTTATAAGTTTTTGTATTTTTTTAAAATAATTTAGATTTAAAAAAAAAACATTTAGTTCTTAGTTATTTTCCTATTTTGCAATAGGGACACTAAAATCTAAATTTGATTTCGTTTTAATACACATTTATACATTTATATAAATATATTTTATATGCAAATTTAATTTTCAGAATATATCATTTTTGTTTCATTAATTTCTTTGTATTTTGTCTTTAAATTCTAAATAAAATAAATTTTATTTCTTTTTCTTTTGGTTTTTGCTCTTAAATGGTTACAGCAACATTTAGTAACACTCTAAACTTTAATGTTATGTATTGTTTTTGCAATAAAAAATATGTATTTCCAAAAAAAATTTTTTTTTTTTAAATTGCAATTCTAAAAACTTTTGTTTTTTTTTTGTTTGTTAACAAGAGTTCTATAATTTCTAAACTTATTTTTCCTTTTCAATGTGTTAATTTTACGTTTAATTTTAAAGAATTTCACAACTTAATTTTCAATGCTCTTTAAAGAAAAAAATTAATTATGTTTCTTTTTTAGTTAAATAAACGTATTCAATATGTTCTTAATTATTGGTTTAACTTATTAAAGCCCTATTTCTTAAAATTTAAAGATCCGTATCTGCTAATAAATTTTAGGTTTAATTTTAAAACATAAATAAGAACGTATTTTGCAATTCGAATCGAATCAAGTTACAATTATCCCAGAGCTTTTAAACTGCATTGCATTTTTAGAAATTAAAGAATTCTTTGTTAAAATACACATTTCTTACCTAAAAAAAATTTTAAAATCTTGACTAATTTCTAAAGTAAACAAGAAAAAAAAATTTAAAAAATAATATCAATAAAATAAAAACGACTTTTTATCCATAAATTTCCAGATATTTCATTACGTTTTCTTTAATAATGTTTAACTGGTTTACACGTTTGATGTGTAAAAAGTTAATGTTTATCGCAAAAGGAAAAAGGCAAAAGTTAGAAGAAGTGAAGGGGAAAAACAAGCAGCCAGGCTAATAAGTCAGCTAAAAAAGTAAGTAATTCTAAAAATAATTCAATGATTTTAAGGTCGTTGGCTAAAATGTATTAGTCCTACAAAAAGTACATTAAAGTAAATTTATATATAAAAGTTCAGCTTGTCTGATTTTCATATAAATGTTTTATATATATTATAATTTACTAATAAATATTTACAAACAATTTGTTAAAAATTATAAAATAATTATTGTAAAAAAACCCATTTTAATTTCTTTTCTAACTTATAAAGAAAATAAGAAAACAAGAAAAATAAGAAGAGAGGAAAATAAATCAAGTCTTGCTTATTTATATTAAATATATATTTATGTTCGTAGTATGTGTGTATATGCTGTGTAGATAATTATGTATATATGTATGTATATATAGGCTGTATGTAATAAAAGCTATTACAGTTAAAAATATATAAAGAATATATGCAATCACTTCTTAGATACTAATTAAAAAAATATTAAAAATAAAAAGAAAAGAAAGAAGAAAAATAATTTAAATTAAGTTTAATCAAAAGATTGTAAATCAATTACGTGTGAATAAGTTTAACTCTAGTCTAATTAATAATATTCATATGATGCTGCTAGAGTTTGTTTTTCTTTCAATGCATTTAAGAATCCATTTTGAAATGTGTAAATTTTAGACTTTTGGACTGGTGTTACTGCTGTTGTTGTTGTTGCAAAGCTGATAATTAAAGCGCATTCAAAGTATTGATTGTTATCATTAGAGCAGTCTAAAAGTTCAATATGTCAAAATGATTTGTAGAACCAGCCTCACTGATGTTGTTGTCATAATTTTATTACGGTTAGATTAATTGTTGCTGCTACTAAGATGTTTCTCAAATGTGGTTTTAAAATTAAAAATGGTTTGTTGCATCATTAAAAACCACCATTGGGTTAATGGCAGATTTTGTATTTCTTGCACGTTATCAGCAGCAGCAGTAGTTGTGGTTGTCATTGTAGATGTGCCAACACCATCTACTAAATCCAAGCCACCAATGTCATTATGTCGTCCACCATTGTTATCAATATTGTTGTAAGATATCAACTGCTGCATCTTATACATCTTAACATCACTCTTAATTAAATTATTATTATTGTTGTGATTTTTTGTTTTTTTATTTTTAGAATTTTTAGTAGTTCTGTTCTTTTGTTTTTTCAGTTGCTGGTTGCAATCATGCAGAAAAGATCTAAAATCAAATAAAATTTTTTTATTAAAGTTTATTGTGTCCTTTAAGGAGAAATTTAAATGATTATTTAATTATTCGATTATTATTTGTTTGCCTTTATCGCTTTCACTCACTCGTTATGTTTAAATCAGTGTTTATTCGCCCCCATACCATATATTTGTCGGTGCGTAATGTGCATGTTTGCTGGCGGCTACCTGGGCTGGACTTAGGGGACCAAATTGGCTGTACTGCGTTGGAAATTGTATATGTGCAGGCAATGGATGTGATGGTATAACCTAAAGGAGGGTGTTTTTTTATTTGTTTTAAATATTGTTTTACATTTTAAAACTTAGTTTTTAATTGAGAATTAGATTAAATATAAAGTATTTGAGTTGGAGAAAAACAAATAGAAAATAATTTAACAGTTTTTGTGTGTCGACCTTTTTTATTGTAATTATGAAAAAGCTTTACTCAAGCTTGAATAAAGTTTTTTCATAATCAAATAGAAAATTTATAATTTCCAAAAAAAAAATTTTTTTTTTCAAAAAATGTGTTTAGTTTGAGTCCCAGAGCTGGAAGTTCTAAAAAATAAAACAAATAAAAAATAATAAAACCATAAAGAAGGGGCATTAGCCACGGCGGGTGTTTTTGACGAAGGTTATTCTGAGAAAATTGTGAGACATTTTTACTGCATGTGTGTTCCAATCTTGGTCATTAAGACGTCAATTTTCAATAACCTTACGACTTACTTAGTTCCCATGAAAGAAACAAAAGTCAATAAATCGTGCGATTTAAACAGCTATCCGTTGCGATTACCTTTGATATAATATCTCGTCTGGACTAATGTCTTTTTTACCTTCAAACACATGACTTTCATTTAACGTAAAATGGGTTCTGGCTTAGATTTTAAGATATAAGGTCTGCTGATGCCCCCGCATTAAATAGCATATTTTTCTGGATGCAATGGAAGCAGTGTGGTCGACTGTGGGTTGCTTTTATTTAATATGCAGCAGTTTTGTTTATTTATAACCTAAACGCAAAAATTAGCCTGATTCCAAAAAAAAATTTGCAATAACAAATAAAGCATAAGCTGTTCGAACGTATAATGTATTTTTGGATAGTTCGCTTAGGGTTTTCTGTCCAAGATATATATATATTTAATCCATTAAATTCCTAGAAGGAACATAGGGCTGTCCAAGATCGTTATTCAAAATACAAATTTTTGAAATAAAATTGAACTTTTTAATTATATTTACTACTACCGTTCAAAGAGTACTGATGATGAAATTGCGTAGCTGCTTTCGAAAATACATTCTACTTGACTAGTATAGCAAAACAATCTGATTTTTCCAAATTAAAATTTCTTTCAACATTAACGGAAAAATAATAATATATTCTTCTAATAAAAAGAAAATATATGAACTTAAGCCGAACTACAAAACAAAAAATTTGTATTAAAAACAATTGGTTCAACAATAAATAAAAATTAGCATTTCAAAAATTTGTAATTAAATTTGAGAAATTTTAGGATTTTTTAATTCACATTCAAAATGTTTCAATTGAATTTCAGAACTTTTAAATTCAATTTCAGAATTTTCTAATTTCAATTTTATAAATTTAAAATTTATTAAGAGACACTTCGTATTCAGCTTCGATTTTTAGAGTTTTCTATTTCAATTTCCGAATTCTCTAATTCAATTTCAAAAACTTCTAATTGGATTTCAGGAATTTTAAATTTAGTTTATGAATTATCAAAACGAATTTTAGAATATTCTAATTGAATTTTAGGATTTTCTTATCCAATTTTAAAAATTTCTAAATAAATTTTATATACTTTTTATTCAAGTTCAGAATTTTCTTTTTGGGTTTTGAACTTAATATTTGTATTCCAGAATTTTTCATTTGCATTTCAAAAATTTCTAAATGATTTTTAAAGTTTTCTAATTTAATTTCAGATTTTTCTAATGCAATTTCAGAAATTTCTTATTTTATTTTAGAATTTTTTAAATTTAATTACAAAAATTTGTAATTCAGCTTCAGAATTATCTACACGAATTTTAGAATATTATAATTCTTTTTCGGAAATTAATAACACGGCATTCAGACTATGTTACTTGTAACACGTTACTGTAACATGTTACATTTATTTGTGGGCGAAGAGAGTAGAGAAGGCAGAGACGTTACAAAAGTAGCACGATTTCTGTTTTTCATGATACTTTTTGACGTTTCTCTTTTGACGTTTTCGTTTTTTCTTCTATTTTTCTTTTTTCTCTTTCGTATATTTAACAGGAATGATCCCTCAATTAATTGTCAAATTAAATCGAAGGAAGAGAAAGGAATTAAAAGCATCAAATTTTTTTTAGTGCCTGTGAAATAAAATTGGAAATTGTGTCAAGAATTGTATTCTTGTGCATCGTTAAAAAAATATTTGAAATTTTGAAAAGAAGAATAAACAACGAAACCAAAAACAAAAAATAAAAAAGAGACAAGTTTGTAGTAACATAATGTAAATGCTTGAAGTTTTTGGAAGTTACTTTAAAACGAAATAAAAAAAGATTCATGTTACAAGTAACAAAGTCTGAATGCCGTGTAATTCTTCTTCAGAATTTTCTAATAAAATTTTGGAAATTACTAATTCAATTTTGTAAATCTCATTAAGAATTTTCTGTTTGTGTTTTAGAGTTAGTTATCTTTTCGCATGCTACAAATTTTGAAATTTAATTAGAAACATGGAAAATGCAATTACAAATTTCTGAACTTGAATAAGAAAGTATTGAAAATGAATTGAAAATTTCTAAAACCGAATTAGAAAATTCTGAAATTATATAAGAATTTTCTGAAATGGAATAAAAGAAGTCTGAAATACAATAACTTTGATTGGAATTAAAATAGGCAGGCAGGCATGTAGACACAAGTAATTTTCACACACAAGTAATTCCCCAAAAACAGCTGTTGTGAAAACTTTAAAAATTATAAAAAAAAATCAGACAGACGAACACATACCTGGCGGCTCGAACTATTGTGGGCCGGTGGTGGGGCTACAACTGCTGCACGATTGTAGGTGTAAGCTGGTGCAGCTTGCGAAACAAAGACAGTTGGACGACGATACATATCATTTTGTACGGCTGCAGCGTAAATATCCTGCTGTAGTATAGCGGCTGCTGCTGCAGCAGAAGTAGGTGAATTTCCCATGGGCGTAGTAGCATGTGTATGATGTTGAGATTGTGATGCATGTGTTCCGGAGGGTTGTTGCTGTTGCAGTTGAGAGGCATGCGATGACTGACGATATATTTGTGGAGCACCCCAAGATGGTGGTCCCACAGAGGCAGCAGCTGATGATGAAGAGGATGATGAGCTCTTAGAATGAGCCATGGGTGGGTGAACATTGCCCGAAGTACCAGATGAGTTTGATTGCTGGACAAAGCCACTAGACGAAGATAAAGCTACAGAGGGTGCTTCACGTTTGTGCAGAGCCAATGGAGGGGCCTGTTGCTGCTGTGGTTGTGAGCCACCAGACGACGATGCCCATGAAGAACGTTTGTTGTCGACGTGCTGCGATTGTTGCTGCTGCTGCTGTTGTGGCTGTGAAGGATAATCATAGAATTCATTCGGTTCCTGCTTGGTGGGTAAATGCGGTAAAGTGGATGATGTCTGTGAACTGCTGTTGGTGCTCGATTGAGAGGAAGGCATATAGCATTCATTTTGAGCCATTGCCAAGATACGTTTCTTTTGCGACTGCCCCGGTTCGTATTTAAGACTTGCCTGAGGATATGCCTGAGTCTGTGGCTGTTGTTGCTGGTGTTGGTGATGTTGTTTAGGACTATTGCTGGCCGCATGATTGGTATTGCTGCGTCGTCGCATTTCATCATGATCATTATCACCTACGGTAACGCATGGTATTACTAGTTGTACATGTTTTGAACGATGGGGAGTTATAGAATTAGATGAATTGTTGGATGAAGAGGATGGTGCAGCGTTTGTATTATTGGCAGAGGATGAAGACGAGTTATGATTGTTTTGATTGTGATTATTGTGTGTATGTGAGGATGTACCAAATAGATTAGAAGATATGGAAAAATTTGTATTAGTAGAACAATGGGTAGACGGGGGAGCGATAGAAGATGAAAAAGAGGAGGAGGAGGTAACAATATTATGATTGCTACTACTGCCACCACCACTACCACCACAACCACCAAACAATAAACTTGAAGTTGAATGTTTGTGATGATGCTGTTGTTGTGGTTGTGGATTTTGACTTTGATTATTGTGAGTTTGGATGTGTTGGATGGAAGAAGTGGAAACAGATTTGGTGTTGGAAGAGGAAGTGTGTAAACTGCCACCGCAAGATAATTGTTGCTGTTTTGATTCATTATTCGAATGTAAATGGTGATGATTATGATGATTATTATGTTGCTGATTTTGCTGTTGGTGATGATGCTGTTGTTGCTGCGCTTGCTGTTGCGAATGAGTTTGTTGCTGATTATGACAACTTGGATTTGGTACATCAATGAAATTGCCACCAAATCCAGTTCCATTTCCGGTTCCACTTCCGCCAACCATAAATTCATTATTATTATTGCTATTACTATTGTTGTTGTTGTTAGTAGTTGTTGCTGATGATGAGGATGATGTCATTGTTGAGGATGACGATTTTATGGACGGAGCTATGGAGGCAGAAGAAAAATGATTTGTATTGGTTGTTTTATTGATATTGTTGGTGGCATTAGTTGTTGTAGTTGTAGTGGTTGTGCTTGTTTCTATCATATTATTGTTAATTTATATGGATACTACTACTACTACTACTACTTCGACTAATACTACAGCTATTTTTATAAATTATATTTAAAGGCTGTTTAAATCTTTTCATACTAGCAGTTCTAATGGAATGAATCTTGTTATGACCAAAACTTAAATTATTTGAATTTGAATGACTATGGCTTGTGAAATTGTTATTGTATTTTGTTTTAGAGGGTACATTAACGATGAAGAAGAAAAAGAGGAAACATTATTACTTGAATTACTTTTTATAGCAGCAGCACTTTGAGGTACTTGTTGTTGTGGTTGTTGTTGCTGCTGCTGAAAATGTTGCTGATTTTGTTGTTGGTGTTGTTGTTGCACTTGTGGCAATTGTTGCTGTGAAAAGTTTTGATTTTGCTGCTGCATTGATGCATGATTACCATTCATCGTTTGCAATTGCTGTTGTTCTAGTTGTTGCTGGTATTGTTGATATTTATTTAAATTTAAATTGGATGCTGTTGCAGCTGTTGCTATCAACGAGTTTTCTAAGTTTAGTGAAATAAATAAATATTTAAAACAACTAAATGCATTTGGCTAATCATATGAAGTTTAAGGATTCATTTTGTAAATAAAAACGTCAAGATTAATGCATGAGAAATTGTTTACGAATAATTTGAAAACATCAATATATTTTACAAAATGAGGCCTTAAGTATTGAAAATCAAAAAACGGATTCTAGTTCTACACTTTTTTGATTACAAAGTCGTTGGGAAATTTTAAAAAATATGTTAAAATGTATAGAAAGTCTAGAACCATGATCATTTGGCGGAATCAATTTACACAAGGTACTGAGCAAAACATGTTTTATTTAGGTAACACATACATATGTACATATATGCAGGGCACATGATGAGTCCTACAAGAGTAAAACAACAACAGCATATAAAGGTATAGGAGATTTAAAAAAAAAAAAACTTGTACAGCAATTTCGAAAAAAGGATGAACTCACTTTGAAAAAAATTTGAAATATACCCAAAAAAACTTTTAATTCGTTTTAATTTGGAAGAATTACAATGTAAGCAAAGACACGAACCAGCAAAGAAGATATAATTTATAGCAATAAGTCCAATACAATTTCAATAATAAGAAAAAATAATAAAAAAAAAACCGATCGATCAAACAATTCACTCTTCACACTTAAAATTAAGTGTCGAGAGATTTTAAAAAATGCAAATAGATATTTATATAACTTACCATATGTTTGTTGTTGCTGATGATGCATTTGTTGGGACTGTTGTTGCTGGTGTTGAGTTTGACTGTGATGATTTGAATGGCCATGTTGATGACTATTGTTGCGGCAACTTATCGATGAAGACGAAGCCGAGTGTTGCAACATTGACGAAGTTGTTTGCGATTGCGCATGTGCCCTCTGTTTCACCGGTGGTGCTACGTTATTAACAACAGTCGGACCATCTATGCCTTCATCTTCACTGTCTGATATTGTTATAACAGCCGTCGGCGATGGTGTATCATGTATTGTTATAGTTTGTTGTTTTACAATGGCACCATGATGCTGAGACGACCCTTGATGTACATGTTGGGATTGAGAATGATGCGACGAAATGTGATGTTGTCCACCCGATGAGGAAGCCGACGAGGTGTGATGGTGATAGCTACTGCCACTACCTGTTGAACCACCAGCAGCTCCACAATTGTTGGTAATATGATGGTTGCCACTGTTGCTACCATACACGGCATTACTGCTAATAACATGCTGTTGATTCGATGAAGAGTTATGATGGTGATGGCTACCACTTGCATTGATGATATCTAAAGGGTTGAGAAAGAGTAACAAAACAAATTTAATTAGTTTTAATCAACTAGTAAGTACATGCATAGAAATATTAACAAACGTGCGTGTGTGTGTGTCTGTTTTATTGAGTATAGAAAAGTACTTACTATAAGATGAAGCTGAAGCAACAATACCACCGCCACTGGCACCATTTTGGCCATTATAACTGCTGCCACCTCCGCTGTTGCCATAATTACAATTATGATGGTTGTTATGGTATTGTGGTGAAACGTGTGATCCACGATTATAACGTTGCTGATGAGGTGGCGAACTTTCTTTGACACGTTTCTTAACGGGCGACAGTTGTTGGTTTTCTTTCTTGTCATGACGTGGCACACGATACGAATTGCCTTTGTTACTGTAGTTAAAAGAAGAAGGTTTATTGTAATAAAATAAATATATTTTTAATTGATTTCTTTATTTTTGATAACCAAAGGTATTAGGAGTTTAAATAACAAGCATGAAAGCTGCTCAATTAAAAAAATGTTTAAAATTATAAACTATTCGTTAACGAGCTAAACTGTTTAGAATTTTCGAAGAAATACTTACACCAAATGGTGGACGGGCGACTCCTTTTTGAGATCATTACGTGGAATATTCAAATGTTTTGGATAGATTTCTTCCACGTTGAGGAAAGGTGCCGGATCAACAATCAAAGAATGAGATGGAGCCTGCTGTGGCCATGACGGTACCAAAGCCATTTGGCGGCCAGTTTGTGGCCAAGCCACACCACTTGCTTGCACGCGATTAGTTAATAGCATACGTTGTCCAGAGGTTGGTTCAACCATTGAAACGGGAACCGGAACGTTGACATACTGCTGCGGCGGAACCTTTTTTAAAAAATATGATGAAGCGTTAGATTAATTAAAAATATTTGACAAAAATTTTGTAGCTTTATAAACAGATTAATTCGATTTAAGGTTTGTAAAACTCGGTTAAGCCATCGTTTTTGCAAGCATTTTAAGCCTTCAACAAAATATCAATTAGGTTAGGTTTGGTTGCGAATGGTGATGAAAAGAGGCAAACCTTTTTATGCATCAACACAATCAGAGAATTACTACGTGGTTTATTGTGCATCCCTTTATGAAAAGTAAGAGAAGAAGAATATAATCAAGTAAAAAGTAAAAGAATTAGTAAGACCCACAAGAGCGAAAAAGACTAGAAAAGAAAACAAAAGTACTTGTGTTGAAACTTTCTCTCCATTGCTTATCACCAAGTCACCTGCCACCTGCTCTTTATCAGCTTTCGCCAGTACTCATGTTTCAGGGCCAATAAGAAGCAAAGGCAGAAATAAACGTGTTTAAAAAAAAGGTAATTTTAGTTCTTCGAGAGATGGCTCTGTTCATTCACTGTCTGCTTAGCATCATACAGACTTCCGGACGAGTGCAGCGTTTATTTACATAAAGTTGCTGACCACCAAAATATTTCGATCAACCTTGATCAAAAGATTTAATTATTATTCTACCTAATAATAATGAATAATTTATAATTCCATGAGTTGAATAAAAGGTATAAATCAGGCAGAAATTCTAGCGGTGTAGAGGACCACGGAAATGATAGAGGAAGATGGGACGGGAAGAGGTGACGTGACAATCTAAGTTGATAGTCAGGGCGCGCTCAAGGCTCTAAAGGGACTTTATGTCAGGTCTAGACTTGTGGACGACTGTAGAAGTGCTATTAGGGCGATCATATTGACACGCTGGGTTAGGCTCTGCTGGGTTTCGGGTCATTGTGACGTTTCCGGAAATGAGACTGCCGATAAACTGGCAAGGAGATCGGCCCGGGATATTGGACTTGGTTGTGAGATGGTTAGGCCACCATTGGATTTCTATTATGGGCTGATAGGGACTTGGGTAATGGACAAGATGGGCCTAGCCTGAAGGGACAGGCCTGACTGCGGGATCTTCAGACTTCTGTGGCCCAGGCTGGACAGGATGGGCAATGGCCTGCTCCTCAAGCAGAGTAGGTTTAAGGTTTAATTTCTCCCAAAAGCTGGGGAACCTATCCGAGATTGGCAGCACGAACTGCTAGCATTTGCCAAGAGAGTGTGGACACCCTGACATTCATTACATTGAAATAGTTAAACTGGTTATCGTTTCTTCTTATCTGAAAACACAAGGAATCTAGAGGACCTATGCGGGGTCTTTCGCGCCAGCCAAGTTGCTCCATGTGTTTTCTCTATTTTAACATACGGTGGCTGATTAAAGCCGTGACCGCAATTACCGATGACTATCGATTCGACAAGTACGCCAGGAGAATGGAATAACCTTAAACGATTTTATGGAATTTGTACTTAAACCTTGAAAAACTATCTAGGATTCATGAGACGAGACTGCTAGCATTTGCCAAGAGAGCTTGGATCACCCTGGATTTCGTTGCTCGAATTAGTTCGACAAAAATATTTGGAATAAATATTTGCGGTTGGACCCAAGTTCGTCCATATGTTTTTCTGTCCTTAGATTAGGTGGCTAAGTGATATCGTAACTGCATTGACCGCTATTTGCCCGGTAATCGATGTAATCGATACGACAACTACGTCAGGATAACGAAATTAGCTTTAATGACTGTGTAAACCCCCCTCCTACTATTCGACACTGGACGACATTCGAATATGGAACTTAAAAACTAGCACACTAAAAAGTTCTTTAGATGTGGCTGGCATTGGCCTTAAAATTTTTATAAGAAAGATTTCGAAAATCACTTGTTTATTTTTAAAAATCTTAACGGTTTTTGTGGTTTACTTCTATTTTTTGGATATAAAAGTAAATTCTTATTTTGTATAAAACATTTTAGTAACTGCCCCCAACTACGTGTTTACTAACAAGATTTTGTTAAGTACAAATGTCGAACAGTATTTAAAAGACAGCCTTAACCACATTCAAAATAAATTGATATTTTTACCATAATTGAATCCACTATTTTTAATCCAAAAATTAAACAAATATAAAAAACAAAATTTATTCGTTCAAAAAGGTATTTCTTCTTACACTATGCTTTATAAATGTTCGTTTATAGTTTATTTGTTAAAAAAAAAGTATTTTTTTCTTACGCTAGGCTTTATTAATGTTCGCTTGTAGTTATTCAAATATTAAATATTTTTTACAATAATTTTTAAAAAAAAAATTTATTTCTAAAATTGAATTAACAACTATTGAAATCAATCTGTTTGTTGGCTTAATTATTGTTTGATGATAAAATTAGAGTTGACGTGAAATCTTACTTAAACAAATACTTACTTGCAATGGGGGCTGCATTGTGCTGCCAACGACAACATGTTTGGTGGGACTGGGCATCGCTTGATACGATGGTGGACATAAAATATTTGAAACCAATTGATGTTGGAACGTATCTGTACGTCCCTGGGCGTACTGGCGGCCGACATTCCGTCCGCCATAAATTTGATATAGATTCTCGTAGGCTAAGGGTCTTTCACGTACCAGACGTTGTACTTGACTTGTCAATTGATTGTTAATCGTAAACGTCATATTCTCTGTGGTACTGGGTACGAAATTCGTAACCAATGTTGATGTTGGTTGTACCCTAAATGCAAGTAAATGAATTCGTTTTGTTTTCTTCTTTAATTTCAAAAGTTACTTACGGATGATAATCTCCTCGTCGACATACTTCCATCATTTGTACGGATGCCTTAACATTATTACAATACACATAATCAACCAGGTGGGTGAGACGTGTAAAAGAATGATTAAGAGCTTCGGCAGGTGTTAAACGTCTCTCCTGGTCAATGGTTAACATTCGCTTAAGTAAATCAATAAATTCCCTTCGATCAGTTTTTTCCGCCAACAACTGGCCACCCTCCAAGTCCGTGGGCACATTCACCTGACCAATATCGTCCAAACAATTGAAAATATATTTACGCGCTTCTTTACTTTTTGTATTCGTTTCTGCTTCATATTCCTCTATGGTCTTGAGTCGCCAAAATGGATACGATAAGTCCGTATCACGATAAAAGAATTTTGATGTCTTTGAAGCGCTGCTAAGCATATGCTGTGTTGGTAAACCTTGAGTTTGTGATATGTACCTAAAGAGATTTTAAATAGATATGCATTAAAATAATTAAAAAAATAAAAATAAGTTTAATTTCGAACAATTACCTTATTTGATCAAATTCTGATGAACCGGGATACAGAGGCCAACCTAAAAATAGTTCTGCCACTACACAGCCTAATGACCACATATCAATCGCCTCACAAAAAGGTAGACCCAAAATAATTTCTGGCGCCCGATAGTAGCGCGATTGTAAATATGTATTACATACCGTTTTGCTGATATGTGAAGCACTGCCGAAATCAATCACCTTTACTCTATGAAGACAAAAAAAATACATTCAAAGTTAAAAAAAGTTGTTGCATTTTAATGGCGATCTTACCTATAGGGTTGTCTTACAGGATCGACCAACATAATGTTCTCTGGCTTTAAATCAGCATGTATAAGGCCTAATTGCGAAAGTTTTAATAAAGCTGTTAAAACCTATAAAAAGTTTTGAAAAATAAAAACGACATTTTTATATTATTAAACCCTCGATTTAAAAAATTTAAAATTTTTTTTTTAAATCTTTGTATTTGTACATACATATATGAAAATAAAGCAATAAAAATATTTAAAAAATTAGTTTAAATACCTGTTCCAATATTGGCCTAATATACTTTAAAGGTAAAGGTGAAAATTTGTTCTGTTTCAAAAAGTCGTATAAGTTCTGTTCGAGCATTTCAAAAACCAAACATGTATGGTTTTTATGTTGAAAACACTCGAACGCTCGTACAAAATTAAATTCATCGGCATTTTCTTGACTCAGGCGTGATAATATCGAAACTTCAATTTGACCCTGTCGTGCATATGAAGGATGATTTTTAAGAATCTTTATAGCAACAATTTCAGAAGTGCCCCGTTTCCAGCATTTAACAACTTGACCAAATGTGCCACGACCCAAAAACTCCAAAACCTAAAAGCATAAACGAAGATTTTAAAATTTTATGAAAAAAAAAGGCGGGGGTAAGGTGCCAAATACCTCATATTCAGCTGACAGAGAGTAGAGAACCTCGTGTTGTACCAATTGGTAATCGCCATCAGCACCGCTGCTAGAACGTTTGCTGGGGGGCTGCGTGTTAGCGTGCCCCCCAGAAGTAGCAACTTTTGTATGGGCCGTCTTGACGCCGTTACTTGATGCAATGGCCACAGAAGACGCCACTTTTGTGCTGCTGCTTATAACACCAACACCAATATCGTTGCCACCACCAACACCAGCTTCCGAAGACTCCCTGTTACCGTTGCTGTTGTTGTTATTATTGTAATTATCTGTTCCACTGTTACCAGCAGCGATTATTGCAGATGATGTTGCCGCTGAGGATGAGTTGTATGAATCCAAACAGCCACAATCACACTCTAAAGAAAGAAAAAGAAAAAGTTTCAATATAAAGTTCATTAAGAAGAATTTTACAAAATTAAAAAAACTTTTATTTCATCACCTTTATCAAAATGCTTCCTAATTCTATTAACATTTCTAAATATATTTTGGAAGAGCATTTTCAGAATAATTTTTAATTATATTATCACAATTTTACAAATATTTAGGGGCAGAAAAAAATAAATTTAAATTTTTTTTTAAAAATTTCAATTATTATTTCAAAACTAAACGTGTTCGGCGTGTGAAAATTTTTCGAATAAACTGCTTCTGTACAAAGAAAATGATTTTATTAACAACCATTTAAAGACAAAAGTGTGTTCCGCAACAGTTTCTATATGTTAAACAAGGAACTGAATAGAACAGTGAACTCATCATCATCATCAACGTTAAGGTGCAGAATTGCCTTTAATATGTATATGGACACATTTTTTATCTTATTAAGTTTATGTGTGTATTTACATTTAAAAGTCCACAATTCGCTGACAGAAAAAGACAATTCACTAGAAACAGGAAAAAAATATGTATTTTGAAGAAAAACGCTTATTTTTTGCTTTTCTTTTTGTTCTTTGAAATACACAAGTAAGTGTGTAGCGTTTTTGCTTTTCTTTTTTTTTTTTTTTTAATTTTTACAAGATATTGTCTAGCAATATGATTAAGATGGTTGATGTTTTTGTTGGTGTTGTTGAATTTATAAATATTTCCACAGTTTAGAAAGAAAGAAAAACAATGAAACAACACAGAGAAATGTGGCTGAAAAATAATAGAACGCGCCACTACGCACTATGTTTTCTTTTGCCGGTCAGTATGTAGATTTTCTGCGGTGCATTATATGAGAATACAGTACTCGCACAAATATGAGTACAATTTTACAATACAGGCTAAACTAAATAAGAACGGTAAGCGTAGGGATTCATATGTTACCACAACAAACAAATTTTAAGGCTTTATAATTCATAAATATAAAAGTTAAATCAAAAACAAAACAAATTAAATTGCAAACCAGTTGTAACTAAGAAGTATTATTTTTTAAATTTAAAAAAAAAACTTGCCCAAACTAAATCAATTTTTTGGGATTGTCATGGAAACCGATAGCTGTCGGAATTGGATTTAAATGCGACCTATAAAAACTTTTGAAATAAGTAAATCAACTAAGAAAGTTAAAGCTGGTCAAGCTCAGACCTACCCTAAAACTGCTTTTACACTAAGCAACACAGTATTCACAAATTTTATGCAGGTTGAGGTGAGCTTTTGAAGGGGATTAACTTGATTTTCGAGATAACTTAACAAATTGTTTAAGATAAAAAATTAAAATTTCAATTTATCTTGAAAAATCAGTACATTTTAGTACACAAATTTTTAATAAGTACACCAATGAAAAATCAGTACATGTACTAATGAAATCAGTACGAATGGTCACACTATGTATATACCTCAATCACTATGTAAGGGGTATAAAGAAACAAAAGAAAATAAATATATATATGACAAGAAATAGCTTAAATTTGAGCCGCTAATTAGTCAAACTTTTCGGCGGCGGCTTGGCTTGATTAAAAAGAAATCAGCTAAGCGGGTGGCAGCCAGCCGCGCCGTTACGGCATGCTTCTCTGGATAGCACCTACTAAACAATCTTCACAAAATTTGGTTGGCTCATTTCAAATTTAAAAATTACTTGCGCAAGTGTTAACATATTTTGTTGTAATTTTTATTTTTTCTTAATTTTGGGTTATGTATTATAGGGTTATATTCACATTTATTGGCATAAGATAATAAAAATACGGAAAACTTTGTGGTCATAGTCATATTCGAGGCAGTTAAAGCTCAAAATGCCTATTCTAGGAGAATATTTGCATTGAGGGCTATGCCAAAAATGGAAGGATAAAATTTATAATAGGTACAGTAGTTGGTGAAATAAAACTAAGTAAAGATATATGCAAATTTTGTGAAAAGATGGATCAATTTTTAAGCAGCTACTACCTAAAATGCTAATTCCGGGCCCAGGCAGGGTCCCAACGCTGAAAAGACTAATTTGTGTCGAAACTCATAAAAATACCTTTAAAAATGGAACCAGTACTTTCCTCTCAAGACTAAATGCACACCTTATCAAAAGGACAGACGCACAGTCATGCTTTAACCGACTCAGAAGTGATTTTGATTCGACCAAAGTAGACAACGTCACCCAAAATAAGATCCATTGTGCCTTGGCTTATTGAAGTGCCTCAAAAAAATTTTATCTATTTTTGCCATTTTAATTATTTAACTTAACTCATTTGTTTAAAAAATTACAAAAACCAAATTTCACATATACAATCAAAAAAAAAAAAAAATAAATTTAAAGTAGACTTTAAATACTGATTTTGTATTAAATATTTTTGTTTATAAAACCTATTTTAAGTTTAACAAATTTTTTGGATATGTCCCTAGTTGTTTAATTTAAAAATCAATTGTTTGACTTACAAAAATTACTTTCCTTATATTTCCAACCAATACTGTAAAAATATGTTATTAACATACTGACTGTTCATACTAACGCGAAGTTCAGCTGGCTTGGGCCATTTTGTTGTCGCCAGTTCTAATGATAATGCGAGTGAGTGTCTTTAGCTTTTGATATATTTTACTTGTGACTACGGTAAAAACTTGATAGTCCGAATAATTGATTACAATCGGATGACCGAATAAAAATTTTAAAATACTTTTTTTGCATCAAAAATGCTTTTAAAACAGATATTAAATGACATATTATTATGTTTGTTAATAATTTAAATAAATAATTACATTTAAAACAAGTAAGAGCGCTATATTCGGCTGTTCTGAATCTTATATACCCTTCGCATTGGTCAGATTTAGTCAAGTTATTTCGTGCTGCAAATATTATAACAAAACTACTTTGTGCCGGGTTTGAATTCGATAGGTAATAAAGACGTGTAGAGATATATCTGTTTACACCAGTTTGTGTGTTTTTTCAGCTTTTAGTGCGTATTGATAAGTATCTTCGTGTTTTTGTTATAAGTGTGTATTGGCATTTTCTCTAATAAAATGTGGTGTGGTTTGGTAAAATAGGAGTAAGAGTAACAAATTTGTTTTTCTATGTTTTGTTGAAACAGATACATACAAATAATTTTGGTTACTTTATGTACCACCCTAATGTTAAAAAATTTGAGATCAAAAAAGCTTTTAAGCTTTTCTAAGGGAAGAGTTTTGATATCTGCATTACAGCTCGCTAAAAATATAAATGGTTTTTTGGCCTTATGTATGTAGGGGACCTCTTTTTAAGGGTTTTCGATATGGGTCCATGATTTGATCTCGTTAACACCAATTTTTTTGCCTTAAAATAAGTTGATCCAGAGTTTTCCCTTGAGGAACTTACCCACTGTATCTTATATTATATAATAAGAATTAAAGAATCAAGCCAAAATCGTGTAAAGAAAAGTTTGATCGAGGATATAGGGTGCCATATGTTGTCCCTTTGTGATCATGGCAAATTTATGTATATATGCAGTTAAGCATGGAATAGATAAGCAGTAAAATGAAAATAGAATGCAGATAGCTTTGGTATAATTTAATCAACTTTTAAAAAAAGTAATCAGATGCATTTATTTAATGTTTTCTTCACGTGGCAATAGTCTTATAAACTTCGAAGGCGAATCTGTCTTTTATACGACTAATTGTACCATATCCGACTAACCGGTGCCCTTATGCTTAAAGTTCTATACACAAGCCAACTGGAAGTTCTACAATATTTAAAAGAGATGACCTAGTTATGAACGAAGCATAATAAGATACTTTTCTTACATAAACTTAGAATTTCACACTTGTTTTACGCTATTCATGTAGTACATGAATTGTCATGGCGGTCACCGAGGAGCAAATCAATTCAGATTACAGAGTACACACACAATTTGATAAAATTACTAAATAATCCGGATTAGCAAGGTCCGAATTATCAAGTTTTTACTGTACAGTGCAATGACTATGATGTTAATGCCGTTGTTTTTCTTTGTTACCAGTCTGGTTAATATGAAAATATATATACAGTAGGTCAAGTAATTGTTTTAACAATAAAGAAAAATATTTTTTTCATTTTGCCTTTAAAAGTACATATTTTTTTAATTTTTTTTTTATATCTTTTATTATTCAATCTTCGCCTTTGGCAAACTTACAATAAATATTCAAATCCTAAAGCTAAATAATTAAAACTTATCCAGCCACTGCTAGATTAATATTTAAATTTTGGTTTTAGCTTTTAAAAAGTCATAAGTAAATTACGTTTTTAGAGACATGTAACAAGATTTTAGTTAATATTTTAATATTTAATAAAGAAAAAAATCACAAAACTTAAAAATGCATTAAAGGGTTCATTTATACGTGACATAACCATACCACAGTAAACAGCTGTTCGAATCAAACTTATGGGCAACACTGTATTTGATTATACGTGACTTACCATTACGTCATAACCATAGAAACCAATTGAGTCTTGGTTTTTATGGCAACGGTTATGGTTATGACGTTTTGGTAAGTCACGTATAATTTAACCTTAAAAAACTGCTTGTCAAAAAATTCTTTTTACACTTACAGAATTTTATATAAAAACTAAGAAATTCGGGATTAAGGGTCTTGAATGACCATCATTAGCATATATTATAATATGAAGCTTCTTTCTAAGAGAAAAAATCTGTTTTTCTTTAGGTATTCTCAAAAATCTTATGCTTTTTGGCAAAAAATTTATAATCACATTCACACAGCGCATTGAGCTGTTTTTTTATAGCATACACACAAAAAATTATCTAAGAAAACTTTACTTAAATCAAGCCATAGCGGTGTCAAAAGTACGGTAAGTACGATTTTTCTTAAATCAAGTACGAAATTTCTTACTCCAAGTAAAATTTTTTAAGTACGAATTTCTTACTTTTAGCCACAATTAAGCCTAAATAGGATTGATTTAAGTTCGGAACCGTACTTGATGAAAGCCAAAAAATGATTGATTTAAGCCATAAACGGGATTAATTCGAAAATGAAATGTCATTTTTTTGACTTATGGACCTTTATTAAAGAAGAAGAACTTTATATTTTATTTTTATTTTATAGATACTTTAAATTTATAATTTAAAAAATTCCGTTTTTTTACTTACCGAAGCTAAGATTCGAACCAGGGATTTCTGCACTGCAGTACAAACGCGTTACCTCTAGGCTACCGAGACACTTTGTTTTCAAATGTAAAATAATATATTAAAACAAAAAGTTTTTTTCTGCTTGATTTGTTGAAGCAATCCGAATAGGCTTGATTTAAGAAAATGTAAGTAAGGCTCGTACTTGAAAATTTCAAGAAAGATTTTGGATAAAATCAAGAACAAAATTCTTGATTTTAGAAAGCCGTTTTTCGTTCTGTGTAGCAAAGATTAATTTTGTTTACTTTTTGACCTCTTAGAACGAATATTCCTTAGCAATTTGTAAAAAAAAATAAGTCCTCAAAATATTAAATTATCCTTGTGCGACCTTTTTATTGTCAAATAATCTCAAATCACCAATGGCTATACCTGATACACCACCATACGACAACTCTATTAGCATAATTTTGGTCAAAGCGGTTTGTCAACATAACTCTTACTGAAAAATAATGGCTTCACAATATTTTCTCCGAAACAAGCAATTTTTTCCTGATAGCTCCTAATGTTTGTCGGTATTATTTTAAGGATTTTTTATTGTTTTGTGGCATAAAACAGTATTAAACTCCGGCTCACATTTTTTCCCCTAAAGTTATGATTAAAATATTTCGTTTTTTCCTCTCAGATATTTCACTTAAACGACCGCTTCCTGGCTTAAGATTTAACCAGGGACTACAAAAAAATTATTTTCGAATTTTAAGAAAATAAAGATTTAAAAAATTTAAGGTAAATCCAATCAATGTCTAAATCAATATTTAAATTGATAATTGGTAATGAAAAATTGACAATTATTCTTGAAAAAAAAAGTAAAAATAAGAAAATAATAATTATTTCCCGTTAAAAAATAAAATGCAAAAATAATTATTATTTATGAAAAAATATATTCACCAGAAAATAATATATATATTTCTGCCCAAATTTTATGTGAAAAATAATTATTATTTCTGAAAAAAAAATTAAAATCATAAAATAATTAAAATTTCTGGCGAAAAAATAAATGAAGAATTTAAAAAGCATTTGATTTAAAAAAAATTAAGGTTCAAGTTGGTGTTGACTCTTCGATATTTCCTTCTGACTGCTTTTTTTCCTTTGAGAATCCGAAAATGGTTATTATTTTTAGTCACAGCAATATAGTTGAAAAAACAATTGGTGAATTCACAAGGTACGATACGATAGCATATTGTATTATTGTCATATAATTTCACAATAGCATAAAAATTTTGTTGTTGCTTTTCATACGAAACTTGTTGTGAGACAATACAACTTTGTTTGATATGTTTTTTGTGATGTCATATTATATACAAAGTCATGCGCCAAGCGCCTAAAACGAAACGGCGAGTTTTTAATTTAACTTTAAGAGCCGCTAGCACTCGCATCCGTTAAAAATGTCTATACTAAAAACTAAGGCAAAACCGCCAAAGAAAATTCCTTAAGCCGAGTCCGCCGCCAAAAATAGCCGGCACTGCTCTCTGACACATCAGCTGTTTTTTGTTTACGTAAAAAATAACAAAATTCTTGTGATTTTTTATTAAAACTTTGCTTATTTTAATGGATTTTAGAGATTCTCACCAGGTTATATATATACCATTTTGTGTTTTCATGGGTCTAATTTCTACAAATTATTAAGTTAAGCCAAGAGCTGCACCAGAATTATGTACATACATATGTGTTTGTTTTTTTATCGTTTGGTCGTATCAGCTGATTTAGCTTTGTAAATACGACACCTACAAATATACGAAGAGTTGTTCACAACGGTCATATTTTTTGGTTCTATTATTTTACAATATATGATTTCACAAGACCTTGTGAATTCACCAAATGACTTTCTCTGACTTGTAAAAATATTTTCTTGACATACTGTCCATATGTATCTTTGTACGTATTTCTGTAGTTGTAGAGAGCTTTATGTTTAATTATTTATATTTTTCTATGTCTGGTTAAATTTTTATTCTAACGATCACAAGAATACATTGAACTGTTTAACATCAAATTCTCTTGTTTTTAATTTGTTAAAGCAAATATTAATTATTACAAAATATATGTACAGTGGTGGTCTTATAATTAGAAGCTATTAGTGGTCGAAACGCAGCCGTTGTTTGCTGCACGTTGTCCAAAAATAAATGTTATTGTTAATTTTTATGTTGTAAAAAACAATAACAGACCTACTAAATTAAATAAAAATAACAAATTTGGTAAAACCTTACTAAGAGCAACCATAAATTTGTAGCCTTACTGGCCTACACAGAAAAAAAACTTAAAAAATTTTTATTTAAACACATCGGTTTTTTTTAATTATAATTTTTTTCAGACAACATTTTATTAGATACTAATAAAATAGTTATCTTAATTTTTATGTCAAATAAAATAAACAAAAAAATCATTTAACAGAATTTAACAGAATTAATAATTTTGTTTGTCTAAAACCGTTATGCATTTGTAGTGGAAAAAAATTTAAACGATTTCAACTAATTAAGTACCAAACTCATTAACTTCAGATATATATTTGTGGGATCTGTATACAAATCACTTTCAAATGGTATTTTTTTGTCAAAATCGGGCATATATTCGCTTTACGTATTAATATATAGATGATTGTATAATCAAAATATAAGATCCGGGACTTACCCAAACGGTAGAACTGCTGTAAGCATTTCTTAAAACCAAGTCTTTAGCTCATTTCGAAAATGCATTCTACTCGGCTGGTGTAATACAACCAGCTTTTTTATATATAACTTGTTTTAATTAACACTAAAAAATATATTATTTTTTTTATAATAAAAAAAGTTTAGTAAATGAATTTAGGCGAAAACATAATAAGCAGCAGTTTGTCAAAAAAGAAATATGTCCCTAAAAGGGAAGCCACGACAAACCCAGTCTTTGTTTTACTCTAAAAAAAAGTCCCTGAGTTTTATCACAGTCTTAAAAAAAAACTCAAAAAGCAGTGAGAAATCGGACAAAGCAATTAGTTTTAGAAACATATTTACAAATAAAATGCCGAATCGTTTCTCTTTGAAAATACACAGCTGTGTGCATTCATATAGTAATATTTACATGTCGTCACCTACATTTTAAAAAGACGTATCTTACATTTGAAAAATTTATACATTAAAACAAAAAGTTCCATAAAAAAATTCAAAGAAGCTAAAGGGAATGTGGCTTAAGCCTTTTGTTAGTTTTGGAGTAATATGTTACGCCTTTCATTTGTTTTTTAGTTAAAAAGTTTTTGTTTCCTGCTCTTAGTTTTCTTTGATGTAATAAGCACTCTTTTGGATTTTTGGTTACGATGTGTATGGCTTAAACGATGCATATAATGCATTTATTAAAATGTTTCCAATTAACTTTTTAATTAATTATTAATTAACGTGTGAAATTCGATTGTTTTTAACATTTGCATGGTGCATGAAATTTAACATGAAAAAGTAACCCTGTGTGTGCCACGAAATTTTAAAGTGAGTTTTTGATATTCAAATATAATTCTAGAAAATTGTTTGTTTGTGAAAAAAATGTTAAAAAAATGGAGCCAAGATTGAAATATTAAAGTATTTAAATGTTTTCAAAAGCACATTTTGCTGCAAAAGAACTTAAAGAAATAATCTTTTTTGTATTGTAGAATAAAATTATTGACATTCGACTACTTCCTCGGATGTAGAGAAGATAATTTAATACAAGCCGTGGGCATTATGATCCTATAGGCCTACTAGTCTTTAATTTTTTTCATCGTTTCTTCTTAACACCAAAGGAAGGCCAATAGATATCCACATTAGAAATCAGCTTGATCCTGATTTTTAAGTTTACGCCAACAAGCCCACATTAAGAAAACTTAGTAAAAAAGTAAAGTACAATTAGGCGAACTTCAATTGTGTAAAGGCAGCTTTTTTAAATGTTATGTTTAATAATGTTAAGCTCATGACACTTAATATTTCACCCTTTATAGTGGACTGGATAATTACTGAGGTCCTAGGTAAGGGCACACCACAATTTTTTTAAACACTAAAAGAATCGTTATTTAATGGTTTTATAATTTTATGTAAGTTAATCAATTTTGAATTTACAAATTTATAAAAAAATATATAAAATGTCTATTTTGACTTCAATAGAAACCTACGTCTTCTTCATAAAAACCTCCTCATCTAAAGTAAATTTTAACTTATGTTTGTAGTTTCTGTGTTTACTTCTTAAAAAACTAAACTTTTAACTCAGTCTACTTCAAAAACCAACCTTTGACCTTTCGTAATAAACATTTCACGGGCATTTTTAAACAAATTTTAAAGATTTTAATAAGTATAAGTTGTAAACGTGACTTAAAAATATAAGGCTTTGTGCAAAACAAACATTTTTAACAAGTTTCAATACTTGTACTTCACTTTTGTACCGAAAATCAGCTTAAACTTAAAAAGCATTTTAAACCCATCATAACTATTTTTTTAACAGGTCGATTTTAAAGTTTTATATCCCAAACTTAAGAACACAAAAAGTTCACGTATCAAACCTGCAATCTAGTCAAAAGTTAAAGATTTTGCACCGCCTTCTCGGGAAATGGTCAACTGCGCAACGGTATGTTTAACGGGAGCTCTGAAAAGCACTCCACAAGTTTTTCCGAATACAACAATAATACGTTTAGATTTTTTGTTTGTTTTCTTAACATTTGTGTTTAAGCCATATTTTTTCGATCGACTGCAGCAGGACATTAATATAAACAGAAGAACGGCTTAAAACTGTTTATTTGTTTGCGATTTCATAAAGAACATATAAGTATTTTGGTCGACTATGTCGCTATGTCGGTCTGTTGCAATGAAGCTTCCGGATCCGAATTAAGTCAAGGCAAGGCATATGTACCCACTTGCTATAGTTACGGGCATAGGAGTGTCTGCTTCAATTTTAATATTACATATTAGCAATCTAATAAGTCTTTATTTTACTATTGCAAAGGTTACTACAAGTCTGTTTTACAACGGCATTCGATTCAAATCGAAATTTAAAAATTTTTACTAGAATTTTTATATTAAATTTTATTCGATTGATCGAATAGAATTCCGAATCGAATGCGCCAAGTATTTTAATTACTTTTAAAGAAACTTCTATATTTCTTTGAATTTAATAATAAAGAGTTCCTAGCGGAGACGTCAAACTAATTTAGCATGTGCTAATGAATTGTAACAAAATGATTCTTTCATCCACTTAGTTATGAACTTGTGTTTTTTTTTGTCACATAAGTTATAATTTGATTTACAAAATGCAAACGTTTACTAATGTCAATTACAATTTAGTGTCATGCTAAACTGTAGTTAAAAATGCATTTTTCATCTAAATAACTACGTAATAACAAGAATTTTTTCTATTTGTTGTATACAATGATTTGTCATATTCAAAACGTGCTGTAAGTATAAATATTTTTTTTATATGTGACATACAATTTAAAAAATTAATCAAAAAAAATGGTTTAAAAAAATATGCACTTGAAGAGCATATAAAAGGCATTTTCTCGCTGAAAAAAATGCAATTTATGTGTCGATTAGGTATGGCAACCCTACTTTAGTTCGGTTCTTAGTTGCCTAATTTATATCTATTACAGATAGCAACTGACAACTTGCAGTTGCCAATTTTAATTAACAAATGGTAAATAATGTGATCATTAAAGATTTAATCTTGGAAGTGATGTAAGAAAGCAGACATGATTTTGATCAATTTTAAGTTGTGACTGTTTTTTATTTAATGTGTGATTGATTACTCTGTAGGTATCTCTCCCGATGTGTAGATCCACCAAAACGGGATTTAAAAAATTTCGGCCCCTAGAGGATTAAATTGATCAAATGGGGAAAAAATCGAAAGTTGTTATCTTCTAAACTATAGGTATACAAGATAGAATCAATATTGAAAATGTATCGTATTCTATTCGAAAACAAGCAAACCCGTAATTTTTGAGTAGAATCCAATTTTTAAAATTAGGGTGGCAAAACATGGTTAAAACCATGGTAGAAATACTTTAAGTGACTGCAGTTCGGAGAAAATTTTGTGGTAAATTTGATTGTTGATGAAATTTGACAATTGTAAGTTATTTTTAATTTTTCCGTTAAATCGCTTAAAACTGATATACATATGTATATTCATCCAAAAGAAAAGACAGATTTTTGTGATTTAGAAAGTTGCAAATACTAAAATGTATTTGTTAAAAATAATAAAAATTAAAAACTGTAGTGACGAAATTGTTTTTGTTAATTTAACAAAATTGGGATGAATTTTATTCAAATGTCAAACTCCACATAAAAAAAGAAAAAAGTAAAAAAAGGCTCCAACTGTATTCTCTTATTGCTACGAGCTGATTAGTTATTTGACCATTAACCGATGTTAGCACAAAAATAGCGTAACAAATTGAGCCGTGCGTACTTCTAAATAAACAGACAACGATTGAAACATTATCAAAACAGGTCCCGATAACAATAAGATTAAGGTTTTCATAAAGATAATCAAGAATCCCGTGTAAAGGCTTACTATCAGCCATATTATAAACTCCATTACTCTAAACAACCAGGGAGAATAGTTTTGCGGAAAAGGTGATTTAGAATTTTCGCGGTCAGCTATTTTGCTTTAGGCTGTGCTTTGTATTGGAAAAGTGAGAAATTTTCTGGAAAAATTTTTTTGAATAGGGAAACAGGGAATACATAAAGAAATCCTAGGGAATTTTCATTTATAATTGGACTGTATAAGTAAGAGATAGGGTTACACACAAAAAACTACAAAAAAATTTTTTCAAACAAATTATTGTTCAAAATTATTGATTTTTTTTAGTAAATTTATTTAATAGTCTCTAACAATATTTTTATTTGATTTTTAAATCAAACAAAATTATCGCCTAGACAATTAAAATCTTTAACCAGCTCAACAAATTTTTTTATCTGAAACTAAAACTATTATTTTTTTAATAAGATTCTTGCAAAATTGTTTGTCTAAATTTACAATTTTCGTTGTAGGTCCTCAGCCAGACAAAATATTTACTGATTCTCTGAAATTCGTAACTGATTCTACAACTCAGTTTTTTCTGTGTAATAATGGTCCAAACATGCTTAAGCTTGAAACGACTGTTTCTGAAAAACATTTGTGGTGCTAAATAAATATTTAATTTAAGGCAATTTCAGTCGGTTAGGCTTATTCCAGAAGGAAGTTTGTATGAGGATTATGTGTTATAAGGGAGCAATCATTGCCATTTAAATTGTCGTCAAACCTACCAAAATCCTCCGAAGTCGACCAGTTTTTTTATATATTCAAAAACGAACATATTCTTTTATTATGTATTCTTATATTTGAAATTATTTTATCCTAACTATTTGCATAAGTGATAGAAGTCTTATTCGTTTAGTTAACACCTGCCCTTAATTAAATCGGTCGGCTTAAAATCACAATCTGAGTCCATTAAACGATGTGTTAACGTATTTCTTGTGATCAAAGTACAGGTGTCGACTAAAAGTAATGATGGTTTAATAATTTTTTTAGATAACCCCTAAACAAAAGGCCTCCCACAACAAGCCTTATCTATTGCTAATAGAATTATTAGTTCATTAAAAACCGGAATACGTATTATTCAAAGCCTTATGATAACAACTGCGACATTGAAATCATCCCATAGTGCTCATATAAGCCCCTTTTTCGGAAATCGCATTATTTGTATAAAGTGCAAAAGGTATTCGGATTTAACAACGCGAAACACGCTTTTAAGCACAAAATGTCGTTCCTAACTTCGAAAAGATTGGACCGTTTTTGATCCGAACTTCCATAGAAGGTCTTAAGCTGAAAAGCCTGTTATCCCCTTAAAATCCTAAAACATATTAATATATTTGTTTAAAATAATTTTTTTATATGTAAAAGTTTATATACTTTTCATAATAAAAGCGTTGGCAACTTACGTTCAGCAGCTGGAGAATTATATGGTAGCGAAAGTTAATTATATACTAAATTGGCAATATGGCAAAGGCTTTTCTAAATTTATTCGATTTAAATGGAATAATTTTTATTCCGAAAAAAATCGATAAAACGCCTTCGACCATTTTGACATTTGCTACTGTTTGTTTTTTGTCCGTTTAAAAATAAATGAGTAAACTTAGGTCTGGAAAATTTTGTAGTGGCCAGTTTTCTGCCTTTTCTTTAATACCCAGTGACAAAATTTTACCGCTTGTATGGGTTATACTAGCCCCGTGCTACTATCCAACAAGTTTTTTTCTTTTAAAACAAAGAAATAATAACAGAACTACCTTGTAGAAGGTTTAAGGTCGAAAGCTCTAGCAGTTTTCGAAATATTTCGTATAAAAAATTTAATAAAAATGGTTCGTCTTATAGGGGCTGCCCTTTCCTCCGCTTCTGTCCAGCTATTTTTATACCCGCACCACATACGTAAAAGGGCACAAGTGTCTTGCTTTATATCTTCACCTAGTATTCCGAACAAGCATACGTTCGGTCACTTTTTTATTTCAATATAGCTTCTACACAAATGTCTTCCCGAAAAAAGCATTTTGAAAAATAACTGACTTGAAAATTACTCTATTTTTACGCAATTTTGCATATGGATAATTCCAGGAAAAAAGTAACGTAACGTCAGATTTCATATATCTTTTTTCAGGGGAAAGCTAACGTTTTTTTTTTGCCATTACAATTTAAATGAAAGAAGACACTTTTCTTTAATAACTTCGATTCGGATCAAAATTTTCTCTGTGGGCCTTCTTTACTTTGGAATAGTTTGGCCACAAATTACTTTTTTTTTTGTATGTTTTGAATTTTTCGTATTTTTGTACCAAAATCTTGTGGTTCTTAATATTAAAATTGGAAAATATATATTATTTTTTTTATATTTTATTTTATTCGTATGTGCATGCGGAATCGTTATCGAAATACAGAACAGCCCCCAATATTAACTGAAATATATAGGGAGATATGCATGGTCCGTAGTGAGCCGATTCTACTTATTTGTGATAGTTTGACAATAAAATGGGCTGTCGGATTAAATCGCAAGTATTTATTTATAAAGCAGTAAAATTTTCTTAAACAGATTTTTGAGGTAGTGACATTTTGCATCATGTTACTCTTATTTAAATAATTTGACCATTAGCAGACATAAACCAATTATCCAGGTTTTTATGTTCAATATAAAATTTATTTTAAAGGGGATTGAATTTGCAATCAAAGCACTACTATTACATGCATTACAATGAAATGCCCATATAAGAGACTGTTTTATAAAAAAAAAAATTACAAAAAAAACCGTTCTTGTAAAAAAATTTATTTTATATGAAAAAAAAACTATGCGAAAGATCTTATTCGCATTAATCTGTGACTGTAGTTAATAGCTTTTATGCGCATCTAGTCACTGTACATCAATTGAATCTTTTGAACAAATTATTTAATTTAATTGTATTAAATAAAAAAATATGATTGAATGCAAAATAATACTAAATAATACTAATAAATAATTTTATTCCCAGCCATATTACGTTACAAGTTTATATATCACACTTAATCAAAAACAGTCACAACTCGAGGTTTATCAAAATTAATTCTTTTTTAATATTTTTTTCATATCAAATATTTAACGAACGCGAAAATATAGTTTGCATTTTAATAAACTTTACTCTAATGCTGTTTTTTTATTTTTTTTTACTTAATTTGGTTTTAAAATTGTAATCTTTAAAAAAAAAGCTTCTGAAGAAAACTAGTGATTTTGAGTTGTGACTGTTTTTCATTTAGTGTATGAATGTACATCATTTTATATGATCTTACACAAACCTAAATTTAATAAAAAAAAATATAAAAATTTTTTAAATAAAAAAATAATTTCCCTAAGTGTGTGAAAAATTAATTCAATAATATATAAATGCAGCAGCTAAACAGGAATTTTTAAAGTCTGACAAGATGAAGAGGACAAAATTTTTTGTAAATTCCAATTTTAAATTAAAGAGAAAACTCTTTACTTATAGCTTCTTCCTCAACACGTTAAATTGCTTATTAATCGGTTTCGGTTTAAACAGAGATTTTGTAAAACAAGTTGCGATTAAAAAAAAAATCAAGCGAAGAAACAACAACTAAATAGAAACTTAGAAAAAGGTTGGCTTATCTCATAGAATGCTTAAAAAAATCAAATTTGCTCTTACCGTTCGTTGCCTTTGCAACAACGTATTTATCAGTTTAAACATTTTAGTTACCTAAAATGAAAGAAAAATTAAAAAAAATATTAGAAAAATTGTTAAAGTAAAAAATTAGGGATTACAATAAAAACAACTTTCACAAAATAAATTAGCTCTTAAAATAAAAACATTGTGTTTGAATTCTTGGGGGCAAATTACGGCCTTCGATTCGATTCGAAATTTTAAAATTCTTATTGGAATTTCTATATTAAAAGCATTGACAACTCGATCGATCGGGTAGAATTTCGGTTCGAATCGAATGTCGTAATTAGCCCCTTGACTTTATTATTTTTTAATAAAAAATGAAGAGCTTAAATTTTTAAATAAAACTTTATATTTTGTGTTTTTTTTCAGCAAAAAAAAAGGATTTGAGTTAAACAAAATGGGGTTTTAAGAAAATTTCATGTTCAGTTTCTTTTCAATTTAAAGATTTTTATTAAAAGTTTTCACAAATAATGCATTTCACTCCTTATCCTAATTGTATCACTTTCCAGTTTCAAAGTTGTCTGTTTTATATTTAAGACCTTATAAAATTTGTAAGATTCCTATTTGCTGGGTTACTTTAAAACAATTAAAAAAAAGAAAACGCCTTTACTTACAATTCTTACATATAGTAGTCTCGTGTGGTGGAGGGGCTTTGAGAGGGACAATATAAGAAAGCTCTTATCAAAGATCGAGGGAGGTAGTGTATTAGGCAAAACAAGGATCATGAGTAGTACACCACAGGCAGCTCTAGATGTTATTCAGCATCTTCTTTCTATTGGAGGGAAGTGGGGTTTTAAGCTGTATAATTGGGATTGTCACAGAGAACTGTGATAGGGTTGTGGAACTCCTTCTCTGCCAGTACCCAAGGCTGCAGATCCATCGATAGAGGTGGTTGGGGTGGGCGCTTCATAGATGGACCTGGTAAGGTCTATGGTTGTGGGCCGGGTAACAATAGGATTCATCAAAGGGGTTTGGTAGCTTTATGATTTGACAAATACTGTCTTCTTCTTGGCTCTTTGCTAACAGCATCTTTGTTTTCATTTTATCCTTCTACTTAGATTTTGTTTTCCTAATGCTCTTTTCAAATTCCCGAACTATGGAACCACGGACCTCTGGGCGGAGGTAGCAAACTTCAGTCGTAGCTACACTTTGCAACCTAACCAAACCTAAAAAGTGTATGTGTAATACCCTTTTTAATGATAAGCATATACGATGTTCAATCGTTTAACATTTTTTAGAAACCGCTTGCCGAAATATTAGTTGAAAAAATTTAATAGTTAGGTTACAAATACCTTTTACTTAAATATTATACTTTGAATTTTTTTTATCCGTATTTAAATCTCTTCTTTTTAATTTTAAAAGAGACAGAAAAGAGGAAAAAGATATTTTCCAAAGAAGAAGTTATTTAAGATCCGATATTTTCGACATTCGAAAGATCATAATTTGAAAAATAGACAGCAGAATAAGCAAGCAACCGGTTATTCGACCGGTTGAAATCCTATGTTGATAACTCTAATACAGAAAGAGATCTTAGGGTAACAAAATAAAATAATTGTGCAACATTTTAGTAAAAACAAACACATTTCACAAACATACTTTCGTCATACTTGACAGCAAATAAAAAATTTCAATATAATTATTAAATGAATTTGAGTGAATGGAAACAGTGTCACATAAACAACGTGATTAGATTGTCATACATCATCAACAACAGTATCATCCTCATAACAAGAGCAAATTATATTAAAATATACATATAAATGAACATATCGCATACAAAAATTAAAAACAGTCATAATTCAAAATTCTTTAGAATTATTTCCTTCTCAGATCATATCTTTCACAAATAAAAAAAATCGTTTGCATTTTAGTAAACTTTATTCAAAGACGGGGGTTTTTTTTTTTTGTTAAACTTCGTTTTGTTGCACATTTAGAACCAGGTTTTTAAAACCAGAAAAGTAGGCTATTACGAAAAATTACAATTTAAAGTTGTGGTTGTTTTTAATTTAGTGTGCGATATCTATTTATGCAATTATTATTATTATTGATGATATAAACACGACACATAAATATAAAAATTGTGCATTTGACATTTGGAATTTTTTCAAGGGTAAAATCACATGTTCAATATTATTATTTTTAGATATTTTCATATTTTCCCTTTCAATAATGTTTTTTCAGTTTTATGTGGTTTTGAAAGTAACAAGTATTTGCCATCAACGAATACCAACTGATGAGATTCACATGTACTTATGTATGCATAACTACTAAAACATGCATTTTCACGTGTTTGCCCCCGCAGTGAACATTTTTTTGACTTTTCTCCTCTGTTTTGCTGTCAGATCCAATATCCTACTTTCTCTCTACTCGTTTAACTTGAATAATGTGTAGGATAATGTGCATCTAACATACGTCTAGGTAAAATGTTATTTTATCAAATAAAGATTTGTCATTAAAAACAAGACAAAAATTGGCTTAACAAAATCCAAAAAATAAATATTGTATTTTAATGAAAGAATAGGTTCTATCTGACTTCATGAAATATCTCTGTTGCGCAAAAAAGTTATCAAAATGCCTTTTTTATACATTTTTCTATAAAATACGTTTTGTATATGCAAAATAAAAATAACTATCGGTATTAATATTAGATACTACCAGTATAATATGTTGGTATAAGAAATTTGGTGCAGCCATAATTTTCCTCTTTTGCTTGTTGTTTTATAATCTTGACAGTGATATGGAAACATAAGCTCGTCTGATTGGTATCATGTAGGTTGTGATTTCTTTGTAAATTGTATAATTAGAATATTTATTTTTCTATGGAAATTTTTAATATGTAACTTATATTGCAAAAACAATTTCAATTGGAAATTTTCAAAGAATGTTATACAATTACAAAATACTTTGCTCAATAGAATTTAGCTTATCCTTAATGAATATGTGTGTTATGTTGTGTAAGTTATTTCTTTTCATTACAGAAATGTAGAAAAATATAAGTCAATTAAAAATATAATTTAAAAAAGAAAAATTTTGATTCGGGGAAAAAACTAGATGTGGTTTTACATTAACAATGTTTTTCCCTTAAAATAAAATAAATAAAATTTGAACAAAAGCAAAAGAGTGCTAAAACTAAAACAATTTTAGTATATTTTGTAAACTTTAAAGAAAAGTAACAATTTAAAAAAAAAATTTTTTGACCCACAATAACTCAATTTATTTCAAAACCTGTTTTAATTTGGTGTTGAATAGATGATTGTCTATCACACCGAAAAGTCTTTTAATAATAATCCATTGGCATTTTTCTTTGTATATTGTAGGCACTAAGTAATTTTCTTTGATAAATTTCTTTACTTGCACTTACATACTACTGGGCGTATACATAATATTCAAAATAATTTATTGTGTATTACGTATACGAAGGGATTTTCGTAAACAAGTACATACATCCACCTAGCCAGCAAAATTGGTCAAAAAATTTTGTATTAAAGTCTGTTAAAAATTTGGTTTATAAATCATGATCTAAAAATCAAGAATTTAACTCTTGAATTTTAAAAAATTGTACTTGAAATTAAAAAAAAAACCGCAAAAAATTGTTGTCGTTGTAAACTTCAATTGTTTGGTGTTATTTTTCAACCCCTGTTATATACGCAACAGAAATTGTGCCTTTATTTTTGGTTGGGTTGTTAGTTATACGTAAAAAAAGATATTTTACCCTTTAAAAAACACAGTGTCTCGGGGGCCTTGAGGATATCGCACTGGTGTTGCCGGTCGAAGAGTCACAGATTCAAGTACCAGCTATAGCATCAAGTACAGAGAAAAAATGTTCAAATAAATATAAAATATATAAAATAAAAATAAAATATAAAACTACTTTTCTTTAAAAAGGCCCCGTAAGTTAAAAAATTAGTTTAAATTTTTGAATTATAATCCCATTTACACTTAAATCAATGTTTTATTTATTTATTTTATTTATTTTACATCAAGTACGGTTTCGAACCTAAATCAATCTTTTTTTTGGCTCAAATGTAGCTAAAAGTAAGATATTCGTACTAGATAATTCGTATTTGGTTTAAGAAAATCCTTACTCACCGTACTTATGTGTGTATATTATTTGCTTATTTGAGCAAAGAAACAATGGGTTTTATAAACTTTTTTTTATTATATTTTGGATTTTTTTTGTCTTTTTGTACTAAAATCTTGGGCTTCTAAAGATTAAAATTGAAAAATTAAATCTTTTATTTCAATTTTGGTATGTATATGCGTATTTGCATGCGGAGTCGTAATCGAAATGCAGAATAACCCTAATTATAAAAACAAGTATCCTAAAATGTTGGTTCCCTTATGTAAAAACCATAGGTTCGAGACCACCAAAGCGGGTCGGGCTAAGCTGGTATAGAAATTTTTACAGTGTTTAGTCCTTATAATATTAAAAACTTTTTTATGGTTATTAATTTAAACTTTTTTATAACTTTTAATAATTTCTATTTATTTATTTAAGTTCATTATTAAAATTGTGTGTGCCTTAAAAATTAAGTTATCCGATACTAGCTGAGTGTAATGCATTTTAGAAATCAGCTACGACTACCGTCAGCACTCTTTCTATTAAGTACTATTATAAAAATAATGTTAGTTTGTTCTATTTAAATAAACTTTAACTTGAGTTTTAATACTGCTATTATATTAGACCAAACTAAATTCACATACAAGCCAATGTTCTCTTATTCTCATTCTATTTACATTTATCACCAGTGACTTTTATTTTCATTTCGTTTCGGCCATCCATCGAAACTTTCTTTAAAAAATCATTGCCGAGTTACAAGACAAAACTGTTGTCTAATAAACAAACAACTGAGCTACTGTAAAGCAAATAACCAATTTTTTTTATAAAATAAAAAAATCAAAAGTCCAGTTAAAACCACGCCTATTTTGCCCCCCTTTTTAACTAAATCATAAGGTACAATTGACACTGTAAGTATAACATTGATTCCGCATGCTTATGTGTATTTTTAGGAGGGGTTTTAATATAAAGGTGGTAGAAAGTTTTTAATTTTCTTTTGGTTTAAATTTTTTTTGTGGCTTTAAACTTTATATTTTACACAATCAATCCGCGATCGAAACAATTTAAAACGTTGGTTCTCCTTCGCCTGTGAATTTGATGGATTTCATGGGTTTGAATTAATAAAAGAAAAAAGTTTTCGTGGTCTTGGCAATGTTTGCAAAGTGTTTTATTATAAATTATTCAATCTATTTCTATTAGTTTTTTTAGTGTTTTTCCTGCAATTGCAAGCAACAAATAGACAGACAAACAGCAAAAAAAAAAATCAAAAGAAAAAAATAATATTTAATTTTGGTTTTTATTTGTTAAAATCATTTTAGCGTGGATCCGCACAAATTATTTATTTTTAAACATTTCAATAATAAATTAAAACAACAATAAAAAATTAAAGAAAAACACAAGTTTATTGTTGTTAATAGTGAACGGGGTTGTTGGTTAATGTCCGTTGGTGTTATTGCCGGCATTAAATTTTGTTGTAATTTTAAATGCACAACAAGTGGAAATAAAAAAGAAAAATAAATACAAGGTACCAAATAATTAAAACTACAATCATAAAATATTATGAAAATTTTAAAAATTATGCTTTTTTATTTGTGTGTGTGTGTGTGTGTGTTTTTTTTAACAAAAAGTTAATAAAATTATTTTAAAGACAACAATAACGCACAATGTTAAACTGAAACATAACATTGTTTTTATCATACCCTTCACATACTGATAAGAGCAAACAGCAGTTTGTCGTTCGGTTTGTAATATTTACAATACTTAAATTTGTGTGCAGACTCTTCAACAAAAAAATTATTTGGATCTGAACACGTAGAATCGCTACCTCCTACCCTTGCAACTGTTGTAGGAAAAATCAACAAAAAACATAACTATCATCGCTATTATTATGATTGTGGCTGTTAAAGTCAACATCATTATGGTCCAAACAACAATTTTTAAGAACAATAGCAACACTTGGAGCAGGGAATATTACTTTTTTTATATTTTTTTATTGAATCTTTGCTTATGCGAACTAAGAATTAGTATTCAAATCTTAAGACTAAGTAATTAATAGTAGTCCAGCCAGTGCCAGAGTTACATTTTAGTTCTCATAATAGAATTAGTTAACTTTATCTGAGCGCAACAGTATCCCTTCTTTTCAGACGGGAGTGTCCACTATGTTGCAAGATGTTTCGAGCGAGCGGGTTTGGATGTGTTTCCAGCTTATTTAAATACTTGTCCACATATTTCAGGATTTCGCATTTAACTAGTGGAACTTCTAAATCCTTATGGATGTTGTTGTTTTTGACATACCACGGAGCACCAGTTATCATTCTTAAGATTTTATTTTGACAACGTTGTATTTTTTCTATGTTAGAGGCGAAGGCAGTACCCCATAATTGTATACCGTATCACCAAATTGATTTTATAATTGGGGGTAACTGTTAGTGTGCCTTATCCACGCATGAAATAATTAAAGCATTTTTTTTTGCCAAACCTGCGAAATCATCCAACGTACTCTTCCCACGCGTGGTTTCAACAGGATGGGGCGACTGCACACACAGCCAGAGCTTCGCTGAATTTGCTTCGGGAAAATTTCCCCTAAAAACTGATCAGTTGCTTTGGGGACATCCAATGGCCACCGAGGTCGCCCGATCTAACTCCCATGGATTTTTCTTTATAGGGCTCTTGTGACTTTAAAGGAAAATATTCCTGGAGAAATCAGCTCAATTGAACCAAGTTTACTGCAGCGTGTGGCGCAGAACAAAGGGCTCTGTTTTGAACAGTGTGTTCAACTCGACGGAAGATAACTGGATGAGACACTTCTTAAAAAACAAAATCCGCATTTCCATTCTATCGTTTAATGTTCTTAATAAAACTTTGTGTCAATTACTAAGTTTTTTTATTTAAGTTTCAAAATAAAAATCTTCCACCAGACACCCTGTACATACGATCAGTAAAAAAACAATCTTTACAAAACTTGTGCGGCTAATTTGCTTTAAAAAAAGACTTGCCCATGTATTAATAGATTTGCAATTTATAAAGCCAAATGCGCTTATCAAGAGTTGGACTTACTATATATAAGGCCCATGGAAAATGTTGGGTTGTTCATAACATGATTATATTTGATATTTGGTGGCATTAAGTGAAACATATACGCAACATCTTGTGGAGACGGTAATGTTCTTGGCAGTTATACCCCAAAATTTTTATTCACGGATTTAATTTGTATGGGGGTTATGTAAAAAGTATATGGTAGGCGACGTATGTATGTCTCTAAAATTTTTTAAAAATAGAGTAGTCTTCAAGGCAGTTATAGCCCAAAATGCTTAATCCGGTAATACATTTGTATGGTGGCTGCTATCAGGCATATTTTGAAAATTGCGTGATTTCACTTGTGATGTTAAAATCACAAATTTTTTATTTTATTTATATAATGAATTTATTGCAAAATTCAAAAGAGGGTTATTAAAAATATAACCAAGTGATTTTAAAGCTGCAGGCAGGCATTTAGCTGATCGGTTTAAAATCACAAAAATTTTAAACGTTTTTTGTGTTTCTTGTGATTTCAAATCATTTCCACAAAAATTGATTTTCAGAACATGCCTGTACGCAATGGGCCAAAAACCAAATTTTATAAAATACTTTAATACATACATGTACATTATTTACAAGAGTTAGTGGACACCCAGCCAGACGGATATGCTCTAATAGACTCAGGAAGTGATTATAGTCGAACGGTACAATTGAAGTTGGGTCCCAGACTACTTTTTTTAGGCGTTACAAACATTTCCACCACCTACATAAGTGGTGTGGGTATAAAAATTAAACAGTAATTACCATACCAATTAAAAAAAAAAAAAAACAAAATACATGCTATATTTGAAGGCATTATATTTTACATTTTTTAATTGACCTTGGTTACTAAAATATTACATATTTTCAGCGCTGCTTAATAATTTCAAGGCAAACTGGGCTCAGTCGCGGGGAATATTTCAAAACAGCTTAGTTTTTTTAAGCCAAAATAACCCGTTGCAATGCAAAAATGAAAATCGGCGGCGGCCTAGCCGCGGCTAATATCCGGTTGGCTTCGTTTTCTGTCTCATAATTTTCATTTTGTTGAATACTTCAATTTAGAGCCGTTTTATGTAGAGCTCCCCTTATATTAATTGTATTTTAGTAGAATTAACCAAATGACTGAAGACTACTGAATTACATACATACATATATGCTATAATTAATTATAGATATTTAATAAAAAAATAAATGAAATGACATAAAAACAAGAATAAAATAATACAAAAATATTAATTAAATAATTTAATAAACAACGTAATAATATTATACTTGTAATACCTTCCACTTCAACCCCAAACGAGATATTTTCTGTTTTCTATGTATTGAATATAAAAAAATCGATTTAACGATAAAATACCTTTTTATATTGGAAGTGCAGAATACATAGTTGGTTTACAAATTTATTTTTAGCGTATTTTGAACAATTTTTTATTTCTAAAATTTCCTTATAGTTTATCAGGCTAATTGGTTCGATTTTATTGTGATAAGATTTTTATTGAAGAATTATCTTGAAAAAGTGTAGTTTCCCGGCACTAGCCGAATGGAATGCATTTTCAGAGTCCGCTACAACTCCTCATATCTTTTATTTAGCCCAAGTTTTTGTCTTACTTTCAAACACTTAAGAACACTGAATACACACATTGTGACAAGACAAGATCATGTTATGCTAGTTTAAATTAAAAAAATAAATATTTTTTGTAGGAAAATACTAAGACATCCATTCTTGCATAAGTTAAAAAAAATATATTTTTTAAAAACGAAACGTAGGCCCAGTGCAAACTGTCCACAGCATTTGAATCGAAAAGAGCATAATTGACTTTACGAAGAAGTTTAAGTTACAACAATGTTAAGGTTCAATTATATGTGACTTACCATAACGCCATAACCACAACCGTTGCCATAAAAAACAAAACTCAATTGGTTTCTATGGTTATGGCACAATGGTAAGTCACCTATAATCAAAGACAGTGTTGCCCATAAGTTTGATTCGAACAGCTATTTACCGTGGTATGGTTAAGTCACGTATGAATAAACCTTTAAGATCAATGACGCCGATAAAAAAAACCGATAAAATGATTGCAATTTGGTCAAACAACTATTTAAAATATTATTCGCCCTTCCAAACATTTTAAGGACTTTATAAAGTCTTAAACACTATGAATTCTTTTTTTTGTTACAGTTTTGCATAGAAACATTAATTATTCATATTTGACAAGCGTTTAGTTTCTGTTTCAATTAACAAATTTATATTTTTGTAAGTTTTTCCAAGTGCTTTATATAAGAAAGAAATTTTTGTTACATTTTTATTTTGTTTTGCTTAAAGCTTTAAGAAAAAAAATAAACAAAAAATGCAGACATACAAATATGTAAAAATGAAAAAGAAGGAACTCAGACAAATTAAAATAAATAATTTAAATTTAATTATTGCTTTACACCATAACAAGTGAAAAGGTATTTTGCGCTTGTGTTAATGTTTGTAACGAATAATTGAAAAATTCCCAACACCCTAACTTAAGGAGCTTGATTTTAGAAGTTTTACAAGAAAAGGTCGCAATGTAATGTTTATTAACTAATAATATGTATATGCCGTGCATGCACTACAGATTTTGTATATAAAAGATCCACGCCATCTAGCTTAGCTGTTATCTACTTTTTCCATTCGGTTTAAAATTTCTACAATGTTCATTTACGGCCCTATAAAGTATATAAATTCGGGATCCTTATAGATAGGAAAGTTGATTTAGCCATGTTCGTCTGTCAATCTGTCCGTCTGTTGATATCAAGTTTTCGAAGCCAAGTCAATTTCGACAGACCACGTTTTGATGTCAAACTATCACAAATTTTCCTAGACAGAACAATACATATTTAAAACCAGCAAGATCGGTTAACTACAGACCTAGATATAAACAACAAAAAATTTTTTGGTTCATGTACTTACAGTTTCTTAACCCCCCTCCCCCACCCCCAAATGACTAGAAAGAACCGAATTGCGAAAAAAACCTAGTTAATTTTTTCACAGGTTCGGGAAAAAATTATCAAGGTAATTGGCAAATAAACAAACAAACTAATGTTACCGATTGACCCAACTCAAGTTGTCACCTAATGCATTATGACGTTCATCGTATGAAATCAGATATTAAATTAATAAATAAAATGATTTAAATTAGCTGTTTTCAGTACTCTTTGGAAAGCTAAAATTTAACAACAGTTAAACTCTTCTGCATTTGTGATCAAATTTTTAATACAGTAACTTTAAAGACAGTGGCAACACTAATTGCATTCATTGTTACTCATTTCGTAGAAAAGTGCATTTGCCTTACATTGCCATTGCATTGGATTGCATGCATGTAATGACCTCAATTGAAGTTTTTGTTTTCACAATCACACTTTGAACTAAACTGTTGAATATATTAGAAAGCAACAATAACAATAATAAGAAGCAAAAATCATGTTTGTGGTGTATTGACGTTTATCAACAACTTTTAAAAAGAATGTGTATTTGAAATAAGATTAACAAACACGCTTAAATTGCTTTTGAATGAATTTGCCTCTTAAAAGCGTTTCCAGTTTAGATAATTTGCCGGCTTTTGCCGTATTTTACATCCGAGACATTCTTTTTAAGCTATTTTTCCTTTTCGAAAATGAAAAAAAAAAACTTTTGGATAACTTGGTTTAAGGAATATTTGACATTTAGTGCCAACATTGTACGTGATATATGGCTAGCAAGATCGAAAAAATGCCCGATACGACTATAATATTCAAATGTTAATGACATGTATTAATTTTCTGGTCTTTTGTGTATTTTTTTTAAATCTTCAAGTTTTTTTTTTTTTTTGAAGACAACCCGTATATGTAGAACCAGTCTTGTATATTTATAAATATACCTTGTGAATAACAAAGTTTTATTTATTAGTTTTTTTACTTTACCCCAATATCTCGTAAATTCATCTTTGTAATACCTAAAAAGAAAAGATAAAAAAATAAAATGTTAATTATTTGGCCAAATGTATTTCATGTATAAGACATTTCTTGTATAAAATAAGCCCTCTACATTTGGCAACTATTACATAGAAATTTGCTAAAGAAGTCCTTAGAAAATTTGTTTTAACCTATTTTTATTTTGGAATCTTAATTTCTTTAAACGACCTAAAATACAAATTATTATTTTAATTAGCCCAGCCAGTTCCAGATTATTAATTAGTTGTACAGATAGTTTAAAATTTAAAAAAAAACACAAGTACATACATACAAGTAATTATTGTCAATATTGGGGTAAATCTTTAATAAATAAATTGTTGAAGTTGAGTTAGAAAATTCGGAAATTGAATTGAAAAATTCTAAAACTAAACAAAAAGTTATTAAAATTAAATAAGGAACTTTGAAACACAATTAAAAGTTTCTTAAAAAAATTTAATTAAAAAAATTTCTGATAAACACTCAAAAAATTATTTATGTAAAATCAACTTGAAATGATATTTAAAATAACTGGATATTCATTTAAAGCCACTCCAACAAGATTTTCATTAAAATTAAAAAAATATTTCATTTATATTTAGACATCAAAAATTTAACTTACGTATTCGTCTAAAATTATCTAGATTATCTGTCATTTACAGCAAAACACAAAGTATCAAAAAAAAAAATTGGCAAATTTAAAAATTACTAAAAAAGAACTGACAAAATTAATTGCAGTTGAAAATAAGTATTTTCGTGCAGTAAGCGCTTCGAATAGCTTTTCAATTCAGTTAAAAACTAATTTTATATAAACAATTTAAGTGTTTTTTGTTTCATTTAAAAACGGAGTACTTCGGAAATAACTGACAGTCAGTTACTGTAATAATTTTTTTAAGTGTACAATTGGAAATTTTTAAAATACCATTGGAAATGGTGTAGAATAAAAAAGGGTCAATAAACTACGGAGAAAATACATACCCATATGTACACAGAAAAAATTGGCAGCTAAATGGCAGTAACTACAAACATTTTTTTTAAAAATTAAGTAATATGGCCAACAATATTTTTTGTTAAAACAGTTGAATGTGAAAGTCTTTTTTCAAAAATCAGTTTACTTACAATGGCTGATAATAAACTATTTTTAATATTTAAAAATTTTGTTGTCAGTGCAATTCAAAAAAAAATTTTTGCATTATAAATTTTCATTTATACATAGATAGGGTTTGTTGTGGGTTAAGTTTGCATATACATATGCATTTCATTGGTTCTTACTCCAAAAAAAAAAACCTCATGAATATATTTTTTGGCTTTATATAAAAACTTCAATAAACTTATTGAGAATTACTATAAACAAACCAAAACGTTCAAGAGCTTTTTTAAGAACCCAACAAACCATTATTCGCCATGGAATCAATTCCTGAATAACCTTTGGAAATTGTAATACGAAAAAGGTTTTGTTTTCAGTAGCCCTAAGAATACATTTGGTGATAACCAATGGTTATTAAAATGTGGAAGGGGAAATCAAAACGGCTCATAGCGAAAAATGGTTTGTTGGGATCTTAAAAAACTCTTTAACGTTTTGTTTTTTGTAGTAATTCTCAATAAGTTTATTGAGATAAAGTCAGCAAATAGTCATGAGTTTTTTTAAGAATTTGGTTGAAGTATATAGACAAACTTAACCTACAACAAACCCTATAAATTCTAAACAAATATTTAAATTTCATTTTTTGTAAAAACCAGCCAGGAAAACATTATTTTAATGGTAAATAACCACTATTTCGTTACATTTTATCCACCTGTGTTATATAAATCTTCTTTCCCGTTTTAATTTTTCACAAAAAATTTAAATTTTAATAATTTTTTAATAAATTATAGTTTAAAAAACTAACAATAAAAATTGTCACAATCAATTTTACAATCACACTCTACCACAAACTATTCGCTTAAAAATTGGTTTGTATAACAGTCATGCTTCTTTGCTTTCAATTTTTTTCCTCATTTAATCCAAGCTTTTGATTAATCTTTTATTAAGACAATAAAAGAATAAATAAATATGTTTATAGATTAATTATGTTATATTATCATCATGATTAATGTTAATTCGTGTCAGTTTCACCATTTTTAATCGTAATTCATTTTACTTTTGTGTTTCAGTTTAAGTTTTATTTCATTTGGAGATTATTTTGATTTTTGTTTTGCGTGTGAATTTCGACAAAACTTTCTTTCTGTAGAAATATCTGTGTATGAATGAATGTTTTGTACAACAAAGTATTTAATTTTTATTTTTGTTTAAAATTTTTCTTCCGTCTTTTTTATTTTTTTGTTTCTATTTAAAATTGATTTCAAAAAAGCTTACACAATAATATGTGAAAATCTTAAGTTTTTAAATGGAAAACCAAAAAACTTTTGAAGAGAGTATAAATTTCAAAAAAAGAAGGGATCACAGACTGTAAACGTTGAAATATACCACTTCAGCTGAGGTGTATTAAAATTATATTAATTTTATACATATAAAATGGATTTTCTTTGAAAATTAAATTTTCAACAAAAAAAATATTTAATATGTCGTGTATTTGTGTATTTTAAGTATATTTTTTTTATTTAAAAACAAGTAATAGCGCTGTATGTATTCGGCTGAACCAATGTTTTTCAAAGCTCTTAAAACTACTGATAATGGTGTGTTCGCCTCTTCAAATGCGTTGATAAAGCCGATGAATTCTTCCTTTGCTAACTTGCTAACTTTTCGTTTACGTTAAAATACCTTAAAGCTAAAGAAGTTTGGTTTTTTCCTGATAAATCAGTGATCTCGTCAAAAATAATCGAATAATATTTAGTGTCATAAATATTTTTTAGTATAATTTACAAAATACGATTATGGAAGCTTTTATTTAATTCAGTTTAAATTGTTTTCGATATATATGAATCATTTAAAGGGAAAACTTGGAAATGGTGGCCTAAAATTTTATTTCCGGCATCTATACGAAATCGCAGAAGTGAACGAAGAATACCTTCCGAAATTGAATTTTCAGAAGATAGCAAAGAACCATCATCTCGATGTCCCCCGAGAGGTATATTATGCCTTCCGAGGGAAATTATAGTTTTTATAATAGACAACAAACATTCTCGATTTTCAATTTCTTGTTGAAGTGCAGATATTTGTATTTGATTTCCCTCTTCAATACGAAAGTTCTCTTGTGTCTTCAAAAACATTTTTCCAAAAGCAACGGCATCTGCGAATATGCAATACATTTGTTTAAAAAAATATACGAAACGATTGTTTCATTTATTAGATCAAATATGAAGTTTTAAGCGTTTGGGGGGGGGGGGGGATTTCCTTACCCCCCCCCCCCCCCCCTGAATCTGCGCCTGATGTGAAGGGTATAAAAATGTCGTCCTAATTTATCCCAAGTTCTTCAGTAGCTCGGTAAGATTGGTCATAGATGGCTATGGTTTCCCTACATCCCTAAGGATATAATTCGGATCGCTGACACCAAGCAGTACAAATTACATGATATGGATGTAAATGCTTGCAATTGTCTGGCACAGATAACTTAAAGAAAGACATATATTCTCCCAACGAAAAAAACTTTTGGTTTTATTCGAAATAAACATCTTTCTTGTTAGATTTTCAGGGTGCACAAAATTAAAAGTCGCAATGTTGTAAGCCTTCGACAGCAATTAATATACATATCACATTAAAAAATTGTCAAAAGATGCTAAACGATTGTTTGGGGATCAATATTAAAGTATAATCTGAAATTGTTATTTATTAAAAATGTTTTTTTTTTTCAATTATTCATATTTTCTATTCAGAGCGATTTTGAATAATTGATTTTTGTCTAAATTGCAATAAAAACAAATTTTATTGGCCCAATTTAACAAACATCAGATATTAAAGTTCCGACAGCTTTTAAGTAAATTGACTCTTTGCTGTTGTGCAGCACAATAGTTTTATTGTTTGTAAGGCCTGAGGGGTAAAGGGATTTCTGAACAAAGTGTACAAGAAAAGCTTAGAATGAAAAAAAATTGGGAAATACAATGCTAAATACGCGTAGATTTTTTCAATTTCTTTCAATTTTTTTGAAAGTAAAATATATTTCGTTTTTGTTTGCTCAATATCTTATGGCATATAAAAGCAATTGTATTTTAAATTACAATATCGACAATGGTTACCCAGCCAGCAAAATTGGCCGACATCTGTACGATAGACAACAGAAACGTTAGCCAAATTTGCAAAATTCTTAACAAGTTCTATCACATTTCTGACCTCAAAACATATAACATGACACGAAATCGGTAAGACATATCGTGGGAAATTCGTAGCCGACGGTCTAACAAAAATTTAAGAGAAATCTGATAAAAAGTCGAAAAAAAAATCTTTTACAAATTAAAATGTTATTTTTTTAACAGCTTTTTTTGATTTTAAGCATTTTTTTTTAAATTAAAATGTTGAAAAATTGTTTTGCACCTTTTTTTTAATTAAATGTTGTTTCTTGATCATAGTTTTATATATAAAACAACTTAGTTTGCATCAAGCGTGCTACCAACGTATCACAGCGTCACTTTGTTTTATAAAAGCTAATGCCCCTTTTGTTTACAGTGATAAAAAAAAATACCTAAACACAAAAGAAAAAAGAGCGAAGTTACAAACCAAAACAACAACAAAGCAGAAGCATGTCCAGAGTTACCGCTGAGAGTTTTAAAAAAGTGTTTCCAAAAAGTCGTTTCAAGCAAAAAAAAAAAAAAGTTGCATAAAATAGTCGTTTTAAAAAATTTAAGTCACATTCCTATTTAAAGCTTTAACTTGATGTTTCTTATTAATAATTTGATTAAAATCAAAATTACGTTGTGTTCCCATACTCAACGTTGGGATCATATGAGAAATGTTTTTCATCTTTCGGCACAAATCAGTCTGTACTTTCTCCAACAATCAGCTGTTTAGAAAGAAGCAAATAAAAAATTGCTACGTGCCTGAAAAACATGTTGTTGCCAGTAATTTTATTTCTCGGAAAATCAATTTTTCTCTAAACTGAAACAAAAATCTTACATTTTTGCGTTTCCTTCGGAAAAATTGCTAAATTCTATTACTTTGAAATCGATAGAGGTGTTTTAACAGTTTTCTACGGTTTAAATTTTATTACAATCGGCTTAGCAATTTTTAAGAAATTTAAGGTCAAAGTTGAACTTTTGATTTTGTTTTTTATTATTTAGGATAAAAGTGTTATTGATGGAAATTAAGAATTATGGTATTTTGTTATACAAAAAGAGGGATGTTATCAATTCAGATTTGTCTGTTACAGACATTATCGGTATTATTGCACGCTGGGTATCGACGTATAAAGGTTTATATTGGTAGTGTCTTAAACGACGCCGCCTAATTTAACTGTTGCTTAGGCAATAGATAAATAAACATTTTGAAAAATAAAAAAAAAAACAAACTATGACTTAGTGGCATCATTATAGGTAAAGACACACACACATATATAACAGAAATGAATGCATATTTTCAAGATAATAATCAACAACTAGACCAACCAACAACCGTTCAAGCATCAATAAATACTAAGTCATCTTGATGCATTTGTTCCTCTTTTTAACTTTATCACCATCTGAAACTATGTACATACATTAATATTTATGAACATAAAGTTTATAGAGTAGTTATAACTTCCATCAATGATTGAATCCTTTTCATGCTAATCCGTTGGTGATTTTAAGTGTATATGCAATACACTTAAAATCAGTTTGGAAAAGTAGTAAGTATAGACACAAGTTCTCCAAAGGAATTATTTGAAAAGGGGTTTTAAGAGTTCATTTATTTGTTTTGCATATTTAAAAAATATATACTAATTACCAGGCTAAGAAGACTCCACCACCAAACCAACGAAGTATTGAGTTTCGATGTTTTTGTTGCGTTCGAGTTCGTTTTACATTTTGAACTTGAAATAAGTAGGCCGCAAAAAAACATAACCGAGTGTACAAAATCGTAAACGAAAAAATTCCAATGCAACATAATTGTTTTTTTAGAATATAAGCATCATTGTTGACATTTTATTTTTCAAACACTATACAATTTTCAATTGAAACAAATAAATGTTTAATTAAAACGGTTAGTTTTTTTATCAAGTCGTTATTTTGGGAATAAATATCCCACAGGCACTCGGTGATTCGAGCAAGTTTTCACATCGAAAAAGCTGGTTCTGCATTCAAGCCTAAGTCAAAAATTTTTGTAAAAAATAAATTATTACGTTTTACACTTTCTGTTTGTTTAAGAGGTTAGCTTTACACACATGTAGTTTCCATCATTCGGTTTATATGCCATTACTTAAGGAAAAAACATTTGGCATTAAAAAAGAAGATAAAAAAACTTAGTTATAGACACTCAGTTCTTCTAAAAAGGGATTAAAAGTACCAAAATGTAATCTGTACACTTTCTTCTATCCCCTAGGGTCTTAAGTTTTTAAAAAGTATAAAAAAAATATTTATATTTCCATCTTTTTTGGTTCAGATGCTACAAAAAGTACGTAAAAAGTACCACTTTACAAATTTGTACTCTTTTGTCTGCCCCTTAGGGTCTAGATTTTTAAAAAAGTTTAAAAAATATATTTATATTTTGTCCTGGCCTGTTGAACGCAAATTAAACTATGTTTTTACCTTTATTAGTTAAGAAGTTACAAAAAGTACCTAAAAATTACAAATATGTAATTTGTACCCTTTTTTGTGCTAAGGGTCCAAAATTTTTGAAAAGTATCGAAAACATATTCTTATTTTGACGATACCTGTCGAACGCAATTTATATTACGTATTTATCTCTATTGGTTCGAAAGTTACAAAAAGTACCAATATAGAATTTTTATCCATTTTTGAACCCTTTTTTTACCCCTCATCGTCTAAATTTCAAAAAAGTGGCAAAAACGAAAAAATGCCAGACACGGGTCTGCTTATTTTTTGAGTAAAATACGATCCTTTTTAAATTTTGTTTCTATCGTTTGTAGTTTAGGAGATATTAACTTTCGGATATTTCCATATTTGGCACATTTTAAGCCCCTTGGGGTCCGAATTTCCCGAACTCCCGTCTTAGTGGATCTAAACATAAGGAAAGGTACCCAAAGTCTCTAGTCTGCGCGTTTGGGCTGTGTGATGATGAATCAGTCAGTCACTAAGTCAGTAAGTCAGTAACGTTATTCCTTTATACATATATATAGATAAATAGCTTCAAAGTCCCAAGTATTAACTTACTTACCATATTGATACTATAAGAAAACAAAGAAAGGAAGCTGTAAAATCGATTGCATTCCCATTTTAATTATATCGTGAGTAACATTTTATGCACTCTCTTGAGCAACAAAAAAACTCCTTGTGCACACCTGTTGTTTGTCTGTCAACTAACAGTAACACATGGTGATGTAGGTGAACAAGGTAGTCTTAAAACATACGAATAAAATACTGCTCGCTCACAATTTATAGAAAAACAACTCTTAAACATTTTTTTGGAAAAAATTATTTTTTATTTATTTTATAAATTTTGTTGGTCAACAAAGTTCAATCAAATTAAGCGCTTTTAACGTGACGCGAGATAATCATGTACCAGTATCCATTTCTGATTCCAATACAAATGTAATTCCCTTTAAAAGTAAAAAGCAAATATAAAGTATAACTATGAAGAAGGAAATTGAAAATTGTTTTATGAATAAATTGAAAAGGTTAATAATTTGCTCAGCGCGTTTGTCGTCAAATACTAAATCAAAAAGTGAGGAAAATAGCAGAAGACGGATTATAGCAAAATCCATAAAAGAATAGAGGGATAAAGAAATGAAAAGAGTACCATAAAATTGACAAAGTGTTTTAAGATGATAAGAAAATAAATTTTCACTATTAAATTGCAACGTGTGAAATCCTTCAAAGCAATTAAAAATTTAAAAAGTTACAAAAAAAATACAACTTGTTACAAAATTATTTGTAGAAAACCCTCAAGTGATATTTTTTTTTTAATAGAAATCTCTTACAGGGAAAACAACCCATCTAACTGCAAAGTTAGAAGTTAAAATACTTTAAAAAATAAATAAAATAATGAAAAAAACGTTTATTTAAGCACAATTTTTGGTTTATCCCAAAAAAGTGTCAAATTAATTACGTTTTATTTTATTTAAAAAATTAAGTTAAAAAATATATTATTTAATGTAACTAAAAGATTTTTAAATATTTTATCAATTGCTTTAAAAACAAGAAAATTTCTTGTAACCGTGACTTTTTTAGATACATTTTTTTTTGCTTCATTCATTCTATTTTTATTAAAAACAATACATTTTAATGAAATTTATTTTAAAAACTGTCGTTGTAGTTGGCCTGACTACTCTTTATGATTGCAAAATCAACGTCATCAGACAAACGAATCCAACAGCGCCAACAATCAATAAATGGATTTGGCACGCATTTTTATACAAAAGTTAAAAAAAAAATAAAAAGATACAGAAAAACACAACTAACAAAAATTTACTATCAAGACCTAAAGGCCTGATAGTAACACATGTTTATTTTAACGTTTGCAGAAAAATGTTTGTCCAAAGGTTGAAAGATTACATTTAATCTTAAAAATATATTTAAATGTCATCTGTCAAATATGCATAATTTTAATAAAATGTTACTTAAAACGACATACTTTAATTTGAACAAGGTTAGAGCAGTACATTTTATATTAAAAACTTAACTGTCGTACTTAATGCGTTTAAATTTGTTTGCTGGGGATTTGCTCAAAATGACAAACAACTTTTTGAAATGGCTCTTGTTAAACGGAATGTCAAAATGAATTTTCCACTAGCAATGTTAGGTAAAAACGTTACACCATAGCTTAGATACGATTTCAGAAAACTAGCAAAAGATGATTACAAAAAATATAACCATCAACCAACAAAATATAAAATAAAATTGTAGATCAATCAAAAAAAAAACTAGAGTTTATTTCTACAAAACGTTACAAATTTTTGGATTAAAAATAAATTTTTGAAAAGAAATAGATTATTTCGATATTTTTTTTGTATGTAAAATTAAAAAAAAAACTGAATAAAAAACAATCCCAAACTAATTGGAAGCCCACGAAATTTTACTCACTCTGTAACAACTGTATTTTAATTGTCAAATATGTTTTTGACTTTAAGGTAATTTGTCAAAGTCCTTGTAACTCTGACCAACATAAAAACAAAACCAAATAAATAAATAAATATATTTTAATTCTACTTAAAAATTTAATCCGGCAAAACAACATCGACCTACACATTAAAATAATCGAAAAAAAAACCATTTAAACCTGTTAAGTTTATTAAGGTGATTCATGATATCAAGTCTGTCCGTCCGTGTGTCTGTTCGTCTATTTTGTTGATTTGAAAATGGATGTTTAGACAAATTACGCAAAACAAAACAAAAAACTATAAACAACAAACTTTAAATTTATTCATTAAATAATTGCAAAAGCTACAACAGACAAACAGTGAATGGTTGCATCAAATAGAATTAAAAGGCACAAGGCAACGAACGTAATGTTGTAACGCAATCGTATTCATACTTATATACATCTAATTATAAGAGAGTTTTTAATTATATTAAAAAAAAATTGTTTCACTCTAGCAGCAGCAGATTTGATTTTTTCTATTTATTAATTTGATATTTTTAAAATTTAGTTACAAAAATGAATCAGACAGTTTACCAACCGTCGTGTGAGTTTTGATTTGCTGCACGGCACATTAAAAAATAAGTTAGAAATTGATTAAAAAAATATGATTGGTGTTTTCTTTTTTTTCCCGTAATTCATTTTTTGGTACCTTGATTATATTGGAAGAAATCAAGCTTCAAGCTTTTTTCATAACCACAACTTCACCGTTTACTTTCAACGAACACAATCAATATGATCAACATAAATTTAAAAATGCTAATATATACGGCGTTCAACATTGAAAAAACAAAGAATTTGTTTGCACACAACACATACACTTTAATGACGTATTTTGAAAAAAGCAAAATATACCAGTGTTGAAAAGTTATCAACTGTGGCACATCACACAGTTTGTCTTTCTTTTGTAAAATCTTAATAACTTTAAAAAATTATATGTACAAAAACTTAAGGTTTTGTCTAAAACAGATGTCATGATCCATATTTTTATTTTTTTTTTCGAAATCACTTAAATGTGCTGTGCACCATATAAGAACTCATATGACAAAATGAAGCTGGTTTTGCATTGTTTTCTATTTTTGTTGCTAAAGTTTGTGGTGTAAACGAACTACAACCAACACAAGTCTCACATTAAGAGGGCAGGAATGGCGACATCAGCTCTATAAGCGTTGGCAGTTAGAAATTCACAAGCAAATAAACAAACTAATGAAAATTGCTGCGTTTGTTTGTTTGTGTGTAAGTTTTATTTTAATTAAACTTATTTTTGGTAGCGCTATATTTTTTTTTATTCCACAGGCCCAGAAAAAAAATCTTGAGAAATATTTTAATTATTTGTACATTATTTTAAAGTCACAGCGACGGATAGAACTTTAACTTTACGACTGCGGGGTCAACACCCTACCAATTAGGGCCAACGAAGTATTTATTTAAGCTTTAATAGCCGAGAGAAAACGGTTTTAGTTTTTATTATTATTAAATGCTTTTACACAAAGTTGGCGTATAGTGTCATTCTAAACTTTCTCCGTTTTTGTCGGTGCTGCGCTATGGTTTTTAATTGTTGCCAGAAGATTTGTTGGTTATAGGGTCGTAATTCATTTGACAAGCGGCGCCGTCGGCTTTTTTTGGTTTGCTTTTTCGCTTTCACCGGGTGGATTCCCCCTGGAATTATATTTTATCGTCGTAGGTACATTACAAGAAGACGTAGTAAAATATCTCACAGGGGTGCACAGTAAAAGTGCGATGGGACGCTTCCGCCGATTGTGGATAGCGAAGTTTTTTGAGTTTAATAGACAAATGTGAAAACAATAGGCAGTTGCTGACAATTTAAGGTTCAATTATATGTGACTTACCATAACGCCATAACCATAACCGTTGCCAAAAGAACCAAAATTCAATTTGTATCTAAGGTTATGGTTATGGCGTAATGGTAAGCCACCTATAATCAAATACACTGTTGCCCATAAGTTTGGTTCGAACAGCTGTTAACTGTGGTAGTTAAGTCACGTATAAATTAACCTTTAAAGGGTTAAAGGAAAGGGTCAAAGACGGACAGGCCAAGCAAACGTGTAACCATAAAATTCCGAGTACTGTTAATGCTCTAATCGACATGACAATAATTTAACGCAATTTAAAAGCCAATGCCAAAGAATACCATTTTCTGTTGTATATTAGGAAACGCTGTGCCTTTTCCGCTCTGATGTCACAATCCTATCAAAAGGCTAGAAATCTTGGTTGACAACCTACTGCTACGAAACCAGATTCAAAAAAAATTAAAACAACTTTCCAGACTTGGCAACAGCTTTTGGCACGAAAATCCAGATATAAACTGGTTTCAGTTTTGATAACAAAATCTTTATGATCCTTAGACATCTTTTACAAAAAGTTAGAATTCCAAAAGTCCGACTGGCACAGTTTATATGGTGTGAATTTAGTCTTGCTTTTATTTATTTTTAATCATGTTTACGCTGTCGCCGTTTCTAAGAGTCTTTACTTTTGAGACATGTTGCTGAACGTCACAACAGAAGCTTGCGAAAGAATTGGAAACTCTCAGGCAACAATTTTAAAATGGTTGCGAGTAGCAGAATTCATCCAAAAGCCCTACAAGTACCCTACAAAAAGGGGGAAGCCGAAAGACCTTGTTAGTTTTTTTGTGCTTAAAAGCTATAGAAGAAAATCGTTCTTGCGCCAAATTATTACTTGCAATAACAAGTAGAAAACTCAAAGCGTAAGCGATCGAAGGTGAAGCTCGTCGAACCAGTTGAGTCAACGCCAAAGACAAATATCTGTGACGCTAAGGTTATATGTATCTGTATTTGGTGGGACTGAAAGTGTTCAATTTAATATGAGCTACTAAAATCTGTCCAAACCATCGCAGAGAACCTGTACTAAATGCAACAAATTTTTTTTGAAGCTACTGTTGGCTCAAAAGCACCCAGAACTTGCGGTCAAATATGAAATCGTAATATTGTATAATGACAACGTTTGGTCGCATATTGCAATAACTGTTTAAAACTATTAAGAAGAAGTTGTTGGGAGTTTAATCATGTCCCACTAGTTTTTTTATATGTTTAGAACGCTCTCTCTGGAAAACGTTTTGCTTCACAACAGGGTATGAGAATATGTGAAAAGTTATTTTGGTGCAGGATTCGTAACTCACTAAATATGAAGGAAAAGATCACAGCTAACAGTAGTTCGAAAAATTGTAGTAGTCGTGTGAAAATTTTGAATTGTTCGAGTTATTAAAAAAATCTTAATCGATTATTCGACCGAAATAAAAATTTTAAAATCGATAAACTTTTTGCTCGAACCAATTAATACATAATGTAGCCTTATCGCATCCTGGTATTTATATTTATTATATTTCCAAGGTTATTCCCATCAAAAATCATTGTTTAGACTTCTTAAAGGCAAAACAAGTTTTGGGGGTGCTTTTGCATTTTAGTGCCAACTAATAGTTATAATCAGGTGCAACCAAAGAAAAGTTTGATTACGTATTAGGTTGCGATAACTTTTTAATTTTCTGATGGTGGGGCAAGCAGGGACGACATCAAATCAACAAAGGTTTTCGTGTGTCCTTCCCCAGCTTTTATCATACCAGTAGTGCGATTCAGTAACTTATTTTTACGATATTCGTATCGTTAAAATAAGTTAACAATAAATATAACAATTTTGCGATTCAGTAAAATTTTTAACGATATTCACTTCCGTTAAAGTCAGCTGTTATTGTTAAGTAAACAGCAAAATTTTTTAGCAATTTTTACAATCGTTATACTTGATAATTTAACGGCAATAACTTTTGTGTTGTTAGTTGTATCGACAAAAGGTTATTTTGTATATTATATATTATTTTTACTATATTTATGATTTTCGCTTTCTTAAAATTTATTTTACAACTAATAAAATACCAACAAAAATCAACTTGTCCACTATCGTTAAAAACTTCTTAGTGAATCACTTAACCGTAGCAGCAAACAGTAATTTCTGTCGATAAATATGATGATTGTCGAATCGTTAAAAGTTACTGAATCGCACTACAGATGTGACTCACTTGATAGGTGCAAAATAGGAAACGTTAAGGGAATTCGTATGCCGAGATACACCGAATTTCTTTAAACTATTTTTTACATTGCAATTAGCGCAAACGAAAGCTGATTACTGGCTCCCGTGTATTACATGTGGGTCTTAAGAATATACTTTCTGACTGTCATACCTACCTACCTAATAAGAAAATGTTTTAGATTTGATTTCGTTATACAAATTAACACTTTGCCAGTTTTTAACAAGGTTTGCTTTCTATATTCTCAAGAATTATTATTGAGTAATTGAAGCGTACATTTGTATACAAATTAATTTTAAAGGATTAGTTTATACCAAAACCACGATAAGATTAATTTTTAATTCATTTAAAGTTTAAAGCTAAGTATGAGTAGAACTTAGTATGTTTTGGTTTTTTCAAAAATTCTTGTAAAAATCTAATTTTTATTACAGAAAGTTGCGGTAAATAACAAGAAAGTTATGGCCCGTCAAACCCGACCACAGAATACTCTTTACCACAATTAAATTTTTGATGCATAAGATGACAATGTTTGAAAGAAAATCCAGCTTGCAGCTAATAGCGATTTCCGAAAGTTGGAGTGGTGAATTATGAACTGAATATTTTAAAATTAATGAAGCATTTTATAGGATAGCCGATCATCATTATTTCGACTTACGAGGTGATTTCGCTTCGATCGCGTTGAAATTATACTTTTTGGTGATACAAAGATTAGAACAAGCGCCTTCGACTTCTTAAAAAATGTCTTCAAGGTGAAAATAAAAAAAGATGGCTTCAAATTTTATATTGAAAGCAACAAGACGAAAATTTGGGGTAATTTTTTTTTTGAGGCCATTTTTTAATTCTTAAACTTAAGATGATTTTTAATTTGTGAAATGGTGGCAATTTTTTTATTTAGTATTTTGCGGGCGATTTTTAAGGAGCCCAAACGCCTTTTCACAAATTAACAAGTGCAATGTTTTTTAAGGATATGCATTTATTTTCAATGCCATTTTCATTAACAAGCTTGAGAGGTACACTTTGATTTTCTAAAAACTGCGTCATTCATGTGGTTTTTATAATTTTTTAATTAATAAACCTCAATAAGACGTATAGAGATAAAATTTTTTCTGACATGTTTCGTAGCATTTTGTTACGTAAAAAGTAAATTATTTATTTGTACTGTTTTAGTTTTTGAAATACAAAAAGATATTAATCTTCGCCGTTAAAATCAAATTTTATTTAAATAAATGTACATCACGTTAACCTTCCGTCTCATATAGAATTTTTTTGAGCTGTCAAATGTGTTTATTATTATCATTTATTTTCAAAGAATATTATAAGCAATGTATATGACGGGCAAAAACAGCACACGAGTGAGTATCTGCCACAAGCCACAGCAACAAATTATGTTACAAACAATATGTCGAAGGTTAAAGAAAAGTATAAACAACACATTAGTTATTCGCATATATTAACGAGAAGATTTAATAAAATGCGAAATCAAACTACATATAACTAAAACTGCGTTGTATGCTGATTGACGTTAACTAGTAGATACGATACGACACACTGTGAAGATTAGAATTGTTCAAATATCCTTTATTAACAACAAAGCGTTGATGTTAGAAACATGATTCGTTTGAATATTGTCCCTAATGAGAGGAGTTAAAAAAGCCAATTTTGTAAAAGGTTTCAGTTATATTTTAAAAATGAATTACGTTTATAAAAAAAAATCAAAAATTGCTTAATTTTGTTATTCAGAAACTTAAACATCCCACCCTACTTTCATACCCCTATATTTATAGGCCCACATTCATAATACTTTATTTTCTATGGAATAATTGTCAAATAAGCCCTTAATATTTTATTATTTAATTAATATGAATATGGGCCATAAACTATTTTTTAAAGTCATGAAAGATTTATTAAAAAGATGTTGTGCCCTAAAAAACGTTTTAAATATTGCACAACAGAAACACGAAAACATCATTTGTGGTTGTAGTTTATGTGAATGCTGCAGCTCATGTGCCATTGCATTCACTAGATGCTAATTGTGTAAAATATTTAGTTTTAACAGTGGTTGCTTAAAAGAAAACTTTCCAGATTTAAAAAAAAAGCAGAACGTACAATTTTATATACGCTAAGAACATGTACATCTATACGTTCTGCTAAAAAAAAACTACTTGAATTTCTGTTGCATATGCATGTATGTATTCTGCGATGTAATTATTGGTTCAATGGTACACAAAATTCTGTGCAAACTTTATTTAATATTAAAATTTTTCGAACAAAATTTGGTTTTTATACGAGTAACAACAAGCATGTAATTACGCATTGAATGGTATCACAACAATGGTCTACTATGAAAGGTTGGGTCACTAGTTAAGAGTTAGTACTTACTAACCCTGTAATTGAAATATTTGAATTGATTTTGTGCAATTAAAAAAAACGACTACATATTATTAAATTTCTGTGAAGAATTTTGAACAAAGTGGAAAAAATTTAAAACGTAGCTGGGGGGTTAGTAACTGCGCAGACTTAATTTCATATCAAGTTTTGTCTAGCAAAATTATGCCAACCACTATACTTGTTATTTTGTGGGTTAAAAACGATCTTTCATCAAGGTTCTGCTATGGAAGGTTTGGCCAATAAACTCAGCCCAATTGGTAATATGAGGCTTCTAACATATTCTTTTGTTCCGCTTATGCCGAAAGGACCCTTGTGTGAGGGCTATGTTAAATTTTATCACTTTTTTAAAGGCTTTGTCCCAATGAAAAATAAAAAAATTTAATCAAACGTTATCTTACAAGCGAGAGCACTATATCCTGACATGCCAAATCTTATATACTCTTTAAATTAGTCTTTATGCATATATAGCGATCCAAGCCAGTCAAGTTATTTTCAAAACGTAAATATTATTATAAAACTACATTGACGTGGGTTTGCAGTTGATAGTTGTTATAATTCCTGATATAAAAAGATTCATAAAATTACTCCTTTTCTTTGCTCTAAGCCAACAACTGAGATATTTTGGGATATATGCATGAGTTTTGTCCTAAATACCGTGATATTTCCTTCTGTACTTTGATTACAATATATTAGCTTTTTTCCCCGGAAGTTCCTGTTCAGAAAATTTTCAGTAAATTCGTTAATTTTTATTTCTCGCTCTCCTGGGAATTTTGTGCGGGAATCCAGGGTTTAGCAAGTCTGCGCACTAAAAGTAAAATTGTACCACAAAAAAGAATATTATTTCTCTTCTAGAGATGTAAACATCACATACTTATTATACAACAAAACTGGTTTCTAGCTAATTGAAGATTTCCACACTGTTGTCATTCTACAGTTATTGATATTTATGCATTGACGTAGGAAGTACTCCCCCCCGCCCAGCAAATTTAAAAAAAATTCTTAAAACAATTTTTGGTTAATGCACTTTTAATTTCCTCAAACCCCCCCCCCCCCCCCCCCCCCCCACAAAAAAAATTGTAGCTACGCCAATGTGTTTATGCCAAGCAGAGATCATCAGATGACACAATCAAGCCAGAATAAGCACACGTAGGCTAATCTTAAATCATCATGGAAAATCTTTGCTGGTTTTTGTTATTGTTACAATTTTATTATCAATTTTAAATGTTTTTAAAATTTCCTTTTTGTTTATTAGGCTAATTGGTTCAATTTTATTGTGATAAGATTTAATTGAAGAATTATTTTTGAAAAAGTTTAGTTTCCCGATACTAGCCGAGTGGAATGCATTTTCAGAGCCCGCTACAACTCCTCATCAGCACTCTTTGTTCGGTACTGAGCATTGGTAGTAAATATCTTCTATTTAACCCAAGTTTTATTGAAATTTGAATACGGAAATACTAATTTGTATTTTACACATACTCTTATTTATAATTGTCAATTCTTGGGTTAGAACGAAATTTACGGCCTGCCATTCATTTTTCCACATCATGGCAACACCTTTTCTTTTATATATTCTTCATCTCACCACTTTATTTTTGCCTTATTCATCTCTATTTTAGATGAGTATAAAGGCAGCATGCTTTTGCATGCTTTAGTTTTGTCTCGCTTTTTAGTTATGTTTTTAAATTTAAATTTGCTGATCATTAGTCGTCAGCGAGTTGTTGACATGTTTTAATATTGCGGACGTATTTTCTTACACCATACCTAGTGTCATTTAATACAAATTTATTTTTAGCGTATTTTTGAACAATTTTTATTTTCTAAAATTTCCTTTTTGTTTATTAGGCTAATTGGTTCAATTTTAATTAACCCAAGAATTGACAATTATAAATAAGAGTATGTGTAAAATACAAATTAGTATTTCCGTATTCAAATTTCAATAAAACTTGGGTTAAATAGAAGATATTTACTACCAATGCTCAGTACCGAACAAAGAGTGCTGATGAGGAGTTGTAGCGGGCTCTGAAAATGCATTCCACTCGGCTAGTATCGGGAAACTAAACTTTTTCAAAAATAATTCTTCAATTAAATCTTATCACAATAAAATTGAACCAATAAGCCTAATAAACAAAAAGGAAATTTTAGAAAATAAAAATTGTTCAAAAATACGCTAAAAATAAATTTGTATTAAATGACACTAGGTATGGTGTAAGAAAATACGTCCGCAATATTAAAACATGTCAACAACTCGCTGACGACTAATGATCAGCAAATTTAAATTTAAAAACATAACTAAAAAGCGAGACAAAACTAAAGCATGCAAAAGCATGCTGCCTTCATACTCATCTAAATAGAGATGAATAAGGCAAAAATAAAGTGGTGAGATGAAGAATATATAAAAGAAAAGGTGTTGCCATGATGTGGAAAAATGAATGGCAGGCCGTAAATTTCGTTCTAACCCAAGAATTGACAATTATAAATAAGAGTATGTGTAAAATACAAATTAGTATTTCCGTATTCAAATTTCAATAAAACTTGGGTTAAATAGAAGATATTTACTACCAATGCTCAGTACCGAACAAAGAGTGCTGATGAGGAGTTGTAGCGGGCTCTGAAAATGCATTCCACTCGGCTAGTATCGGGAAACTAAACTTTTTCAAAAATAATTCTTCAATTAAATCTAATCACAATAAAATTGAACCAATAAGCCTAATAAACAAAAAGGAAATTTTAGAAAATAAAAATTGTTCAAAAATACGCTAAAAATAAATTTGTATTAAATGACACTAGGTATGGTGTAAGAAAATACGTCCGCAATATTAAAACATGTCAACAACTCGCTGACGACTAATGATCAGCAAATTTAAATTTAAAAACATAACTAAAAAGCGAGACAAAACTAAAGCATGCAAAAGCATGCTGCCTTCATACTCATCTAAATAGAGATGAATAAGGCAAAAATAAAGTGGTGAGATGAAGAATATATAAAAGAAAAGGTGTTGCCATGATGTGGAAAAATGAATGGCAGGCCGTAAATTTCGTTCTAACCCAAGAATTGACAATTATAAATAAGAGTATGTGTAAAATACAAATTAGTATTTCCGTATTCAAATTTCAATAAAACTTGGGTTAAATAGAAGATATTTACTACCAATGCTCAGTACCGAACAAAGAGTGCTGATGAGGAGTTGTAGCGGGCTCTGAAAATGCATTCCACTCGGGTAGTATCGGGAAACTAAACTTTTTCAAAAATAATTCTTCAATTAAATCTTATCACAATAAAATTGAACCAATTAGCCTAATAAACAAAAAGGAAATTTTAGAAAATAAAAATTGTTCAAAAATACGCTAAAAATAAATTTGTATTAAATGTTTTTGTTTGTTAATACTTTTAAAGTTTTCAATTCTTGAAAACGAAAGCTTTATTTTTTCTGAAACGAAAGTTTAATGTAACAATAAACTTAATTTTTCGTAGAATCAACGGTGTGTGTTAAAAAAGATGAGACTGAATTTTGATGAATTAAAAATAAATTTTGTTGATTTTAATTTTATGTGATTTACTTATTCCTAACTTATAGTTTAACTAAACTTTGTTGCCAAGATTTAATTTGAAATAGAAAAAAAAATTAAAAACTAAAATTTTATTTTTTTAACATTTACATTTTTGCACATACAACCTTTAAATATTGAGCAAGCGATATTTAGTATTTGTGCATACATACATAAACGAAACAAATAACAATAATTTTTGTTTATCTTGGCAAATGTTTAAGTAATGTTTTTGTTAAATAAATAGCGTTATTATTTCTTTAGGCTTAAGTTAAATCCCTACTAAATTTATTTTTTTTTTTAAATACAAAAATTAAAATTATTTAATTTTTTACTCTATTCGCGCTATTTTAAAAAATAATTATTTTTTAAAACAGCTACATAGGTTACCCGATACTAGCCGAGTTTTTATTAATTGTTGAGTTTTTTTTCTGAATTGGTAAGTTTTTTTTTGATCTTATATTCTTTTATTTTTTTGATTTCTAAATAAAATCGTTTTTAAAAAGTAAGTATACTACATATAACTTATTTAAATTTTTTTTATTGACAATAAAAACAGTGTTTTAAGTATTAGTACAACCTATACTTTTTTTTCATAATTTGTAGCGCGGGATTTCCGTGAAATTAATTTATTTTTTCCCCGTTTCCCGGGAAGCAAAAAATTCCGGGAAAAGTAAGCCCCACAATTTGTACATAGGCACTCCGCTAGTCAGAAAGACTAGCAACAAGAGCATGTCTTCATTAATTATCAACTCCTTGAATTTATTTTATCATTTGTCCTAAAAAGGCCTGCTAAACATTTTAACTTTATTTTATTTCTAAAAAAAGAGGCAAAAAAAACATAAAACCTATTTGACATTTAATGTGTCCTAAGAGCTTTTGGAGATTAACACATGAACACAACTGACCTAGAATTCGTGAATTCATTGAATGAAAGTGTCATATGGCTTAAGTTTCATTCTTTTAATAACTTAGTCCGAATATATATTTTAGCCTAGATTATTAAAATCATAAAGCAACTTGCATGTTTATAACAAACAAAAATTATTTATATTAAGGGTTTTAACATTATGTATTTATAATTGTATTGTGAAAAAAAAATAACAAAAACGAAAAGTTAACTTAATAATATTATATAAAGTTAAGTAGAAGAAGTCATGAAAACAACATAAAATTCTAAGTAGAATTTAACAAAATTAACACTTTCATGCGAACATGTAAACATAATTACACAAGAAGAAAAAAACAGTTCTAAAATCAAAAATTTCGTTCTTGAGTTTATTTAAAATCTTACTTGAAATTTTAAAGAACGATCCGTAATTGGATTTTCTTAAATCAAGCTACATATTCGGAATTACTTCAATAAATCAAGCACAAAAAACTTGTTGCTGAACAGAAGTTTTCATTTTCGGATTAATCCCTTCTACGCCTAAATCAACCGTTTTAAGCTTATATTAAGTACGGTTTCGAATTTTTATCAATTATTTTTTGCCTTAAATGTGGCAAACAAGTACGAAATTCGTACTAGATATATCGTACTTAGTTAAAGAAAATCCGTACTCAGCGTACTTTTGGCACAGCTACGGCTTGATTTTTGTAAAGATTACTTAGTTTATTTTTGGAGTGTATCCGTTTATAAAAATATATATGTACATACCAATAAACATTTATGTACATACATTTATATGCATTACAAACATTTGTATTTGGGTCGGCAAAGGGGAGAATTTAGGAGTTATAAAATAAATAACATTAGAGGTATGTATGTAAATGATGTTACAAAAACAAAATCTCGCCCAAAAAAGCTTAAAATAACAAAACTTTTTAACAATTAACTGTTTATTTTTATGTGATGAGTTTTTCTTATACAATACTAGCTAAGCCCCGGTGTGCTTCGCTACCCCAATCATAGTAAAATTATTAAAATATGTAAACAAAAGAATTTATATATTTTTTAATTTATTGGTTGCCCCACATAAGTTGCATTAAATAATAAGTCAGCCCTACTGTTTACTTAGCACATAAAAATTGGAAATTTACCAGGCTTACAGTTTTGGAGATATTTAGAAAGCTTTAATAAGCAAATATTATTTATAAACTTCTATATATAATCTTAGCCCATTCTTAACATATTATAAACATTTTTTGGTAACCTGACGAATGCAATTTAAATTATGTTTCTACCTTCATTGGTTTTAAAGTTACGAAAAATACTAAAACATAATTTTAACCTTTTTTTCCCCCTAAGAGTCCAATTTTTCAAAAAAGACACAAAAACGTACTCATATTTTTTAGGCCTGTCGCATCCAATTTGAATAATGTTTATATCTTTATTGGTTTAAAAGTAACAAAAAATACCAAAAAGTACCAAAAGATAAGTTTAATCCCTTTTTCCCCACATTTCGGACCAAAATGAAAAAAAAACTCCAGATACCTGTCTGTTTATTTCTTAAGGAAAACTCAAAACTTTTTAAATTTTGCTTCTATCTCATATACATTAAAAGATAGTAGGCTACAGGTTTTTCCTTTTTTGTCCTCCTTTTGTCCCTTTACGGGCCTAATTTCTAAAAATTCGTATGTATTTAAGCAAACATGTATTTAGCTCTACGCGTTTGAGCAGTATGGCTCTGGGTAATTTTGTTACTTGACCTTCCCACACAAATGGGCGTAGTGTGGGCGTGGCAGCAATAATTTCCAAAAAAAAAGTAGCCTATTGTTCCTTTCAGACTTGAAGTAACACTCTGTAAAAATTTCACAAAATCGATCCACTGGTGTGGCCAGCTATAAAATACAAACATACATACATACATACATACATACATACATACACCCCTTCTTTATATAATAGATAAAATATATATTTAGATGTTAATCTGCTTATCGGGACAATAATTTTTCTAAGTTATAGTTAAAAATATATCTAAAGTAAGAAGGAATGTCCATGACTACCTAGTACTTTCATAATTTCTGAGAAACTGAGTTTTCTTGGTAAAAAAAAAAACAAACAAAATATATTTTAATAAATATTTAAATTTTTGTTAATTGAATATTTAAAAATATAACAAAAAAATTATTCAAATTGGTCGCCATTTGTGCACCAACCCGACCAAATTCTAAATGGTCCGTCGTCTATTGCAGTACGTACGACCTTCATTGGGAAATTGTCCACTGCGCGGATAAGTGCACGATTAAAAGATTCCAAATTTTTGGTGGTTAGTAGCGCATACCATGGCCAATCGTTATTGTTTTATTGCAATTAAATTGCCTTTTTAGTACAACAAGATATAAAATCTTAATGAATTAAAGTACTAGAATCAAATAGGAATGAAGGGAGCATGGTGACCCCATCACAGGTGACTCCCCACAATACCATCACAAAAGCAAGATGAGGATGACCTCTCTGAACTTTAAAAACCAAATTATTTGCTTGCAGGGATAACTAAGAATAGTCCCTATTATTTTGTTTATTAAATTACTCCTCCACAGTTAAACATATTTTTTTTTTGTGGCCGTTATTGGCGTACGACAAATCAAAGCTTTTGATTTTTGCTTGGGCTTCTGCTTGAGTGCTGCCGTAAGTAGATACCCCGTGTGTCTTTTGCAAGCTCGAAGACAAAGTTAATTTTAAGTGATGCGAGAAAGGGATGCCTTCAAAATATATTTATCTCCCGCGACAGCTTTGACGACTTTAGGAGTTCGCACATTGCGTAGACGGCAAAAAATGTCTCCAGTTTTCATTCCAAATTTTTATAGGCCAATTACGGCAATGCCAGTTTTAATATCTCCCCATTCCATAATTATAAATAACGCACCCGCCATGAACATTTTTCACAAAACAAAGTACAATTGTTATTTGCCAAAAAGCTGCCAACATAAAGAGAGAATTTTGGTGGATTTCTTACACTGGATACAATTAACACTGTGCCAGTAATTATGAAACAACGAGGTGGTTTATATTTAACCAAACATTTTTGCAGAGTAAAAATAAAGGTCTTTCTAGCCGAATTTCGGCGGGGTTCAATCGCTATTTTCCATTGGATGGGAACGTTGTTTACCCCTGTTAATATTAATTTGGTCAGATAAGCGCTTTTAATTTTCCTTTAAATTTGTTACGTTACGTTAACGCCTCGGACGCTTAAGTAATTATGTATTAACTCTTTGCTATGTTATCGGCTCATGTTGTTGTTTTCTTTATTTATTGTTTTTTTAATGTGTGTAACACTTGTTAACCTATTTTGTTGTTTATTATTAGAACATACAAACACACATTTGTTATTTATTTATTATTTATAAACTTGATGTTAATAACTAGTCCCCATTTAATCAAAAAAAAAATAAAAATTATTAAATTAAAAAAATTATTTTTCTAACGAGAACACAAGCACTAAAAAAGTTAATGAAAAAGTAGAGAAGAGAACATATATATGTTGCCAGACTTTAATTTAACATAAATAACTTTCTATTCTCCCCATGGAGTCTTCAACAACAGCGAATAAATTAAAAGTATTAATTTCAATATATCCATATACTTATGTTTAAATGTGTGATAATTTAAATTCTAAATAAAAAGCCAAACAACAATCGTTCGTTTTACAATTGTAATATTTTTCATAACAAATTGTCAAACGGCAGCTAAAACTTTGACGTCAAACTAAAGAATTGTTTGTTATTTTGTAAACAGCAATTGATTATACCAATATGTAAACAACTAAGTTCTTTCTTTTTTATAGATCAAAAGATATTGGAATCAGTAACAGTAAACTTAAATTATATTAAAAATAAATTTTTTGAAATAAATTTTGTTAGTTGACCTCCCTTTTGTTTATAGTTATTTTTATTTATATTTAATTTTGAAAAGAGAAACATTAAATTTTTTCAAAATTATGCCCTAAAAATAATCAACGAAGTTGATCGAAATATTAAAAAAAACTTAATAAATGAAAATAATTAAAATTCAAACTTAATTTTTTACTTTACTATTTTCAAAAAAAAAAAACTAAAATGACCTAAAGCCGAAAGTTGAAAAACATAACTATAAATAAATTTTATTTTAAAGAGAAATGCATATTAATTAAATTACTTTTAAGTATTTAAGTAATAAGTAGATAATATTACATAATTTTTCAGAAGGTATGAGTTCTAATGTCTTATTAATGGTTTAGGCCAAAACAATTTATTTTCTTTTGAGAATAAAACAAGACGGCATGATACTCGTAACATACCCTATGAATTGCTCAAATTGTCATTTTGCAATCCCTCATAAAGGCGCCTATACACCTACAATAAAGTTAAGCAATTTTTTGATACTGTATTAAAGCAATAAAATGTTTTAAAGGCAACCAAAACTTGGGTTTTATTGTACAAACAACAAAGTGCAATTAGGTATAATCTTAACATTTCTTTTTAGCAAAGAAAATAAAAAAAAAAGAATTTATTAAAAGTATAGAGCAAATTATTTATTAATTTAAAGTATAACGACAGCTACATTTACAACTTAATATTCAATAATATTGTGCAATATATGGGCCATTTTATTGTGCAATATATAGAACTACTTTATCTTAAGTACTTTTTTGAGGTTTTTTATGTTTTAATATTTTAAAGTTTTTAATGAAATCGTAATATTGAAACCCTTTAACCACAAAGTTTAGATTGTTGGTATAAACGTTACAAAACATTTTTTAATCTTTTAACAGTTCACACAAAAAACTACAAAAAAATTTTTTCAAACAAATTCTTGTTCAAAATAATTTATTTTTTTAGTCAATTTATTTAATAGTCTCTAATAATATTTTTATTTGATTTTTAAATCAAACAAAATTTTCGCTTAGACAAATAAAATATTTAACCAGCTCAGCAAAATTTTTTAACAGAAACTAAAATTCTTGCAAAATTGTTTGTCTAAATTTACAACTTTCGTTGTAGGTCCTCAGCCAGACAAAATATTTACTGATTCTCTGAAATTTGTTACTGATTCTACAACTCAGTTTTTTCTGTGTTGATAAGAATTAAAATTTTTTTCGTCGGTTGTAGGGAGAAAAACAATAAACAGTTGAGTCTGGTTAAAATTCTAGATAAACAACGCAAAATAATTAATGAACAAATATTTGTCTCACGGTCGGCCAAAAGCGAAAGAATTATAACTTTTTTAATTTCTTAAAAACAAAAAAAAATTATATTTAAAATTTAAATACAAAGAGGAATGGGGATGTACTTTATCTATTACTTTTACACTAAAAAGAAAAATTATTCCCATTTTAATTTTTTTAATTAACGCATTAATTAAAAAAAGTGTAATTCTCGCAACTAAATATATAGATGCTTAAAGAAGTTTAACCGGCAGCGATGATGCTTATTTGCAAATTTAATAAAAAAAAGCTAAGATTTTGCATAGGCATTTCGTAGTTTAACCCTTTGTACATCGTGTTTGGGGCCTGTTCCTAAATGCAACACTGTACGAGCGTAAACTTTTACAAAATTGAAAAAAAAAGTTTAAAAACGTGAGTAATTCTAAAGTTGTAACGTTTTTATATTAAAAAACATTTTTGAGGCAAACAAGTGCATGCTTTTTGCTACCCACTCCTAAAAGTCATGATCAGTGTGGCCATATTAGCTTTTTTGGAGCTAAATTCAGCTTTATTTTTCTTCATTTAGCCCGAAATATTTACATTTAGCCTTTAGCTTTTTTTTAGCTTTTTCGAAATTGGATTCAGCTTTTTTAGTAGTTTTTGAAGCTAGATAAAAGGTTAAAAATTTGTCGTATTATATTTTTTGGTATACTGAAAGGTATCAAGCTCCAAATTTTCTTCGAATTTACAACATTACAGTTTCCGAACCATTGTTTTGTTTAATAATTTACTTCTAGCGACATTTAAAGAACGTGAAACAGCACAAAACTTCAATAAAACAAAGAAATAAAAAAGGTATGGTATTACAAAAAAAAAACGTAAGAATTTGTTTACCAAAACAAATATTTTAAATGCGGCAATTTTAAAGAAAAAATCCAAATGCGACACAAACATTTGTTCCGTCTTTTGGTTATATTAAAAAATGTTTTCATTTATTGCTCAAAAATGTAAAACACTTATGTCTTTCGTTGAAACAAATTATTATATAAATATTTTTATTTAATAAGAATTTTAAAGTTTATTTTTTTAAAAAATCAAATCAAACAGGACCGAAATAATTTTTCAAGAAAAAAGCAGGCACAATGAAACATCGTAGGGTCAAGTAAAGCTCATCATTTTGATGGTATTAAACTATATTTGTTGAAAATCATGTTCTTTGTAAATTTAGTTTTTTTAGCAGGACGGTCATTTTTTAATTTAAATAAAAACGGTTAATAACGATAGTTATTATTTTTATGGATAGGGTTAAAAAAATAATAATATTTTTTTTTTCATTTTTACAGTCATTGGTTTTAAATACATATTTAGACACACATGTACAAATAAAAATATTTTTAAAAATGCTTTCATACAATGCAACTTTTTTACATTAAAGACTATCTTTTTTTCTTTTCTTGAACAAAATTTACATGAATAAAGGCATTTTTCATGATATATGTATATATGTACTTATGTAACTTGATTTTTAACGAACTGTGTAGAAAAGTAGTCTCTTTATACTCGTTTTGTCAACAAACAAAAATTTCATTGAAGGAATATTAAAAAAATTGCATCGTGTAAATGTAATTGTTTTCATGTGTTTGTATTTATGAAAAAAGTTTGTTAACAAATTACTAAATTTTACGTGTTTTTGTAAAAAAATTAACGAACAAAGTGTGTTGAGTATTTTTATCTAAAACAAATTTTCGTTTTTTTTTTTTTTTTAATACATATCTTACAAATTAGTTTTTTTTTACCAAAACAGGCTGCAAATTAACACCTGCTTCTAAAAACTTTTTAAAAAAGCTCTTGTACATGCATACGTTTATGAACACATATTATTTTTCTTTTTACTGAAGGTATGGGTCTACCAAATTTTCGTAAATAAAACCCAAATTTTAAAAACAAATTTTCGTTTTAAATATTTTTAGCACAAAAACGTTTCGTTCCTATTATGAAAAATGTCTAAATAACAAAGAAATTTTTTAAAAAACGAATAAAAAAATGTAGCTTTATTTTTTGGCTTTAAGTTTTTGTTTTAAGCACTTTTTAGCTGTTTTTTAAACGTGATTTAACTTGAACTTTACTTGAAAATCTGGTCACACTGGTCATGATGCAGCTCAGTGGTGCCTTGTTTGTATGCAACACATTACAAGTTGCGTATACAAACATTAACAATAGACGTGAGCGTTAACATAAGAATTTAAGTTTCAAAAAAACAATGACTCGTTGGTCTAGTAGTAGAGTCACAACATGGCATTCACAGGGTGCCAAGTTCAATACATAACCGCGTCAATAATTAATTTTTTTGTATTTTGTGTTCTCTTTTTTTTGTAAATTTTTTTTATTTTTGCTTATTGTTAAACTAAAAATACAATTATGCGTAGCAAACATCATAAACAAATTTCTCTTATCATTAAAAAAAACATCATAATCTTTATCAAATATTTAATTTTATACCATACACCCACCCCCATCCAACAACCAAGCTAGTATAAAAGTAAAAAAAAAAACTGAAAATTGTAAAAAACATTTTTTTCCATAATTAATACCTAAGCAACCAGAAAGCTTGTTTTTTTGCATTAAAAAGTTATTCGCATTGAAATAAAGTTAATTATTTATAAATCTTCTATTTACTTGCCCTACATTACACAAGTTTTAAATTAATTTAACGAAGTGACATTTAAAATAAACGAAACAATTTTGTTTTCATAATCAATAAAAAAACTTTTTTCATTTGTATAATGCTCTCTTCGATTCGAACAGGGTACACTTATCCTGGGCTCGAATAATATAATTTTAATCAACTTAAAACAAATTATATTTTTGTCCAATTTCTTTATAATCAGATTTTTTGACGTTTAAAAATAAAATATTGTTTTATTGTAAAAATAGTTTTTATATTTTTTGGAAAATTTTCAAAATGAAATCAACAAACGAAATTTTATTCAAAAATATAGTTATTAACCTTTTACTAGACTCCTCGTCCTTATTTGCAAAATTTAAAATCATTACCGTGTTAATTGAACAAAATAATTTGGCAGAACTATATGTGCTCAAAATTTTTGTTCTCTTGTAGTGCCTAAAAATGGAACACCTTGTTAAGGTTTATTATGATGCAGCTTTAAGAAAGTGCTACAAAATAAAATTTCCACATTACTTCTCAGAAAATAAAACATTATAAAATTCTTAATTTGTTGGACAATATTATTAAACTTCACAACAGTTTGCAAATATTCAAAAGGTTAGAATGAAGAAGGTTTAAGTCAGCAAAAACTTAAACACAGTATTCTGGTCAAAACTTATTTAAGATCCAACAAATTATTTTCTTTTTATCACGCTAGTTTTAAAAAATATATCAGATTTTTTCTTTTCTTAATCATTAATTTTTAACTCTTATTTCGATCAATATGGAAAGCTTAAACAAAAATGTAAGTGAAAAAATAATTTAAATTAAAAAAAAATATCAAATGGAACTATAATAAATAGGGTAATAAACAAAGTAGTTTCCTAACATATCGGTTTACTTATTTCGGCAAAGGGTTAGTTATTTTTTTGTCGAAATACAATTACCTATAGTGTCTAAAATCATCATCAAAGACATTTTGAAAGTTTTTTATTTACCTGAAAATAAAAACAAAATAAAGAAAAATAAGTTACAATTGAGAAATGGAAAAAAGTTAATCTTAATTAAAATTATTTTTAAAAACTAAATAAGAAAACACTGATAGCTGTCAAACTATCAAGATTGCAAAATTCAAAACATATTTGGTCAATTCCACGTAAAACGGCTCAAAACGGGGGAAAATCGTTTTTTTTTTAATCCGATGAATTTATATTAAAAAAAGAGAATAAAATAAAAAACGATGAAAATATAAATAATTTTTTTCATATTTAACTTTTATATTCTTCGCAAGAGCTTAAAATTTTCACATACTGAATTATCGGCTCTTCTTTTTCTACCTTTTAATTAAAATGTCACACCCGTTGCGAAAATTATTTTTGTAGAAATAATGTATAAAATACGATTGAAAACGCTTTAAGATATGCGAAAGTTAAGTCGATTAAAAACATGATTAAAAATCATAACCTTTTTTCGAATTAAAATTTTGAATTGTTCAAGTCATAAGCAAAACTTTAAGCAAATTGGTCACACCTGTCACAACGAAACTCCCATTTACAACTCAACTTTAATCAAATCAATAATATTTAATTTTTTGTCAAAAAAAGTTTAAGTATAACGGCTTTGTAGTTATTGACAATAGAAAATTTTGTCAGGGACTGTAAATATTAATTATTTTCAAAATTCAAATCATGTACAAGGAAGCTTTGGCAAGTCAAGGGAAGTACACCAGATTGATGGTATTAAACTAGATTTTTAAAACATCAAGTACTTTTTCATTTTTTATTTTCTTAATTTTTTCTTAAAAAATAATAATTATTTTTTGATTTTTTTTTTCAATTAGCAGAAATAATTTTTATAAATTTAATAAATAAAAAAAATTAACAATTATTGTTATCATAATAGATTTTTATAAATATTAAAAATGTAATAATTATTTTTGAAATTTTTTGGAATAATTTTTAACGTCGCTAAATTTTATAAAAGAAACTAGCTAAGCCCCGGTGTGCTTCGCTACCCCAATCATAGTAAAATTATTCAAATATGTTAACACAAAAGAATTTATATATTTTTTAATTTATTGGTTGCCCCACATAAGTTGCATTAAATAATAAGTCAGCCCTACTATTTACCTAGCTCATAAAAATTGGAAATTTATCAGGCTTACAGTTTTGGATATTCAGAAAGTTTTAATAAGCAAAAATTATTTATAAACTTCTATATGTAATCTTAGCCCCTTACTTCCAGACTTTAAGTAACTCGCTGTAAAAATTTCAAAAAAATCGATCCACTGGTGTGGACAGCTATAAATTACAAACATACATACATATGTATGTACATACCTACATACATACATGCATACATACATACATACATACATACATACATACATACATACATACATACATACATACATACATACATACATACATACATACATACATGCATAAATACATATATACATACATACATACATACATGCATACATGCATACATACATACATACATACATACATACATACATTCATACATACATACATACATACATACATACATACATACATACATACATACATACATACATACATACATACATACATACATACATACATACATACATACATACATACATACACACATACATACATACATACATACATACATACATACATACATACATACATACATACATACATACATACATACATACATACATACATACATACATACATACATACAACCTTTCTTTATATAATATAGATACAGGGATCACATATCATATATTTTTCAAAAGGTGTTCAAACTTCTCTTATATTGTTAAATTCAAATTTTATTATGCTTTTGTGCAAATTTTTGTGCCTCACCAAAGAAAAAGGTCTGAGACCCATCTCCAATTATACCGATCGACACAGAATCACTTTCTAAATCGATTAAAACCTGTCAGTCCATCCGTCCGGCTGGGAGTTAGGTGGAATTCCAAAACGCAGTTTGCTTTGCATCACGAAATTTCAAGTTTTTCCTGAAATCAAAGATGATGTTTCTGGTAATATCTTCTACTTCAAAATGAGTGCTTACAGTTATATTAATGTCCTGGAAGCAAAAAACGTTGTCCAAATTGTAAAGAGTGAATAAGTGAAGAAGAAGAAAATTTTTAATGCCAAGCAAAATGCGTTTTGGAATTCAGCCTTATTAATGTATTCTTGTAAACAAAGTAGAGACCGCATTTTTGCAGATATTTCGATGAAATTTGGAACAGATAAGTTTTTTGGCATAAGAAAAAAGCATGTTGTTTGTGGTGATGATCAGTTAATTTTTCGACAGAGCTCCCATACAAATGTCCTCCCGGATTAAGCGTTTTGGGCTATAACTGGCTCAAATATGGCCTTATCTTCACATTATTTTGCACGTTTGTCTATCTTTATGCAACCCATTTTTGTACCGAAAATAAATATTATCGGTCTATTTTTGAGCTTCATAAAAATTGCAACAATAGAAGAACCAGTATGAAAACTTACATTTTTGTGGGCGCTGCAATCCTCCATTTTTTTCCTTTATAATTTCGGAATTAGAGGCCTTCTATATGTGTGCCAATTTTAAAAAATCAGTGCAATAAAAGTACCAACATAATGAGTTTAACTTTTACGGGCGTGGCACCGCCCACTTTTTTACCTTCAAAATTTTAACTTTAAAAGCCGCTTATGTGCGAACTAATTTCCAAAAATCGGTCTGGAAGAAGAATTTAAATTATGTTTCTATCTTAATTGATTTTAAAGTTACAAAAAGTACTAAAACCTAATTTTAACCCTTTCTTGCCCTTAGGATTAAATAATTAAAAAAGTATCTAAAAACGTACTCATATTTTTTAGACCTGTTACACTTAATTTGAATAATGTTCCTATCGTTATTGGTTTAGAAGTTACAAAAAACGAATAAAAAAATCAAAATATATTTTTAACCCTTTTTTTACCCTTTGGGCCCAAAATTTGAAAAAAGTACGAAAAATGTAATTATATTTTTGTAAAACCTATCGAACGCAATTTGAAAAATTTTTCTATCTTTATTGGTTTAAAAGTAACAAAAAAGTACCAAAAAGTACCAAAATATAATTTTAACCCCTTTTTTCGCCCTTTCGGACCAAAATTTAAAAAAAAACTCCAGATACCTGTCTGTTTATTTCTTAAGGAAAACGCTAAACTTTTTAAATTTTGTTTCTATCTTATATACATCAAAAGATAGTAGGTTATAGATTTTTCCCTTTTTGTCCCCTTTTTATCCCTTTACGGGCCCAATGTTTAAAAATTCATGTGCATTTAAGCAAACATGTAGAGCTTAACACGTGTTATAAATTTCATGTATTTAGCTCTACGCGATTGATTAATATGGCCTTGGGTAATTTTGTTAGGCCATTCATAACCTAACCTTCCCACACAAATGGGCGTGTTGTGGGCGTGGCAGCAATAGTTTTTAAAAAAAAAGTAGCCTATTGTTCCTTCCAGACTTGAGATAACTCCCTGTAAAAATTTCAAAAAAATCGGTCCACTGGTGTGGCCAGCTATAAAATACAAACATACATACATACATACATACATACACACACACCCCTTCTTTATATAATAGATTAAAATCTAGTTTAATCTTTATTATTTTTTATCTATATAATTTACAGACAGTTTTTTGCTTTATTTTTTTTTTTTTTTTTGCTTCAACCCATTAATGGCAAAAAATAGGACTAAATTTTATCTGAACAATAGCTTTTAAAACACTTTGTCACAAAACTTTTATAGCAAGAAAATGTAAAATTTTTAAAATTTTATATGCATCTCATAAAACATAAAATTGTCTACTTTCGAAAACAATCTGTTAAAGACTTTATTATATAAAAAAACGTAAGGGTAGGGTATAAAGGTAATAACTAAAAATCCAGCTATAAATAATTAGAAATAAAAATAGTAGTTAAAGGTGCTATTTATAGGCTTAGGGCCATATGAAAAAAATTTTTTTTTTAAATTCTCATACAAAATCAGGATTTGAAGTCTTCTTTGAATCAATTAATTTTTTTTTTGGGAAATGCCCTTAAAACTTCGAAAGGAGGCGCTGCTTTCTGTGGCCAGCTAACTTAACAGTTATTGGGTTTTTAGGGGAAGTTACGTTAAACAATTTATAACGAATAGTCCGAGAACTTTACAGTTACTTAAAAGCAGTCAATTACTAAAAAGCGGAAGTTCGGCGCGTCATTGCCGAAATACAGTTTGATTCATCTTGAAGTATTAAGTGGGTTCGCCAATTTATATTTAAACATAAATATCATAAAATTATCAAAGATATTACAAACATTATTCAATGTTAACTTTTATATTATACGCCTATACGAAAAAAAAACCCCTTTACAATTTGATAATAACATGCTGTTTTGTGACATGAAAAGTAAATTATTTCATATTGTTAAAATACAAAATTAATAAACAAAATAATAAAAAAAAAATATTTTTTTTCTAACTTTTGAGGAAATTAATAAGTACAAACACAGAAAGACACATTATACTTATGTAGGTATGTTGACAGTGATGATTTTGATGATGACATTGACAAATAAAAATAAATTGTTTTTGTATTATGTTTTAGTTTTAATAATTTTGAAAAATAATAAACAATAGACTTATCCATGATATCAAAACAACTAAGGCTTAATTAAGAAATAGAATAATAATAAAATTAAAGCCCAACAAAAATGTATGAGTGTATACAGGGTACACTTATCAGGTAGCCTCAGATAAACAGCTGAGTAACGGTATTTCGTTATATTAATGTCAAATTTTGTTTATGTTTATGTATTTTCTTCCTTTTATACAAACAACAACTGTAGTATCGTAAGAAAAGCTCAAAAGGAAGAAGAAAGAATTTGTGAGTTTTTGTTATTTGTCTCTGACATTCTTATGACGGTTTTAGTTGTTTTTGTAGAACCGCTCCTACCTGATAAGTGTATCCTGAGTGTATATATGTACGTATGTACATATGTATAAACATAATTAGCCAAAAGAATAAGCTCTTGTTTTTAATGTTTATTAAAACAAAACCTAAATTAGCATCTAACATTCAAAAGGAGAAAGACAATTAACTTGCAACAATAACAACAATACATATGTATTTATACTCTTTAAAAGGCTTTGAAAAACAACATTGTTAGTTCATTCACATTAGTTGGCAATAAAAGCAAATTATAACGTCAAGCTGATTAAAACAATCACATATTCATTTACATCTGTTTTTACATACAAACTTACATGCATACATATCGTACATTAAACCAAGAACATTCCTAACTTAAAATCGTTGATTTTGATTAGATACTTTTTAAATGTTTTTAAAAACATCTTTGCAATTTTAAACTAAATTGAGCTCAATAATTATAAAAAAAGTCTTAGAATAAAGTTTACTTAAACGAAAAAAAAACTCCGTTTTCCTTTAATATTTGATCCGAAACTAGGCCTATGTTTTGGGATTTGTTAAATAATTTGATTCGAATTAAAAATTTTTTAAAGTAATAAATTATTTAAAAGATTTTCGAAATTTTTTTTCCGAACGTTTGGAAATATACTAAGAATTTAACATGTTCAAATTATTTCATACATATCTGTGAATTTTTTGAGCTCGTAGTTAGATACGAACTGCTTTTCGAACCGAAATTGCTTTCACCTTGTTTGAATAAGATAACAACCTCCCCTGTGTCTCTGCGAGAAATTTATAGCCGTCTTCTTAATAACAGAATGAATCATTAATCTTTAATATGTTTTTTGAAGTTGTAAGTTGAAAGTGAAGATATTTTTATATCGCACTATCAACATCCGGAACGCTTGATTCGAAAACAAGCCAAGGTTACTGGTTAATGGAAAAACAAAAATGATTTCGATGAAATTTCAGTTGTAACTGTTTATAATTTCAAATGCGATATGTACTTGAACAAAATACTCGTACATAATTTTATGTACATTTTATGCTTTTCATATCGAAAAATGTATTACCTAAGAACATACACTCCAGTACAGTTGATTAGGCTCATATAATGTTTGATATTAACAGCCTGATTTTGAAGTAGTTTTTGAAGCAACATTGTTACAATTTGAATTAAAAAAAGTAGCAAATTTTTAAGATTGATATTCTGCCAATTTTTTCTTCTTTTACAAAAAGTAACAAAATTTTTAAACTTTTAAAGAGGAGGTGACAAGGATTTGTTTCCAATATTGAACCAAAGTTAACCAAAAGGTGTCTTATAAACTTGCGCAAATTACCCTTTTAGTACTTCCGACTTACCTTTTGAAATATTTAGCATTATAATAAAAAAATATTTATCCGAAATAAAGGGATACATTTTTAGCCATATATTTGAACTTTTCTATATCATACAGTAATTTCTATTTATTCGGCTTTGAGATTATTATTAAAATTGTGATAGCTTAGAATAGAAACCCTTATTTAAAACTAATGTGCTGTTTTTATAAGACAAGTAGTGATCGTCTGGGTACGAATTATATGTATTTTGTTGTTGTAAACAAAAACAAAAAAAAAATGATAATAAAAATAATAGAAATAACTAGAGATAAATGCAAATAAAATCAGAATAAGAGAACATAGAGTTGTATGTGGATTAAGTTCGGTCTAAACAATAAAGAATATGAATATAATTCCAGCATTCAAATTTGTTTAAATAAAACAAATCAACATTCAACTTACAGTAGTACCTAATAGAAAGAGTGCTGACGAGAAATTACACTCGGCTGGTATCGGAATTACAAAAAAATGTTACAAGAGGAAACAACAATTTGATAACAAAATGTTTATTACCAAATTATCAGAATCAAGCATATAAAAGGTTACAAAAGTAGCGACAATTTTTATAATTTTTGTAATCGATAAAGAAAAATGACTGAAGAAACATAGTATGTATTCCCTTACTTTTTTTTAAAGTAAGTTTAAGTTATATTTTTAGACTGATTTCATGGATTCCACAGCAAAACAATGCCAGAGAAGTAAAATTATTATATTAAACCAAAATGTTATAGTAGATCGTCTAATCAAAGGAACAAAAAAGTTGAAATTTTTTGTCTTTTTTAAAAAAGAATTTTGCAAATACATACTATTGCAATTAATTTTAAGGTTGTTGTTATTTTTATTGTCTATTTTTCTTAAAAAAATATCCTTTAGAAATGTTTACAATTAAAAAAAAATATATACGGCCTGCTAAATGTGGGCCTAATTAACTAAGCGAGACTGTATACTAAAAAATAAATTTGTATTTATATGATTTTATATAAACCTTCATATGTTCAGTACATATGTATGTACATGTTTGTGCATTTTTATGTACATACATATACATACATGCATTTTAAATCCATCAAGTACAAATTAAGTTTTAGTTTTAATAAATAAAAGTATTAAGATAAAACTTCACAATTTGAAAAAGTATTGGTATTAACGTTAAAAAAACCCTTTTAAATGTTGACCCTAATATCTCACATACAAATGTATTTAGATTTATACGTATACCTTTAAGTGCTTAATCTGGCAAGATTAAGTTTTAAAGGACTGTCACCTTAGGATGTTGAGTAAGATTTGATGAAGAAGTGCTTTGGTTTGAATTGAGGCACTCCACCCCAGACAGTGAAATTTAAAGTATTCTAGCGAATAACTATAAAATCGTTAGTTTTATATCATAAACAAAATGTTTTGTAATTATCAAATAATAGATTTCTTAATGCTGTCCTTTACTTATTGATTGCATTAAAAAAGCCGAGTTATTCTTAAGGTAAAATAAACCAACGTTTTTAATAGGTAAAAACGTGTCAATATTTTAAGGTACAGTATTTAGTTGTTTTCAAATAGTATCTTAATATTATATTACAAAACGCAATTTCTTTTAGAGGAATAATAAATTAACACCTTCAATTAAATAATTATTTTTTTATATTGCCTTAGGGGGGTGTTGGATTTGATTACTTAAGTACATATGTACCCAGCAAAAACTTGTTAGTGATTAGTTATTGCAGAGCAACTTACTTTTCAAACACCTTTGCATACCGTCTACATTATTTAGAAGTTGTCAGAAAAAAAGTTACTTTTTATGTAACATTAACCTTAATGTGCTCAGAAGCCTACCTTTGTAATAATTTTATTTTAAAACTAGCGAATTTAAGTTTTAATTATAGTAAAGGAATTTGAGTTTTTTGGTAGCTTCCTTGTCTTAAGAAGATTTAAACGATTTTGATGTTAAAATAGTTGTTTCTGTGGTGGTCTACATTTGTAGTCACTTAAAATAGTTGTTTCTGTGGTGGTCTACATTTGTAGTCACTTTGTGATTTGTTTGCTTCTATATTTGCTCACGACCTGTGTAAAAATTAAACTAAAATTATTTAGATGAGAAAACATATTTAGATGAGAAAAAAGTCATTAGCAGCGCGTGTATGCTGACAGCGCTTTAAAATAAAGGACACTCCAAAACGCTTTGGCATTGAGTAAGCACTAGGATACTCGACAATTTCAGCTTTTTTCTCCTTTTCAGTAAATTAATTTTCTAAATCATTCAACGAAAAGCTGCCGATACATTCTTTGACATATGAATAGGGAAAGACGAAAAACACGTGCAAAATTTGCAATTAGCGCAAAAAACGTTGTGCTATTATCATGCCACCACTTACGTGTGCGAAAAATGCCGCTCAACAAAAAAAGTCTCTTGCTTTTTCAGTAGTTTTGTTTGTAAAATAAATTGTGAAACAATTTTTTCTAGTTTATATAGGGATAAAAATAATATTACTGCAAATGTAGTTAACCGACTGCCCACTAAGTCTTCGATTCCGAGCACATAAGGTTAAAGCGGTAAAGAAAAAAGTTTAAAAAGCAAACCGATCCTTCTTTTGCCGAAATAGCAATTTATATTTAAAATAATCAATGAGTGATTGGAGCCCTTAACAGTAAGAAGTTAATGTAATGTCAATGAAATTATATTTAGCTTATTTAACTTTATACTTGTAAGCAAGCGTGGTAAGTACTTGCCTCCAATATCATCGCCATGTTAAAATAATGGGTAAAAATGCTAATGAGTAAGTGGTGCCGTTATTTAGCATTTTAACTCATTACAAAGCAATGTAACTTTTTGCTGGGTATGTTAACATCTGTATTAATAAATTATTACCCTACCCTAAGTAAATGAAACAACTAGTACATAACTTCTACTACAGTGTGGCAACATAGGCAAGACGGTGCGACAAGAAGTGATAAAAAAACGAAGGTAATAAAACAAAAAAATAAATAAATAATAGAATGACGAATGGCTTTTGAGAAATACAAGGACACTATTTGTCACGATAAACCTTATCAGAAGCTATTAAAAATTTGTTTAATTATTAAATATAACACACAAAATTAGTTTAATATAAAATCAATAACTGGAAGTAGTGACTATTAATACAGACAGTATCTGGCATAAAAATACTAAGTTATTTAAATCTAATTGCATTTATTTTAGACTACGTTTTTATGACCTAAATTTTACAATTATTTTTGAAAACGCAATTTTCTTCTAATGGGAAAAAGGACAAGCGATTCAATTATTTTTATACGTTTTTAGGTTATAAAAAAATATAAATAATTTAACGCGGCATTAAGAAGAAAATTATAAATTAAATAAAATTTTCATTTGATGCGATAAAAAGGTCGGCATCTTTTTTATCTTTTTAACAAAAATTTAAGGGAACATTTTTATTTATTATTTTAAAATCGCAAATTAACTCGACTTAAACCAATAATTTAAAATACCAGACTTACACGATAAAATTTTTTTATGAAAATTTATGTTTCTAGACGAGAGGTGTAAAAACGCAGGCTTTTTATTACCCTTTTTGTCTCCTTCTGAAATAAGCATTTTGGGCTATAAATGACTCAAATATTACTCTGTATTGATGAAATTTGGTTTATATGTTTAGCTTTATGCCAAAAAAACGAGGTACACTGGATAAAAATGTTATTGGTCCAGATATAGTTCCAATATAAATGCCCTCCCGGAATAAACATTTTGGACTATCAATGGCTCATATATAATTCTATCTTCCCAAAATTTTGCACGCATCTTAAACTTTATGCGTCCAACTAGCATATTGAATACAAATATTATCGATAAATTTTTTCATATAGCCCCAATACAAATGATGTGATGTAGGATTTAATATGGTTGGGCTTGACCGACTATAACTTTCTTTTTTGATTAGTTTGCTATATTGGGTCTATACTTTAATAAAGCAAATTTAGATTGTATATGCCGATATATATCTTTTTACGCCCTAGAGTAAATGATTTTGTTGTTAAACATGATGGGGAAACAGTCTACTCTGCTAATTGTTCAATAGCAATTGTCAGCGACATTTTTTCTAGGCATGTTGTCTCTTTGCGCAGTCACATGACTTTGGGCAACTCCACGTAAAACGACCGCACATGGGAAATATCGTTTTCTTAAAAAAAAAAATGAAACAATTTACGTCTTAAAGAGATATAAAAAAAATTACTCCTTTTTTAATTTTTATTAATTAAGATAAGAGTTTAAAATTATCACCAACTGAGTAATCGATCACTTTTTAAGAGGGATTTTTTAAGCAAAAAAGGTTTTTTCTCGAAATAAAGTTTTAAATGCAATCAAAAGTACATACTTTAGATCATCAAATAAATTAAAATAATTGTTGGCGTCCTTTTAAAAATTGTGCCCAAAAAAAATTGCAAAATTCCTTAGGACTAATATTGAAAGGTCAAACCCGCCCCAGTCTTCTAGTGGCTGATATAAGCAGTTGTCATGTTTTTCCAGTGTTTATTTATAATAATACTTTTAAAAATATACTATCCTCGGGAACTATATCCTCTTTAAGTGACAAGGTTGGAAAATTTGAATTATAAAAAAAAAACTAAGTAAAATCGTCACACCCGTCACAATTAAATGGCCCCTTCATGATTTTTTCTGTTTATTGCCTTTTGAATGTTTTTGTAAAATTAATTTCAATTTCTTTTCTAATCTTCTTTAAACACAATACAACACAGCAGCAAAAACCACGACGATAAAATCAAAGGCAATATACTAATAAATGGAAATGTTGCCAACTTAAACGCAGGTTTGCAATAAACCTTAAAAATTTCCGTCGCCAAGTTGAATAGGGGTCGATTATTATAATTATTCCTTGCAAAAGAACTAAATACCAAATTCGTTGCCCCAATTTTACAGGCCTTATAGATCGATTCAAATTAATTAATATATATAATATAAAGGTAGTTTGAACAACAAGCATATCATAGTTGCTGGTTTACACAAGTATTTGAACAAACAGTTAAGGTTGAGTTTTAATGAAAAACAGACAACATTGCATTGTCACTTGAAAAATTCAAATTGCAGTACATGTTGTTTGGTATCCAAACCACATGCTCCACTTATCGCCATCTAAACACACCATTACAATGACATCAGTGTCCGAAGTAATTAACAAAAGAAAGAAGAAAGAGAGAAGAAGTTTTAAACGTATGTAAGTAAACCAAGCGCCCAACAAGCCAACGACCCAACGACGGGCCATCATGTCAGCGACATATTAATTCATGGAATATGTGTTAAGAGTGATGTCGAGTGAAAAGTTGTATCTTATAGTAAAAATATAGAAAAGAATAAGACTACCAACCAACACATAATTATAATAAGAAAAACAACACTAAAGTAACATGAAATGAATTAAAGAAAAAGTTTCAAAGTTGGTTAAAGAATGAATAAGTGCCCGTGTAGTTTTATACACTTTTTACATATTTTTTCCATTTATTTTCTTTTAAATTTATTTTTTTTTTTAATTTATTTTTAGTTCTTGAATATTTTGTTACAGAGAGAAAGTACACAATTATAGGAAGAAACAAATAAGCTTACAGCGTTAATAATCAAAAAAAAAAAAACTTTTTATAAAATATTTAAACGCTTCAAGAGTTACAAAAACTCAAGATATTTGCTTACTTGTAAGGGAAAAACAAAAATTGAGAGAAGAAAAGGGGTTACAGGTCTAAAACTTTTCTTAAGGGTTCTTCAAAATACACAAAAACAAAAAAAACTAAAGTTTTTTTATATTTTTTACACTACGCTACGAGGTCACATTAAGAATTCCTTATAGTCCTTTCAACTTAAATTACTTTCAAGGTAGATTTTAATTTATAGGCTTTTTTAACATGATTATATTTAACTGCAGCACTCTTGGGGTTGAAATAATTATTAAGTTGTCAAAACACAGAAATAAGTAGACCAATTTCAAACCAACGTTTTAAAACAACAATCAAGATTCAGCAACTTCCAATTTACACTAAATATTTTTGAAAAAATTTTATTACATTACACTTACGCTCTTAGAATGTTCATAGCCAAAGCGGCTATGATGGTCAAAGATGGAAACCACTTAAGTTGCCCGAAATCAGTATAAGCTGGCATACCTCAAAGTAGTATTCGAGGACCAGGGGCCAAATCGTCGCATTCGATCCGAATCAAAATTTCACTCGATCGAGTTGTCAATGCTTTTAATAAAGGAATTCTAATAAGAATTTTTTAATTTCGATTCAAACCGAATGCGACGATTTGGCCACAGTTCTGTATTTGCGTTACACAGCAGACATGCCAAACAAAAGTCAAACACACACGTCGACATTTGCTAATATTTCTTTTCATAGTACTCATAAGGATCCTAAAGAGGCCTCGAACCAATTACAGCATCATATTTCCAAGTAGCAAAATTGACAAAATTATTGGAATAAAAAGCTCAAATTTATTTAACGCAAAGAAACATGCTCTCCAAATGGTATTAATAGCCGGGTGATGCCCTACCTCTTTGAAGTGAAATACATCGACACTCATTTGTACGTCCGCCTCAAACAACTGAAAGCAGCCCAAATTCATTGACTAATTAGTAGAATTTTTGTCCTTTGTCTAGATTGTAAGCTTTTGTTCTACAAATCGATTTTGAAACCAATTTTGTACTGTGGGATACAGTTATGGGGCACTGCATCAGCCTTCAGCATGGAAATAATTTAACGCCGTCAAAAAAATTCGAGAAATGTTAAATGCTCCTTGAATTTTTAATTTCCACTAGTTAAATGCAAAATTTTAAACTATTTGGACAATTATTTAAATAAGATGGAAAAACATTCAAATTCACTCGATCAAAACATCCTGAAATATATCGGACACCCTCGTTTAAAGAGGAGGGACACTGTTGCTTTTAGATGACACCAATATGAAAGTAATTTTAAGAAATTTCTCTTTACTCTCTCGTTGCTAGTATTTACTAAGAAGTTATTAGGTGTGTTCATTTACAGAAAATTATCACTTATTTTCGATAATTATTACTAGTAAGTGTTCACTTACACAAAAAATTAGCAGCTAGAGAGCCAAAAAAGAGCGTAATATGTTTAGAAACAAAAATGTTTCTGATAATAGTTGTGTTCAATAACTTTCCAGTAATTACTAGCAACGAGAGAGTAAAAAGAAATATTTTCAAAATTGCTCTCAAAAATATTTAAAAGTAAATGAACACTTTTACAGTCAAAACTTGCAAGCAAATGTATTTTGTTATTGTAAACTTATAAAAATTTAAAACTTAAATTTTTTTTCAAAGCATAATGACAGAAAGACTGTTTGAATAATTTCTGATAGTAAAATTTTTACTAGCAGAAATTATCGGAAACATTTTTGTTTCTAAACATATTACGCTCTTTCTTGGCTCTCTAGCTGCTAATTTTTGGTGTACGTGAACACTTACTAGTAATAATTATCGAAAATAAGTGATAATTTTCTGTAAATGAACACACCTAATTTCTGCTAGTAAAAATTTTACTATCAGAAATTATTCAAACAGTCTTTCTGTCATTATGCTTTGAAAAAAAATTTAAGTTTTAAATTTTTACAAGTTTACAATAACAAAATACATTTGCTTGCAAGTTTTGACTGTAAAAGTGTTCATTTACTTTTAAATATTTTTGAGAGCATTTTTAAAAATATTTCTTTTTACTCTCTCGTTGCTAGTATTTACTGGAAAGTTATTGAACACAACTATTAAATACAACAAGAGCTGTCAGTTATGGCGATTTCACTCCAAAAGTAGCGATTTTTGCTGATCTTCGCGGTTAAAATTAACGTTTGGCAACATGGCAATAGTGTTGGTGATTTTTGCTTCAACAAATTGCAAAGTTTTAAGTTTGTTTTTACTTTATAGATAGGAGTTTGGGTTATACCAAATCATCAGTAGACTTCAACGAATTTCTTTTAAAAAAAATTCCTCAGGAATATCCTCTGCATTTAAATAAAAACTTTAATCAACTTTTTGAGAATTATTATTAACAAACTAAAACATTAAAAAGTTTTTCAAAAACCCAACAACACATTTTTCGTTATCAACTGTTTTGACTTTCTTGTTCACGTTGCACTGATAAAATAAAACAGCATAAAAATACTTTTTTATTCAGGAGTTGCTACCAATTTAAAGTTAAAGCATTGGTTACCCTTAGTTGTATATCTAATAAGAGCTACCAAATAGGCAAAAATAAACAATAAAGCTTTTAACCTTTTTTTTATTAGAAAATTACTTTATATATGACTTATTTATTTATAGGGTTTGTTGTTGGCTTAGGTGGGAAACAAGTATGCATATAAATGATTACTACATCAAATCATAAGTAGAATTCGCCCAATTTCTAAAATTTTTTGAAAACTGTCTGTTTAGGTTTAATTATTTTTTTGAAAGTATGTACTTTCTTTTGTCGTTTTGAACTTTAAATACACAATACTTCCTTTTTTCTGACTTAATTTAATAACAAAAACTGTTTTTTTTTAATTTAACAAAACGAAATAAATTTATAGTTTTTTTAATCAAAAACTTTTTTTCATTTTGGCGGTTTTTGTCGACTTTTTCATTGTTCAAACTCAAAAATAAGGATAAATATGTGCGATTTTTGATCAAATTCTGGGAATGGAACCTGAAAAAAACTAACAACTCTAATACAACTTTGATAAAACGGGGTCATTTAGACTCTACTTGACAGTTTGCGTGTAGCGAACTACGACGAAAGCCAACCAAAAACAACTTATTGTGAAATTTAAAAAATACTGCAAAATTTTTTAATGCATTCTGGAACACCCTGTATAAATATGTTCTTTACAATCTCGTAAGTATGTACTTTCTCATTTATTTATACACTTTGCTTGGGTTAAGTTTAATGATATAAACAGAAAACAACAACGACAAAAAAAGGGAACAATGAACGATGAAAGAGGAAAATCTAGAGTTATAGAAAAAAAAAATACTCATGCAAGCAAGCATTGCTCAAGAGGATATTCTAGTTAAAATATGTACATACATATATAGGTACATAAGTATATTTAAAAAAGTTTAAAACTTAAGCTCAAATATTCTTATTCATTCATAGAGTTAAGAAACACAATCAACTACTAACGAAAACGATACTTGGCAACAAAATACGCGGCAATAAGAAAAAGGCGTTAAGTCTAAATTTTACACCCACATAACATTCGCGGTGATGGTTTTATTCGTTTATGCGGGTGTTTGTAACGCCCCACAATAATGGTTGAGACCCACCCTCAATTATACCTATCGACTCAGAATCACTTCTTGAGTAAACTAGAGCATCTCCATTCGCCCGTGTGTGATCAAAGTACAGATAGCATTTTTGAAGAATTTTAATAAAGTTTGACACACATAAGTTTTATTTTGTGGCAAAGGGACCAAGCCTATTTATTGTATTGTTTTGTTTGTTAAATTCGACAGAGCGCGTTTTGGTGACAAGCTATCAAAAATTAGCCCTAGGCAGAACGCTATTTTAAATCACTACTACGGTTCACAGCGGACTGGGATATAAGAAAAAAACCCATTTCTTTATAATAAAATCCATGCATGTATTCCTTAATATCTCAGCAAATATTGTGATTCTGGCCATAAAATTTGGCCCAAATATTTTGAAGGAAAAATTCTTTGGGCAGGAGCAGGGGAGCGGTAGAGCAGAAGCCCCCTTACAAACGGCCCTTTTTAATGAAAATTTTGATACGCTATACCTTGGAAGCTTTAAACACTATTTACTTCAAATTTACAGCCGTTATAGTTTCGCATTAAAAATTCCACAAAATTTCTGCAGTTGCTTTTATCCAAAAAAAAATCCATAATTTATTTATTAATTTATAATTCAATATCTTAATCGTATCCGTGCCAAGTTTTGGTGCAACAGTGGCTGTATTTACTTAGATATAAAGAGAAATTGCACGCATTTTGTCCTAAAACAAACGATCTTGCTGTTTTTAAATAGCGTTCTGTCTATGAATACTTCTAATTGTTTGAGATCAAACCGTTTATCGCTCCTGAAACTTGATTTAAACAAACGGAGACAGGCATGGCTTAATCATGTCTATCTATAAGGATCCGTAATATACTTTGCTTTATAGGGTCGCAAATTAATATTATAAAATTGAAAAAGATTGACAAATTGTAACATACCCTTGTGACTGTGTGAAGGGTATAAAAATAGGCGATTCGATACACATATATCGATATATTTTGGCCTTTGGCCATCCCTAATACATTAAAGTATCTACATATGTATGTGTTAATGTACACATTCGTGTTTCGTAACAATAACTTTATAACAAACGCGCAAAGCAAACTAAAATATATTTATAAGTCCATATAACCGTAAACAAAACTAAATTGAGGTTTTTTGTGCGTGCTGTCATCGTTTAATAATTTGAATACAGGAAAATATTTCTGTTTTTTTCGGTATTCATTAATTTTTAATTTGTTTGCTTTTTTTGTAAAAAAAAAATTAGTTTTTTGGAAAATGCATGACTTAACATTTTTTTTGTATTACCATGTAACTCTTCATTATCTATTATACACAATGTGTCAGCAAATATCAATCGAAGACGATGTCAAAGTCACAAATTATAAATTTTAAGCAAATTATTCAAATAATTTTATACCATCTTTTTTTTCTAGTTTTTCGACCTTTTTAATATAAAAAATAAGTATATTTTTTCAAGCTTTAGGTCTATTTATATATTTAACTGAAATAACTCCCTGATGATGCCACACAACGGAGTGGCGAAATATTGAAAAAATTGTACAAAAAAAAAATAAATATAAAAATAGACCTAAAGCTTGAAAAAATAGACTTACAGTGGACGTCCAATAGTACGTACCTTTGCTACTACGAATGTCCAATAGTACGAAAGGCAAATATTTTGCATTGGCGTTTCTATAGTACGAATAAGAAAAAAGTTTTACTATTCGAATATACGAATATGTTTGTTTTTCTATATATGAATGGAATTTTTGTAACATTTTTTAGCTTTTTTAGTTTGTTTTTTGTTTTCTTTAATTTTTTTCGGTCTACAAACAAATGCGGTACCGTGAAATAACTCCCAAATGAAATAACTCCCAATGGAAAAAATGAAATAACTCCCAAATGAAATAACTCCCAACAAAAATGAAATAACCCCCAATTACAAAAAAAAACTGTTTTATGAAATAAGTCCCAACGAAAATGAAATAACTCCCAACAATAATAAAATAACTCCCAACGAAAATGAAATAACTCCCAACGAAAACGAAATAACTCCCTATTAAAATACATATATGTATATAATGCGAAAACCTTTTGTATCCATAAATTAGATGTTACTAACGTAAAATTATTTTCTAAACAAACAAACCAAATGACTGTCAGCCTCCGTCTGGACGCAGGATAAGTTAACTCTCGTGGATCGAACCGCCGGCTTTGTTACAGCTTTAGGACAGGCGCGTGGACTTGAGGCACCTTTTTGTTTAAATAATTTTTTAATAAAAAAGAGTTATTTAGATAGCCGGCCTTTGGCCGGGCGCAAGGAAAGAAACATCCAGTGGATTCGAACCGCCGGCTTCGCAGTAACCTTCGGCCGGGCAATGGACTTTAAGCCCTACTGCTTTCCATATAAAGCTTCGCCAAATAAAACATGAATTTTATGACACTTTAATTATAAAGCTGCATACTTCCGATGTACTACAGTTTAAAGTATATTCCCCGGCCGAAGGCTACTGCGAAGCCGGCGGATCTAATCCACTGGAGTTTTTTTTTTCCTTGCGCCCGACCGAAGGCCGGGTATATATGCCACTTTTTTTTAAACCCAAAATTTTCAATTCATTGTCACCTTTTGTATCTATAAATAAGATATCACTAACGTAAAATTATTTTCTAAACAAACAAACCAAATGACTGGCGGCCTCCGTCTGGACGCAGGATAAGTAAACTCTCGTGGATCAAACCGGCAGCTTCGTTACAGCTTTAGGACAGGCGCGTGGACTTTAATCACCTTTTTGGTTAAATATTTTTTTTAATAAAAAGGAGTTATTTAGATAGCCGGCCTTTGGCCGGGCTCAAAGAAAAAAAACTCCAGTGGATTCGATCCGCCGGCTTCGCAGTAGCCTTCGGCCGGGCAATGGACTTTAAGCCCTACTGCTTTCCATATAAAGCTTCGCCAAATAAAACATGAATTTTATGACACTTTAGTTATGAAGCTGCAAATACTTCCAATGTACTACAGTTTAAAGTATATTCCCCGGCCGAAGGCTACTGCGAAGCCGGCGGATCGAATCCAATGGAGTTTTTTTTCCTTGCGCCCGGCCGAAGGCCGGCTATATATGCCACTTATTTTTAAACCCAAAATTTTCAATTTATTGTCACCTTTTGTATCCATAAATTAGATATTACTAACGTAAAATTATTTTCTAAACAAACAAACCAAATGACTGCCGGCCTCCGTCTGGACGCAGGATAAGTAAACTCTCGTGGATCAAACCGCCAGCTTCGTTACAGCTTTAGGACAGGCGCGTGGACTTTAAGCACCTTTTTGGTTAAATAATTTTTTTAATAAAAAGGAGTTATTTAGAAGGCTACTGCGAAGCCGGCGGATCGAATCCACTAGAGTTTTTTTCCTTGCGCCCGGCCAAAGGCCGGCTATATACCCACGGTTTTAAAACCCCAAAACTTTTAAATAAATGTCACCTTGTATACTAGCGTGATTAAATTTTTTTAAATGCTCTGGTATATACACTTGCTTTTAGTAAAATGAAATAACTCCCAATAAAAATGAAATAACTCCCAACAAAAATGAAATAACTTCCAATGATAGAAAATGAAATAACTCCCAACAAAAATGAAATAACTCCCAACACTTTGAAAAAATGAAATAACTCCCAACAAAATTTCATTGGGGGTTATTTCATTTGGGAGTTATTTCATATTGAAATAACTCCCAATGAAAAATAATGAAATAACTCCCAACGCATTGGGAGTTATTTCATTATGAAATAACTCCCAATTTGTATGGAAAAAAATTGGGAGTTATTTCATTTTTTCATTGGGAGTTATTTCATTTGGGAGTTATTTCACGGTACCAACAAATGCATAGTAGTCATTTGGTATGAAATTTTATAGCGATAACAAGTGTCTTGTCTCGTGCTTTTTGTTTGAAACATACAAAATGTTTAAAATGAAAAAAGCCAAAAAGAAACAAACTTCTTTACAAAATAAAAAAAAAATTATAGAAGATTGTAAGAGTGGAAAATCTCTTTATGAAATCTCTTACAAATATGGATTATCTAAATCAACCATTTGCACCATAAAAAAGCAGAAGGCGGAGCTTTAATCTTAAGCAGGCTCAATTAAATCCCGTTATCGAATGTTACCTGGAGAATTTAAAAATGGAAGACAAGCTATACAAATGGTTTTTATGCCAAAGAAATTCTTATGTCCCAGTAGGGAGTACGCAATTAAATGTGAGGCTCTGGAATTGCATAAAAAGTGGGAAAAACTATAGTCCAATACTACGAATTTTCTAGTATTACGAAAGGGCCTGACATTATATAATTCGTATTATTGGACGTCCACTGTATTTATTAATTTTATACCATGTTAGAACACATACAGTGCTTGACAAAACAATGGAAACTTTTCTTAAAAATTACTTCCTTACTGTTGGAGGTCTCAAATCTAAAAGTTATCAAAACTTAATATTTTGTTGGATATCCTTTATTTTTGATAACTGATCTGGGGATTGGGCGGGCCACTTCAAAACACGCTCCTCATTGGACTGTAACCAGTCAGCTACAACTCTAGAGGTATGTTTTGGATCATTGTCCTGCTAAAACCGCCAAATTAGTTGCATGTTATCTTCTGTTTATAGATACATTATGTCGTTTAAAATAGCTTTATAGCCTACAAAAGTTTATTTGTCTTTTATCACGTGAATTGGACCCATTACTTGCCCAGAAAAACAGCCCTAGACCATTATATTGCCACCTCCAAACTTGACTGTCTTACATGTATATTTTGCGTTCAGTCTCTTTCCCTTTAGACGCCTCACAAAGGACCTTCCACCATTTCCCCTTAAGTTATAATTAGACTCGTCTGAGAAGAGGACAGTGTTGTACGTGCTTTAATTTTTTGTGCTTAAATTATTTAATAAAGAAGAAGTAAAATTAATAACTTTAAATATAACGGTTAATTTTTTTACATTTTGCTTTGTCTTCTCATTAATGCGCCATGTTTTAGTCATCTTTCATGCAGAAGTGTAAAAGTTTCCATTTTGCTGTCAATACCCAAATATTGAATACTTTTACTTTCGCTTCCTAATTTTCGATATATAATATTTTATGTTATTTAACTTTAGTAAATAAATCACAAATAGTCTATAAAATAAAATACTGAAACACTCGACAGTTGTTTTCAAGAAATTATTTAGATTTGAGACCTCCAACAGCAAGGAAGTAAATTTTAAGAAAAGTTTCCATTGTTTTGTCAAGTATGTACATACATTGTTGCTTTCTATTTTTTTTATTTAAACATTTAAGGCCAAACAAAAAAGTAAAGCACGCGTTAGGGCGCACGCACCCTACCTAACCTCAATATTTTCGGGTGTTTTACAAGCTTTTTAATATAATGAAAAAAAATATTTTTAAACCTCTTTACTTAATTCTACGCATTGTATATATGTATAACATTCGACATATGATTGTTGTTGTCCTTATTGTTGGTTTATTTTTAATTTAAAACAGTTTAGGTTTCTGCTATCAGCGTGTGTTTTTCCATTATTTAATATTTATTTTTAAAATGTTAATTATATATGTATAAACATACATACATACATACGTATATAAATGTTATTGTTTTTCATTTTTGCTCTTTTTAACTGGAAGACTTTTTAATTTTAATTCTATTTAATCTTTTAACTTGGTTTTTTGTTATGTTTTATAAACGCTTATTTATTGCTATTATACTTTTACATAGCGATAAGGTTATATAAATAACAGTTTGCCATTCTGTTCTAGCGCTACAGTATTTATTTGCCATCCCATAAGATATGCATACATTTTTTGAAGTATTATATAAAAAGCGATTTCGAAGCACTCATATCCGTCTGTTTAAATCAAGATTCTAGAATCAGATAGTCTTACGTGCACGATGTTGGTATTCAACTATCAAAAATATTCTGGCAACATTTTCTATTTAAAAGTATTAAAATCAGTTTATAAGACAAAAAATCTGCGTTTGTCTATGTTTTTCATAACAGCTTTTTAATGCCTTTTTTTCTTTTTTAGTAAGTATATTTTGGAAAAATAACATTAAATAAAAAATTAAAAAAATAGTCGAATCGAAAGAGAGGTAGATGTTGGTACCCCTTATACGTGTACAAACGGATTAATTTATGAAGTTTTTATTTCTCGAAAACTAAAATAGCTTATAACTTCTTAATTATGTATAATAAACACATTTTCAGAAAAAAAAATATTGAATTCGCGGCACTTTTAGGCGCATTGTGAAAGTATAAAACTCATCACGCCCATATATAGCGCTCTTATTTGTTTTTTTTTTGTTTTTATTTTTGGTAATTACTATTTGTTATGTACTTTATTTTGTCTGCCCTACAATTGCGTCGGACGAAAAATTAAAACAAAAACAAAATGAAAAAAAAAACACGTAAATTAATTAATATTTTGCTTATTACGCCTTACAAAATACAATTCACAATTAAGTTAACTTTTGATTTTTAATTTAACTCTTCAACTTTATTTTCTTTTTCCCAAGTTTTTTTTTTATTTATTTGATTTGTTGTTGGTTTAAGTATGTCTATTTTCAATGTTTTTCTATCGCCTTTCATTAAATTAGATTAACTGCTTTTACTTTTTTTCTCGCATTCTACCTGCCTATTTTTATTTTTTACTTATTTAAAACTTGAACTTGGAATGTTCTAAATCTACAATTTACTTTTATTACACAAGGATGGTTCGCAAAATAAACCAAAGTTTTTCTCTGTGGTTTACGTTTAAAAAACAAAAAAAAATTGTTTATATTTGGCATTAATACCATTAGTTTTTTATACTATTAGCATCCATAAACCGGGAGATACCATTGTGACGGGTGTAACGATTTTACTCACATTTTTGCTTATAACTCAAACAATTCAAAATTGTTATTTAAAAAAGGGTATGATTTTCAAGGATGCTTTATTTTTGAGTTTTTTCAGTAAGTAGACACTGAAAGAACACAATTTTTGCTCACAATGGCCGCTTGCAGACTGTGACGGGTGTGACTTTCAACGAATTTGAGTTTTTGAGATCGTGCTGAGCAAAATATTTTTGAGAGCGGGACTAATTTTAAACTTTTCACGGCAGGTTAGTGTTGTTAATTCCTGCAAATAAAATATTTTTTCTAAAAGATAAACCTTTCATAAAAAGCGTCGGGTGTGATATTTTTAGCAATATACTAAAAAAAAAAGAATAGCCGAGTTTTTAGTTCATGATCATTTTAAACGAAATTTTTTTAAAAACTAAAACACACAAAAATAGTATCCTTTTTGTATGAATCAGATTAAAAAACAACCAATAAATACTTCTTGTAATGAATTTTTTAAACTATAAGTTCTGAACTCGAATTTAAATAAGTATTTTTATTAAGAAATAAAGCCAAACAAAAATATTTTTTACACTTAAATATCTTTTAGGCATTTTTAAGTCCAATTCCGACAGCTATAGGATTGCGTGGCAAACCAGCATAGTTCGCGCAAAGTTGGCTGATGTAAAGGAAAACCCCATTTTGGCATATTTAAGAAAAAATAAATTATGTTTAAAAATTAACTTGAATATTTAAAAGTGCAATAAGGCAAAGATTGTACCGGCAAAATGACAAAATAATTATTTAAACAGCAGCTTGAGCCGATTGAAGCCACAAATGCTTTTCAAAAGAGTACGTACGGAGTCACAAAAGCGATTCAAAAAAAAAAAATAATAAAATCTTTTGACAATTTCTTCTTTGTTTTTAGAACTGAAGAAGTCGAAAAATATTTTTTTTTCTTACCTGTTGTTTCTCTTTTACGTTTGGACGAATAGCTTTTCTGCGATGAAAATTGCTGCTGCAGCTGTTGTTGTTGATATTTGTTCTTAGATGTGCTAAAACGTATATTATTTGGCAACGACAATGTTGTGTCCTTATATCTGTCTGTGTTGTTGCTGTTATTGTATATGTGGCTTACAATATTGCTGTCGCTGTTGTCGACAATATCACTATTTGAGTTATTGTCGTCTATATAAATAACAACACTGTCACCACTATTATCGCAATCAGCAACACTGGATGAACTAATTTTTAAAGTATCGTCGTTATTAATTCTGTTTTTATGTTGCCGGTTCTTACTTGCTGCAACGAAATTTTGAGTTTCTATCGTTAGATTGTTGTCAGCGTATTGTCTTGGTAGCTGATTATACTCTTCAACATAAATCGAGGCAGAGTTTGTTTCAGCTGTGGTTGAAGAAGGTGATGATGGCGGCGACAAGGAGATTGCTTTTGAATTATAAGTAATTGTTGAAAATTCTTGTTGTTGTTGTTTTTGTTGTCGTCTTGGCTGTTCTGTCAGCTGTTGTTGGTGTTTAGTCAAACTATGAGGTTCTGTATCAGCGAATACTTCACGTCCGTGCACATTTAATGCCCTTGTTTCATAAGCGAAATCTTGTTGTCTAACTTTTCTCTGAGGCTGCGACGGCGACACTGGTTGTTCTTCTTGTCTTTCGATTTTTATCTCTAATTGCTGTTGTAGTAGTTCATCACCCTTATAGGCAGGGCGACTGGAGTAGTCGAAATTATTTGCGCTAAAATTCGACGACGTTTTCATTTGTGTTCACTTACAACAGTTTGTATGCAATTTTTTCTGTGTTTTTCAAAAAAATTTTTAATCTTTGCTTTTGTCTTTGCTGCTGTTAAGGATTTTGTCGAGGTTTTTTTTGTTGATTGTGGCACTGGTTGCCTCTTTATTTTAGTCTTAAACGTTGTTGTTGCTTGCTGCAACAATTGGTTGTGATTGTTGTCTTTAAAACTAATTTGTGTTTTAAAATTTTTGTTGCCAATTCAGCAGTTTCTACCGAAATATTTTTACGCTTCATTCGTAATCCAAATATTTTTTTTGTTTAATTCATTTGTATTAATTATTATGCAATAATACTTTTTTGCAATTCTTATTCTAATTTTGTGATAGAATTTCTCCTGTTATTTTTTAAACTTAATATTACAAATGACATTATTTTTCATTTTGTGAATGTTTTTTTTACTATTTACATACTTTATTTTCTTTATAAAGATTAAATTTTATATTTTTGTTGAGTTTTTAGACACTAACTGTCATTTCATTAGTGTTTGAAACTAAATCAAAACAAATGAATAAAAGCTGCAAAGAAAGAAAAGAAACAAAATATTTGATGAATTTTTAATACTGGAAAAAAGTAATAATCAATGTGTGTGGCATAATTAAATATTTTCCTATTTTAATATTGAGGTTTGAATCAAAAAAAAAATAACAGTAAGTAATCATAATTTTTCGAAAAAATCTTTAAAATAATGTTAATATAATGCTGACAAGCAATCATTTCCTAAAAAATAAGAAATAAACGTATTTCTATTCAAAGTACTTTTGTTAGCTTTCAGCTTTTTAAAGTAGGAATGTTCCTACTTTAAAGTGACTTATTGTTTTTTTTTTATTTTTTACGTTTTGTGAGATAAAGTTGAATTTAATGATGTTAAAAACATCAGAACAAATAAACAAAATTCGTTATTCAAATACCTATTTAAGAACAAACTAAAAACAAATCCCTCTTGTTATTGCTAATTTCTTATCAATTATGGTAAATGCAAAAGAGAACATATTATGATAATATTATGATTTAAATGATTTCCTATCTGCAGAATATCTATTCCTTTTTCTTTTTCTAAATGTACGCTCTAACCTAAAGTGTCCGATAAGCTTATGGGAAGCTCATCTTACCTTCAAAATTTAACGGAACGTTTATTTATTTAAAGTTGCCGTATTAATTGTTTACTTTTTTGTGGTTGGTATAAGCAAAAAAATCAAAGCACGTCGTTGCCACTGCATATCCAAACATAGCAAAGTAGTCGGCTTTGGAACTGGTACTGCCATACTTTAAACAAATTTTCAGTTTAGCTTAGAGGGAGGTTGTAATAACCAAAATTTTTAAGGTCACTTTATTGTTTACTTTAGCTAGAGCTGACTTTAGCTAAAGTAAACTTTATAAACAACATATATTAATGGCCCTTAAAGTGATTGTTAACTAATGTATACTTTAAAGCTAATGTATTAAAAAGACCGTGAATACTTATAACTAACGCCGCCAGACGCTTCTCACGAATCTTTTTTAATAATGTTCGTCAGGTTTTATTTTTAAACATATTAAAAAATTATTATTAAAAACCAAAAGTCACTTTGAAAATTGTTGCTAACCAAATATCAAATTTTTTAACAGACTATAAATGGAAAAATGTACAAAAAAATATAAAATATAATATTAGTTTATGTAGGCCTCAAAAATGTTTATGTAAAATATTGCAAAAGTAGACGAAAAACACTTAAGTATTTAGATATGTGTATGCACAAACGACAACAACAAACATTCTTAATGTAAATATTTTAAATAAAAAACAAGATTTCGCAACTTTCTAACGCAAACACACACGTTTCATTACAAACAAAATTTTTCACCACACATTTTGTCTCTTTTTACCTGTTTTTGTTTTACTTTTTCGTGAGTTGACAAAATTTAAAAATAAAATAAAAATAACAATTTTAGATTTTGAGATTTCAAATACTGCGTACAAACAAGGCATATCCAAGTGCTTTTAAGAAAAAAAAAACATTTAAACGTCCCAAAAAACTAAACAAAACACTACAACTATTTCAAGCATTAACGTCACAACATTGGGAAAATATGGCTAAAAGCATTAAACCAGCTTAAATAGCCTTTTTTTTAAGCTGCGGCCAAAGTGTGTGTATACAAGGTGGTGTGTTAGCGTCAGCTGATTATTGTTTATTTTGCTTTGCTTCAACACCTAGACGTCAAAAGCTGTTCATGTTTGTTTGCTAGTGTGCTTTTTTTTTAGTTTTTGACATCCAGTTGCTTTTCCTTGGGTTTACAATGCAAAAATGGCATTGTTTGCTGTTGGTGTTGTATTTTTAGTTTTTACGCTACCACCTTGTATAGATACACTTGGTTGCGGCGAATCAGTTTAAAAAACATAACACCGTATACTACCCTGCAGAAAACAGGACTAGTCCATACATGCGTGTATGGACTAGTCCATAAAGGAGTAGGATTACTCCAAAACTAACCCAAATGCATGTAAAAAACATGGTCTTTTTAACATTATGATGTCCTAGGGCCGGACCACTTAACCCAGATTTGCATTACGTCGGAGTAGTTTCAAAACTACTCTATCCTACCTACAAACAACTTGGAAATGGACTAGTTACAACATGGTCCTTGTGTAATGCAGTCATGGACCATGTCATTGTCAAACAAGAACTTGTAGTTACTTAAGTGATATGCGTTCGTGTTTTAACGATCGTGTTTTTTGTACGCAATCGTTAAAACACGAACGCATATCACCTAAGTAACTACAAGTTCTTGTTTGACAATGACATGGTCCATGACTGCATTACACAAGGACCATGTTGTAACTAGTCCATTTCAGCTAAAACGGACCATGTGGTCCAAGATTTTTTGCAGGGTAACACTTGTACTTGTAAAAAAAAGCTAAAACAATAACAACGACATTGCAACATTGGCAACAAGAGTTGCTGCACAGACCTCCACACAAATTAATGCTAACAACCAGTGTTGCCAGGGGTATATTAAAAGATTTCACAATATTTCATACAAAAAAGTGTTTTTCGGGGTTTAATAACAAGCATAAAAACTATAAAAATAAATAAAACTATTTTTTTTTTCTAATTTTTTGTCCTTTTAATTATTAATAAATAAAACTGAAAAATCTTTTTTAATATCAAAGAAATTCTGAATTTCGTTAAATCACCTAGCGACCATTAGCTCAGCTCTGTTAGATTTCAATACATAAAAACTTCACTAGAACGCTGGTTAATGGTAGAGGAGAGAGTATCGATAACATTATGTACAACATGACGAATAACCAATTTTAAGCAAATGTGAAACCGGCACAGAAGATTACCAGAACTGAGAAGTTTGGATAATTCAAGTAAAGATGTAATTCATTCGATTTACAAACAAATTAGTCGTCACAAATTTTTTTCAGTTTTACATTTCAAAATATTTTTGCAAATATTGGCAGAACTCTTAAAAGACATTTTTCTATTGCAGAAAAGAGAAAAATAAACAACAACAGCAAAAATAAAACAAAAAAGTTTGGACAAAAGCCGGTTTGTTTTGGCAAGAAAGTTACACTAAAGTCAGCAATCTGAAAAGTTAATTGAAAATACAATTTTATTATTGTTCATAAGTACTGCATTGGTATTAAGAACAATTTAATTTAGTTAAATTTGGCCGAGTAGCAGTAAAATTGTTAAGCAAACTTTTATAATAAATATCCTCGGTCTAAGGTTTCTATTGCTTTCAGTTTGACCTCGTGAAAGCCTTTTTAAAAAGCATTTAACTAAAAATTAAAATTAAAATAATAACAGTATTTTGCACTAAAATCAAATTGTGGAGCGGATTTTTATTTTATTTATTTTATTTTTTTGCGTTTGTTTTTACAATAACATCGAAATTCATACAAACAAGTTATTAACCAGACCGGGCGGTAACACATTCAATTTATTATTCAGGCAAAACCAAGTGAACATTTACAGTGAAACCCCCAGAAGTAAGTCAACCAGTCTTAAAAGCAATCACCCAACCAACCACCAGCGATGCCAATTAAGCGCGTTCCGCGCTAGATTTAACGACTTTTAACTACACAAAACGCGCTAAATTGGCGTAATGAACGTCACATTTTTATATTAAATTTGTATTGAAAAATATTAATTTTTCTATTTTTTCTAACTATTGCAAGTTGATATTTGAACTATTTCTTATAGTCGATGCTAAGAAAAAATTATTGCTAAAACTTTGAAGTTCTCTTCTTACATCTATTTGTTAAGCATTTAATTTTTGAAAACATTTGAATAACATTGTACATGAGAAAAGTTTTTTTTTTTTTAAAATGATTTTTGTTTGTAAACAAAAATTCAATTATGAAGTGATACATTTGAAATATTTAATTGTCCAATTCACAAGCTCATGTTATCGTCGTATACGTCGTCTAATTATATAAACATACAATGTCGTATTTTTTTTGTTGGTAATTTTCATACAAAAGTGTGTTTTAATTTTCCGATTGTTTTTCATATGTTTAAAATATGTTTTATTTATTTCAGACCTGGACATGCTTCACTTGTGTAATAATTTTGATGAAATCTTTTCAGTATGTGATGAATAACACCACATTACTATTTTTTTAATGATTAATATATTCTTAATTAAATTTAAATTAGGTTTTTTACAATTTAAATTAAAATTGCTTATCATTATATATTTATTACCAGTTCCCACTCTCGGTTTTGTATAATGCCAACTTTAGTTGAAAACGAACATATGAAAGTAAAAAGCAGAAAAGTTTATTTATATTTTAAATATTATGTATTATGGAAACAAATTCTTTTAACGCGGTAAAATTTCTTAGTTTTTTGTATTTTTTTATGCTCGAAATATATTTATGTATGTTTATGTTTCTAAAAAGTTTGGTCAGAATGAATTTTTTTTTCATATATTTTATTATTGAATTTTCAATAAGTATTCAAATCTTAAAACTAAGTAATTAATACTAGTCCAGTCAGTACCAGACTAAAATTAATAATATTAATTTTATTGTGAGAACTCAGAGTGAATTGACTACACTAAACTGACATTTTCCGTTTTGAATTTGACATACAATAAAGTAACAATACAATTACTTTTCTCTATTCACAAGTGAATTTACTAAAATCGTATTTGTGAATTGGCCAAATGCAACTTTTATGCAACAGTTCTGTATTACCTTAAAATTGTTTCTTATTTGTGGGCATACATATTTGACCTACAAAAGTTTCCTAAATAAAGGCTTAATCTTTGAATAATTATTTTGTGGATAAATTATATATTTTTATAAAATGTATACAAGTTTTAATAAAACTCAAAAGGGCTTTCTCTACAGACAACCAACAAATATTGAAGTATTTTCTTATAGATATTGACAAAAACACAAAAAAATGTGTATTGTCCATTATAAAAAGAGCTTTTAGTATTTTAGGTGAATACAGTTAGGGGGTCTGTCTGAAAAGAAAAATCAACAAGATTGTAAAACTTAATGACTTAAAAATCTTGCTGCATGTCTTAATAGACTTTAGACTTTAATAGAGTACAATTGGTATTTGTTGTTATTCGTTAAAATATGATATTTCGCTGTAAATTGCTAACAAAAACATATCTTGCAATGCCCTAAAAAAGAGATAGGGCCTGTTCGGAAATGCATCACTGCGCTGTATAAATATTAATAGTTTAAGTAATTTTTTATTAAAAAAATTTTAAGCTAAATCAGTGCACTTAAATATGCTTTTTGCTTCCCTTAAAGTCAAAATGCAGCGCAGTGATGCATTTTCGAACAGGCCCATATGTATACACATAGCTGGATATTTTTTAATATCACATAATTTTAAACATTAACATTTTTCTTTCATATTAATTTTGTTATTTTAGCGCTTTTAATTAAGTGAACATGGCTCTCATTTCAAAAAGGTGACAACGCTGCCAACCACTTATCTTCAACTGCAAACAACAACATTTTATCTTTTTATATTTTCAGTCATGTAGGTGTGTACATATGTACCAGCACGGTGTTTGTTGTTGTTGGTATGTCTGCTCGACTTAACTTACAGTCTTACTGCCAGTCATAACAATAACTTTTGTTTGGCCTTTAAATTGGAACAGGAATATTTTAAATTTAAAAATTGCAACTTAAACAGTGTAAAAATTTAAAATAATTTTTAATACTAAAAAGGCGAAATTTTCGACTTCGTAATAACAACAGCTATATTGGTATTGCCAACAAAAATTTTTCAAACAAACTATTTTAACGAATATGTGATAAAAAAGAAAGAAAAGAGCAGCTTTAGTTAGAATTAAAACACATAACTGTGTAAACTAAAGGTTCATTTATAAATGACATAACCATAATCACAGAAAACAGCTGTTCGAACCAAACTTATGGGTAACACTGTATTTGATTATACGTGATTTACTACTGCGCCACAACCATAGAAACCAATCGACTTTTGGTTTTTATGGCAATGGTTATGGTTATGGCGTTAAGTCACGTATAATTGAACCTTAGGTTTTGTCCTATTAAACTTGTCATAGATAGGCAAGAAGTTTGGTCAAAAGTTTAAGAAGGTATAAGAAAACAAGTAAGAGCGCTATATTCGGCTGTGAAACCGATAGCTGTTGAAATCGGATTTAAAGTGACTAATGAAAACTTGTGTTTAACGAATTTTCAAATTATACATTTGGAGCTCGATTTAAAATTAAATCCAATCAAATCCAAATAAGAAATAAAAACACAAAACAAAAAATTATAGCTCTGAAATATCTTTTAGTCATTTCCAAATTGGATTACGACAGCTATCGGTTTCCATGACAACCCGGTTATATACCCTTCATATTGGTATTTTTGTATACCCAGCCATCTGATCTAGCTAAGTTGTTTTCGTACCGCAAATATTATAATAAAGGTTTGAAGTCGATAGCTATCCTAGTTTTCGAAATAGAAAACTTTACAAAATTTTAACGTTTGTATGTATAATTGAAATACCATCCCAGCAAAAACTTACATTGCTTTGCAATTAGGTAAAATCCAAAAAAACTCTTACTCATTAGCATTTTAACCCATTATTTTAACATGGCGATGACATTGAAGGCAAGTACTTACCACACTCGCTTCAAAGATGAATGATTTTTATAAAATGTTTTAAAGATTAAAACAAGTTGATTTCCCAAATATTTTTCCATAATAAATTTGCCAAGTCTCTACTTCACGACTGCCAAGTATGAACTGACAAGACTAATGTTTACCAAAATGGCGGCGTAAAAAAGTAGTATACCTTGCCTGCGGATACCCTGTATTAACTGCAATGCTGTTACTTTTAATTTGATATGTTATTTTAAGTAACATACCTATTTGTTTGTCAAAAATAATAAACAGCGATCACCGTCACTATTTAAAATAACTGTTATTTAAAAATCACGTTCACTGTTTACAGTATTCTTTAAAAATCACGGGATCGCTCATCATTTTAGGATGTTATGACCTTTAATGCTTATTCCGGGAAGCATTTGTATAGGTTCTATGTCAACAAATGGACCAAATGATCATCACGTGAAGCAGGTTTGGTTTTTTTTACAAAAAATAACTTAAAAATCTGCTGCTTTGCCATAAGAAGGCTTGTAAGGGAATCTCAAGAAGGCAAAGCTTACAAACCTGCTTACGTATGGAATGATATTTGTTCGTGATGTCCCACTTAGTTGCATTTCGTGTTAAGCGCTTATTTCGGCCCTATAAATATGCAGTTAATTCATGTACTTATGGTGCTTCTTAAGTTGTTTTTCTTAAAATTTATTGCGTCATCCAAATAAATGTTATGTCGTGTCATTATGTTCCATGGTGAAATCATGTACCAGGTGATTGCAATACGAAGTGAAGAGAGTTATTCTTTAATTTTTTTTTATAATTGGACTTTGACACTAAAATAGTAATTCTTTTTTAATAGATGCTTTACAGTAGTGCTTTCTAGTATGCACTGCAGTTATAAAGGGAATAGATAAGTGATTGCTGTGAAGCGCATTCGTATACTAGAAAAAGTATATGTTGCTTACAAAACCTCAATTACATTTTGCTGGGAAACTTCAATAAACATCTGCAAAAGTGAGGCAAAAAAAAGACTAGTTATACAGTTTGTTATTCGGTTTGCTATTTCTACAATATTTATTTCGAAAACTGTTGCAGCTATCCATGATACAAAAAACCTGGTTGACTCGTCGGCCCAGCTCATTAGAAACAAAATTTCAAAATTAGTTTTTTTCTTAGTTTTACAAGTGCATTTTAAGTAAACACAAATTTTAAATTTATTTAAAATATTTAATTTTTTTTTGCTACCTGTAAATTTGTGTAAAATTCGTTTGAAAGTTAAAAAAACAATTTTCCCTCATTAACCCTTAAATGCGCAGCGTATCTTTAAAGATACAACCAATAAAACTGGTTTTATTTCCACATTTATTAAAAAAACGAGAAAAAGTTTGATGGTTACTACTTACAACACTTTTTTCTTTTATTCTGGATTAATTTTATATCAAGAGGGTTATGCTTTTTGAAAATATAGAGCCAAAGATTCAAAATTGTAAAATATGAACTTTTTGAAATTAAGCTAAGCAGTACCCACTTTTACTTGCATTATTTTTTAACAAATTTTCTCAAAAAAAATATATGTTGATTAGAATAGTGTTATTTAACTATATAGAAATTTTCAGTTCGGTATGATTTATACTTTTGCCAGAAAACCGTATATAGTGGTTGTATCTTATAAGATACATTGCGCATTCCACACTAATTATATATATTGGCTGTTATTGTTTCATGTACGATATTTGTATTGAAAATGTACATGAGCTTGCTGATGCACAAGCTGCTTGTACAGCTTATGTGCTCTTTTTTGTGTAGTCCTTTGATGTGACAAGTTGTTTTCGTTCGCTACGTATAATTTTTTTATATTCTTATTAAAATTGTATATACATATATGTAAATAAGGATACACTTAGACGTATTGGTAGATCCAAAATGACAAATGATGAAATATGTAAAATGATTTGCAATAGCAAAGAATTGAAAATCCCAAATTAGTGTCCACTAAAAATAAAAATGTTGTTCTTATTGATAATGACACTGACACAGAGGAAGAATCTGAAATTAGCTTTGATATAAATGCTTCAACTCATGGCTCGAAAGACGATAATGTGCTCTCAAGCCTCACACATTTTCCTGAAGCTGCACGCTCAAATCTTGCTATGTCTTGTACCCTTCAGCCTCCTGGCCTAGTATATAGTAATACTTCAAGCTCCCCAGCACAAAATTTAAAAAAAGTATTCCTTTCTCCAATCTCCTACTGCCAGAAATGGTTCAATATCAAATCCTAATGCTTCCAGTGCCCCAACTGCTGGCTTACAAAGGTACGTCAATAATGAGCACTTAAGCCCGTTAGATTCTCCTGTAGCTGCGTGCTCAAATTTTGCTAAGTCCAGTACCCTTCCGCCTCCTGGCCTAGTGCATACTAATACTTCTAGCTCCTTAGTACCAAATTTAAGAACGTCTTCCTTCCTCCAATCTCCTGTTGCCAGAAATGGTTCAATATCAAATCCTACTGCTCCAGTGCCCCAACTGCTGGCTTACATTTTTCGACTATAAAAATAAATCAAGAGATGCCTTGAAACTGAAATACAACAGAAGAGGCATAAGCCAAATTCACAGACACCGACTCCGAAAGATGTGAGATTAGATGGCATCCAACACTGGACCGTGGTCAGTAAAAAAGGAACATGTAAAATGTCAGGCTGCACAGGACAAACAAAAATGTTTTACAGGAAGTGTGAGCTAAATTTATGTTTGACTTTTGAAAGAAACTGTTTTTTTGAATATCATAGCCAATAAATAAAATATTTGAAGAAAATGTACTTTAAAATTTTTTGTATTTCATATTATTAACTTCTATATACATTTATATGATTTATTTTTAATAAAAAAATTATAAAAAAAAATAAATAAAAATTAAAAAATAAACCCCGAATCTTACCAATTTAAATTTAACTAAATGAATTTGAATTAATATTTTTTGTATTTCATATTATAACTTTTATATATGAAATTTATTTTGAAATAAAAAAAAATTAAAGTTAAAAATAATAATAAAAAATTCCAATTTTAATAATTTTAATTTAACTAAATGAACTTGAATTATATTTTATGCAATCACAATAATTTTTCATTATTTTCTTATAAAAATTTGCTTCACTCAAGTAAACAATCATACATTGTTTAAGCGTTCTTCTTTGTGTGTGGAGTGCGCAGTGTATCTTATAAGATACAACCAGTTTTTCCTTAATAAACTTTAAAAAAAACAAAATATTTAAAAAATAAAAACGCAGTTCCTTATCTCGTGCTTATTTATATACAATATATTTTTTTCATAAAGATACAAGACCGTGCGCATTTAAGGGTTAATAAGGTCTGTGCAATTCGGCAACAACAAAAAGGCAAAAACAAAATACAAACATTTTGTTTGTGTAAAACTTCACCATGATTCTCAAAAACTTCTGACTAAAATACCACCTTTAACACTGATAACAATGACACGACACTTTAAAAAACAAACAAAAAAACAGGAATGGCGCCCTATATATGTAAACAAATTTTGCCACTCAAGGTAGTTAAACACAAGGGAGCAAAAAATGATCAGCTGGGCTAATAATTTTACCTTATTAATGGTGTTTTCCTTTCTGGCAAAAATGTTACACTAATGCTACCATTCGAGCGGGTTAATGTTCCATTCTAAAAATACATGCAAGAGTGAAAACAGTTATCGTTTTCCTTTCTGAACATGTTGCACAAATAACTGGCAAGAGTGTAACATACCTTACCCCCAAATAATATTTCAGTGTAACAAAGTACCACTTTTTACAGCTGTGTTATGTAAGTAAATACTTTTTTATGCAAACGAGTTTTTAACAGAGTGCAGTTTTTATTAAAATCAAGACATTTTTCTGTTCCATTGAAACAAAAAAAATGGACAACTTTATAAGTGTGGGTGTAAACTGATAAAAATATTACACATACTTATTGTAACATTTTTTTTAGAATGGAAAACACCATAAGTGTTTCCTGGTGTTTCTCCTTTATGCTGTTGTTTGACGTTTTGGCTCAAAATACAAAAAAAATTGTATGTGGTTTTTGTACTTGTACTTGTTGCAGGGACGAGTATACCTGGGTAATTGTACCATGCAGCTATCGACCCTAAATCTCTCACAGGATAATTCTATTATGATTTTTTTTTTTTAAATTATTGGAAAGGAGCACGGGAAGTAGCCATTCATCATACAAACAGGCAAATTTTATTAGGTTTTCTATTTCAACGAGTAATATTGGATATACCAAAACGCCAGTTACTTTTTGATCGAGCAACTGGTTATTTTTGTTTAAATTGTCCCGAAATTCACGACCCACGCTTACAATGTACTTATCAAAATTAATCAAATAACAAGTTACCAAGTATAAACTGAAAAGTTTAACAAAAATGTCAGGTTTTTAAATAAATAAATGTTGTGCAAAGTCTAATTCATAATCCTGTTTTTGCATATATGTATATTAAGGCATTTGCCAAAAGTTCATTATTCTGTTGTAGAGACCTTGTTTCTTGTAACATATGAAATAGTTAGAGCCTATCCCTCAAATTTAAAAAAGTTTTACTGGGAATATTCACTTCAAGCCCGCTATAAATAAATTTTTTTTATAATATAAACGATTTAGCGCTCTTACTTCATTTAAGTGACAAGAACAAATAATGGTTTACCACAATCTGGCTTTTATGACAATATAACAACTTTTTCAGAAAACTTGCGTTATTAAATGAAAATTATATAAAAAATTCATTTAAAAGTCATTTAAAAAAAATCACCATGTTAGTTAGCTTTTTGGTTTATTTTTGGGGTAGCTAACAACAAAAGCGCCTATTTTTACGGGATTATATGTAATTTTGTTGCGTTGTTTTGGTCTCTCGTAAACAAACTAAAATAATTGATTTGGTTGTTGCTTTTTAATGTCACTTGCTTTTTATACCCTTCACATAAGTGATAAGGGTATACATACATATATGTTTGTCATTCTGTTTGTAATTTCTTTAATATTCATCTGCGACCCTATAAGATATTTATTTTCTTGGTCCGTATGCCACCCAAAGTCGCATAGACCCGTAGGTGGTATCAAGCTATCAGAAATATCTGCAATTGCTATTGAAAAAATCACGCGATAACTGACTGAGATATAAGCGAAAAACCAAGACTACTTTTGTTTATTTGTCTAAAATTTGTATATAAAAAACTCTACGACTGCCGCCCGGAGTTGCCTGTGCACGGGTGCAATATAAGACCGACTCCCATTAATTTTTTTTCACAAACACTTTTGTATAAAATACTTACTCTACCTCCGTCCCCTAACAGAGTTGCAATATAAAGTTAAATTTTAATTTTTTTAAAATCACTCTCACAGCTACAAGGGAGCTTCTAAAAGATCGAATGTAAGCCTGACCCAAATAAATTTTTCCTCCCAAACATTTTTGTGGAGCACACTTTTCCCCTATGTCCAGCCTCTAACAGGGTTGTCATACAAAATTAAAAAAAAAATAGAAACCCCTACAACTTCCTGGAGTCGCCCTTAAAGGAATAAAATGTATCACAGACCCCCATAGTCTTTGCTAGCAAAAATATTCCTAGAGTATACTTACCCCCTATCTCCATCACCTCAGAGGGTTACCATACAAAGTTTACAAAAATTATGTAAGAACGCCCATAACTTCCCCAAAATAGGCCTAAGAGAAATAAAGTGTAGGACCGATCCCCATTAGTTTCCCTCTAAAACATACTTACCTTCTATCCCCATCGCCTAAGGGTGCTCCAATACAAAGTTTGGGAAATTGAAATAAATTCCTCTCTAGAGCTTCCATGCTGCCCGTAAATAGGTCAAATCTAGGACAGACCCTTACTCATTTTTCTTTGCAAACATTTTCCTAGAACATACTTACACTCCCTAAGGGGGCTGCCATACAAAATTTAAGCCAATTAGAGTAAAAACCCTTATACGTTGTGAAGGGTAAATAAGATTCGGCACAGCCGAATATAGCCCTCTTACTTGTTAAAAATTGCTATGGTAATGATGAAGACGATTAAGGCTAACTGCCAACAAAACGGATGGAAGCTCTTACAATAAAACTGAGAATTATTTTATTCAAATTAAAATAATTAAGTGTGTCGGTATAAATACATATATGTATGTACATATGCATAAAAGTATTGAAAAAGTACAAAGTTTGCGTCACATAAAAAATAAACTATAAAAGAAAAATAATATTAAAAGAAAACTTAATAAACAAAACACAAATAAAACGAGAAACCAACCGGCCACATACATAAATAAATATGAACTCAAAACAGTAAACATCAAAATACAAAAACAAAACTAATTGACAGCAATTATTTTAATTATTATGCGAAAAACTATACAAAATCGCGAAAATAATAAAACATAAACAAATTACAAAAAAAAATATCTTCCAATAATATAATAGTTATATTTCCAGCAGAAAGAAAAAAAATAAACAAATTTTCACTGATTAAGCGGACGACCGGAATGAGTTACTGACTAATTGTTCATTTGGTTTTGGAGACATTTCGTTTTTAAGACACACCCGTTTTGTTATTTAAGGAGTATCATTTTAATTACAAAAATGACAAGTACTAACAATAATGTATGATATATATGATCTGCGGTGCAGGTGAGTCGGCTGTCAGGCGTTCAGCGCAGGTCTCTGCATCCATATTAGAGGCCAGCCCAAGACGACACTAAATAAGGCATCATCTCGAATTTTCAATTCATTTCATATACTTTACGTGTGCACACACAAAACTAATGGTGTTTTCCTTTCTGGCAAAAATGTTACACTAATGCTACCATTCGAGCGGGTTTATGTTCCATTGAAAAAATACATGCAAGAGTGAAAACAGTTATTGTGTTCCTTTCTGAACATGTTGCACAAATAACTGGAAAGAGTGTAACATTTCTTACCCCCAATTATATTGCAGTGTAATAAAGTACCACTTTTTACAGCTGTGTTATGTAAGTAAATACTTTTTTATGCAAACGAGTTTTTAACACAGAGTGCAGTTTTTATTACAATCAAGCAATTTTCTGTTCCATTAAAACAAAAAAAATGGACAACTTTTTAAGTGTGTGTGTAAACTGATAAAAATGTTACACATACTTATTGTAACATTTTTTTTTAGAATGGAAAACACCATAAGTACTGCGTTGTATTGTTCGCCATCTCTTTTGTTTACTTAACTTAAATGAAAAATATATTCACAGTTAAGCACATTTAAGCAAACAACCACGGCACATCAATTCATCATGATCGCACACTTCCATTTAGATTCATCTCGAAACTTTACTGTTGGCGGGATGTTTCTGTTGTGGTAGTTATAAAAAACGGGGGTTGATTTTGAATGTTCATATGTATGTAATGTAATGTAATTACGCATGAGTTTTATATTGATTTGCCTGCTTGTGTATATGTTTGCTTGTGTATGTACCCACTCAACATTGTGTGTATTATTATTTGTTAACATAACAACAACATAACTCTTAAGTCTTTGTTGTTGTTGCCACACCATAGGCACAGTAATTTTTTTATCGACCACAGTCTCGACACCACTCTTTATTCTTAGCTACTCTACACTGCAGCACAAAAACTGTTTTAGCTACTCTTCATTTCAGCACTTAAACCGTTTAACCGCACAATAACACAAGAATTAGAAAATTATGCGGTTCTTGAAGTAGCTTGAATAGGACTTGGTGCAGGTCTATAATCCATATGTATGTTTAACAGCTTTGCCAGTTGGTTGCATTTGCTACACGCGTTTATGAAATTTGTCCTAAAAAAATTAGGGCAAACGCAGTATTTTGCCTATATCTAAGTCCATTGTGAACCGATCTTGCTCATTTTAAATAGCGATCATCTCAGGGATATTTCTGATAGTTTGACACCAATACCTGGTCTGTAATACCTTAATTGACTCTAGAAACTTGATTTCAACAGAAACACAGACAAACATACGGACATGGATAAACTGACTTCCTTATCTATAAGGATCCAGAGTACATATACTTTCTGGGGTCGCAAGTGGATAGTAAAAAAAATACAAACGGAATAACAAACTGATATATGTATGTCCTTATTACTTATGTTAAGGGTATAAAAACAAAGTGTCTGGGTGGCCTAGAGGTAGGCAGCGCGCTGGTGTTGCAATTCGGAGAGTTCCTGTTTCAAAATTTCAGCAATTGCAAATACATAAAAACTTTTTTTTAATTATAAATATTAAATATGTATAAAATAAAAATAATTTTTAAAACTCTTCTTCTTTAATAAAGATTCGTTAGTCAAAAAAATGTACTTTACATTTCATTTTTTGATTAATCCCTTTTACGCTTAAGTCTTTTCAAACTTACACCCAGTACATACAAAAAATTATCTAAGAAAACTTTACTTAAATCAAGCCATAGCGGTGTCAAAAGTACGGTGAGTACGGTTTTTCTTAAATCAAGTACGAAATTTCTTACTCCAAGTAAAATTTTTTAAGTACGAATTTCTTACTTTTAGCCACAATTAAGCCTAAATAGAATTGATTTAAATTCGGAACCGTACTTGATGTAAGCCAAAAAAAGATTGATTTAAGCCATAAACGGGATTCATTCGAAAATGAAATGTCATTTTTTTGACTTATGGACCTTTATTAAAGAAGAAGAACTTTATATTTTATTTTTATTTTATAATTAATTTATAATTAATTTATAATTTAAAAATTTCACTTTTGTACTTACCGAAGCTGAGATTCGAACCAGGGATTTCTGCACTACAACACAAGCGCGTTACCTCTAGGCCACCGAGACACTTTGTTTTGAAATGTAAAATAATATATTTAAACAACAAGCTTTTTTCTGCTTGATTTGTTGAAGAAATCCGGTGAGTACGGTTTTTCTTAAATCAAGTACGAAATTTCTTACTCCAAGTCAAATTTTTCAAGTACGAATTTCTTACTTTTAGCCACAATTAAGCCAAAAGAGGATTGATTTAAGTTCGGACCGTTCTTGATGTAAGCCAAAAAAAGATTGATTTAAGCCATAAACGGGATTAATTCGAAAATAAAATGTCATTTTTTGACTTATGGAGCTTTATTAAAGAAGAAGAATTTTATAGTTTATTTTTATTTTATAGATACTTTAAATTTATAATTTAAAAAATTAATTTTTTGTATTTACCGCAGCTGCGATTCGAACCAGGGATTTCTACACTGCAGTACAAGCGCGTTACCTCTAGGCCACCGAGACACTTGTTTTCAAATGTAAAATAATATATTAAAACAAAAAGTTTTTTCTGCTTGATTTGTTGAAGCAATCCGAATAGGCTTGATTTAAGAAAATGTAAGTAAGGATCGTACTTGAAAATTTCAAGAAAGATTTTGGATAAAATCAAGAATAAAATTCTTGATTTTAGAAAGCCGTTTTTCGTTCTGTGTACGGTTTCGAACTCAAATAAATCCCGTTTTGGCTTAAATGTGGTTTAAAGTAAGAAATTCGTACTTGATATCCATCCCCATCTGTACGTCTGTTAATATCAAGTTTCCGGTAACAAGTCAAAACCGAAGGGCGATAAGTTTTATCTTTATATTTTATGGTTACATATATCTTATAAATTGGCAAATTAATGCTATAGAATGGGAGCCGCATTCTAAAAAACCACATTTATTACATTTTTTATGTTTAACATTGTGGAAACTGTAACACTCCATGCTTCAAATATTTAATAGTATTATGTGTAAATTTTTCAAAGAAAATTATTTAGATAAGCTCAAAGGAAATGGTTGAGAGCTAGGGAAATGGTGACACACAAACAGACAGTTTTTTGAAGTTCTTAATACGCACACTATCGCAGTTATCGAAAACTTTCACAACTACCAAGTAATTCTAGAATAATGTGTTAATTTTGGATGCAGCAAGTGGAATGGTAGCCCCCGTATAAACAGGCCAATTTTATGAAGTTCTTGCTACGCTATACATATATTAGAAACCAGCTAAGCTATCAACCTTAAAGGTTCATTTATACATGACTTAACCATACCATAGTAAACAGGTGTTCGAACCAAACATATGGGCAGCTCTGTATTTGATTATATGTGACTTACCATTACGCCAGAACCATAACCTTAGAAATCAATTGAGTTGTTAAGGCAACGGTTATGGTTATGGCGTTATGGTAAGTAACATATAATTGAACCTTAAGCCTGTCACAAAGTAATTTTGTTCTGATATTTACATTTTAAAAACAACTTAGCTTTATACGTTTGCTGGGGTAAAAAAAGACCAATGTAAAGGGTATAAAAGCTTCGGGTACAGCCAAATGGAGAGCTTCCATTTATTTTAGGTCAGTTTCACAAGTTCTTACGTGGATCCATGGAAAATTATAGAACTTACTTTCAAAAAATTTGATAGGACCATTTCCATTTAAAAAAGATTTGCGGGTGTGTAATTTTATGGTTAGAGTCCAAAGACAAATTTAGAACGAAAAAAAGCATAACTCTCTTTTGAAAGCTGCTATAAGTATATAAATCAGTATAAACAAATGACTTGATATGGCACGGTTTCACGCCAAAAATAGGTCAAATCTGCGCTGATATTTCTGTATGGTAATTTCCGTGTTTTGTATAGTCAAAACATATTAATATTTACTGCAAATACAAAAAAAAACTAGAAATAATAAAAATAATAGACAAGAAGATAAGTCGTTTGTGTTTTCAGAGATTTCGTGTTTAATTTAAAATAATACACACGTGACATTTTATTAGTATATATGTACATACATATAAATTTTTATTAATTTTAGATTGTTTCGGAATCTGTTTCGTCTTCTAAATGGTTTCCCGCATTAAAAATATAGATTTTGTAAACATTGAACAAATCAGTTTTGATGAAGGACATTGCAATTTAAGAATTTGGCAGAAAGTGTTCAGGCAAATATCGCAGCTAATTTCACAAAAATTTAACAAACCATATGTTATAGAATACAACGACCCAAAAATTGGAGAGAAAACTAAAGAAATTCACATTTAAAAGTCTAACGTCAATCACAGTACATAATTTTACAATTAAGGTATGTATATGCACGCTGTAATTTTCACTCATCCTTCTTTAAATGAAACGCTTAATCAACTTCATCTCAAGAATTAAAAAATAGACATCTTAGTTGTACAAATAAAAACAAAAAATATTAGAGAAAATGTTTTTAATTTATTTTTATAAGCTCTCCAAACCGCTCTAAATTATCAACTGTTTTCTTACAAAAAACAAAATTAAGCAATTACTCCTGTTTAAAATATTACACCAATAATAATATTGACAATTTATTGAAAAATCTATTTGCAGTGGGAACTTGTCATTACAAAACTAACCAAATTGTTAACAATCATCACCAGTTTCAACAGACTAGGTCTGAAGGTTAGTCTCACTATCATTTTTGGTCATTACAAATATCCGCGCACACACACACATAATATCCTTACAATATACATATGTATGTATGTGTGTATGCTATGTGGGTACTATCAATTCATAGAAGAGAGTTATCAAAAACGCAAGTTGGTTCGATAAACATGCGTTTCTCTAGGATCATGTTTATATGATATCGAATTACATATAAAATTTAGGCCAAATTTTAAAACCTAGTCCGTAACGTAGTACATATGTAGTTCTTTGTTCTATAAAGATTTTATTTATACTTTTCCACATTTCAAACATGTATGTATATACATACATATATTTTTTTTATTAGACATGTTATACCAGTTCTTTGTCGTACTCCGACATATATTTTGCTGGGTTATGCATTTATGTATATGTATATGTATATACAGAGAAGTCGGTTGGTGTTTGTATACGCATTTGTATGTGTAGAGATAACGAAGGTTAATTTGACAATATTGTTGTATTTTTTATTGAAATTTTAATTTTATTAAAGAATGTATAAAAGTTTTAACAATAAACCGAATTCAAGTTTATACACATGACATGTTTTATTAAATAAAAAATAATTAAAATGAAACAAAATAATGAAAACAATAAAAAAATTACTTACAGCTGTTATAATCAACTCTAGTCTTATCATGTTCCATATTAATTTTTTTACGTTTTACATTTTTTAATTTTATGAGTTTTTCAGCACCGTAGAGCTGTTATTAACATAACAAACAACATATTAAATGTAAGAAACTTATGCATTTTTTTTTATAAAAAAAGCACTGCTAACCAAAACTTTTGCCATTAAAAAGGACAAAAAACCTTATTATAAGTGTCAAAAATACCCAACACCTATTTTACACAATTTTTTACACTTGCCAAATCATTATTTACAATGTAACAACGCGAGACGTAACATCTATGAAGGCGAAAATTACGAAGACAATTTTTTTAAATTTTAACCGGAGCTATTTTTACATACACGCACATAAGCTCTTTGCCACACATATTCTAGCATAGAGAAATTTATCAGCTAATGGCGATAAATAAAATTAAGGTAAAGTAGAGGACTCAATATACTACGACGACGTCCGTGAGTTTAAATAGAAAAATAGAATTGAAATTCTGTCACCTCGAGAAAACACTTTAAAATTGAACAACACGTAAAAACAACTTTTAACTACTTTTTCTGTAGACGTTGTTTTTTGTTGTTATATTCTGCTATCGTTAGCTTTATTTATGTATATTTTTATTGTACATAGTTGCTTTTTTAATCATTTTTATTATTAAACAAAAAAATGGAAAATAACAACGAGGTTCGGTTGTCTTTCCGTAACTACCGTCCATATACGTCGATGTTATGAATCACTCTGAGTTGCGAAAAAAGCTTGATTAAAAGCAGTGGTGTCTAGTTGTGATAGTATTAGTAGCATAACTAAGCACTGAGCGGAATACCCAAACAGCACCCGGTACAAGTGGAGCAAGAACCCAACCAAGCGAACGAACAAAATAAAGAAATAAAACATGTACAAAAATAATAAAATAAAATTTGCACACAGAAAATAATAATAAAAAGAAAACGTGAATTAATTGCCGAAGAGAAACACAGAGAGAAAGAATGAGAGCAGATTGTGTAAAAAAGTGTTGCCATTTTATTAAAATTCAATTAAAAGATTTCTAGTTTTTTTTTAGGAAATGGACGCATTAACAAAGAACGATATGCTCGAAAAGAATTTTTAAAATATTTTGCCAATTCACAAGCTCTGTCGTATTGCTTGTCCTTTAAAAAAATACGATTTTAGTAAATTCACTTGTGAATAGGGAAATTGGTTGTATTGTAACTTTATTGTATGTCAAATGGAAAACGTCAGTTTAATGTAGTTAATTAGCTCTGAGAAAACTTTTTTGAAACTTAAACGTACATAAATAAATATTTTTAGAGCATAAAAAAATGAAAAAAAAACTAAGAAATCTTACCACGTTAAAAGACTTTGTTTCCATTTGATAATATTTAAAATATAAATAAACTTTTAAGCTTTTTATTTTCATATGTTCTTCTTCAACTAAAGTTGGCATTCATGTTGTTTCATAGCATTTTACCAAACCGGGAGTGGGAGTTTTAATTTGAGGTGTATACAGTGTGCGACAAAACATACGCACGAACTTCTGTTAAGTAGAATATGTCTCAAAAAGAAAAGCAAGCACATTTGGATTTGGACCTATTTATTTTTTTTATAAAGTTAATAACCTAAATTTAATCAAATATAAGAAAAACAAATGAAAATTCTTATAAAACTTCATATTATACAATGAAACACAGCTTTTTCTATGCGACAAAACATATGCACGTCTTTAGGAAACTCAAAAAAATATTAATATTTAGTTGAGTAGCCATTATTTTTTAAAACTTCTTCACATCTCCGTAGTATGGACTCAATTAGGCTTGATAAGATTTCTCCAGAAACTTCATTCCAAGCAGCTTCCACCTGGCGAAAAAGTTCATCCGGATTTCTGCAATTATAACGGTTAATTTTACGATCTACAATATCCAATAGATTTTTTATGGGATTGAGATCTGGCGATTGAGCTGGCCATTTTAAAACATTTATTTTATTAACTGCAAACCACTCTTTGATGCATTTAGCCGTGTGTTTAGGATCGTTGTCCTGTTGATACCTCTACTTAAGCGGCATTTCCTCCTATGTATGTGGTAGCATTATGTTTTGTAGAATATCCTTGTAAACGAATCGATCCATTACACCATTTATTTTATGAATTGGTCCGATTCTATGGCCAGAAAAGCATCCCCAGACCAATACATTTACTCCTCCATGCTTAACCGTACCTTTGGTATATTGAGGGTTAAGGCGTTGTCCTTTTGGCGTACGTACCAGCCTAAATCAATCAAAACTTTTAAGATTGAACTTAGACTCATCAGAGAAGAGTACGATTTTCCATTGGGTTGTGGTCCAGTTGATGTGCTCCTTTGCAAATTTGATTCTGGCTAAACTGTTTTTGGCAGAAATAAATGGTGTTTTTGCACTTCTATATGATTTTAATCCACCTTCAACAAATCGTCTTTGGATGAATCTAATCGAGACATTCAAGTTTAACTGACTTGCAACTGATCTTGCTGAGGTAATTGGATCCTTTTTTTATTAAGCGCAGTATTGCCTGGTCGTCCCGTTTGCTGGTTTTCCGGGGTCTACCACCTCTGTGTACGGTTGCCAACTATCCTGATGAACAGAAACGGCTTACAATGCGAAAAATGACACTGTGGTGAATTCCAAATTTATTTGCAATCGACGTTACTGATTCCCCTTTATTATAATCATTTATATTTATTTTCTTTTATATGATCGGAATATTTGCTGTAAGCCATTCTTTTATTAAAATATTGCAAACTATGACCGATGACTTTGAAAAAATATAAATATTAATAAACATGTGCAAAATGTTTCAAATTATTCCGTTTATATCTAAAAAATTGTGCATCTCATTTAACGGTTCTTTTTGTTAGTAATTTGTTAGAAAAAATGGAGAACATAAATTCCAACTACTTCGTGCATTTGTTTTGTCGCATGTAAAATAGCGGTTTTGTAAGTTTATTATTAATTTTTTTTTATTAAACATTTTTTTTTCTTTGTTTTTGTCTTGTGTTAGTAAAAGGACTCTATTATCATTACAAAAAAATAACGCAAGTAAAAATACGAATGAAATTTTCTACATTATAAAGATATCTGATTGTAAGTACAATCTCGTGCATATGTTTTGTCGCATACTGTATATATTATATATATTAATAATAAGCAATTTTCATTAAAATACTAAAAACCCTAATTTGAATTGAATTAAGAATATATTAATCATTAAAAAGAAATACTTTTGTGGTGTTATTCATCACATACTGAAAAGATTTTATCAAAATTATTGCATAAGTGAAACATTTCCAGGTCTAAAATAAACACAACACATTTAAAACATAAGAAAAACAATCGGAAAATTAAAACACAAAAATTAGCGTTACTTTGCGAAGGGGGCATAATGGAAATTTTTCAAAAATATATAACTTAAATAGTAATAATTAATAGTTAGTGAGTTATGCCTTTTAAAAAATTTTTAAAATCTTCGTATAGTTTTTTTCGAAATACCGGATCTAAAAAATTGCCGATAATCCTCTTTTTATATCTTTCACATTAGTGATAAGGGTATATATAAGTTTGTCATTCCGTTTGTAATTTCTTTAATATCCGTTTGCGAACCTATGAAGTATATATTTTCTTTATCCTTACAGATAAGAAAGTTGATTTAGATGTTCGTTAATCTGTTGGAATCAACTTTCTAAAGCCCCTTCAAATTTCTCGGACCTGCTTGTGGTACCAACATATTAGATATACTTACGAGAATATTGCTATTAAAATTCAGCGAAAACGCCCTATAACTGACGAGATAGAAGCCAACAACCACGACTACCTATTTATTTCTCAAAAATTTTTACATAAAAGCCTCTACAACTGCCCCCGAGTTGCTCCTACACGGGTGCGATGCAAGACCGACTCCCATTATTTTTCCGCCCTCTAACAGGGTTGCGATAAAACGTTTTAAATTTTTTTCAAATCGCTCCCACAGCTTCCAGGGTGCTTCTACAAAGGCCAAATGTAAGACCGACTAATCCTTTTTTCCAGCCCCTAGCAGTGCTGTCATGTTAAATTTGAAAAAATTAGGGCAAAAACTTCCCTACAACTTCCCCGGAGTCTCCCCTGAAACAATTAAATGTATCACAGACCCCCATTAGTTTTCCCTCCCATACATATTCTTAAAACATACCTAACCCCTATCTCCATCACCTAAGGGGGTTGCCATACAAAATTTACAAAAATGATGTAAAAACGCCCAGAACTTTTCAGAGTGGGCCTTAGAGGAATAAAGTGTACGACAGACCTCCATTAGGTTCAAATCCCGGCTACGGAAAGTACAGAAAAATATGTTTAATTATAAAAATGAGTTTTCATTCTTAGATTAATCTTGTTTACACTTGGATCATTCTTTATAGACTTATATGGAGTACGATTCCGAACTTAAATTAATCCAGTTTTTTGCTTAAATTTGGCTAAAAGCCAGAAACTCGTACTGGATAAATCGTACTTGGCTTAAGGAAATCCGTACTCACCGTACTTTGAAATGGGATTTTTTAATAATTAGTGTTATCAGAAAATGATTTTCTTAAAGCTTGAATTTCAGAAGTTTACTTAAATTAAAAATAAAAAAAGTTTATTAAAAACGCCTCTTAAAAACATGACCAGTACTGTATGGCAGTGAGCACTAAAGAACAATAATAACCGATTTATTCAGGCCCATATTAAGCCACGCGTGATATGATTTTAAAAGGATGATTCTCAATGGTCCAAAGTGGACGTCATTTGTAAATGGCTGATACTACTTCTAGATCAGTAGAACAACATAAGGCTGCGGAACCCGTTTTAGCAGACTGACACGAATAAATCGACTTTACTCACCCTTATTGTCTTTGGCGTTGGCGTTTTTATTTTTTTAGTACCGTCTAACAAATACGCCAATGCTAAATAAATAGCACCCTTGCCTCTGTTGTGTCGAACTCGACAACATTCGACACAACAACGCCAAATACAATAAGGCTGAATGTTTTTAATTAGGTATAAAAGATCTGAATCAAATGATTTTTGAGCATAATGTAGTTACAACGTACAACTACTGTTGTCTTTAGTTGTTGATAAAACTTAAGTACTTAAGTGAAGTGAAATTTAAAAACATACAAAAACTATATTTTAATAATAATTAGCCTGTTCGGAAATGCATCACTGCGCTGCATCACGAGTGCAAACTTTTACAAAAACGGAAAAAAGTTTTAAAAAAGGTGATTAATGCTACATTTGTAGTCATTTTTACCTAAAAAAAACATTTTTGAGGTAAATCAGTGCATTTAAATACGCTTTTTGCTACCCTAAGAGTCATAATGCACCGCAGTGATGCATTTCCGAACTGGCCTATTCACTTAGACTGTAGTAAAGTGCGTTAAGAAATACAAAACCACTCATCGCTTTTTAAAAGTTAGCAGGAGAGATAAAAAGAGTATGTTAAGGCCCCTAGGATATTGTGGTCTTGTTCAAGCAAATCAATTAGGCATGCATTTATGCATATTTCTATACCCATCCAAACTAAATATGTATGTATGTACCTATATTAAGACCATAATTAACAGTTCAAAAACGCAAAAGAGAGTGTATTTAAAAAATGGGTTGCTCATTTGACCCCTGTTTTGGCAAAAATTAATTCCAGCCTAACTTTGGAAGACTTCTTCCTTATTTTAACAAATAAATGATTACTTTATGCTATGTCCAGCGTGCCAGTGTCACTTTTTAGAGTTCCCTAAAATCTTTTTTAACTTTTAAAAGGGTTTTGTTTGTAATATTTAAAGACTTATAAATTTTCACTTGATATTATTATTTTTTTCGCAAGCAAATACTGGGTATTGTAATTTTATTTAGCTAAATAGATTCTTCTAAAATACCCAGTGTCTAAAGCTCAGTGTCATATTTGCTTTTAGATTCTTTATTAAAATCGTTTCTTCGAGCATATCAAGTTGAAACAATCAAAATCGAATCGACCGTTGCATTTTCTAGACAACAAGTTACAGGGTAATTTTATCTGATGTGTTCTTTATCAAGTAGCAATAGCAAAATTGACTTTTTGCCAAGAAAACGCGTAAAATTAACTTATTAACTCATCCTTAATATCATAACTTTTTAACAATCAAAAACTGGTGAAATGACGTACCAGGTGATTGCAACATAATAATGCAAATAAAGTAACTCTTTATTTTTTTCTTTTTTATATATGAAATTTTAAACTAAAATAGAATTTCCTATTCAATATAAAAAAAGTAAGAGAGTCAAATGTCTGTCCGGAATTGCGGCCACCTGGTACATGATTTCACCATGAGACATAAAAAATTGTTTCAAATTTTTACAAGTAAAATTTTTACTTACAATAATTTTTTAAACAGCTGTTTGGTGTCTGCCTATACAGCAAAAACTAAGAGCATTAACAATGAAAAAAATGAATTTTCTTGCAAACTTATTCTGGTAAAACGTGCATTTATTTTTTTATATAGATATTTGCCAAATTTCTTTTTTTTCTCTCTCGTTGCAAGTATATATTAATAAGTTCATAAGCACACCTATTTTTATGATGACCAGTAGCGAATTTTGTAGCAGTAACTTATTCTACTTTTCTATGTTTATAATTTATTTTATTGCATTTCATAATTAAGGCCTTTAATATATTTTTCACCTTTTCCTTCTATTAACAGCTTAGACAATATTGAATAAACTATGAATTTTATACAATGTTCTCCAGTCCCCAAACCAACATGCTACTTTGCGTAATTTCGAAGTGTGGAATGGTCGAAATCATGGCGCAATTATGAGTATCAGGTGGTGTCGATTCTACAACAACAAAATTTGGTGAATATAATTTTCGTTTTTGTTGTAGTTTTCGTTGGCTCTGTTGTCAAAAAAAGATATGTAAAAGTAAACAACTTTGACTACCCAGCCTCGATTTATGCATGAAAAAAGTAGATCAGCTGTGCTTGTAACACCACCTGGTACGATTATTTCACCATGGTCGAAATCGTTTTTAGCTCGCATGTACACTATAAAGACGCAAAAGCATACAAATACTAGCTCTTTTTTTACTTTAGTTTAAAACGCAATTGTTTCCAACACCACCATCCTCCTTATATTAAAAATTGTGTTGCGTAGTATGGCAACACTATATTTTTTCTCAGCTGATTGAATAAATAATAATAAAAGTAAATAACCTACAACAGCAACATATTACTCCCAATCTCAAGATACATAAGTACGTTGTGTGTTTCCTTCTTTTTTTTAGCTTTTTGTTTTGACACATTACAGTCTGTCCGTTTATTGCTTCTATTCGTATTACCTATTGTTCGTATTCGTACCATTTTAGTGTAAGCTGTTAAACTACTTTCTCTTTGCCAACGCAAGCGCCGTACAGCACAATCTCACAACATTTATTTTAATAAATTGTATAAAGTTTTTTAGCCTCAGAGGAAAGAGGAATTTCTTTCTTGTAATTGCTGTCATCGTAGTTGTTGGCCAATGCAAACTAACGCTAGTGTAACAAAGCAAAACAAGCAAAGTCCTTTTACACATGAAACAACAACATTGTGCGTGTGTTTATATATATTTTTCGGAGGTCTACTTACGTTTTATTTTTCGTCTAATGTTGGTGCTGCTAGATTTTGAAAGGCATTTGAATGACTTCAAAATGTTTTACATTTAATAAGTCAAATAAAGTAAGCATTTGAATTTGAGGTGATTTAAAATAAGTATGTACATATGTGTATACGTATGTTTGTATGTAAATAAATTTATTTTCCTGCGTAGGTGGACTTATGTATAAAAGACATAAGTTAAGGAGATTTATACTTTTTTCCTCTAACAGTTATTTATCTCCTAATTTTTTTTATTTAATCACCGGTACCACTTTGCTTGTTACAAACAAAAGAGCCAAAAAAATGTCGCAGTGCCTGCCTGCCTGCCTGCCCTTAAGTTAACAATAAGTTGTCAATTGCTTGCACACACTCCATTTGCACAAATTGTACCCGACAGTACAATGAGTTGTGTGGTAGGTAGTAAATCTTATAAGGTGGTTTTGTTTGACTGTCGCTTTACTAGATTAGTTTTATTTGACTATTGGGAGAGTTGTCGTCATTGTGTATGCAATTGTTTACGCAAACCAGTTTGACATGAAGTTATAGAAGAGAGAAAGCTTAAACCATGTTAGACTTGCCGGGATTTTGAGTGTAAAAATTAGGAACACAAAAAATTTAAAAAGCAATTTACCATATGTATTACTACATATGTATATCATATACTGTAAGGAATAAATTTATCTCCGAATCTCAAAAAACTTTTTCAATACCATGGCGCAATTATGAGTATCAGGTGGTGTCGATTCTACAACAACAAAATTTGGTGAATATAATTTTCGTTTTTGTTGTAATTTTCGTTGGCTCTGTTGTCAAAAAAAGATATAAAAGTAAACAACTTTGACTACCCAGCCTCGATTTATGCATGAAAAAAGTAGATCAGCTGTGCTTGTAACACCACCTGGTACGATTATTTCACCATGTTCAATACGTTTTAAATAAGTCTTGATGTGATAACAGGTTAATTTGACCGATCCTACTTTCATTTTAGTTTTAAAAGAAAGCAAACCAAAGTTGCTCCTTAACCAATTTACGCCTGCCGTGTCAATTTGGAAACAATTGCTTGTTCAGGGCAATATCCAACTTATATTTGCATTATTTATTTGCTTAAGCTGCAGACATTAATTATATTTTATATAAAAAAAAATATTTTCGTTTTGCGATTTTGTGGTAAAAATCCAAGATATATAATTTATATTAACAATTTAAAACAGTTTGAGTCATGTGACCACTTCAGCCTCAATTAAGTGGCCGCATGCCACTATCTAAATATGGGCGATTCCATTGTGACAGGTGTGACATGTTAATCAGGTTTTGGCTCATAACTGCAACAATTTAAAATTTTGATTTTATCTATAGATTCTTAACTATATACCTTAATATAGAAAGGCCCTAGCCCGTATTTTCTTATAAGCCCCGATTTTTGTATATAAGCCAAAAAAATATTAGGGTAACGATACATACGATAAAAACAAAATTTAAAAAAAAAATCGTTTTTTACTCAAAAAAAAAAAAAAAAACAAACGGACTAGCACTATTTCAAAATTTTCAACCCTAAGGGAACTAAATAAAATCTATTGTTTGGTTCTTATTTTGTCACTTTTAAACTAAACTACTTTAACGTTTTAGGTACTTTTTGCATTTTTTTTTAAGAAATAAAAACAGAAACCAAATTTAAATGTTGGAACCTTAGGGGTAAAAAAAATTTAAGAATTATATTTTGGTACTTGTAAGGTACTTTTCGAATATTAAAAACTAAAGATAGGTCTGAAAAATATATGTTTATTTTTTTTTTTACTTTTTTTAAAATTTTATGACGTCTAGACGAAAAAAGATACAAACTAAACTCAAATTGCGTCCGAGTGGCTTAAAAAAACATAAAATTTACTTCTATTGGCCCAGATTAAGGCCGAAAGTCAATTATTTAGTAGTTTTAATATGTTATAATCATGTTTTTGCTTTTTGAGAATATACGTATAGAAATATGAAAGAAAATACTATGGACCCCGAATAAGGCCGGAAGTCAACTAGAGAACAAAAGGTATTTCTCTCACATTTTTGGTATTTTTTCAGATTTTGAGATTATGAGTTTTAAGATATGAATATAACTTCAATTCACTCAGATTGAGTTTGAAAATCAATTAGGGTTTCAAAAAGAACTTTTGGTATTTTTTTTGCATTTTTTGAGATAATGAGTCTGAATATGTGAAATTAAGGATTTTTAACCCAGATTGCAGTCGAAAGTCAATAAGTTATTATCTTTTACATATTATTGGTATTTTTACATTTTTTGGGAATATACGTATAGAAATATTAAAGAAAAAGCTTTGTACCCCGATTAAGGCCGAAAGTCAACTAAGTGGACAAAAAATATTTCTCTCACATTTTTGGTACTTTTTTCCAATTTTAAGATTAAGTCTTAATATATGAAATTAACTATTATTGACTAGGATTGAATTCGAACGTCAATTAGGTGGTCAAAAAAAAAAAATAATTAAATAAAAACAACGATTTTTGTAAGAGGTGATAAATTAGATTTGACTGGAGCTAAATGCTTAAGATAGCATCTCTGGACAATTGAACGTTTAAAAAACATATGAAATAAAGGCACCAGAACCTAATTAGATAAAAAAAAAATGTTAAGAACAAGTAAACAATACTGTAAAGTAATGCAACCAATACAACATAATAACACGGCATTCAGACTATGTTACTTGTAACACGTTACTGTAACATGTTAAAAATTTTTGAAGGCGAAGGAAGTAGAGAAGGCAGAGACGTTACAAAAGTAACACGATTTCTGTTTTTCATTATACTTTTTGAGGTTTCTCTTTTGACGTTTTCGTTTTTTCTTCTATTTTTTTTCATTCTTTCGTATATGCCATGGTGCAATTACCTTTAAGGTAATTGTACCTTACAATTAAGGTAATTGTACCATGGTCAAAACGTTCAAGATGAAGAATAAACAACGAAACCAAAACAAAAAATAAAAAAGAGACAAGTTTGTAGTAACATAATGTAAATGCTTGAAGTTTTTGGAAGTAACTTTAAAACGAAATAAGAAAAGTCATGTTACAAGTAACATAGTATGAATGCCGTGTAAGGCAAATAGCGAGTATTTTCTCTTAATATTACAAATAAAATGTCCAGTTAAATTTAACCTTGGCAACACTGATATTTTGAAAAAAAAACCCACATTTATTGCAAGCAAAATGGATTTATACACAAGGTGGTGTCATTTCGTCATGTTATTATTGCTCTCCCAGCCGTCAAAAGCTGCATACTTTACGTTCGTTTGCTTGTGTGTTATTTTGTATTTTTTTGACGTCTAGATGTTTGTCCCCCGATTTACATTGTAAAATTGTTATAAGGTTGTTGGTTTTTGTAGTAATAACGCTACCATCTTGGATAGATCCACCTTGATTGCAAGTTTTTGCGCTATTTTTTAAAAAAAATTAGCAAAAAAAAAACTAAAAAGATAAGATACAGGGAAACAAAAAGTGCTGAAAATTAAGGAAATTCCTTTAAAGTATAACAATAAAAATATAAATGGAAGACGTGGTGTATGTGTAAATTGTGTATGTGCAGTTATACACATAATGTTAAAAACTAAAACAGCAACTACGACGAAAACAATTTCCCTTTTAAAGAGAATTTAATTCTAAAAAAAAATATAATTTTGAAGGACCAACAAGGGGGGATAACAAACAATTCATTAATAAAAAAAAAGGACAAAAATGTGAATCATTCGTACAGAGGTCGGGTGTTGAAGGCTTGAAATAAAAGTGGGTGTAAGGAGTTGAAATAACAAAGTGCATACTTAAATACATATACATACATATGTAGTCGTTATGGGACTTACATATACATACAGAAGATAATATCGGTTTTGTAACTTTAGTTAAAGGTAAGATAAAAAGTAAAATAAAAACCAAGTAGTTTTTTTAAATTTTGTATGGGGGGTTAGGTGGTGGAGAAAGGGGGTGAATATATTTTAGGAAAATATTTGCAAGGAAAAATAAGTTGGGGTCAGTCCTACATTTGACCTATCCACGTATACCCTAAAAGCTGTAGGGGGTACTTATTACAATTTCCCAAACAGTGTATGGGAGCGCCGTTGGCAATGGAGATAGGGGATAAGTATGTTCCAGGAATAAGTTTTTGGGAGGGAAAAGTAATGGGGGGTCTGTGATACATTTTATTCCTATAAAGGCGACTCCGGGGAAGGTTTTTTTACCATAATTTTCAAATGTTGTGTGTCAGCTCTTTTAGGGACTCGAACTAGAGGGTATTGTCTATAAACATGTTTGGGAGAAAAAATTAATGGGAGTCGGTTTTAAATTGTCAAACTTATATCCTTTTCACTTATATCAAGGGTATAAAAACTAAAATAATAGTGATGATGGTGTAAGCAACAGATAAGAATGATGACGTTATTGAGTTATGCTTACAGAAAACAATTAAAATTTGTAACACTCGGAATAAAGCGAGTTGGCTACTTTCATTATATACAAATACATATATGTATGTCCGTTTGATTGTTGTGGTAGTATTTGCAACTGGTGTTGTTACTTTTCAACCTAAATGGGATTTCCGGTAATAATACAAATAAACTAACACAAAGCAAGTACGAATTCATGTATTTCAGCAATAAACATGATTTTGAAGCAAAAAATATTAAAGGAAAAGGTTGTAAAAGAGGACATTTGTCCTTTATATTTGGTGGGATCAGCAAATACTTTTTCAACTAACTATATTTATGATTTCATTTTTCTAGTTTCAAGAATTTACCAATTACGCAAAACATTGTAAACGCAACACTTTCCCGCCTTTGGTGAGTGTAAAAGTGTGGGTTAAGAAACACCCAAACATTGTAAGGCATGAAACCAAAGTCAAATCAAAATAATGATGAGTCATAGCAGCACAAGTGCTGACATGAGGAATAAATTATAAAAAATGTATTTATTGTGGGTATATATGAAACTTTAAGGATTTCATCATATTTTAATAAGTAAAAGTAAGAAGCAAAAAACAAAAATATTGGGGTTAACTAATTGTGTTTAACATTATGTTTAGTTTTTTTTTTGTACAGATTGGGACTAAAAATCATCCATCTTAACCCAATAATTGACATTTTTTTTCTTTTTCTTGTTAAAGACCCAATTATAAAAAAAAAATCAAACAACACAAAAAAAAGCCAGAAGTTGTAAATTGTATAACTCAATTCATTAAATCTATTTAATTGCTTGTTTTTTTTTTTTTTTTAATTTTTAAACAACAAAATCCTTGTGATTTTTTTTTTTATCAGAAGTCTATTTATTTACGTAAATATTATGTTTCCTAATTACTTACAAAGAAAAAGACTAATTTTTTTTTCTTTTTCCGAAAAAAGCTCATTATTGCATGTAAAAGACTTTGGATCAGTTTCAAGGATCTGTCATTATGTTTTCAGTTGATATGCCAAAAGAAAAACAAAGTAATGATAATAAAATTATGACAGCAACTAAAAAATTACATCAAACTCAACAAATACATGTCCGTGCGTAGGTGGTCTTAACTTATGGACATAAAAACAAACACTCAAAGATTGTGGAAAGATGAGGGCATCAAAATGTTCAGCATTAGTTTTTATTAATAAAGAATCTAAAATTGTTAATTATTTTATAGGTATTTGTTTATTTAATAAATTTCTTATTGTCTGTTGTTTATGAGACTCAGTATGATTTAAGTAAGTTTTTCTAATTTAGGAATTTAAAAATTCAAATCGTTGAACCTCTACTCAATTGATTAAATCGACCTTAAAATGCCGTATTTAAAAAAAGTTGTGCTTAACGAAATTAAAAAAAAACATTTGTCATTATTAAAAAAATAATAACTGTTAGTGGAGTTCATAGAGCTCTCAATACTTATTACTCTGTGAATATGTCCTCCGTTTTGTCACATTTAAATGTAAAAGCCGAAACTTGCCACCACTTGGACCTACTGACAACCCAGAGAGCTGTTAAACTTTTTAGTTTTGCCAGTCGCTACTCGTTAAATATTTAGTTTGTTAACCTGGTAGTAATAAAATCAATTTCCATAATTTCATATTTAGTTCAGAAATTTCTAATTCAGTTTCAAAAATCTGTATTTACATTTCAGAGTTTTCTAATTGCATTATGGAACATTCACAAGTATAAAGATCTGATATACAAAAACAATATTATAAAATGCAAATTGAAAATTCTGAAATACAATCATAAAATTTTGGAATTTAAATGGAATTCGAAATTAGGGCTAATCCATAATAAATTATAAAGTCGAGTTTTGAAAGATTTAAGTTTTTTTGTATGAAATTAATTTGAGCTAAATTTGCTTTCAATACCGATTTTAAAAATAAATTTGCCAGGACCATTTCATTATCAATTTGCAGAGGTTGAATGTGATTTTCGAGAGTATGACTTATCATAGACTAACATGGTGCAATTATCTGTATCAGGTGGTGGCGATTCTACAACAAAAAAATTTGGTGGATAAAATTTGACAACCAGCCAGGAAGGTTGTCGTTTGATTCACTTAAAAGGAAAATATAATTTGATCCGTATAGTTGAAGATGAGTACTAAAACATTTATTGAAACGTTACATATATCCGCCGACACGCATAATACCACGTATACTTCGACGGCTTAATATAAAAAGGGCGCAACTAGACTTTTTTGTTCCTTAACAGGAAAAAAAAAACAGTATATACAATTGGTACCGTGAAATAACTCCCAAATGAAATAACTCCCAATGGAAAAAATGAAATAACTCCCAACGAAAATGAAATAACTCCCAACCGAAAAAAATGAAATAACTCCCAACGGTAAAAATGAAATAACTCCCAATGTTTAGGAGTTATTTCATAAAAGCCACAAAAAAGTGAAATAACTCCCAAATGAAATAACTCCCAACAATAAAGAAATAACCCCCAATTACAAAACAAATAATTGTTTTATGAAATAAGTCCCAACGAAAATGAAATAACTCCCAACAAAAACGAAATAACTCCCAATTAAAATACACCTTTTGTATCCATAAATTAGATGTTACTAACGTAAAACTATTTTCTAAACAAACAAACCAAATGACTGCCGGCCTCCGTCTGGACGCAGGATAAGTAAACTCTCGTGGATCAAACCGCCAGCTTCGTTACAGCTTTAGGACAGGCGCGTGGACTTTAAGCACCTTTTTGGTTAAATAATTTTTTTAATGAAAAGGAGTTTAGATAGACGGCCTTCGGCCGGGCGCAAGGAAAAAAAACTCCAGTGCATTCGATCCGCCGGCTTCGCAGTAGCCTTCGGCCAGGCAATGGACTTTAAGCTCTACTGCTCTCCATATAAAGCTTCGCAAATAAAACATGAATTTTATGACACTTTAGTTATGAAGCTGCAAATACTTCCGATGCACTACAGTGTAAAGTATATTCCCCGGCCGAAGGCTACTGCGAAGCCGGCGGATCGAATCCACTAGAGTTTTTTTTCCTTGCGCCCGGCCGAAGGCCGGCTATATATGCCATTTTTTTTAAACCCAAAATTTTCAATTAATTGTCCCCTTTTGTATCCATAAATTAGATATCACTAACGTAAAATTATTTTCTAAACAAACAAACCAAATGACTGGCGGCCTCCGTCTGGACGCAGGATAAGTAAACTCTCGTGGATCAAACCGCCAGCTTCGTTACAGCTTTAGGACAGGCGCGTGGACTTTAAGCACCTTTTTGGTTAAATAATTTTTTTTAATAAAAAGGAGTTATTTAGATAGCCGGCCTTCGGCCGGGCGGAAGGAAAAAAAACTCCAGTGCATTCGATCCGCCGGCTTCGCAGTAGCCTTCGGCCAGGCAATGGACTTTAAGCTCTACTGCTCTCCATATAAAGCTTCGCAAATAAAACATGAATTTTATGACACTTTAGTTATGAAGCTGCAAATACTTCCGATGCACTACAGTGTAAAGTTTATTCCCCGGCCGAAGGCTACTGCGAAGCCGGCGGATCGAATCCACTAGAGTTTTTTTCCTTGCGCCCGGCCGAAGGCCGGCTATATACCCACGTTTTTAAAACCCCAAAACTTTTAAATAAATGTCATCTTGTATACTAGCGTGATTAAATTTTTTTAAATGCTCTGGTATATACACTTGCTTTTAGTAAAATGAAATAACTCCCAATAAAAATGAAATAACTCCCAACAAAAATGAAATAGCTCCCAATAAAAATGAAATAACTCCCAATAAAAATGAAATAACTCCCAATGATAGAAAATGAAATAACTCCCAACAAAAATGAAATAACTCCCAACACTTTGAAAAAATGAAATAACTCCCAACAAAATTTCATTGGGGGTTATTTCATTTGGGAGTTATTTCATTATGAAATAACTCCCAATGAAAAATAATGAAATAACTCCCAACGCATTGGGAGTTATTTCATTATGAAATAACTCCCAATTTGTATGGAAAAAAAATTGGGAGTTATTTCATTTTTTCATTGGGAGTTATTTCATTTGGGAGTTATTTCACGGTACCTATACAATTTAGGCATATAAAAGGTTTAAATATAATATTTAATAAAAAGAGTCAACAAATTTAATTTTAAATTTAAAAAAAAAAACAAAACAAAAAATTTATGATGAACTAGACATTTATTACGCCCTTTCTATATTAAGCCTAGATTTGTTTAAAAAAAAAACTGGATTGACTTGGTACAATCAAACATATATTAAAAGCAAACTCCATAAATCATAAAAATTCAATCTGGAGGAAATATTAATCAAAAAATCACAATTTTTTATATACAAAATTTTTTGTGATACGCCTAATGATTTCTTCTTGGTTATTATTTCATAATAAAACTCAATTTTTTATTACTTAGGCAAGAAAGGTTCATAAACTTACAAGGGACACATTATCTATATACATACATATGTTTTTGCAAATTTCAATTGTAATATTTTTTAAATTTTTAAATCAACGCTAAGACTTATAAATTTGTTTTACAAGAATTGACTGACTGCTAATATTGATATAAAACAAACATTTATTTGATTACGAGTTTTTAAAATCAAGCCAACACAAAAAAGGGCCTAAACATGTTTCTTTTGTTTTTGGCTTTTATTTATTGTTTTGCTGTTGTGTAGGAATTTTTGCTGTTTTAAAGATGGTTTTTCTGGGTCTGGTTGAGCAAGTTTTTGTTTTTCTTCTTTTAACTTATTTTTTGTGCAACAACAGTATTAAACAAAGTAAATATAGAAAAAATAAAATTTTGATGGTCTGATTGTTAGTTGAATCGTTAAAAAAATTAAAACAAAAATGCCATATAATAAGTAAATAAGAACTGACTGGTCTTGTCTTTGTTTTAGCTGTTAAAAAGTTTTCGAGTTCAAAAAGCTGTTTTTTTTTTTATTTACTTTGTAAGATGATACAGAATGAGATCAAGTACGAAACTGTATAACTATTTACCAGCACATAAAATATATTCACCTTAAAACAAAAGAATCAAAAAAGGAGTGATATTTGTTGCGTACATTGAAACTTTCACAATATTTTGAAATTTAAAAATACATAATATTCAAACAACGAAAATTATTTTGGCGATATGCAGTTTGAAACAAAAAATTTGTTTATCGTAGTATTGGAACACTTGGATCGGTGCGTGTATTAAGCTGCAGAGCATACTATATCTGCCGTACAAGGCAAAATCCTGCCAAAATTTTCCTTTTTAACTGAAATGCAAATTAATATTTTTGATGAAGATCAATTAAGGGCACTGTGCATGGTTTTCCACTTGGCCAAGCGCCGTTACAGAGAACAGGCTTAAAATTTAAAAAACTGAAGCATCCTTTTAAACAATATTTATTTCTACTGTTAAAAAAAATTAAAGAAAATGCAGATATTTTTTACTTTATCTAAGAACACTACAATAAATTATACGTGTATACATATATATGTAAGAGTAAATAAGCCTCTGGCCATAAGGTTTTCGTTGAAAACATTATCGTTTATGCACCAACGTTGATGATTTCTAATAGCAATTGTATTTATTAAATTTTTTTTAGATTAATATCAATAACAAGACGGTAGAAGACTTTATTAAGCTTTGGAAAGTTGATTTAGCAGACTGACATTTCCTGTAAATAATATGTAAAAATAAATAAATAAAAATAATATTTTAAGGTCGCCGATTACAAACTATTGTTCTTTAAATATTTTGTTCTGCATTTTGCATAACTTATGTACATATGTATTATTGTATGTATTTTGAAGCTCCTAAAAATAAATACATGTTTTTTGGTTTGTTCTTTTTTTTGAGAAAAAAATAAAAAAAAATTATTTAAAACCGTACAAATTTCGATCCATAAATTAATGGTCACCCTAGTAATGTATCAGTTTTGTTTACTATCAAACTCGCAAAGTGAGTAGAGTCATATTACTCAATTGAATGTCTTTTTTTTAAGAAGAAATTGTTTGATAATTGTATTTATTAATTTTAATTTAATTTTTTACATATTTTTAAAACTTTAATTTAATTTATCTCTTTTCCAAATTCGTGTGCTTTTTACGTCCAAAGAATTAAAATCACTTTTGAAGTTACAATGAAGAAAAATAAAAAATTCACGTCAAATAAAAATCAAAAAAAGAATAAAGGCTTCAGTTTTAAATTTTAACTTTACATCTGCTTTTTTGCAAAAGTTGTTAAGAAAAAAAGAGACCAAAGCAGAGAGAATAAATAAGGGCCAAAAAAGAAATGCACGCCAAATATTATCGAAATGAACAAAAAACAAGTAAGAGCGCTATATTCGGCTGTGCCGAATCTTATATACCCTTCACATTGGTCTTTAAATATACCCAGCCGAGTAATTTTGTACTGCAAATAATATAATAAAAAACCTTGTGCGAGTTTTAAAGCCCATAGAAAAAATAACAAAATTTTAACGTTCATATAAATAATAGAAATAGACGAAGAAGATTTGAGGTCGAAAGTTTTAAAATTTTTCGACATTATCCATATTTAAAGGTTAATAAAACTTATTAAATGTTCTAGTCCCGCTGCTCTTCTCAAACTTTTTTTCCAAAATGTATAAATTATTTGATTATTACTTTTTGTAGAATATTCTAAGTCGATAGCTGTAAAAGTTTTCCAGAAAAAGCGTAACGAAAATTTTATAAAAATTGTTAATTTGTATGGGAGCTACCCCTTCTTCATCCCCCACCCGAAATTTTTTTTCTTTAAAGCGTAGGCCTTGTGTTCCAATTACTTTTTGTAGAACATTTGATGTGGATATCTGTTATAGTTTCCGAGATATAGCGTATCGAATATTTTATAATAATTGTCGATTTGTATGGGAGCTACCCCTTTTTTTGCCCCCACTCAATAAAATTTTTCTTCAAAGCGTAGGCATTCTTGCCTAATTACTTTTTGTAGAACATTTCATTTCGATATCTTTTATAGTTTCCGAGATATAGCGTATCGAATATTTTATAATAATTGTCGATTTGTATGGGAGCTACCCCTTTTTTTGCCCCCACTCAAAAATTTTTTTCTTTAAAGTGTAGACCTTTGCGTACAATCACTTTTTGTAGAACATTTTAAGTCGATATCTGTTACAGTTTCCAAAATATAGCGTATCGAATATTTTATAACAATTGTCGATTTGTATGGGAGCTACCCCATTTTTTGCCCCCACTCAAAAAATTTTTTCTTTAAAGTGTAGACCTTTGCGTACAATCACTTTTTGTACAACATTTTAAGTCGATATCTGTTAAAGTTTCCGAGATATAGCGTACCGAACATTTTATAACAACTGTCGATTTGTATGGGAGCTACCCCTCTTTTTGCCCCCGCTCAAAAAAATTTTTCTTTAAAGTGTAGATCTTTGCGTACAATCACTTTTTGTAGAACATTTTAAGTCGATATCTGTTACAGTTTCCGAGATAGAGCGTATCGAATATTTTATAACAATTGTCGATTTGTATGGGAGCTACCCCATTTTTTGCCCCCACTCAAAAAATTTTTTCTTTAAAGTGTAGATCTTTGCGTACAATCACTTTTTTAGAACATTTTAAGTCGATATCTGTTATAGTTTCCGAGATATAGCGTATCGAATATTTTATAATAATTGTCGATTTGTATGGGAGCTACCCTTTTTTTTGCCCCCACTCAAAAAAATTTTTCTTTAAAGTGTAGATCTTTGCGTACAATTACTTTTTGTAGAACATTTTATGTCAATAGCTGTGACAGTTTCCGAGATATAGCGCATAAAATATTTCACCAAATTTGTGCAATTGTAGGAAAAATACCCCTTCCCCTGGTCCTATCTGAAAAAACTTTTTCCATTATTTAGGTCCCTTCTTTAGGAGTATCCGTGCCAAGTTTTGTGGCAAGAGTGATTATACTTACTGAGATATATAGGGATATATGCACGGATTTTGTCCTAAAAAAAATGGGTTACTCTGGGTTTTCGCTTATATCTCGGTCAATAGTGAACCGATTTTGCTGATTTTAAATAGCGATTGTTAGCGGGATATTTGTAATCGTTTGACACCATTTACTGATCTGTATCTTTTTATCTGACTCCGGAAACTTGATTTCAACAGACGGACAGACGGACAGACAGACAGACAGACAGACAGACAGACGGACAGACGGACATGGCTATTTCAACTTCCCTATCTATAAGGATCCAGAATATATATACTTTATGGGGTCGCAAATGAATAATAAAGAAATTACAAACGGAATGACAAAGTGATATATACCCTATCACTATGTGAAGGGTATAAAAAACCAGTTAAACCCTGACAAAAATATAATAAAACGATAAATTAAACGTACCAGCACAAACCGATTACACTTTTGTTTAAAAACACAAGGGGTTTTAAAAAAACTGTTTTTACAATGTTTTCTTTAACTGTACTTTTTTTAATTTCTAATAGTTTGTTAGTAGGAATATTTATTTTTTAATATTTTATTACATTTTGCAATAATTAATGTGTAAAATATATTTTTCACAATTTTGTGAAACCAAAACACCAAAACTGTATGACAAAATAAGTTTCAATAATGACGAAAAAAACACACAATCACATGCTGATGCAATATGCCATTTTTCTGTTCTGTTAACAGAAGGAACATCAGTTGTGGGGATGAAATTGGTCGTAAATGTACACGGGCAAGTGATATTGAAAACAACATTACATCAACCAAAGAAAAGAACTCGCAAGCAATAAGTTTCCAGATTTTTGTCGCAACATCTTACCAAATGCCAAAAAAAAACAGAAGAAAAGGTTATATTGTATAATTTAAAATATGTCTCGTGTTTAAAACCATAATTTAGATCAATTAAGGAACAAAAATAAGCTTACTTCCTCTTTATATGACGAAATGTTAGTTGAAACTTGTGAAATTGAAAGAATTAGCATTTAGAACCCATTTCTATTAGGAAAAAATATTATTTTATATTTACCTTAAAATATTAATTTAAATTCATAAATAAATAAATAAATAAACTAAATAAATAAATAAACTAAATATATAAAAAATTGTCATTGTTTCAGCTGAGACACAATTCAAGAAGAAGTCCACAAATCCCTAAATCAGATAGAAAGTTAAAAAAAAATACTCAGTAAGGCGTCGAAAATTACAATGGTCTTATATTATTTTGTTGCGTACGAGATAGTTTCCTGTTTTTATTAAATAAATACAAACCTTTTATAGTCTGGCAAACGGGTTTCATGATCAAGTTAATAGAACCATTAGTTTTCTTTTTTGGCACATATTTTTGCCTTCTGAGTAATAGAGAGAAAAACAAAAAGATTCTTTGAAGGCTAATAGGTATTTGCCTTTCGCATTTTAGGAAGTTTAATTCGCCAAACGTATAATAATGTACTCATTTTGGGTTAATTGGCTCAAATAGAAAGGCGAACTACAATGGCATTCACCTAGATCGTTGTCTTACATCGAATTCACACATAGATCTTAAGTTAACACAAATTAAAACTGAAAATAGTTCAAATTCATTGGTTAATTGGTAGAAACTCGTTTTTTCGTCTGCATCTCAATTTTGAAACCAATTTGGTGCTACGGAATACAACTATGGGGCACTGCCTCTGCCTCCAATATAGAAAAAAATCAACGTCGTCAAAATAAAATCCTAAGAATGGTAACTGATATTTTTTTGTTACATTAAAAACAGCAACATCCACATTTACATATGTATATATTCCACTAGTTAAATACAAAATCCTAAACTATGTGGACGAGTATTTAAATAAGCTTGAAAAACATCCGAATACGCTCGTTCGAAACGTCACACTCATTTGAAGAAGGACATTGTTACACTTACATAGATGAAACCATCCGAATTGAATATTTTGATTTGAGAACATTAATTTTAGTCTCGCGCTGGCTGTTTATTTATTTTAAGATTTGAATTCTTATTGTTAGTTCACAAAAGTGAAGTTTCAAAAAAAAATTTGAAAAAAAATATGTGGTCATCGCTCACAAGTTTACGCTTTAAAATATTTGAAGTTTGATGCAAATACTGCTAAGAGAAACGGTACTTAAAATAATGAAGTTTTTCCAAAATGGAATAATTTTGTAAAAATCATTGGCATGACGGCGATCAAGGTGGATTAAAAAGGGGAATTTGTCCCTACAACAACTTTTAGACATACGCTGCCAATGTGTATTACCCCTAGACGTTTAGAAATGGAAACTGAACAAAACTTACACGGCATTTAGACTATGTTACTTGTAACACGTTACTGTAACATGCTACATGTTTTTGTTGGCAAATTGGGTAGAGAAGGCAGAGCAGTTACAAAAGTAACACTATTTCTGTTTTCAATGTTTCTTTTTGACGTTTCTCTTTTGACGTTTTCGTTTTTTCTTCATTCTCTTTCGTATATGCCATGGTACAATTACCTTTAAGGTAATTGTACATTGCAATTAAGGTAATTGTAAGGTAATTGTACCATGGTCGAAACGTTCAAGAAGAAGAATAAACAACGAAATCACAACAAAATATAAAAAAGAGACAAGTTTCTAGTAACATAATGTAAATTCTTGAAGTTTTTGGAAGTTACCTTAAAACGAAATAAGAAAATAGTCATGTTACAAGTAACATAGTCTAAATTCCGTGTTATTTATCGAGGGGTAAAAAGTAAATTTTACACAATTAAAAGCAACAAATTTTTCTGGCTCTTTAATTTTGAGAAATCTTAAAAGGAAAATAAAAGCATAATAAATATAAAAACAAGATAATAAATCTTTTTTTTTTAACTTACATGTAACTTTTCATTCTGTTTTCTGTTCTTTCGTTTTCTTTTTATCGTCCACCAAAGAAGCAAGCCGCGGAAAAGCTCAGCAGATCAGCGGCTAAAATTTACCCAATTTCTTGTCATGTATATTCTGGATTCTTATAGATAAGTAAATTGATAATCCTTGTCAAATTCTACCGAGCCAAACAATCAAACATTTCTAAAAAAAAACAGCTATTTAATGCTATAAATACATAGGCCACAGCAGGCTGCCGACTACATTCTCTCAAAATTTAAATACATGCATTTATTTGTACACAATTATTCTGATGACATCATAGTTACCCAACAACATAACTACAGTTGTAGCTGTGGCCAGATCATGGAACTATGGACTTAGATATAGATACAGCCATGGGATACAACCTTTTTTGCGGACTAAATCAAACCTTTATATCTCTGTAACTACGGCTACTATTGCCACAAAGCTAAGCAGGGACACTTTACAGATTTTTTTGGATTAGGGCAAAAAGAAGGGGGGTCCATCTAAAAACGTAAGATTTAGTTAAATTTTTAAGCCGCTATATCTCGAAACTAAAACAGCTTTTGGCTTTAAACCTGCTATTAGAAAATTTATAGCGTAATTTTAACGTTTTGAATACAAAAACATGGTTAGATGGGAGCACGGCGAGTGACAGCGCCTAAGCAAACGTTACAACTTTGTGAATTTTTTGACCAATTTAATTAGGTTTTCGATACGCTTTCTCTAAAAAAATTCAAGTCATTAAATTTAAATATGGGACAAAGCAATTTTATTTTGATACCTATTCGTGTTACTGTGAATTTAAAAGACTAGCGTAAAGGGTATAGGTATAAGATTCAGTAACCGGCACCGACTGTGTAAAAATCTGTAGTTATTTAAAATCCATCTTGTTGTAATTAAAAGTTATAATATTTTTTATAGTAAGTTATCGAATTTACTTTTTGCTTTAAATTTTCCAGCCGAAAGATAAAACATTATTTTAAAGAATTTCAACGTCTAGCAGTTCTGAACAATTTCTGTTTAGAGGTAAAATATCTGATGAAAATGCCAGCGAACCACGATTATGCCTTCGTTTAAGTGAATAAAAACATCCCAGTTGTTCAAAAAAATAAAATAGGTTCGTTTGAAAATATTTTTTTCCTAAGAAAATAGGTAGTCATTTTGTGTTAATGCAAAAAATTCGGCTCGAAGCCGTTAAGCCGCCGAAAATTTTTGCTCTTTAGCCGCCGCCGACTCTTTTGGATTGGCTTGCTTCTCTGTCGACCACTTCTCCACGCTAATCATGGTACAATTACCTTACAAGGTATAGTTGAGTTAACAGCTGACTTTTTTTGCTGGAGTTCGCTCCCTTAAAAAAGTCAAAACAGTATGTTTTCCTTACATTTTCAACTACATAAATTTGGTATCGTGTTTGTTGTAGTTGTTGCCGCAGCGATATTACCTTGTAAGGTAATTTTACCATGATACATATGCTTGTGTCATATTCTTAACACACATTCATGCACACATTCATACTTGACGTATATTGTAAAATGACACCGTGTAAAAATTTTTTTTCAAGTAATTTTTTTTTTGTTTTGTGGAAATTTTTAATTTTTACTAGATTGCAATTGAAATTTTTTACAGAAGTTTATATAAAAACCAAGTTGGAAATAGTTTTTCTTCAATTTTTACCTCATTTTTGACTCATGAATGAATACACATACAGGGAGTTTTTTGCAGCAAATTTGTTTCTGTAAACTTCATTTTTTATTAAAGTTCTAAATTTGTTTAATCTTGAGTGTATAAAATATTTTTTTTTGTGTGATAAAACGAATTTTTAAACATTAGAGAAATTTTTCTTTGTTGGTTAAGTTTCTAGGGCAATCGAATGCACGTAAATCTTTTTTAATACGCGACGATTTTACACCTAAAAGATCTTTTACGTATATATTTATTTCTAAATTTAAACTTATTTAAAACTATACACTACACTATAATTTACAAAATTTTTAAAACTTTGTCGTTGAATTTTCCATCATTTTGTTTTATATTGTAATTTTCACCTACAATAAAACGCGTACTACGCGACGTTGTTCACCTTACAAAATTCACAATGTTGCCAACATTTAGACCTAATCAGTGATGAAGAATTGAGCTTCCTTTGGGCGTACTTTTTTGATCCCAATGGTACTAAAATATATTTTACTGCTTGTTTTACTTTTGTTTACAGAATAATAAAAAACCTCAAGAGAATCATATAAATATTTCAACGATTTTTTAGATCAAAAGTTGCATATACTTGTTGTAATTAATGGTTAAGCATGCAATGCTTTCATAAAATTTTTGATATCTGACGTTTAATTAAAAAATGTTAAAAAAGTAGTAGTAAAATGCTGTTAGTTTTACTAAAACCTTTCTTTTAGAGAAAAGTGATTATGATATCATTATTTAAGTAACATATTTTCCGTTGTCGCTTGAAATTTTTACACATAAAATTGGTTTATCATCTTTTATACCATATCGTATACGCCACGTTTTAGGAATTTTTCTTAATTTTAAAGGGAAGATAAAATTAGAGAAACCATTTAATTTTAAATCCATTCGCATAGCTAAAAGAGGATTGCTTGACTACACCCAAATGCCGTTTAAATACATTCGTTTGTTTTTCATTCAATGTTTAACAAACTAAATGCATGAGCCCACAAGCGAAAGCAAATAAAAAACAACTTCAGCCGAAAACAAAATATTACCCATACATTCATATAAATAAATACTGAATAGAATGTGTGAATATTGCTGTATGATTGGTGTTAAAAATTATTATTGAGCGCATTCATTTGTGTTTGCAAATTTGTCGTTTTTGTTGTTGTTAAACATTCATTAACTCGAAAAAACACCTGAATGTTTTTATAAAAACTCTAACTGTAATGAGACTTATGTTTTTGTATTTTCAAGTGTGTTTTATATACATTCAAAACGAAAACTGTAAAATGAATGTGTTGTTCTTGTATCATTGAGTGTAACACACAATACATTCTTTCTTGTGTTGTTACTGGCTTAACTTTATTTATCTCCCATAGAATGAAAAATGTTTGAATGAATATTGTTTTTGTTGTGTAAAGGCAATTTAATGAATATAGTCATGCAGATGTCTAATAGCTAAAAATGTTATACATACGTAATGTTAACGACTCCATAAAACAATATGCTTTTGTTTATACCCTATATATGAAAGTCAATTCATCACTGGTTGTCTCTCCCCTAAATAAATTTTTTCAAAGTTATTTTAAGTCTCACTGAACCATTGTTTAAACTCCTGGCACAAATGATAAAGCACAAAGCATTACTTTTCATCACTTAATTTTTTTCGAAATCTCTTTATATATGATATACAACCTCTCTTGAAAGCCACGTTGAAAAAGCACATTTAAGTATCGAAGAAGCCACATGAAATAGCAAAATAACATAATTTTTATGTTTATTATAAAATAGGTATGTATGAGAATATTAAAAGCCAGAGGAGTAACACGATATATATCATCTTCTAGTTGTATCAAAAAAAGTACGCTCGTATCAACGATTTCATTACTGGATCTGACATAACCGACCACTGCTGCCAACTATCGCTAAAAGAAAAACACAGCTGCCAGCTTGATTGCGTTCCATCCTTGAGTAGCAGTGCTGCCAGCGTTTTTAATATAAAACAATGAAACTCGCTAGATAATAGAGTATTGCAAATGCCAACATTTTGTCATACATGTCGCTGTTAAAAATTTAATGCTATGATGTGTTATGCCTTTTCAACATTCATGTTGTGTTGTGTTGTGCTAAATCAAACCAAGTGTCTTGGCATGTTATTTTAAAAAGCATGCCAAGACACTTTTTTACCCAACTTGACTGCGTAGAATGTTGATTTAAATATTTGTATGACGTTCTGCGTTTAATGCTCACTCGCTGAAGTAGATTAACATTATCAAAATTATTATATTTTCTTAATTTTCTGAAGCAAGGAGGATAAAAAAGTATATTATGAATTAAATAATTTTATCAAATACATTTTTGTGAATTTCCACTTATATTGTAGTATGCTTTTAAGTTAAAATTTTGTATCTAAATAAGATTTTGCTTTAATAATGATAATCTTAGAGGGTTTCATTATATACAAACATATAATTTTGACAAAATATATACATTTTGAAAATAAAAGTAAAAAAATTTAGTTTTTATAATAGGTATATAAACTAAATTCTGGTTTTAAAATTGCAAAATGTTTTGTAAAGATGAAAAAAAATCTTGTGAAGAAAATGCTCAAAAACGTCAATTATAATAAAAAATATACCAAACTAAAGTTAAAATATTGGTCCAAAAGAATGATATAAAGGTATAAAAAATATTACAGTTCATCAAAGTAATGCTTGTATATCAAATGATATTTAATTAAAATTTATGTATAATTTTAAAAAGTAGATTTGTGGTACTTCTGTTTAATTTTTCGTTGCCATTACAAAAAAAAGAAACAATAACAAATTTTACCAATTTTACCCTTTTTTATCTTCAATTGCAATTTTTTCACAATTTGAAAAATAAGTATAACAAATAAGAAAAACAATTAATTAACAAGCAATTTAAGTATAAATTTATAATATTTAAATACATATATATGTACATATGTATGTATTTTAAATAAAAAAAAATCCTAAATTTTAATTTGCTTTGTTACGGTTTAATAAATAAATACTCCTTTAGTATTATTCTTATAAAAACGTTTTAAAATTTTATTTTTTAATTTATAAATATTTATTAATTCTTTTTATTACTAGAAAGTTTTTAATGTAAACAAAAATAAAAGAGAAATAATTGTTGTACATATTTTAAAATTAAAATTGCTATGTTCATTTTGTGACATTTATTTTAGCTAAGTGATCATTGCAAACAGATCAACATTAGAAAAAAGTAATAGTATAGTGTGTTGTCTTGCTATGATTTAAATATATATGTATATATTTTTTTATTTATTTAAATTGTATTAAAATGTTGATTTCTTCATAAATCATATCTATGAAGAATCTTACCAAAATAAATATTTTAATAAATTATAAGGAAATGCCAGTATACATTGATTTTGTATACCTTTAGTTTTAATAAATATTTGAAAAGTTATTAAAATGTAAAATATAGATATACATACATATGTATATTCATAAAAATTCAAGTACAATTATTTATATACATATATAATTTTTAAATTTCTACAATTATTTACTTTAAACTGCGCTCTTTTTCTTTGTGATGTATGCAAAACACATTGCTTTCAAAATAACGTGAAATAACATAATGTCTTTTTAAAAGACATCATGCTTTTTTCATGTTGTTGTGTGCCTTCGCATGTCATACCGAAAATGTATAAAAGGCAGAAGACAACATGGTACTTGCATGGTGTAATACTTGCTGCTATGCTCTTCATGTTAACATATGCAAGGCTTTACTAGCTAATAATAACTTTACTTCGACGTCATTGAACGTTCACATTTACTTTTCACTTGAATTCAGAGTTTTATCATCACTTGCAAAATATACATTTAATAATAATAAGAGTATATTTTTACATACATTTAATACAAAATGGAGAGAATTTACAACAATATAATACGGTTCTAAATCTCTTAATATTTGGCGAATTCACAAGGTACGATACGATAGCATATTGTATTATTGTCATATAATTTTACAATAGCATAAAAATTTTGTTGTTGCTTTTCATACGAAACTTGTTGTGAATATATACAATACAACTTTGTATGATATGTTTATTGTGATGTCATATTATATACAAAGTCATGCGCCAAGCGCCTAAAACCTTGTGAATTCGCCAATTATATTTAGTTCCTTCAGATATAACCATACTTTTCACGCATTATTTGCTGTTAGCACATGTGGATGAGATTTTGAGTGCTAAGTGATTGTTGAAAATCAGCTGAAGTATATGGTGCAGTTGTTTTACTTACCACTATTCTGCTCAATTATAGACTCTCAAAACCCTTAGCCCACAAATCCTCTAGAACTTTATAGTTTTTAAAAAACACCATTTAAATTATAATTAAATTGGTTAATGAGATAATCATATAAATTTCAATCCTTTGGTCCAAAAAGAAAAGTATTTTGGTAATTATTAACAATTTCAGTAATTGCTTAAAATTTGTCTCCTGCCTTATTTCGAATGTCTTTAAACACAAACTTTACATGTTTTGTACAATTTTAATAATTAAATATAAGGCTTTCATATACATTTATAACACTAGGTTATATCCCATCTCTGACTATCTTACATAACGAATATTAAAAAAGCCTTATACTCGATACAACGAACGCTACTGTACGTCTTGATGAGTCAAATTCATTTGTTTCATTTTTAGTATGGACTTTGTTCTAAAAAAACTGGAACAATCGCAGTATTTTGCATATATTTAGGTCCGTGGTGAACCAATCTTTCTCATTTTAAATTGAGGTCATCTCAGAGATATTTCTAATAGTTTGATATTAATATCTGGTTCGTAGTACTTAAATTGGCTCCGGCCACTTGATTTTAACAGCCGGACAGACAGCCATGGCTAAATGGACTTTCCTATCTATAAGGATCTAGAATATGTATATATAGTTTATGAGGTCGAAAATGAAAAATAAAGAAATTACAAATGGAACGACAAACTGATATATACCCTTATCACTATGTGAAGGGTATAAAAAGGGGGAATGTCAGTTACTATGTTGCTTAGGTAATATACCTTAAAACTTAGTTGATCTAAAAATGAAGTAAGAAGTTAGCTTAAATTACTTACAAACTTTATTAAAAAAGTTAATAAAGTGTGCTTTAGCTAAATTTAGTTCTTATAAAGTAAACAATAAACACGGCAACTGTAATTATTTATCCCTTACGTTAAATTTTAAATGTAGGGTGAGCTTCTCATTCACTTATAATTTTAAATACATTTTAGTATAAATAAATAACTGAGTGGAGTAATGCCCGGTATTATGAATATGAAGAGAAAGTAGCGGACATTGCAACTGCTATTCAAACAAAAATAGGCCACCTTGATGCCGTTAAATACTTAGAAAGTACCATCTAATAGGTTTAACAGAACAATATTGATATTGCAATTATTGTTGTTTTTATGAGAAATGCAGGATTTTTTCAATAAAACTGTTTTTTTTATGTAAAACTGTATGAAATGATATTATTTTGTTTACTTAAAACTTTAAACTAGAATCAGAAACTGAATCGCTTTTTAAATTAATAAAAAAAAGCTTAACAACACTTCGCGATATAGCGGATTTTTCAGTATAACAAAAGGGTCTGAAGGTCTGATTATGTCAGACGTATTGCCGATCTTAACCTGTACCTTAAAAAACTCTTGTCTACATCAGGCTACAGTAATACAGGTAGTATCAAGGCGAATTCAAATAATTCGCCCTCTGCTTTTCCTTTTTGTGTTTTATAAAGTGAATGTCAAAAAAATTTTAAATTTAAAAAATATTAATAAATCTGACAATAACTTTCACAAAATTTCAAGGCGAATTCATAATCAGCTGGCTTCTTAACACTACCTGTATATGTGTACCCTGGTCTTAACAACACTTCGCGATATAGCGGATATTTCAGTATAACAAAAGGGTCTGAAGGTCTGATTATGTCATACGTTATGCCGAGCTTTGCCTGTATTTTAATAAACTCTTGTCTACATAGAGGAGTTTTAGCACAAATCTTTTTAAATACACTGCCATCCAAGGCAGCACTGTTTCTAGAGTTTTCTAATAGACTTGGCATCACTGATGTTGAAATAACTGTGGCGAATTAGAGTGTGCCGGAAGTGTTCTGAATAGTTAAGACACACCCCACTATTTATTTCTTAAAATAACTCGTTTAATGACGACACATAGATGGTGCTGTTGTTATTATAATGTACTAGCTAAGTCCGGTTGTGCTTCAAACCCGTAATTATTATGAAGCTAATACATACTACATTATCCATAAATATTTTTTTAAATCGCATCTAAACTGGAACAAATAATTCTCTATTAGTTTTAGATTAAACCTATTTTCTTACTTCTTTTTTTCGCTATATAAAGGTTGTAGCTTAAGCAAAGCCGAAAATTTTTAGTCACGTAATTCAAACTCATAATCGATTTTATTTTAAAGTAATTTTTATTTTGATATTATATTAAAAAGAAAAGTTTTCCTAAAAAATTATTTTTAAATGAAAAAAATACAATTTTCCCAAAGGAAAAAAAAGTACACCTACATAGTTAATAATGACAAAGAATCAAGGCTATAATTACATTAAGATTGTTAAACTACAAATGCACATATCACACACTTAATCAAAAACAGTCATAGCTCAAAATTCGTTAGAATCAAAAATTTTATTTGCATTCAGTTAAATCCATTCTAAAGATAGTTCTTCTACTGTTGAATTGAATTCAGTTATTAAATAAGAGTTATGTGACTCATGTCTTTAAAAACAGAAGAGGAGATTCTCATAAAATATATTGATTTTGAGTTGTGACTGTTTAGTGTGCTTAATATATGTACATATGTGTACATAAATTGTATTGCATTTATAAATGATAAAATTCATGTATCAAATAAAATAAGTCTGAAAACTAAATATATTATTATTTTGCAATGAGGAAAAAATAGATTTTTTCGCGATTAGAATTTACCAGTCCCTAGTAAGTTATTACATAAAAGTTCAAAAAATATTAAAAAATTAAAAAAAAAAAATCAAAACTTGTGCCCATATTCCTTTGAATTGTAAAAAGATTTCAAAAAAAATATTATATGAGAATAACAAAATCAAATTTTATTTCTTAAAAATTTACCAAAAGTGCCAAAAAAGTTCATACTTATGTATGTTTATTTCACATATGTATGTAACCCTACAAAAAATCTTGGACCACATGGTCCCTTTTAGCTTAAATGGACTAGTTACAACATGGTCCTTGTGTAATGCAGTCATGGACCATGTCATTGTCAAACAAGAACTTGTAGTTACTTAAGTGATATGCGTTCGTGTTTTAACGATTGCGTACCGAGTTGTCGTTGTTTGTAGGTAGGATAGAGTAGTTTTGAAACTACTCCGACGTAATGCAAATCTGGGTTAAGTGGTCCGGCCCTAGGACATCATAATGTTAAAAAGACCATGTTTTTTACATGCATTTGGGTTTTGGAGTAATCCTACTCCTTTATGGAATTAATTAGGTTTATAGATTTGGAGATATCCAGAAGGCTTTAGTTATCAAAAATTCTTTTATAAATTTCTATATGTAATTCTAGCGTTTTTTTTTTCATATTAACATATTTTGGTAACCTGACGAATTCAACTTAAAGTTACAAAAAGTACTAAAACATAATTTTAACCCTTTTTCCCCCTTAGGGTCCAATAATTAAAAAAGGACCCAAAAACGTACTAATTTTTTAGGCCTGTCGCACCTAATTTGAATTATGTTCCTATCTTTATTGGTTTAAAAGTTACAAAAATCGCATAAAAAATCAAAATATATTTTTAACCCTTTTTCCCCCTTTGGGTCCAAAAATTGAAAAAACGTACGAAAAACGTTTTTTTTTGTAAGACCTATCGAACGCAATTGGAATAATGTTTCTATCTTTATTAGTTTAAAAGTAACAAAAAGTACCAAAAAGTACCAAAATATAATTTTAACCCCTTTTTTCGCCCTTTTTGACCAAAATTAAAAAAAACCTCCAGATACCTGTCTGTCTATTCCTTAAGGAAAACGCTTCTATCTGTTTTGCTTCTATCTTATATACATCAAAAGATAGGCGGTTACCGATTTTTCCCTTTTTGTCCTCTTTTTATCCCTTTATGGGTCCAATTTTCAAAAAATCATGTGTATTTAAACAAACATGTAAAGCTTAACACGTGTTTTAAATTTTATGTATTTAGCTCTACGCGTTTGATCAGTATTGCTATGGTTAATTTTGTTTGGCAATTTATAGCCTGACCTTCCCACACAAATGGGCGTAGTGTGGCAGCAATAATTTTCAAAAAAAAATAGCCTATTGTTCTTTCCAGACATAAGGTAACTCCCTGTTAAAATTTCAAAAAAATCGATCCACTGGTGTGGCCAGCTATAAAATACAAACATACATACATACATACATACATACATACATACATACATACATACATACATACATACATACATACATACATACATACATACATACATACATACATACATACATACATACATACATACATACATACATACATACATACATACATACATACATACATACATACATACATACATACATACATACATACATACATACATACATACATACATACATACATACATACATACATACATACATACATACATACATACATACATACATACATACATACATACATACATACATACATACATACTTACATACATACATACATACAATCCTTCTTTATATAATAGATACTACAGACCAAGGCGAATTCATTCATGAGAAGGTGGTCTTGACAGACCAGCTGACTATTTTTTGCTCGTGCAATTTTCCTCGTAATGTAAAAAATTACGCGTCGGTTAGATTTTTAAACTAAAAATTTAAAAAAGTGTTTTTAATTAACAAATAGTAAAACCAAAAGATGCGTTCTTGTGCTTTGTGCAAAAAAACACAGTAAAATTAATTTTATTCACGTTTTTCTTCTGCAAATAATTTGTGTTTTTATACCCTTCACATAGTGATAGGGTATATATCACTTTGTCATTCCGTTTGTAATTTCTTTATTATTCATTTGCGACCCCATAAAGTATATATATTCTGGATCCTTATAGATAGGGAAGCCGTTTTAGCGATGTCCGTCTGTCCGTCTGTTGAAATCAAGTTTCCGGAGTCAAATAAAAAGATACAGACCAGTTAATGGTGTCAAACTATTAGAAATATCCTGGAGACAATCGCTATTTAAAATCAATAAAATCGGTTCACTATTGACCGAGATAAAAGCGAAAACCCAGAGTAACCCTTTTTTTTAGGACAAAATCCGTTCATATATCCCTATATATCTCAGTAAGTATAGTCACTCTTGCCACAAAACTTGGCACGGATACTCCTAAAGAAGGGACCTAAATAATGGAAAAAATTTTTTCAGATAGGACCAGGGGAAGGGGTATTTTTCCTACAATTGCACAAATTTGGTGAAATATTTTATACGCTATATCTCGTAAACTATAACAGCTATCGACTTAAAATGTTCTACAAAAAGTAATTGCACGCTAAGGGCTACGCTCTAAAGAAAAAAATTTTCGAGTGGGGGCAAAAAAAGGGGTAGCTCCCATACAAATCGACAATTATTATCAAATATTCGATACGCTATATCTCGGAAACTATTACAGATATCGAAATGAAATGTTCTACAAAAAGTAATTGCACGCTAAGGGCTACGCCTTAAAGAAAAAATTTTTTGGGTGGGGGCAAAAAAAGGGGTAGCTCCCATACAAATCGACAATTGTTATAAAATATTCGATACGCTATATCTCGGAAACTATAACAGATATCGAAATGAAATGTTCTAACAAAAGTAGTTGCACGCTAAGGGCTACGCCTTAAAGAAAAAATTTTTTGGGTGGGGGCAAAAAAAGGAGTAGCTCCCATTCAAATCGACAATTACTATAAAATATTCGATACGCTATATCTCGGAAACTATAACAGATATCGAAATGAAATGTTCTACCAAAAGTAGTTGCACGCTAAGGGCTACGCCTTAAAGAAAACATTTTTTGGGTGGGGGCAAAAAAAAGGGGTAGCTCCCATTCAAATCGACAATTACTATAAAATATTCGAAACGCTATATCTCGGAAACTATAACAGATATCGAAATGAAATGTTTTACAAAAAGTAATTGCACGCTAAAGGCTACGCCTTAAAGAAAAAATTTTTTGGGTGGGGGCAAAAAAAGGGGTAGCTCCCATTCAAATCGACAATTACTATAAAATATTCGATACGCTATATCTCGGAAACTATAACAGATATCGAAATGAAATGTTCTACCAAAAGTAGTTGCACGCTAAGGGCTACGCCTTAAAGAAAAAATTTTTTGGGTGGGGGCAAAAAAAGGGGTAGCTCCCATTCAAATCGACAATTACTATAAAATATTCAATACGCTATATCTCGGAAACTATAACAGATATCGAAATGAAATGTTCTGCAAAAATTAATTAGGCAAGTAGGCCTACGTTTTAAAGAAAATTTTTTTTGAGTGGGGGCAAAAAAAGGGGTAGCTCCCATACAAATTAATAATTATTATAAAATATTCGATACGCTTTATCTGGGAAACTATAACAGCTAACGACATCAAATGCTCCACAAAAAGTAATTGAACAATAAGGCCTACGCTTCAAAGACAAATATTTTTGAGTGTGGGCAGAAAAAGGGGTAGCATACATATTAACAATTTTTGTTAAATTTACGATATGCTATATCTCAGAAACTATAACATATATCGAAATCAAATGCTCTACAAAAAGTAATTGGACATTAAGATTTTCAGATGGGGGGTGAAGAAGGGGTAGCTCCCATACAAATTATCAATTTTTATAAAATTTTCGATACGCTACTTCTGGAAAACTATTACAGCTATCGACTTCGAATATTCTACAAAAAGTAATAATCAAATAATTCATACATTTTGGTGAAAAAGTTGGTGAAAAGCAGGGGGACTAGAACATTTAATAAGTTTTATTAACCTTTATATATGGATAATGTCGAAAACTTTTAACACTTTCGACCTCAAATCTTTTTCATCTATTTCTATTATTCATACGAACGTTAAAATTTTGTTTTTTTTCTATGGGCCTTAAAACTCGCACAAGGTTTTTTATTATATTATTTGCAGTACAAAATTACTCGGCTGGGTATATTTAAAGACCAATGTGAAGGGTATATAAGATTCGGCACGGCCGAATATAGCGCTCTTACTTGTTTTTTTTTAATGATGCCATACACAAATAATTTGTGTTTTTTCTTTCAATGATGCCATATTTGTGTTTGGCATTTTAGGTACGAATTTTTCGCCTGCGTCCACCTTGTATGAATTCGCCTTGCTACAGACTTAAAAACTTTTTTTACAAAACAACTCTCTAGCCACTTACATACTAAAAAGGTACAATTTTCCGGGTGTTTTGATCAATAAATAAATAAATAACCTTGAGCTGAAATTGCTGCATCATTCTTAGATTTTTTTTATTTGAGTTTGAGTTATGTATGCAGCAGAAACTTTAAACTTTGTTATTTAAACTACGTATTCAAGGTGTGATTCACCAATTTAAATCGCTGACAATCATTATTGTGTCAATATAATCAATAAAACGTTAACAGCTTAAGTTTCATACATACATATACCTATTTGTTGGTTTGTTCAGGGTATTTGGATTCATTTGAAAAAATTATGTACAAATGAACATAAATATATGGAATCAAAGAAGACTACAGGGATTATAATTCTATAATAAAGATCAAGGTGTATGTATAAAAGGTGGTGTTATTTCGTCAGCTGATTATTCTTTATTTTGCTTTGCTCCAACATCTAGGTGTCAATAGCTGCATACTTTACGTTTGTTTGCTTATGTGTTGGTTTCTTGTTTTTGGCATCTATGTAGGTGTTTGTCCCCGGACTTTCAATGTAAAAATTCCATATGGTTGATGGTGTTGTATTTGTAGTACTTACGCTACCACCTTGGAGATTAATTAGAGATTAATTAAAGAAAATTTTATAAAAGCGTATTGGCGCTACCAGATTTTTGTTGTTATGTTTATTATGCCACAAGTTATCTCTTCTTAATCAGACGCTTAGCTGTCAGATTCCTTATTGACAAACATATATTGGTTCACTGAGTAGCGATGCACTTTAACATCATTATTATAGGCGTTTAAAGAAAAAACACACTTTTAAACCAAGAATTTTATTCTTGAATTATCCAAAATCGTACTTTAAGTTTTTTTAATAAGATCCGTACTTAGATTTTCTTAAATAAAGTCTATTCGGATAACTTCAACAAATCAAGCAGAACCAACTATTTTACATTTAAAAAGAAAGTGTCTCGGTGGCCCAGAGGTAACACGCTGGTGCTGCAGTGCGCAGAGTAGATGGTTCAAATCCCAGCTACGGTAAGTACAGAAAAGAAAATATTTAAATTATAAATAAGTAAATATCTATAAAGTTGAATGTCCGATTATGCGAACTAACAATAAGTTTTCAAATCTTAAAACTAAGTTATTGATATTAGTCCAGTCAGTACCAGTCCGAAATTAAAGTTCTCATAATAAGTAAGTGCAGTAGTATCCCTTATTTTTAAACGACTGTGTCCACTATGTTGCAAGATGTTGTTACCAGCTTATTTAAATACTTGTCCACATAGTTCAGGGTTTCGCATTTAACTAGTGGAACTTGTAGATCCTTGTGGATGTTGCTTTTTTCAACATACCAAGAAGCACCAGTAATCATTCTTAGTATTTTGTTTTGATGGCGTTAAATTTTTTCTATATTGAAGGCAAAAGCAGTGCCCCATAATTGTATACCGTAGCACCAAATTGATTTCAAAATTGAGTTGCAGAGCAGAAGTTTACAATCAAGATGAAGCACATTGTTTCTGCCGATTAGCCACTAGATTTGTGTAGCTCTAAGCTTCATTTGCGTCAACTTCGCTTCTTCGCTTCGCTTTCATGTAAAGCGACGGTGTAAATGAATGCCAAGGTATTTCGTCTCAAATCGTTGAGGCCCCATATGGTTGTTAATAAGGATTGCGTAAAATAAAAGTTACGTGGAAACATTTTTGTTCATTTATTTTTATTCCCCATAACTTTGCCCATTTCTTAACTTGGATTACGTGTTCTTGCAGTTCGTTCGAAGCCTCTTTAGGGTCTTTATGAATACTAAGGAAAGCAGTATCATCAGCAAATGACGACCTGTGTGTAAAACTATTGGCTGGCATATCTGAAGTGCAAAGCAAGTACGGAATTGGACCTAATATACTCCCTTGAGGTACCAAAAGGTTGAAAATATTAACTGGAAGGTTTAGCTTTCGTTTTTTTTAACAGACCTTCGCGCCATACTTTATCGAAAGCTTGTAAGACATCGATAACAAGCAAGGAGCAGTACTTTTTTTCCTCAAAGGTTTTTCTTATAACCTGCACCAGTCTACGAGTTTGTTCGATTGTACTATGTTGACTTCTAAAGCCAAATTGGTGATTTGGAATGCAGTTGTTGTCATTCTGGATCGGAGTCAGTTTGTTTTTGAGCAGATTTTCGAACAGTTTCGACAAAGTTGGTAACATACTTATAGGCCTATAAGACTTCACCTTCGAAGGATCTTTACCTGGCGTGAGATTCATCTTTTTTAAGGCATCTTTCCATATTGGCGGAAAATGTTCAAGCCGAATTATGCATTAAAAATAAAAAGAATAATTAATTCTTTTTGCTGTAAAAGGTAGCTCTAAAAGCATTTTGTTTTGTTAGCGATAGCCTCTAAAACTTCTGAAAATGGGAAACGTATTTCTATAGGATGTTAAGCAACAACAGGCAGTCACTCCCTTAAGTCAGTGCATATGTTTAGAATAAACATGCTTTTTAAATCACTTGCGAGCAGATCGCATTTTTCGTCGTCATTTCTAGCCCAGGATCCTCTCAGATTACGCAGTGGTAGTTTTGCGATTATGGGTCCTTTAAAACGTCTGCCTGATCGCCATAGAAAATAATTCGTTTGGGGAGTCGCGTCTAGACCATCCAAATAATCCTTGCCTGATTCAATTCTGTATACCTCCAGCAAGTTTTTTAATCGGTTTGTACATTCTTTTAAGATAAAAGCTCTGCAACATCGGCAAAAAAAATTTTGTTGTATTTGGCCTAATGGTAGGTAGTAGAGACATGTTCAACCGCTTACTTAATGTTTTCATTTAGTATATGTACTTATGCAATCATCGATTTCTTCGGGAGTTTTTTAGTGGTATGTCTTCCGAGCAGTGAGTGCTGATATATTTTTAATATTTTAGCCAATTTACTCTTTTAGATAAGAAAAAATCACTAGTTGCGATTTGGTAAGGACTGCAAATAGTGTTTATAGTGGGTGAGTGGTCATAAAATAAATCCAAGGAGGCTTAAACTTCAAAAAGTTCCCGGGATATACCTTTTGCTATGCCAAAAACTGTTACGTCTGAAATTTAATTATGGTCAGTAAGTCAATAGGTTGGTTGTCCAGTAGAAATAACACAAAGTCCCATTTCAGACACGGAATACGACTTCTGAGACTAACTAGGCGGAAGCCCCAGTAGGTGTACTTAGCGTTATAGTATCCAGCAGCTGTGAAGCGGGAATCAAAAGATTTGTAAAAACTGTTATTACTGATCCTTCGTTACGGAGAATTTGGGTGGACAATACACTGACGAAATAACTAGGTCATGAAAAAACTCATCAACGCAGACGTTTGTTGCTTATATATAGCATTCGGAGAGACCACCCATCTATTGATGTTTAATTCTCGATATGAGCCTTCATATGATCTATCCCTGGTATCGTTTGAATCGTAAAAAGAATAACCACTTATTTTAAACGTGCTTTCAGATGTTATATGACGAACATTTTAAAGATGTTTTTTACGAGTGCCTAGAGAGAACATATGACTTCTGCCCTCATAAAATAGTCTTATAAGATTTCAACGCAAAAAAAAGGGAGAATATCTTTGGTCCAACAGTCGAAAATTTAACTTTATGAGGAAACATTCGATAATAGAACGAAGATAAAAGACTTTGGTATTTAGTAGCACCAGATTTATATATTATAATATATGTACATGAGGCCACGTGGTTGTCACCAAATCAAACAATGAGAGACTAGATTTATAATGTTGTGAAAGACGGAAGGCATTCATTTAGTGTGTCAGACGAACTATCGATCAAAAAAGCGAACAACGATTAGGATTATCATCATGTGGCAGCAAAAGTTCGTACCCGTCTGATTGTGGCAAGAAACGAACTACCTGACACAGCACGAAAGCTTAACGTCGGAAGCTGCAGATACAATAAACAGCTTAACTGTCCCATTTGCTTAAATATAGCACTGCTTATCTTGATAACGTTTGCAGGGCAATGGCAAAGCAATATCTATACTTGGGTACCGGTAGGAAGCCTTTCCCAAGGAACTCGTGGTACAAACAAGGATTTGGGCGCATAAGTATAATTGCAAAACTTTCTCGCAATGAGTTTTTTAATCAAATTAATCTTAGTTTATTTTTAATTAACCTAAATCTAACATAAATAAATACTGCGAGCTGTGATGTAGACTCACATACTGTAAAAAACGATTTTCCAATTACTGTCCCGCATCATTGCAAACTAAAACCAAATGACTTATATCCCATATTTGTAGCATCAAGTTTTTTGTAATGGATTTGTTGCTTTGTAAATGCTCTGTGTCTATGCGCAAAAGGCCATTGAATATTTTAATATTTTTGACTTAAAATAACGCCACAAGCGTATTTACTTACATACCCTATCGATTTCCCGTTGGCGAGTGTATGCCACACGGTTCAGTACTGTAAAACGTCTTGCGTGGATAAGTTCTCGTGAAAAAAGGAGAGGGGAAAAACTTCATGAGAGTAAGCGTTCAGGAGACAAAATTAAGTCCGAAAATTCTACCAAATAAAAAACTCCAAGGTAAAGGCTTTGATAAAGGCACATTTCTCTGCAAAGATGAAGAAGGAAATCTATAAACTGTTACAGATAGTGTGCTGAGGATATTGAGAAATAATTTTTTACGGCTCTTGGTATCCGATAGGAGCGGCAATAAAGAAACCACAGAATCAATCCCAAAAGATGGTATGGAGTGCATAGGCCCTAGCAAAGAACGGTGACAGCCAATAATCGATTTCCGATATGACGATCGACTACACCTAGTACACCTATTAATAATGACAAAGAATTAAGGTCATAAATACATTACAATTGGTTAACTACAAATGCATATATCACACACTTAATCAAAAACTGTCACAACTCAAAACTCGTCAGAATCAGTTCCTGTTTCTTAAGCCAGTTTCTAGTTAAATGCACTAACAAACACGAAAATTTCATCTCCATTTATTCAATTGAATTTAGTTATTCAATTAGAGCCATGTTTTTTAAACAGAAAAGGTAACTCTCATGTGAATTGTGACTGATGTTCGTACTAATCGTGCAGACGTAGTACATTGTTAAGGTCAACCGTTCACTTTATACTTGTTTAACCCATTTCTGTAAGATTTTCTCAGATATATATGTGCCATAAGCAGCTGAATTTACCACAAGCCTGATTTATTTAAATAACCAATACAATCGCTTTTTTTTAGCTTAACTTTTATGGTAGAGACACAGCTTAAACATGGAAATAGTAAAAGATTTTGTATTTGAAAAAGTTTTTTGGGATTAATAAGTCGGCAAAAAACGTTTTATCTGGCAACTTTCGTAGGAGTGATCAAGGAAAACACTTAAAATACCAACGCGTGTGTGGTGTTGGTTCAAGTATTACTTTATTTTGTGGGGGAGAATGATGATAAGACAGTATTTCAGGAAAAAAGAGTAATTTAAAAATTTGATTATTTTGAAGCTTTAAATTGGGTGATCACAGATCAAGCAGCAAAACTCACTGAATAATAAAACACTTAAAAGGGTTAATAAAAAGAAGGTGATAAATTCTTTAATACTCGTTTTATATCTGACAAAGAAGTTTTCTTTAAAAACGTCAACAATATACATACTTGTGTACATATTTATACAATCAAACACTGCTGCTAAACATATTAAATATTGCACTGTCACTGTTTAGCCTGTTATTAACTGTTTAACAACTACTGTCATAATTTACAGTGTAACTCCTTTTCTTGAAGGTGATAAGGAAATCTTTAAGCAAGATCACGTTTTGTTTAATAAATACAAACACACACCCATTCTTACATGATTGTATAACGTTTAATCTTGGTTGAGGTTTAATTTCAACGTACTCTTTTAATAATAAATGAATATGTAAATAATTGTTGTTGTTAATTTTTGTAAAGTCATCATAAAGATATAAATAAGTATGTATTATTGTAGAGGCACAGGCTGTTGGACGTTCCTGTCTTCGGATCTCTTATAAATTGAATAAGATCATATAAGCCAAATACGTAATGACAGGGCGTCAAAATATTATACTTGTCGCAATGATGAATCACTTATTTATTTTCCACTTTTTTCTGTTAACTTATTCCTTATTTTACCTTGTTAGGCATAATTATATGTAATTGAAATAAATAGTATAATTTTGAAAAAAAATCAAGTAAGAGAGCTTTATTCGGCTGTGCCGAATCTTATATACCCTTCACATTGGTCTTTTTGTTCACCCAGTTACCTGATTTAGGCAAGTTGTTTTCGAGCCGTAAATATTTTTATTTTTATGGTGGGTTCAAAGTATATAGCTATCACAGAAAACTCACAATATTTGAACAATTGGATCGACTTCCCTATTTATCAGAATCCAGAATATATCTACTTTACGGGGTCGCAAATGGATAACAAAACAATTACAAACGGAATGACAAACTGATATATGTATACCTTTATTACTATGTGAAGGGTATAAAAATGGGGAAGTTATATAAACATGATCCTTTTAAAATGCGGAAAACCAATCGTAGATTTACATAGATATATAAGCCGGGAATACGTCGTCGGGGTTGTTTAGATATTCACCCCTATCGCAAATATTATGGGAATATATTGTTTGGGGGAAAAAATATTCACATTCCCATCAAATCGGTTTTGCTAGTATTTTGGCAGTAGAAGTTTATATTGTGAACTATTTGTTTGCTTTGCTTTTATTGTGAATTATTTTCATACATACATACATACATACATACATACATACATACATACATACATACATACATACATACATACATACATACATACATACATACATACATACATACATACATACATACATAGTAAAAATAATAAATAAATATTTTAGTTCGCTTGTCTTTAAAGAACCGATCTCAGGAAAAATACAGTCTAAATAGTGACGGATTTTGATACCAGGGGATCGTAGGAAAAATTCCTGCCACTTTGTGGGGAAGGCAGTTACAAAAAGGTAGTTGGCAGACACATCGATGGCAACTGACAAACGAACTAAAGTTGGGTTGCCATACGTAATCGACACATAATTATTTGAAAATAAATCAATGATGTTACGAATGCTCATTTGGTAGTAAATTTAAAAGATAAATTCTTTAAGTTTGCTTTAGAAAAGAAATTCAAATTGTTTATTGCACTACAACTTTCTCTTAGGAAGGCCTAACACTAGCACAACGATTATTTGAAAATATTACAAAAATTTCAATGGTAATCATCAGCTCTTTATTGTTTCCCTAGTATTAAGGTAACAAACGTCTTATTGTATTTGGTCAACTTAACTTTAAATCCGTTTAATTTGAGGTTAAATTTGCCTTAAAACGCTGGTTGTAACGAGCAATTTTTGATTTAATCCTCAAATCGATCTTGTTTATAATCGAATTATTATAGATTTCACATAGTGACAAGGGAATATATAAGTTTGTCATTTCGTTTTTATACCCTTCACATAGTGATAAGGGTATATATCAGTTTGCCATTCCGTTTGTAATTTCTTTATTATCCATTTGCGACCCCATAAAGTATATATATTCTGGATCCTTAAAGATAGGGAAGTTGATATAGCCATGTCCGTCTGTCCGTCTGTCTGTCTGTCTGTCTGTCTGTCTGTCTGTCTGTCCGTCTGGCCGTCTATTGAAATCAAGTTTCCGGAGTCAAATAAAAAGATACAGAACAGTTAATGGTGTCAAACGATCAAAAATATCCCGCTAACAATCGCTATTTAAAATCAGCAAAACCGGTTCACTATTGACCGAGATATAAGCGAAAACCCAAAACAATCCATTTTTTTAGGACAAAATCCGTGCATATATCCCTATATATCTCAGTAAGTATATTCACTATTGCCACGAAACTTGGAACGGATACTCTTAAAGTAGGCACCTAAATAATGGAAAAATTTTTTTCAGATAGGATCAGGGGAAGTGGTAGTTTTCCTACAATTGCACAAATTTGGTGAAATATTTTATGCGCTATATGTCGGAAACAATAACAGCTATCGAAATAAAATGTTCCAAAAAAAGTAATTAGACAAAAAAACCTACGCTTTAAAGTAAAAATTTTTTTGGTGGGGGGTGAATATGGGGTAGCTCCCATACAAATTCCCAATTGTTGTAAAATATTCGATACGCTCCATCTCGAAAACTGTAACAGATATCGAAATAAAATGTTCCACAAAAAGTAATAATCAAATAATTCTTACATTTTGGAAAAAAAGTTGGAGAGGAGCGGGGGGACTAGAACATCCCATAAAAATTAACAACTTTTATTAACCTTTTATTATAAATAATGTCAAAAACTTTTAAAACTCTCGACCTCAAATCTTCTTCATCTTTTTCTATTATTCATACGGACGTTAAAATTTTGTAAAGTTTTCTATGGACTTTAAAACTCACACAAGGTATTTTTATTATATTATTTGCAGTACAAAATAACTCGGCTGGGTATATTAAAAGACCAATGTGAAGGGTATATAAGATTCGGCACAGCCGAAAATAGCGCTCTTACTTGTTTTATTATCCATTTGCAACCCTATAGAATTTATATATTCTGGATCCTTATAGATTGGAAAGTCCATTTAGCCATGCCCGCCTGTGTGTCTGTTGAAATCAAGTTTCCGGAGTCAATTTAAGTGCTACCGATTAGGTATTGGTGTCAAACCCATACAAACAAGTAAGAGCGCTATATTCGGCTATGACGAGTCTTATATACGCTTCACATTGGCTTTTTCGTTATATTTATAAATTTTTTTTGTTCATGAAATGTTCCTAGTTTTTAGGTAGGGCTCGGTGTTGTAGGGGTTTTTACCCCATTTTTTTAAAATTTCGTATGGCAACCCTCTACCCAATTAGGTATTGATGACATCTTCTTATTGCCAGGCTGAGACTGTAACCACTGTAACCACTAGACTACAAAAATACATATGTTTTTTGGTTTTCGTTTTGCTCAACATAAAGTGTGTTGCATACTTGCAGAAACGAGGATACAAAAGCGTCACACTACAAAATATATATTCAAAATTATTAATTTTTTTAAAATATTGGTTAAATTTCTACTAAATTCTATATATTTTATTTGGTTTTTTAACAAGTGCGTTAATTGAATAAAACATAGAAATAATTTTCTCTTTGTAATATACTGAAAACGTTTTTATGTTAGGAGGAAAAACTCTCTTTAGCCATACTAATTAAGTTATTACAACCAAATTTTAACAGGCGACTAAAAATTCATAGCACATATTATTATAAAAAAAAAATTGTTTGTTTGAAAGGACAAAGTAAAAAAAGATTTTTCATTTTACGGATTATTCCCCTTTGTATGATATCAATTACGATAAAAATTATTACACATTTTTATTTAAAATAAATATTTCAAGTGATGTATCCTTTAAGACTTTAAAGTCTGGAAATAAAAACCTCAGTACGCTGTGTTAACCCATTTGGTCTGTAGACTACTGGGTATGTCGAATTTTTCTTGTAACGTACAAAACTTTAATTTTTGTTACACGGTGTTATCAGTATACTTAAACCAAAGAATATACAAAATTTTCATATTCTTTGTTAAAACCAAGTTCGCAAAACTATTTCTGATAATATTATCTAATTAGTGAGATTTTTAAAAATTAACACATTCCAAAACCAAGAATTCTACTCTTAAATTTATCAAAAGTCATTCCTAAAAATTTTTAGGTACGCTCTGCACTTGGTTTTCTTAAATTAAGTCTAGTCAAGATTAGTTCAAAAAACAAGCGGAAAAAACTTGTTGTTTTTATATATATTTTAACATTTGAAAATACATAATGTGTCTCGCTAGTTTAGATGGTTACGAGCTGGTGTTTCATTTGAGAGCCCCTGGTTCACATGCCAGCTTTCACAAGCACAGAAAAAAATTTTAAATTTTAAGTATTAAGTATGTATAAAATAAATATTAATGATAAAACTCTTCTTCTTTAACAAAGTTTCGTAGGTAAAAAAGATGAGTTTCAGTTTTTTAAATTGATTTCTTTTACGCTTAAATCAATCCTTTAAAGCCTTCATCAAGTAAGGTTTCAAACTTAAATCAGTTTATTTTCGGCTTAAATGTGGCTTAAAGCAAGAAATTCGTGCTAGATAAAACGTACTTGGTTAAGGAAAATCTGGACTTGCTTTAAGAAAATTCGTACTCACCGTATTTTTGACACCGCTACGACTTGATTTAAGTAAAGATTACTTAATTTATTTTTTGTGTGTACATTAATCTTTAGTAGACTTTTACTAAATTCCTGAAAATATTCCTGAAAATTATTTGTTTAGATTTAATCGTTTTTTTGAAAGAGCTTTCTTCCGCCCTTATAAACCTTCAATACATAATTCCTCCTTTTTATTGATTTAATTTAATAAAAAAGTACATTATTATTGCTTTATAAATTTAGAAAAACGTAATAATCCTACAGGGGTTCTCGTTAAAAAAAATAAAGTTTAATTTTGGCGATTTTTTGCGACTTTTTCTTTGTTAAAACTCAAAATTTTTTTTGCTGGCGATTGAAAATAAATGGCGATAAGGCCTGAAAAAACTGTCAACCCTGGTTCTAGCCTGGCAATGGTTGAGGCCCCTTCGGGAGCAACGTGGTGGTTGTGGTTTAAACCCAAATCCCGGGGAGAACTTCTGCTCGATGTGGAGTTGCATTGCAACCGGGTGCCGTGACTCATAGAACGGTAGGAGTTTTAGATGGGCCCCGCTCCTCACCAAGGGGGAAGGCGTACCGAAATGTATGTCTTCGAATTGGTACCCATGGGTGATAATTTTCCATGTTGGCAAAATATCATCCATGGGGGCGTTGGTGGACGCATTGTTTTCACCTTGTGTTAAGAGCACTGTGGGATTGGGCCAACGCGGCAGATATCCACATGAATCTTCAACACTCTGTCAACCCTGGTCTCTGGTAGTACTTGAACCCGCGAGCCCAACATGCGTAATACTCAACTCTGCAAAATTGTGCACGAAAAGATTTATTTGAGTACAAATTCCTTTATATTATTTTATTAAAAATGGCCTTGAATAGACTCTCAATAAAGACTTCTGCGCGGTACTTTTAACATATTTAAGAAATACCATTTAAGATGTTCAGATATACAACATAATCAAGTACATATTAGGTTGTGCTATCGGCTTTTGTGTTCTCACATACATATGTATATCCGAAAACGAACCTTTTTTAAGATCTTTTCTTTTATCAGTACAAAAAACACAACCAAGTTCAACATAAAGGCTCAAAGCTTTCTTTTACTTTTTATCGCAGAAAATGAAATAATTTCGGCATCAGTACAAGAAAAATTTTGAAAAATAAAAATTTATTTAAATATATTTTGTTTTTTTTTTCATAATTTCTCCAAATATGTTTTAAATTTTCAGATTTTAAGACCATATTAAAAGCAGGAACCAATATTAATTCGTTTCAACATAAATGTGGTGTCTTATCAGCAAAACTAGTGCTTTAATTATTCTACTTTCCTTACGTTAAATATCAATCCAGCTCAATACAATAAATGTTTTTTTTATAGCGCAGGATTATGATTTTTTTATTATTTTAGCTGACGATATTCTGTCAATATCTTTATTAAGGAACGTGAGATGTTTTCCTTATTATTAACCTTTACAAATTGTTACATTTAACAACAATTACATCGTTAAAGCCTCTGGAAAAAAAGACACCGATTAATAAATTGTTCAATGAATAAAAGATGCAAAAACATAAACTAAATCGTTTTATAAACACCTTGATAAATAAACCAGCAAAAAAATCTGATTCAAACTGGAAAAGACAATAAAACAACATTTGTAATAACAATGAAATAGTAAAAAATAATCTTTTGTTGTTTCTTAAAAAAAGAAGAAAAAGAAAAAACATAAAAAGTAAAAAAAAAATTTACGCTAATCCTAGCCTGTGGCTTTAACAAACAATAGCTCGAGACAAGATTAGCAAGTACGACAGGGTCTACTGCATAGATTTGTGAGTTCAAGAAAAAAATCTTACAATAAATTACAGTAAAAAGAGAAGAATAAATTTTAAAACATTCAATCTGGGTGATCTGCAAATAATCCAACATTTGATAAAGTTGATTGACAAGACAATTTTTAGCCTTTTTTCTTCCTTTAATTACCAAAAGAAGCCTTAAATGTCGATGTTCATATTTTGCAAGAAATTTTTTTTATAGCGGATCAAAAAAAAAATTTTTTATTTTATTATTAGAAATTTATACGATAAACTTTTTTTAAATTTAAGCAATAAATAAATATAAAATCATCTCTTTTGAAATTTTCGCAAATTATCAAAGTAATAAAATGTTATAAATATTTATGTGTATTCTTTTCACTGGCGTAGTGTTTAATGGGTAAAATGCATCTTAGAAGCATTTTTGTGAAAAGGGGGTGAACACCTAAATAAGTGTATAACAAACTGTTACCCACACGTATGTACATACAGACGTAAAGACACTTATACGCATGGTGCTGACTATATTTTGTTTTATGGTGTTGATTTATTAATTGGTTCATTTCCCCTTGGCGTTTATTTTTATGATGCCCTACAAATTTACTGTCAATAATAATAATTTTAAAATGAATCCTAATATTGTTTGCTGTTACCTACTTTAATTACTATATTTAAAAATAGTTTTACACAGGATGAAACATAGAAAAAACTATTCGCAAATTTTTTTCAATTAACTAATTTATCAAAAAATATTGTATTCTTATTTTATTTTGGTTGAACTAATTATTTTTAAATTTTTCTAATAAAAAGAAATTATATAATAGACTTGAGCCAGTTATAAAAAAGTAAAAATTTGTATTAAAATTTTGTATTTGTAATTAAAAATTTAATTGCCTCAATTAAAATTTTAATCGTTGATGCTATCAATGATGTTTGTTTACAAATTCTTTAAAAAAAGCTCTAATTTTACTTAAAGCTTTGTTTTCTGCTAATGCAAAGCTCACTTCAAGTTCAATTGCTGAAGTTGAATTTTTGAATGTGGAGGTAAGAAAATAAAACTAAGTTTAACACTTAAAAAAAAGAATGCCTTGTTGGCTGAGTGGATAGAGGGTACGCCTTGCAATCAAATGGGCCATGGTTCGAGCCGTTGTTCAGACTTGTAATGTATACTTAAATGTAAATTAAGCATAATATATAAATAATTAAGTAAAATAAAAAAGATAAATTAATAAAAAGAAATATTAACAAAATAAAAAAACAAAAAAAAAAAACAAATACTATTTTTTTGAAATACATATGTATATAAAAATCAACTAATGTTTTAATTTATTTGTATTAAATTTAAGATTAGTTTGTATTTTGATGAAATCGATTAATTAATATAATATTTTTTTAATTAAAAAATTTTTAATTAAAGTTGATAAATGAATATGCGAATTTCTAATTTCTTGATGGGTTGTAATCTAAACATTTTTCTAATCAAGTGAACAAATTTTTTAATTGAAAACGTTAGCGGTTTTGACTAGAATGAATTTTTAATTAACTTTCTTTGCCAAATATACCAAATGTGAAAATAATACACTAACGCTTTGAATAAGTTGTTTAAAAAAAATTGTTCCCAAAATGTATAGCATTTTAAAATTTTTTAGGTAAAATCGATTTTTTATGCTCAATAATCGATTTCAGTATAAAATCGTTAACAAAAAGCCGACTACACAAATTCGTTTTTTTTGGGGTCAAAATTGATTTTCGACTATGATTGAAGTCGATTTACCAGCTCCTAGTATTTACCAGACCTCCGTGGCTTTGAACCTCACCAGAGAGTCTATATCCATATTGGTATTGTTTGAGTAATATGATTTTTAAATCTTTTATATTTCCTTGTTGTGTTCGGGCGTTGAGCAAATCCCAAACATCAGATAAACCCTTTAGTTTAATGAATTGCATTATTCCTTGCAAACAACAAAAGGAATATTTAATGAATCATTCGCTTTTATCTTTTCGACTTAAAAATATATCTAAGAGTAAATTTTTAATTTTAAGGCTTTTCTTTACTAATTTAAAGCTCGAAATCTTTTATATAAGTGTTTCCCGGATATTTCTAGCTTTTCTAAATTTTTAACTTTTAGCCAACTTTAAGAGCAAAACAACTTTTACAACAACTGCTTTAAACGTTCCTAATGCGGAAATATTCTCACATAACAATTAAAATTGGTATTAACTTAGCGGCCAGACGTTCAATTTTTGCCTTTAAAGTTGCGATACACTCAAACATTTTTACCAACACACTTAAACTTTTCGAACTTGATACCAATTTGATGATCAATTATCCCGTTCAACTCGCCTTTCAACTTGATGGTCAAGTGAACAGCTGATTATAGTTATTTTTCGTATATTTTCGTTTTTTCACGTGTTTGCATATACAAATATTCTACCGCAAACAATTTAAACTAAATTTTGGTATATTTTTCATATATTAACATTAATAAATAAATTAATGCAAATAGTTTATGTGTTGTTGTATCAAAATTCAGTCGCAAATAAATAAAAATGTAATAAAACAACATATGTAATATATAAAACAATTTTTGTGTTTCGTTTAACAAATATTCTGCCGCAAAGTGAACATTTTTAATTTATTTCTTGACGTCGCCATCATAAGAAATGAAATTGATGATCAAGTTTGGTGCAGCCTACGCCACCATCGTCAACTCGAATGAGTTTGACAAACAAAATGTGTGATCAACTTGAAAGCGAAAACTTGAACTTGTGGCCGCAGCGTAACATAATAAACAGTTCAACTGGTTATTACATTTGATTCTTTGTAATGAGATTTTAAGGCGACTCTTATCTTTGTAAACATTTCTGAACGAAATTAATTCCCTTAAACACTCTCATAATCTACGTTCGATCTTAAATGGCGCTAGATTATAAATCTTTTGAAACATAAAAATGTAAATTATTTTATGCTCCAAAGCCCCTAAAGGGTAACGTGATTGTTTCAGATTTTTATTCATTCATACAATTTCAAAAGGGAACTGTTACAAAAAAATGCAGAATGCAAATCGGCATTATAGCCCATTTTAATGTGTTTATTATGTGGCTCTTTTGCCTTTGTTCTTTTGATTTGTTTAAAATTTCCGCAAACATTTTCACACATTAACGGATAAAATCATCAGCATCATCATAAGAAATCAGTCGCGTGTATTTTTTCTGCTTCAGATTAAGAAAAGTAAATTGAGCTGTAGAAATATACAACTACACCCAACTGTGTCTAAAGGAAACTTTGTATTCATTCATCATTTTATAAGACTTTATGAATGAAATAAATCTGTATAAACTTTCCCTCTTTTGATTTTAGATCGTACAATCAATTTGCCACCTTTGGTTGCTTCTACAATATCATATACATATCTACTTGTAAATAATTTGTTTGCGCTAGTGTTGCTAGGTTTTTCTTAAGATAAATTTATTTATTTTTTTGTTTAACTCAGTTTGACTTTTATTATTTTTTGATTATTTTCGTTATCCTTACATTTTAAAACTACTACCCAGATTTTATACTACTTTGTGTTTTAATAATTTTTTAAGTTTTATAACTATTACACAGAAAGAAAAAACAAATTCCAAAATCAAGAATTTTATTCTTAATTTTTTTTTAAATCGTTCGGATTTCTTTAACAAATCAAGCAGAAAAAACTTGTTGTCTTAATATATTATTTTACATTTAATAACAAAGTGCCACGGTGGTCTGGTGCTGCAGTGTGGAAAGTCCCTGGTTCAAGTCCCAGCTACGGTAAGAACAAAACATAAAGTTTTTAAAAAATAAATATTTAAGTATCTATAAAATAAAAATAAAATACAAATCTTCTTTAACTAATAAATCTCCATAAGTCAAGAAATGACATTTTAGTTTTTTAATTAATCCCGTTTACACTTAAATCAATCCTTTTAAGCTTCCATCAGGTACGGTTTCAAACTCAAATCAATCCGTTTTTGGCTAAAATGTGGATAAAAGTAAGAAATTTGTACTAGAAAAATCGTACTTCGTGTATGAAATTTTGTATTCGGTTTAAGAAAATCCGTAATCACCCTATTTTTGACACCGCTACGACTTGATTTAAGTAAAGTTAGCTTAGTTTTTTTTTGTGAAGGGTTGTTAAGCGGGCTTAAAAGCATTGTAAAACAAAAGAATATATGAACTATTAACTCTTTTTATTACCAAAAAAGTGCATACATAAATTCAACAATTTGTTAAATACATATTAACCCAAATATTCCATACTTGATACAAATAAATGCACATGCTATGCACATGCGTACGTAACTTATAAATAGAGGAATCAAGAATCTTTAAAGAACAGTCTGATCTAAATCCATACAACAGTATCTAAAATACTTTAAATTAAAGTTATATCCATCTTACAGTGGTAATAATGTTTACGCTTTAATGGTTGGTGTTAATATATGTATGTATGTTAATCTATACAAAATAAATACTAAATATTCCAAAAGTTGTATGAAGAGTTTAACCGTTTACTTGTAGTATAAAAGATTCTCTATTAAAGAGATATAAGACGATTTCTTCCTTAGCAAACGCTAAATTTAAATTCATTTCTATTTCCTACAACAACGGGATTTTGGGGACTGAATCCCGGGATTTTCGGGATAGGGATACGGGGACTGCCTTAAATTTCCGGTCAACTCAAATGAAAATACCTGGTTATTCGGCCAAAAGGTAACTAGTGTTTTGTCGTCTACAAAATTACTTGGTTACTTTCGAGGTAAGGAGAAGTTTTGCTGGAAACATGCGTGTTAGCCAAAAAAGTTATTTAAAAATTAATTTTGTTCAACAAGTCATTTGTCCCGTTTACTAGTTTACATAATATGTACATAATGAAGTTAAAATAAGTTCTTAATTGTAAGATAATATACCGCAATGCAAATTAGGTAATTTTAAAAATTGTTTGCAAGGTTAAGCTGGCAACACTGCTGTTTTTTTTACTATATTATTTACCACTTACAGTTGTTGTTGTTGATTAAGTTTTTATTATATATTTAGTATCCGATCGGCTAGAGATCAAAGCGTATGTAGTTATTTTAACACTCAAACAGATGTGGTGAACTGGTAAAAATATAAAACGAAATATCGGCAGAAATCTTTTGAATTTCTGTCTGACTACCCTTGACACCAAATTTGTTTTAAAGTTGTAAAGTGGCGCAGCGGTTTGTTTTTCCCTATAAGAATCTTTTTCAGATAAGATTTTTTTTTGTGTTGAAACAAATTATGAGGTGAAATAAATAAATTTATTGCAATTAATTTATTTGCTCCTCTTAAAGTTATATTCCACAAACGTAATAAACAATAGTATTCCTTCAATTAAACGTATTATGTATAAATAATTTTATTATATTGTGGTTATTAAAGAATTCCAATAATATCTCTGTTTTGCTAAACTGACATCTTTAATTCAATATTGGGATTCAAGAATAAATATATATATTGAGCTCAATGATTATTTATTTATTTAAGGTAGATTGAAACAGATTAGATTATGGAGGATGGTGAAGGCAAGCAGACCCTTGAGGACCTATAAGGTTTATTGTGCATTCCCTAAGAGTAATAGATAGATAAATAGAACAATATTAATTCACCTTACCTTATGATTCTCCAATTTCGTGACAGACAACGTGCCTTATATAGTAGTTTTTAAGTCTTTCTCATCTCCAAACATTTTATATATACATAAGTGTCACGTTGCTAGTGCTTCTCCCAACTAAATAATAGCAGCGCCTAAAGACGCCAATTATAGCTTTCAGACTTTACCTGCCAGTTAAGCCTTTTTTTGCAAATTCTGAAAGGCATAGATATAAACGAATAGACTTACAGCTGCTAATAATATCATATTTTCCTTACTTACTAGCTATCAGTTAAATCCCTACTTTGTTTGCGCAGTGGTGGAGTTTTAAAAATGTGCGGTTTTGTGATTTTATATTTTTCTATATAAAATGACCCGTGATAGCAAATATAAACTTCTTGCAAGGTACATCAAAAATTCGATATGCCCAGTAATCTAAATACCAAATGTAGTAAGGCTTTGTGTGTGTAGAGCATACTTACACCCTATCTTCATCCAGTAACAGAGTTGCCATAGGAAGTTTATTTTTTTAATTGTATTAAATTTCTCCAACAGCTTCCAGGATGCTCCTACAAAGGTCACATATAAGCCCAACCCCAAATAATTTTTTCCTCCCAAACATTTTTGTGGAACATACATACCCCCTCTCTTCAGCCCCTAACAGGGTTGCCAGACAAAGTTTAATTTCTTTCAATTTATTTTAAATCAAAAGCAAGACCAACACCAATTGATTTTTCCTCCTAAAAATGTTTTTGGAACATACTTTCCAAGGTTGCAATACAAAAAATTGGGATAAAAACCACTACAGCTTTCCCAAATCGCCTTTAAAGGAAAAAAATGTATCACAGCCTCCTTTATTTTTCCCTGCCAAATATATACCTAGAACATACCATGGGGAAATTTTGTGTTACGAGCACAGCTGATCTACTTTTTTCATGCATAAATCAAGGCTGGGTAGTAAAAGTTGTTAACGTTTACATATCTTTTTTTGACAACTAAGCCAAAGAAAACTACAACAAAAACGAAAATTTTATTCACCAAATTTTGTTGTTGTAAAATCAACACCACCTAAAACATTATTGCGCCATGGAACATACTTATCCCCTATCTCCATTACCTAAGGGGATTGCCATAGAAAATTTACAAAAATGATGTAAAAACGCCTAAAACTTTCCCAAAGTAGGCCTAAGAAAGACAAAGTGTACGACCGACCCCCATTAGTTTCTCCTCCCAAACATACTTACACCCTATCGCAAAAGGGGGCTTCCACAAAAAGTTTGGAAAACTGTAATAAACACCCCCAACAGCTTCCAGGGTTCTTGTAGATAGGTGAAATGAAGGAATGACCCCAACTAATTTTTCCTTGCAAATATTTTATTAGAATACTAGCTGACCCGGTGAACTTCGTACCACCTAAAAATAATGGAATATATGGATATGAATAAAGCTATGAGAAAAACATGTATTTTCTTAACTAAGACCACAAATACTCAAGGATTGTACTTGTAATTTGTTAATAGTCATTGAGAATGCGAGACGAATAGGAAATTGAATTAGCTTAAACTCAAAAGGCATATCGGTTGGTATCATCGGAATTCTCGGTATGAGAACTTCTTTACCTTTGAATAAGAAGTATAATTGCGTGAATAACATTGACTATTTGTTTTATTATTATTAAGCGCGTTCCATTGCAAAGTTTTTGTTGGTTTAAATTTCGAAGGACGATAGCTACCGAGCCAACCTTCAGTTATAAGTTGTGTGGTTGTAAGCCAGGCACATTCAAGGAGCTTAAAACTTAAGTTGGATAGTTGGTGGCTTCATCTTCGTTTGTTACACAATCAATTAATTTAAAAGAATGCAGAGTGCCAACGGTTTGATTCTGAACTATATACAAAGTTTAAATCATCAACATCTATATTTTTAGCTGCTAAAATTGCCCGTTCACTCAACCAGTCATAATTTTTCCCGTTAGCAATTATGTTGGGGAACACTTTCTGGATGAGCTGTTCTTTTGATGATACAAAATTACAAAAATTTTGAGGAAACGAAATCAATCCATTTAATTCGTCGACAGGAATACGGCCATTACCGATAATCTACAATTTGTTGGAGAAATCTTGAGCTGATGAATCGTTGAGGGATATAACTCTCATGTTTTCTGTCAACTGCAGTATCTTTGCAAAACGCCACAGAATTGAGGATATAGGCAAGCACTTATTCGATCAGCAGCCGTCGGTCTTGGAATGACTGGCAGTGTTTGGCGGAAATCACCAGGCAGTAAAATCATTGCACCTCCAAAACAGATTTCTTAGTGTTCTTTTAAGAGCTTCTATTGCGCGTTTGTGTGCCATTGTGCATTCGTCCCAGATAATGATTTTACACGCTACTAAAACTTTGGACATGGCGGAGTTTTTCGCAATGTTACATGTCGATTGCTCTATATTTTGAAGATTTATTGGCAATTTTACGCTAAGTGAGCTGTGCGGCATCCTGCTTACAATGTGACTGCTATTCCAGATGAAGCTACCGCTACAGCAATGTTGGATCTCGCATGAACAGTGGCTAAAGTCAATGATATGACGAATGTTTTCCCAGTTCCACCGAGGGAATCAATTGCCTTCAATATTATATCATAGACTTCCTTCTGTTGAAGGTTTTAGAGGAAAACATTAGTTTGAACTAATTGGTTCAACTCATGTCAATCGTATTCACGATCACGCTTCAATTCTCGATTTAGTAGCTCATTAATTTCATGTGCTGGTGCTGGCAGTCCTAACCTGACTAACAAACTGCTACAAATAAGGTAACACATGTCTTCAATTAAGAGCAAGGCCCGGTTATGCATCTTTTTTTTTCTCCATATTATTATCATTGAATCTTCGCAAATGCGAACTTACAAAATGTATTCAAATCTTAAAATTATGTAACTGTGACTTCAAGATTTGGATTTCTCGAGGTGACCCGATATTGATGTAAAATGCCACATTGTCCTTGTATTTGTTCCACAGGTGACTTTGACTTGACGGGAAGCATGTCAATAGCAAATAATGACAATAGCAAATAATGTTCTTATATGCCCTAGCGATTGTCGTATCCCAATGAGTATCGTTTTCAAGCAAATTAAGTTCTTGACAGGCATCACAAAATGTTGACCAGCCTGTACCATTAACAGTACGAAATTCTGCAAATGATGTTGGACCCCGAACATTCACCAGCAACAACCGCAAATAAAAACATTCATCATTCTTCGGATGAACTGTATAAATGCGACCAAGAGCATCACTTGAACGCACATCTGGATGCCCAGGAACAATAGTGCCTTTCTTTCGACGTTAAACATTTTTTGAAGAAGCGTTCCAAGTGCAATACCGTGGCATCTTCGAGTAAAGTAAAGTTTGTGCAAACGGATCGCTTTGACAAACAGCAAAGAAATTTGTCAATGTTATCACTGCAGATATTTCAGCAGGTTGAACAATATTTGCCGCAGTGATATATACTCGTTGGCCATTCTCCAGATGCACTTCTAAATTTGCAACAGTGGGATGGCATTCGGGAATAGGGAATTAGAATATACGCCAAACCGCCTAATTGCAGTTCACATATCGCCCGAATTAATAACGCGTAATTTCATCGTTGCCATTGGAGGTTTGGATGATAAAAACAGCCATATCGCTGCCTTTCGTGACATATTTGCAGATGTACTTGATCGACTTCACTGAATTAGAATTTTCAACATTGCAATGTGTCTTAAATGATTTGGAAAGAAGTGGCAAATATAGCACAGTCCAACTGTTGTCAATCATAAAATCGTCGATACAGTAGGTAACCGTCATTGCCAGTGATAGTTTCCGTCGTCAATTTTCGTGGATAATGTTTGGAACACTTGCCATCGACCATGCACGGAGATTGAGGGTTGATGATGCCACACATCATGTAGTTCTTAAACCTGTTTCGGGATCAGGAATCTCGGCACTTTTAATATCATCTATCTGGTCTGGTCGAACTTCTCGACAAACCAAATAAGAATGTGTGCATGCGTCAAGCCTCGTTTTTGCCGCTCTTTTGAATATATCCAGCATTGAGTATCTCCGAACACGTATTGCCTAACAATATTTATAATCAGCAAACGAAGTTTTTGCCTAAACGCACACAATTAACAAAATATTATCCTTAATAGCATGTCAATAACATTATAAACATGTTTGTTTGTTTCTTTGATAATTACTGAAAATTACTGATAAAGCGTGAATAGAAAAGCTGTAGCCAATCGCATCTTTCATGATGGGAAGCTATTACCAAGTAAAAACTTCACAAACAGTTCAGTTTATAATGGCTTCATTATTTTGTAGCCCTATCCGCCACTTGTAAATAATTTTTTTAATTTTTTTAAATTTTGTTGTGCTTACAAAACAATGTATAAAAAAATTGCGTTAATGACTCACTAACTGACAGACAGATTAATCATTTCATAGCCTAAATGCTTAGGGAAAGACTTAAAATATGTATTGGTTTATTTTGTATCTTCTGAACTTAAAAAAGATAGAATTGTGATCTAATTTATGCTCGACAGGTTTCAAAGTTATGAATGCATTTTTTCGTACTTTTTTGAAATATTAGACCATTAGAGGCGAGACAGGGTAAAAAATATTTTATTACTGCTTATATAAATTTTGTACCTTCGAAAGTGAAAAAGATTTAAAGGGCTTAAATTATATTTTTAAATTGCGTTCGACAGGTCTCGAAAAAATATGAATATAAAATTTTGATAATTTTGATCCTAAGGGGTAAAAAGGGATAAACATTTTATTGGTAATTTTTAAGTTATTTTTGTTACTTTTAAACTGATAATTTAAATTGTGTTCAACTGGTTTAAGAAAAATACGAACACGTTTTTTGAAGTTTTTTTACAGTTATTGAAACTTATATAAGAAAGAATTTTTGTTGTTAAGTATACTCAACAAAATTTGGTTGGCAACTCTGCCAACACACAATTATGTATATTAGCAAACATAAACATCCATAGACAATTTTGAGACTCTAGCTATAAGAATTATTAAAGAACAAAAAAAAATCAAATTGTACGGGAGGTGTCACACCAAAAAGTTTGGAGACCTTAGCTGTCACAGTTAATGAGATACACATATAAATATTTCCATGCAATTAGAGGTTCCACACCCATAGTTCACTTGCTGCCTATACTCATATTAGTTATGCATATTAGCATAATAAATACCCATATTAAATTTGGAGATTTCAGCTGTTACATTTATTGACATATATGTATATGTAAAAGATTTTTTCTTGTAAAGGAGTGCCACGCCTATTATTTTCTTCACGCCTAAACTCAGCTTAATTGTAAACATCAACATTGTAAACACCTACACAAAATTTTGAGACTTTATCCTTACACAGCTGAATTATGCATATTACCATTATAAACATCTTTCCAAAGTTTTGAGAGTTCATCTGTTACTGTTATTGAGATATATAAAAAAAAATTTAGTTGTATGCATACAGAGCACAATTATGCATATTAGCACTATAAACATCCGTACGAAGATTGGAGGCTTCAGCTAATACAGTTATTGATATATTTAAAAAAAAATATTTTCGCTGTATGGGTGGTGCCCCGCCCATTTATTTCTTACCGCCCATACAAAGCTCGATTATGCATATTAGCACTACAAACATCCGTACGAAGTTTGGAGACTTCAGCTATTACAGTTGTTGAGATATGTACAAAAAACTATTTTCGTTGTATGGGAGGTGCCACGCCTATTTATTTTTTCTCGCCCATACAAAGCTCAATTATGCATATTAGCAATATGAACATCCGTACGAAGTTTGGAGACTTCAGCTATTACAGTTGTTGAGATATGTACAAAAAATCATTTTCGTTGTATGGGAGGTGCCACGCCTATTTGTTTTTTCCCGCCCATAAAAAGCTCGATTATGCATATAAGCACTATAAACATCCGTACAAAGTTTGGAGACTTCAGCTGTTACAGTTGTTGATATATGTATATAAAAAAAACTATTTTCGCTGTATGGGAGGTGCCACGCCTATTTATTTTTTCCCGCCCATACAAAGCTCAATTATGCATATTAGCACTATAAACATCCGTACGAAGTTTGGGGACTTCAGCTGTTACAGTTGTTGAGATATGTACAAAAAACCATTTTCGTTGTATGGGCGGTGCCACGCCTATTTATTTTTTCCCGCCCATAAAAAGCTCGATTATGCATATTAGCACTATAAACATCCGTACGAAGTTTAGAGACTTCAGCTGTTACAGTTGTTGATATATTTAAAAAAAACTATTTTCGTTGTATGGGAGGTGCCACGCCTATTTATTTTTTCCCGCCCATACAAAGCTCAATTATGCATATTAGCACTATAAACATCCGTACGAAGTTTGGGGACTTCAGCTGTTACAGTTGTTGAGATATGTACAAAAAACCATTTTCGTTGTATGGGCGGTGCCACGCCTATTTATTTTTTCCCGCCCATAAAAAGCTCGATTATGCATATTAGCACTATAAACATCCGTACGAAGTTTGGAAACTTCAGCTGTTACAGTTGTTGAAATATATACAAAAAACTATTTTCGTTGTATGGGAGGTGCCACGCCTATTTATTTTTTCCCGCCCATAAAAAGCTCGATTATGCATATTAGCACTACAAACATCCTAACGAAGTTTGGAGACTTCAGCTATTACAGTTGTTGAAATATATACAAAAAACTATTTTCGTTGTATGGGAGGTGCCACGCCCATTTATTTATTTCCGCCCATACACAACTCAATTATGCACATCAATAAATAATTTAGTTGTACCAAATTTGGAGACTTCAGCTGTAATAGGTATTGAGATATGTGAAAAAAACTGTTCAATTTGTATGGGAGGTGCCACGCCCAGTCGGAATTTCCAAAAACAGATTAGCCTAAAATGCATTCCCAGATATCGGGTATGTCTTTTTTTCAAGTTTCATCAAAATCGGTCCAGCCGTTCTTGAGTTATAAGCGGTGTCACTAACAAAAAAAAATTGTTCTTTTATATATAAGATAATCATCCCTTATCTCCACCCCCTTAAAGGGTTGCTAGACAAAATTTGAAAAAATAGGATAAAAACCCCTACACGTTTTGAAGGGTATATAAGATTCGACACAGTCGAATATAGCGCTCTTACTTGTCTTAAGTCAGCTTTTATTAACACAGCAAATGAGTTGTACGAAAAGTAAATACCAGTTGAATTTGCATTTTTGTACTTGTAATAGGCGAACAATCAATTATTAAATACATCTTTAATTTTACCATCAAATTTAATTACAATTGACTTTGTTTTTTAAAAAAATTTTTTCTTGTCTTCACATTTTAAATTCATGTAGTTAGAATTGTCGTTAAGTTTATTTGCTTTAAATTGTTTTTAATTATTTAAAAAGAGAACAAAATTAAAAAAAAAAAAATTGATGTTGACAGCATGACAGACATGTGCATTAAAAGTGATCTGATCGTATTACTATACCACTAATGCTTCCTCTAAAAAGTGACATTTACACGTGTCGTAAAACAGAAAAACCTTTAGTGATTTGTTTGTAAAGGGAGAAACATTTAAAGTTATGGTTGTTGGAACACTTTAGTTGTTGCATTGCATAACCAAAAACAGTCACAACTCAGAATTCATCGGAATCAGCCCCTTATACATTTTTAAACCAACACGAAAATTTCTTTTGCATCTCAGCAAACTTCATTCTAAGACGGGGTTTTTACAGTTGAACCCAGTTCGGTTGTAATTTTTTTTAATTTTTTATTATTGTATCTTCACCCCTTTGAAAATAAACAATGAGGGCTTAAATCCTAAAACTAAATATATAATATTCGTCCAGTCACAGACTAAAATTTAAGTTCTCAAATAAAAGTATACAACAATTCAAATGGTTTTATCAGAGTGCAATAGTAACCCTCCTCTTCAAACGAGTGTTTCTGCCGTGTTGTAAGATGTTTCGAGCGAGCGAATTTCAATGTGTTTCCAGCTTCTTTAAGTACTTGACCACATAGTGTAGAATTTCGCATTTCGGCGGTAATTATATGCAGCACGTTGAGCGGCCTTTCCAATATGTTCAGTTAGGCTACTAGGACGGCCATGCTGATAAACTTTTTATATTTTAGCCAGTTTATGTTAAATTAGAAAAAAAACCTTTAGCTACAATTATTGAGGTCTGAAAATAGTGATTATTGTAGGTATGTGGTTTGAAAATTTATCCAACGAGGCTTGAGCTTCAAAAAGTTGCAGTGATAGACCTTTCGTTACGCCGAAATCGATAACGTCTGAAATTTTTCTTTGGTTAGTTATTCAACAGGTGGGGTTTTAAGTTGGAAAAACGTTTAGTGCTATTTCATACACGATGTTGTATTTAAGGAATCACATCTAGTAAACCGTTTTTGCTGGGTAGTTAAAGACATAGGTTTTTCAAGGAACAATTATTCATTTGTTTTTTTTATAACAATAACAATATGGTGTAATACTAAATATAACGTGTTCATTACAACCCGGCAAGTTTTTTGAATTTGAGTAATGAGGCGTTATTACCTTACAGGCTACAAGGTAATGAGATCGTTACTACAGAAAAACTACATTTTAGTAAAGGCGTTAATAATTACATTTGTAGAAGCAGGCTTTACAGGATGTTTTCGTTTTAAAAACCTCAAATTTTTATTTATTTTGTTCAGTTAATCATTGGTAACTAGTTATTATATTGATTTTTGTAAGCACATTTGTATGTGTGGGTCGTAAATTTCGGGACAACTCAAACAAAAATAATTAGTTATTCGGCCAAAAGGTAACGAGTGTTTGTTAATCTTCCATACTACTTGCTAATTTGCTAGGTAAGCAAAAGTTTTGATAAGATATTATACTAAAACAATATCGATCTGCATACATAATTTACTTTATAATGTTCTTCCTTTACATCAAAGTAAAATAAACAAATCATGCGGGCAGAAGTTGGGTATAGCAGAACAGGTTATAATTGATTCATAAATATTGGTTTCAAATCAATTCATGCATTTTTCAATCACTCTCCTTATAAATAGAAAATTCAAAGATATATTGAATCGTGAAATGGTGTCGTTGCCCTAGGGGTTCTATTTCGCAAAAAGGAAAGGAAAAACATAGCATGCATATATCAACTGTTTTTACAAAGGTACATACGTTTATATCTGCGTAGTTATATTTCGGCCCTTAAGGATATTTTTTTATAAACACGCAAACATACAAACTAAGTATGTATGGATGTATGTATGTGTTTGTAATAGCAAGGTTATACCCGCTAACAACACCTTCGTATGACATACTAAGATCTATGTATTTGCTTAAACAGGAGAGTGATTGAGGTTTGAAAATAACAATTTCTTCTTTTCTATGTAATTAGCGACAAAGCGAAAAATTGGACAATCAGGGTTAAAATGCATCAACACCTAAAGCAAAGAAAACAAAAATGTGAAATAAAGAATAAACATTATAGCGAGGGTGAGGATGGACAAAGGACAGTTTTTAAAAAATATTATTAAATGTGCGTATGTGTACACACATACATACGTATGGAAAAAACTCACTTCAATGTGTAATTATTTACGGCATAGAAAATTAAAAAAAAAAGATTTAAAAGTTGAAAGTCAATATTCAAGAAATTTATCTAAGCTTAAGATTTTTAAATCTTTTTTAACAAAAATCAACAGAAAAAAAAAGGATTTTCCCAATCTCATCATACAAAGTCAAAACATACGATTTGCATTTTTGTAATCAGCAAACCGTCTTTGCCAGTAAATTCTTTTGCAGATTTTCTTCTATTTTTTGTTGTTTTTGCATTTCGGAGACAAGTAAGATATTAATGAAAAAGTTTATTTACACAAAATGACTTTACAAATGAGATTTCAATGACAGTCAATACTGTTATTAACTTCATTGTTATTTTTGCATGGCCTTAAATAAACATCCCGAAGAAAATTAACAAACAAAATTCATGAAAAAAAGAAAGTTGAAAAATACAAAAATACCATCATTTTGAAACAAAAATAAATAATTAAAAAAATAAAAGATTTTTTAATGCTAAGCGTTTTAACAGGTTACTTTTTGCTTTAAAAATAATTTTGGAAAAGATATGAGAAATATTACTGTTATAATCAGGGACCGTAACAGTTATGACTTTTTTCAAAAAAGTCAAAATATAATAGTTATTTTTTGACTTTTATTTTTTAAGTCAAAAATAAAAGTTAAAACTTGACTTTTATTTTTTCGGTCAAAAATAAAAGTTAAAATTTGACTTTTATTTTTTAAGTCAAAAATAAAAGTTAAAATCTGACTTTTATTTTTTCGGTCAAAAATAAAAGTTAAAATCTGACTTTTATTTTTTCGGTAAAAAATAAAAGTTAAAAGTAGACTTTTATTTTTTAAGTCAAAAATAAAAGGTTAATGTAATTTGTATTTTCAAAGCAAAATATGCAAAACACCAACTCCTTTACTTTCTAGCCAATAACCGTTTTTATATACATATGTACTCTATTATATTTTTTTTTCTTTTTGTTTTAACACAAATACAACAAGTACTTATAATTCTAAAAATAAAAACTGTGTTAATATTTAATTAATATTTTATTTAACTTTTTTAACATCTGCTTTCAATAGGAACAAAAGTAAAATTTTAACTTTTATTTCTGACTTAAAAAATAAAAGTCAAATTTTAACTTTAATTTTTGACTTAGAAAATAAAAGTCAAATTTTAACTTTTATTTCTGACTTAAAAAATAAAAGTCAAATTTTAACTTTAATTTTTGACTTAGAAAATAAAAGTCAAATTTTAACTTTTATTTTTGACTTAAAAAATAAAAGTCAAATTTTAACTTTTATTTCTGACCGAAAGAATAAAAGTCAAAAAATAACTATTATATATTGACTTTTTTGAAAAAAGTCAAAAAAATTAAAGTCTTTTAAGTTTATTATTCCTTAGCATAACAGCATCAATATGCTGTATTCAAATATCTGATAGACAAATTATATCCACCTGACTTTTTGATTTCAAATTTTAAAAATAACTGTTATTTTCGGTCCCTGGTTATAATCACAATAAATAAAACAGGTGAAAAACTGTAAGTTCGCCAATATTTAAGTGAGAGTTTCGATTAATAAAAATACCATTTGAATATATTTTGAAACCCTATTTAAAAACAAAGAAACCTAACGATGCCTGTCCGTCTGTCTCGGTTTTAGATAAAATCAGCTTCATGAAGACCAGATGCATGCATGCATAAAGAAATCGGTACTAAATATACAAAAGTTTAGATAAGTAATTACATACATAGTGTTGCCTTGTTAAACATGAAAAAAAAATCAAAACAACACTTGTTAAACATACAACTAATTCACTTAATTGGGTTAAAGCAAGGCACATTCAACAAGGTAAACTCAAGGCGAATTCAAAAAATTCACCCTCTGCATTTTATTTTTATGTTTAAACGGTAGAATGTCAGTAAAATTAAAAATTTCATATAAAATTAAATTTTTATGAAATTGATTTCAATCAGCTGGGTTCTTAATATTACCTGGCTGAATGTGCCTTGAGTTGAAGTTTATACGAAAATAATGCTTTCTATTTTCAGTAGCTCTACCCGGTCCGCTTTGCTTGAATCAACTCTATAGTTATGAAAAAATATGTGGTTGTCTATCTGTTAAAGTATGACTTTTTTTTACAAAATAAAAAATAAAGGTTTTTAGAATGTTTGTCTGCATTCGCACGATGCAAAAAAATAAGCCTGCTTATTTTCTTTTTCTTTTTTGAACTCTCACTGGCGTTCGCACGGTTCAAGCAAAGACTATATACTTATAAAGATATTGCACGTCCATACACTGTTTTATGACTGCTAAATTGATGTGGATTTATCATGGGGATTTATTAAAATAGAGAGAAAGAGAGAGTTAATAAAAATGGCGATAGAAATAACAAAAAGAAAATAAGCTCTCAGCAAAACAATTTGTAGGTGTATGTATGTGTGTAAATATTGCCAAAGAATATATCGTCACAGAAAATGCGAAACGCCTTATCTAAACTAACATATAAAGTTTACTTTTTTTATTAAGTTTGATCTGTAAAGTCAAAATATGTACATCATCTCGCAAAATTATTTTTTCCAGCAGAAATTAATTTGTTAATTCTGGTTAACTTAAATTAAAAAATTTTTTGTGTTTATTCTCAACATATTTTTTATTTAAACAAGTTTTTTGCTTCTCCTGTAAAAGTTTTAACATATAAGCTAAGGCATTTTGCATGTTCTATGACGATATACTTACATACAAAAACTGATGAAAAGAGAAGACGAAAAGTAAAGGCAAAAAATGGCCACCAAATTTTAAGAATTGAAACCAAGATTAATAAATAACAAGGTTACGACATCAAAAATTGAAAACTTGCATTTTCTGCGCATGTGGTCAAATGACGTCACGAAACAGTCTCTCATTTAAAAATAATGTAAACATAACAGTGGGACAATTTCCTAACTTTTGGAGAAAATGTTTTCTAATTTGTTTTTTGTTAATCGTGTTATAAAAAAGTTAAATGTTCAAAGAATTTATAATATTAAATAACATTTAGAAAAAAAAATTAAAACATTTAAAATTAGTTTATTGTTTTACTAAATTTTCGTTTTTGGTTATTTGTGTTTTGCTTGATTTCCGCATTAAGCGATCTTATTCTAAGGTTTATCCACACAAACCAAAATACTTCTAGCTTACCCATTTCATATTTAAAATTTTATTTCAAAATCTTCCTGTTTTAAATGTAATAAGCAAATTCTCTCCCTATATATTTTATTCGGTGTGACCAGATTTTCAAGTAAAGTTAACAATCAAAAACTTAAGGCCAAAAAATAAATCTAATTTTTTAATGCGTTTTTAAAAAATTTCTTCGTTATTAAGATATTTTTCATAATATGGACGAAACGTTTGTGTGCTAAAAATATTTAAAAAGAAAGTTTGTATCAAAAATTTTGATTTTATTTACAAAATCTTGGTAACCCATACCTTAGGTAAGAAAAAAAATAATATGTGTTCATATACAAGAGATTTTTAAAAAAGTTTTTAGCAGCAGGTGTTAATTTGCTGCCTGTTTTCGTAAAAAAAAATTTGTAAGATCCCTGCAGGAAATGTCAATAGAGAATCACTAGAAACTCACTACTGACATTGTCACCAGTACTACTGTTGAGCTATACCTCAGGCAATGCTCTTTGCTATTAACAAAAAATCAACTGCTGACATTGGTACTATTGACAAGGTGGTTCTTTTGGGGTCATATGTATACATTGAAACCAGCGATTAACTAGTACCTTTTAGCAATTTTAGTATACAGTACTACTGATAAGCTAAACCATTGTCAATGTGTTTTTGCAATAGACATTTAACATGCGTCTGTCATTGAAAACAAGTATGATTTGTGTATATAAATCACTTTTATAGCACAGCAGAAAAAATAAAAAAGGCCATTATGTTGCTAATACATTTCTGCATTTGACGGCAAACTGAAGCATTAATTTGCCGCTGACAGTTTTCTTTTCTTCTTATCAAAGCTTAATATAAAACTGTAGACGTACTGTTGACAATGTCGCCAAAAAGGCAACATAATAGTCGATAAAAGTGTTGACATGGGGACACTTGTTCCCAAGTTTCCTTCAGGGATATATATAAAAAAAAACAAACATTTGTTTTTGTTTTAAATATAAACACTCACACACTATTCGTTAATTTTTTTACAAAAACACGTAAAATTTAGTAGTTTATTTGTAAACTTTTTTCATATAGACAAACACTTGAAACCAATAAAAAATCGAAACTATAAGATTACATTTACATGATGCAATTTTTTTAATATTCCTTCAATAAAATTTTTGTTTGTTGACAAAACGAGTTGAAGTGACTACTTTTCTACACAGTTCGTTAAAAACCGAAAATTTTCATTCAAGTTCATACTTACATGCATATATCATGAAAAATGCCTTCATGTAAATTTTGTTCAAGAAAAGAAAAAAAGATAATCTTTAATGTAAAAAGTTACATTTTAAGAAAGCATTTTTAAGGTATTTTTATTTTTACATGTGTGCCTCAATAGGTATTTAAAACCAATGACTGTTACAATGAAAAAAATGAAAATCAAAAAATGAAAAATATTATTTTTTTAAAATTATCTATAAAAATAATAATTATCGTTGTTAACCGTTTTTATCAAAATTAAAAAAATGACCGCCCTACTAAAAAAACAAAATTTACAGAGAACATGATATTCAACAAATATAGTTTAATACTATCAAAATGGTGAGCTTTACTTGACCCTACGATGTTTCATTGTTCCTCCTTTTTTCTTGAAAAATTATTTCGGTCCTGTTGAATTTGATTTTTTGACAAAAATACACTTTAAAATTCTTATTAAACAAAAATATAAATATAATAATTTGTTTCAACGAAAGACATAAGTGTTTTTACATTTTTGAGCAATATATTAAAAGATTTTTTAATTTAACCAAAAAAAAATTTTATTACTGTCAGGCCGATTGCAAAATTTTATCCAAAGCTTTTTTTGTTGTTCATGGTTTTTTGGGAAAGAGTAAAAGGACACAGCTAAAATAAGATTTGTTAAAAACACGCTCACAATTAGTTTTAGCACAATTTCTCACTTGAATTTTTCTGATCGTTTTGCATGCATTGCCCCACTGCACACTTCATGTTTACGATTTGCTTCGAAATTTTAAATACGTTTTTTTTGCTCTTATAGCTTTTAAATACACTTCGCACACAATTTTTATAATAACTATTATTTTTTTGCACTATATTTAATAAATTTAAATTAAAAATTCTTTTTAATTAACGAAATTCGACAAATTAATTTTTTGGAGAAATGTCAAAGTGATTTTAGTGCAGGGTTGTCAAATCTCACATAACATATAAATCTTTTCCAGCAAAATTAGGAATTAATCTAGAGCAATAATAATTTCAATTTTAGTGTCAAACTCCATACAAAAAAAGCAAAGAGTAAGAGAATGACTGTCTTAATTTTTTAGGGATGTTGCACCTAATGAGAATAACAGACAAAAATTGGCGCCATGCTCATGGTTTAACGTTAGGTGACGTAGTTGTTTCTCTTTAACTTTGCCAGCCGTGTATAACAAAGGCTTGCTATAGTTCTTGTCATATTTCTTGTTTGGCACTAAAGGTTTCAAAAACAGTGCTAAGTGCTGGTTTTCTTGTGGCTATAAATGCTTAAATAATTGTGTTAAAATTGATTCAGCATTATGCATAATTAACAGAAAGTTAATATTATTTTAAACGTTTATGGATACAAAAAAACAAAATTTTTTTGGGTAAAATTCAAATTAGAAGATTTGTTTTTCAAATATCTAGCGCTTTGTTTTTAAGCAATAAGAAACTTTGTAATATCAACTTATGACAACACTGATATAGCTTTGACAAAAGTATTCATACACTGAATAAATTCACAATGAATAAATTCATGCATTGACCAAACGAAGATAATTTTATTCGAGGCAGATTTTTGTTCAACTCACTCAAAGAGAAAACCTAATTATGCTTTTCTCTGGTACGTAAACATACTACTACGCCATTTTTCATTGTAAATGAGAAAATTACAAACGAAAAAAAAAAAAATTTTATATTAAAACAAGATTTGTTTTTAGACAATGCCTTCTGCCACCATCGCATTCAACTAATTTTTAAAACGCTTCATCCACGCGTTAAAAATAAAGCGCATTCTTGCAGTACTTAGTTTATTAAAATTATATGGTTGGAGAAAAAAACAATGTTTAGGCAAAGATAAATGTACCACGCGTCAATCTTCTCCAATGTGGGAGAGCAAAGGCTCGCTATTTAGAAGAAATTAAAACGTGTGTTATTACCACAGATTGCATATCACAACATTAAATTAGTTTAATTTGGATCTGGAAGATAGGCCAGAATATATCCCTGCTACATATTTAATAAAAATGCCTGCATAGATTTGTATTTACCTTTCCATATTTTTATTTATGTTGCGTTATGAATGTATTTATGTTGTACGTATTTTATGTACGTTCATACTAATTTTAAATAAAATTTTATTTGGAATTTTCCCATTTCCAATTGAAATATTCTTAATTTCAAATGCAAATTCTCAATATAAATTTTCTCATTTACAGCAAAAAATGAACAAAACTATTAAATCGAACATTTGTTTTTGGCTTCCAAAAGGGCTTTTTATAAATTCAATATTGAGTAAGTACCCAGGTTGACACCGGCTTCGGGAACGTGTTATCTTAATTTCTGGGGTATCTTCAGCTTAATATATTGTTGATTGGTTCCAAGTATATTATATCCATTATAACTATATAGAAATGCATGCATACATCCTTATTTCATTAAAATTAACGCATTACAAATTATTACGCTCATTTTCATATTTTAAATTTAAAATATTCTCATTTGGACCATTAATATTAGTCATGCAAATTTAAGTTTTCAATACAAACAAAGCCCTAAATGATTTAAAAATACAAAGAATAGGCAACCCTTGCATGGGTTAAACGACGTCATCAGAGAGGCAAACATGCGCAAGTCGCAATCTCTTTGTCTATCATTCTTGATTGAAACCAAAGCATATCGATACAAGGTGGCCGCAAAAAATAAATAAGAGAGTCGTCTTTTAAACCTTATTTTTTTTATATGGAGCTTGATACTAAAATTGAAAAATAATTTTAATTATAGTTTCAAACTCCATATAAAAAATAAAGAGAACGTCTCCCTTATTTTTTTTTGCGGCCACCTTGTATCGATATGCCTTAAATAAAAACCAAAACATAAGTACATCGTACACGTCCATACAAACATTAATACATTTCGGTGTACATATGTATTAGACATCTGCAGCGGATAAGAATTCAAGTAAGTAGCGAAACTCGACGTAAAAGCGAGTATGTACTTGTAGTCGCTCGCAGTGTGCGAGTACGAAACATAATTGAACAGTAGTTTGTCAAATACCAACAGTTATTTATGAGCTCGCTACAGAAAGAACAAAATCTAATTTATGAATTGAAAAAATTTTTAATAAATTCCTTTTTTTTTTAATTATAACAAAAAGCCCGAGTTGTATGTAGCAAACGATTGGCACTGTAACAGGAGATTAGAAAAAGCAACAAACTGTTAAACATTCATACAAATTGAAAATATAGGTACCTACAATTATATGTAAGTATGTATGTAAACTATTTTGTAAGTAGCGTCTTTTTGTCTCAAGTTGTTGTTGTTTCTAACTCAACTTTTTTTTAGGTTTCTTCAGGGCCATTACAGTTGTTGTTGTTAACGCATGTGTGTGGTTGTCATTGTTGTTTTTTTTTTTTTTTTTGCTAAGTAACATCATTTTCAATAATAACTTTTTATTGTTGCTTTTTGCATAGATTTTTCGTATGGGGTTGTTTTTACAGAAAAATATTTGTAACAAATTATAGAATCTTATAGCTGTTGCAGCAGGAGCACAGGAAAAATAATAAGCAAATATCAATATAATTTTCTAAATATAGGATAACATGTTATGATCAGTGCTGTCATGTCGTGAAATTTATATTTTGTTTATTTGAATTTTGACATGCAAATAACATTGCTATTTATTTAAAGGTTTTTTTTATATATTAAAATAGTTTAAATATAAAAATGCTGTAACGAAAACGTATGTTGGCTTAGAATTTCTTAATCTTTATCTTAAAAACATTTTTTAGTCAAACAAAGAAACAAATTGTATATCTCATAATTCTTGAAAATATAATACGACAACACTAGCAATGAACCCGTTGATTTTGTTGTTTTGTGCGTCGCATTCTTAATTTTTTTTTTTGGGCTTTTCCACAGTCATTAGCATTTGTTAAAGGGTGTTTGTTGTAGTAATTTATTGATGGTTAAAGGGATTTTTATTGCTTTATTTATGCAGGAACAAATTTGATATATGTATGTGTATGCAACATTGTAGGGTGATACATTTATGCTTCTAGTTGTTTTCACAAAAATACTAAATAAATCCGGACCAATACTTTAAAATCCATTTGTTTATTTTATTTTTATAAATTATTTTATGTTTATTAAATACCAAAGCTTAATATTTATATTTTAATACCTTTGGGAAATTGTGTTTGCGTTTTCTATGAAACAAAAAAATAAATCATTTAAAATGTCCATAATTCCGATATTAGCGATATGCTTTCTCACAACATAAAAAAAAAATTCCAAAAATTGTTAAAAACCCCCAACAACAATAAAAGGGAAAAAGTTCATTTTTCTATAAAATTCTAATTTGCATATATGTATGTATATGTGTTTGTGGTAATCCCAAAAAGTGCTGAAACACACAGGCAGTTTCTCGATCTATCTCTCTCACTCTTTTTTTAAAACCCTTGTAAATGGTTTTGGCCTTTTCCATCATGACGGTATTAATAATGTCAACAGTTCTGATATTCGCGACATGTTTTCACACAATACAGTTTAAAAGTTCCAACACTTACCATTCATTCTACCTACATACACTGAATCAATTAAGTCTCCGTACAGATTATGTCTTATATACATATATTGCTAATTTATTATGTCTCAAAAATGTTTTTGATAAATACTTTTAATTTTTTTAAAAAAAAAAATTTATTAATTATAAAATTATATAAAACTAATATAACAATATTCATTAAAAACATAAAAAAATTAATTCAACTTCATTAAAATCAATCCCAAAAAAGTCTCCGTACAGTCCATTGTTTTTAGATTTTCAGCCCTTATGCTAACTTTTAATACGTAGTTGGTCCTCCTTTATTGGAAATTACGGCATTTAATCGGCTTTTCATTGAATGTACAAGTTTTCTTGTAGTCATAGGATCTATTTTGTCCCATTCGTCCCTAATAACAGCTTTAAGCTGATCTTTACTCGATATAATGTGTTGCCGGATCTTTTTTTTCCAAGTGGTCCCATAAATGCTCAATCGGGTTTAGATCGGGTGACTGCGGTGGGTGGTTTAACTGCTTTGGGACATTGTAAATGAGCCACTCCTTTATTACTCCAGAGGTGTGCTTAGGATCGTTGTCCTGCTGGAAGTAATACAAATGTCCCAAACCTAATTTTTCTACACTTTGCTTTAGGTTTTCTTTTAGAATGTTTAAATACGCAAATTTATCCATTGTATTTTCAATAAAAACGAGGTTGCCAACACCAGAAGAGGCCATACATCCCCACACCATTACGTTACCTCCACCATGCTTTACAGTTGGGGTCAAATGCTTTGGATTCATTTCTGTATTTGGCTTTCTCCATACTATTCTTCTTCCATCTGACCCAAAAACATTAAATTTGCTTTCATCATATTTGCCTTGCGGACATACGGCTTCTTACGGCTAACCCGGCCATTATATTCATTTCTTTTAAGGACGTTTCTTACCGTTTGGGGGTCAACAACGATTCCATCACTTGTTTTTAGGTTTCCTGCAATAACACACGCACTTATTTTGGGATCATTGTTTACGTATAATTCTCCTCTCCAAGTGTTTGTCTATTTTTCTTGGACGGCCAGTTCAAGGTTTGTTTGCCATTGTCCCAGTTTTTTTATATTGCTGAATGACGTACTGAATAGATGAACGTGGTCTTTTCACAATTTTACTAATTTCCAATAGGCTTTTTCCATTATTTCTGAGGTCAATGATAATTTTTTTGGTGCTTATAGAAATTTCCTTATTTTTACATTCCATAATTATCAGTTTTAATTTTTAACACCTTAATTTAGAGAAACCACTACTTTCTTTGATAAATAATATTTTTTTAGATCAAAAAAAAATGTTGGAGGACCGTTATAATACAAAAACAAAAATTGTACGGAGACTTTTTCGTTGTAAAAAATTAGTGTTGCCATATAGAAGTCATTATTACATGATCCTATTTGAAATACATCTCATAAAGTTGCCATAGTCTACTTCACTAGTAGGCTAAGATTAAATTAAAATGTTAAAGTTTGAGAGATATTAGGTGTTAAAGGTAAAAATATAAGCTTAATTACGAACAAAACAACTGTACGGAGACTTATTTTATTCAGTGTATATAACAAAAATCTCAAACCGTATAGGTACTTGTGAGATAAAAAGCTTAAGATTTTGTATTAAATACAGCCAGAAACTAGGATTGATTATTAACCTAAAATACCGTTCTTTTAAGTATTATTTTATTATAGGTAGGTTTATGAACTAACGCCTTATTTGAAAATTATTCCATAGATATCTGTCAAATAAGCTTTTAATAAACCTACTACAATTAGTATGAATACAGCCGTTTAACTACATATACGTTTTTTTTATCTGGTAGTAAGTTTGTGTAATATTAAACGCAATAACAACAGTTTTAAAATTGTTTTTGTTACAATAACAAAACATGCACAATATGCACATCTTAAAAGTTACAATAAAAACATAGGCCGCTATTTCTTTTTTTAAATAACAAATGTTTTTCAAGTCGAAAATTTTTTTCTTTAATATAACACCCTTTTGCCAATGCCTGCTGCCGTCGAAAGATTGTTTGTCTTATGCAACAATGCGTGGTTCTCTTTCAGACAAAACCTTCTATTACTAAAAGTTATTAAGGACTTATAAAACATATACATTAAGGGTCTTATTCATAAACGTACAATAGTGTATATTAAAGGCTTATTTGACAAGTATATATGGAATAATTGTCAAATAAGCCTTTAATAAACACTATTGTATATTTATGAATAAGACCATAAATATTTATATTACATTTTTAAATATTAAGCTTTGGTATTTAATAAACATAAAATAATTTATAAAAATAAAATAAACAAATGGATTTTAAAGTATTGGTTCGGATTTATTTAGTATTTTTGTGAAAACAACTAGAAGCATAAATGTATCACCCTACAATGTTGCATACACATACATATATCAAATTTGTTCCTGCATAAATAAAGCAATAAAAATCCCTTTAACCATCAATAAATTACTACAACAAACACCCTTTAACAAATGCTAATGACTGTGGAAAAGCCCAAAAAAAAAAATTAAGAATGCGACGCACAAAACAACAAATTCAACGGGTTAATTGCTAGTGTTGTCGTATTATATTTTCAAGAATTATGAGAAATACAATTTGTTTCTTTGTTTGACTAAAAAATGTTTTTAAGATAAAGATTAAGAAATTCTAAGCCAACATACGTTTTCGTTACAGCATTTTTATATTTAAACTATTTTAATATATAAAAAAAACCTTTAAATAAATAGCAATGTTATTTGCATGTCAAAATTCAAATAAACAAAATATAAATTTCACGACATGACAGCACTGATCATAACATGTTATCCTATATTTAGAAAATTATATTGATATTTGCTTATTATTTTTCCTGTGCTCCTGCTGCAACAGCTATAAGATTCTATAATTTGTTACAAATATTTTTCTGTAAAAACAACCCCATACGAAAAATCTATGCAAAAAGCAACAATAAAAAGTTATTATTGAAAATGATGTTACTTAGCAAAAAAAAAAAAAAAAAACAACAATGACAACCACACACATGCGTTAACAACAACAACTGTAATGGCCCTGAAGAAACCTAAAAAAAAGTTGAGTTAGAAACAACAACAACTTGAGACAAAAAGACGCTACTTACAAAATAGTTTACATACACACTTACATATAATTGTAGGTACCCTGCCGTCAAATGAGTAGCTAACTACAAAAAAAAAACTAACTTTAAGTTAGCTTTTATAGACTAACTTAAAGCCAACTACTACGCAATGCAAAATTTGCATTAACCAAAATGTATACAAACACTGCGCAGTATTTTTTTTTTAAATAAGATTAGATTGCTTTAACAAATCAAGCAGAAGAAAACTTGTTCTTTCAATATATTATTTTACATTTAAAAACAAAGTGTCTCGGTGGCCTAGAGGTAATGCGCTTGTGCTGCAGTTCAGAAATCCCTGGTTCGAATCTCAGCGTCGGTAAATACAAAAAATGAAATTTTTAAATTGTAAATATTAATTATAAATAAAATATAAATAAAATATAAAGTTCTTCTTTTTTAATAAAGCATATGGGGCGTCAAAAAAAATTACATTTAGTTTTAGAAATAATCCCGTTTACGGCTTAAATCAATCTTTTTTGGCTTAAATCAAGTACGGTTTCGAACTTAAATCAATCCTTTTTTGGCTTAATTGTGGCTAAAAGCAAGAAATTCGTAACTTATAGTTAATTAAAAAAAACCAACTTAAAGCTAACTTAAAGTAGTAAGTTTATAGCTAGCTACAAAACGTTAACTTTAAGTTAACAGCTATGTAACTAACTTCAAGTTAATTAAAAGTAATGCAGAATCGGACAATTGACTACTTCCTAGGACATCGCAATGTTAAAATAGTTAGTTAATTCCATATAAAAGTAATGCAAGTGTCAACCACCACTACTTGAGAAATAGTTAGCTTCAAGTTAATTTTAAGTTAACTGAATGTCCCACAGGGTACCTATATTTTCAATTTGTATGAATGTTTAACAGTTTGTTGCTTTTTCTATTCTCCTGTTACGTTTGGTACATAAAACTCAGTTTTTGTTAATTAAAACGTTTAAAAATGTCTGTCTGATGTGTTACAACGAATTTTTTTGTGTTATTTATGTACTTCATCACCAACTGAAAGTTTTTCGGCAGAAAGCAAGTAGTCTCAAATAAAAAACTCTGTCAAGTAACATCGATTACATAGTTGATGATGAGCGAGTTCATAGAAAAAGATTCTTATTATTTAGAAGTACTACAAATAAGAGTTCATCCCTTAAAATACTCAAGTATACTACAAGTTCGAGTAAATTGGTGCAGCTCTCTAATATGTATACACATTGTTATTCTTTTTGTTTGTTTTTATATATGAATTAAGGCAAAAGAAGTTATGTTTCAATACAGTTTTTGTGCAAAAAGCCGTGATAGTAGCGAATAAATTTCAATGCGTAGTTATAGGGCAACAATACGTATTTTGTTGTTGTATAAATGAAACCAAGTCGATTCGCAACGATTAAAAATGCCATTATTATCAAAATAAAAATACCTAACTGAAGAAAGATATAGTTTTTCTGAAAACTTTAAATTCATTATTCTAAGTAGAGAGTAGTAAAATACCGCCCTAAATATAATTATTGTTCGTGTACTTTGATTTATTGAATTTAAAAACAAAAAATCTTTAAGAATAATTTTACTTATTTAAAGTTTTTACTTTTAAATCTTTGATTCTACATTTATACTCCTATAGAAAAAATATTACTTTGTTAAATTTTCATTACAATTTATCAGGCGAATTGGTTTAATTTTATTGAAAAACTTATTTTTTTAATTAAAATTTTTTGTTTGTTTTATTTGCGCAGAATATCTTTTGTTTTCAGATCGTTTTATTTTTTTATATGTACAGGTACATATTTGCAATTTTATTGTGACAGGTGTGGCTATTTAACTCACATTGTGTTTATTTCAGTGCAAACATCAAGTTTTAAGTTAAAAAAACTGTAATTTTAAATGTAACCTTACAAATTTTAGTTTTCGAAAATTTTTCTTTAAAAAAACAAACTTTTTTATTAAAACTTATATATACTGATAAAAAATATTTTTTGACTTATAAATAACAAATGTCAATTTTTTATTAAAAAAATAAAGCGTGTATGGGAATGAATACTAGATAATGTACTCTCCCTTTTTTGAACTATTTTTTTAATATTAAATATTTTATACGACAAAACAAACCACTTTTTAATATGAAAATAAAAAAAAATAAATAAATAGAACAAGGGCGCTATATTTTGCTGTGCCGAATCTTAAATACCTATTTACACTTCACGTTGGTCTTTTAATACCTATACCCAGCCATCTGATTTAGCTGATTTATTTCATACTGCGAATATTGTAATTAAAAAAAGTTTTTTGTGCCAGGTTTGAGGTCGATAGCTGTTCTAGTGCTTGAAATAGAAAACCTTACAAAATTTTAACGTTTGTACTATGTATAATAGAAATACCATGTAAAAGATTTAAGGTCGAGAGTTTTAACTGTTTTCAACATTTGAGGTTTTCTAGATATAGCGTATCGAAAATTTTACAAAAACTGTAAATTTGTATGAGGGCTACCCCTTCCCCTGCTCCGCTCCCAATATTTTTTTTCATTATTGTAAAATTACTTTTTATAAAACATTTTAATTCTATTGCTATTATGTTTCTCAGATTTAGCGCTTTAAATATTGCAATTTAAGGGGAAATATAACTTCTCCTGCTCCTATTTGAAAAATGATTTCCCCTAATTTAGGTCCCTATCTTTAAAGTACCCGTGCTTAGTTTTGTGGCAAGAGTGGCTGCATTTATTGAGATATATACAATATTTTGCCCTAAAAATGGATTTGGGGTTTCGACTAAATCTCGATCATAAGACCGAATATGCTGACTTAGATAGCGATTGACACAGGGATATTTCTGATTGTTTGATGCCAAACGTTTTATGTGCGCCACTATTTGGATCCGGAAACATGATTTTAACAGTCACACTGATGAATTTTTTTTAACTGAAGACAAATGTTATTTTGTCAAATTAAAATATAAAAAGTGAAGTTTAAAAAATAAATAACTTGAGGTTTTATGTATGCAATTAATAATTTAAAACTTCTTAGAAATGTCAGAAGGCGCTTTATTTGTATAGCTCTCTACATATCAAAATAAGGGTATTTTAATTCAACTCGAATCGACATGATTTTATTTCTACAGCAATAAAATATGTACGTATTTGTACCCTACAACTAGATTATCAACAACTTTCGCTACCGCGTATGTTTTTGAACATGAACTGCTTTTAAACAATACTTCTTTGGCAAATTTTAAACAAAACCATCAATTTGCTTAAAAGAAATAAATAAACAATGTATATACATACATCCATATGTATATGTTGGTATGTATGTACATGCACCATTAATATTTTTTTTGGCTGTTGTTGTTCTTAAAATTTGGCGTCAATTTTTTGTGATCTTTTTTTTTATTTTCTGTCTTCTCTCAAATTAAGAGAGTGTTTTTCCTTTCCCTTTGCCTTTACCGTAACCACCAATTGCAAACTCAAAATTTCTGTTTATGAAATTTGTTCCAAGTGAACCATCTTTCTAGTCTATAGTCTTTGGTTCAAGTCTTATTGCTTAATTTGTTTTAATTTTTTTGTGAATATACACACACACTACTGTGTTTTTTTACATTTTCTTTTGTCCACCAATTTTAAGCAGCTGAATTGCATGTACACGCAAGCCTGTACCCATTTTATTTCCCCTCACCCCGTTGTCTACAACCTAATCAGTTCAGCTTAAATACTTGCACCGTGCGAATCGGGACTGTATATAGTAATTTTTCGTTGATTTTTGAACGGATCTTACCTGACCAATTTTTAGTTTTTTTAAATCTGCATTATTATATTCAGTGTTTTGCAATATTTTGTTTAGGTAGTACAAGCATGTACATGTTTCTGCTTCACACTTTTACTTTTTTGGTAATAGGCGCCTAAACTATATTGGGTTATTTTGGGGACATCTCAAATCAAACTGAGAACTTTTTGTATATAAACTATAAGTACATACTCTGCGGGAAATGGGAGTCAATTGGTGGGCGTACTCGTCCTATTACAGGTGCAAAACATGAATTGGACAAAAGTTATTGGACGTGATCGGTTGAAAAGGCACACATCAAGTAACTGGTTAAAAGGTGTTAAAGAGGTTAGGGGAAAAAATGAAATACTGGTCTCCACACATAAACATACATCTGTTTACATATACACACACACTCGTATATATGTACAAACAAAGTATATTGAACAGGATCTTAAACAATTAATGCAAAATTTGCTTATATAGTATTGGCCTGTAACCCGTTCTGAGGTGTTAGTTTTAAACCAATTGCCCCCTCTAATGAAAAAGTGACAGGTTTTCTTTATATAAAATGCAAGAACTAGAATCAGTCCTTACCTTCAACAACCGTTCACGTCAATAGTCTTGGACCAGTCCACTTTCCCGTAGGGTAGTTTTAGTACAAAACAGTTGTAAAAATAAACAGAAGTACTTAGAAAGGGAACATACAATTCTCTAAACACTAAAAAAATTTACATAAAGCACGTTTTGGGCCTAACGCTTAAATTAGTAGACAATCTTTTATTGTCTTTGGATTGTACGGGAGGTACGACGACCCTCATCCCGACTAACTTCACATCTGGCTTAAGTAAAGGTCAGGATACAAAAGATGCTTATAAAAGATAAACGATTTTAGGTTTTTGGATAAAGCAGTTCGGATTTGAAGGAGAAGGGTATGGGGTGAACTAGGCGCCACACGTTGGGTTGAAATTCCCAAAAATGGCTCTTAATTGAAAATTAATATTTTTAAAAATTAATAAATTACATGTTATAGTAAACAAAATAGTGCATCACTAACAATCTTTTTCATTTTCCTATGTTATTTACTTCTCGAGTTGTGCGTTGTTAAAGTTGAACTTTTTTTAAGTTTTTGAAAACAGTGGTGAAAATTAAAAAAAAAGGATTTTTTTATTGAAATTTTTATATTTTAATAGCATAAAAGAAATATTTTGACAATGGAACCTTCAACCTCAGGTATTTGGAAACTTAAAAATTTATCCCAGTTAAATGTTTTTGTTGTATAAATATTTTTAATATTTTTTTGAAAATTGCTCTAAAAAACCATCATTTTCACTCTTAAGTAGAAATTCAAATTCGGTTTGGGCAAGCTTGGGTAAAAAATTTTCTTTTATAGTTTTCTCCGAAAAAAAATAGTTTTTCAATTTTACATCAAAGAAAAATTCGTGTATGCTTAGCAACGCACTCACTGTATTAATGATGTGTATATCAGAGTTCGAAATTGCTCACTCACTTCTCATTCGTGAGAACGAGTGTGAGCGCTGTGTTTACTACAGCAATTTTTCATTAATGAATGAGTTTTTAAAAAACATTTTGTGCCCTTTCACTCTCGAGTGAGAAAAAAAAAATTTTTTTTCACTAGTCATAAGTGAGAAGTGAAAAAAAAAATTTACTTTTTTTTTCACGAACATAAATGAAAAGCATCAAATTCGAGTACTTCTCATAAGTGAGAAATCATAAATGAATTTTTTCGCGAAGCATTCATAAATGTGTACACATAAAATTTTTTGGTCATGTTACTGGTGCTGCCATATGTAAAATTTTGTCGCATAATTTTTAAAATGCTTAAAAAAGAAGGAATAATTTTTTATTTAAACATGTTTTCAATAAATTAAAAACTGTTATACGTTGTGGTTCTTAACTACTTTTTTTAATTTTCTTGCTTTCATAATAAAATATTTGCATTTATTTAACTTCATTTCATTTGAATTTTTCAATGAATTCGATTTAATGATTTTAGTAATAAAAATATGCGGTTAAGGTTTTACAAAAATGGGAAGCATTACTCCAGTGACAAACAAAAGCATCGTCACCATCACTTTCATCATTACTTTGTATATCATGTTTGTGAAGTAGTTTGTAATGTCTTTCACTAAGTTACTTTTTGCACGATTCTATTAAGCAAATACTTTTTTTGAAGATGCATCGTACAACACATATTTTTCAAAATTAAATTGTCTTTTAGGCACTGATTGTTATTCACTTCACGCTATTTAAAATCCAAATAAGGTTCTTTTACAAATATTTGATGTTGATATTGCAAAAAAAATAGAGCTGTTACACACACTCATGCAAATTTTAAAAGGATTGGAAAAAATTGCATTCCGCTTTACCACCATTAGAGATAATTGTTCATCATTTCATTTTGTTTGGGATTTTCCACTAATTTGAAAGGTATTTTATACCTGCCTGTCCGTCATCCTTTTAGGTATTAGGTATATTGTTACAAAAAATTGTGGTGGTTATTATACAATACACACGCAAATCTTTTTATGTACAACAATTTGAAACTTTATCTTTCAGGTCAATTAAATATAACCTAAGAGTTTGAACGAGTTCTATTTGCAAAAGTAAGGTAAATTAAAAAAAGAGCAGTTACGACCTTGAACACAATACACAAGAAATACTTTTTATTTATCAGAAAACGTCAAATAAAAATTTAGGAAAATAGTTCAAAAATATTTTTAAAGATTGCTATGAAAATTTGTGTCAGTGAAGACTATAAAAATTTTTAAAAAATCACAACATAAAATATAATGTATTATTTAAGTTTCTTAATAAAAACAATTTTTTATAAATATGACTTTTTCACAATAAATACTGCTAAAAGTAATCCTTTATATTAATATTTATTTATTATTTTTTATATTAGCAAAATAAAAAAAATTTATGTAAATGCAAGAATTTTTTTACTCTTATTGGGAGTACAAATTTCACACGCTTAAAAAATTATTTTCCGGCAACTCTGTTACAAACCGTGAAAAATATTAAAGCAACACTCGCGCTCATAAAAGAATGAATCGAAAGTGAAAAGAAGAAATTTCTCATTCATTTGTGAGTGAGATATAAAATTTGGTTTTTATTTTTCATTTGTGATTTGTGAGCGTGAAAAAAAACGACAAACTTCTCATAAGTGAGTGAGGGTTGGCAAAAATTTTTTCACGCTCTTTTATGAACGTGAAAAGAAATTTTTTTTTTTGGGATTTTTCACTCTCGAGATTTTTCATGAATGGTGTTTTTTTATCGCTCACTCTTGAGAAAATTTGTACTCTGGTGTATATACATATGTTTGGTATGTAGTTTTGTTATTGTTTATTTTCTCATTATAAATATCCTTTTTTTTAATATTATTACCCAGCAGCTCCAAACTGAAGGTCCGTATCCAATACTGGTAAATTAACATATGACTCATTGGAGAGGCTAATATGTTTTTTTGGACCAACAGCCATCTAGCCTTTTAATAAGTATTGGAGATGGTTCTTCCATTTTGAACTTTTGGGTATGTATAATTTTAAGTAATTTTAACATAGTTAGAAACGGGAATAATTGTTTTTTAACTTTTTTTTTGTTTCAATTGTGACTGTTTTTTTTGAAACTGCTGTGTTATTGTCTAAAAGTGATTTGAACAAACACTACTCGTTACATGGTACAGAAAAAAAATCCAATACTTTAAACTTCTTATCTAAGGAACAAATTCTGGTATTTAAATTTCCCGAAGAGAGCTTTATAATATAATGCAAAACGCAAACTCTATATGAATTGATAATAAAAGAAAGTTTTTGCAGACTGAATTAATTAAAAGGTACAATCCTCATATAAAATTCCAATCAAAAAATAGCAATCAAGGTCCGAAGCAAAAAAAGATAGTGAATGAAACCAGATCAAGAATACAGGTTGAGTTCAGACAAAAAAGCGGACTTATAGTTGACCAGCGAAAGCCAGGGCTTGGAAACTCAAATGACGAGAATACAGCCAGATGTTTTTTTCCAAAATCCAAAAGTTTCAGCGGAAATTACAAAAATCGATGTTGAACTGATCAAAAAGTTGCATACTATTTTAGTTGCTGTATCGTGTGGTCATCAGATTTATGTTGAAAAATTTAGAAATTTTACTTTATCGTCCGCAAAATACTTTGTTGGAAAATACCCATGGTATAACATGTCTCCCACTTTACATAAATTTTTAATACATGGTTCGAAGATTAATACTCATGCACTGTTACCTATTGGTCAATTATCGGAGGTAGCACAAAAAAGCTCGCAATAAAGATTTTAAATCATACAGAGAACATTTTTCACGGAAATGCAGTCGTGAAAAGTTCAATGAAGATATTTTCAATAGATTTTTAATAAGTTCTGATCCTATTTTAAGTAATATAAGCAAACATTACAAAAAGAAAAGTAGCGTATTACCACAGCAGGTATTGGACCTTCTAATATTACCTAAAATTTCTAAAGAAAATAATTTCGATGATATATGTATATTTTAGTGACAGCGAACATGAATATTAATAATATTATAAATAAAATGTAAATTTATTATAAATATTAATATTAATAAAAACTTTTCTAATAAATAAGGATTAATATGGCCTATTTTCGGGAAAGTTTTGTATGGGAGCTATACGAAATCATTTACCGATTCCGTTGAATTTTTGTATTCTGAGTTACTAAACTTAAACAATTATATGCGTTAAATTTCATTTATTTATCTTTAAAGGTGGAGTTTGAAAAGCAATTTCAATATTCATACAGGCAGACGAACGGATATCCCTGGAGTTAAAAAAAATTTTTTTTTTTGCAAAAATGATTTTTTTACCTACTAATGACCCATTTAATACTACGAAATGAAAAAATAAGTGTTATGTTTAACGGCTGAACTAAGAGCCGTTTTTAGCAATTTCAACCCAATGTGCGCAATTTCAAACTATTATTTTCTTAAAAATATTTTAGTTAAAATATGGTTTATAAATACGAAATTTAAAAAAGCATTTTTAGCCTTAAAATGTTTTTTGAGCTAAAATGTATTTAAAACCTAAATTAAGATTTTTTTATGAATACAAGCGTAAGTATAACAATTATTATTAAGTCACGCAAAGCTTAATACCCTAAAATGAATCAGTTTTTAATATGTGCCTTAACACTTACAAAAAAATTTAGAGACCTAAGAAAAAAACAATTTTCGTTGTATGGAACCCTTTCTCTCCCATACACAGCTCAGTTATGTCTATGAACATTATAAACACCCATACAAAGTTTGGAAACTTTAGTTGTTAGCGTTTTTGAAATATATACCTTGTTTCAGGCTAGCGGAAAGCGTTTCATAAATCCAGAAAGATTTAACAAGTGGCTGAAGGATTTGTGCGGATAAATGTTTGTTGGCTTTGCCCGATTTAAGTTGGTTTATTGCTGCTTCAATCTCGCCAATGCATGGTACTTCGATATCAACGTCGTTACTGGGCAGGTGTAGATGTCTGTTGCAGAATTCATGAGTTGGGCTGGCCATATTCTCCGAAAGGTTTTATTGTAGTCTTCCCAGGCGGCTAACTGGGCCTTGGTGTAGTATGCTAGGCCACCATTCGAGTCATGAATTGGCTGAAGGTTGGATTGGGTGCGACCGGCAATAACCTTGGTGATTTTGTATAGGTCCCTAGGCCTGTGTGACTTGCTTGCTCGTTGTGCTTCGGTGAATATCTTTAACCTTTTGAAAAAGTATACAACTGGTCGAAAATTTATGATAAAAGAGGAAAACCACTTAAGTTGCTTTTAACGAATAGGGCTGGTATACCTCAAGGGAGTATACTTGATGCAATTATGTATTTGCCTCACACAGCAGACATGCCCACAAACAACTTTACTCTCACGTTGACATTCACTGATGATGCCACCTTTCTTAATAATCATAAAGACCCTATAGGTCACATACAGATGCGTAGTTGATCCAATCAAAGATCAAACGGCCCAAATCCACCGGCTAATTGGTAGAAACTGTGTGCTACGTCTGGATTGTAAACTTTTACTCTATAACTCGATTTTGATACAATTATCGGGCACTGCTTCCGCATCCAATATAGAAAAAAAATCAATGCCGTCAAAACAAAGTTCTAAGAATGATAACTGATGCCCCTTGGTACATTAAAAACAGCAACATCCCCAAAGATCTACAAGTTCCACTAGTTAAATACGAAATTGCATATTATGTGGACAAGTATTTGAGTAAGCTGGAGACACATCCAAATCCGCTCGCTTGAAACATCTTGCAAAGTGGAACTTGTAGATCCTTGTGGATGTTGCTGTTTTTAACATACCAAGGAGCGCCAGTTATCATTCTTAGGATTTTGTTTTGCCTGCGTTGAATTTTTTCTATGTTGGATGCGGAAGCAGTGCCCCATAATTGTATACCGTAGCACCAAATTGGTTTCAAAATCGATTTGTAGAGTAGAAGCTTGCAATCAAGGCGAAGCACAGAGTTTCTGCCGATTAGCCAATGGATTTGTGTAGCATTAAGTTTCATTTGCGTCAACTTCGCATCTTCGCTTCGCTTTCATTTAAATCGTTGAGGCACCATATGGTTGTTAATAAGGATTGGATAGCACGTTTCTTTGCGTAAAGTAAAAGTTATGTGAGTACATTTTTGCTCATTATTTTTATTCCCCATAACTGTGCCCATTCCTCTACTTGGGTTACGTGTTGTTGCAATTGGCACGAAGCCTCTTTAGGGTCTTTATGAATACTGAGAAAAGCGGTATCATCTGAAAATGTAGACTTGTGCATAAAACTGTTGGTTGGCATATCTGCCGTGTTTTCTAAATTGTCATTTTTGTTTTATAAGTGGTAGGGTTGAGTTCAGTAAAGCGGGCCGGGTAGAGCTAGTATTAAATAAATTGTGGTTTAGGTTTGACGTAATTTTAAAAGTACAAACAGAATTTTTTTGCCTCCATTTTTAAATGTTTTGAGAGAATACTTGTTTTAAAAAATCTAGCGAATCTAAATTTATTTCTGACCTATCGTTTCCTGTTAAAAGTTTTTTGGATGGACCCATAGAACAAGAAACGCGATGTGTCTTTGTATCTTTTTTCAATCCCTCACTTCTACGTACCTATAAATTATGAAATGTGAATTTTGTCACAATTCATGTTGCTTACATCAAGTTCTTACAACTAAAGCCGTAATCAATCAATCAATCAATGAAGTCGTCACAAGTCTTACGTGCAATACCAACGTGACGTTAACTACTGTAAGTTGTATTAATCGTTATTTGCTTTACCACAAAATGACACAACAACAATTGTTTGCTCGGTCAGTGTGGCGGGTGACCTTATGTGTGTATGAACATAAGTAAAAATTAAAAAAAGGCTTAAAATTTAAAATCATTTAACTTAACAAATGACTTGCAACGTCCCATGTACGCATGTTCTTGTGTATAATCTTACCGGGTATGTATGTATGTGTGTAAAGTATTAAAATGATGAATGAATTTTAGTTTTTAAAAGATAAAAGTTAAGTGGTCCGTAATGATAATCGATGAGATTAAGTCGTGTGTTTTCCAGTATTACTATGTTTATCGAAAATCCTGGATTTGGGAAATTTTCTCATTTATTATTTAAGAAAAATGTGTGCTAATGAGTTGTGACAGGTACCTACAATATCATATGAAAACAAATGTCTTTAGTTGATTTAAAAAAAATTGGAAAATACGGTTTTTAGGAAGCGTCAATAATATGGATTATATTTCTTAACACATTATAATAATACACCTGAGAAACAAAATTTTCTCACAGAACCTTTTTGCTGCTGTAAAATATTTTTTTTTTAATCTCGGTTATAAAACTACATCCTAAATTTTTTGCACTCTTTCAATTAAACTAATATTTTATAACCTTCACATTTACTTTTTTTGTAATTTATTTCACCGCTTTTAAGTGAAAGGATTAATAATTGGATTAGGATTTCTGTATTTGGCTCCAAACACTTCAACAAAGCATATAGAAAAATATTTATTGTTTTTGAACTATAACTATGGTTTAATTTAAAAAAATAAGTATTTATCGGCAACAAATTACAAATTGAAAACAAAATTAACAAAAAGACAATAATTACACAAGTTTACAAATTCCGGTCAACTTTTGGAGCTGAGCCGATGAGAACAAATCTGAACGTTACTTGAGGCGCTGAATTCGAATCCGGTTTTTGTTTTTCAAGATTGGTTCTAGTTTTCGGGCTCTTGAATCTTGGCTGCACTGTACTGTAATAACGGCCATCAGCTGTTGGCATCGGTATAAACGTCATTTCAATTGTAAACTTAAAGTTATTTTTTGTTCCGAAACGTGTTAAAATGGAAAGAAAAAATGGAAAAATTGATTCTAAGCGTTTTTGTTATGTTTGGGGATGTTATATTATCGGAAAAAGTGGAAGAAATATATCAAAAGCGCTGAGAGATGCATATTCTTATTACTTTGGTATCTGTGTGGAAAACACTCACAAGCCGTGGGTATCGAAATTATTTTGTAAAGCGTGTAGCACAAAACTGTACAACTGGTCACTTGGTCAAGAAGCATACTTTTTATTTTTAATCCCATTATTATGGAGACATCCAAAAAATCATGTTGATGATTGTTATTTTTGCTTGATGAGTGTGATCGGTCTTAATGCAAAAAAACTATTAAAGTATAAATATGCTAACGTGTCATCAGTGTCCAAGCTAGTTCCCCGTACGAACAATGACCCTTTGCCAATTTGCCCAGGTGTGAGTGCAAATTCTAGGTGAACTTTCAGTTTGTCGCCGACGAACTGTTCGTCACCGATCGAAGATTTTAACATGGAAGAAGCACACATAATATCGCAAAGTATGCTAAATGACTTGATTCGTCATTTAGATTTATCGAAACAAAAAGCAGAATTGCTCGCATCCCGGTTGCAGGAGTGGAACTGTCTTCACACTGAAACAAAAGTCACTGATATATAACCGCCAATCATTTGGAAGCAAAAAGTGGGTTTATTTACTAAATCTTCTGTAGCTTTGTCATTTTTGCACCAATCTGGGTCTTGTTCAGCGCAAAATGTGCGTATTAAAATAAACTAATGTCATATGTAATAAAATAGCAAAATTTTAAATTGTCTGGTGTAAAACAAATTAGTTGAAAAGAGCAACATTTCAAAATATCATAAAATGTTTCATGAATTTTGAAATTGTGTCCACTGTAACACAATCATTTCTTGACTAATCTTCACAAGCGACCCATGGTTGTTTTAGCAATTTTATTATCTTTCAATAAAAAATAATAATTGCATAAACCGACGAATATTTTTGAAGATATTTCCATGTAAGTAACGTCATCTTTTTAAAAAACGCAAATAACGGTAATTATGCAATATCTCGAAAACTAAAACCAATCTGGAAAAACGGAACCCGGATTCGAACTCAGCGCTCCAAATAGCTTTAGGAATAACTTGTAGTTGCTTAGCTCCAAAACCGTGTATACTTGTGTTATTAGATGTTAATAATTTTACATTAACTATAGCCATGTGTTTTATTTTAAAAAATAAAAACTTTGTTATGAACAATATAAAACGTTAATTAATAAAGAAATGGTTAACTGAATTTTGCTATATTTTCTTATTATCTTTGCTTATAAAATATATGGCAACGCCAAATTTTTTAGTAAAAAAAATTATTTTTCTTGATCTTTGTTATATACATACATATTAGTTAGGTTAAGCTAACAAAAGCTTATAAAAAGCAAGAGCTTATTCTATAAAGCGGTTAGCTTAGGTTAGATTAGGCAGCGAAGGTTAGTGACGAATGGTACTCGCCTCCTTCACATTAAGGCCTGTAAGAAAAAGAAACAAGAAAATGTAGGAAAAAAGGTAACAAAGGGTTAGAAAAAAGTTAGTGGAGGTCTAAGCAACCATAGCTATGAAAGTCTGGATACCTCACAACTAACCTTGTCTCCGTTGCAGAGATATAAGCCAGCAGCCACGACTGCCTCTGTATATTTCTCTAAAATTTTTACATAAAAACCTCCACAACTGTTTTGGAGCTGCTCCTACACGGGTGCAATGTACGATCGACTCCCATTAATTTTGTCTTACAAACATTTTTCTGGAACATACTTTTATCCTATCTCCACCGCCTAACAGGGTTGACATGCAAAGTTTAATTTCCACAGCTTCCAGGGTGCTCCTACAAAGGTCAAATGTAAGACCGGCAATTAATTTTTCTTCCCACACATTTTTGTGGAAAATATATACCCTCTATCTCCAACACCTAAATGGTTGCTATACAAAATTTAAGAAAAAGGGTAAAAACCCCTTCAACTTCCTAGGAGTCGCCCATAGAGGATTAAAATGTATCTCAGGCTTCCTTTAGTTTTCCCTCAAAACAACTTTTAGACTTCAAAAATACATGCCTTATTGCAGAACCACACGCTGTAAGGGGTATATAAGATTCGGCATAGCCGACTATAGCGCTCTTACTTATTTTAGTCTAATAACCACCTTCAATTAGAGCGATCCAATTTAAACCATTTTCTGGAGTCAATTAAAGCTTTTCTGTCCCCTGGGTGTCTATGTATTCGTGTAAAGAAAACATTTTTAGGCAGCTGTTGATTGACTGAAAACAAAATTTGTTTAGGAAAAAATTTAAATTTTAATTTATCTTGAAAAATCAGTACATTTCAGTACACAAATTTTTAATCAGTACACAAAATGAAAAATCCGTACATGTACTGATGAAATCAGTGCATGATAATATTGACAATTTAAAAAAAAAAAAATTATACCTTTATGCATTGTGCGAACTTGTCAACTAACCAAATTTTTTATTCTTGCACCATCTAAAACATCCATCCGTAGTGCAGCGGTAGTGAGTTTAAGAACTTTTTTCTCCAAAAAGTTAGAGTTACCTTTTGCCATAATTTAATTTAAAGATTTAAAAAATTTTTTAAAACAGAAAGTCTGTTAAAAAAAAGAACATATGAAATTCCTTTGCTTTAGTTACATACGACATATAAACTCAAGTGGTTTTATGCTCAAATATCTTACCCTGGGGTTCTTCTTGTTTTAATATTCACTTAAATTCAAGTGGCTGACCATAAGCGGCAGACATTGTGTCGCCTGGTTCCTAAAGACAGAAACCTGTAACAAATAAAAAGAATAAAAAAATCTTTTGTTTTATATTACAAGGGGGTCCAATTACATTTGTTTTACTTCCTACTTATCGCACATTATGAGCTATGTTTTTGTGAACGCATGTTGAGGAAATAGGTTTCACGCTTGCGCTAAAGATTTTTGTTATGGTTTTACTTATTACTTTTACGCCTTCCTTCGGGTCATTTAATTTTTATTTAATTGTTAAATGGTTTATAAATGTATGAATGTAGAACGTTAAAATTCGTGGATGCACGTTATTGTTTATATTTACAGTGAACAAAATATTTAGTTAGTTATTTAGTTTTGCAAATCAAAAAACGCGAATAAACATACATATGCATACATACTAACACATGCAATCATACAAAATAATTTTTAATTTTGCCTTAAAATACAAACGAACTTGCAGGTGCTTGCCCAATATCCTCTATATTAGTAGGCCTTAAAAAGGGATTGTATATGACAGTGGATATGATTTCTTTAAAAAAATACACACTTAGGGTTAAGAAAATTGAAAAGTTTTTTATTTAATGTGAACAACAATCGATGCAATTAAGTTCTAAGTAAAACGTCATTCAAATGGCCTTCACGACTTTTTCTCCAGAAACTTTTTTCACTAAATCAAGTCGTATGTCATGAATGGCACTTTCAATAATGACTTGGAAACCTTAAAGAGAGTCTTATTTTTTTCGAAAGACCAGTGACTTCAAATATCCCCACAAGAAATAGTGTTATTGTTTTTAACCAGACTTCTTGTAGGTCATTGAATATCACAATTTCTTGAAATAATCGAATCTCTTAACTTTTCTTCCAATAATTCAATTGTTGCATTTGTGGTTTGGCACGTAGTCCCATATTGGTGGAACCAAATGATGTCAAAATCTTCTTCTTCCAATTTCGGTCATTAAAAGTTGGTTATCATCGATCTATAGTGCTCTTCATTGGCAGTAACGGTGTTACTAGTTTCATTTCGAAAGAAGTACGGACCGATAATTCCACCAGACCAAAAACCAAACCAAACTGTCAATTTAGGTAAATGTAATGTCTTTTCATTAATAATTTGTAGATTTTATTAGCCCCAAAATTTAAAAAATTTAACTGCTATTCGTTGAACACACTTAGATTATTATTACGACCATAAAATGGCAAAAGCGCATGAAAAGTCGCAATTGGACAACGATTATTTTGATAATAAAACTGAATAATTTGTAAACGTTGTTCTTGGGTTTATATTTTCATGATGAAATTGAAAATACTACTAAATACAATAAAAAACAAATGACAGATCATGACATATTATAAATAGCCAAAACATCACTTCAAAATCATATTACTCTATTGGAAAACCTTTTATTATTTGTTGTAACCAAAAGTAAAAGTTCAACACCTACTTAAGTTATACCGATTCAACTAGAACCATATTTTGAGTTTTAAAGTTAACTCTACTAATTCATCTGTCTATTAAAAATTTGGCCTATTGAAAAAATTGTTAAATGATATCACCTGGCCCCATAAAAACTTCTTTCTTAAATATATATATTTTTTTTTTAATTTTTGATAAATTAATTGTTTTAAAACAAATTTTTCCTTTTTACCGAAATTGTATGAATGTTTTTTCTATTGTATCTTAAACACTCTATTTTTTATTGTTCATCACTTTATGCTTCATTTGAGCTCTCAAATTTCACAGCCTCAACAATCGAGATCGTTATAGTTTTTTAAATACATACTTTAGCTATAAAGTCAAGTGTAACGTTACAATTTCAAATAAATTATAGCCTAAATGTTACGAATGAGCATTTTTGTAGAGTTTTTTTTTATATTCCGGACATAAATGACGCAATTTGTCAAGGTTTTGTTTGAAGTGTTTCCTAGAATTTGTTAAGTTTTTCCAGTCATTCCGGTATTACTTGAAATGTGGTAGTAGAAAAATGATTTGAAAATTAATATTTTTTTGAATAATTTTTTTTAGTCATTCCGGTATTGCATCTGAGGAATGAGCTCCTTTGCATTTAGCCAAACTTAAGTAGAGGTATTTAGAAGTTAGAAGGATGCCAATGTACATATGAAATATTATATTTGGATACTTTGACAGTATGATTTATTAATTACATTTGAAATAAGTAAGTGAATCGGTTTACACTGTTATTTGTTAGTAGAAAGTTGCAGACAAGCTTATGGATTTGGGGGTTATCATTAACATTGTAAAAATTTTAGCATCAATAATGTTCATGGAATTGACTGGTTTAAGATATTTGCTCAAACGCGTTCTTTCTTTCAAAGGCACATACATAACTACCCAATTCACAACCTGTTGTATTTTGTAAGTTATAGAAGTCATAACTGTTTAAATTTTTTATGTGTTAAGCTTTTAAAAAGAGTAAAAAATAAAACATTATAAATTTCAATTTAGGAAAAAATGTCGTAGCATCTATTTATAGACAAAACAACAGCGAAAAAAATAAGCAGTCAAATACCAAAGGTACGGAAAAAATACTCTTTAAATTCTAAAAATTTGGTTGAAAATCATAATGAATATCAAACCGTAAAAGTAAATATTTTGGAAATTTCCCTCTAAAAAACAGATTTTTTTTTATTATTTTGATTTATTATGCTTTGCTGTTGTTTTAAAAAATTGAATAACAATATCAGAAATTTTATCACAAACATATTAGGTGTGTTCATTTACAGAAAATTATCACTTATTTTCGATAATTATTACTAGTAAGTGTTCACGTACACAAAAAATTAGCAGCTAGAGAGCCAAAAAAGAGCGTAAAATGTTTAGAAACAAAAATGTTTCTGATAACTTCTGCTAGTAAAAATTTTACTATCAGAAATTATTCAAACAGTTTTTCTGTCATTATGCTTTGAAAAAAAATTTAAGTTTTAAATTTTTATAAGTTTACAATAACAAAATACATTTGCTTGCAAGTTTTGACTGTAAAAGTGTTCATTTACTTTTTAATATTTTTGAGAGCAATTTTGAAAATATTTCTTTTTACTCTCTCGTTGCTAGTAATTACTGGAAAGTTATTGAACACAACTATTGGTAGCATTAAAAAAAGGCAAATCGAAAACAATTTTTTAAATAATTTTGGTTTTGCTTTTGACATTGCTGTTTTATTTATTAAAAAAAATTATTTGCTTTTAGTTTGTTTTAAAAAACGATTACATCAATGAACAGCAGAACAGACTCTATCGAACGCCTTTAAAAAATCTGAAACCATCACTTTACTTTCGCCAAAATGATCAATGGCGGAACACTATTTTTCTGCTAGAAAGGCCAGTAGGCCCCGTGTACTGGCGATCGCTTAATAAACCGTTTGACTTCAAATACCTAACGAGATGATAATTAACCATGCTCGTTTAAAGAGTCTGAGAAAAAAACTATTGGGCGGTAGTTTTCGTAATTTTCACAGTTTTCCGCTTTTCAATTTTTGGAGATCGGCGTAATATAAGCTACTTTTCAGCTGACGTTATTAGTTTTTTGTATGACGGTATCGAAGCACACGAATTCCACTACCACCTCAAAGTTCCCAGATTACCCTAATCTGGTGGATTCTCTAGTCGTTGGTGCCATCCGCTTAGCGACACCTCAAACTGTTCGTCCCATGTCGATATCACTATATGTATGCAACATGTGGAATTTTGTAATAATAATCATGTTTCTATTTATTGATGCGTAAATTACAATCTTCTCCAATAAAATATTAAAGAGGTCGCATTACTGGCTGTCGCTGTATTTGAAGCCAAGTAAGGTGGCGAACGGCACAGAAAGGTCTTATTTAATGTTAACTGATGATTTTGTATCTGTTGAAGCCATCCTACACAATCTAATAAGCTTTGCAGGTAAGCCGAACGCAGACATGGCCTGAACACACATTTGAATGAATCAGACTTTCAAAATCAGTCTTGTAATAGACAAATAGCTGTTTCTTATGGATTTCCTACAAGATTTACCGCTGGGTAAATACCTGGCCGGTGGTAAATTTACCAGATCTAAAGCCAAAATAACAAGGACCAATTATTAAGTCGACTTAAGTTTTAAGTTTTCCCACAGTATACTTAATAGTACCCTGTAGGCAATGAATACGAAACTAAAACCTCTAAAACTGTGGGCGGCACATAGCGGGGTTCCAATCATCGTGCAGGGGTTTTTTTTAACCAATTTGCGTACATAAATTGTTGCATGCCTTTTAACAACTCATTGCTCCCGAACTAAAGCAATCCCGCCGGTAAGTCATCAGCCTCTGACGCTCTGTTATTTTTCATCTGTAGTATTAATATTTTCACTTTTATCTTGGTAAGGAGGTAAGCACTTTACACTAAAATCACTTTTATCAGATACCAAAAATTTAAAAATGTGCTTCCTCCAGATTTTCGAAACGTGGTCTTTTTTTTACAGGAGAAAATGCTTATACCATAACCCTTAGTGCGGAGTTTGAACGTTGATAGAACTTTCTGACAACGTTTCGACTCCTTGCAATCTCAATCTTTAAACACTAGCGTCTTTCCATTTCTCTTTTCATCCATCGAAAAGGCGTTCTTCATCTTAGTTTATTTTCTACCGACAACTCTACCATGCACTAGTTGTGGTTGGTGTCTGCAGAGCTGCTTGATACGCTGAGTTTATCTCTGCAGTTGCTTTGCGACACTTTGTTATACAATCGGTTCTTCTTAAAAGGTTTTTGGTAACCCGGCACGGGTTTTGCAACGTTTTTAATGGAGTTGGCAATATGCTACCAATATGTGAAGACATTGGAACAGTTGAATTAAGCGAGTGGAGAAGACGTTGGCACTTTGTTGCGGTCGAAGCTTTGCGACATTTATTTTCTTCTGTAAAGTGGCTTGTGCGTTACGCTTGACGCTTTTGTACCTTTGCACATTACAAATACCCCATAGAAGCGTAATACTCTAAGCACCTGGATGGTGTAGGTTAAAGTACATAAAATTTCTTAGATTAAAACGAGGAGTAATGGTTGCAGAAAAATTATCTAACTTTTTGAAATATCTATCTATGCCTACGTAACTACGTAAAGAAAAAAATTAAGTTTAATATGAAATTCTAGTGGATGTTTTAAACCGAAAGTTCATGATTTTCAGTTGTTATTTAAACTTTCATCCCAACTTAGCGTATAAATATGGATGTTTTTAACTCTATATTACAATATTTGCAATATGTAAGTATGAGTATATGTTTATATCAAGGAAATGCCAATTACATAATGTGGAAAAAATAATTTCCATAGGATTCAAGGTAAAATACAATAGTTATCAGTGAAATTTGAAAAGTAACATTTTACGCATATAAATAAGTAAATTAACACGTTTCGTTACATCTTATATTCTTGATTAAAATTATTGTTTCCATAAAATGTACTTTAAACAAAAAAACACACACACTTCATCTTTGGAAGGCCTGGAGGATAGATATACATAAGTACATACATATGTATATAGAGGACGTTGATAGTTGATGTAGGAAATTGTAAAAATAAAGCAGGAGCAACCAAAGCAACGTCCTTAAAATAACATAATTGACTGCAAGCAAATGAAGGCAAATACTCGCATTTTAATAAAAGAAGCATTGGCAGAGGGTTGATTTGGATGTATTACTAAGATAAACCTTAATTCGTTGTAAACAATGGAATATATTTGCCATTTATCCGTTCACCAGTTGTCGCTTTTGTTGTTTTGCATGATGATGTTGAGAAACCCCTTTTCAAACTAAAACTTGTTACATCTTTATTCATCCATCCATCCAACCAACCGTCCATTTATCCGAGAAAGAGTGTAGCCTGCAATTTGTTCGATTAAAAATAAAAGTTTGAGTTTTTAAATAATCTGTTTTGAATAGTTATTGTTGAGTTTTTGTGGTTGTGTTGTAGTGCCTGCCTGCATTCTACTCAAAAGTTTGGTTGATGACGATGATTATGATGTTGTGGTTTCAGTCAGTGTGACTGGCCCATTGTTATGCAAAATATTTAATTTAAAAATTTCAGCGTCTGTTATCAACAGAAAAACACTGTTACATCCATGTATCGAGTGTTTGGTTTTAAGGCTCAACATTTTTAATTAAATGCGATTTAAGATTTCTTAAGTAAATGGCTTTTACCTTAGAGGAATATTCTCTTTGAGATTACTAATAAATTTTCTGCAATTTATAACGAAACTTTTCAAAACTTGAGTCTGGTCGACCTAAACGGCTCATTTGCAATACAGTGGACGTCCAATAGTACGTACTGCCGCTACTACGAATGTCCAATAGTACGAAAGGCAAATATTTTGCATTGACGTTTCTATAGTACGAATAAAAAAAATTTTTACTATTCGATAATACGAATATGTTTGTTTTTCCATATATGAATAGAATTTTTGTAAAATTTTTTTATTATTTTTAAGTTTGTTTTTTTTATTTTTTGCGGTCTACAAACAAATATGTAGTAGTCATTTGGTGCTTTTCGTTTGAAACATAAAAAATGTTTAAAATGAAAGAAGCCAAAAAGAAACAAATTTTTTTACAAAATAAAATAAAAATTATAGAAGATTGTGAGAGTGGAAAATATCTTACAAATATGGATTATCTAAATTAACCATTTGCACTATAAAAAGCAGAAGGCGAAGCTTTTATCTGAAGCAGGCTCAATTAAATCCCGTTACCGAATAGTACCTGGAGAATTTAAAAATAAATGGAAGACGAGCTATACAAATGGTTTTTATGCCAAAGAAATTGTTATGTTCCAGTAGGGAGTACGCAATTAAAATGTAAGGGGGAAAAACTATAGTCCAATACTACGAATTTTTCAGTATTACGAAAGGGCCTGACATTATATAATTCGTATTATTGGACGTCCACTGTATATATGGGGGATTTCATGTCAAGTGACCCAACTTTTAAAACCGATGTCTTTCGATTGGAAAGAAATTTGGACCAAAGTAAGTTCTTGCAGAGAGTAGTTTAGACACAATTTTTTAACACGACCGGTCAAGAACTCTCTGAGCTAGAGAGGTTCAAAATTTAAGGTTTTCGGCAAATAGCTGTTTTTCTCATTCATGTAGTTTATTACCTTTTGCTTTTAACAAAATTCGTCCCAAATACTTTCGATAGCTTTTTCTTCAATCTTCCAGAAAAAAATATTTTTAAAATTTTTTTTATTTTTTTATAAAATAGTTAGAAAACAAATTTTTTTTCCAAATATGCCTTTTTTTTTGCTCAAAAGAAAGCTTAGACCTTTTCTTTGAAGAGCTTGGAGGTCGCCTAGTGGGATACAAGTGGGATATCTATAAAAATTTATATTTTGTAACTCAAGGCAGAGGTTTTCCAATTTTCGCGTATATTCTATTTTGATTTTTTTTTCACATTTATGTAAAATTATCTCTTAAGGAAAAAATATATTTTATGCTAAGAAACAAAATAATTTAACCTTTCCGATGGTATGCAAGATACCAAATTAAGCCTCATACACTCGATACTGTGTTACCAACAAAATGGTAGGCCTTTGGAATAAAATCACTTTTATATGGCAATGTCTAAACACATTTTGTTAATATTTTCAATACATACCGTCGGAAAGGTTAAATCATCAATATATCAATAGCAGCGATATTTGCGTCAAAACAAGCACTACGCTGTCTTACAGCACTACTTCGGTTACGGATTCTTCCTTCCGGGCTTTTAAAAGTGAGCTGTGAGACAAATCACTAAAATAAATTAATTTAACCATAAATTAGAACCAGAAAAAAAACTGAGTAAGAGATAAACCCTTGCTTTATAAATATTTACACCCTTAATACATAAATAGTGGCGGTATTATGTGTAATATTTAATTTTAACTTATCTTTAGTTAAATTTGGATATGTACACTACTGGAGTGCAGGACTATATGTGCGGATTAAGGAAATGCGAAAACAGAGAGAGCGGCCCAGAAGGGTACAAGGCGACAAATGCTCTCTATGCATACCGGAAAGTGCAAGGAAAATCATGGGGTCTAACGCATTAAATCTTCACTGCAGTTGCTAGACTTATCGTGTGCTGTACTGCACAAAGAGGCTGGTGGTCAACAAAGCACCCCTAGGTCGTCGTTGGATATAATCTTAAATTTTAACCAATTAGCCTCGTTACAGGTGAATATGGTCATGTAAGCTCTTTACGTATGGGCTCAAGATGAAGAGGAGGTTTCTAAGCTGCAGTTTTTTTTACGGAGAACTGGATATCAGGTAGTCATGAATTGATTTGCTCTTTCAAATTAAGAATTCTTAGGTTTACATATCTATTGATAGTCAGACGGCGATTAGGGCAATCTCTGCAAATTTTAGCTGCTCCACAATTGTTCAGGCGTGCAAGTAACCCATTGGTAGACTGTGTGCCGAGAGACAAGTGCACATCTACTTGGTTGGTGACACAGGTGTATTAGGAGAATCAGTTGGCAAGCAAACAATTAAAACCAGGGGCCCGTGTAGAATCTCCAGGATAATATGGGGATCTTATGACCCAGAAGCAACTAGGTTGCTTCTGTCTTTGCGAAGAAGCGATTGCTGACTCCTAGTAGGGATGATAACAGGTCATTATTGGATATCGGTTCATGCCAAAAGTATAGGACGACAGGCAAGCAATGATTGTTGGTTCAGCGGTATATTGGGGAATATGGAGCATATTTTGTGTCACTGTTGAGTACACATGCGCTTTAGAGCAAACTGTTTAGGGCCTTTTTGTTTCAAAGCCTGAAGGAACTATTCAGGGTTGGTACAATTAGACCGGTGGCATTTGCCAGAGAGTGTGGATCACCCTGGATCTCATTGCATATAATTAGTTAAACTGATTGCCGTTTCTTTTTGTTTGGTAGTTCGATATAACCTAATCTACCTTTACTTATTCCGATCAACTTAGAATCACTTTCTAAGTCAAATAAACAATACCTGACCATCCATCCGTTCAAAAGGTTTTAATGAAAAGACCATAACTACTTCGCAATGGGCCCATGAAAATTCCATTTTCACAATTGTTACAGATATTCGTTTTGACGTTTAATAGACTTAATTACGTTTGGGGTAAAATACAGTCAGGCTGTACTCATTAGCAATTTCTTACTTGTTGTAATCTCAAGTTTTGCGGTTGCAATTCTAATGTTTTAAAATATAAATAAATTAAAAAGTTTATATATATTTTTTTCTCAAGACACATTTAAGTATTTTATTCGGGCATTTTTCATCCCACTCGAGTAGTTGCAACTCGGCGTATTTAAAAAAAATTATGAAAAACTATAATAAATTAGTAACTTTGCTGTTTCTTCTACCGCATATATCAGTTATCTCATCTGATCCAATGGATAAGCAAAATATTATGATACAACTATGTTGTCAACCCTGGGAATACTTCAATATACTGCGATATCAATGTGAGTTAACGCCAAAAGATATGAATCTGGAATGGCGTTTGAAAATAATTTATCCAAATAAAACGGAAATTGAAGTGAATATTCTTACTTGTTTTGTTCATAAAATACATTTGCCATGTGAAATGCCTGAAGCTTTGCATTGGCAAGTAAATGAAACTATTGACTTTGGTGTTTTAGTAAGTAAATATTTTTTTGTTTTATTTTTATTTAAAGATTTTTTTAAATAAATTAAATATTTTCTTATTTCTTTTAAAAGAATAATACGGAATTCTGCTTTGCTCCATTTTATTTTAACGGCAGCAATAAATACGCTCTTGTGCAATTTGATTGGCGTTTAGAATTGCATTACTTTTTGGTTTTGAAGCACGAATACGGTAAGATTTCAATAAATAGATTGTTGTTCTATAGAAAAATTGTATCAAAATTTAGTGGCTAAAAATATTTAGCCATTACTTTTCTGGTTAGGTAGAATATAAAAAGTATATTTTAGGATTTTATAACAACCTTTATTCTAATAATTACTTCCTGGAGCTTCCAAGCAAAGTTTTTCCGAAATCAACAGAATTCGTTTATGAACAAAAGAAAAGCATCAGAAAATTTTCAATTTAAGCTGGTAGTAGAGATAAGACAAAGTTTAACTGATTAAATATTTTTAATTTTTCAAACTATGTTTATTTAACATTTTTTCTAATTTTTATTTTGATTGATATCAAATTTTGTTTAAATTAAACTATTAAATAAATAAATTTTTATTCGCAATGAGTGAGGTTATACGAACTGCATTATCCGATCTGTCTGATTCGGTCAAGGACAGAAACCGCGAGAAAACCTAGAAAGCACATGGTGACGGACTTAAGCCGCCGGCTCTTGACAATATTAAGCTAAGACTGACGGAAAGTTCACAACTATGTTTTTATACTCTTCACATAAGTGATAAGGGTATATATAAGTTTGTCATTCCGTTTGTAATTTCTTTATTTTCCATTTGCGACCCCATAGAGTATATATATATATGCTGGATAAAGATAGGGAAATCGATTTAGCCATGCCCGTCTGTACGTGTTATGGTTGAAACACTGAAGCCCCCCGATGTTGCATAAGCCCGTTAAAGGTATAAACTATCAGAAATATCTGCAAGAAAATCGCTTTTGAAATCCAGCAAAATCGAAAGTTAACTGGCCGAGATATAATCCAAAACTTACAATAAAATTTGTGCATAAAAACCTCTACAACTGCCCCGGAGTTGCCCCGTACAATGTGCAATGTAACATCGATTCCCTTTTATTTTTCTCCACGAAAATATTTTTGGAACAAACTTGCACCCTATCTCCGCCCTTAGCAGGGTTACCATACGACTTCAATTAATTTGTCCTCCCAAAATTTTTGTGGATCACACTTTCCCTCTATCTCCAGCCCATAACATGGTTGCAATACAAAATTTTTGAAAAAATTGGGTAAAAACTCCTACAATTTCTCCGGAATTGCCTTAAGAGGAATAACATGTATCACAGACCCCATTAGTTTTTCCTTCCAAAAGTATTCTTAGAGTATACCTTCCCCCTATCACCATTAGCTAAGGGGGTTGCCATACAAAATTAACAAAAATTATATAAAAATGTCCATAAATTTCCCAGAGTTGGCCTTAGAGAAATAAAACGTACGACCGACCCCCATTAATTCCTACTCACAAACATATTCCTAGAAAACACTTACCCCCTACCTTTACGGCCTTAGAGGGTTGTTAAACAAAATTTGAAGAAAATAGGGCTAAAGCCCCTACAACTTCCCCAGAGTCGCCCTTAGAAGGATAAAATGTATCACAGAAGCCATTAGTTTTTCCTAGAAAGTTTTTGCCCCTTATCTCCATCACCTAAGGGAACTGCCATACAAAATTAATAATAATGATGTAAAAACGCCCATAACTTTCCTGGAGTCGCCCCTAGATAGATATTTATTTTGCTCCTGTTGTTATGATAATTTTGCTGCTAAATTTTCTAATATTCTGTTGTGTGTCTTGGAAAGTCTATAAAATTCGACGTAAACTCGTCTCTTCTGTTTATAATCAACGACTTTTTGCAAAAAAAGTAGGTAAAATGTTTCCATGTATGTATGTACATATATACACACGTAAAAGGTAATATTAGTTGTAAGTTTGTAACGCCTCGAAAATAATATCGCACATTAAAATTGGGATGCCTTTTAAGCTCCAATATTTTTTGCATAATAAAGTTTATATGATCAGGTTTGACTGACCATTACGTTTCTTATTTGTTTGGTTTTTTTAATTTGCTTATTTTAATTAATATTTAATTAAATTTTCCTTTCAGTTCTACTATTTGCCTACGTTAATTTGTTCTAATGGGGCCCCAGTGGATCGTCATGTATTTGTTAAAGAACTTTGAATTTATTGAGATTTTAATAGTTTCCATGAATTATATTGAAAGTGTTTTGATTTTTATACTATTTGTTCTAAAGAAAAATGTACTGAAATTGATATTAAAAAAATAAAATTAAATTTAAACCTAAAATTGTCTTAAATAAAATTATAACACTCTGGGTGACCGTAATTTCTGGATGGATCTTTCTTAAAAAACGAATTCAGATTTTATTTATTGCAAAATCAATATAAATAACAATTTCTGCAACTTTTTGGGGTTACAATACTTGCTGGCAATATATGTAAAGAAAATAAATCTTTTTTTTTTCAATTAAATTGTCGAAACAATAAGGATTCCTAACAGGTGTTGAGTACACAATTTCTTATTCTCGCTTTATAAAAATCAAAAAGAACTGAAACGTAAAATCTCCTCGTGATTGACAGGACTCCCCCAGAGAAATGTGCGTGAAATTTATAAAAATATAATTTTTGTCTTATGCACAATTTCTTTAGTTTTGTTTGCAATTTAACGCAATTTCATGGGAAAACAAAAAGAACAATTTAATACCAATATTCATACAACAACTACAACCATAAGAAAAAGAGAATCAATTTTGCAACAAATATCTTGTTGTTGCTGTTGTGTTTTAAATCCTTATAAAAATCGCAAACAAAAGCAAATCCCACACACTATTTGAAGCAAAAAATTAAAAAACAAAACTCACAACCACAATGTAAAGGCTCAGTTGCGCACAAACAAATGGAAACATGTAGAAGATACACAGCTCTGATTATCCTTATCGAACAGTTAAAGTTGCAGTAAACGATTAAGTTATCAGCCGTTGGGTATTTATTCGATTCATTTGATTGTCTCTTATTCAGTGTTGGGTTGCAGCTCCAGTAGCTCAAAAAATTTTTTATTTTGCTCAATTTTTTAATTGTTTTTCGCTTTTTATTCTGCAGATCGTAAATTGTTTTAGCTTAAGGCCATGTGATGGCAAAACCGCATCTAAAAAGGTTTTTGTATCTTGTATCTCAATGAAATAGAGCAGAGTAAATCAAATGAGGATAAAAAATTTGTTTCACAGTTGCAAATTTGTATTAATAAAGTGCTGCTGCTGGAATACTAGAGGGTAGTTTACGTAATCATTTAAATTTTTTTTTTTGGTTTGTCAGTTTAATTTTTGTTTAGACATTCTCAGTCCATTTAAGATACTTACAAGATTTTTAAAAACATTTCAATCATTATATTTAAAAAATAGAGCAAGTAGTGTTGTATTGTTTGAGTGTTTGCTTTTGTTTGCTTACGGGGGTTTGAGCTGAACACAATTGGCATCAAATGTTCTTGGTACGAGTATTTCGAATTGTTTTTCAATTCGTTGTGGTGGTTGTGATCATTCGTATACGAGATTTTAATTTAGAAACAAAATTTTTGCAATTTTATTGATGGTTTTAACGTTATGGAAAACAAAGAGGATCTGACGCTTTATTTAAGATATTTATTGAATATAATATATACCTACCGCAGAGTGTTGGAGAGACTGGGTGGAAAAGGCAAGCTCTGATATATAAAAATTTTCTCACTAGACTGTTATGTAACTTTTTATGCGAAAACTATCTGTTACTTAATTCCATTACTCGCAATTGGTAAGAAAAAGTGTTTTTGAAAAATTTTTAAATTATAACTTCTTATTTTGAACTGTCAAAATAACTCACAAGTAAAAACATCGTGAGATAGTAATCGTTTGATGGAAAATCTATTAAAATAGAAAAATTAATGATAAAATTAAACAAAACATAAAAACTTATTTATTCAGATTTTTTATCAATCAATTGATTCAATATTATAAAGTAAAAAAAACTTTTTGTTAAAGAAAATCTTTGTTAATAACAACTATTATTTATTTACACATTTATTTAGTGTTTATTTATTTTTGTATATTTTTTAAAAAATTTTTATTTTCGATTTTTACTTTATTCTTAATTCTCAATTTACTACTTTTCTTATACAGAAAACTATTAGTTTTTGTTTTTTGATTTATTATTTTATTATTAATTTATTTAGTTCTTTTTTTACTTAAAATTTTATAATTCTATTTTATATTTAAATGTCAACAACTTTTTTTTATTTGATTATACTTTCGTTCTTCCGTAGGGGAAAAACAAAAATTAATCCTTAAAAATATATTTTGCGTCAAAAATATTTGTTTAATTCGAAGACATTAAATATAATTAAAATTTTTTATGGGGTAATAAAGTTTTCTTTTAATTAAAAGATTTATGTTTAATAAAACAAAAATGTTAGAAAAAATCATACTCGTCAATATGTTTTTTCTTAACTCTTATTAAAATAATGAAGGAAGTTTAAGTTAAGTTAAGTGTTTCTTTTTTAATTTTTATGATTACAAAATTTTATATACTTATCTGCAGCTAGAGCCGTGTAAAAAAATCAGGAGTTTGGCAACACTGCTTGCACACATATGATTTTTGTCCTTCTTTGCTTCATAGTTTTGTTTACCTTTTTGACAGTATATCACGTAACGACGTAAACATTTTTTGGTATTTCTCGCTGATGGTTACGGACACAGTTATTTTTACAATTCGAAAAAACGATGGAAATTTTTGTTTCATGATTTTTTGTTGCGAGATGTTCTCACTGAAGTTACAAAACATGGACACAGCTACGTAATTTTATCTCGGCACTCCTTGAGCGGTAGTTATCCAGAAAGGTAAACGGATATATGTATTTTTGTTTTGTAAGTTAGTTCGTCCTAAATTTTACAATTACACTAAACTTTTTTTTGTTAAATTCTCTTCGGCGGTTAGGTGTCATTCCTTTATCAGATAGGCTGAATCACTTTTTTATTATTATATTTCTGTTTTTGCCTTATATAGAAGATACATATGTCAACAAACAGCCAAACACACACTACGACATTTGCTGTTGATACCCTGTCGGACATTCAGTTAACTTAAAATTAACTTGAAGCTAACTATTTCTCAAGTAGTGGTGAATGACACTTGCATTACTTTTATATGGAATTAACTAACTATTTTAACATTGCGATGTCCTAGGAAGTAGTCAATTGTCCGATTCTGCATTACTTTTAATTAACTTAAAGTTAACTTTTTGTAGCCAAAAAAGGATTGATTTAAGTTCGGAACCGTACTTGATTTAAGCCAAAAAAGATTGATTTAAGCCGTAAACGGGATTATTTCTAAAACTAAATGTCATTTTTTTTTTGACATATGGGGAGCTTTATTAAAAAAGAAGAACTTATATTTTATTTATATTTTATTAATAATTAATATTTTCAATTTAAAAATTTCATTTTTGTATTTACCGACGCTGAGATTCGAACCAGGAATTTCTGCACTGCAGCACAAGCGCGTTACCTCTAGGCCACCGAGACACTTTGTTTTTAAATGTTAAATAATATATTGAAAGAACAAGTTTTCTTCTGCTTGATTTGTAAAAGCAATCTAATCTTATATAAAAAAAAATACTGCGCAGTGTTTGTATGCATTTTGGTTAATGCAAATTTTGCATTGCGTAGTAGTTGGCTTTAATTTAGTCTATAGAAGCTAACTTAAAGCTAGTTTTTTTTTGTAGTTAGCTACTCATTTGACGGCAGGGTAGATACTGCTTTTTTAGTACTCATAAGGCTCCTAAAGAGGCTTCTAATTAACTACAGCATCATATTATCCAAGTCGAAAAATTAGCAAAGATATGGGGAATAAAAATATATGTTAAAAATGCACTCACGTAAAGAGACATTCACCCAATCATTTTAAATATCCATATGGCTATATGTTTTAAGAATATTACTTATGTAGCTCCGCAAAATTTTCCTTAAAACTATATGCGGTCGGTTGTTAAAATAAATAAATATTTTATTAATCGGCCAGTTACTGCACACAAGTAACAATGCTCTACTGGAACAACCGTTGTAGGCTAAAATGTATTGTGATGGTTTCAAATCCTCCGTTGGCCTTAAACAATTTCTATTCAAGAAAACCAGATTTAATCCCATGACCTGCGAATACTTATTGCTAATTTGTTGAAATATAGGTGATTCAAACAAATTTTGTAAAATTCAGTCTATTATTCATGCTTTCACTTGTAATAAACTTTTACCAGGCAAGACTTTGTAAATATCGGCACGAAGTCTTGCCTGTATAGTTTACATATAAAATTAAAACATTTAACAGAATTTCCCAACATTTGCTTTACAATTTACCATAAAGGATCGCCTGCCGAAAACCACCTTAATCTGAAATATTTTTTAACATATATTTAAATTTTATATATAATAAATTGTGTTGTAGGGTATAATATATTCGGTCTTCACTGCTTACAACTTTTTTTATTTGCTTTTATTTTTGTCGAAAGACCTAACCAGCGTTGTTGACTTTTTTAAATGGATGTGCGCTGTTACCTTTATTTAAACACGCCAAAAAGCGCTAAGAAATTTCTTTGCAAGCTATTTATTAAAAGCGCTAAAATTACAAAATCAATATGCATGTAAAGTTTTTTTTTCTAAATCATGTTTTGTTTAAAAATTTCCACATACTTATTTGTACACATATCCCTTTTTTAAGCGTTACGAGATATGTTTAGTAAGCAATTTACCAAGAAAAAGCTTATTTTAAAACAATCAAATACAAATTATTAACAAGTCTAAAGTCTATTAAAGACATGCAGCAAGATTTGGCAGTCTTTAAGTTATACTAAACTGGTAATTTCTCTTTTTATATGCATTATTTGCTTTTGTCCATTATTTTTTTGTATTAACCAGCACTCAGGGGATGGACCCTTTACATGCATTGTATTGTTTTGGTATCAGGAAAATAGGTTATGGGAAGGAGGACAGAGAGAGTAGTGTGTATGGGCGCATTTAATTCAAATTTCTTAATATTACCTGTGACAGAAAAGACGTCCTTAGAAAGTTTATATATGAACTGTGCGAATTAAGAACGAATTTTCTCTGTAATGCGTAGTGCGATACACTGGCCAGCCGGTCAAAAACGGGTGTGCTCTTCTTGAAAGACGAGTATGACGCAATAACGGGTTTCAGGTTTTCTTCGATTGAATAGTGAAACACAACCCACATTGCGACGATGTTTAAGTGAATCGAGGCGGTTGGATATCCCGACGTCACCAATGAGTACCTTCGCGTGTTCCTATACAAGCGTATGTACTTGGTTTAAGAAAATCCGTACTCACCGTACTTTTGACACCGCTACGACTTGATTTAAGTAAAGATTGCTTGGTTTATTTTTTGTTTGTGAGGAGGTAATCGTCAGTTTTGGCAAACATTTTTTGAAAGTTTTTTTTACCATCGAATGTAAGAAAAAAAGTAGTAAAAATATCTGCTAGCAAATTTTAGGAAAAGGAAAAGTTTATATTTATGAGTCTAAGTTTATTATAAAAATATAACGTGAAACGCGCTAATTTAGCGCGTGTTCAGAAAAATGCACTGAGGAGTAAAAATGCGCGCTAAATTGGCATCGCTGGTTTTAACACACGTGGCTGATTTTGACATTTGCGTTTTCACAAACAGTTAAGGTACCTTTACACGGTAATACATACATATATTACGATATGTCAAAAAATTTTGTGGGATAATGCAAAATCTCATCATGTAAAAGCATAATGTATTGGGTAGGAGAGAATACGGATGCAAAATTTGACAAGTGTTCGGTAAATGTTTATTTTCTAAACCATTTTAGAAACTTGTGTATTCTCATCACATCAGAGGTGTGAAAGATTGGCAGCACTTACAGCATCTAATGAAGGTGGCTACACTTAATGAAACAATACACAAACAATCAAAATAAAAGCTGATTTTTTTCTTGTTGGCAAGAAACAACCGATTTTGATTTTACCAACCTCATCCATGTAAACATGAAAAATAGTTAGAACAGATTTTTATTCTCTTTTTTTTAAACACGGAGAGAATTTCATAATATTTTGATTCTACAAAATCTAATTACTTTGTATTACCGTGTAAAGGTACCTTTAACAATTCTTTGTGGGACGCGAACTTTTACTGAAATGCTTATGTTTTCGTTCTTTTTAATTAAGACGGAATTCAGCTATTTTTCGCTAAACTTGAGGGAAAACTTTCGACTTCGTGGGACTGGCTGTTCTATATTTTTTTAAGGAGCTAATTTTGTACATAGAAATTTTTTAATTTATATTTTACCAGTTTTTTTTTTTAATTTTTGGCGAATTTGTTTGATTTTTTTTATTTGATGGGGTTGCAAAATTAAATGAATTAAAGTAAAAGCAAAATTACGCATTTATTTAAGGAAGTGCAAACTTTAGAACAAAATAATTAAAAAAAACATTTTGATAGACAATTCGACGTTTGTTTTGAAGTTTGAAAAGTTAAATTCCCATTTAATACAAAGATAGAAAACACCCAGTGTGCCAACACAATTCAACTATCCAGCCATTTAGGCAGCCATATATTATCATATATGATATGTTTCTGATGGTGGTAATGATGTTAATGATAATTTATCGCTCTCCAAAACCACCTAATGAAACCAACTTGTGCACAAGACATAGTGCACCTCTCTGTCTAAACAGCAACTATGAAACAAGCAAAGCACACAGCAGAAAGATCCATTACTTTGTGTCATATTTGTTTAACCTCAAGCAATGCAACGTACTCCATATGCCATGTTTCTCCAAGATTTCTTTCCTTATCCTTTGCTACTCCAACCATATGGATGTTATTCGTTTGGAACTCAATGTCGGTGTGTTTACAAAAAATGCCTTTTTTTATTTTCGTCTAATTGTTGTTGATATTTCGACAAAAAGGAATTTGTAGCATTTCACTTAAATTCGTCTGCATTACCAGGTCGTCTTTCCCTCTGCCCGTGTCCCACTAAATGTGATTGATTGATAAATGATTGACTGGATGTTTTGGGATTTTTTTTCTCGTAAAACATTGTTGTAAGTTTTATTTGTTGTTTTTAGTAGTAAATTGAAAGGGGGAAGCTGCTTCCGTATTTGTTAGTTGTTTCAGAGGTGTATTAATTTCTCATCTAGTTGCTTCTTAAACAGATGTTTTATAATATTTTTCTATTGTTTATTTAATTTTATACTTTTGGAGATTAAAAATATTATCTTATGCTTAATTGTAAACATTTTGACAGGGTGACAATTAATACCGTTGTTTTCTGTGCTTCTTGTTAATATTTTGGGGTAACCTGTTAGATGTTAAAACTAATTTTTCTAATATGTATATCAATAGCTTTGTGTATTTTATTTAAATCGTGCAAAGTTTCCTTCCAATTTCTTTTGGAAATTGAGTTTTTAATGCAGTATAGGACAGTAATTGGTAGAAATACTATGATTACAAAAAAAGTTACAATTATTTTGTTTTTCGCTGTTATTTGGTAGCAATAAGTAAAAGCGCTAAGTCCAATTTGCCACAAGCCCCAATAAAAGTACAGTTTTGTATGTTCGAAATAAATACAACTCTGCAGGATGACACGCAATCCTAAGTGAAGATAGGCAGGCATATTTTTGAGCCTTTCAGTACCAATCGAGGGTTGAGACAAAGAGACAGTCTTTTGTGTGATCTTTTTCACATTTTCTTAGAAAAGGTTATACGAGAAGCAAATGTACCCTTTAAGTAAAACAACACATGATACTGGCTTACGCCGATGATATCAACATTATGCGGTGAACGTTGCGAGCAATAACTTTCACTTTTGAAAAAGTCGCTTAAGAATCGGCTAAAGTGAGTCTGGCAATAAAAACAGATAAAACCAAGTTAGTGGTATCAACGCACAAGACTTCCAGTCGACTTGGGAATACAGTGGTACTGTATCATAAAAGATTTTTAACTGCAATTAATTTTTCATATTGTGGCATATTAAGCGGTGTCTTTCCATTAATTAGCAATTTGTAGCATTGGCCTACACAATTTGATATTTAATTATTAAATCAATTGTTTGTTTACTCAAGCGGTTTGCAAGAATTTTGAAACAACTACTGCGAAGAGGTTGAGAAATAAATAAATTAAAAACAACAAAAACTCATAAATCAAAAAGCATAAACAGGAAATGAAACAAAACGGTGCCACTAAAGGTACCTTTACACGGTAATACAAAGTAATTAAACTTTGTAGAATCAAAATATTATGAAATTCTCTCCGTGTTTAAAAAAAGAGAATAAAAATCTGTTCTAACAATTTTTCATTTTTACACGGATGAGGTTGGTAAAATCAAAATCGGTTGTTTCTTGCCACTTTCCTTTTGGGGTAACGCCATATGGTTAAGGTTCAACAATATTAACAACAACAACATGAAAAAATCTGCTTTTATTTTGATTGTTTGTGTATTGTTTCATTAAGTGTAGCCACCTTCATTAGATGCTGTAAGTGCTGCCAAGCTTTCACACCTCTGATGTGATGAGAATACACAAGTTTCTAAAATGGTTTAGAAAATAAACATTTACCGAACACTTGTCAAATTTTGCATCCGTATTCTCTCCTACCCAATACATTTGGCGAATTCACAAGGTCTTGTGAAATCATATATTGTAAAATAATACAACCAAAATATATGACCGTTGTGAACAACTCTTCGTATATTTGTAGGTGTCGTATTTAAAATCTAAATCAGCTGATACGACCAAACGATAGAAAAACAAACACATATTTATGTACATAAATCTGGTGCTGCTCTTGGCTTAACTTAATAATTTGTAGAAATTAGACCCATGAAAACACAAAATAGTCTATATCTAACATGGTTAGAATCTCTAAAATCCATTAAAATAAGCAAAGTTTTAGTAAAAAATCACAAGAATTTTGTTATTTTTTACGTAAACAAAAAACAGCTGATGTGTCAAAGAGCAGTGCCGGCTATTTTTGCCGGCGGAGGCGGCTTAAGGAATCTTCTTTGGCGGTTTTGCCTAAGTTTTTAGTACAGACGTTTTTAACGGATGCGAGTGCTAGCGGCTCTAAAAATAAATTAAAAAACTCGCCGTTTCGTTTTAGGCGCTTGGCGCATGACTTTGTATATAATACGACATCACAATAAACATATCAAACAAAGTTGTATTGTTTCACAACAAGTTTCGTATGAAAAGCAACAACAAAATTTTTATGCTATTGTGAAATTATATGACAATAATACAATATGCTATTGTATCGTACCTTGTGAATTCGCCAATTATGTTTTTACATGATGAGATTTTGTATTATCCCACAACATTTTTTGACATATCGTAATATGTGTATTACCGTGTAAAGGTACCTTAACAAATTATCAACAACACTAAAAACAAATTGTGGGTGCAAAGAAGTGCGAGAGCAAAGACAACTTAACTCAAAATCCCACCAAATCGATGCAGTATAAATCACGTTAATGTCTATTAATGAAATGAAGCGATGATCAATAATTTTTGGAAAATATGCGCTTCAAATTAATGAGTTTCACGTAAAGTATTGTCAAAGGATTTAGTAGAATTGCAATTTTGATTTACTTGGCAATAAATACAGTCCACTTTCTATTTTTCAATACAGATAAAAGCAACGTGGTAATACAAGATGTAGCAACAACTGCCACAAAGAACAAAAATAAAACAAGTAAGAGCGCTATATTTGGGTGTGCCGAATCTTATATACCCTTCACAGCGTGTAGGGGTTTTTATCTTGATTGTTTCAAATTTTGTATGGCAACCCCCTTAGGGGGTGAAGATACGGTGTAAATATGTTTTAGGAAAATGTTTGTAAGGAAAAATGAGTTAGGGTCAGTCCTACATTTGACTTACCTCCGGGCAGCCTGGAAGCTGTAGGTGGGATTTTTTTACAATTTCCCAAACTTCGTATGGAAGTCCCCTTAGGCGATGGAGTTTGGAGGTTAGTATGTTCTAGGGATAAAATTGGAAGGGGAAACTAATGGGGGTCGATCCAACAATTTTTTTCTCTAAGGCCTACTTTGAGGAAATCATGGGCGTTTTCACATCATTTTTGTAAGTTCTAGATATATATTTTAGGAGGAAAAACTAACGGGGGTCTGCGATACATTTTATTCCTCTAAGGGTTACTACAGGCAGTTTTAGGGGTTTCTACCCTAAATTTTTTTTAAATTTTGTATGGCAAACCTGTTAGGTGCTGGAGATAAGGGGTAAGTATATTTTCTAATAAATGTTTGGAAAGAAAAATTATTTAGGGTCGGTCTTACATATACCTTTGTAGGAGCACCCTGGGAGCTATTTAAAAAAATTAAATTTTGTATGGCAACCCTGTTAGTGTACAGACATAGAGTGTAAGTATATTCCACATACAGTTTTAGAGGTTTTAATGTACTTATGTTAGAGAAAACTATTGGTAGTCTTTGTTTCGGCTTTTATCTCGGTCAGTTGTCAGGCGATTTTGCTGGATTTCAATAACGATTTCCTTGCAGATATTTCTGATAGTTTTATACCACCTACTATGCGACATTGGGGGCTTCAGCCATGATAAGGACCAGGAACATATGGATATTAAAGAAATAACAAGTAAAGGGTATAAAAACTGGCACCACTAATACGTACTATAATATATAGTTTTAACAATTAGTCGGGACAACAATATGAATGATTATAAATATAATATTTTTTTAGTAGTATAGAAGAACAAATGTTTCCAAAGAAATAAAACAATTATTTATTGTTTGGTTTAGGTCGGTGCAAATGTAAATATGTGTGAAACTACTGTGCCACCGTGCACTATATTAGTGCAGAAGGGAATTTTTATGTGTTTCTGTAAAAACATACTTTAATTGTGATTGTTATTTTGACTTTCAGAACTGGAAATGAATAACATCCAAAATATTATCGGGAACGAATATTTTTTTTAAAAATAGTAATTATAACAACTACAAAAAACAATGTCTTTTTGACTGGAGCTTTAATCTTCATTCAGCGCAATCGCTGCATTTTGATTATTGACTTCTTGACATACGCCTCGACAATTGTACTCGCCGCTAACTTAGATCGCTCCTAACATTTTGTTAATTCATTTTCTCCCAAAAACATTTAGCAGCGCTTTGCCAAATGTCGCAAGTGCCCAGATTTCAGCGCCATAAAGAAGCGCGGGTAAGTTTATCTTGTACAGGTGGGCCAAAAGAAATCACCCCATTGGAAGATGCTCTTATTTTTGCAAATGGCAGATGGAGAATTCAAGTGAACAAGCCATGAAGCGATAGACTCCCCAAAAACGCAGAATAATCATGCCCATTTTTTTGCGTAACGATTCGTCTGTGGTGTTAGCGCAGCGCAAATTTCATCACCGATTTCTCGGTCGTCCGGCACCGACTGCGCAAATACTGCGCCATTTGGCCACCAACCATGAAAAGTATGGGACCACGCAAGATGCTGTCAAAAGTAGCCTGCCCAGAGCACCCATTTTGCAGAGAATATTGCCGGTGTTGGCGAGGATGTCGAGCTGTAGCCAGAAACATCGGCCAGGCGCCGTGCCTCGCAATTAGCCATTAGCCGGTCGTCCCTAAGGCGAATTTTGGTCAAAGCCTTGCGCATGTATCCGTACAAAGTCCAGTCTGTACATCAGCTGCTGTCTGTCGACCGTGTTAACGTGAACAAGCCCGAGACCCTAAAAGCCCTCAAGGACAACATTCGATACGAGTGCGAGAATCTTTTGCCCGAAGTTCTTGCCAAAGTGATGAAAAATGCCATAAAACGAGCCCGTATAGCAATCAATTGGGACGGCGCCCATTTGGCCAATATCATTTTCTCGTCTTGACCAATTAAATTCTAAGAGTTAAGATAAACATAATGAAAAAATAGAATCAAAGTTTTTCATTTAAAAAAAATGAGAGCCAAAAAACATCGGATGACTTCTTTTAGCCCACCTTGTACAATAAGATTTTATATCTTTAAGAGAGATATTTTTAAACTGTCTGCTTAGCCTAAAGTAGCACCTGTTTGACAGCGCGATCCTTCGCCTTATTTCGGCTCTGAGATTAATATTTCTAATGATGGCGGAGCCTCGAGGTTGCAATTTTCGGTCTTAATAATGTGAACTTTTCGTCGTCTCGAGGTTTGCCAAACAATTACAAGTAAAAGATGCATTCTTCGTGAAGCGGATAACCCTGACCTGAGCATGTTCCGGTACAAAGTCCAGTCCATGCTGACTTAAAGGATTTTTTTCTACAAGTTTTTGTATAGTACAAATAAAATCGGATAAACCTTTTTCAAGGAAAAACATTAAAAGTGCCCATAAAAAAAACAAACAAGAGTAACTCGACAATTAAACATCACGAACAAGAAATATTTGGTATTCAAATTCATATTTACTAGAAGTAAGATTATGTCAAATATTAGGAAAAATTTTTGGGTTGTCTTCTTCAAGCACTATGCATGATAAGTTCAAACTTGTCCTTGTTTCCTATTTGACTCTTCTGAGCCGATTCCTTTTTAATTCTAAAAAACACTACTTACATCTTGCTATATCCTTCTGATGATAATAATATTATTTGCATATGCAAGGAGGATGTGGCCTTTGGTATTATCAGTGTCTGTTTTATTTACCTAAGCTTTTTTCAATACTTTCTCCAACAGCATGTTTCAAAAGTTGCGCGATAAGCTGTCATCCTGTTTTAGTGGCAAATGGATTCGGAAGTTCGTTGCCTATTTTTACAGACAAAATATTGTTATCAAGTTTTGTTGGGATCTTTTACGCAGAAAAAAGTTTCAAAAAACTTTCCTTTTGTCGGCGTGTCGAAGGCAGCTTTGCAGCTGAAATAGGGATCGCGTTGCGTTTTTGGGGTCTTTTCTAGGATTTCACCAGGAAAAATATTTTGTCGACCGTTGTGTTGTTTAGCCTGGAGTCACACTGATATGAATGCATTTATTCGTCGAGTTTCGCTTCAATCTTCTGCACAACATGGCGGAGAGGATTAGATTGTATATGCGTTAGATAGAAAACTTATTCCGTGATGGTTGGCGTAATCCGTTTTGTTTCCCTTCTTATAAATTGTACATAAGTAGTATGCTGAGCTTCAAATCATCGGGTATACTTTCATGCTACAAGATGGTGTGAACCAGCTGATCCATGCACCTTTTTAGCTCCTCTCCTTCAGTCTTCTACAGTTCTGCAGGTATTGTGTCTGCATTAGCGATCTTGTTGTTCTTAAGCCGAGCAATTGCTGCTTTGGTCTTATAAGGGTAAAAGAGCGGATATTCAACTCCACCATTTATAATTGGTTGAAAGTTGTATTATTCCTTAAACGAATCTTCAATCGCTTACAAAATGGAAAAACGTTCTCTCCGAAAAAAGTCAAAATCAGCTTGTATAACTATTCACACTGGGGTCAACCGTTTTGTATGGATGCGAGAACTTGAATGCAGTTTCTCGTGACATGTTTTACTTTACGTTTTTTCCAACAGATGTCTAAAGAAAATCTAAAATATATTTTTTTTGAAAAGACATATCCAACTTCGACCTGTGAACAGCCACCCACATATTAAGTTCCGCTTCGAACCAAAATACTGAGACATAAGGGAAACTGGCTAAAAACTGTCACGTCTAAACAAACATATTCTGTCGTTCTCTGTTTGATGCCGATAGATGTTATAATTATCAAAATTATCAATTTATTTATTTTAATATTTGTTTATGTTTGCAATGGTTTGCCAGAAATAAAACATATTGGAAACCGTAGGGTCTTCTATATATATTTTAGTCGTTTTTAACTGATAAAAATCAACACATAAAATTGTCCAAAACCGACACAATATTTCAATTCTAAATTTTTTTCTTAAAAGGTTAACAAAGAATGAATTCTTTTATAATACAAAAGACTTGGAACAATTTTAATAGTTTTGATGTTTTTTACGTGTGATCTTATTGTAATAATTAATGATCATTGTGTGTAATGGAGACCATGTTTCGAATGCATCATCATGATCCACATGTTTAGTTGAGCACGAATGACTTTTATTTGTTTTCAACTGCAGTTCATTCATTCAGTCATTCATTCATTTATGTTATTCGATTGCAATGATATGCTTTAACAACGTGTAAATGTGGTTGTCGTTGAATCGTACCATCTCCAAATGAATGCCTTTCAAATTTATGTATATTCTGACGTTTTTATACCCTTCACATAGTGATAGGGTATATATCACTTTGTCATTCCGTTTGTAATTTCTTTATTATTCATTTGCGACCCCATAAAGTATATATATTCTGGATCCTTATAGATAGGGAAGTTGAAATAGCCATGTCCGTCTGTCCGTCTGTCCGTCTGTCCGTCTGTCCGTCTGTCTGTCTGTCTGTCTGTCCGTCTGTCCGTCTGTTGAAATCAAGTTTCCGGAGTCAGATAAAAAGATACAGATCAGTAAATGGTGTCAAACGATTACAAATATCCCGCTAACAATCGCTATTTAAAATCAGCAAAATCGGTTCACTATTGACCGAGATATAAGCGAAAACCCAGAGTAACCCATTTTTTTTAGGACAAAATCCGTGCATATATCCCTATATATCTCAGTAAGTATAATCACTCTTGCCACAAAACTTGGCACGGATACTCCTAAAGAAGGGACCTAATTAATGGAAAAAGTTTTTCCCGATAGGACCAGGGGAAGGGGTATTTTTTCTACAATTGCACAAATTTGGTGAAATATTTTATGCGCTATATCTCGTAAACTATAACAGCTATCGACTTAAATTGTTTTACAAAAATTAATTGTACGCTAGGGGCTACACTTTAAAAAAAATTTTTTTTGAGTGGGGGCAAAAAAAGGGGTAGCTCCCATACAAATTAATGATTTGTATGAAATTTCCGATACGCTATATCTCGGAAACTATAACAGATATCGAAATGAAATGTTCTACATAAAGTAATTGGGCAATAAGGGCTACGCCTTAAAGAAAACATTTTTTGGGTGGGGGCAAAAAAAGGGGTAGCTCCCATACAAATTAACAATTTTTATGATATATTCGATATGCTATATCTCGGAAACTATAAAAGATATCGAAATGAAATGTTGTACAAAAAGTAATTGGGCAGGAATGCCTACGCTTTAAAGAAAAAAATTTTTTGAGTGGGGGCAAAAAAAGGGGTAGCTCCCATACAAATTAACAATTTTTATAAAATATTCGATACGCTATATCTCGGAAACTATAAAAGATATCGAAATGAAATGTTCTGCAAAATGTAATTGGACAATAAGGCCTACGCTTTAAAGAAAAATTTTTTTGAGTGGGGGCAAAAAAAGGGGTAGCTCCCATACAAATTAACGATTTGTATGAAATTTTCGATACGCTATAACTCGGAAACTATAACAGATATCGAAATCAAATGTTCTACAAAAAGTGATTGGACATCAAGGGCTACGCTCTGAAGAAGAAGATTTTCGGATGGGGGGTGAAGAAGGGGTAGCTCCCATACAAATTAACAATTTTTATAAAATTTTCGATACGCTACTTATGGAAAACTATTACAGCTATCGACCTCGAATATTCTACAAAAAGTAATAGTCAAATAATTCATACATTTTGGAGAAAAAGTTGGAGAAGAGCAGGGGGACTAGAATATCCCATATTATTTAACAAATTTTATTAACCTTTAAATATGAATAATGTCGAAAACTTTTAAAACTCTCGACCTCAAATCTTCTTCTTCTATTTCTATTATTCATACGAACGTTAAAATTTTGTTATTTTTTCTATGGGTTTTAAAACTCGCACAAGGTTTTTTATTATATTATTTGCAGTACAAAATTACTCGGCTGGGTATATTTAAAGACCAATGTGAAGGGTATATAAGATTCGGCACAGCCGAATATAGCGCTCTTACTTGTTTTAATTTCTTTTTTTTTATGAATTAAATGCAAATGAAAATTAGTTTATGTACATTTCAAATGAAGAGTGAAGTGTAAATTATAAACATGCTCTTGTTAGACATTATGTCGACAATAATTTCCAAGAACTATTAATTCAAAGGTGTTTTATTCTTCAGTTTCTTTAGTTCTGTGGCCTCTTATGATCAGCATCATTCGAACTTTAAACATCTTGTTAAAATGACTGGAAACGATTGATTTTCTTTAAATATACTTAAATTTTCAAGAATTTATATCTTTAAATTATAGTTAATTCTTATAAGAATTGTTTCTGTTTCATTTTGTATTCTTTTTGTACGAATATATTAATTTGTGCATTTAAGCTTATGATTTGGTAGAAAAGAATGGAAAGAAATTAAATAAAACAAAAACTTTATATTTGGTTTCCTATAAATTGGTTAATTACTGGAAATCGTATAAACAATTAGTCTGAAATGGAATTTAACAAAAATAAAATATTTGAATCGCTGGCTGATATTTGGTTTACGAGTTCTAATTCTTAGAAATCTTGAATGAATTAATTTGTATCTGCTGGCTGACTATAGTTTTCTCTTCTCACTTTTGCTTTTTTGATGTTCATTAAAAATTTGTAGAAATTTGTAAATATTTGTTTATTATTAAAAAATTGCGATAAAAGTATTTTTGAAGAAGTGTTTTGATTTGCTATTATGTGGTCTATTTGATATTACTAAAGGCCATGTCAGATACAACTTTTGCTTTGGGTTGCGTTAGTCAAGCTTATATGAAACATGTCACTTAAGGCAACGCCCGCTTTGATAATAAACTTGTATAACTTTTGATATCTTTTTGGATACATAGGCATACGTGTTGTCAAAGTTTTCATTGTGACATATACTTTTCTTTCGCGCGGGCCGGTTCAAAGTCATATTTTGATACTGCTTACGTCCATTTTCTAACTACGAAAACAATATAAACTACATAAAAATTGCATTTGATAGCCATTTAATAAATATAAATGATTGTTGTTTTTTTTAATTTCGGACTGGGTCGGAAAGGGTCTAAAAGTTATATTTTGGTACTTTAATGCTATTTTTAAAACTTTTAAACCAATAAAGATAAAAATAAAATTTAAATTGTGTTGGACAAAGTAAAAAAATTTATGTATGTATGTATATGAATTTTTGTATGGCTTTTTTAAAATTTAGTACACGAAGTTGTACTAAAAAGGGTAAGAATTTACTGTAAAACCAACAAGGTTGGAAACATAATTAAAAGTGCGTTCGACAGGTCTCATAAAATATACCTTTAACATTTTTAGGGCTAAAAATTTTTGAGGTACTTTTGTAACTTTTGATTCAATAAAGATAGAAACATAATTTAAATCTTGTTGGATAGCTTTTTGAAATATAAAAATACCATTATGGCACTTTTTTTAAATTCTTTAATTAAAAGGATAACTTTCGTACCAATTTTTGGTACTTTTTAATTTGAACTTTTTTTTTAATTTTGACGAAACTTATGAAACGTCAACTGGCAAAAAAGTTTTTGATGCTGAAATAAAGGCGATAAAAGACCCAAAGAAGAAGAAATAGAAAAATGTAAATAGATCTATTAATAAAATTAAGAGCGTATTTTCTTCTTGATATATTAGATCACAAAGGTTGGCAAGAGTACTTTCTGAAACTCTGGGTATTTTTGAGACACAATGTATTTTCTTTTAATATTTTTGGAATTTTTTTGCATTTTTAAAGATCCCGGATTAGGGTTGAAAATCAAAATCAAGTTAAAAAAGGTACGTTTTACCTATTAAAAATATAAATTTTTGGCAAATTTCGAGGCTATAATCTCAAAACACCATATTGCGCCAGAAGTCATCGAAGTAGGCAAAAAGCATTTTTTCATGTTTTAGTGTTTTTTTAATCTCTAAGATTATGATGTGATATGTGTCGGAAGTCAGTTAAGTCGACAGAAATATCTTCCAGATGTTCAGACAATGATATTGAAATACAAAATTAGAGGCTTTAGACAACTTAGTGACAATATGGGCTTTTTATATTTACTTATTTGATACCGTTTTCCAATTTGAGTTTAGAAAAAATATTTCAAGTTGTCTTTCATAATATTGCAACTGTTTGTCTCTGTTAGTTTATAGGTTTCGAAAAATCAATGAGACTGCCTTCCTAAACGCAGTTTGTTTTGCAGCTCGAAATTTTAACGCTTTGCTGACAGTAAATCTGAAGTTATTTATGAGATATTTTGCTTTCGAATTGGTGTTTGTACTTACATTGATGGATTGGTGACACAAAACATTGTAAAAATTGAACACGTTGTGTAAAAGAAGTTGAAGTTTTAAATTGCAAACAAAACTGCGTCTAGAAAGGCAGCTTAACTTTATGAATTTGTATACGATTTAGGAAATAGGTTTAACAATAATGTTTTAATAATATCGTAGTATTTAGGGGTAGCGAAGCACCCCGGGGCTTAGATAAAAAGTGTGTTGCTTGTGTTGCTCTTTCGGCCTAATAATATTCATTTCAGCAACACACGTATCTGTAGAACTACAATAATTAGATGATTCAAAACGAATTGCAAATTTCCAAAGTGCTATCTTGCTTTCATTAGCAATTGCAATTGTTAACAGGATGAGTCTACATAACAGACCGGGTTAATCTTGTTAAAAATAGATTTTTTGGTGACATTATCTTATATCTGTAAAGAGGATTCCACTTATTCCCATTTGAGTGCAAAGCGTTGAAAACTTAACAACTTCTTAACATAAAATTTTTCGCTGCAATTTAGGCGCCTTCGTATCACTGCCATAGCAAATATATCATCTGCAACAACAGGAACACTTTAATAACAATAACAGTTTCTAGCGCCATTTATATAACAACTTGTTCAACAAGAAAACTATGAATAAACAACAAATGTAAAGACCATTGCCTAAATGTACATATTTCAAGATAAAGTCTGAACACAACAGCAGCAACACCACAAAAATAGAATTAGACTATGTTTTACTGCTGCACGATTTTATAGTTTCAAACGAATCCGATTACAGTTCTAAGGAAGCAAAAATAAGATAAAAATATCCAGAAGAACAATTTAATCAACTTGTTCATTATTTTTCCTTCAACACATTTTGCTTCTTCATAAAGGTGGTTTTACACGAGATGTATTTTACATATGACCTGTCAAATTTTTTACTGCGAAATTGATACATGCCGTGTGAACGCGTGACAACATTGTTTGTGTGAAACACATATGTTAAATTCACAGGAAAAATTTTCAATTAGAGCGCGGTCTATTTTCATCTGACAAAGCATGTGTTATTAGCTGTTTTTAGAACAACAACAAGGAAGAGTAAGTTGTTTATTTTGGTTTGGAGGTTATGTCAGATGTAATTACATGCATACGTGTAAAAGCAAAAATTTTAAACCATCTGTAAAATGACAATTTTGTCAGACATACGCAATTACATGTGGATTGCAAAAGTGACAAGTCATGTATAAAATACATCTCGTATAAAACCACCTTAAGTGATGGTCCAAATTCACACAGAAAACAACAGGGAAGGAGTGTGTGTGAGTGCCTTTGACTACTTGTGTGTTTATATGTTTTAATAAGGAAACTAAAGGGGGCTAAAGTAAATATTTTGTTTACAAGATGAATTTTAAGCAGACACAGCAAATGCAATAAGAGTAAGAAAAAGAAGTAGAAACAAACAACAAAGCAAACGATTAGGTATTAGGGAAAAGTGTAAAAAATTAAAAAAGGGATTAAATATCCAAAAATTGACAAAAAATTAAAGAAACTTTGAAATTAACAAACCTATAACAAAATCACTTTTAAATAGAAACAGGCAAGGGGGACGTTTCCAGAGCAAGTCAATTAATGCAATAATTTGTTACAATAATATTTTGAATATTTAAAAAGTTTGTATGTCAATTATGCACTTCCATTTGGTGTATGATTTAGGGGCTGAACCCCAAAGCGGAAAATTTCATTTATAAAACAAAAATTTTGACATTCGTATTACCCATAAACTACCCAAATTTTACCTACTCAACTTAATACATGGGTAAAAATAAACTTTTGGGTAACAATATGGCGCCTTAGTAAAAAGATGGGGTCATTTAGTTCTCTTATTGACAGAGACTGCCAATTAACTACATAAACATACGCCTTGAAAGCAAATTACTAATTGCAACCAAATAAATTGAAAATAAAAATTTTTCGTTGTATACGATTGAGTTATGCTTTTGTTGCTACTTTATTTATGGAAACCAAAATTATTTATAAAAAATTAAATATTTTACTTGAAACCCGAGATTCCTTAGCTACAACCAAAATGGTATGGTAACACAACCAAACATTTTACTTGGCGACGTTTCTGACTATCTTGCAGTAATCACAGCTGCGACGTGAATATCGAAGTGACCTTACCAACAATTTGTCCTTTACAAGAACAAGAGGTTGGTTACTAATTTCTTGGGAACAAGACACAAACTTTAGTCAGACAACGGGGGGTTTTAACTCTGCCTAGGGCTAGCCCTACCTGCTCGACTGCAGTTTATTTTTGTTTGTTTGTATGACTTACAGCTTCTTTAGATATTTTAAATCTTTGAAACTAAGACCTAACAGCTCCAAGACCAAACTCGAGCATTCCCTACAAATCACAATCTTTTTTTAGACCACTGCAAACCTAAAGTCCTTTTCATCGTTCTCCCCACGTACCAGTAAAGTAACTAACTAACCACCATCCGTGAAGACTGTGGAAACCTTACTTTCACAATTGGTCTAAGAGTCAATTTTAAGGCTCTTTTAACCTCTAGCTTTATCATCGGCTAACGGTCGCCCATCCTTTCAACTCATATTTAAAGGAATTTTAAGCATTGTTGAAGCTTTTGTCCTCATGATTATCTTCAAAAACCGCTATAAGGTTTATGAGCCTGCCTTGTACTATCTACCGTTTGTACTTGCCGTCCGATGATGATGATTAGACGGGTAAACGACATCTGCAACAAGGCTCTTACAAATTTTTTATCTCTCTTAGAAGCCCAAGCCTGATCGCCCCATACCTTAACCTCCTAGCCACCTGTGGCTTTGGAGGTACTCCATTATAGCTTGTCGGGAGGCCATCAGTATCTGTCTCCTTTGCGGGCATCAGCTTTCTGGCTACCACTGCTCTTTCCAGAGTCATGTTTGCGTATCTCGTCTAACAAAGCCGAAGATAACACTTGTTCGTAAGTTTTTTCATGGCGATTTTTTCGAGGTCACCAATGCGGCATGTCGAGCGATAGCGACTGTACGAGTTGATGCCTCTGTCAAGAATTAACCCTGTTCCACTTTAACCCCAGATATAAGGAGCTCCGCACGGAGACCCAGGCAGGTCCTGATATTTCAGTGATATTTAAGCTCTTCTCCGAACCCAGTACGAGACCTCCTAACCTCTGAGTATTGCTGGTCAAAACTCTCCCGACAATTCCAGGAGATCGTTTTACCTAAGCTCTACCCATATCTATCCGTTATGTCTAAGAATGTCGTTGTGTACGTTTGTCAGAACTTTTGTCACAAGTCATCATCAGCTAACTTGTTCGACTTATCTACATCCCCTCGATTTATTTTTATTGAAATCTATTTTGTACGTAACTGACAGACGGTCGCGCGCAGTGACGGCGTACGTGAACTACGCTACAGTCTTTACAACCGACTGGCGCCGGAGGGAAGCTGTTGGCGACTTAATGCTTTACACACTTGTTAGCCATTCGGGTCTTCAGCGCTGCTAACAATCACCTTGGCCTTAAAAGTGCCCCCACTTTATTTGGTCTGCCAGAGCAAAGATAACTCTGGGGTTATAAGTCTAAAGACAAAAGTCGATCAAGTACCGCTTTCTAGACATGATCCTTTCTTTCCGCTACCCGAGGACGCGTCCGATGAGAGTTAAATTTTTCTCTTGAAGTAGACCGTTGAGTGCTGATGTATTAGAGGTTGTGCCTTTATTTAGGAGGAGGTTATGCAAGTACACTAACATACAATATGCTTTTCTGATTTAAGTCCTCTTAACAAGCCATCCACAAGCCAACAATGATCTTACGGCAAGGACCGACGTCCTACAAAAGCTCGTTACCATTTCCACCCATTCGCCAAAATGTTAAAAATCTCCTTGCCTACGGGTTGAAAGATATCCCCTTGTTTTTAGATACTTTACACGAAGTAGTATTTACCTTAACCTTTTGGCCTTGGATTTGCATTTTCCATAGCCTATAGACCTCTTGCTCTAAAATTCGTCAGCTATTTCCATGTGAACCTTCCGAACTGCACAAGTCTAGTAATAAATTCTTAAACTGCTTGGCCAATTAGGCAAGTGAAGTAGGCAGAGATATCTGCGGTTGCTACCTAACTTTCAATTAAAATATTTATCTAAGAGTATTCAGAATAACGAGACAACATCAGCGGATATTTTGACTGGGGAAAACTAGTTTTAAAATATACCACAGTCATCACCGAGCCTTTTAACTAAGCATAGCTTTGGGACCACTTACCCCTGCTATAATTTTCACCCACAAAACACCTGCCGCGAACATTTTTACGTGAGTTGTGCCTGAGTGATCGAGCTGCAGTCTTCCATGCCACAGTCTATGCCACACTCTACGCAGTAGGTTTAAAATCCAGGATATCATTCCTTGGCTCCTTAGAGGGCAAGATATCATAGTCAATCTGTCTTTTTATATTTTCACAAGTAATTATTCTTATTATGTTTCTCATACTTAATTAAATAAAATCATAGTATGACTGAGGTAATTTGATTAAAGGATTTAAAAATAGGATTTGGTTCTTTTGCCGTGACCTCGTGTAATTGTGCGTCTGAATCCTAAGACCGATGCTAAATGTGCCTTGCCAGTTAAAAAAAAAATTAAAAAATAAAATATGTATATGAAATCCCTATAGATTGCGTTTGATTTAAGAAGCAATAAATAACAATATACATCCGCATAAAAAGTTTACATTATCTGCTGGCCTTGAAGCCTTTCTTTGATATCTCCTTTCTTCGACTTAGCCTAGGTATTTCAAGTTGCTATTTTTTTAAATTTTTAACTGGATCTTGTAGTCACTTCTTTTGGTAATATTATTTTTATTCGGTGTCTACTGAATATAATTTAAATATTTTTTAAACTTTTTTAAAAATTTTTTCCTTTTTGATTAGGGGGTGAGCTGTTCAATTTGCTTCATTGGACATATTGGGTCTCATGCATAAAAAGTGAGCTTGAGCTCGGACTCGATTTTTTGAGTAAAAGGTGCTTGTCGTATGCATAATAAAATTTGATGTATTTGCTTTTACTCACTGCTCACGTTTGATCTCGTTTTGCTGAGTTTGAAGTAAGTTAGATGAGCTTGTGCTCATTTTCATATGCATAAAAACAAGCTTTTGCTTTATTTTGTGAGCTCTTGCTCAAATTTTGTTGAGCATGCCTTTTAGTTGACTCGCGTACACTAAAAAGGAATCATGGCTAAATATTTTGTGCCACAAAGAAATACAAAATACTACCAACAGCGTAAAACAAATTTAGCAAGTGGGGATAAAAAATTATACAGTTTGTATTTTTAATTATTATTTTTTTTATATAATTAATAATAAAATGATAAATACATAGGTTTGATGATAGTAGCATCTGCTGGTGGGTTAATTACTTTTTTGAGGAGTCAGAAGAAACACGTGGTGGTGCCCTCAGCAACATTGATAAAATTCGACTGTATTTAAGATTTTGTGCAGATCCTGGATTCCAAAATGGTATAGCCACAGATGTTGGAGTCCATCAATCAACTGTGTCGCGAACTATTGCGGAAGTTGCGAAACTTATATCTGCCAAAGCAAGCGAGTGGATAAAATTCCCGAAAGATGCAGATGAAATAAAAGATGCTCAAATGAAATTTTTTATGCGACATTTCATGTTCTTTTTTTATTACATTTTTCTCCGTTAATTCAATGGCAAATTTTTCCTTAATTTCTGTTACACGTGTTTCTATTGTTTGTTTTTTTTATTTTTAATGCTTGGTAATTGACCCTTTTCTAGTAAATATTTGTTTTTTTTTAGCTTTTCTACTAAAAATTTAGAAATGTCAGTTTCTATTTTGTTATTATTATATGATTCTACTTCACTTTCACTTGACGACATGCTTGCACTTCAATAACAATTATACGTTTGATCTCCATTTGCTCAAGTAACTGCAATTGGTTTGAACTCATTTTTATGCATACGAAATTCAGCAAAAGCTGTTGCTGTTTGATTGAACTCGACTTACGAGCAATTGCTCACATGCCTCAACTCAGGGCTTTTACTCGTTTTTATGCATGAGACCCATTGGGTCTCATGCATAAAAAGTGAGCTTGAGCTCGGACTCGATTTTTTGAGTAAAAGGTGCTTGGCGTATGCATAATAAAATTTGATGTATTTGCTTTTACTCACTGCTCACGTTTGATCTCGTCTTGCTGAGTTTGAAGTAAGTTAGATGAGCTTGTGCTCATTTTCATATGCATAAAAACAAGCTTTTGCTTCATTTTGTGAGCTCTTGCTCAAATTTTGTTGAGCATGCCTTTTAGCTGACTCGCGTACACCAAAAAGGAATCATGGCTGAATATTTTGTGCCACAAAGATATATAGCAAGTGAGGATAAAAAATTATACAGGTTTTTATTTTTAATTATTATTTTTTTTTATATAATTAATAATTAAATGATAAATACATAGGTTTGATGATAGTAGCATCTGCTGGTTGGCTAATTACTTTTTTGAGGAGTCAGAAGAAACACGTGGTGGTGCCCTCAGCAACATTGATAAAATTAGACTGTATTTAAGATTTTGTGCAGATCCTGGATTCCAAAATGGTATAGCCACAGATGTTGGAGTCCATCAATCAACTGTGTGGCGAACTATTGCGGAAGTTGCGAAACTTATATCTGCCAAAGCAAGCGAGTGGATAAAATTCCCGAAAGATGCAGATGAAATAAAAGATGCTCAAATGAAATTTTTTATGCGAAATTTCATGCTAGCTATTTTTATATTATATTTTTCTTCGTTAATTCAATGCCAAATTTTTCCTTAATTTCTGTTACACATGATTCTATTGTTAGTTTTTTTTTTTTTATTTTTAATGCTTGGTAATTGACCCTTTTCTAGTAAATTTTTGTTTAATTTTAGCTTTTCTACTAAAAATTTAGAAATGTCAGGTTCTATTTTATTATTATTATATGATTCTACTTCACTTTCACTTGACGACATGTTTGCACTTCAATAACAATTATACGTTTGATCTCCATTTGCTCAAGTAATTGCAATTGGTTTGAACTCATTTTTATGCATACGAAATTCAGCAAAAGCTGTTGCTGTTTGATTGAACTCGACTTACGAGCAATTGCTCACATGCCTCAACTCAGCGCTTTTACTCGTTTTTATGCATGAGACCCATTGTGTTTAGAACTCTATCGCTTGTGAAACCCTTAAACGTTATAACTTTGATTTAATGCTACAGTTTTTTTTTATGTATTTAAATTTTAAAACTCTAGTCTTAAAAAATGGCTTACAAAGCAAAAATAAGTTGACTTACTAACACTACAAATATGTATCAATGTTCAAATCAACTTGAAAACCTAAAAATATTTACTTTTAAAAAACAAATACTTAGAAAATAAGTATGTCAAAGCTAAATGGTAAAAGAAAGTTATCCAGTGAATCAATATTTAATTTATAATTAACTTTAAAATCCTTAAAAAACGCTTCTTTATTTGCTTTTTACTTACAATCACAAAACACAAACTCAAATAAATTAGAGGATGAGGCAACGACAGACAAAAATATATGGGGGATTTCATGTCAAGTGACCCAACTTTTTTTTTCGGTTGGAAAGAAATTTGGACCAAAGTAAGTTCTTGCAGAGAGTAGTTTTCGACGTTTTGACGTTTTCGGCAAATAGGTGTTTTTTCTCATACATGTAGTTTATTACCTTTTGCTTTTAACAAAATTCGTCCCAAATACTTTCGATAGCTTTTTTTTCAATCTTCCAGAAAAAAATATTTTTAAAATTAAAAAAAAATTTTTTTTATTTTTTTTTTATAAAATAATTAGAAAAAAATTTTTTTTCCCAAATGTGCCCATTTTTTTTTTTTTTGGCTCAAAAGAAAGCTTAGGTCTTTTGTTTGAAGAGCTAGGAAGTCGCTTAGTGGGATGCGAGTGGGAAATCTATAAAAAATAATGTTTTGTAACTCAAGGTAGAGGTTTTCCAATTTTCGCGTATATTCTATTTTAATTTTTTTGCTATTTATGTAAAATTTTCTCTTAAGCAGAAAAAAAAAATATTTTATGCTAAGAAACAAAATAATTTAACCTTTCTGACGGTATGCATTGAAAATAAAGTCTCATACACTCGACACTGCATTACCAACAAAATGGTAGGCCTCTGGAATAAAATCACTTTTATATGGTAATGTCTGAACACATTTTGTTAATATTTTCAATGCATACCATCGGAAAGGTTAAATTTTTATGTTTCTTAGCATAAAATATTTTTTTTTTTGCTTAAGAGAAAATTTTACATAAATAGCAAAAAAAATAAAATAGAATATACGCGAAAATTGGAAAACCTCTACCTTGAGTTACAAAACATTATTTTTTATAGATATCCCACTCGCATCCCACTAAAGGTGCTTTCGCACGATATGTATTTTACACATGACTTTTCACTTTTGCAATCCACATGTAATTGCGTATGTCTGTCAAAATTGTCATTTTGATGGTCTATAATTTTTGCTTTCACACGTACATGTGTAATTACATCTGACATAACCTCCAAACCAAAATAAACTACTTACTTTTCCTTGTTGTTGTTTTAAAAACAACTGATGACACATGCTTTGTCAGATGAAAATAGAGCACGCTCTAATTACAAATTTGTCATATGACATTTACATATGTTTTTCACACATGCAATGTTTAAACGCGTTCAGACGGCAGATATCAATTTCGCACTGCAAAATTTGACAAGTCATGTGTAAAATACATATCGTGCGAAAGCACCTTAAGCAACTTCCAAGCTCTTCAAACAAAAGACCTAAGCTTTCTTTTGAGCAAAAAAAAAAAAAAAAAATGGGCACATTTGGAAAAAAAAAATTTTTTTCTAATTATTTTATAAAAAAAAACAAAAAAAAATTTTTTTTAATTTTAAAAATATTTTTTTCTGGAAGATTGAAAAAAAAGCTATCGAAAGTATTTGGGACGAATTTTGTTAAAAGCAAAAGGTAATAAGCTATGTACATGTATGAGAAAAAACACCTATTTGCCGAAAACGTCAAATTTTGAACCCCTCTAGCTCAGAGAGTTCTTGACCGATCGTGTTAAAAAATTGTGTCTAAACTACTCTCTGCAAGAACTTACTTTGATCCAAATTTCTTTCCAATCGAAAGACATCGGTTTTAAAAGTTGGGTCACTTGACATGAAATCCCCCAATAAAAAAAAATTTAATTGCCACATGTTTGCATTGGTGAACCATTACTATCGCCATCGTTATTATTACCACCACCACAAAGTCGTGGCATTTCTCTTAGTTTACCCTTGTTTCCTTAAGGGTCGCTCAGTCTTTTACACACAGCAGCAATAACAGCATCGAAGTTCATCGTTCATTCGGGCTAAGTGTTTGTTTGAGAAGTGGCAACAGTAGCAACAACCATTAATCATTTCAGGCATTTTCATTTCTCATACTGAGGTTGCGTCTTCTTCTGGCAGCCCGTACACACGTAAACACAACGTTTTTTTTTTGTTGACGTGAGGATTTACACGAGCTTTAAACGTTTGGCACTATGGCCAATTAAGAAAAGCATATGAAAACATTTTGTTTGATCCTTTAGATAAACAAAAGGAAATAACCTCACGAAAAAAAAAATTCGTTGGGTTCAGACATTTAACCCACGCCTATGAATATGTTGTTACAAACATATTCTCAAATAATTTCTAAAGTGGTTGGACGGTTGAGGTGGTGGCAAATGAAATGAAATTGGCTATTTTGGTGTTTAATGCTCAAATGGTTTTTAAAAGTTTATTTTGCGCTCGAGTTGATTTTTAACAATTCTTGAAAATATTTTTTTTAAATGCTGCTTGCTAATGGTGGAAACAATGTTACCAATTTGAGTTTACATCTGACATTATTTGTTTTCCATAAAAAATTGGAAAACAGTCAAATAAAGCATTATATACTAGGAAAAAACCATAATATATTTTTAATATCTAAATCTACTACACTTTAATTCAAATGCAGACCTAAAAGTAAATAGTATTGTTTGCTCGCTCATTATGCTGAAATTTATAATCGCAAATGCTTGTATAGAAAAAGAGTCGGCAAAAATGGGTTAATGAAAGTAAATCAAGAAACCTCTAAGATGGTTAGGTTAATTAAGGTTAGGTTAGGTTAGACTAGAGAACTTTAACTACCCGTACTTCTATATGTTGCAGTGGCAAGGGCACTTGTTCAAGTAGAGTGCTTAGGCAAAAAATACTTTACAAGTTAAATAAACCAAGCGTTTTCATATTAAACGTAAAAAATTAAGATAAAAACGCAGAAGGCCGAAGTGCTTGTAAATCCATTCTTGTTTAGCTCGGCCAATTACCTACATGGGTTGCTTTAAATGGCCAACCAAGTTAGTAAGTATAATCACTGAGGTAAGGTTAAGTTTCGAAGAATAACGACGAAGTATATTCGCCGCTTTCACCAAGAGATCAGTAAGCCTTTTGTGAGTTTCTCCAAAAAAGTAAAAGAACAGTTAACAGTTAAAATAATCATATGCTGAATAATTGGGGTTATTTTACATGTCCAAATTGAAATGTCACACCCGTTACACGTTTAAAAAATATTTTATTAAATTTTTTAAACAACTTGGCACTAAGCAAATACAAATTAAAAATCTTTAAAAAGTTAACTTAATGAAAATATAAGGGACTGTGTTGGAATATCTAAAGTCCTAAAGGCAAAACTTTTCAAAGCTTAAACTAATAAGGTAAGACCCCTCACGGCCTTCTAATCGCCGTTTTCTTATAATTAAAAATTTGAAGCTAAAAGTTTAAATTATAAAATAAATTTTAAGTTTATCAATTATTATCAAATATGTAAGTGAAGTGGTCACACTCGGCATGCAGATACATTTTTAACAGATGGCTCATTAATCCATTGGGTAAAATACGCTGAGATTTTCTGGAGGAGATCCTTAAAAAATTTTATGTGTATCGATGTGTACTGTAGCCAAAGGATTTTGAATTTTTATACTTGACTGCACTCTAGGACTTATATATATGTAATAACTATCACATATATTTTTTCAAATCAAACTAAACCTGTTTTTTGATAAATTTGCTTAGGCTTCATGTTTAGTATTTTACTTTGTGCCGTAAATGGTTTTAAAAGATATACAACTTTTTTAAAGAGGGGGAATTGATAACTGAATTCAAAAAAAAAAAAAAATCGCCAAAAAGAAAAAAAATTGCTTATCCTTCCTTATGGTATAACCTACATTAATCTGAACTGCCGCAAAATTATATTTTCCTGCTAGCCCCCAGCATACAATTGCATTTAATACTTGCTTAACAATTTCTGACACCAAAAAGATAAAAAGAAACTTTTTCATTCCTGACTTTTCTAGTCTAATTATGATTTTTTTGGCTATCTATTCTGAATAGGCATTATGCGAGTCAAAATTTCCAACTCCAATTACAACTTTTTAAAATTAAAAAAAGAACTAGTTTATATAAAAACGCACAAATTAATTCTAACTAACTGAAAAAGATAACAAAAAATTCTTAAAACGAACCACACATACACACATCTTTCTATACTTTTAAACGCCTTTTTAAAGTCCGTCTGAAATTTAACAAAGACAGTTAAGAGAAAATTATGACAATGATGGCAGCTGTTAAAAAAAGTTTTGAAAAGTAAAAAAAAACAACCACCATAGACCAGGTCTACCAACGAAAAATACATAAAATCAACCATTATCCATATACACACAACCCAACCATCCATTAAACAAGCCTTCACACATTTTAACTATCAATTCAAAAGCTAATAAATACACAAACATGAAGGTATGCAACAAGGCATACATACATATGTGTGAGTAAACATTAATAGAACTACCCTGTCGGAACTACAGTAGTCGACTAAAAATATAACTCTTAGTTATGCTACACACATCATAGACCACAGCAGGCTACTGACTTTATTTTCTATTTATTGACGGCATTACAGCTACTCGGCAACATGACCACCGTTGTAGCTGTGGCCAGATAAATCTTGTTTTGTATTTTAGTAGGCGGCAAATGAGAAAACTGAGAGAAAATATATAAATGTGCTACCAATCGACTTTGCATTTTACTCAGCCCTGGCGACAAGGTCATTAAAATTAATTTTGTATAACATAAAAGCCAGTGAAGAGACAACATAAAATTGTTTTATTTTTATTTTTTTATATATATTTTTCCCTTCTTTTGTATTTTTGGATTTTTGTTATTTTTTAATTCTTTTCTTTTTTGTTTTGTTTTATTTTTTCCTCTATTTTCTGTCTTGCCATTGCTTATGACTTTTAAGTTAAGTTAAGTTTTTAATGCATTGGAAAGAAAAAAAAGTAATATTAACATTTTAAAAGGCGGAATGCTTTGTTGATTGAGTGAATAGAGCGTATGTCTTGCAGCCATAAAGTCCCAGGCTCAAGTCGCTATTGAGGAAGGTAATGTTATCAAAAATTAGTTTTATTATTTCGTCACAGAAAATGCAAAATGCCCTATCTAACATTTTAAAATTTTTTAGAAGGAGTAAGCATTTTTGTGTAAATGAAAAATATATTTACAATTAACACAAATTTTTGCCATATATGTTAGTTAAAAAGGATCAACAAATTTATTTCTGCTGAAAAAAAAAAGAGTTTTGCGAGATGACGTACATATTTGAAGGCTATAATTTATAAAAAGCCAATTTTAAATTGTTTGTTAGATAAGGCGTTTTGCATTTTCTGTGACGATTTACATATTAACATAATATATGTAAAAACAAAATTGAATATAAATATTTTGAAAGCTCTCCATCCTTAAATTAAGAGTTCTCTTGTTTCTGTACCCAACAACCTAAATATATATTGGATCAGTTACAGTTTGCAAGATCTGCCAGAGAAAAAAATATTATTATTCCAAGACATTAAACTAAGTTTTGACTTTATAGAATAAAAATTTAATTTAAATCATTTAGCGCCGTCCCCAGAATGTATTATAGAATATAATCTTAAATTGAAGTTTTTTATATAATAATTTTATAAGATCACACCTGTCTAGTTGACATTTTGAGCAGAAACTATCTTTTTCTAGCATTTTGCCATTTTTCAGAATTTTTAATTTAAAACATAAGTTATGTTTATTCTCTGAGTTTTCTGTAGTGGGCTCGTCAAATTTATTTTATCGGAATACTACTGCCTTACTAACTTTTCTCCAGTTCATTTACTGGTTTTCGTTAAAATATGAATGTGTATGTGCTGTTGGAAATGTCCCTGAAGGAAACCTGGGGACAAGTGTTTCCATGTCAACACTTTTGTCGACAATCATGGTACCTTTTTGGAGACTTTGTAAACAATACGTCTACTGTTTTATATTTAGCATTGATAGAAAGAAAAGAAAACTGTCCGTGAAAAATTATTGCTTCAGGTCGCCGTTAAATGCAAAAGGGTATCAGCGACTTATGGTCTTTATTAATTGTTAATTATATTATTTGTGCTTAAAAAGTAATTTATATACACAATTCATAATTATTTTCAATGACAGGCGCATGTTAAATGTCTATTGCAAAAATACGTTGCCAGTGATATAGCTAGTCAGTAGCACTGTAGACTAAAATTTCTTAAAGGTATTAGTTAATCACTGGTTCTAATGTCTACATATAACCCCAAAAGAACTACCTTTTTAATAGTACTAATGTCAGTAGTGGATTTTCAATGAGACGCAAATGTTAAACGTATATAGCAAAAAGCATTGCTTGTCAGTAGTACTGGTGACAGTGTCAATAGTGAATTTCTAGTGAATCCACTATTGACATTTCCTGCAGGGATATAATTTTATTTATGTGTGTATGTTTGTTAACTTTGTGTGTTTTATTTGTTTGTGAATTTGGCCAGAAGGCGGAGCTACATATAATTAAATAGCGAAATACACAAACAAGTATACAGATAAAACAAACTAAGTTTGTTTTTATGGCCAAAAAGCAAGTTGGCAATATAAACCATATAAAACACACACACACACACGAACAAGCCATTTTCTGTTGCTGTTTTTATATAAAAAAAAATAAATATTTGGGATTTTTTACTTTTGGCATGTTGCGGGTTTTTCGTTTATTCACTCATCCGACTTTATTTAAGGAAGCGAAATATTTTTATTTTGAAAAATAACAAAATTAAATAAGCTTTAAGGTGTGAAATTCTTTTTTTAAGTTATTTGTTTTCCTTTTTCCTTAAACGAATAAAACGTTTTGTTTTTTGCATTTAATCTTTTGCTCATCTATAAATTTTCGTTTTAAATTAACTAGAAAAATTATAATTTATGAATATTTAAACAGACAGAACACACAAACATGCATTGGAAGCTTCATAAATAAATTTTAATTAAATGTAGAAGAAAAATAAAAGAAATTTGGACCAATAAAAATACAAAACATAATAATAGGAGAATATCTTCCATTTTGAAAATTTTATGTGAAAAGAAACATTTCTTAATTAAATTCAAATCTAAGTTTAAAAAATGCACAAAAGAAGTATCTCAAGAATTTTCTGGTAACAAATAAAACGACTGCTCAGAGAAATTATTCTATATGGCAATAAACCTTTAGAAACACGAATTCAGTTTATGAATGGTAGAGGGACTGTTGATAATTTATATGATAAACAGTTTCTGGTTTTGATAAGATTAAGAATATTTTAGAGCTGCTTTGCCAAATAAAGATAAGAGTTTTATTAATTATTCATGCTATTTTATAACTTACATAGATAAATTCATCCAATATTGAAAGCTGCCTTGGTAAAGAGGATTCTTAAGCCTGCAAAGGATCATTTGAAGATAAAGCCTCACATTTATAATGTTTGTTAACAACCGCGCCTTAAATCCAATATTCAATTTTAACACCTGCATTTCCAAAAACAAATTTGGCTTAAAACGACAACATAGTGACATTGAACAAACTCACATATTAATGCAGGTTATAGGAAAAGCCTTTGAGTAAAAAAAAATATTGCGGTATTTATTAATGTATCTCAAGCCTTAACAAAAAGTATAGCAAAAACACATGTTAACTGCACAGAAAAAAATTATTTTCAACTAAAAAATTTGATAATTTGATTAAAAAAATGTTAACATTACAACCTATCAAGAAATATAATATAATCAATTAACAACTTTAATTATTTTTTAGAAACATTTATTTAAAAAAAATATATTAATTTAATTACGAATTAATCAAAATACAAACAAATCTATAATTCAACACAAATAAATTCAAGTATTTGTTTATTTTTATATTTAAAAAAATATAAATTTTTTTATTTGTTTGTTTATATTTCTTTTTATTTATTTATGTTTATTAAATTTAATTATATATTATGTTTAATTTACATTGAAGTATACATTACAAGTCTCACCAGCGACTCGAACCATGGAACATTTAATTGCAAGGCGTACGCTTTTTGCGCCAACAAGGCATTTTATTTTTTGAAATTTTAAACTTAGTTTTATTTTCTTACCTCCACATTCATAAATTCAACTCAAGCAACTGAACTTGAGGTGAGCTTTGCATAAGCGACTGCAAAAAAAAAGCTTTGAGTTAAATTTAAGTTTTTTTTAAAAATTTGTAAACAAACATCATTTTTGGCATTTACTTTAAAAAAACGATTAAATTTTTTAATTAAGACAATTAAATTTTTAATTAAAATAAAAATTTTTATGATTAATGAGTTAATTAAAACAAATTTGGTAATAACAGTAGTGCGAAAATGAAACAGAAAGCAGCTTAAATTAATTGACCGGTAACTCTGTTCTTTGCCTCAGATTTTTACTTCAGTTATAAAACTTGATTTTATTAAAAACCGTGAAAAATCAAAAAGGATCTAAAGTTCCATTATGTGGATTAACTATGAGTGCATTTGTTTGAATATGCTAGAAACCCACCCATATCCGCTCTCTAAAAACTTCCTACATACATAGTGACGGGCGGTCCAGTCGTTTAAAAAGTTCCATTCCGTTGCCCTTAGTTAAAACCATTAGAATTGATGTTCCCTCTAATTTGAAAACTTGAATTTATTGTGCCCCTGGTCTTATATTAATTATCTATTAATTCAGGATATAAAGATTCAGTATTAAAAATGTCCGAAAACAAAGTTTTTCATCAAAAAAGACCCAGTCCTGATACCATAATGCAACTTTAGACCATCTGTGTATATCCTGGTCTCATATTCCACATCAATGTTATCCGTACACTGATGTATGTATCTTGATAGAAAATAAAAAGTTATATTGCGATCAAGGGAAAAATGTTTAAAATTCTAGTATGACTGTATGATTTTGAACTCAAACTTTAACGTCCACAGATAAAAAAATATTAGAAATTAATATGAGAAAAATAAAAAAAAATAAATGGATTATTAACTCTCTTTAATTTATTTTTATTCACAGATCTTTTCCATACCTTTCATTTCATTGTTATATTATTTATTTTATTTTATCAATTTATTTATAAATTTTTTTAAATATATTTTTGTTCTTTTTTTTTAATACTTATGTTTATTGTTTTTAAAATCGTTATTGATTCAATAGTGTATCGTGATTTTTTTTGCAGTTACAACTAAACAAATTTTAGTAAAACTTAAATATATATGTATATGTATATATTGTATATCGTCGTCTAAAATCCAAAAAACCGTATCATACATTTAGGAAAACACAAAGTAGCAAGCCAATATATTAGTTATAGAGCAATTCAATCGCGTATAATAACAAAAGCCTTGAGACTCGTTGCTTTAAAAACTGGACTTAAAACTTAAAAACACACATATTTCTAGTTCTTTAATGGAGTTTGTTATCTTAATTAATTTTTTATATAAGATATGCCCTTTTGAAGCTTAGGTAACGATATGTTAAAATATAGCAATTAATACATATTCGTTTTTAAATGGATTTGTTATTTATTTGTATATTTTTTTATTAAGGCTTTTTAAAATTAAAAAGTTAATGTTTGTGTTGTTTTAGATTTATCTTAATTAAGTTAGAAACAATAAATTACGTGATTTTCTGCACACATTTCAATTTAATTTAGATTTTAATTGCTTATACAAAAAGCAAAATAATAATAATAATAATAATTTAAAAAAAAAATTCTACTACACTTACATATATGTATTAACGTAAATATGTATGTAAGTTTCAGTTCATATACACATACATAATTGAAAATTCCACAATTTTGTGTAGTTTTATAAAGAATTGGTAATTAACAAACTTTAACTAAAAAAAAAAACCGAGTAATAAACCAGTAAACAATCCGTATCGGCTCCACTTTCACATAACAATAAGAAAAAAATCCATGAAACATATGCACGAATTCATTCGTACATTGTACAAAACCTTTCGTTACTTCGCATTACGAATTCTTGCGTAAAATATACGAAATAAATTTATTGTTCTACAAGTTATTTCGTTAATATTAAAAATAAGTAAGAAAAATTTTGTAACTTTTTTAACTGAATGAGAGTTTCGTAAATATTACAAAATATGCAATACGAAAGATAATCGTTACTTTTAAAATATAACAGATTTCTGGTCCGAAAACTGGCTTCGTAGCTTAGACTTTCGTGTAATTTACGAATAAAAAAACTTGCGAGAATTTTTTTGTTACTTTCGTAAATTTATACAATTTTATTACTTAATTTTCGTATATTCAATTTATGAAAGGTTTTTATTAAAATTTCAAAATTATAGCATAATTTGTTTTTGTAATACGTAGACAAATTTCGAATTTAAAAAAATATTTTTTTTCGTGCATCTATTGTTTTATGGTTTTTTTTCATTGTAGCATTAAAACTCATTATTTCAACATGGCAATGACATTGCAGGCATGTAATTACCACGCTGGCTTACATATAGGACATTACCCAGCAAAAAATAATCGGTATTTTGTAAGCAGTAAATACTTTTTCTAGTATACTAATGCGCTTCGCAGCAAGCACCTTTCTTTTCCCTTAATAAATGCAATAGTGTATGGTAGTAAATGTAAAACTTTTACTGTTTTACACACTCGCTTACTCAAGTGCATACTAAGAAGCACTACTGTAAGGCAGTGAGTAAAAAAAAACATTATTTTTTCGTCAAGTAACGAACATAATAACACGGCAAAACATTTATTTCGATGACGCAATAAATTTTAACAACTAAAGAAGCGCCAAAACTACATGAATTAACTGGATATTTATAGCGCCTAAATAAGCACTTAACATGAAATGCAACTAAGTGGGACATCACGAATAAATATCATGCCATACGTAAGCAGGCTTGTAAGCTTTGCTGTCTTGATATTCCCTTACAAACCTACCTACGGCGAAGCAGCAGTTTTTGCTGGGTAGGTAAGGTATAACTTAAAGACATTTAAATAACTACATACTTTTTATTTCTTTCAATTCAAATTATGTATAATTTTAATGTAGTGGTGTTAGTAAAGGATGATAATTTTGCTCTTAAAACTTTTTTCTTAGAAGTTTTAATAAAAAAAACTGCTTTAAAATATTAAACTAAAACAATATTTAAACATTTTAAAACTAAAGAAGAAATCGGCTTTAATGTCAGAGAAAAAATTACAACTTCTACATAATGCAAACGATATATTTTAGGCACTAAAATGTAAGTTGTTTGGTAATTGATAATCAGTGCCAAATTTTTGCTGCGAACTTTGTATTATTACTGCTAAAACTTTTACGAAATTTTTGAAGCAAATATTTTTGGCTTACTCGAGGTATTTCGCATATTTTTTTTTCACAATACTCATTATATTTCAATATTTTGATAATAAAAATGAACATAAAAAATTCTTTAATAAATATTGGAACAAAATTTTTATTTTATTAAAAACCTCTTAAATTTTTTGTAGTTTTATTAATTTTGCTCTTTGACATAACGATTAATTGGTTTTGTTGGACAAATTCAATATATTTTTGTATATTTTTTGTTAAAAAATAATTGGCGAATTCACAAGGTACGATACGATAGCATATTGTATTATTGTCATATAATTTCACAATAGTATAAAAATTTTGTTGTTGCTTTTCATACGAAACTTGTTGTGAAACAATACAACTTTGTTTGATATGTTTTTTGTGATGTCATATTATATACAAAGTCATGCGCCAAGCGCCTAAAACGAAACGGCGAGTTTTTTAATTTAATTTTAAGAGCCGCTAGCACTCGTATCCGTTAAAAATGTCTATACTAAAAACTTAGGCAAAACCGCCAAAGAAATTCCTTAAGCCGCCTCCGCCGGCACTGCTCTCTGACACATCAGCTGTTTTTTGTTTACGTAAAAAATTACAAAATTCTTGTGATTTTTTATTAAAACTTTGCTTATTTTAATGGATTTTAGAGATTCTAACCAGGTATATCTAGACCATTTTGTGTTTTCATGGGTCTAATTTCTACAAATTATTAAGTTAAGCCAAGAGCAGCACCAGATTTATGTACATACATATGTGTTTGTTTTTTTATCGTTTGGTCGTATCAGCTGATTTAGATTTTAAATACGACACCTACAAATATACGAAGAGTTGTTCACAACGGTCAAATTTTTTGGTTCTATTATTTTACAATATATGATTTCACAAGACCTTGTGAATTCACCAAATATAAAAAATTCATATAAGTTTAAAAATATCTAATATTAAATTTTTGAGAACAAAAGCTCTTTTTTATTTATATAATTTTTATTTATTTTTTTTATTATTTTTTAAATAAATAAGTTAACGAAGCGGAATGATATTGAAACCACTTCAAGCATGCAGATGAATTAATACAAACATGCACCATTGAATTGACATTAAAGCGAGTAAGTATTCTTACTTTGCCAAGTATTTATTTTTAATATATAGTATAGACATACAGAGTAACATGTAATATTTACTTCTCAAAACAATACTTGTTCTTTCATTCAGGTTTTAATTTGGCAAGTTGCAGGGATATGAAACCGAAATTCGAAGATAAGTTCTCCTATATTTACTAAACATTTTTTAAATAAAGAGGGACCGTAATAATGTTAAAAAAAAATAAATAGAAATCAGAAAATAATAACAGTTTTTTGCGGCCCAAATTTTGAACCCAAACGTCAATGCCATGGCGAAAATTATTGAAAATATAAATTTATTTGGATATAAAACTCTTTATTCTGGTAAAACAAATCCCCAGTAGACCTGGACAGAAATTATAAATAATCAGGCTTCCCCACAGGGGAAGTATTTAGTATTTTTCGAGCTAGTTAGAACACTGATTCTAGATTTGGTGGAACAGGCGGCTGCTGAAATGATGGTGTAGCCCAAATTGGTCCGGTCCTATGATCTAGGAAAAAGAGAGATAGAAAGAAAAAAATACATTAAATTAGATTGGCTTGGATTACAACAATTTTTAAAAAAAGTAGAGATTAAAAAAGTAGAGATTAATTTAAATGATTGGCAAAAGTCGCACCGTAATAGTCCAAGTCTCTCATCCATCTAAGGTCAATTTTGGTTATATCCTTCAGGTCTCTAGCCTATCTGTATCAAAGTGTCTGATGCTAACATTATCCAGTGCCGCACAAAAGTAAAACTCTCAGTCTCTTCTGCATCCCTACAGCCTCTACGGATGTCATTAAAAGGCAGCCCCAATCTACTGGCATTGGTGCGGCCGTTATCTTTTGTTAATTGAGACCAAGGAATTTTGAGGTTATTATCTACGTGTGCGTCACGCTGATACTACTCAAACAGACAAAAGTATATGTGAAAGTGAATACAAGTAATATTCCGGTAAAAAAAAAGATAATGTCTCGGCTGGAAAATTTGCGAGCAGTTCACATATTTCGGAAAGCAACAAACCACTTTCCGAACTTGAAATAGTGTAACTGTAAGGTTTCGTTCTTTCTCCTACTTTAATAATTATCATTCTTAATAACCTTTTGTGTAAGATTTCAGATCCTTTTTATTCTTTTGCAGACGATAGCAGAATATGCAGTTCATACCGGTTTGACTACGTGCATAGCTCTTTGGAGATTGAAGCTATGCGGCAAAGTATGAATGACACCCAAAACCAGGATCTAATAAAAACCATCGATAAGGATTATGCAAAAAGGGTCAAATTTAATGCCCGTGACTAAGCTTCTTCAAATAATATAGAAACTACTTTATACCGCCTGATTTCCCTTACAATTATTCCATCTACATATATCCTCTCATGTATAGGCTAATAATCCAAAGTACATTTTGGAGCTAATTTGGAACGGGTTTCACTGTTTTGTCAATACTTTTATAGAATATGCTCTAAATAATTTGAGGAATTCGATTCTGAAGGAAATGCACACCCATTTGTTGTCGGCTGGCCATTGAATCGCACCACATATTACAGGGAAAAATTCAGTCTTTAGTTACAGAGTTCGTATATGAAATAATTTTTTCAAAGATGCCTTTTTCTGTTAATACTGAGCATGTTGAATCAAATGTTCGTAATCACAACTGCAGCTATCTGTTATTAAAAAAAATGGATGCATAGCCGGACAGATGGACAGACGAACATGTTCAAATCAACCCAAAAAGTGATTGCAAGCCGATCGGTATAGTCAAGGTATATTCAACAAGGTAAGAATGACTGATGAGCTGACTTCTATTTCCGCCATATGATTTCTAACTTAGCTTGGACACTTGTTTATGTTATACAATGGTTGTGTATACTGTGTGTATGTGTGTTCGCTACATTTTCGACAACCAAGCTGGAGTTAGCAACAACAAAATACATGCTGAAATTTTACAGGAAGTTGTTGTTTTAGGGACGTTCCCACCTTCTTATTCCATGGGTATAGTAAAAAGTAGTTGTCAAACTATTGGTTTTAAGCGCACAACACCCAAACCACGTTTGTGGGAAAGGGTATAAATAGGGTGACTATTGATTTCTGATTCAAAAGCAGTACGCTTTTTGGTTTTTTTTGTAATTGTAATATTCTTTTTATTGTTTTTTTAATCTTATTTTAAGTTAATAATTATTTATTATTTATGAAAAGTTGATAATTTTAATTTTGGTCTTAAAATGGCAGAGCGCGTTTGATTCTTGGAACATTATTAAGCAATGCAAGACAATCTTTTTTTACACTTGTTTAAAAAAACCTCCAAACAAAAAACTTGTAACATATGTACGCTGGTTGACTCTTTAAAATATTATTATGTTAAATTTCTGAACCAGTTTTTTTTTGGGAAAAATAACTTTCAAAAAATTTGGGAACAGCTGTTAATTAAATAAGGATGAGATAATTATAAGAGTTTCGAGTAATTTTAGGCATTTGGAAAAATACCTAGATTTGCGAAAAATTAATAATTTCTTGTATGTCAGCAATGTAAAAATTAACTGGCTTGAAAAATCAGTACAATCAGTACTTTTTTTTCAAAAATCAGTACAATTCAGTACACACATTTTTAATCAGTACACCATATGAAAAATCAGTACATGTACTGATGAAATCAGTACGTATAGTCACCCTAGGTATAAATATCAAAAAAGCTTGAGGAAAATGCACTGGTAGTGGGAAGAAGTTAGAATATAGTTTAATAAGACCAAAGATTCTAAGTATAACTGGTAAGCATTTGTGCGACTACTACAAACAACTAGAATAGCGTTAAATAAAAAAGCATTCTTAAAACAACTAATCACCAGATGCTACTATACTAAAAGGTCCTTAAAATCCCAAAAAAAATAAAAATCAGCTGAGTGGGCTCTCTTTTTCTGTACAGAAAGAAAAAAATATGTTAAAAAAATCTCGATTTTGTAAGAATCCATAACTTACACCCTGTATGAATAATGAAAATTATCCGCTAAATTTTGGCATGATATGCCCACATACATATACATATGTATGCTATTTAAAATTAAAGTGCGAGGAAATAATATGTTTAAGTGATAATGGTGGTGACTGTGACAAAAGGGAAATAAAAACAAAAAACCATTTTTAAAAATATCAAATTTTTACAAATACATACTCACATATCATAAAAACAATCTTATATATACATACCCATCCAGCAATTTTTTCATTTTTTAATCAAATTTGGGTCTTTTTCGACTCCACTGCGCGATTAAAATGGCAAAATATGCGCGCATTTTCTGAGCATAAAAGATACTTTTGTCGGTAGAAAAAGTTAACTTTCCGTGACTCTTCTTGATAAGTCTTTTATGAGTCTTTTTTGATATCAGTTCAAAATCACTTTCGACTCCTTTTTTAGTAGTATTTGAAGTGTTTTCTGATCATATATAAGTCTAATTTTAGTTCGTTTGTGACTCTCTTTCGAGTCGTCTTTCAGTCATAATTATAGTCGCTTTCGAGTCTTTTGTAAGTCCCTTTATTGTCATTTATTACACATATTTCTATTTTATTATTTATTTTATTATATATTATTATTTTCAAAATACATATGTATGTATATACTATAAAAAAACAAAAAAAAGAAGGTAATTAAAATTGTTCCGTGTTCTTGTTTTGTTCCATATGGCTGCTTAAGTTCTTCTTCCTCTTCCAAGTTTTCTACCTGCCTTCTGCAAATTTGAGCTGCAACGTTTTTCCCCTTTCTTACTTTGCATTTCACTGTTTGATTACAATATTTTACTTTAAGGATTTGTGGATAAATGCTAAATTTAATTACACGGATTAATAATAATCCTTTAATTTCACTTTCACAGCAAAACGACTTTTATACCCCGATGTTACTTTTTATATGAACAAAAATTTAAGTGTTTGACATTACCTTAACAAGCAGTATTCAATCATTTATCTGCGCAAAATATGATAATAAAATACATAATTTTAATCACTTCTTAAGCACCTGCATGATGTGTTTTTGATTAAGCATTTTTCAAACTTCTAGGTGAGTGGAAAATGATAATAAATGACGAAAAATGTAGTCACATTTTAAACGTATGGATGGTTAATTTGCTATTGCTATACAATTTGTTATTGTATATAAAATCAAACTCTTTTCACTCAGTAGCGCGAATCATTTTCTAGTCCTTTTTTGATCGTGTACGTGATTAATCAGTTTTTGATCACCAAAAGTACTCTTAAAAGACTCAGGAAGGTGATTTTTCGAAAAACAATCTTCCAAATGCTATCTGGGTATAAAACATACATATATGTATGTATACGTTTACCAACACATACATTCATACAAACCACAACTGTCTAGATGACAATTCAATAAGCCATGACGGTTAATGTTTATTTAGCATAAATGCGTTAAGATTCGGTTTTGTGGCATGAAAGTGGATGCAGTTTGACGACAAAATTAAACAAAACAAAGAAAAATAAATCGAGTTGTCAAATACAATAAAACCAATTCATATACCTAATAATATTGAAAGTTATTACACTTACATACATAGAGAGGCCATTATGCACCCTGCAAATAACGCAACTAGTTCATACAAGTATATATGGACTAGTCCGTAATAAAAAAACTATTTCGTAAGTGATCCAATTGTATGTAAGCAACATGATCTATTTAACATTATGATGCCCTCGGGCTGGACCACTTAACCCATCTTTTCATTACATCGGAGTAGTTTCAAAAGTACTCTATGTTGCACCACAAATGACGAGTTTTACAACTACGAAAGCTCAATATGCGGCCGTTAAGACACGAACACTTGCCATCACTGCATTACATAGGTCCATGATATGAATTAGTTACAATACTCAAAATGGACCATATGTTCCAATATTTTTCGCAGGGTACTTGCACGACTATCAGTAGTAAATGAAATTAAACGACAATCACTTTAACACCAAACACAAGTGAGTTTATGCCAACGATCTGAATTAAGAACGAAAAGATATTATGACAGAAGTAGCTGGCAGCAGTGGCAAATGGTGAAATGTTTATTTAGGACTCAATCCAAAAAATAAAATGGAATGCAGGAAATTACTTTATTGTCGCATCCAGTGTGATGCCAATGGAGTAGTAAACGGAATATTAAAATTGCAAACAAAAATCTTAATAGAAAAGAAGAAGAAATAAATTGAAGGTCTGTCTGCGGGTATTCATGGTGACTGGTGACAGTACTAACAATGTATTTAGTGCGTGTGTGTGTTTGAATATGTATGGCGGCAAGACTTCCCCTGACTTATTTTGATAAAATTAATTTTGCTCAATATCATTCGTATTGATTTTTAAATGGTTTTTTATTTACTTATTTATTTTTTTTTAAGTCATCTGAAGTGGTGGTTATTAAAATAATATTGTCTGTGTTTTATAATTTTCTGCTTTAATAGTGGGATCTCAGGGCCTCAAGGCCTCAGTTTTAGTTAAAAGTTTTTTAATAAGAAAAAGTTAGTTTGAAAGTCTAAGTTATAGTTAAATACTTTTAGTTAAAAACATTACATGACATAAAGGCAGTTGCCGAGCCTGAAAGGTAAGCGTCTACTCATGTGCTCAGGGACTCCCCATTGGTCTCTACCCACTCATCATTTCCCCTACAGACTTTGCTGGGAATAGCTAAATTGCTAGTCACCATCTTGAGTAATCTGGTTCTTTTGTATAACATATAAAAATATAATTAGGGGATTCACAAGCTGTTCTATTATATCCTATTGTTATAATGCTATAAAATTTAACAATGGTTTATAAACCTCTACCAAGTGAACTAACTAATCTCATTTTTTTAATTAAAACTGAAGGGCGATAAAATACAAACACTTTTCGATTGATACCATAACTTAAACATTTATTAAAATAACATCAATATTTTGCTCCAATAAATTTACAACAATAAACTCTGTTGAATTGAACCAAACTGAATTGCTTATATAACAAATAGAAAAAAGGAAGACAACAATGAAGTAGAATAAATTTCTTAATAAAACGATACAACAATTTTGATCGCAGTAAGAAAATCACAAAAAAATTCGAAAGATAAAGTCATAATAAACATTTTAAACAGAAACAAAAATAAAACGAATTCCCCCTTCCTCCGCCAACAGTAACAATTTTGAAATCAATCTAAAACAAACATAAAATGATTAACTAAATTAAAAAAAAGAAATGCAACTGCATCCATCTGTACATGCAATCATGTTATCTTATATATAAAAGAACAATTTTTTTTTTGTTAGTGACACCGCTTATAACTCAAGAACGGCTGGACCGATTTTAATGAAACTTGAAAAAAAGACATACCCGATATCTGGGAATGCGTTTTAGGCTTATTTATTTTTTTAAATTCCGACTGGGCGTGGCACCTCCCATACAAATTGAACAGTTTTTTTTACATACCTCAATGCCTATTATAGCTGAAGTCTCCAAATTTGGTACAACTAAATTATTTATTGATGTGCATAGTTGAGTTGTGTATGGGCGGAAACAAATAAATGGGCGTGGCACTTCCCATACAACGAAAATAGTTTTTTATATATATTTCAACAACTGTAACAGCTGAAGTCTCCAATCTTCGTACGGATGTTTATAGTGCTAATATGCATAGATGGGCTTTTTATGGGCGGGAAAAAAAACTGAAAAATTAGAATTACTATCAGTGACATATGCTGAAGTTATAATTGCTGGGGATTTTAATAGCAACTTACTTATGACCAATGAATTGGTTACCATCATGTCGTCAATTAACTTGTTTTCTGTAAATATGACTCGACCAACACATTTCACTTCATCTTCGGAAACATTGCTTGACTTGTTTTTTGTTAGTAATATTCATAAAATGTTACATTATGAACAAATAGCAGCTCCGTTGTTTTCAAGACATGACGCCATCTTTATGTCTTATGATATCTCACTTGCTGTAATGCGTCAGAGTTACAGTTTTCGTGACTTTGACAACATCGACTATTTTACATTGCATGACGACCTTGTGAACGTAGCTTGGGATAGTATCTACAACTATCCTACAGTTGATGAGAAATTATCATTTGTCAATACGAAAATTGTACACCTGTATGAAAGAAATGTTCCCACTAGAACTAAGAAATTAAGGAAAGGACAGCGACCGTGGTTTACTCATGATGTGAGGTCATTGATTGATCGCCGTGATAAATTGTACCATTTATGGAAGCGTTATAGAACGCCTGAACACTTACTTCAATACCGCATTGCGAGGAAGGCAGTAGTCTCTAGAATAAGGGCTGAGAAAAGAACTTATTATTCCAACAAATTTGAGACAACTGTGGGCAGTAAGAATATTTGGAACCATATAAAGGACGTAGGAGTTGGCAGGTCAATTGCTCACACGGCGAACGTTGATGTTAATTTGTTAAACAATGAATTCGTGAAGGTCTCATCCACTAATGTATGCACGGATTTCTATGATCGGATGACATCTAATAACTTGGCCACTGCAAAGTTTGACTTCCAATGTTTTGATGATCGGGATGTAGTTGAGGGTTTCCATGTGACAAAATCAAATTCTATAGGTTTTGACAACATAGATCCGAAATTTGTTAAAATTATTTTACCGTGGTTATTGGTATATATAAAGCACATTTTCAATAGTATAATTGTCACTAACACTTTCCCTAATGCATGGAAATACGCCAGGGTCGTTCCGGTACCAAAAAAGGGAAATGATTTTCGCCCTATATCCATTTTACCATACTTCTCAAAAGTATTTGAACACATGATCCATAAGCAGATATACAAATATGTCAGGGAAAATAATCTGTTGACTGATCGCCAATCTGGTTTTAGACCTCAGCGAAGTTGTATCACGGTGTTATCTGATGTAGTAGAGGATATACGGGGGAATTTGGATAGCAATAAGGTTACTTTTCTGGTACTACTGGATCACTCTAAGGCCTTTGATACGGTTAATCACTCAATACTTTGTCTAAAACTCTCAAAGATATTTAATTTTTCACCAAATTCAGTGCAACTTATGGCGAACTATCTCTCTGGGAGGACACAATCAGTCTCCTTAAATGGAAACGTCTCCCGTCCGTTGGAAACAAAACATGGTGTTCCACAGGGATCGGTCCTTGGGCCTCTATTGTATTCCTTGTATGCAAATGACCTGCCTCAGCATCTTCTTCATTCGAAGGTTCAAATGTACGCAGATGATGTTCAACTTTACCTCTGCTGTCCTAAGAACTCATACCGTACGAGCATTAATTTCTTGAATTCTGATTTGGACAGAATTTTTAATTGGGCCACGGTAAATGGTTTGAACCTTAATCCGGAAAAGTCAAAATGTTTAGTGATAAGCAAGAAGAGTGTTGTAATAGGAGAAGATCTAGATATACATATTGGAGATGCTAGGATTGAAATTGTTAAGGTTGCCAGAAATTTAGGAGTTACAATGAACGGAACTTTGACTTGGACGGATCACATTAGTCAAGTTTGTGGAAAGATATATGGCATGTTAAGGACATTGTGGATCACACAATATTTTACTCCACCGAGAATAAGAACTCTAATTGCGAAATCCTGTCTACTACCAACGCTACTATATGCCTCTGAAATATATGCTGGCTGCAACTCTCAGGATATGAGAAAACTTACCACTACCTATAATAACATTGTCCGCTATGTTTTTAATCTAAAAAAGTTCGACAGAATAACGTCGTATTCATGTAGTCTTCTGACTCTATCTTTTAATAATTTTCTTAAATTTAAAAACATTATCTTTTTGCATAAAATTATAACAACAAAGGAACCGTCGTACCTATACAGTCGTTTACAATTTGCAAAGTCTCGTAGAGGGAAATTTTTAATACAATTTCGTCATAGGGACCATGCATCGGAGTGTCAATTTTTTATATTAAGTATACGTCTTTGGAACCAACTTCCAAATTATTTGCAAACAACTTATAGCGCAATAAAATTTAAAGAATTACTTACCGAACATTTTTCTTAATATGTTTTTTTTTTTATTCTCTTTTTTGTCTTAAAACTGTGTAAATCTGATTTCTGATTATATAATATTTAATATTAATCCTTGTTAATTTTTGTCAAATATTAATACATTTTATGTTATTTTATGTTAGTTTATATTTTTTGTTGTCACATCTTTGTTTTATACTTGTATAACTTATATTATTTTTCCCTTTGTCTAATATAACATATCTGATTCTAGTACTATAATTCATAAGATATTGTATCTTGTTGTACTAGAAATTCAATTCTTTCAAATAAATAAAAAAAAAAAAAAAAAAAAAAAAAAAATAAATAGGCGTGGCACCTCCCATACAACGAAAATAGTTTTTTGTATATATCTCAACAACTGTAAAAGCTGAGGTCTCCAAACTTTGTACGGATGTTTATAGTGCTAATATGCATAATTGAGCTTTGTATGGGCGGGAAAAAATAAATAGGCGTGGCACCTCCCATACAACGAAAATAGTTTTTTGTATATATCTCAACAACTGTAAAAGCTGAAGTCTCCAAACTTTGTACGGATATTTATAGTGCTAATATGCATAATTGGGCTTTTTATGGGCGGGAAAAAATAAATAGGCGTGGCACCTCCCATACAACGAAAATAGTTTTTTATATATATCTCAACAACTGTAAAAGCTGAAGTCTCCAAACTTTGTACGGATGTTTATAGTGCTAATGTGCATAATTGGGATTTTTATGGGCGGGAAAAAATAAATAGGCGTGGCACCTCCCATACAACGAAAATAGTTTTTTATATATATTTCAACAACTGTAACAGCTGAAGTCTCCAATCTTCGTACGGATGTTTATAGTGCTAATATGCATAATTGGGCTTTTTATGGGCGGGAAAAAATAAATAGGCGTGGCACCTCCCATACAACGAAAATAGTTTTTTGTATATATCTCAACAACTGTAAAAGCTGAGGTCTCCAAACTTTGTACGGATGTTTATAGTGCTAATATGCATAATTGAGCTTTGTATGTGCGGGAAAAAAAAAATGGGCGTGGCACTTCCCATACAACGAAAATAGTTTTTTATATATATTTCAACAACTGTAACAGCTGAAGTCTCCAATCTTCGTACGGATGTTTATAGTGCTAATATGCATAATTGGGCTTTTTATGGGCGGGAAAAAATAAATAGGCGTGGCACCTCCCATACAACAAAAATAGTTTTTTGTATATATCTCAACAACTGTAAAAGCTGAGGTCTCCAAACTTTGTACGGATGTTTATAGTGCTAATATGCATAATTGGGCTTTTTATGGGCGGGAAAAAATAAATAGGCGTGGCACCTCCCATACAACGAAAATAGTTTTTTATATATATCTCAACAACTGTAAAAGCTGAAGTCTCCAAACTTTGTACGGATGTTTATAGTGCTAATATGCATAATTGAGCTTTGTATGGGCGGGAAAAAATAAATGGGCGTGGCACTTCCCATACAACGAAAATAGTTTTTTATATATATTTCAACAACTGTAACAGCTGAAGTCTCCAATCTTCGTACGGATGTTTATAGTGCTAATATGCATAATTGGGCTTTTTATGGGCGGGAAAAAATAAATACGCGTGGCACCTCCCATACAACGAAAATAGTTTTTTGTATATATCTCAACAACTGCAAAAGCTGAAGTCTCCAAACTTTGTACGGATGTTTATAGTGCTAATATGCATAATTGGGCTTTTTATGGGCGGGAAAAAATAAATAGGCGTGGCACCTCCCATACAACGAAAATAGTTTTTTATATATATCTCAACAACTGTAAAAGCTGAAGTCTCCAAACTTTGTACGGATGTTTATAGTGCTAATATGCATAATTGGGATTTTTATGGGCGGGAACAAATAAATAGGCGTGGCACCTCCCATACAACGAAAATAGTTTTTTGTATATATTTCAACAACTGTAACAGCTGAAGTCTCCAAACTTTGTACGGATGTTTATAGTGCTAATATGCATAATTGAGCTTTGTATGGGCGGGAAAAAATAAATAGGCGTGGCACCTCCCATACAATGAAAATAGTTTTTTGTATATATCTCAACAACTGTAATAGCTGAAGTCTCCAAACTTTGTACGGATGTTTATAGTGCTAATATGCATAATTGAGCTTTGTATGGGCGGGAAAAAAAAATAGGCGTGGCACCTCCCATACAATGAAAATAGTTTTTTGTTCATATCTCAGCAACTGTAATAGCTAAAGTCTCCAAACTTCGTACGGATGTTTATAGTGCCAATATGCATAATTGAGCTTTGTATGTGCGGGAAAAAATAAATAGGCGTAGCACCTCCCATACAACGAAAATAGTTTTTTGTATATATCTCAATAACTGTAATAGCTTAAGTCTCCAAAATTCGTACCGATGTTTATGGTGCTAATGTGCATAATTGAGCTTTGTTTGGGCGAAAGAAATAAATAGGCGTGGCACCTCCCATACAACGAAAATAGTTTTTTGTATATATCTCAACAACTGTAATAGCTGAAGTCTCCAAACTTTGTTAGGATGTTTATAGTGCTAATATGCATAATTGGGCTTTTTATGGGCAGGAAAAAATAAATAGGCGTGGTACCGCCCATATAACGAAAATAGTTTTTTGTATATATCTCAACAACTGTAAAAGCTGAAGTCTTTAAACTTTGTACGGATGTTTATAGTGCTAATACGCATAATTGAGCTTTGTATGGGCGGTAAGAAATAAATGGGCGGGGCACCTCCCATACAACGAAAATAGCTTTTTGTATATATATCAATAACTGTAACAGTTGAACTCTCAAAACTTTGTAAAGATGTTTATAGTGCTAATACGCATAATTGAGCTTTGTATGGGCGGTAAGAAATAAATGGGCGGGGCACCTCCCATACAACGAAAATAGTTTTTTGTATATATCTCAATAACTGTAACAGTTGAACTCTCAAAACTTTGTAAAGGTGTTTATAATGGTAATATGCATAATTCAGCTGTGTAAGGTTAAAGTCTCCAAATTTTGTGTAGGTTTTTACAATGTTGATGTTTACAATTAAGCTGAGTTTGGGCGTGAAGAAAATAATAGGCGTGGCACCTCCTTTACAAGAAAGAATCTTTTACATATATATGTCAATTAATGTAACAGCTGAAATCTCCAAATTCAATATGGGTATTTATGATGCTAATATGCATAACTAAGATGAGTATAGGCAGGAAGTGAATTATGGGTGTGGAACCTCTAATTGCATGGAAATATTTATATGTGTATCTCATTAACTATGACAGCTGGTCTCCAAACTTTTTGGTGTGGCACCTTTCGTACAATTGGATTTTTGTTACATGTATTTCGATAATTCTTATAGCTAGAGTCTCCAAACTTTTTGGTGTGGCACCTTTCGTACAATTGGATTTTTGTTACATGTATTTCGATAATTCTTATAGCTAGAGTCTCAAAATTGTCTATTGATGTTTATGATTGCTAATATACATAATTGAGGTGAGTATACTTAAGAGAAAAGGGAATAATGGGCATGGCATCTCCCGTACAACAAAAATACTTTCTTTTATAAGTCTCAATAACTGTAAAAAAACTTCAAAAAACGTGTTCGTATTTTTCTTAAACCAGTTGAACGCAATTTAAATTATTAGCTTAAAAGTAACAGAAATAACCTAAAAATTACCAATAAAATGTTTATCCCTCTTTACCCCTTAGGATCAAAATTATCAAAATTTTATATTCATATTTTTTCGAGACCTGTCGAACGCAATTTAAAAATTTGATTTGAGCCCTTTTAATCTTTTTCGGTTCCGAAGGTACAAAATGGATATAAGCCGTTTCAAAATATTTTTTACCCTGTCTCGCCTCTAATGGTCTAATATTTTAAAAAAGTACGAAAAATGCATTCATAACTTTGAAACCTGTCGAGCATAAATTAAATTACAATTCTATCTTTTTTAAGTTCAGAAGCTGCAAAATTAACCAATACATATTTCAAGTCTTTCCCTAAGCATTTAGGCTATGCAATGATTAATCTGTCTGTCAGTTAGTGAGTCATTAACGCAATTTTTTTATACATTGTTTTGTAAGCACAACAAACATTTAAAAAAATAAAAAAATATTATTTACAAGAGGCGGATAGGGCTACAAAATAATGAAGCTATTATAAACTGTACTGTTTGTGAAGTTTTTCTTAGTAATAGCTTCCCATCATGAAAGATGCGATTGGCTACAGCTTCTCTATTCACGCTTTATCAGTAATTTTCAGTAATTATTAAAGAAACAAACAAACATGCTTATAACGTTATTGGCATGCTATTAAGGAAAATATTTTGTGAATTGTGTGTGTTTAGGCAAAAAATTCGCTTGCTGATTATATATATTGTTACGCAATACGTGTTCGGAGATACTCGATGCTGGATGTATTCAATAAAATGGAAAAAAAGGCTTGCCGCATGCACACATTATCATTTGGTTACTCGAGAAGTTCGACCAGACCAGAAAGATGATATCATAAGTGCCGAGATCCCTGATCCCGAAACAGATCAAGAACTACATGATGTTGTAATTACATATATGATTCATGAACCGTGTGGCACCATCAACCCCCAATCTCCGTGCATGGTCGACGGCAAGTGTTCCAAACATTATCCACGAAAATTGACAGCGGAAACTATCACTGGCAATAACGGTTATCCACTGTATCGGCGTTGATCACCCAATGAGAAAGATTAAACTATAACAAAGAAAGTAAAAGGAAACGATTTTGTGATTGACACCAGTTGGACTGTGCTATATTCGCCACTTCTTTCCAAATCATTTAAGACACATTGCAATGTTGAATATTCTAATTCAGTGAAGTCGATCAAGTACATCTGCAAAAATATCACAAAAGGCAGCGATATATTTATCATCCAAACCTCCAATGGCAACGATGAAATTACGCGTTATAAAGTTGGGCGATATGTGAACTGCGACCAGGCGATTTGGCATATATTCTCATTCCCTATTCACGAATGTCATCCCACTGTTGCACATTTAGCAGTGCATCTGGAGAATGGCCAACGAGTATATTTCACTGCGACAAATGTTGTTCAACGTGCTAAAATACCTGCAGCGACAACATTGACAAGTTTATTTGCTGTTTGTCAAAGCGGTCCGTTCGCACACACTTTACTTTACTCGAAGATGCCACGGTATTACACTTGGAACGCTTCTTCAAAAAAATTTTTACGTCGAAAGAAAGGCACTATGGTTCCTGGGCATCCGGATGTGCATTCAAGTGATGCTCTTGGTCGCAATTATACAGTTCATCTGAAGAATGATGAATGCTTTTATTTGCGGTTGTTGCTGGTGAATGTTCGTGGTCCAACATCATTTGCAGCATTTTGTACTGTTAATGGTATAGTCTGCCAACATTTTGTGCTGCATGTCAATTTGCTTGAAAACGATACTCATTGAGATACGACAATCGCTGAGGCATACACGAACATTATTTGCTATTGTCATTATTTTCTATTGACATGCTTCCCGTCAAGTCCAAGTGACCTGTGGAACAAATACAAGGACAATGTATCAGAAGAGATTTTACATCAATATCGTGCCAGCTAGAGAAATCCAAATCTTGAAGTCAATGCCAAGATGCATAACCTTATTTACCTTATTGTGAGAACTTAAATTTTGGTCTGGTACTGACTGGACTAATATCAATTACATAATTTTAAGATTTGAATACATATTGTTAGTTCGCATTAGCGAAGATTCAAAAACAATAATATGGAGAAAAAAAAGATGCATAACCGAGCCTTGCTGTTAATTGAAAACAAGTGTAACCTTATTTGCGCCAGTTTGTTAGTCAAGCTAGGACTGCCAGAACCAGAACATGAAATGAATGAGCTTCTAAATCGAGAATTGAAGCGTGATCGTGAATACGATCGACATGAGTTGAACCAATAAGTTCAAACCAATGTTTCCCTCTTAAACCTCCAACAGAAGGAAATCTATGATATAATATTGAAGGCAATTGATGTCCCCGGTGGAACTGGGAAGACATTCGTCATGTCATTGATTTAAGCCACTGTTCATGCGAGATCCAACATAAATGTAGCGGTAGCTTCATCTGGAATAGCGGCCACCTTGTAAGAAGGATGCCGCACAGCTCACTCAGTGTCAAAATTGCCATTAAACCTTCAAAATATAGAGCAACCGACATGTAGCATTGCGAAAAACTCCGCCATGTCCAAAGTTTTAGTAGCGTATAAAATCATTATCTGGGACGAATGCACAATGGCACACAAACACGCAATAGAAGCTCTTAAAAGAAGATTTAAAGATCTGCGCAGTGACTCAAGATGTTTTGAAAGTGCAATGATTTTACTGTCTGGTGATTTCCGCCAAACACTGCCACGAATAAATGCTTGCGTTAAGTCCTCAAATCTGTGGCGTTTTGCAAAGACACTGCAGTTGACAGAAAACATGAGAGTTACATTACTCAACGATTTATCGGCCAAGATTTCTCCAACCAATTGTTGACTTTCGGTAATGGCCGCATTCCTGTCGACGAATCAAACGGATTGATTTCGTTTCCTCAAAATTTTTGTCATTTTGTATTGTCAAAAGAAGAGCTCATCCAGAAAGTATTCCCCAACATAATTGCTAACGGGAAAAATTATGACTGGTTGAGTGAACGGACAATTTTAGCAGCTAAAAATATAGATGTTGATGATTTAAACTATATAGTTAGTTCAGAATCAAATCGTTGGTACTCTGCATTCTTCTAAATCAATTGATTGTGTTACAAACGAAGATGAAGCCACGAACTATCCAACTGAATTTTAAGCTTCTTGGATGTGCCTGGCTTACCACCGCGCAACTTACAACTGGAGGTTGGCTCGGTAGTTATCGTGCTTCGAAATTTAAACCAACCAAAACTTTGCAATTGAATGCGTTTAGTAATAACAAAACTGATGGTCCATGTTATTCACGCAATTATACTTAGAGAAAAATTCAAAGGTGAAGAAGTTCCCATACCGAGAATTCCGATGATACCAACCGATATGCCTATTAAGCTTAAGCGAATTCAATTTCCTATTCGTCTTGCATTGGCAATGACGATTAAAAAATCACAAGGACAATCCTTGAGTATCTGTGGTCTTAATTTAGAAAATTTATGTTTTTCTCACGGCCAACTGTACGTTGCATGTTCACGTGTTGGGAAACCATCTGCTTTATTTGTACTTGCGCCTGATAACAAAACGAAAAATGTCGTATATCACAAGGTACTGCACTGAAGGGAATAAACCTAAACATAACCCATGAACGAAAATACATAGCTTCCTTAACAGCTTTTACCTGAAACGCCTTATTTTTGTAATCTTTTTGAATTTTTGTTTTCTTTATAAATATATTCAAATGAACTACTTGACTAAATAAACTTTGTGATCTTTTTAAAAAATCCATATATTCAATAATTGTTAGGTGGTACGAAGTTCACCGGGTCAGCTAGTGAAATATAAATTTTCTGGTTTGACAGCGCCATCTGATGGCGTTTATATAGTGTTACCAACTAAAAAAAAAATTTAAGTAAATAAACTTTTAAACATACTGACACCTTTATTAATAGAAATAAATTGCAAAAAAAAATGCTTTTCTTCCAGAATATATCAATACAGTTTTATTTCTGCATCGCCCTTACATTGTTTGATGTTAGTTACTGTGGCAGACGAAGAGATTTTAAAAATTAGATTAACAAAAGATCAAAGATATTTTATTTATTGGTTTTACAGCCGACATCATCCTCATCATCACTGTAAACAGTCAATCAATCAATAGAAGCTAAAACAAACTAAAAAGTTTCTTTTTCTAACGAAATAGTTCAAACATGGATGATGATGGTGGCATTCTGTTGCTTAACGACTATAAAAAAATTTGCATCAAAAATTTTCTTGTTATAGATTTTGCAAGTTTTACGAGTTTTTTGTGAGGCGTCTAAGATTATTGACCATAAAGTTGAATGAGGTATAAATAAGTAAGATTAGTAAACACCTTAAGAAAGTTTTTGAAAACATTTCAAGTTTTAATATTTCTTTAAGATTGTTAAAAAAGTTTCCAACCAAACGTTTTTCTTTAATGATTTTTTTTTAAAAACGCAAACAAATTAGAAAAATTGAGGGAAAAATTTTTACTAAATTTTTGAAAAGTTATTGCAGTTTAAAAAACTGCCATTTTTGCTTTTAGGTAACGTAGAACAGCAGATAATTAATCTGGTTTTCTAGCATCTCCACCTTAAGAGTTTTCGTAAACGAGACTGCACATTTTCAACGCAATTGAATTAATTTAAATATTAAGGGACATATTAATAAACAAAATTTAAAATAAAAAAAAAAAATAAAATACTGATTTTGTAGGAAAATTTCGTTTAACAAACCTATTTAAATTTAAAAATTATTGATGAATATGTCCCTAAGAAAATACACAAATTTGAATTAAATACCTTAGAAAATCAGTTTCTTAAAAAAAGACTAAATATAAATGTAATTTTTTGGGAAAAGCTTACAAAAGCAAAATATACAAATCTCACACAGCTGGTTTATAAACACAAAACAAACAAGAAAATCCCGGTAAAACCCTTCCTGTAACCTTTTCCAACAGAATGTTAAAAAGACAATGGCATGAGCTATATACCGTCATTGGCATATTCAACGTTTAAAACAAATGAGGATGATCCGGCTAAAAAATCATTTAAATGTGAACCTGGCAATGGATTACACAGAAGGGGAAGATCGAAACTTTGATGAAAGGATAAAGTTAAGAAAACACATCTCAAAGCTTAGTGTAAGAAATTGGAGAAAAAGCGCTTTAAATTTCTATACTACGTTCTGATCTGTAACAGCCAAAGTAAAAAATAGAAAATTCTTCACTCGTTCAAAATTAATATACATAAGTTTAGTTATGGCTAATGCTTAAAGTCTATCTCAGAACTATTCATCCGTATAAAGGAAAGGTTTCCATCTATATTTCCTTGTTGGACGTATTTAATTTTTTTCCAACAATGTAATGGAATGGGTCCTTTACACACAATACATATTTTTCGTGAAAAGTGGATAAAAGTACAGCTCATATGTAATAGAATCTTCGGGTTTAGATTTTAATCACACAAACACAATGCCCTGTTTATTTTATGGAAGTCATTCTTTACGTGTTGCGCACGCATCAGCATGTTTGTACAGTATGGCTAGGGGAACGCATACACGAGGATTGGAACATCAGTGTTTTATGTCCTGTGCACAAAAAAGAAGACAAGACAGTATGTGCAAACTATAAAGGAATAATTCTGCTTCCCAGTGGTTTTAAAATTCTATCCCGCATGTTGTGTAAAAGATTTAAATTAAAAGTTGAAGAGACAATTGGGTCATATCAGTGCGGTCTTAGACCTGGCAAGGCCACCACCAACCAGATACACACTACGCCAAATCCTGAAAAAGACCCAAGAAAGACAGATCAACACATACCATCTATTTATTTTTTTGGCTATAAGACCCCTTTCTACAGCCCCATACGTTCAAAGGGGTTTCAAGCTATGTATGAGCTTGGTTTCCCTGCGAAACTAGTACGACTTTTCAGTATGGCCTTAACTGATACACAATCCTTTGTTAAGATAGGAAAAAATATTTCTGAGCTATTCAATACCAAACGAGGTTTCAGACAAGGAGACAGCCTTTCGTATGATCTTTTTAACATCCTCTCAGAAAAGGTTATACGGGACACAAATGTGAATAGAACTGGCACTCTATAGATAAAACCGCAAATGTTACTCGCTAACGATGACGATATCGACACAATCGGGCGAACTTGGCAACAGCAACTTCCACCTTTAAAAAAGTCGAAAAAGAATCAGCCAAAATGGGTCTGGCTATAAACGCAGATTTAACCAAGTTGATGGTATCAACACATAAGACTTCCAGTAAACTTGGGCAGGCAGTGGAAGTTAAAAACTACAACTTTAAATTAGTTAACGAGTTAATTTACTTCGGTACCGCAATTAACAAAGCAAACAATATCAGTTTTGAGATAAAAAGAACCACAATATTGGCCAAGACAAGCTACTTTGGACTAAGAAAGCAGTTAAACGTAACACCACCTCCCGAAAAACAAACATCACTCTCTACAAGACTGTGCTTACTAACTGTGCTTAAGTCTGCCTCTGAAGCATGGGAACTTGCGAAAGCAGATGAAGCAGTGCTTGGAGTTTTCGAGAGGAAGATTCTTCGGAAAATCTATTGACCAATCTGCGTTGACGGATAATACCGGTATGGTATGCCTGTTGATGGATTACGCAGAAGAGGAAGACCGAAACTGCGATGGAAAAAGCAAATGGAGGAAGACATCTCGGAACTTGGTGTCAAAAATTGGAGAAGAAGCGCAGAAGATCGAAGCGCCTGGAGATTGATTCTAAGTTCGATTAATGACACAACGTTTTGTAATAGCCATATAAGTAAATTATACAACGTCCGAATTTATATAAAAATAGGTTTCTTTTTCTTTTCTTTATTGTAAATTTGTACATAAATGCTTTCGCAGGTGTCATTGTATTAAAAGACTTAGATCGCTTTACTATTAAAACTGTCACTATAAATTATAATTTCAATATTTATTTTTACACCCTCCAATTATTAATGGAGACGGATGGATGGCATGTGCTGATAACTAAAGTCATTACTAAAACCTAAAACTTTCCATTAATTATCATTTTAAAACTCATTATTTTTGCAATTTGTCACTCTAATATGAAAGTGTTTTCTTAAGAATATGCAGCAAAATTGTTGTTATTCTTAAATTGAAATTTCCTTAACTGTGTATCCTTCTCCCACTTAAGGCAACTTAAATAAACAAAAACAAAAACAGAATTTTTTTTCAAAAATTAACACAAAAATTTTGTCTACATTTCTCTTTTTTAAAGTTTAAAACAAAAAGAAACAAAGTAAAATGTATTTTTAAAAATTGTCGCTGATGCGTCGCTAAATGTGGGAAAGAATTTAATTGTATTCCACTCCATCGGCTTGTGTTTGTTTTAAGGATTAAAAAAAAAGAAAACAAAAAAATCAATTTCGTACTTATTTGTATAAATTATAGGCTTCTGTATGTCTTGCATCTTAAAAAATACAACAAAAATAAAAAAAAACAAGAGACTGGAAAAAACTTATGGTCGATTGGTCGTCTTCTGTTTCATTTTAAACTGTTGAGGTTGACATTTTATGCTGACGACATGCAGCAACAGTAACCATAATCAGCCAGTCCTCAACGAGATCCAGCCACTGTTGCATTAAAAAAAAAACTTTAATTTTCTTTAATTTTAGTTGATATGACATTAAATTGTGTTTTCTTAATATTTATCTCTTCAAGATGATCTACGGCCAGCAACGCACAAGCGTTTCCAATGTGTCAGTCAGCCAGAACGTGTGTGTGCGTCTGTAAAAGATTTTGATTTTAGAAAATTTGTTATTGTTTATTTTGTGATAATTATAAGTTTATTAAATGATTTCCAAAATAGCACATGTTTAAAAAAATGCGATACCATCAGTGTTAATCTTAAATACACACGAGTGATAAATGGTTAGACAGCAAATATATGAAAATTGTTTAAGTTATAGAAGTATTTGTAAGGCCAAAGAGGCTTTTACACGAGCTGTTTTTGCTTTCTCTTTTTTTGTGTTAATAGGTAGGATCCCTTTCTTAAGCGAAAGATGTCTGTGTATTTGTATACGTTCGCTAATTTGCTATTTTACAACTGATTTTTTATGGTTTTCATACTTCTAAATACGTCTGAAATAACATCTATATTTGTTTTTCATAGTTGATCTTGTGAAATGTATTGCAAGCCATAAGAGAATAACAGAATATTGATCTGAATGCTCGATTTCCCTCTTTTTACCTGTCAGTATGTCTTACTCTTCTCGCTTAACTTAAGGCTCCCTGTCTTCGCAAATGAGCCTCTGTCGTTTTACTCAGTTGCGCGGGATGTCAACGGGTGGGCATCTTTGCATATAACCAATCAATCATGATTTTCTTCTTTGTGTTTTTTGGTTGGTTTTTGGGGGACTGTTGATGTCGGTCCAGTGTTCGTTATTTGCTATAAAATTGGGCCAAATAATGATGCAGAATCGAAAAAAGCAAACAGTTTAACAAAAGAGACACGTCTATTTTTTTCTTGCTTTTTTATGACGCATAAACGGGAGTACTTACGAAAGCTGACAAAGCGTTGTTGGGTGTTTTTGACAGAAAAATCATTCACAAAAATTTGGGCCGACCTGTATTGCCTGGAAGCATAATCGCCAAACAAACTGAAACCTGTATGAGCAACATCCCGACATAAACGTAGTCAGCGATTGCGCAAGCTATGCCATGATAGTCGTAAAGACATAAATGCTCCTGTTAAAAAGGCGTTGAGTGATAGCTACCACGGAAAGCGCAGGCAGGGAAAACTGAGTTCAGGTAAAGGACCAAGCGGATGAAAACATGCAAATCATATCAAGTTACCTAAATTTTTCCGGGCTTTTTTGGTGCAATCCGAAATATAGATTGAGGGTCCTTATTGCTTTGACCTTTTAGTGTCAATCCCCCAATTTGTTAATCCTTTTGTTCCACCGTTTCTAGAACAAGAAGTTTTTATTGCTCTGTCTAGAACAACGTTACGCTAATATGTGTACCATTGTGTACCCTAGGCTCTGATGTGTACTGTGTCGCTGGCTGCATTCTGGAAGCGTTATCTTAGATACGGCTCAACACTCGAGAGTTCTCGATCAGCATAGTAAGAAAGTGCGCTGAAAGCCTTGTGGTAATCGATCAAGACCAATAATATGCAGGCTATTGCTTGTTTTGTCCTTTAAATCTGGCTTGTTCTTATCGAAGAACTTTGTCAAGTAAGGCGCTGAGACTGCTATATAACTCCCTTTAACCTACATGTTTTGTTTTTACACCTAGTCAGATTTAAGTGTTTTGGGATGTATACTTTTAACTTATTTTTAAATCGCACAATGTAAACATTGTTGAAAAGCTAGAAAAAGACACGGGAAACTATCCTTACCAAAGATATACGGTCGGACAGTTCAACTGTCTCCAGATTATCTCAACGGGTAATAAAAATTTATTGATGGTTAGATTTATAACCTTCATCAATCCATTCACAAGTTTGCCTGTAGACGTTTTACTGCAAATACCGCCATGCAGTGTACGCAATCTTGTTGGCTGGATATCCAAATTCGTTCCCAGTGCCCTTCTGATTACAATGCATATTTCAATTTTGAGCCTTTAGTTTGCATACAACACGCCCAACAATACAATTTTATATCCGATTTAGTATTACCACCAGGGTATGTACCCGGTTTGGATAAAACAATTGTTCTACCTAGAAAACGAGGCGCGTCTTAATATGCGATTTTTGATTTTCTAATGAAACTAAAAACATATGTTTTAGGATCAATTTTTAGGATATTTTTTGCTTTCTACACAGCTGATTTGAGTTATTTTGCATTGGAAGTGTAAGCACACCGATCGCGCCACAAATTGGTTTAGATTCTCTCTTATATTTACTTGGATATACATGTGTCATATATTTGTTACCATTCCTTTTTTTAAATTAATTTAAGTATCGATTATCGAAATTTTACAATACTGTTTCCCATATAGCGACCACACACAAATTTATAACCGTTTACATTGTTTCATTATTCACTGGCAGTAATTTTAGGGGCTTAAAACGCTGACACAGCAGTCGTGCAAAATAAACAAGTTGCAAAAACCACATCAAAACCGAAAAAAAACTTTAAATATTTCCAATATTCAGTAGTAGTATCACATTTCGAAAGCAAAACAGTTTATGAAATTCTTATTTAAAGTACGAATATTCACACAGTTTCCGTTTATAATTCTTAAAAATTTGTTTATAAAGCACTTAACATTAATTAAAACAAAATACATGTGTAGAAACATCTGTAGATATATACAATCTTGTATATACATAATGCATTTAAAAAAAATCAATTCAATTTTATTTAAACAAAAAACTTAACTAGACTTTGTGCCGGCCAAGAAGTATACGAAAACCAAACCAACAAACACGCAAATAAATATACGCTCTTGCCTATACTGATGTATCAAGAAAAAAACAAAATTTCTAATAGTCTTAAATACTAAATAATTTTTTTATATATTATAAGAACTATTTAAATTTTAAAAATTATACAATATTAAAAATAAAGTGAACTTTTGGATCTGAGCAGCTGAAAGTTGTTTCTAAGGTTGTTTGGAGCGCTGAATTTATATATTAGGTTAGAAGGACATGCAGTGAGAAAGCTCACCGCATCACCCAGAGACAATTTGCCCATTGTGATTATTAACTCCACTTTTTTCAAATTGGTTCTAGTTATAGCGCTACTTTCAAAATCAACACAGAAAGAAAAACCCATATTCTAAGATCGATAATTTTTTTCTTGATTTTACTTAAAATCATACTTGAAATTTTTTCATTACGATCCGTAATTAGGTTTTCTTAAGTAAAATAAATAAAAAATAAAATAAAAAACTTTTCTTCTTTAAAAAAGCTCCGTTAGACAGAAAAATGAGATTTCGTTTTTGGATAATTCCGCTTAAGCTTAAGTCAACCTTACTAAGCGTACGGTTTCGAACATATGTAAATCCATCTTTTTTAGCTAATATGTGGCTAAAAGTAAAAAATTCGTACTAAATAATATATTTGGTTTAAGATAATCCGTACTCACCGTATTTTTAATACCGCTACGACTTGATTTAAGTAAAGATTATTTGGTATATTTTTTGAGTGAACGAACTGTCACGACATTTTTCAGTATAACTCAAGAACTATTCGTTGTTTTTAATTAAGTAACAAATCCAAAACTCCTCAATAAAATATCCTATAAATTATTTCTACATTATTTTTAAATCTGTTTAGAAGTTTAAATGATAATGAAAAAGTTTTGCCAAAAAAAAAACACTTCTTAGCTTCTTCTTTTTTTAATTTTAAATGCGAATAAAAAATTTCGAAACAAACAAACTTTCACTTTTTCCGCAGATGTATGCTTTAAGAAAATCAGCCATATTTCGTTTAAATCGACTAACAACTTTTGATATTATTCACATTTAAGTGACCAATTTTAAAGGTACGGTACAGCCTTTCTCCGGCCAAAGTTTAAAAAGTTATAATTTAGCTTTTTTGAATTGCAAGTGACGATATGCACAAGCAAAAAATTTTAAAAATGTTTCTTGCAGAAACAATGAAATTGTGTTGAATTAACCCTCCTTAAAATGTCAACAGGTGTATATTAAAGAAAAAGCAAAAACCATTTATTTTTATTGCTTTCGCTCACATGTAGAAATAACAGAACAAAGCAATAAACAAACAGTTGAATGAATAAAGTTCAAACTTTATCATTTATACGTGGCTCTATGTGTCTTGTAGAGGTATTAGCGCCATATCCTGTGGTGTACTTCAAGTTGTTTTTGTCTGGATAAATTCATGCAGTTAAGTTTTAAGAAGAGGGGTAGTACTTGTCTGTGTATAAATAATTTTTTTATTTGGTTTTTACTTTCACAATATCCATTTGCGGCCCTACGGACCCACAAAATTACAACGCTATTGAGAATTATAAACGACTTGTAGCTTGAGTCATTAAAACCTTGAGCTTTTCCAACATTCAAATTATTATTAGCCTCTATGACATTAAAAAGTTGTAAACGTATTCCTATAAGAAATCTGGCAACAAACAGGCGGCAATTAACTCAAGTCAGTACACGTATTACGTATTGGGAGTAAACATGTTCTTTAAATGCAAAAAGATAATATCATTCTTTAACATATCTTGTTCAGGATTCTTTTAAATTATGCAAAAGCTGTTAAACATCGGCGGAAAGAATTATTTGCATCTTGTCTGACGGTAGGTAGGAGAAGCATGTTCAGCGGCTTTTTTAATATGCTCGTTAAGCCTACTTAGGCAATAATTATTGTCCTTCGGAGAACCTACCGTTAGTTTTTCAAACAATTTACTATTTTTGATAAGAAAGAATCACCAGTGGCGATTTGGTGAGGATTGCAAATAGGGATTGAAGGGGCTTAAAAAAATATCGGGGCATACCTTTTCATACCCCAAAATAAAAAAATCCAGATATAAATTTTATTATGGCCAGTTGGTCAGAAAGCCAATGGTCCAGTTGCAATAAGGTTAAGTCCCATTTCGGGAACAAAATTATTCAAAACGCAACCTCCAGAACTAGCTGGGCTAGATCCTCAAAACGTATGCATATCGTACACCATAAACGTTGTAGGGGTATTATGCGATTGTATAGATGTTTGTAACGCACAAAAATATCATTTGGAGACCAACCTTCAATCAAACCGATCGACTCATAATCACATTCTGAGTCGTGTCCATCCATCTGTTCGTCCACCTGGGTATCCACGTATTATTGTAACCAAAGTACAGGTCACAGATGAAATTTGGCACAAACTAGTTTATCCTCTCCCCGCCATACAAATGTCCTCTCGGAATAAGCAGCTTTGGCTATAACTTTCTCGAATATAACTTTCTTTTAAAAAATTTGCACGTGCGTTTAATTTTATGCCATTAGCAATTATTCTGAAGATAAATATTATTGCCCTTCCAAAATAAGCAGTTTGAGCTATGAATGCCATAAACTTGAAATAAAATCCTGTAATGAGCAATCCATATTATTATTGTGGGTCTTATATAAATCAGTCCAACTCTCGTAAATCACAGTTGACTTCATAAGCAATGAAAAAATAAATTGTGGTGTAGGGTGTAATAAGGTCGGGCTTAAACGATTATAACTTTCTTACTTGTTTGATACCAAAGTAGTGGATTGAATAGTTTCAATCATCATAATTTGAATATTTCTAAACTGATCGTATTCAAAAACATAACGAACCTGTAAAAATAAAATTTTGGAGAAGAAAAACTATTCAAAGGCTATTGTTTACATTTCTTTACTTGAAGCCATATGTTTTATCTTAAGGGTCAGCAGTTGTATGCCAAGATCTTTCGGTTGATCACTAACTGACACAAACTGTTAAGCCAAACCATGCAAATGTGATTAATTTACCAGCAGAGTGTTGGATTATTTTACAAAATATTCCTCTTAATATGATTACTCAGGACTTAAGGTATGTTTGTACGAAACTGCTGCAGACATTAAAAAAAAACTCTTTTAAATTTATAATAAATGTTTTAGAAAGAAAACGCCTCAACCTCTTCACTAATATCACTCCCAATTTGCATTTTTGCTTGATGTTTAGTTTTTCTGACCACTTCAAATCGCACAGCAGGATTGGCGCTCATCTGGTAAAATTAAATAAAATTCTTAACTCAAGAGTTCATACCACCCTCGATGTGAAAAGCGATAAATCTTGTATTCCTGTATACAATACATACTAGAGCTGAGCACAAGCACAACAAAAACGTTTTATAAGCAATCGTCTCTCATTTCAACTACTGTCTCTTACATTCTATTTCATTTCAAAACAAGCACTTACTTCAAAAAAAATGGTTTAGAACCATCAAGCAATAACAAAATAGAACATATCTGAAATAGAAGAAAGCTGAAGTAGAACCAAATGATACAAAACAAAACTGAAGTAGAACCTCAAAACTGAAGTAGAACAACTATGAATGTTTTGTATGTTTTGATTATTGTGTTTTTTTGCTTCTTGCTGCTTACTAGTGTTGTCAACTTATAAGACCTTTTTTATTAAGTTCTTTGCTACAATCTTTGTTTGCCTTTTATGTTAAATAAAACAGAAATTTAAATATGATTTTTTACATAAATGTACGTATTTATTTGTATTAATATTAAATAAAAAAACAGTTTATTTTTATAAAAAAAAAACAAAACAAAAATATAAAATACATAGTGAATAAATTAATGTTAAACAAAAAACAGTTCATATTTAAAAAAAAATGCCATGTTAATATACATATACCTATAAGTATTTTTAAAGTTTGTTAAATAAGAAAATAGAGTTAAACAGTTAAAAGGAACCATTTTGGTTTAAAAACATAATTTGAGTTACAATCTCAGAATTACCGCCCAACGAACATCTTTTTTCTGTCAATAAACTTCGAGCAGCAGAAAACACTCTTTCTGATGCTGCACTTGATGCAGGAATAGCAAGTACCCTTCGGCTTGCTCTATATAGCAATGGAAACTGGTTTTTATTTGCGTCCCACCATTTCAAAGCATCAAAGTCATCATAAAAATGTATAACTGTATTTTCATACATTGATAACTCTTGAGAGACCATGTCTAATCCATTTTCCAGGCTTTGCTGAAAGACAAATCTACCAAATAATTCGCAATTGCTTTCCGAAACTTCTGCACCATCTGTAATATTTAATTGATTATTTTCATGATATTCGGCCATAATTTCTTTTGTAGCCTTTCTTATGGCCTCCTTTTCATCATCGTTAAATTGCAGAAGTTTGTTGGCGGGAGGAAACAAAAAAAGAGCTATTTTATGGGAAATGTTTAAGTTTTCTAAAACTAAAGTATTTAAATATACTAAGATTTTTTCTTTTAATAGCTTAATTATTGATATGTCTTGATCCTTGATTTCACACGATCGCAATAGCTTGTCGATATAAATAATTACAATATGTAATGTCGGGTACTTTTCTCCTTCAAGTTTTTTGAGAGCCTCTTCAAACAGCTTTAACACTTCAATTATGTGGCTTAAATGGGCAATGTTTAGGTCACCTAATCGGTGAACCTCGTTTTTATCCTGCAATATTTGATTAATTTCATTCCAATTATTTTGAATGGAAACAAATACATAGTAGAATGTATTCCAACGTGTGGGTGAGTAACTTTTTAGACTTTTTGTGAAATTAGAGTTGTTTCCAGACTTCTTAAAATATCTCACTAATTTGGAGCTAATGCTACACATTGCAGATATCGCGTCTACTTCATCCATAGACTTTTTTAATGTATTCTGTAGCAAATGGTTGATGCAAAACAAGTGATTATACGGCCGAAAAGCGCTTACCATATTCGAACCCCTATCAGTTACTATTATTGACTTTTTGTTTAAATCGCACCCAAACTCCGACAATATTTTTAATACTTTTGAATGAACATTTTGACCTAAAATATATAAAAATAATTACTGACTGCTTTTAAAAGTTACTGCATACAAACTAACCTGTATTCCGCTCACTATACATTGACTCCATTCCCAATAGTCTGCAGTTAATTTTGCCATCCTTTACAAAATGTATAGTAAGAGCTAAATATGATTTTCTTAAAAAGTTATCGGTCCACAGGTCCGAGGTTAAGCCGTAGCCAATGTCAGCTATTGCAGAGAGTTCACTTTTTACTTCATCGAACTTTGTTTTATAAATTGACTCGACGTTCCGTGATATTGTTGTTCGATCTGGTATGACAGACATGACGTCAATATTTGGACCAAACCTAGCTCCAATAGAAATAAAAAATTCTGCAACTTCTTTTAAACCATCGTCACTGACGATTTTAAAAGGTCTACAGTTCATCACTACCCATTTCGTGAACATATCTACTGCGTTTTTTTTTGTAGCATTATCTGCAACACTTTTTGGATCTGCTGACTTGCTTTGCAATACATTATTTATGTAGCACTTATGCTTCACTAAATTTGAGGTAGTTTTTGTGTTATGCTTATATATGTTTTTACACTGTCGACAAATTAAAAAGCCGGGTACTTCTTCGCCTCGATCAGTTTCAATACTAGCGAAAATGTCCCACACTTTGCTGCGTCCTCGCTTTGCGCTTATTTTGTACTCACCGGACGATATTTTGGATTTTATTTCACCAGCATCGCGTGTATGGGATTGGCTTGTGGACTCCTGCGTATAGTAATATCATTTACCATTTATAACACAAAATTATCAAAAACTTATACATATTTTTTATTTACTTACATTTGAAATATCCATTTTATTTTAAACTTAACAATTATTGCGAATTATTATTGCGAACGTTGTGTTTGTGGCAGAAACTTTTCATTTATGAATGAGTTTCTAAAAACATTTTTACCTTTTCTTACTCTTGTGAGAAAAAACAATTATCGGACCTGGAGGTACCTAGGTACTAATAAGGTGGAAATATTTATCAATTAAGAATTCCAGGAATTATGATTTTATATTTAAATTTTTTTTGCACTCATTTTGCTATGTTGTGTTTTTCCAACTATACGGCGCCAACACTTCTAAGCTACGCACACGCATTACAAAAACAACAAATATAAAGAGCATTGAAAACGTAATAAACCGTGTCAAAAAATGTGTTTATATTCAGGTAAGGCAACAATAAGAGGATCAGTTTTCCGCGAATTTTTTGTAATAATCTTTTTTTGGAAGTTTTTGCATGTAAAAAGGTTGCATGCCATTTGCATACATACTAATTAAGGAAAGAATTTTCTTAGGTGCAAAAATTGACCAAATATTTTAACAGCAATAGCAGCGAAGCAAAATCGCAAAACGAAAAATTAACAATTGAATAAAAGAGTTGGACTTAATTTTTTTTATGATATTAAAACAAAAATATATTTTCATAGCATGCTTTAAAAAACATTATCTTTTCAATTAAACATCATCGATAACGTTATTACCAAACTAAAAACTTATATAATACAGCTTAAAACTTTTGTGAAGTTTAGAAAAAAGTAGACGAAATAAATAAAAATATCGCTCAATTGATAACATCGTTGTTTAAGTTTTTTTGTTTCTGCCTATGTTCTACTGCACTCGCTATGTTCTGCTGTAATTTGCCGTTTCTTTACTTCACTATCTTTCTTTGTTTTGATGTTCTGCTTCCCAGCATAAAACAAAACCAAGCATTGCTGTATTCAAAATATTTTCAAAACATGCAGTTTTTGTTCTATTTTAAACCTTTACACTGCTTGTGTTGTTCTAAAGTGTAAAGCTGCAATGAAATACAATGCTTGGAAGTACTGTACAGTAGTGAAGAGTGAAGTTTAGAACATTTTGTGCCCAGCTCTAATACATACGTACATATGTATCTATTTTTGTACATAATAAGGAAAATATGGGTGTGTGTACTTTGCCCGCAAAGGCCAGATTTTTCGACGCTTTGGTCGTGACGATCTGTTTACAATTGTAGTGGTTTATTAGCGTTTAACGATCCAACCTCATGCACGTTCCATGCAGATATTTGTTTAATGTATTTAAGGGCCGTGCCTGGCATATTTAACGTTAAGTATTCAATTAATTTGTTTAAATTTGTATAAACTCTATGGGAGATGTCTCATGTTTGGTGGATTTCTTTTTTATTTTCTGGCGCCAACTTAATTAAGTTTCCATTACAAGGTAAACAAGTGAAAATTTATTGGCGAAAAATAATTATGTACATAAACATTAGAAAAAACTTGAAAAGCTATTCTATATCATAGAGGAGATTGTGTGCCGTAATGTCTAATTAAGAACTAATAAAGTTTAGAAATCAATTGAACAAAGAAGCCAAAATAATTCGTTGGTTCAGTTGCAGTTTTGCTATTTTAGTGACTTTCGGGTAATTTTTAAAACGCGGGTATTTATAGTGAAATAAACGATTTCTCACAGTGCCTTTAAGTGCCTTTTCAGTTATTAAATTTTTTTTTTACATTTTATTTTAGTTATTTATTTGAATATTTCTTTATCTTATTATTTCTATTTGTTCGACTATAAGTTCATTATTAAAATTGTGATAGCTAAGAAATCGAAAATTTTATTAAAAATTAAATAATTTCGATACTAGCCGAGTGTTTAAATAGAATAAATTTACATCCAACTTACAGTGGTTGGTTGGTTTTCGTGGTAGTTTGCTACACGCAAACTGTCAAGTAGAGTCTAAATGACCCCGTTTTGACAACACCACACGACTCGATAGGTGATATGTTCCCTTAAACTATGGTCCAAGGGGAAATGGAGTACTAGACCCACCCTCTCGCATTGATGTATCTCGACAGGTCGTTCAGCCCAATCACAGATACATCCCCTAGGCTGTCCAGTATATGATAGCCCAGAAACTTGTGCCTCTTCACAGCCAGAGCAGGGCATTCGCAGAGAAGTTGGAAAACCGATTCCTCCTTTCTCCTATTCTTGCAGCTGCGACAGGGATCGTTAAACGTGAGGCCGAGTCGTTCTGCATGCCTTCCCAGCAACTTCGAAATTTTCCCGCGATTCCGGTTTATAAGTTACGTAGTACGTCCGACACCGAAAGAGGGCCACGTTTGCCTGGCGACCCTACACGTATCCAACCCCCGCCAACTATCGTCAGCAATGCGCAGAAAGAATCTTAAGATGCTGCTCTTAATAGTCTGCAACGGAATTGCGACTGTATTCACATTGGAGATATTCAGAGCAGATCCTTTCTTAGCTAGCTCATCTGCTCGTTCATTACCATGGTAGCCCCTATGCGCAGGAACCAAAACCAGAGTAATGTCAGACGGCTGCCTTAGCTTAGTCAATTCTTTTCTACACTGACGTTAATTTTTAAAAAACTTTTAAGACCCAAAACAAGCAAATGGCCACCAATCCCTCAATTATTACAATTTGATATTAATATTAAACCTATTTACCAAAACTTGCGAAAAATATTCATAATATTCATAACTCAGTAATGCTGCGGCTAAAATGTCGTTTTCCACCCTTCCTCGTATTAAAACATGGCTGAGATCAACTATGATAGAGAACAGGCTTAACGGCTTAGCAATGTTGCATCCACATAATAAAATAGACAGGAAACCAAAAATTATTAATTTTTTAAATATGTTTTGCCTGTTATGTAATTTTATTTATTTTAAATGAATTAAACTTTTTTGTTAGTTTTTTGTTTTAAAAAGCTGCAAAAAGCCAGTTTTTCAATTGTGTGTTTCTTTTAGGTCCAGCCAGTGCTAGACTTTTTTTTTATTTATTTATTTATTTATTTATTAAAGGTCTATGGATTAAAATCCTTCCAGACCATGAAATTACACATGCATAAAATAATCTTAACTAATTACAAACATTTAAAAACCTTATAATATTACGTTTTATAACATCTACATTTACAGAAAAGTCAATGAAATTATAGAACTCGTTGTAGTTTTTACACATTCTTCTAAGTGGATCCGCGTCGGCATAATTTGCTTGAAGACATTTAAGATACAGAGGTATGAAATTACGAGTAGTTCGGGGTGAAACATTAAAGTTAATATTACCCAACAGAAATTCAGAATTAACTGTACCATTTAACAAATTAACCATAAAAGTTACATTTAGCATTAATCGTCTGCTTTCCAGTGTTGGCAACTTAATTGTAGCTTAAATTTAAGTTCTGATAACACTGCGTGTAATTTTTTAAGTCATGGAAAAATAACCATATACGGACATCACTACGTGAAAGAAGACCAGAAAAGAAAAGACCCGTGTCTCCCAGTTTTGCCCAAAGTCATGCACTTTTTTTGTTATGGGCCCCCAAAGATTTGGGGCCTTGGTACCATTTTTCCAAAAGGGGATAACTTTCTCAGGCTCATATCTTGCAAACCGTTCGGAATTTTAATTTACTCTTTGAGGCAAAGTTGTAGCCCTTTTTATAAAGAACAAAAATTATGAACATAAAAAATTGAAAAAACAATAATTTTAAATCAAAATCGCAAAAAACTTTAAAAAATTCAAATTTTTTTTACCTTTTTCCCTCTGTTCAGGTCCATAGGTAGCAAACCGTTCAAAATTCAAGGAAACAGTCAGCTACAAAAATTTACCTAACATCCCAATAAACAACTTTTTAGAACATATAAACTTCCTAGGAATGATTCTTAACACCGTTTAGGTAGCGCTTAGGTAGCCGCAAAAGTTAAAAATTTCCCCAAAATGTATGTACATACATGTAGTTATGAAGCTATCTCTTCCTTACGTTTGATCAAATTGCCTTAATTACATATATTGTATCTGTCTTTCGTGTAATAGAGAACTCTAGTGCATATAAATATGTGTATATGCATGTGAGATAGCCGCGAAAAGTCTTGGAACTTAAACAGGTAGGCAAACATTAAAATTGCTAGAAACCCTAAACAACAAAATACATCATACACAAATCGCAATAATGATCGTTAACGGCCTTTAAATAAATTATGTACATACTTTCTTTATTGCTTTGTTATTACTTTTTAATAATTATTGTTTATACCAACAATAAATTACCTACATATGTATGTACCTACTACCAATTTTTTTAATAAGTGAGGACAATTCAAAATAAAATAGCAATTGGATAAATTTAAAAAGAAGAAATTATTGCACCCAAACTTATCAAGAAATCAACTACAAAAATTTACCTAAGATTTCAGTAAACAGCTCACGCGATCACGCACCGATCGCACACGCATCAAGGAACGCAGATCGCAATATAAAAGTGACGCGACTCTCACATCGAGGCATTACACAGCGCGACGTCAACGAGATCTTAGCGGTGAAAGTTATAGAGAAAGTTCTACAGCATAATTTGCACACAACATTGGCAACTGACAATTTCAATATGCAGTGTAAAAATATTTATTTCTTTTGCTACATTTTCTGTCATCAAATCAGAAAAAATAATTCTACAAGATTTCAAAACGAAAAGAATCTTTTAACTAGTGAATTTAAAAGAGCATATAAATCATTTTTCGACGAAATAGATTTGATCAGTGAAAATTACACACATAACGCAGTGTGTCGCCAATGTTATAATAATCTCATAGCATGGTTGAATGGAGGCAAACATAGTGTGAAATATTGTAAGCCGGTAAACTGGATTAATCGCCCAGGTGATCATGATGCAACCAGTTCCTATGAATGCGTTAATTACCCAAATAGACGTGATGAGAAGAACAAAATTTATAAAGCAACTGTAACAGCCACACTACCAGTGCTTGCACCTGAAAATTTTGTATTCCCAAGGCCGCAAACTCCAGATCGTAGGACAAAATTTACAGAAATGACTACAGTAAGTGGTGTTACTAATCGAGATCGATTTGATACCGACTATGAGCCCCAACAGGGAAGAGATGGACCAAAACTAATAACTAATAAAAAATCAAATGGAAAAACGGTACAAAGGCAAAAAATTCGACGCATTGCTTGCAGAGGTAATATCAATTTTATTATTGCATGATTTGCATTATTTTTGATTTCTTTTCTAATTCATTTCAGGTATGTTGGTGGACTCACAAGATAACCTTTTATGATGTTATTAAGGTATGTTAAAAAGAAAAAGCTAATAATGAAAGGCAGTCTGGAAGCGCCTGTGGACACCGTAAGTTCTGAATCAGAGTCAGATTCGGACGACGATTTAGATCCTCAACTTAAGAGAGCGCGATATGCAAGTCCAGGGCCATCAATTTTATAAAAATAATACGAATATTTTTTTATTATTTTTTTGTAATAGACAGCACAGTATCTCAATGTTGAAGAAAATAAAAAACAAATGAAATTCAAAAATTTTCGTAAAATTTTTAACTTTTGCGGCTACCTAAGCGCTACCTAAACGGTGTTAAGAATCATTCCTAGGAAGTTTATATGTTCTAAAAAGTTGTTTATTGGGATGTTAGGTAAATTTTTGTACTTGACTGTTTCCTTGAATTTTGAACGATTTGCTACCTATGGACCTGAACAGGGGAAAAAAGGTAAAAAAAAATTTGAATTTTTTAAAGTTTTTTGCGATTTTGATCTAAAATTATTTTGTTTTTTTAATTTTTTATGTTTATAATTTTTGTTCTTTATAAAAAGGGCTACAACTTTGCCTCAAAGAGTACATTAAAATTCCGAACGGTTTGCAAGATATGAGCCTGAGAAAATTATCACTTTTGGCAAAAATGACACCAAGGCCCCAAATCTTTGGGGGCCCATAACAAAAAAAGTGCATGACTTTGGGCAAAACTGGGAGACACGGGTCTTTTCTTTTTTGGTCTTCTTTCACGTAGTGATGTCCGTATATGGTTATTTTTTTTCGTGTTGCACTGTGTAATAAAGTAAATAAATTTTAATGAATGCATCTAAGCGAAATAGTATCCTATTTTTCAGACGAGTGTGACCACTATGTTGCAAGATGTTTCGAGCGAGCGGATTTGAATGTGTTTCCAGCTTACATGATTTAGGATTTCACATTTAACTATTAGAACTTGTAGATCCTTGTGGACATTGCAGTTTTTAACATACCAAGGAGCACCAGTTGTCATTCTTAGGATTTTATTTTGACAGCGTTGGATTTTTTCGATGTTAGAGGCGGAAGCAGTGCCCCATAATTTTATACCGTTGCACCAAATTGGTTTCAGAATCGATTTGTAGAACAGAAGCTTACAACCAAAAGGAATCACAAGGTTTCTGCCGATTAGCCAATGTAGATATTTCGTCTGAAATCGTTGGGGCACCATATGGTTGTTAAAAATAATTGGGAAGCACGTTTCTTTGCGTAAAGTGAAAGTCGAAAATTAAAAATATATTTAACTTGTGGTTTTAAAACAACACAGGGAAATTACGAACGAAGTGTTAACGCTCATTTGGAAGAACAAAACGCAATACCTTAATTTTGTTAATATAGTTGGTGAAGTTCTTACATGTGGACGCAGTTCATATTGTGTTTCCTATATTTTCAAGCTATTCCATATCAAAAAACTTTTGAGATCTTTAACGTGCATTTATTTAGAGGCAAAACGTAAACATACATCAATATATTAATTGATAAAAAATATTCATATAAAAAAGAGATCTGCTGATAATTTTTTTTAATTTATATTAACATTGTTTAAAATGTTTATACTCGTACTATATTTGTTAGAAAGCCAGACAAATTCAAGTGAAAGTAGGGGTGGGAACAGCCAAAAGAATGATATTTAGACTTGGGTAGGCAATTTTTTTTAAGACTAAGACAATTTTTATAACAGATATTTTAGTTACCTTTTTTTCAAAATTAGATAAGAAAGTGAAATATATTTCAGTTTTCCCTATTCAAATAAACAGCGACATCAAATTGTATAATATTAGAATCACCCATATATTTTTTGAAGAGTGAGTACCGGCAGAAGTAGATGCGACAGTACTTGGAGTGTTTGCGTTGATGGAAAACAACCGGTGTCGTATTAACTACAAGCTGTATAAGCTGTTTGCCGACATTGAGAATGGGAATGAATAAATATGCTGCAGCTAGTAGTGAAGGATTGCGCAGAAGGCGAAGACCGCGACTCTAATGAAAGGATCGAGTGGAGAAAGATACTTGTATCGAGACTTGGGGTCAGAAATTGGAGAAGAAGTGCAGAAAATCGAAGCGAATGGAAATATATTCTACGTTCGGCTAATGGAACAAACGTTTTGAAATTGTCACTTTATTGAGTAAGTAAGTAACTCCTCCTTTGCATTTAGTTATATACTAGCTGACCCGGTGAACTTCGTACCACCTAACAATTATTGAATATATGGATTTTTTAAAAAGATCACAAAGTTTATTTAGTCAAGTAGTTCATTTGAATATATTTATAAAGAAAACAAAAATTCAAAAAGATTACAAAAATAAGGCGTTTCAGGTAAAAGCTGTTAAGGAAGCTATGTATTTTCGTTCATGGGTTATGTTTAGGTTTATTCCCTTCAGTGCAGTACCTTGTGATATACGACATTTTTCGTTTTGTTATCAGGCGCAAGTACAAATAAAGCAGATGGTTTCCCAACACGTGAACATGCAACGTACAGTTGGCCGTGAGAAAAACATAAATTTTCTAAATTAAGACCACAGATACTCAAGGATTGTCCTTGTGATTTTTTAATCGTCATTGCCAATGCAAGACGAATAGGAAATTGAATTCGCTTAAGCTTAATAGGCATATCGGTTGGTATCATCGGAATTCTCGGTATGGGAACTTCTTCACCTTTGAATTTTTCTCTAAGTATAATTGCGTGAATAACATGGACCATCAGTTTTGTTATTACTAAACGCATTCAATTGCAAAGTTTTGGTTGGTTTAAATTTCGAAGCACGATAACTACCGAGCCAACCTCCAGTTGTAAGTTGCGCGGTGGTAAGCCAGGCACATCCAAGAAGCTTAAAATTCAGTTGGATAGTTCGTGGCTTCATCTTCGTTTGTAACACAATCAATTGATTTAGAAGAATGCAGAGTACCAACGATTTGATTCTGAACTAACTATATAGTTTAAATCATCAACATCTATATTTTTAGCTGCTAAAATTGTCCGTTCACTCAACCAGTCATAATTTTTCCCGTTAGCAATTATGTTGGGGAATACTTTCTGGATGAGCTCTTCTTTTGACAATACAAAATGACAAAAATTTTGAGGAAACGAAATCAATCCGTTTGATTCGTCGACAGGAATGCGGCCATTACCGAAAGTCAACAATTGGTTGGAGAAATCTTGGCCGATAAATCGTTGAGTAATGTAACTCTCATGTTTTCTGTCAACTGCAGTGTCTTTGCAAAACGCCACAGATTTGAGGACTTAACGCAAGCATTTATTCGTGGCAGTGTTTGGCGGAAATCACCAGACAGTAAAATCATTGCACTTTCAAAACATCTTGAGTCACTGCGCAGATCTTTAAATCTTCTTTTAAGAGCTTCTATTGCGTGTTTGTGTGCCATTGTGCATTCGTCCCAGATAATGATTTTATACGCTACTAAAACTTTGGACATGGCGGAGTTTTTCGCAATGCTACATGTCGGTTGCTCTATATTTTGAAGGTTTAATGGCAATTTTGACACTGAGTGAGCTGTGCGGCATCCTTCTTACAAGGTGGCCGCTATTCCAGATGAAGCTACCGCTACATTTATGTTGGATCTCGCATGAACAGTGGCTTAAATCAATGACATGACGAATGTCTTCCCAGTTCCACCGGGGACATCAATTGCCTTCAATATTATATCATAGATTTCCTTCTGTTGGAGGTTTAAGAGGGAAACATTGGTTTGAACTTATTGGTTCAACTCATGTCGATCGTATTCACGATCACGCTTCAATTCTCGATTTAGAAGCTCATTCATTTCATGTTCTGGTTCTGGCAGTCCTAGCTTGACTAACAAACTGGCGCAAATAAGGTTACACTTGTTTTCAATTAACAGCAAGGCTCGGTTATGCATCTTTTTTTTCTCCATATTATTGTTTTTGAATCTTCGCTAATGCGAACTAACAATATGTATTCAAATCTTAAAATTATGTAATTGATATTAGTCCAGTCAGTACCAGACCAAAATTTAAGTTCTCACAATAAGGTAAATAAGGTTATGCATCTTGGCATTGACTTCAAGATTTGGATTTCTCTAGCTGGCACGATATTGATGTAAAATCTCTTCTGATACATTGTCCTTGTATTTGTTCCACAGGTCACTTGGACTTGACGGGAAGCATGTCAATAGAAAATAATGACAATAGCAAATAATGTTCGTGTATGCCTCAGCGATTGTCGTATCTCAATGAGTATCGTTTTCAAGCAAATTGACATGCAGCACAAAATGTTGGCAGACTATACCATTAACAGTACAAAATGCTGCAAATGATGTTGGACCACGAACATTCACCAGCAACAACCGCAAATAAAAGCATTCATCATTCTTCAGATGAACTGTATAATTGCGACCAAGAGCATCACTTGAATGCACATCCGGATGCCCAGGAACCATAGTGCCTTTCTTTCGACGTAAAAATTTTTTTGAAGAAGCGTTCCAAGTGTAATACCGTGGCATCTTCGAGTAAAGTAAAGTGTGTGCGAACGGACCGCTTTGACAAACAGCAAATAAACTTGTCAATGTTGTCGCTGCAGGTATTTTAGCACGTTGAACAACATTTGTCGCAGTGAAATATACTCGTTGGCCATTCTCCAGATGCACTGCTAAATGTGCAACAGTGGGATGACATTCGTGAATAGGGAATGAGAATATATGCCAAATCGCCTGGTCGCAGTTCACATATCGCCCAACTTTATAACGCGTAATTTCATCGTTGCCATTAGAGGTTTGGATGATAAATATATCGCTGCCTTTTGTGATATTTTTGCAGATGTACTTGATCGACTTCACTGAATTAGAATATTCAACATTGCAATGTGTCTTAAATGATTTGGAAAGAAGTGGCGAATATAGCACAGTCCAACTGGTGTCAATCACAAAATCGTTTCCTTTTACTTTCTTTGTTATAGTTTAATCTTTCTCATTGGGTGATCAACGCCGATACAGTGGATAACCGTTATTGCCAGTGATAGTTTCCGCTGTCAATTTTCGTGGATAATGTTTGGAACACTTGCCGTCGACCATGCACGGAGATTGGGGGTTGATGGTGCCACACGGTTCATGAATCATATATGTAATTACAACATCATGTAGTTCTTGATCTGTTTCGGGATCAGGGATCTCGGCACTTATGATATCATCTTTCTGGTCTGGTCGAACTTCTCGAGTAACCAAATGATAATGTGTGCATGCGGCAAGCCTTTTTTTCCATTTTATTGAATACATCCAGCATCGAGTATCTCCGAACACGTATTGCGTAACAATATATATAATCAGCAAGCGAATTTTTTGCCTAAACACACACAATTCACAAAATATTTTCCTTAATAGCATGCCAATAACGTTATAAGCATGTTTGTTTGTTTCTTTAATAATTACTGAAAATTACTGATAAAGCGTGAATAGAGAAGCTGTAGCCAATCGCATCTTTCATGATGGGAAGCTATTACTAAGAAAAACTTCACAAACAGTACAGTTTATAATAGCTTCATTATTTTGTAGCCCTATCCGCCTCTTGTAAATAATATTTTTTTATTTTTTTAAATGTTTGTTGTGCTTACAAAACAATGTATAAAAAAATTGCGTTAATGACTCACTAACTGACAGACAGATTAATCATTGCATAGCCTAAATGCTTAGGGAAAGACTTGAAATATGTATTGGTTAATTTTGCAGCTTCTGAACTTAAAAAAGATAGAATTGTAATTTAATTTATGCTCGACAGGTTTCAAAGTTATGAATGCATTTTTCGTACTTTTTTAAAATATTAGACCATTAGAGGCGAGACAGGGTAAAAAATATTTTGAAACGGCTTATATCCATTTTGTACCTTCGGAACCGAAAAAGATTAAAAGGGCTCAAATCAAATTTTTAAATTGCGTTCGACAGGTCTCGAAAAAATATGAATATAAAATTTTGATAATTTTGATCCTAAGGGGTAAAGAGGGATAAACATTTTATTGGTAATTTTTAGGTTATTTCTGTTACTTTTAAGCTAATAATTTAAATTGCGTTCAACTGGTTTAAGAAAAATACGAACACGTTTTTTGAAGTTTTTTTACAGTTATTGAGACTTATAAAAGAAAGTATTTTTGTTGTACGGGAGATGCCATGCCCATTATTCCCTTTTCTCTTAAGTATACTCACCTCAATTATGTATATTAGCAATCATAAACATCAATAGACAATTTTGAGACTCTAGCTATAAGAATTATCGAAATACATGTAACAAAAATCCAATTGTACGAAAGGTGCCACACCAAAAAGTTTGGAGACTCTAGCTATAAGAATTATCGAAATACATGTAACAAAAATCCAATTGTACGAAAGGTGCCACACCAAAAAGTTTGGAGACCAGCTGTCATAGTTAATGAGATACACATATAAATATTTCCATGCAATTAGAGGTTCCACACCCATAATTCACTTCCTGCCTATACTCATCTTAGTTATGCATATTAGCATCATAAATACCCATATTGAATTTGGAGATTTCAGCTGTTACATTAATTGACATATATATGTAAAAGATTCTTTCTTGTAAAGGAGGTGCCACGCCTATTATTTTCTTCACGCCCAAACTCAGCTTAATTGTAAACATCAACATTGTAAAAACCTACACAAAATTTGGAGACTTTAACCTTACACAGCTGAATTATGCATATTACCATTATAAACACCTTTACAAAGTTTTGAGAGTTCAACTGTTACAGTTATTGAGATATATACAAAAAACTATTTTCGTTGTATGGGAGGTGCCCCGCCCATTTATTTCTTACCGCCCATACAAAGCTCAATTATGCGTATTAGCACTATAAACATCTTTACAAAGTTTTGAGAGTTCAACTGTTACAGTTATTGATATATATACAAAAAGCTATTTTCGTTGTATGGGAGGTGCCCCGCCCATTTATTTCTTACCGCCCATACAAAGCTCAATTATGCGTATTAGCACTATAAACATCCGTACAAAGTTTAAAGACTTCAGCTTTTACAGTTGTTGAGATATATACAAAAAACTATTTTCGTTATATGGGCGGTACCACGCCTATTTATTTTTTCCTGCCCATAAAAAGCCCAATTATGCATATTAGCACTATAAACATCCTAACAAAGCTTGGAGACTTCAGCTATTACAGTTGTTGAGATATATACAAAAAACTATTTTCGTTGTATGGGAGGTGCCACGCCTATTTATTTCTTTCGCCCAAACAAAGCTCAATTATGCACATTAGCACCATAAACATCGGTACGAATTTTGGAGACTTAAGCTATTACAGTTATTGAGATATATACAAAAAACTATTTTCGTTGTATGGGAGGTGCTACGCCTATTTATTTTTTCCCGCACATACAAAGCTCAATTATGCATATTGGCACTATAAACATCCGTACGAAGTTTGGAGACTTTAGCTATTACAGTTGCTGAGATATGAACAAAAAACTATTTTCATTGTATGGGAGGTGCCACGCCTATTTTTTTTTCCCGCCCATACAAAGCTCAATTATGCATATTAGCACTATAAACATCCGTACAAAGTTTGGAGACTTCAGCTATTACAGTTGTTGAGATATATACAAAAAACTTTTTTCATTGTATGGGAGGTGCCACGCCTATTTATTTTTTCCCGCCCATACAAAGCTCAATTATGCATATTAGCACTATAAACATCCGTACAAAGTTTGGAGACTTCAGCTGTTACAGTTGTTGAAATATATACAAAAAACTATTTTCGTTGTATGGGAGGTGCCACGCCTATTTATTTGTTCCCGCCCATAAAAATCCCAATTATGCATATTAGCACTATAAACATCCGTACAAAGTTTGGAGACTTCAGCTTTTACAGTTGTTGAGATATATATAAAAAACTATTTTCGTTGTATGGGAGGTGCCACGCCTATTTATTTTTTCCCGCCCATAAAAAGCCCAATTATGCATATTAGCACTATAAACATCCGTACAAAGTTTGGAGACTTCAGCTTTTGCAGTTGTTGAGATATATACAAAAAACTATTTTCGTTGTATGGGAGGTGCCACGCGTATTTATTTTTTCCCGCCCATAAAAAGCCCAATTATGCATATTAGCACTATAAACATCCGTACGAAGATTGGAGACTTCAGCTGTTACAGTTGTTGAAATATATATAAAAAACTATTTTCGTTGTATGGGAAGTGCCACGCCCATTTATTTTTTCCCGCCCATACAAAGCTCAATTATGCATATTAGCACTATAAACATCCGTACAAAGTTTGGAGACTTCAGCTTTTACAGTTGTTGAGATATATATAAAAAACTATTTTCGTTGTATGGGAGGTGCCACGCCTATTTATTTTTTCCCGCCCATAAAAAGCCCAATTATGCATATTAGCACTATAAACATCCGTACAAAGTTTGGAGACCTCAGCTTTTACAGTTGTTGAGATATATACAAAAAACTATTTTCGTTGTATGGGAGGTGCCACGCCTATTTATTTTTTCCCGCCCATAAAAAGCCCAATTATGCATATTAGCACTATAAACATCCGTACGAAGATTGGAGACTTCAGCTGTTACAGTTGTTGAAATATATATAAAAAACTATTTTCGTTGTATGGGAAGTGCCACGCCCATTTTTTTTTCCCCGCACATACAAAGCTCAATTATGCATATTAGCACTATAAACATCCGTACAAAGTTTGGAGACCTCAGCTTTTACAGTTGTTGAGATATATACAAAAAACTATTTTCGTTGTATGGGAGGTGCCACGCCTATTTATTTTTTCCCGCCCATAAAAAGCCCAATTATGCATATTAGCACTATAAACATCCGTACGAAGATTGGAGACTTCAGCTGTTACAGTTGTTGAAATATATATAAAAAACTATTTTCGTTGTATGGGAGGTGCCACGCCTATTTATTTTTTCCCGCCCATAAAAATCCCAATTATGCACATTAGCACTATAAACATCCGTACAAAGTTTGGAGACTTCAGCTTTTACAGTTGTTGAGATATATATAAAAAACTATTTTCGTTGTATGGGAGGTGCCACGCCTATTTATTTTTTCCCGCCCATAAAAAGCCCAATTATGCATATTAGCACTATAAATATCCGTACAAAGTTTGGAGACTTCAGCTTTTACAGTTGTTGAGATATATACAAAAAACTATTTTCGTTGTATGGGAGGTGCCACGCCTATTTATTTTTTCCCGCCCATACAAAGCTCAATTATGCATATTAGCACTATAAACATCCGTACAAAGTTTGGAGACCTCAGCTCTTACAGTTGTTGAGATATATACAAAAAACTATTTTCGTTGTATGGGAGGTGCCACGCCTATTTATTTTTTCCCGCCCATAAAAAGCCCATCTATGCATATTAGCACTATAAACATCCGTACGAAGATTGGAGACTTCAGCTGTTACAGTTGTTGAAATATATATAAAAAACTATTTTCGTTGTATGGGAAGTGCCACGCCCATTTATTTGTTTCCGCCCATACACAACTCAACTATGCACATCAATAAATAATTTAGTTGTACCAAATTTGGAAACTTCAGCTATAATAGGCATTGAGGTATGTAAAAAAAACTGTTCAATTTGTATGGGAGGTGCCACGCCCAGTCGGAATTTAAAAAAATAAATAAGCCTAAAACGCATTCCCAGATATCGGGTATGTCTTTTTTTCAAGTTTCATTAAAATCGGTCCAGCCGTTCTTGAGTTATAAGCGGTGTCACTAACAAAAAAAAAATTGTTCTTTTATATATAAGATTTCAGAAATTAGTTGAAAATGTACTCAAGGAATAATTGTTATAATTATTTAAATTAAACTATTAATTAAATTAAACTTAATAAATTATTAAATGAGTCATTTAATTAATCGCACATTTGTGTTTTGCTTCTCGTCGTACCATTTGAATATATAAAAAAACAAATGAATAAAAAGAGTGACAGATGGGACGGACTTGCGGACATATAAACAAACTCAATGCGTTAAATAATGAACAAAAACAAGCTTTTAAAAAACACAACAAAAATTGTAAAAATTGTTTATACAAAAAAAAAATAGGAGAAGAATACTATAGAGACGTTGTTTTATTAAAATATTGAAGATTTTTTTGAAAAATATTTCTGTGAGAATAAATTTGAACAAAAGGAAAAAAGAATGCAAAGTGAATATAATACAAAAGGGAAATTGTAGACTTGTAGGCACAGCATGAGTTTCCTCAATGTCTGACCGTAAAAATTGGAGTGTTAAAAACTGCATTTTCCACTTGTTATTTTTAAAATTATTGTTCAACAATAATCCTAAATAAGGGGTTAACTAAAATACGACTACAATTTAGTAAAATTTATAGCCGATCAATCTTTAACTAAAATCTTAAAAACTTTATACTGAAACACATAATTGAGAGCAAAACTTTAACAATTAATAAATTTCTCATTATATGAATAAATTTACGGAAATTACTTAAATATGCCAAAGCAAACAGAACTAAACAATTAAACTTATTCACAGATTGAAAACGCACAACTTGCTGAGTGTTAAATAAAAAAACAATTGAAAGCGAAATATATATTTTTGTATTTTAAAAACATTTTTCTTACTTCAATTTACTTTGTTGCATGCATTTGTTTTATTATTTTGCTTGATATTGCCACTGTTGATGTTGGTATTTTTTATATATAATTTAAGATTTCTTTTCTCTTTTCTCTTTTCGATATTTTTCTATTATTTCTGGGTTAAATAAACAAATATTTTTTATACCAAATCGATGTTCGGTTAAATTCATGCCACGTTGCCTGCCACATGAATGAAATTTATCACATTTAAATAAAAACATGTAAGAAACAACAAAAATTTAAATCGAAACAACAAAACTATATTTATCTGCAGATGTGGAGTTTTTTATTTGTCTCTCATACCGTTCGCTTCATCCGTTAGAGGAGACTAGTTTATTTTTATATATTTTGCAAGTGATTTAAAAGCATTACTATAGGATTTTCCATCGGGATATCGAAATTTTTACCTTTATCGTAATAAAATAAATATAAGTTCACTCTTTAATGGTTGCAGGAACACAGAACGAAAGCAGGGAACTGAAATGGATGATGGAGCGATTTATCATTTATGTGACATCTCCTCATGTGCAAACATACTCCATCTCGCTTGGTCAATCGTTCGATGTGAAGAAACCACGAAGATCACATCAAAATGTTAAATCAAAACGCAGTCACCAGTCAGAATCGATTTGCAATCGTGACAGAAATCTTAAAGAAGTCTTAAATAGTGTCCAAGACGACTATTTTTAAGCATTGTCCGGCTTTTGGACTTCCAAAAGGGGGTTGAATCTCACTTGCCTTTCTTTTTTGTCCTTTCTACCTAACTTAACTTTTGGCAGTTTGTACAAGGTGGGCCAAAAGAAGTCATCCGATGTTGTTTGGCTCTCATTTTTTTTCTAAATGTTTTTTGAGTATGTTTATTTAAACTTTTAAAATTTGATTTATCAAGTCGGGAAGATGATATATGCGCCTTTAAAAACCCCACAAAAAGTCTGGAACGGTTAAATCGGGCGATCTTGCGGGCCAATGTAAATCGCCAAATCAAGAGATGTGGCGACCCTGGGACGCTGCCTTCAGAACATCGGTTTGGCTAGCGCAGTGTGTGCCGATACTCCGTCTTGTTGGAACCACATGTCCTCCAGTCTTAATTCGTTCAATTGCGACAGAAAAAACTCGGCTAACATGACCCTATAGCGCGCACCGTCCACTGTTGTCGTTTGACCAGCGGCATTCTCGAACAGGTGCTCCAGAGCCGGCCACTCTTTGGCAGCGTCTTGTGTGGTCCCACATCCTTCAAGGTTGGTGGCCAAACGGCGCAGTGTTTGCGCAGACGGTGCCAGACGATCGGGAAATCGGCGATGGAGTTCGCACTGCGCCAACAATTGTTGGGCAAAAAATATACACGATTATTCCGCGTTTTTGTCAAAACAGATTTAGAATTGGCCTCCATTTGCAAAAATTAGAGCATCTTTCAATAGGGTGATTTCTTTTGACCCACCTTGTATTTTACAGTAAATATGAACAAAAGGTAAATGAAAAGTGGGGAAATAAAAATACATTTCTCTGCTATGACTTGTGCCGTGTGTGGGATCCCATTATAACGACCAAGTGCGAAAGGCCAACAAATGATCCCAGGGTGAAGAAATGTAGCAATTAATATAGTAATCATACTGCAAATACCAAATATATGCCTCATTGGCACAGCCAACCTCTCGTTAAGTTTCATATGCCAACGCACTTACTAAAGTCTGACCATAAACTGCTTTAGAATTTCCGATAAAGCGTTGTCAATTGGCAGTTTCTTGATTTTGAAGAAAACGTTGTTGACCATCGAAAATAAATTTCTAAAATACAACTTTCTGAAATAAAAAATATCAACGATTTTTTCTTTTGGTAACCATCAAAATTTTGATTAAATCTGTACCATATAATTTATATATTAATTTATATATTTGCCCCTAGAAGCTCAAGTCGTTCTAAGATATTAAAAAAATCTCTTTATCTGTTTTAAAAGTAAAGTGACATAAACTTCTTTTAAATAAAATAGTTGTCATATGTTTTAAACAAACTATAAAGAATTTTGAAATTCATTTAAATACTTTCGAACAAAGGAGCCGACTTTATGAACTATAACATACAAGTGAAAAGGATCCCTGTTGTGTTGTGTCTTCTAGTATTTCAAGCGATTGTCTAATATTGGATCAACAAAGACAACCGCATAATTTCTAAGGTCTATTTCCGCAGGCAATTGAACAAAATATTTATCAAGTAGAAAAGAGGAAGTGCTAAATCTTTTTTTTTATGTAAGAGGACATACGAAACACACATTTTAAATGAAAATTAAAAATCAAATTGAAAAATCCTTAAAATGTGTTCTTTAAAATAGAGAAAAAAAAATGTGGTGCCATTATGTCTGCTAAAAAAAAGTTTAAATTAAAAGAAGAAAACCCCCAACACACACTCTCACACTTACATACGTTCTCACACTAATACTTATGATAACTTTTATTATTAAGTAACACATCTTAGTACATATTTACCATGTGATGTTGTTATAAAAAATTTATTTATTTTCAAAATATTATTATTATTTTTATTCTACGTGAAGAAATAACAAAGAAGTAGTTCGTAAGAATGTTTTGTAAATCTAAAGTATTTACAGAGGCAGTCAAAATATTTAATCATCAGCACCGTCATATCATTTCAACAATTCCACTAATATTTATTTATCATTCTTGGTTTGTTGAAAAGCAAATTATTGTATTAAGTTTTAGTAGATCTACTGGCAAGAAGATCTATTTGGTTGTTTGTTTATTTGTTAAAGAGTTGAAAAATCAACAACCACAAATCAAGAATGAAATAAGAATATGTATGTATGTATGTGTCCTCTCTGTTGTTATTTTAAAACTGAGAAAATTATTTTCTCTTTCTATCTTCATAAAATTCATCGATTATTTATAAATACGTTGCATAGTGCATGCCCTTGCATGTATCATCAAGATGATTTTAAACTCCATAGAAACATTATTTTGTATTGTATTATTAACATGAAAAATAACCTTTCAAGTCAAGTTGGTTAGTATAAATAATTTACAGCCACCCCCACCACAAGTTATATAAATACTTAGTTACTTACTATACTTAAGTGGCCTTTTCGTTTGTTCCTTTAGCCAAACGTAAAAAAGATTTCAAAGCGCTTTGGTCTTCAGCGTTTCTTCTCTAATTTCGAACACCAAGTTTTGATAGATCTTCCTCCACTTAATCCTTCCATTGGATTTTCGGACTTTTCTATCTGCGATATCTGTCAACAAGTTTGCATTCAAATTACTTTCTAGCTGGAGCATCTTAATTCTTAATTCATTGTTATGACATGGCCTAGACAGAGTAAAAGTTAAATTTAAATGCGTATCATTGTCGGAAAATATCGCATACAGCTCGCGTTCCATACGACACCGGTAGTTTCCGCCAAGGCAGTATACCCAAAATATTTTGTAGATACGTATGGCTTATAGACTTTTTAAAGAAATTTCCTCTCGAAGACTTTAAATACTGCCAAATCTACGTTTGCAAGTAACCATGCCTCACAGCCACAGTATCAGTGTCTTGTAGAGACCTACCGGGAGATGACTTTTTTTAAAGCTTAGTGCCAAGTAGTGTCTGTTACATCTTGAAACTGATGTTCTTGTTTTTTTTTTATGGTAGTGCCAAGGTAGATGAAATCATTTACTGTTTCAAAATGATAATTTTAAAATTCTTCTGTTTGCTACTGAACGTTTTGTGCGTTTGTACCATCAACGTGGCTTTGTCTTCATTTACTGCCAGACTCACTTTGACATATTCTTTTTTGACAATGATTTCGATATCTCCGGCAAAAGCGAGTTAGATATGCTGTGTAACACAAAACAGCACAAACTACATAATTTAAAAAAAAGTTTCTTGTTTGTTTGTTTGTGCGTCACCCAAGCATGCCTAGACGACTGGAACGATTTTCTTAAGATTTGGAACATAAGCACTTCTTAATATAAAGTATGCCAAATGATATAGCTCTTTTAGAAAGAAGGTGCCCCTTCCGCGCCGATTTTTCTATGTTTTTTGTATTCATATCAATAGAATTTTAGGTTAAAACCTTAAATAAAAACAGTGGGTAGTGTCACACCCACAAAAATTTAATTCCTAGTAGTGGTAGTTCTATTGCACCGACTTTTTGAGGCTTTATATCCATATACTGAGCCTCTAACATCATGACTGTAAAAGATGTTAAGTAAACTTTAAATACAGATACTTTACTTTACACGCATATTAGTAGATCCTTTGTCGAAAAAAATGGGTGGTACCACACCTATTAAAAGTAAACTCAATATACTAATACTCCACCCATTTTTTTTAGATTTTGTACTCATATTAAATATCGAAATTTCAAAGGTAATAAACTAGGCAGGACAACGCCCACAAAACTTAAAGTATAAATAATGGTATTTTTTCTGCGACCATCGCAAATCCGTTGAAATTCCGAAGACAATTAATTCAGCGATGCCACGCCTACAAAAATTAAAGTCCTAAAACAGCAACTTGTACTGCCCTGATATTAAACTTTTTATGAATACTGGGGGCTTATAATGTTAAAACTTTGAAAGCAAGAAATTTGGAAATACCATGCAGCAAAATGTTCACCCTCCATGCTAATACTGCATGAAATTGTTGCGCCATATTTTAGGATCCATACTTCAAAATTTGGAAGGTAAAAAAGTAGACGGTGGCAATCCATAAAAGTTAAGCTGATTCTTTTCTATTACTGCGTCATCGATGCTGATGAGGCTTGGGTAAAGTTAAGCCTACAAAAATTATGACCTAAATAAAAATACATCTGCCTAAATAGTTTTAAAAAAATTCTAAACATAGAAGGATATTCTACTTAATTAGGTGGTTCCGCGTTCATAAAAATTAAATTATTAATGCAAAAAATTTGTACAACTATTGAAACCCTCTAACGTTAAAATTTTAAAGGCAAAAAATTGAGGGAGTTGCGTTCGCAAAAAATATATACTCAATACAGCTTCTTGTACTGAACAAAAATTTATATTTATTTTGTAATTTCGGACGTATTATAAAGGCAAGAATGGGCAGTGACATGCCCGCAAAAATTTTACTCTTAAAGCAATGATTTTTATGAGATTTGTACAGTGTTTGGTGGCTTCGTACGAAAATTACTTAAAATAATATTTGACTGTCAATCCAACGACTGATAAAATAATTATTTATTAGTAGTTTTGATTATATAATCTGAAAACTGATACACTTATGTATAAAGGGGTAGTTTTACTTTTAATGTAGATAGTTAGGCTTAGAGTACCCTTAAATAATAAAAAATTAAGCGTGGAACCTTCATTGCAGATACGAAAAGTATTCAAACGTGTTACATTTGTTTTTTTTTTTTCTTACAAACATCGCACAAATGCTTCCATGTGATTGTGTTTAATATGTGTCACATGTATGCGTATATATACGAGTAGTTGTGACCATACTTATCAGGACCTATTGAGTTGTTGTTGTTTTTCCGCGCCATGTTTTCGCACTCCTTCTAAGGAGACTTACCAATAGAATGTTTATTACATTTTGTTATTGTTGTTTTAGCTGTATTCACTAACCGATCATAAACGAACACACTGTTATATTTAAACTCGTTCATACCAGTGATGCATTTTTAGTTTCAGGGAAAGCATGCACATCCAGCCGGACGGACTCAGGAAGTGATAATAAAAAGTGAGCCTCAGACCATTATTTTTGGGCGTTACAATCATCTGAACAAATACAAGATACTCCTAGTACATATGGGGTGTGGGTATAGAGAATAATTATGCACAAATATAAACAAAATTCACACAACTGCTCGTACAATATAGTAGTTTAAGTAAAAATCATCGTTTGAAAACAACTTTACAATTACATCGGAAATAGCTTTATCCGTTAAAAGGAAATTAATATAAACAATTAAAAGAACTAAGTTTAAATTAAATAATCTCTACGCCAAAAGTAACGTTCAAAAAAATAAAATAGGGTTTCGGTTATACATAAAAGTATAAACAGAAAGTACTTTTATAACCTCCAGATAATGATTACATTTTGCTCATAAAAAAAAATTAAAAAAAAACTTAAAGCTAAAAGCCATGTCCTTTGAAAGCTTTGGCATTCGTCTGCTTATTATCAATTGATATTAAACTAAAACTTTTGGAAACGCAAATTTACCCATTATAACTCAATGTCAATACCCTCTACAGACAATTTGATATTTCTGCACAAGGTTATTTACCTGCGGGAACCTTCCTATTTATTTAATTAAAAAAAGTTGTGCTTTTGTAGATCTAGTCGTACTTTTAACATACTTTTATACAATCACCACTATTTATCGTCCTAAAGAATGTCCTTTATTAGTGCTGTGAAATTGTATAACAATCTACCAAACTACATATAGTTATTAAAATTGATGACCGTGCATTATTCTTCAAAATGGCAGTTAAGAATATTTTTAAGTAAATAATTATATTTGTAATTAGCTACATATCCCGATCCGCTTTGCTACCCCCATATAATGGCTAAAAAATAAAATTTTAATTCATATTTAAAAGCTAATTAAAAGAAGCAACTACCATTTTTTTCTCTTTTCTGTTTTTTGGTTATGTTTATTTGAACCTTTAGAATTTTATTGGTCAAGTCGAGAAGATGGTATCGGCCAAATGGGTGCCGTCACAATTAATTGCTATACGGGCTCGTTTTATGGTGTTTTTCATCACTTTGGCGAGAACTTCGGGCGACAGATCCTCGCACTCGTGTCAAATGTTGTCCTTGAGGGCTTTCAGGGTCTCGGGCTTCTTCACGTAAACACGGGAGTGTGAAAAGATTAAATCGAGCGATCTTGTGGGCCAATGTTAATCGCCGAAAGGAGAGATGAGGCGACCCGGGAACGCCGCGTTCAGAATATCTGTCATGGCTTGTGCAATATGTGCCGTTGCTCCATCCTGTTGGAGCCACATCTCCTCCAGTCCTAATTCGTTCAATTGCGACAAAAAAGACCCGGCTAACATGACCCTATAGCGCGCACCGTCCACTGTTGTCGTTTGACCAGCGGCGTCTTCGAAAAAAATGGGCCGATGACTCCTCTAGCGTGAACAGTGCACAATTCAGTCACTTTGATTGGGTTTAATGGCCCCTTGTGCATCACTCGTGGGTTTTCGGTGTCCCAGAAGCAATAGTTTTGCTTGTTCACGTACCCGCTGAGGTGGAAATGAGCCTAATCGGTCAATACGAGTTTGGTCGAAAAATCGTCCACTTCGGCCTCGAGATTGAGGATGGCTTGGACTGGACTTTGAACGGGAACATGCTCAGATCTTTGACCAAAACTCACCTTAGGGACGACCGGCTGATGGCTAGCTGCGAGGCGGGACGTCTGGTCAATGTTTCTGGCGACAGCTCGACATCCTCGGTGCCAGCGGCAATATTCTCAGCAGAACGGGCGCTCCGGGGTCGGTTGCAGCGCAGTTTTTTCGCAATCGGTGTCGGACGATCGAGGAATCGACGACAGAATTCGCGCTGCGCTAACACCATAGACGAATTGTTACGCAAAAAATAGACACGATTATTCCGCGTTCATGTAGAGTGTATCGCTCTTTGTCTTGTTCACTTGTATTCTACATCTGTCTAGTTTACAAATGTCAAAACAGATTTGACATTGGCCGTTATTTGCAAAAATTAGAGCATCTTCCAATAGGGTGATTTCGTTTGGCCCACCTTGTATAACTCTATCTGCTTCAGTTTATTAAATTTAAAACAAATATATTTAATATTATTTTGTACTTTATCATTAAATATGTAAATCCATTATTAAATTTAATATTATTGGATGTGTTTATAAGACTTATAGTCTTGCTTGTACTAACTACATAATCAACATATATAAAGAAATAACGTTAATGACTGCCTGACTGCCTCATTCATCATCGTTCAGCCCAAACGCGTGAAGATACAGACTTGAAATTTAGAATGCGGATACCTATCTTGATGCATAGATCCACTACGATACGATTTTGGATAAATGGAAAGAACATGGAAAAAATGAAATGCTTACATCTTCTAAGATATACACGATAGAAACAAAATTTAAAAAGTACTGAATTTGGCTTTTAAAATAAACCGACTGGTGTCGAGAACTAAAACGAAGATATAATTTAAATTATGTTTGGCAGGTCACTAAAATATATGAATATGTTTTTGCACTTTTTTCAAATTAAGACCTTAAAAGTTAAAAAGAGGTTAAAAAATGGTAAAAGTTCTACATTGGTACTTTTACGTACTTTTGTAACTTCTCGGTAAATACAGATAAACCTTATTCAAATTGCGATTGGCAGATCTCAAAAAATTCTGAATATAGTTTCGATACCTTTTTCAAATTTTTCACCTTAAAGGGTAGAAAAAAAGGGTACTAATTACATGTTGGTGCTTTTAAGGTTCTATTTCTAACGTCTAAACCAATAAAGCTAAAAACATAATTTGTTATATTTTTTTTAATTTGGGCCTTAAAAGGTAGAAAAAAGGGAACAAATTATATATTGGTGATTGTTTTAAACTTTTTTTGACATTTGAACAAATAAAGATAGAAACCTAATTGAAATTGCGTTCGGTAGATCTGAAAAAATTTCAATACTCTGCTCATGTTTTTATAATAAGACCTTAAAGGGTAGAAAATAAGAGTACAAATTTGATTTGGTGCTTTTGAGATAAAACATAACTCAAATCGCGTTCGATAGGTATTGATAAAGTCTTAATATATTTTTGATTCAATTAAGATTTTTTTATATTTAACACATTGCTACTTTAAAGGTACTTTTTGTAACTTACAAACAAATAAAGGTAGTTACTGGATTTAAATTGCTCAAAAGTTTATGAATACTATTGGTACTTTCTTGAAATTTTTGCCGGACGTGGACGCCAATAAAGGCGACACGACAATTAAGTGTGCAAAAATAATACCTTTCACATATTTGGTACTTTTTCAGTTTTTATAAATACATAATGATGCTATTAAACATAGACGACAGCAGGCAATTGTTAACTCAGGTACACGTAGCCATGAGTGATCTTCTTAATTGTATTGAAGACGGCAACTGCATTAATACTTCAGTGTTGAAAATTTCTAAATTTGTAAAATTTTTTATTTGTAAGTTAATTTAAAACCGTAAAATATTTAAGTGATTGTTGTGCCATTTAACCAAAAAAAGACATGTGATACTATTTATCTGGAATGTGTGTAACTGTTTTGATATTTGAGGTTAGTCAAGACTAGTTAAAGCACATTTTAACATTGTGTATACATAAAAGACTTAGTCCGTTAAACAAATTATTAACCTAAATGAAAAGTAAAAAGAAAAAAAGCAAAGGTAACAATAAATATCGTGAATTTTTAACGGATGTTTTCAGTAACCCTGCTCCACAAAAATTTTACACATTTACGTTGGCTTCACTCTGGACACAAGCTTGAGCACAAACATTTTTTGTAATGTCAGTCTGGCGACGTTATTGCTTATATTCAGAAATAAAAAAAAATGCACGTCTGGCCCCAGCGTTAGTCAAAAGTTTCTGAGATTAAAAACTGTATCACTCTGTAATGTCATTATTTAATGCTGCTGAAAAAAATATACAGCAAAAAAAAACAATTAAAAACTAAAAACTTTTGATGCAAGTTAATTTATGATTTTAAATGATATTTAAGTTAACATTAATTTATATTTTGCTCTTTTTGTTTAATTTATAGCTGGTTTAAATCTTTTTAAAGATTTTGACACTAGGGTAAAATAGAGTAAAATAGAAACTCGATTGGCAGCACTATTTTACACTCTTGTAAAATTTCTTTCAATTTGTTTATTTGTCGCCTACTTAATAGAAATTAGTTTAATTTGGCCACAGCTACAACTGTGGTTATGTTGTCGTGTAGCTATGATGTCATCAAAATATAAGTTCATAGCATAAGACTACAAATATAAAATTACAACTTTTGCCCAAGCTTGAAGTCGGAAGTCTATTGATTGTCAGAGAAAAATTTTCCCCATTTTTGATAATTTTTTGCATGTATTAAGACCTTTACCATATTTATATAAAATCATCATAATGAACAAATGTCATTTATTTAAATTATTTGTCATCTTTGCAGTGAATATTAAAAAAGATCTTTTGACCCGGATTGTAAGTAATTTTTCACATTTGTAGTAGTTTTTTGCATGGATTTAAAATTTTAATTCTTGGAATATGAAATTAAGGAAAATAAAAAGTACTTTTGCGTACATCATTGCATATTTCAACGACAGAAAATTGAAGACTCTGGACTAAGACTGTGTTTTTGAACTTAGTGCTTTGTTTTGGTTAATATTAAGGACTGTGCTTGCGAAGGAGCGGAACTTATTGCTAGTTAAAGATAAATAATAAAAAAAAAAATAAATCAATTAAAAAATATATGCATATTTTGTTTTTAATGTAATTCTTTTACTTTTATTGTTTCGGTTTCTTTTGATTAAGTTTAACTACTTAAAGTGCACAAAAAACTCCATAAAGTATTAAAAAGTGAAATATTTGCATAACAATTAAGATTTCTACTTGTGTTCAATCTGTCTTTTCACCCTTAAACCCAATCAATGTGCCAACACATTTGCTTATTTAAACACACACTCCCACACCATTCTACGCTTACTTAACCATTCAGTCGTACTCTTATGCATCATCACTCAGGATTCCTTGGGGCCTTTTTTTAGCTTCAGTTTTGTACGCGACCACTTTGTTTGTCAGTTTCCGCCCCTGCATCGTTGAACAAATGAATGAATATAAGAAATCAATTGTCCGCATATCATAAACGGTGTTGTAAACATTGAATTTTTAGTTTTGAAACCGTAAGAACTTAAAGATACTTTTACCAATTTTTGTTTTATTTGTTAAGAGTTTAACGTATATATTCATTATGGTTATTGTAGGTGTAATGACGGCTTATTCTGGCAATTATAAATTTTGCAAGTAAGCTCTTGAATTCTTACAATAATTATTTTGAATATAGGCATACATCTGCAACCCTTTCATTTAAATATTTCCTGTGTTAATTGAGAAAAGTGTGCTATTGGTATTAGAATTTCATATCAATGATTCTTAGAGTGGTAAAATGCGATTTCCGGAAGTAGAACTTATAGGGAAGCAACGGTTAATTCTTTTAAATCAGTGTAACAATTGGTGGCAAACAAAAAACATATGAAACACATGCAAAAATTTGTGGGAATAGAGTAGTATCTTAGACATTTATATTCCATAGAACTTATTCCGAGAGGACATTTGAATGTATACGAAAATATAAAAAAAATCGTCAGCAAATAGGAGATTAAAAATATAGCTTTTTACGCTTAATTTCAATTAAAAATGAACTAACAGAATTATAGTTGTTAGGTTGTTCCTACATTTTTGTTTAATGTAGACAGGGTTGGGCAGTATTTCAAGTACAGTGAATTCGCAGAAACGTGAACTAATTTTTACCAAGGGTGTTCATGTTTTCGATTTTGTTCACGTTTCTGATTGGATATTTTTTAATTATTTTCTAACGAATTTAGTTTTTTTTATCAATTTATTGTTACTAGTTCAAAAACATCCAAACCTAGTCAAAACTTAACAACGCTTCAACCTCAAAAAGTCCAACTTAAAAATTTTAAAACCTAAGTTTTTTGGGTAATACATGATTGTCTTATTAATCTGACCACAAAAATCAACCTTTTGCAAATAAAACTATGTATGTATATCACTTATAGATCCTTTTATTACATAATTGCGGACTCCCAAAACTAATAAAATTATGTACTTGTATTTGAAATACATATTTTGTATTTGTATTTGAAATACGACCTTCTAATGTATTTTGTATTTGAAATACCCAACACTGAAGTATTTTGTATTTTGTATTTCAAATACTTATGATGGCAAAACACATTTTTGCAAAATACATTTTTTTGTTATACAAAAAGTTGTCATTAGAAAAGTTAAAAAATGTTAAAAAAAAGAATGGAAACTTTGTCTTCGTATTCATTCACGTCTTCGCCTTAGCAAGGCACGTTCTTTTACAGATCTCAATATAATAAAAATACCTTGTGCCAGTTTTAAGAAGATTTGAGGTCGAGAGTTATAAAAGTTTTCGACATTATTCATATTTAAAGGTTAATGAAAGTTGTTAATTTTTATGGAATCTCCTAGTCCCCCTACTCCTCTTCAATCTTTTTTTTCCAAAATGTAGGTCTTATCATTGAATCACTTTTTGTTGAACACTAGAAGTCGATAGCTGTTATAGTTTCCGAGATATAGCGTATCGAAAATTTCATTTAAATTGTTAATTTGTATGGGAGCTACACCTTCTTCTGCCCCCACTCAAAAATTTTTTTCTCCAAAGTGTAGGTCGATACCTGTTATAATTCCTAAGATTTAGCGCATTAAATATTTCAAAAAATGTGTGCAATTGCAGAGAAAAAACAACTTCCCCTGATCCTTTTCCTTTTGAGGTCTCTATTTTCAGAGTATCTGTGCCAAGTTTTGTGGCAAGAATGACTATATTCACTAAGATATTAAGGGATATGTGCAAGGATTTTGTCCTAAAAAATGGGTTATTTTGATTTTTCGTTTCGATAGTGAACCGATTTTTCTAATTTTATGTAGCGATTGCGTCCAGGATATTTCCAAAAGTTTGACACTGGTCCGTTTCAGACGGTCATGGCTATATCAACTTTCCTATCTATAAGGATCCAGAATATTAATACTTTATGGGGTCGCAAATGGAAAATAAAGAAATTTCAAACGGAATGGCAAACTGATATATACCCTTATCACTATGTGAAGGGTATTCAAAAGAAATGCAGAGGGCGAGTTTTCGAATTCGCCTTAATATTACTTTACTTTTAATTTAATTTGTTTTTTACATACAAGGCGCAACCAAGGTACATTCAACCAGGTAATATTAAGAGCCCAGCGGATTAAAGTCAATTTGACATTATCACGTTATAAAAATTTAATTTTATATGAAATTTTTAATTTTTCTGACATTCTACCGTTCAAACACAAAAAGAAAATGCAGAGGGCGAATTTTTTAAATTCGCCTTGGGTTTACCTTGTTGAATGTACCTTGCAGAGAACTGTTTTCATAAAATTTAGCACCAGTCTGTTTTCATCAGAACTTGTAGAAAGATTGATTCTTTTTTAGCAGGATTTATATATTCTTCAACAAGAGGCTGCTTATCTGATTAAACTCTTAAAAATCTTGTGTTCATGATTAATGGTTATAAATGTATTTTGTATTTTGTATTTCAAGTAAAAGATACTAAAATACTGTATTTTGTTTTTGAAATACTCGACTTGAAAGTATTTTGTATTTTGTATTTGAAATACAAGCGGAAGAAGTATTTTGTATTTTGTATTTCAAATACAGCAAAGCATGTATTTTGTCCAACTCTGAATGTAGATAAATTAAAATCAAAATAAAAAAGAGAGGCTTTGCCGAATTTAATATACCCTTAACATTGGCTTTTTGATCCATTTGATCTAGCCAAGTTTTAAGGTCGTCAGTTTAAACAGACCCCAACATTTTTCGTATCAAATATTTAAAAAAAATATATTTATTTTTATGGGAGCTTTCACTCCCCCTGCTCCAATTCAGCTAAAATGTGGGCCTCCGATGGAACGATCAAGTGAAGCACGACATCTCGAAACTTACTGTCCGAAGTTGAAAAATAAGGGAGAATTGTACAAAGAAAAGGGGTGGTTTATATCGTGTATAGTAAAAAAAATTGGGTTGCTTATTATCAGGCGAGCACGCCGCTTAGCTATGGCTAACAAGCCGCAGTTAAAGTGAGACTAATAAAATTTGCCTTTATTCACAGCTAACAAGCCGTTTATGTCAATCAATTTATTCTGTCCTCTTAATTAAATCTTACAGCTATTTATATCCAATTCTTAATCTAAAAATCTTAACTTAAATATGCTTATGACTTAATTTTACTTCCTACTTATCGTCGTAAGCGTAGTGTGTGGTAATTTACCCTTACTTCAGCATTTTTGGTTATTATGTCAATTCTTACTTATGTTGAAATTTGATTCCTCGCGCCGTTAGGTCATTGAAATTTATTGTTTATATTATTGCGAATTTTAAGCAATACAAAAGTGACCGACATTAATTGTTGAGTCATTGAAACTTATTGTTTATATTAATTATTGGGAATTTTAAGCAATACAAATGTGACCGACCATTAATTGTGATAAATGTAACCAACACACTACACCTCCGCTCTTAAGAAAAATCCATACAATTCAAATTGGAGGATTTTTTTTTTTTTTTTTTTTTTTTTTTTTTTTTTTTTTTTTTTTTTTTTATTACTTATTATAAGTATTAAATTTAATGTTAATATATATTGTTAAATTTATATTTATATAAGTGTTCTCAAATTTCTTTTATACTTTATATTTTTTTAGTCTGTTTTTATGAATTGATTTTATGTTTGTTTTTACTTTAATTAATACATTTAAATCATCTATATCTACTACTTCATATGGTCCGTCATAAGGTGGTTCATGTTTTTTTCTATTTTCAGCTTTGACCAAAACTAAGTCGCCTACTTTTAGTTCTATATTATTTGTGTTATTTAATGAGTCTATACTTCTTTTATTTTTTATAGTTTCTATCAAGTTTTTAGTATTCTCTAAAGAATGTTTTAGTCTAGTCTTGAGTTCATTAGCATAATTTTCAAAATTGTAAACCTTTGGATGGTTCATGACTTCATCTCCAGGTAGACTTGGTAATTTTCCAAAAATGAGTTCAAAAGGTGAATATTCAGTATCTACATGAGGAGTTACATTGTACGCAAAAGTATAATAAGGTATCCATTTTTCCCAATTGTCATTTTGTACAAATGATAAAAAGTATTCATTTAGAACCCTATGATTCCTTTCTACCGTACCCAACGTTTCATGATGATATGGTGTAGAAAAAACTTGCTCAATCTTCAATAATTCACATACTTCTTTCAACAATTCATTTTTAAATTCTGTGCCGTTATCTGATTTTAGTGTGCTAAATAAACCATATTTAAGGATTAAATTCTCTACTAGTGCTCTGGCTATTGTCTTTGCCTCTTTTGTTTCCATAGGACATGCAATTACGTATTTTGTCAATTCGCATTGCATTGTTAAAATATATCTAAAATTGCTTACTGGACGTAAAGGACCTACAGTGTCAATTACTACAGTTTTAAAACTATCTATTGGAGTATCTGTAACCCTTAATTGTTCCTTCGTATGTCTAGTCTGTTTATTACGTTGACATAAATCACATTTAGTCACATATTCTTTTACATTTCTGTTCATATTCTTCCAAATGTATTTCTGTTTTAATTTCAGTAAAGTTTTCTTCACTCCGAAATGTCCTCCTTGAGGTGTGTCGTGGTATAATTTTATCAATTCCTGTCTTCTATCTTCATTTGTGATGTTCTGAGGTTTTCTATATAGTAATATAATTATGTCATCTTTATTATTTTTGTTTGCTTCATTATATTTGGCCTTAAATTCATCCGCGGGTATTATATCAAATATTGCATCATTTCTCTCGATTGCAAATTTCTTATTTCCTGTATTTTTTAAATATGATGATAGTTTCTCCAAAAGAGTACCTAAATACTTTGGATTATCGCTACATCTAACACGTGTTTCATTATGCATTCTATAATATTCTACTATATGTTTATATAACTCTTTAACATCATTCTCTGGCCTTTTTTCTAATACAAATTTTAACTTCGTTGCGCGCTTTATATCATTTATTGACGTGCAATCCCACATATGGAGTTGATCAGTCTCCTTTTGAGATTCACTCATATCATTTTTATTCTTTACAATATTTTCTTCCGATGACTTTTTAATCATACCTCTTGTAATAACTAGTGTTTTCTTTACCTTCTCGTCATTTTCCGTTGGTATCATACTTTTTAGTGTAGTAGAATTGATTTCTATCCTTGATAATGCATCGGCATTAGTATTATGTGTTCCTTTCTTATATACTATGTCAAAGTCGTAGTCAGAAAGTTCCAGTCTTATCCTCGTTAACTTAGAACTTGGGTTTTTGTGAGAGAATAGTGAAATCAAAGGTCTATGATCCGTTACAACTGTGAATTTTCTACCATATAAATACGGTCTAAAGAATTGTATGCCCCAATATATGCCTAATAATTCTTTTTCAATCACAGGTTTATTTTTTTCGTGCTTGTTTAGAGATCTACTTGCATATGATATTGGTAGATCATTTCCTATTGGACCTTGTGCCAAAACTGCGCCCAGTGCAAAATCTGATGCATCTGTCGTCAAAATGAATGTTTTGTCAAAGTCTGGATATTGCAAAATAGGGGGTTCAATAAGCTTGTTTTTTAATGTTTCAAATGCATTATGGCATTCTTCCGACCATTCAAATTTTGTTCCTTTTTTCAACAAATTATTTAAACAATTAGCAATATTTGCAAAATCCTTGATGAATCTTCTGTAATAGTTACAAAATGCTATAAATCTTCTTACATCATCAGTATTTTTAGGAGTAGGATATTTGGTGATTACGTCATGTTTGTTTGGGTCTGGTTTAATACCATTTGATGTTATCAAATGTCCCAAATATGTAACTTCCGATTTCAAAAAAATGACATTTGCTTGCATTCAATTTCAAGTTATACTTAGATAACCGGTCGAAAACATTGATCAGATTGTTGTTGTGATGCTTCAAACTACATCCAAAAACTATTATGTCATCAACATATACGAATGCTTCAGACTCTAGTCCAGCCAGTGCTATTGTAAGCATCCTCTGAAAACTATTTGAAGATATTTTTAGTCCGAAAGGTAATCTTGCATATTGGTAATGACCATTTGCTGTTGAAAATGCTGTAAATGGTCTTGACTGTTGATCGAGTTCAATTTGATGAAAGGAACTTGTCATGTCCAGAGTTGAAAAATATTTAGCTCTCCCTAGTCTATCTAGAACATCATCTAAACGTGTTAGTGGGAATTTGTCATTTACTATTTTGTCATTGAGTTTCCTAAAATCAACGACTAGTCTCCATTTTTTTATATCACCCTGGCCTTTCTTAGGTACCAATAAAAGTGGAGCGTTGTAAGGACTTGTGGATGGCTCTATTATCCTTTGTCTCAATAAACCCTTTACTTGGTTATTTATTTCCTCTGTATGCGTTTGTGGTAGTCGATAGTTCTTTATATAAACTGGATTTTTGTCATTTAATTGAATAGTTTGATTGTAAAAATTATTGGTTGTCAGGTTCTCACCTTCTAAATGAAATATATGTTGATATTTTTTTAATATCTCTAACAACTCCATCTTTGCTTTCTCGTCATTCCTCTCTATATTGCATTCATTCACTACTTTCTCAAATCTTTCTTCACTATATTTCGCATCAGTTTTGTCATTGCTTGTTTTGTATATATCAAAATTTCTTAAAGGAACAGTTTCAACTTTCAAATTTTCTAACTTTATGGTTTCATCAGTAACGTTTAATAACTTGATGTGTTTGTATCCATCTTTGGGAATCATGGAATTTGCCAAAAATACCCCTTTTCCAATTTCACGATTGCATATTACACCATCTTCCCCAATATTTATCTGTAAAGGTATAACTATTTCGCTTCCTGGAGGAATTTTTATTACATTTATCTCAAACGTGTCGTTGTGAATAGGTAATGTCAAAGTTTCATTTTTCGTATTGATGGTTAATGTGAATGTTTCATAGTCTATATTACAATTGTACCTTAATAGAAAGTCTCGTCCAAGTATACCGTCGGTGTGAATAGGAAAATTTTCATGTACCAATTGTATTTTATGCTTAAGTAATGTATCGCCTATCTGTATAGTTATGTTAGTGGAACCTAAAGATCTTATTTTTTCTTTTGTAATCCCTGTTAAGCAGCAATAGTCATCTGGATCTTCATCATATTCATGTAATAAGTCTTCCTTGCACAGTGAGATGTCAGCACCCGTGTCTATTAGAAATGTTAATGCACGGTGTGTATTCTCTATGTTTAACTTCACATAATTTTTTAGATCTGATGAAATGCTAAATACTGCTCTTGAAGCTACTGATCTTGTTCCGGAGGACCTTGGTATTCTATGGTCTCCGGACCGTGGGAGTTTCCCTGGTCTTGTTCCACAAGGTTTATGTTTTGGTTTCTGCTACCATTGTAGTAATTGTTATTACCATTTCTGTTACGATTATTACTATTACGATTATTATTATTAGTGTTCCCGTTTCGGTAACCATTACCATTATTGTAGGTGTTACTACGGTAATTGCCACTACTATAGTTGTTGTCTCTGTTGCCATTATGATTGTTGTTGTTGTGGTGGTTGTTATTATTATAATTTGCCCTATTGTTATTCCTTCTATTGTCATAAATATTTCTACTATAATTTCTTCGATAATTGTTGTTGTTGTTATTATTATTGTACCTATTTGTAGAATAGTTGCTATTTATGTAGTTTCTGTAATTATTTCTATTTGCTGTTGTTTGGAACATTATTTGATTTTGTCTCTTGTCTGTTGATGTTTCCATGGCTATGTCAATGGCTTCATTCAGAGTCTTTACTCTACTAGCATTAATCGTCCTAACAATATCTTGGTCTTTTAGTCCGTTCTTAAAAGAATTAAATGCAATTACGGCATTGGTTTTACTGATTGCTTCTCTATTGTCTTCCCCAAGTGAACTTATTTGGATTTCATTTAATTCCGTAGTCAATGCTTCTATCTTATCAGCAAATTTCCGGATAGTATCTAACTGAGTAATCTTTGTCAGTTCGTTTAGAATAACATTTGGTGACTTTTTTGTCTTGTAAGTCTCTTTTAAAGTGGAAACTAAGGAGTCTATGTTAGTAGGAACTAAAACTTGTCTTAACTTGGTTTGCACTTTATTTGAAATTTTGGTTTTATATACAAAATTAAAAAATGAATTGTGTTTTGTTGGAGTTAATGTGTCTTTAATTATTTCGATGTTCGCTACAAATGAATTTAATTCATCCCTTGTACCATTGAAAACCGTTAGCAATTTTGAAATAGATGCTAGTTCTGTCGTGTTCAAATTTTCGTCTGTCATGGTGAAATTTTCTAATTGTCCTTCTAATAGCTGAATTTTCACTTTATCTTCGTGGCTCCGTAATATCTCTAATGCCCTTTCTTTTTTGTCTCCAAATCTCAGGATATGTAATTGTCTTTGTTGTTCTCCTACTACTTTGTCTTCTAATAATTTTATTACTCTCTTTTCTAATTCTTCTATTTCCAATCTTTTACTTTGAATGGTATCATTAGTGTACCCTCTTGATAGTGACTTTTTTGCATTGATTATAATAGAATCTATCAGTTCGTATATTTCTTCCATTGGTCATACTAAAAATGTATTTTATAAACATATAAATTTTCTTTTTCTTTTTCTTTTTATTTATTTATTTTTTTTTTTTTTTGTTTTCGTTTTGCATTTTTGATATTGTTTCAAAGTTAAAAAAAATATAAATAGAGTTTTACTAGACTTTAATGTTAGAAGTTAGTAATATTTTGTTCTTCAACTTATTGTCCAAAAATTTTTTATAAATTTTGTGAATTTTAGCTAGTACTATAAATAAGAGCAAGACTAATATTATATATAGAACTGTTGTCTGACTGACGTTTATCTTGTTGGTGCTGTCGTTATTATTAGAGATTATTATCTCCTCGTTTTTTGAGTCCTGATTCCCCATTAATAATTTTTTGTGGTTTCGTTCTTTGCTCTGCTTTTATTTCTGCCAAAATATTTTTCAAACTTTTCCTTAGGGTGTTGTCTGTAGTTATTGCCAGTACCCTGTGTATTTCTGCAGCCTTTTGCCTCAGTTTCACCTTTCTTCCGCCTCTTGGTTTATGCTGTTTTCTCTCTTCTTTCGGTGACGCAACTACCGGCCTACTCTGACGTTGTCTATACTCCGCTATTGTGATAGGTCTGGGACCTGCTGTTTTTGGCGTAGGTGTGTATTTGGGATAGTCTTCTGTTGTTTGGGCTTCCGGAATATATTCGTCCACTGCTAAATTCTCGTACTTCTCAAAAATGTTATCAATTTCTTCCTTCGAGACTTCGTCTCCACTGAGAGAATTCATTTGTACCGAATGGGTAGGATTAATTAAAAGTATTTTCAACGACTAGGATCGAGAGGGCAGGATAATGAGTTGCAGGATCGAAATTTGCAGGATCGCCATGTACAAAGAAAAGGGGTGGTTTATATCGTGTATAGTAAAAAAAATTGGGTTGCTTATTATCAGGCGAGCACGCCGCTTAGCTATGGCTAACAAGCCGCAGTTAAAGTGAGACTAATAAAATTTGCCTTTATTCACAGCTAACAAGCCGTTTATGTCAATCAATTTATTCTGTCCTCTTAATTAAATCTTACAGCTATTTATATCCAATTCTTAATCTAAAAATCTTAACTTAAATATGCTTATGACTTAATTTTACTTCCTACTTATCGTCGTAAGCGTAGTGTGTGGTAATTTACCCTTACTTCAGCATTTTTGGTTATTATGTCAATTCTTACTTATGTTGAAATTTGATTCCTCGCGCCGTTAGGTCATTGAAATTTATTGTTTATATTATTGCGAATTTTAAGCAATACAAAAGTGACCGACATTAATTGTTGAGTCATTGAAACTTATTGTTTATATTAATTATTGGGAATTTTAAGCAATACAAATGTGACCGACCATTAATTGTGATAAATGTAACCAACACACTACAGAATGTCGAAGCTCCGATTCTACGTTCGGCTAATGAAACAAACGTACTTTAATAGTCACCGAAGTATGAAGGCACCATTACTTAATGTAGAGCATTTAAAGTCGGAAGCTGTCACAGTTTCGAGATTAATCAAAAATTTCATTTCTATTTGGGTTTCCCCTTCCCTGCTCCTATCCAACTAAATATTTTTTCAGATTGTAGGCATTATAATTGAACTTCTTTGTACCTGGTTTCAAGTCTAAAGCTGTTATTGTTTCTTAAATTAAGCGCATGAAAAATTTTACAATTGCAAATAAAAAGAAAGTATATGTTTTGTGACATCATTCCCTATGTCTTCGGAGTTGTATACGGATATATGCTTGGACTATCTTTCAAAAATATAGGTAATTTAAAGTTTATATTTAAATCTTGGTCCTTTATCAGCCGATCTTCCTGATTTTTAATAGCGTTCTGCTTAGAAATATTTCTGTTTGTTTAAGCCAAACGTTTTCCGTCCGACTTTATTTCGCTTATACAGACAGACAGGCGGACATGGCTAAGTTGACTTCCCTTTCTAAGGGGTTCCATAATAAACAGGGTAGCTTGCGAAAGCTGCTACAAAAACAAAAATAACTTTTTGATAAGATATTGCACATGTGCCACCGATGGTGGATGCCATTTGAATTACCGCATATGTATGTATTAAAGCAGTTCATGAAGTTTTGAAAATAATTGAACTCAAATGGCCCTGACTTGATTGATATTTTTCAAATAAACTCATAACAAATTTCTATCATACTAATGCTACACAGAAAAAACTGAGTTGTAGAATCAATAACAAATTTCAGAGAATCAGTAAATATTTTGTCTGGCTGAGGACCTACAACGAAAATTGTAAATTTAGACAAACAATTTTGCAAGAATTTTAGTTTCTGTTAAAAAATTTTGCTGAGCTGGTTAAATATTTTATTTGTCTAGGCGAAAATTTTGTTTGATTTAAAATCAAATAAAAATATTATTAGAGACTATTAAATAAATTGACTAAAAAAATAAATTATTTTGAACAAGTTTTTGTTTGAAAAATTTTTTTTTGTAGTTTTTTGTGTGTAATGATCAACACTTTAATACACACACGTTTGTAATTACTTGAAGAATATTGGGTTCCTTACACGAAGTTAAATTTACCTGAGGCAATTGTAGATGTCATTGTTTACATATACAAATTTACAAGGACTTGGAGCTGTAATGTTTTTAAGATCGAGAAAATCGTTACTTTGCTATTTTCATAAAATCTGTCGTGCATTTTAAAACTTTTACCTTTTAATTAAAATAAATATTGGGCCTTATTTAGTAAGCCGCAAGGTATAAAACAATTTAAAAAATTTTTGAATTTTCTTAAATTTATTTTTTTTTAGAAAATAATGCGAAATTCATTTGATATTCATACAGCCATTTATCTACACAAACTTTATCTGCAAGATTGCTATTGTGTAAGCTTGTATAAAAACTCAATTTTAATGGGGGTTTTCAGACAAGACTAATTTTTAATCCGCACAAAATTTTGTTCTTTAGTTTTCACACAAGACTAATTATGCTGGCATAAAACTGTGCACGTATACAAAGCTTTGTGTGTGTTAGTATTTTCTTTGCTTATTTCACGTTCATTAGTGTGTATGTGTTAGTTTTGTTCTGCTTGTGCGAGGTTGAAGCTGGTTGAAAAAATTATGCCACCCAAAACCACTCTCTTCACCGAAAAAGCCTACAAACTGCGATTTTATGCCAGAACAATTAGTCTTGTCTGAAAACCACCAATGACAACAAACAAGCACAACCTTAATATTAGTAATGAAAGCTTAATGGTCGTATTCAAAAAACATTTTAACTGATTTTGCATGAAAATTTCGTTTAAGAAACCTACGTTAAGTTTAAAACACTTTTTATTTCATGTTTAATTTGAAGATCTCTTCGTATTACATAAAATTTCTTATAATACAACCTCAACTCATATGGGATTACCCCATATTAATGAGGGGATTTAGAGATTCTAACAAGGATTTTCTTAGTAGCGGCAAGCGAAAAGCTAACTGTTCAGCACTAAGTCACTTTGTATATATTGCATATGTGAGATGCAGTGTATGGAATGTCAAATTTCTAGTATGAGAAATTATTGATTTAAGTCCTTCTTAAATGAGCCCATTTACCTACACTCTAAACCACTTTTGTTGAAAATTACGTCAATAATAGTAGGCAACACTTTACAGACTATTTTCGACCTAATATTAGACATGGAATTTTTTTCAACTTTTTGTTGATTTTTAAACAAAATGTGTTTAAATTTTTTACACATATTTTGTCTAATTTTGTCTAATTCTCCTTTGACTTAATTTTCAACGCTTTTTAAAAAAAAAACCATAAAATAAAAAGTTTGATTTTATTTTTTTTAAATTACTTCAATTCTTATTTTATAAATTTTTTAACTATTGCTCCTACATACATATATAGTATACTTACATATGTATATAAAACCATAAATAGTCCACATTTTGTTCCAAAACTTCCTGCTGATTACTTGTCAGTTCGTTGCAGTAAATATGTTGCAAATTACTTTCTGAGCATAACTGGGAGTCTTGGGAAAGCATGTAGAACCCTTTGTCATTATTTGTCAAATAGTGACAACTGAAAATGATCCAAGCGCCTCATCCAAGAAACAAGGCCAGTTGGTCTTCAAATTCCATCATTCTTAGTGCCGATATTAGGGCAAACACTATAAGATATACGCATTTGAATTGACCCTGCGTGTTTTTTACGTACCCTTTTTAATATCTGCTCAATCAGTGGCTGGCATATGAAGGCTTTTTCTTAGATTTTAAATATTTTCTCTCATTTTAAGTACAAACACTTAAACACATTGCTATAACCCTGCAAAAAATCTTGGACCACATGGTCCGTTTTAGCTGAATTGGACTAGTTACAACATGGTCCTTGTGTAATGCAGTCATGGACCATGTCATTGTCAAACAAGAACTTGTAGTTACTTAAGTGATATGCGTTCGTGTTTTAACGATTGCGTACCGAGTTGTCGTTGTTAGGATAGAGTAGTTTTGAAACTACTCCGACGTAATGCAAATCTGGGTTAAGTGGTCCGGCCCTAGGACATCATAATGTTAAAAAGACCATGTTTTTTACATGCATTTGGGTTAGTTTTGGAGTAATCCTACTCCTTTATGGACTAGTCCATACACGCATGTATGGACTAGTCCTGTTTTCTGCAGGAAAGTAATAAATGTTACCGACTACATACAAACAATAAATTACTATTCCCTACAAGAAATTTGTGACCGAAACTAACACTAAAACATTTTTTTTCGGTCATTTGTGACCAATATTTCTATCACATCTGAAGGTGCGACAGAGATGCAAGATTACACGTACACAAAGTTTCGGTCATTTTTTTCACATCGCCCTTAAGAAAATGATAGAAAATAATGACCGAATGACCGGTCATCTGTGTCGGTCATATGACCGGTCAAATGACTGTCACTGTTCTGGTAGGGTTATTAATTATAATATCCTTACACACTAGATATTATTATTTTTAATTCTGTAGAAAATCACGTGTTCTTTTATTTAATCGCATACACTTTTATGATTCTTCTTTCTTAACTGTTTATTTCATACATTTTAATAGTGCTTTTAGACAGATATGCTCAATATTTAACATTTTGATGTCTATAGACACATGTTGCTAGCTTTTAAGCATATATTGTTGTAAAATAAACACTTTTAACAGAAAAATATAACTTTTGTTTAAAATTACATAATTTATGTTTTTTTATTTCTAATAATATAAAAATCGACCTAATTTTAGGCATCAAGACTTTTTTCAACAATAAATTAGGTCATATATGATCGTAAATTTTTGAAAATGTCTTAGAGTGTAAAGAGGGTGCCAGGTCCGTCAAGCATTTATAATTACTAGATGACATTTCCAAAGAATCGTGTTGCTTAGTAGTGCAACACTAAGTGAGTAGTAAACTCCATCTAAAACTAAATATAACCATGAGACCAATGGTAAAAAGGTACCGTTAGGGAAATAACTCTGAATAGAGAGTTAAATAGTACGTGATACTGCTCTGAAGTTAAGCCTGATTAACCTGAATATCGATTATCCAAAATTCATCATAATGACTTTAATCAAAGACTATAGTCTTTGCTTTAATATTTGTAATATTATAATAATGGCGTCCATTTTTTTTTATCGAGGACATTGTAATCTAATAATATTTAGAATAAATATTTATCATTTAATCATTATGTATTAGTTTATTCAAATAATTTTGCCTGCAATTTTATATGAAATAAATGCTTATGATCTGATACAGTATTGATAGATATATTATATACATATGTATAGAGGTTAAATATATATATATTTTTACACACAACAAATATACCAAGTTATCTTTTCTTAAATCAAACTGTAGAGTTGTCAAAAGTATGGTGAGTATGGATTTTCTTAAACCAAGCATAGAAAAAAACAACAAATTCTGAAAATCGCTTATACAGTTGTTGTTCATTTTCCCATCCCTGAGCTAAGCATATCTCGCAATGAAAAGAAGACATAAAATAAAAAACAAAAGTATTTGATCAACTTGTGGTTAACTGCAATATGATATTGATAATTTGTACAAACAAGTATTTTGACGTGTGGCATTAATTTGTTTTCTTGTTTAAATTTTGCATCTTTAGCCGACGGACTTAAAATAGAAAACAATAAAAGATTATTTGATTGTTGGCATATCGGGTGGTAAACACACTTTCCGTGAAATTCTTTTCAGATTGAACCTTTTATTTAAAGTACAAATATAATTTTTATCTATTGTAATTTATTGTAAAGAAAAAGTATTTTTTTAAATATTAAATCCGAATTTATTCAACCACATAGTTTTAAAAAAAGAGTGGAATTTATCGTTGTCTCAGAGTTATATCAATTATTGAATTTCCGCATTTTTTTTTTTTTTTTGAGAAATTGCGTTTTCTATTTCCAAAAATAATAATAATTAATTAATAATAATAGATATAGTGCTCAAAATCATGCAAAGACTTATTTGAAAACATCGAAAATAGTGGAAAGAGTTTTTAAAGTTTATTTGATCTCGGAAAAAAATATAAAATTTTGTCGTACACGCTTCCATAAATTTTTACGGTCATATATTAATAATAATTAAAGTAGGTTTATTAAGCACTTATTTGGCAATGGCAATAGAGCAAAATGAATGATTTAATTCACAACCTTTTGTACGTGTTGTGTCGTCAGAGTCTAAAAAATGTTTTTAGTATTTTGTATCAAAATAGTTCTTCAAAGGTGTACAACATTATGACTACGTTTTTCCAATGTCGTAGATTGTATTACTATCAGATAATTTTTGTAGTCGTCATTGCGTTTTTAAGAAAAATGATATATTGCAGGATCTTAAGACCTTCCCAGCAAAAACTTCGCTTACAAACTTTTTTGTAATGACCTCCTTAATTCATTATTTTGTAGCCTTAAATGCTACTTTTCTTCTATTTGTTATATAATTTATAATGACTTATTAAAAGCACGTTATTATTATAAATCAAGTCTATTCGGATAACTTCAACAAATCAAGCAGAACAAAACTTGTTGTTTTAATATGTTATTTTACCTTTAAAAACAAAGTGTCTCCTTGGCCTAGAGGAAGCGCTCTGATGCTTGATTGCGGAAAGTCCCTGGTTTGAATCTCATCTACGATAATTTGTAAATTAAAAATATTAAGTTTATAAAATAATATATAAAAAAGTCTTCTTTTTATTTTAAAAATATTTGCGACTACTTATTTTTTAAATTAAATTATTAAAAATAAAAGTACTTAAATTTTGGGGTATGACTATCAAAATAATATCGCATTCGTTTTAGGACATCGCGAACAAAAATAAGTAATTTTTACAGTCGAATTGTAAGTAGTGCTTAACGATAATTCTACTTATTTTCTAAGTAAAGTTTTTGCTGGGTAGGAAAGTTTTTTATTTAAAAAACCATAAAAATTATCTACTTCAAGCCCAGCACAATATAATTTTATTAAAAAATATGCGGCTCGAGCAAAACTTAGCTAGATCAGATGGCTGGATGTACAAAAAGGCAAATGTGAAAGGTACATAAGTTTCGACGCAGACGAATATAGCGCTCTGTCTTGTTTTTTTTTCATTTATTTTTATGGAGCAGGATCCCAGAAATTTAAAAATTTCCCTTTTTTCCGGGAAATAAAAATTCGCAGGAATTTAAAAACCTTAGGTGTGAGCCGTGAATAAAAGAAAGAGCGAACCTCGAGTTTTGCTGTTCGTGTGAACATGGAATAACCATAGCTGATAATTTTGATTCAATATCGCAAAATTTTAAAACAAAAATCGTCAAAACAACTTTTAAAAATCGTCAATCCTTAAATGTATGTTTTTTCTTAAATTTTTTTACTTAATATGTATTAAAAAAAAAGCTTGGGATACAAATTTACATTACTTTCGAATAATTTATTTTACAGGTGTAATTTTTGAGAGATTCTCTTTAAACTATTTCTAACCATTGTTATATAAAAAAATATTTTAACTAAAATCCTTTTTCAATAGCTTTATACAAATAAATAGTGGCTAATATATATTTTTCTTAAATGAAAAAATCTTTTTCTGCTTCTGATTTTCTTTTCAGAAAGCCGCAAATTTGTAATTTTCCAAAAATGACGACAAATCGTCAAATCTGGCACCAGACAGTTAACTATTATAGCAATACATTAAAAATTTTCTGTTCGGCAATTCGACGTGAAACGGCCTAAAACGAGGATAAATCTCATAAGGTTCATTCGTTTACTTTTCCAGTAAAATCCAGTAACTTAGCAAATACTGAGTAATTTTACGAAATTTCTCTCAACTAATATTTTTAAAGTAAAAAGTACGCGAACGGAAAATTTTTACACAAAATTAACTACTCAAAACAGCTGATAGATTTAAATGTATTGCAATTACTTGATTGCTCATAAAACAGGAATTAAATATTGAGTTTTGCGAGTGGGGTTAACTTGGTTTTGGGGTTAAAGTCTACTACGTTCACCACCACAAACATTGGGCTTGTTCCCTATGCCAAAATATTTTTCCAGAAATGCTACCTTTACTGTGACCACACGAATATATGGACACCCAGCCAGACAGATATGCTTAAATTGGCTAAAGAAGTGATTCTGAGTCTGTCGGTATAATATAAGTTGAGTCTCAGACTATTCTTTTTGTGTTTTTAATGGAGCAATACATACTGCTAGGAAAAGGCTTAGCGTTAATAAAAAATCACGAATATTTAATTTTGGGTATTGACTTTTGGAAAAAACTTTTTTTTTCGAAATTGCTTAAGCTTTTATACAATGGTGTGTATATTCTTAAATGTCTTCGAAACTCATCATCCGTATAGGTCGGGACCGTGTCATGCAAGTAGCCTTTAACAGCATTGCGTAATACTCTTCCCTTTATCAAACACAAGTTAAGGGTGAAAAAATCTAGGCTCTTTTTTAACATTTTAAACAAAATTATATCATCTTCATCTTCGCTTTCAGATGACGACTCTATTAGGTGCAACACTGCGATTTGCAAAACATAGGCATGTCTGGTTACATTTACTCTTTCCCCTAAACTTGAGGCATTAGCTATATCTCTTAGCTGTTCCATTGTTTCGCCTGTGAACATTAAATTACTTTTATACCACTTTAATTTTTCTCGTCGTTCAATTTTCTAGCTGTTTGTTTTTTCACTTTTTTTTGTTTACATCAGCAAACATATGTTTTATTTTACTAGAAATTCTTTCTAGTAAAATTTTGTCTAGTAAATACTTTTAAATACTCAGTAAGACAACTGTCACTTCGCGCTCTCAATTTTTGTTCTCATTTACTGGATTTTGTGTTAACTAACGCAATCCAGTAAAAATATTAAAAAATTTTTAAAAACTTTGAGTAAACGAACGAACTTTTAAATATATCTCTAATGAGAGTACAAATAATCGAAACATAAAGAAATTGGTACATATTTAATTATTATCATTTTGTTATTTTAAAGTAAATATGTATTAAATAAAGTGCTTTCCAATGATTTTAATGCCACACCCAACACTTTTATTAAGAGGCTTTGTTTTAGGAAAAACTTCTTTTGTATAAACTAAATGTCAAATACGGCCAAAAAAATCTAAACCAGTTAAAAATAGTACTAAATAATTGCGTTCTTTCCTCTTAATATTAACAGAAATAAGATTTTAAAGATCATTATGAGCAGAATTCCTGTTTTTTTGGATCTTTCTATGGCTTAGTGTTAAAAACGTATCATCTTTGGGAACTTTATACATTTTTAAATGACAACTTTAAAATGTCATAGTATTAATTAGGAAAATTGAATAATTTGTCACGCCCGTCCCAATGAAGCTGTTCGAACATCCTTCTATTAAAAGTACTTAATTTTTTTTTCTTTTTTGCAAATTATTTTTTATTATAAATATTTTTTAATTTTTAACTTATAAATAGTTTAATATTTTTTTTTTTTTGAAATTGAAATTATAATTTTATCAAATAATTAATACTTTACTATGAATAACAAATATGCCTGCACTTTTTTTAGCTCGATATATTAATTTTCTTATTTATTTACATTTTCGTTTGTAAATGTTTTGCGCACACAGTTGAAATTTAAGGCATTCAACACGGAAATGCGTTTTAAAAAGATTTCTGTGAAAGCGTAAATGCAGTTTTAAAAGTAAAAATAAAAATGGTTCAGTCTAACTTGAAACTCAATACTGTTTTACCAGAATTTATCGTAAATGAAATATATAAATAATAAAATGTTTATTATTAACAACTTAATTTAGTTTAGTTTCAAAAATATTCAATATACATACATTTGTTTTTGCATAAGAAATATTTAAAAGAATTTTAATATTTGATTTACATCTCGTAACGTAATTAAAGTATGTGGATGAGAATTATAAATGCTGAGATTGATTGAAATATTTACACTATTTATTGTTCACTTTGTATTTACAGATGCAATTTTTTTCTATATTTTTTATTAAATTAAACGCCATATTTAATCCCGTAGTCCTGATAGTGACCAACATGAGATCTGTAATGGGACAAGTTGCTGAAATTGCCCAAATTGCCTAAATTCCCGCTCAAGTGATGATGGTGGTGATGATGATGTGAACTTATGAGAGCAGCAGCGGCGACATTTGTAGGCACTGCAGATGATATTGGAGGGGCTGGGGAACTTGCAGATTGTATGCTGCCCGTAGGACTGCCAGTATCCATTTGGCATGATTGATTTTGTTCGAATATCATGTCTCTAAAGCCCAGCGATGTTTGACCGGGTACCACAGATGAAGGACTACTAGTAACAACCGAATGATTATTACTGTTATGATGATGATTATTATTGGTATTGTTGGAATTCGTGGGAGTAGTGTTATTGCCATTGTTGTTGATGGGCTCAGAAGGAGGTGTTTCTGGTGTATACCAACCACCATGTGCGGGCCCATGAGGTGTGGTAATGTTAGTTGGAGAGTTACCCGAAGACGTAGTCGTTGTGGTTCCGGAACTTATGCCACCTAGTTGAACACCATTGTGGCTGATTCCTCCAGGAGTTAGTGGATGACCATGGCTGGGTACGTGATGGTGGTGATGATGTCTTAACTGCTGTGCATGATGAGCAGCGGCCGCATGGTGAGCATGCATTTGTGTTGAGGCTGCTACGGATATATTATCTTCATTTAAGGCATGATGATAAGGATAAGCTGAATGATGTAATCTTGGATTGTAGACATTCATAAGAGAATCAACCGTAAATCCGGGGTGGTCTACAGCTCCGGATGTCAAGTGATTCATCTGAGCTAAACTATCATGGCAGGAGTTTAACATAGCCGCCGTACTTAGACCTGCGGCTACCGAGTCTTTACCACTTAAACAACCCAAGTCCATGCTTAAAGGTTCCTTTTTAAAGTGATGAGCATGTGCCATGTGTTTTGCATCAATTATGCTACCATTTGCCGTCATTAACTTTAACGGTTTCATTTCGGCCAATTTTTCATTCATCATCACTTGACGTTTCATGGCCTCTTCCTTTTCACGCATCACATCTTTTTTCTTAAAACGACGTCTTCTACGCAAGAAGGAACCATTGTCAAACATATTGTAAGAATCTGGGTCCAAAGTCCAATAGGAACCTTTGCCTGGCTTTTTGTCGTCACGAGCCACCTTAACAAAGCACTCATTTAGACTAAGATTGTGGCGTATTGAATTCTGCCAGCCTTGTTTATTGTCACGATAGTAGGGAAAACGCTCCATGATATATTGATAAATGCCATTTAGAGTGACTTTCTTGTCGCTTGAGTTTTGTATGGCCATAGCGATGAGGGCAATGTAGGAATAAGGTGGTTTGACGATTTCCTTATTTTGATGAGGAGCTCCTAGGCCGTAGGCGGAAGCCGGATAAGAGTAACGGGAATACTGATCATAAGCATAATGAGCGGCTGCTGTAGTCATTGCGCCGGCGGCAGTTGCTGAGGTGGGATAGCCGGCGGTTTGCGCGTAATGGCGTGAAAATGTATTTTGATCGGTGAAAAGAGTATGCATGATTGACGGCTTAAATTAAGTATTTTTGAATTCGTTTTAGTGAAACTTTTTTACTGGAAAAAAATGTGTCGGTTAAGCGCACAAATATTAATTAAACATTTTTAGTTGTATTTTCAATAGATATTGGGGCATATTTTTCCCCCTAAGATTATTTTGCTTTTAATTTTTCTTTTTTAAATTTCCATAGTATTTTTTATGATTAAATTTTTGCTCTTTTTTTCTTTATAAGTCAACACAACAAAGTAACAGTAGATTTAATTTTGCTATGAGGAAAATTTTCAAGTTTAAATAAATATTTATTTGTTTATTTTTATAGCTGATTGGTATAATTTTTTAAGGGTAAAATAAAGAAAATATGTTTTGGCTTTTTTTAATTATTTCTTATTTTACTCATTTTTTGTTTGTTTATATTTGTTAAACGATGCGTTTAAACAAGTAACACGTCAGATACTAAATCTGTGACTGAAACAACATTCGACATGAGTCAGTACGGATACATGAAAATCTCTACAATCACCCGCACTTTTGTAATAAAACGTTTCAAAAAATACACACACTAACATAAATGGAACCATGTAGGCAATACGCAAGTAAATCTAAATTACCACTACATTTAAATGCTGTACGGATATGGATGTAGCCAGACTTCAGCATACAAATCCATATAAATCTTTATATACTTTAGCAAGAGTATGCAAGTGTATGTGTTCAAGCAGCAAGTTTGAGTGTTAAATGTTGTTGTTTTCATAGCACAATTTCACCACCACCATACAAAAACAATTCACCGGATTAGTTTAGTCAACTATTTGAATTGTTTGTGGTTCGAAATGTTCTATTTTGCAGTTAGAGCAAGAACGAGAGAGCCAGTATTTGTTGTTTTTACTCCCTTAATGAACACATATACCACCTTTCCATTTAAAAAATATATAAAACCGAGCTATTTATGTACATCTGAATGTAAATATCTCTGTTTCCGTATACATATAATATATACCTATGTATATAAAAACATGGACGCCATTCATAATATTTGTCATCGTCTATCTGTTATATCAAACCTGATTATTTTTTGGTATCTTTTGACGGAATTCCCGCCTTTCTCATGTCTACTTTCTAATACTGAAATGTTCATACGTACTCATGTATGTAAAAATGAATGTGTTTGTACAATTGCAAGTGTATAAAAAAATAAACACGAACGTACCTATGTATTTAACTTGGCAAGTACTAAGTAATCAAAGAAGAAAAATATTTTACTAAATTCTTACTCAGCTATGAAAACAACTGAAGTTTTTTATTTTTAACCTTTTAAAAATTGTTTTGTAACAGAAGCTTCCCTTACGCTCAAATAATCTGTGTATTTTTTTTTTTGTTATTGACGTCGTTATTATTGTTATTGGTGCTGACTTTGTTGTTCCATAGTTAACATGTTTGTTGCTATAACTTTAAGGCGTAAAGACGCTTCGTATAAACCAGCACTGACCACCTCTGTTTTCATTGGCCATAGGTGTGTGTACTTCTGTTGTTTTGTAGTATTAGTTATTCAAATTAGTCCGCACGTTAGGGTTACCTTAGAGGTGTTTTTTTAGGAGGGAAGGTTTTTTGCCGTAGCAAAATGGTAAATAAATTAGCTTTTGGATTTTTTTTTTTTGAGATTATGTCCTGAAATATGAAATTAAGGACTATTAACCCATATTGAGGTCGTTAGTCAACTAAGTGGACAAAACATCCTATTTTACATTTTTGGTAACCTTTGACCTATTTTGAGATTACGAGTCTAGGTATATGAACTTAAGGCCTATTGTCTGTATCTCAGAGCATCTCACAGACCTCTTTTAGTAACTTTTGGGCAACATTTTTTTGACAACCACTGAGGCGTCGGCTAACGTGTAAGCAGCGAAACCTTCCCTCAGACTAAAAGGCTAGAGTTGGGCTTGTGAACGGATTGTCACCGAAGAATGCAGGCCGAACATTACCGCCACCCAGGAAATATGATAGAAAGGACACGGCTGTCATTGAAGTAAGCACCTGTTCGTATGCGGTATTATTGTGAAAAAGCTAGTACGTCACCCGGCTGCCGGTTCCATATCAGTGATCGAATGGCAGGCAACGATCCGCACTAAGGCCAAGTTTTTCTTCCTTAGCCTGACTTGTGTTTATGACTCGACGAAAGACGGAGACGGGCGCCAGGAGTAAACTTACGACCGCTGGCCTGGCCATGACATTAAAATTTTTCCTGGAGATTTAAATGGGAAAATAGGCAGGGAGAGCGGAAACTTCAGTCTTTTTGACGAATCTTCGTCTAACAGAATGGAGCTGATCGGTGTCACCGCCTCTAAAAATATGGTTTTTAGCAGCACCATAAGACAATGTTGCTGTCACCTGAAGGCAAACAAAAATCAGATCGATTTTGTTGTGATAGACGGAAAACATTCCCTCGACGTGTTGGACGTCCGGATTTTCCGAACTATGAAAATAGATTCGGATCACTACATTGTAGCAAAAGACGAACGCACTTGAAAAAGTGCCGCTATGTACCTATGTAGATTTACAAAGAGAAAGCTAGAAGTATCGAAGCTGCATTAAGAGCTGACAGTCTCAGCCAACTGCACGAAGTTATCCCAACTCCTTCTATTAAACTCTCCTCTTCTTCGCGGTATTAGCGGGCAACATACCAAGAACTGCATGACAGAAGCTGGCGGAAAAGAGATTATTTAAAAAAAAACGGCCTGAAACTAATGACGACGAGTATAACGCCATCACAGAAGCTAAAAATGTTGCATATGAGGTGACATTCACACATATGGCAACTCAAGGTATATTGAAACATACTGAAAAGCGAGGAGAACCGCCTCTTCCAAACGGCATTGTGAGGAGATTGAACACAGGAAAAACGCCAGCACCAGAACCGAGTGTGCCAACCATCGCAAAATAAGACATTTGTCCATCGCATTTTTGTTCCAATCCGGTTTATTGTGCGACTCATTCAGGATAGCTTCAGGGCGGAGCAAAATCAACCTAATCTTTAGTATGTCTGCGTATAGCACCCCAGCCAAACTTTTACGTCTCTGTCGAATGACACTCAGTGACACCAGATCTTAAGTAAAAATAGGTAGAAACCTCTCCGAAATATTAAACACCACCAAAAGTCTTCGACAGGGTTGATGTAAACAAATTTGGAAAAATCAGAGGTTGAAAAAGCAGGCAAAATAAATCCCATCCTAATTGCATATGCGGAAATCATTTATATCGTTAAAAGAATGAAAAAAGGGATAACCGATGTTTTTTTTTAAATTGAAAAGGTATTGACAAAGATGGGTCTGATGATGAACGAGGACAAGACTGAACTTATGTTTACTACTGGTAGGCAAACATCGCGACGGCGGAAGGGTAACTTTGCGAAAGCCGGCAGTTGCAATGTCGACACTGTGAAAGGGTTTATATACTTCGGCTCTACCACCAAAAGAAATCATAATAATAGTATTGAGCAAAGCAAAGGATAGTGCTGGCAAGTCGATGCTACTTTAGGCTTCGCCGAAAGTTTAAAACTAGAGCCCTCTTTTGAAGAGCTAATATAACATTGTACAACACGCTTATATTACCCGTACTTTTTTATAGCGGTAAAACATGGGTGCTTGCAAAAGCTAACGAAGATTTGCTGGGTCTTTTTGAAAGAAAAATCCTACACAAAATCTTTATTTCGACTTGTGTTTTTGCGAGCTGTATGAGCTATACCCCGGCAAGTGCATTAAAACACAGCTTTTACGCTGGCTGGACAATGTTGGTCAAATGGGCACAAATTCTTAGGCTAACAAGGCGTTGTACGACAGTTACTTTAGAAATCGCAGACAGGGAAGACCGATACTTCGGTGGAATAGAAACCTTAAGTTCCTATGCATTAAGTGTCGATAGTAATAACAGGCTTCTAGAATATAAATGGACAATGCTAAATTTTAAGCAAACGTAAGTGATTACATTTTGAAGGCCTTACCATAAATAGGCTTTTCGTCATGCATGCTCTGAAAAAAAAGAAACAAATAAAACTGTTAACAAAACTGTAACTCATTCTTCAACACAATCATGTACACGATACAATCAGGTCGTAGCAACAGGAGAATATAGTTTAGACTCTCTTATATTTTTTCTGTTTTTATATGGAGTTTGGCACACTAAGGCTTGCAATTTTCTTTTTTATCACCTGGAAGGCGTCGAACTCCACATAAAAAATAAGAGAGGTTAAAACTATACCTCTCATTGCTACGGCCTGATGAGTGATCTGGCCATAAATACAATTATAAAATACATAAATTAGTTGTTAACACTTATTCCTTTCATAGTTTTCGTTCGTTGGTAACTCTATTCTAAAATTAATGATGGCGTTAACTCCTTCATCTTTTCAATATAAACATCTGGTTATTATTGTCTCTCTTGGCGCTGTTTGCAAAGTTCTCAATTTAATGTTGGCTTTATAGCAGTGATAGGCACACTAATACTATCGCATTTGTTCTTGTATATGTGCAGTTTCAGATATTAATTCTATATTGTTGTTAGTGTAATTGAACAAACAAGCGGTAATCGACTGCTTTGTTTGAAAACTCATCTGAGACTGACTAAAATTTTCTAATGCTTTGTATACGTGTAGTTAAGATAAAAGAGGGAATTTGCGCGGCAAAGCAAAATGCCCAACTAGGCTTTATAGAACAAAACAAAAATATGGTAGCAGGCACTATCAGCAAGGGGGCAAACGGACTTTTGCCTTTCTGGAGGGATTTATTGTTTTTGTCAAGTTTAGTTTGTGTACAGGTTTTCGATTCTACGCTGCTGCATCCATCATTGGGCGTGAAAGAGATACTAGATTCAATTAATGAATGTCTGCCTGCCAGCAGGTTTGGTTATGGTGTGGTTATACATAGTTTAAAGTAAATCGGGACTGAGTATGGTGCAAATGTAGATAACTTATCGGTTTAGTTTTGTGCTGAAAATTTAGTCACTTACTTTTTTGATTTTTTATTTTATTTTTATTTTATAGGTACTAATCACAACTATTTTTTTATAGAAGAAACTTTAAACCTTATTCTTGCTTTTTGTGTATAATATATTTATATTCCAAATTAATATTTTTTAAGCAAACGCTTCAATTTGGCTCTATAATTAATAATTTTTTAAAATGAAGGTGTGTACTTATGTATTTAAAAATTTAAAGTTTAAAGTCAAAGCAAAGAAATCTTACTTTAACTACAAAAATTTTAAAAATTTTTAATACTAAATCAACTATTAGATATATTTTATTTTAAAACAGTTATAAGTTACATATCAAATTCTTAAAAAAATATTTATTGTTTAAGGTTCAACACTTTCATGCATAAATTTACCCTTTTTTACTAACCCTTTTAACTCTTTTTATAATTATTTTCAGCTGCGGAAGTAGTAGAGAAAAAAACAAACATCTATATATATCTGCTTCAAAATCGAACATATGTATTGAAATACAGTACTTTCAGAGCAAACATTTACTTTTTAAACTTAATTTGAAATTCAATTCATTTTTTGCACTGAATAAAAACCCCTGTTTATGGAATTGAAAACACTTGACCTACATACAAACAAAGTGGCAGTTAGCCACCCACCCATAAGCAAACTTCAGTTCAATCAAACAAAAATTTAACATTTCAATAAAAAAAGTAATATATATTTAATTTTTAAGTAAATATTTTAATATCATTATACATTAAATATTATTATAACCTTTTTTGATCAACAAAAGATTAAGTCGAAAATAAATTTTCAATATCTACTGCTAGACAGTTCGAATTACAAACTGACAGACAGCAAATGTGTTTTTAAGTATAAAATTATTTTCAGTATGTGTGTATCACATATACATGTACTAAGATATGTTTTCATATGGTTGTGTGTGTTTATGTATTTGAAATAGCAATAAAAACAAGTAAGAGCGCTATATTCGGCTGTGCCGAATCTTATATACCCTTCACATTGGTCTTTAAATATACCCAGCCGAGTAATTTTGTACTGCAAATAATATAATAAAAAACCTTGTGCGAGTTTTAAAGTTCATAGAAAAAATAACAAAATTTTAACGTTCGTATGAATAATAGAAATAGATGAAGAAGATTTGAGGTCGAGAGTTTTAAAAGTTTTCGACATTATTCATATTTAAAGGTTAATAAAACTTGTTAAATGTTCTAGTCCCCCTGCTCTTCTCCAACTTTTTCTCCAAAATGTATGAATTATTTGATTATTACTTTTTGTAGAATATTCGAAGTCGATAGCTGTAATAGTTTCCAGAAGAAGCGTATGGAAAATTTTATAAAAATTGTTAATTTGTATGGGAGCTACCCCTTCTTCACCCCCCCATCCGAAATTTTTTTTCTTTAAAGCGTAGGCCTTGTGTTCCAATTACTTTTTGTAGAACATTTGATGTGGATATCTGTTATAGTTTCCGAGATATAGCGTATCGAATATTTCATAAAAATTGTTAAATTGTATGGGAGCTACCCCTTTTTTTGCCCCCACTCAAAAAAATGTTTCTTTAAAGCGTAGGCATTCTCGCCCATTTACTCTTTGTAGAACATTTGATTTCGATATCTTTTATAGTTTCCGAGATATAGCGTATCGAATTTTATAATAATTGTCGATTTGTATGGGAGCTACCCCTTTTTTGCCCCCACTCAAAAAATTTTTTCTTTATAGCGTAGGCCTTCTTGCCCAATTACTTTTTGTAGAACATTTCATTTCGATATCTGTTATAGTTTTCGAGATATAGCGTATCGAATATTTTATAATAATTGTCGATTTGTATGGGAGCTACCCCTTTTTTGCCCCCACTCAAAAAATTTTTTCTTTAAAGTGTAGATGTTTGCGTACAATCACTTTTTGTAGAACATTTTAAGTCGATATCTGTTATAGTTTCCGAGATATAGCGTATCGAATATTTTATAACAATTGTCGATTTGTATGGGAGCTACCTCTTTTTTTGCCCCCACTCAAAAAATTTTTTCTTTTGAGTGTAGATCTTTGCGTACAATCACTTTTTGTAGAACATTTTAAGTCGATATCTGTTATAGTTTCCGAGATATAGCGTATCGAATATTTTATAACAATTGTCGATTTGTATGGGAGCTACCCCTTTTTTGCCCCCACTCAAAAAAATTTTTCTGTAAAGTGTAGATCTTTGCGTACAATTACTTTTTGTTGAACATTTTAAGTCGATAGCTGTTATAGTTTACGAGATATAGCGCATAAAATATTTTACCACATTTGTGCAATTGTAGGAAAAATACCCCTTCCCCTGGTCCTATCTTTTCCATTAATTAGGTCCTTTCTTTAGGAGTATCCGTGCCAAGTTTTGTGGCAAGAGTGACTATACTTACTGAGATATATAGGGATATATGCACGGATTTTGTCCTAAAAAAAATGGGTTACTCTGGGTTTTCGCTTATATCTCGGTCAATAGTGAACCGATTTTGCTGATTTTAAATAGCGATTGTTAGCGGGATATTTCTGATAGTTTGACACCATTAACTGGTCTGTATCTTTTTATTTGACTCCGGAAACTTGATTTTAACAGACGGACAGATGGACAGACGGACAACGCTAAATCGGCTTCCCTATCTATAAGGATCCAGAATATATATACTTTATGGGGTCGCAAATGAATAATAAAGAAATTACAAACGGAATGACAAAGTGATATATACCCTATCACTATGTGAAGGGTATAAAAATAAACGTTTAATAAAAACGTAGGAAATAATTTTTTTGCTAATATTGTTTTAGGACATGCTTGCGATAATATATGAATAAAGGAGTGAATAACAAACGACATCCTAATGTCGTCCTGTCCTGTTTTCTGCATTTAAGTTAATTTTTTTTGGTATTCCTTTAGCAACTTATTTTTTATTTAACATTCCAGATGCAGTTAAAAATTTATTAAATACAATTGCCTTTTATTAATTAAAAATCTTAAGCAAAGAAGGCTGTCTGGTATCCTGAAAGTTAAAGCGGCCAGATTTTAAAAGAGCTGCAGGGTATTTCTTGGAAGTTGAAACTAATACCGCGTTAAAATAGTTGTGTGCTAGTTGCAGCAAGTTTGTTTTAAAAGCAATAGTATTGTACTAGTAAAAATAAAGCAAAACTAACAAAAAAATAAATATCGACTGTACTGAGTAATAAGTGTAAGAAAATTAAATACAGGTATAAGGCTAAAAATGAAAAAAAAAACAAAAAACTAGTATTTTAACTAGAATAAAACTACATGCAACTATGACAACCTAATGTTAAAATCGATAGTTTGATGTATGAAAAAAAGAGGGAATATGCAACTAGTCTAAATACATATACATACATATGTTACTACATACTAGTTATTTTATCTGTAGCGTATTACAGCTCACAGACACAGGTCCGTCAAGGGGAATTAAAAATCAGTAAAGTCAGAACGTTAGGAGAGAAAGAAAGCAAATCAAGCATACAACTAAACTTTATATATACCATTGTTTTTATTAAAAATGAAACAAACCTACTAAAATTAATTGTCTGGTATGGTGTTTAATTAATTTTATTCAAAAATAATTTTAAGAACGAAATTATTTATAAAACATCTTAACAAAACTTATAGGGGAATATTCACATTTATAAACAATTTATAAATTTAAAAAAGATTTCAAATACTGAATTTGTATTCAAAAATTCGTTTAAAAAGTTTATTTTATATTATATTTTATATACATATATTAAGAAGTATTTATAACCATTGAGAATAAAATATTACTCATACGCTAACAGGGTTAGTATCATTGAAGCCACATATAAGCTGTTTAATGAAAATACATATTAGTTTTAATTTACATTGCACTATATAAGAGGTATTTACAAAAGATGTAATAAAATTAAAATATGCCAAATTTAATTTTTATTGTGGTCAAATCTATAAAAATTCAGAGTAAAATTAACATGCTTTTTGGATTATAAAAATATCAACCTTTTTTTTTTCTTCTCATATTTTTATTATTAAATCTTCGCTAACACGAACTAAAAATAAGTATTCAAATCTTAAAACTATGTAGCTGATATTAGTCCAGTCAGTACCAGACCAAAATTTAAGTTCTCATAATAAAGTTAATTAATTTAAATGGTTTCATGTAAGTGCAGTAGTATCCCTTCTTTTCAGACGAGAGTGTCCACTATGCTGCAAGATGTTTCGAGCGATCGGATTTGGATGAGTTTCCAGCTTATTTAAAAACTTGTCCACATAGCTTCAGATATCGCATTTAACACGTGGGACTTGTAGATCCTTGCGTAAGTTGCTGTTTTTTATATTTGTGGTATTATGTTTAGTTGACCTATTCGATGAACTCTAAGTTATATATTAAGTAAAACAAGCTTGAGGTCTGTTGTTGCTGTTTTTGATATATAAAGGAACACCAGGTTTCATTCGTAGGATTTTGTTTTGACGGCGTTGAATTGTTTCGGTCTTGGTATATTTAATATTTATTTGCTTTACACAGCAGATATGCCCACAGACAATCTTACTCATATGTATGTCAACTTTTGCTGCATCGCCGCCTCACATGAAAGTCACACATATGTGGATGCGAAGTTGATACAAATGAAATTTAAAACGGCCTAAATCCACTGGTTAATTGGTAGAAACTCTGTGCTAAGTCTTGATTGTAAACTTTTACTCTACAGCTCAATTTTGAAACCAATTTGGGATAAAATTATGGGGCACTGCTTCCGCCTCCAACATAGAAAAAATTCAACGCTGTCAAAATAAAATCCTAAAAATGATAACTGGTGTCCTTGGTATATTAAAAACAGCAACATCCACAAGGATCTAGGAGTTCCACTTGTAAAATGCGAAATCCTAAACTATGTGGACAAGTATATACATAAATAAGCTAGAAACACATCCAAATCCGCTCGCTCGAAGCATCCTGCAACATAGTGGACACACCTGCCTAAAAAGAAGGGATACTATTGCTCTTAGATGAAACCTTTTAAATTAATTTATTTTATTGTGAGAACTTTATTTTTAGTCTGGTACTGACTGGACTAATATTAAACAACCTTAGTTTTAAGATTTGAATATTTATTGTTAGTTCGCTTAAGCGAAGATTCAATAATAAAAATATGACAAAAAAAAGTTTTGTGGCAAGAGTGATTATATATAATGAGATATATAGAGATATATGCACGGATTTTGTTCTAAAAAATTGGTTATTTTTAGTTCTTACAAGGATATTTTTGATTGTTGAATATCAAAACGTTTTCTGTGCGACTTTATTTGAGTCCGGAAACTTGATTTCAACAAACCCACAGACGGGCAGATGGATTTCCGTATCTATAAGGATCCAAAATATATATATGTATTGTGTCCACAGTGAATATAGTAGAAATAACAAAGGGAATGACAAACTGATATATGTGTACCCTTTTCACTATGTGAAGGGTATAATTAGGAGAAATAATAAACTTGATTTTGCGGACTCTCGAAGATACCAAATAAATTAAAACACTTTTAAAATCATTGTGAGCAAAAATATCAAACATTTTTATTATTTTGAATCATACGAACAATTCCATAAAAACTATTATTTATTTATTTAAACACAATTGAAATTTCGTGCTAATGTTGTCAGCCAAAAGAGAAAAAAATTAATTTTTATAACATGCGATAATTTACCGCCCAGGGGTCGATATATGGTGAAAAATATACATGTGAAGCAATCTGTTTTTGTAATAAATAAATTTGCATTATTTAAACTCATAATATTTAAGTCTAATTATAGTATTAATATTTCAAATTAATATCTTTCGAAAAATTATCTACACATACAACTGGCTCTTATTTGTTTTTTTTTCAACTTACTTTAGGCGCTTTACTTTGACTTAACCATAACAAAAACCAAACATATTTAAAAAACCAACAAATAAATATTATTGCAAAAACTGTGTTAAGAAATATTCAAAAAACAAATTGAAATTATTTGAGAAAATATTTACTTTAAAAGCAAAGCAGTAGACATTCTAAAAACAATTTGAAAAATACTACTGTCATTCTATATCCCTCTTGTCTTCCTCCAAACTTTTACAAAGTGTATTTGTGTGTTTGTGCAAAATATATTTAACTCAATGAAAAAAGGAATTCACGCACATAAATATATAAAGTATACATAAATGTTAGTACTATTTCAAAAAAAAAATATAGTAAAAACATTTAAGACACACATACATATTATAATGGGGGTTTCAAAAAGGTCTTGACAATTTTTTTTTATTAAAACGCAAACCATTTGAGATACCAAAACTTTATCATCGATGTTGGCAAAGTTGGCTTTGAGTTTTCCGACGCCGGCTTTATTAAAAAAACTTAAGCACTAATCATACATGTACAATTTTGAATAAATTCCAAATTAACTTCTTGATTTTAGAATGTATTATTTCTTCCTCTATAAACAAAATTGTAAAATCAGATACACAATTTTATTAGATTTCTGAAAAAACTTATTTGGAAAAAAATGCCTACTTTTTTCAGTAAAAAATTGCTATTGAGCAAAACAATTTTTTGATTTTTCGTTTATTTTGTTTGACATATAAATTAGATAACAATTTTATTATGATCCTATTGCTAAAAAAAATTTAAAATTTAAAAAAAAATGTTTGTTTGAATAAAAATTTGTAAAGTTTTTTCTGTAAATATAGCTTTAAGTATGCGATGTTTACAGAAATTCTGCCGTTCAAAGCGTACTGGCAATAAAAATTTTTGGCTGGTGTCAAAAATAAATTCTACTTGGCCAAAAAAATGAAAAATGAACTTAACCATAAAAGCAAAATATGTCAAATTGGTTTTTTTAACAAAGCTTTTTTGTAATCGCATTAAAAGCATATAAAAAACAAAGGTAATTTTAGAATTTTCTGCAAGTTAATTTGTTGAATTTAAATTAATTTTTTTGCTGGTTTAAATTTGTACCTTGTTGGAGGGGCTTTTAATGAAAAGTTGAAAATTTGTATAAAATAAATTTATAAAAATTAAAGTTTTATGAGTGCATTAGAAAATATAAAATTACTTAAAAAAGCTCGTTCGGCTGTGCTCAGATCTGTGAAATATTTCCCAAGAAAGTAAAAGATTGTTTGACGCAGTTTGTCCTTAAGATACTTTTTGAAAAGCGATATTTTGATTAATTTAATTAAGTAAAATATATAAAAAAATATGTATTATATATTTACATATATGTGTATATAAGGCCGCTTTCGACAGTTCCATATGTTCAAAGGTGTTTCAAGCTATGTCTGAGTTTGGTATCTCAGCGAAACAAGTACGACCTTAACTGATATGCAATCTCAGTTAGGATAGACAGAAATATTTCTAAACCTTTCAGTACCAAACGATTTTGCAAACAAGGAGACAGCCTTTTGTGAGATCTTTTTAACATCCTCTTAGGAAACGTTTTACGAGACACAAATGTTTATAGTGTGCCAGTATAAACAAAACAACACATGTTACTCGCTCAGGGCGGCTTTCACCCTTAAAAAAAAACGGCAAAAGTAAGTCTGGCAATAAAAGCAATTAAAACCAAGCTGATGGTATTAGCGCATAAGACTTCCAGTAGACTTGGGCAGACAGTGGAAGTTGAAAGCTACAACTTTGAAAGTGGCAACTTTTTTATCGACCTCGGCCAAGGCGAATTCATGAGAAGGTGGTCTTGACAGATCAGCTGACTATTTTTTGCTCGTGCAATTTTCCTCGTAATGTGTCAAAAGTTTGTATATGTGCTTCTTCTTGATTTCAAAAAAATTACGCGTCGGTTAGATTTTTAAACTAAAAATTTAAAAAAGTGTTTTTAATTAACAAATAGTAAAACCAAAAGATGCGTTCTTGTGCTTTGTGCAAAAAAAATCACTGTAAAATTAGTTTTATTCACGTTTTTCTTCTGCAAATAACTTGTGTTTTTTTTTTAATGATGCCATATACAAATAATTTGTGTTTTTTTTTCAATGATGCCATATTTGTGTTTGACATTTTAGGTACGAATTTTTCGCCTGCGTCCACCTTGTATGAATTCGCCTTGACCTCGGCACTGTCATTAACAAAATAAACAACATCAGTTTTGAGATAAAAAGAATAACGGTATTGGCAAAGGCAAAGCAAGCAGTTTATATATGATTTAAAAGCTGACAGATAAGTTTGGTTCAATACCGTCAATGTTTGGGAAACAAATCGTCAAAACAATCTTTCGTAATCGAAAAAATCGTCAACTCTAAAACTTATGTTTTTACAATTTTTTGCCTCATAATAAAAAAAACTCGGGATACAAAATGCTTACAAAAATAGTAACAACTCTTGAAGCAAAATTTAAAATTTTAAGCAAAAATAACTGAAAATACAAATAATCATTTTTATGTTAAAACAATTAAAATTAAATTAATAATAACGGCCACTTTTGAATAATTTATTTTAGAGGTGTAATTTTTAAGGGACTCTTTTGAAACAATGTTTAATTCTTATTATTCTTATTGTAAAAAATATTTCAACTCAAATCTTTTTTAACAGTTTTATATAAACAAACATTGGCTTATATATTTCAAAATATGTATTTTTTTTATAAGAAAACATTGAATATATATTTCTGCCTGCCCCTGATTTGCATTTCAAAAAGCCCCAAAAGTTTTAATACTCACAAATCGTCAAATTCAGGGCGAAAATCGTCTAATTGTCCTAAGTCTATTTCTGCCACCAAAATCGTCAAAATGACGATAAGTGGTCAAATCTGGCAACTATGCTTACGAAAACAGATGAGGTAGTACTTGGAGTTTTTGAGAGGAAGATTCTTCCGAAAATCTATGTACCAATCTGCGTTCATGGGGAATACCTCTGTCGTATAATTTTTGCTCAAAGTCAAAGGAAAACAAATTAAATAAGATTTTATCAATGACTTAGTAATGTCCAATAAATCATGTATTAATAATCTTTTAACGAATTTTAAATTCATTTTTAAGAACACTGGCGTTTCCTTGATAGGTTGAAATTTGTTACACTTAAAATTGCTAAACAAATATCTACTTATGTATGTATTTACGTAATCAAATTTGAATTAAAATGAGACGTGTCTCATACAGCTACGAGCGCAATAGAAACAAGATGAAATTTTTTAAATAAATAAAATTGAAGACACTTTTTCATCTCCACAACGAATAAGACAGATAATTATAATTCAACAAAAAATTTTAAAATGCGACCATAAAATATTGTCTTTAAGGGTAGGAAATCAATTTATGCACATACATACGCATTTATTATTTTTTATTATTTTTATTATATTATTTCATACATATATTCATATTGCTTATTTACTTAAACGTCATAATTCAAAAAAAGCGTTCATCATCTAGAAAAGAATAACGACATTTTCTCTTCAAATGTAAAAGACAGAAATAATTAAAATATAGCTAAAAACTATAAAAAGTTGAATGTATTTTTTTTAAGGATTTATCGCCATTGATGCTTTTGTTTAAAATCAATCGTGACGCAGGATCTACCTATATGTGCAAAAGGTTCTCCCTATACAAGTAACAGCGCTATTTGCGGCTTTGTCGAATCTTATATACCCTTTACAACGTCTCGGCGTTTTCATCCTAATTTTTTCCAATTTTGTATGGTAAGCCTCTAAGGAGTGGAGATATGGGGTAAGTATATTCTAGAAAAGCGTGTGCAAGGAAAAGCGAGTTGGGGCCAGTCCTACATTTTACTATTTTACTACAATTTTCCAAACTTTGTATTGGAGCTTCTTTAGGCGGTGGAGATAGAGAGTAAGTGTGATCTTGGAATATGTTTAGGAGGCTAAGCTAATAGGGGTAAATGTTACACTTTATTTCTCTAAGGCCGACTCTAGGAAAGTTATGGGCGCTTTTACATCATTTTCCTAAGTTTTTTATGGCAGCCCCCTCAGGTAATGGAGATAGGGGGCAAGAATGTTGGAGGAATGTGTTTGGAAGAGAAAAATAATCGGGGGCTGTGATATATTTTATTCCTCCAGGGGCGACTCTGGGAAACTTGTAGTGTTTTTTTTTAGTTTAGTATGGCAACCCTGTTAGGGGCTGGAGATAGAGGGTAAATATGTTCCACAAACATTTTTGGTAGGAAAAATTAATTGGGGCGGTCTTATATTGATTGATCTTTGCAGGAACACCCTGAAAGCAGTGAAAGCGATTAAAAAAAATTAAAAAAGATAATAAACTTTCTATGACAACCCTGTTAGGGGGAAAATTGAGTGTAAGTATGTTCCACAATGTTCGTAAGGAAAAGTTAATGGGGGTCGGTCTTGCAATGCACCCGTGAAAAGGCGGCTCTAGGGCAGTTGCAGAGGTTCTTATGTACAAGTTTAAGAGGAATTAACAGAGGTAGTCGTGATTTTTGGCCTATAACTCTATCAGTTATCAGGCGATTTTGCTGAATTTCAATTGAAAAATTTTCGCAAGTATACCTTATATTTTGATATACATATATAACAAACTTAAAACTTGATTTCAATAGATTAGCGGACAGACGGACATCGCTAAATCAACTTTTCTATCTAGGTATAAGGCTCAAGAAAATATATACATACATATGTATGTAGTATGTAATTAACGGGGTCGCAAATGGATATCAAAGAAATTACAAACGGAATGACAAACTTAATTTTACCCTTATCACCAATGTGAATGGTATTATTAAGAAAGTTGAGTGTGACAAATTAATTTTTTGTGCTTAAAAAAGCATCAGAAAAAATTACACAAATAAGTGAGAGAAAAATAAATTAAAGCTGCAATATTTTTCGCAACAACAAAGAGAAAGACAGAACTTGACACAAACAGATGAAATGTTTTGAAGAAGCATTGTACAATAAAATATAACTTTGAAAGCATAACATGTTAGTTTAAAAAAAAAAATTTTTCTTTATAGGTAGGTAGGAAGATACAATATTTTGTAAGTTCCCTTGTATGTAAAAAAGTTTTCACAATATCCTTTATTTTCTATAAATTACATTACTACCTACATACAAGAAAAGCATACCTTACGTGTTTATCCTTACATATTTACATACATGTGTATACCTATATACGAAAACTCCGTCCATGTAGAAATGGAATCAAAAAGGAAACAGCAAAGCGTAGTGGAATGAGTGTAGAAATGCAATCTTATAAATATTCAGTGACTTAAATGTAAAAAAACAACAACGCCAAAGCACACCAATAACATTAAGTCCTTCAATGTTACAAAAAATTCGAAACTAATTGAACATTTTACTCTCTCTCTATTACACTAATTTTAATTTATAGGGTTTGTTGTTGGTTAAGTTTGTCTATATGCATTTCGTTGGTTCTTACACCAACTCATCAGTAGACTTCAACCCAAATTCTTAAAAAACTCATGAATATTTTGTGTCTTTATATAATAACCTCATTAAACAAAATGAGAATTACTATAAGCAACCAAAACGTTCAAGTTTTTTAAGAATCCCACAAACCAATATTCGCTATTCGCTTGTTTTGGATTCTTAAAAAACTTTAACGTTTTGGTTGCTTATAGTAATTCTCATTTTGTTTAATGAGGTTATTATATAAAGACACAAAATATTCATGAGTTTTTTAAGAATTTGGGTTGAAGTCTACTGATGAGTTGGTGTAAGAACCAACGAAATGCATATAGACAAACTTAACCAACAACAAACCCTATAAATAAACAAGAAACTTGGGATTAAATCCTAAAGGTACCTTTACACGGTAATACTTATATTACGATATGTCAAAAAATGTTGTGGGATAATACAAAATCTCATCATGTAAAAGCATTATGTATTGGGTAGGAGAGAATACGGATGCAAAATTTGACAAGTGTTCGGTAAAAGTTTATTTTCTAAACCATTTTAGAAACTTGTGTATTCTCATCACATCAGAGGTGTGAAAGATTGGCAGCACTTACAGCATCTAATGAAGGTGGCTACACTTAATGAAACAATACACAAACAATCAAAATAAAAGCAGATTTTTTTCATGTTGTTTTTGTTAATATTGTTGAACCTTAACCATATGGCGTTACCCCAAAAGGAAAGTGACAAAAAGCAACCGATTTTGATTTTACCAACCTCATCCGTGTAAACATGAAAAATAGTTAGAACAGATTTTTATTCTCTTTTTTTAAACACGGAGAGAATTTCATAATATTTTGATTCTACAAAATCTAATTACTTTGTATTACCGTGAAAAGGTACCTTAAATAATATTTTGAAAAATGTTGTTTACCCTAATTTTAACTTAGATACTTATTCCCCTTGTAACAAATCGACCATGTTTGCTTAACTAACACACCCAAACGATGTATTTCATACCTTGTATTCGCTTGTTTACGCACAAGCAGGAACAACTATTAAAAAGGGGCGTTGTTTGTTATATTTATACGCCCCCATTTTTAAGTTGCTTTGTGTGTGTTACTATATGCTGTTTCTTTCTAACATATAGTTGAGCTTGAAATCCACCACAGTGTTGAATTTCCAGATTTTTGGAAGGATTTTAAACATTCAATTTTTTCGACCACGAAAGAGGCACATTTAAGTTTTTTGAAATAGGTATGTAATCTTAACTTTTTTTCTCTTTACTTTGAAGAAAGTGTATTTTGAGTATCAAAGGACTTTTATAAAACTTAAAATCTATGCAAAGCTTTGATTTGTTACAACATTGATTTTTCACATTTTTTTTAAGAAACATGTCTTATTTTAAATTCATTTATTTTTATTATTTAATCATCACTGCAGTGAACCAATAATAAGTATTCAAGTCTCAAAACTACATATTTAACTTAACGTTAACTTTTACAAACAAATATCCTATGTATGTATATTATCTTTTTTAAATCGAAAATTAAGTAAGTGAAAAAATACTCAAATTTTTTAAAAAAATTCCAATATTAACCTTAAACACATATCAAAAAACTAAAGGTATCTTATCGCATTATTTCAAAAGCCATTAAATAGTATAAGAAAGACTTGAGCAATAAAATGACACATGTATCATGATCAAAAAATTCAAATCGCAATGCAGCATACAACGTAGAGGCAAAAGAACAAGCGAAAAATGAAGGTAAATTTTATAACAAAAATTACACCTGTTGCGAAATAAATGATGAAACTCATGTACTGGCAGACTTTTGACAACTTCCTGGTCAAGGTTTTTATGTGGCTAATGGATGAGGTAATGCTCAAGAACAATACCGAAGAAAAAAAATAAACAAATTTCCCAATTTCTTGCCCAAATTGGCATCACGTCACCTTGAGTGGTATTTTAAAAATATGATCACTTTTGTACAACGGAAGACAAACCCACCAAATTGTCCAGAATTTTGGCCTGTGGAAAGGTATTCTGCTCTTGTAACAGAAGAATTGAAGGACAAAGAAAACATATCCCTGAACACGCGCAGACAAACACCAGAGTTTCTAGTAATAAGCCAAAAAAATTTGAACTGTTTTCGGGTTAATTTATGTTACACAGAAAAAATTATTCACATATATAGTTAAATCAACAAACTTTAATAAAACCCAAAGCGGGGTTTAACTAATAATCTAATTGTCCCAATAAAGCATTAAGGTTTTAATAGAAATTAAACCATAGCAGTGATGCTATTTAAAAAAATTAATGTTTTGCCTTGGCTTATATTTGTTGAGGTGTGTTAAACTTAGATCAGTTGAGTTAAGTTTAAATTAAGGTTGTAACTTAATAAAAGTAAAATTAACACCTTTAAGGCCCTTTTCACAATCTGTGATTACATATTTTAATTTACCAGGAACATTAACAAACCGCCGATATTGTTAACCGGAACTATTTAACATACGGTTAGTGTTTTGCGTCTCACCATGTTTCGGTTAGTTAACACTAACATTATAGGAAAAATCTGGTAATACTGGCTTTTATTATTTACGAAAAATCGTGCAATGAAAGAAAAGAATCAAAAAAAGTTATAAAAAAAATATTCGCGGTTTTTTGGTGCAAAGGAAATAAATATTAAAAATTAATTTTTTTACTTAAAATAGTTTACATACAGTTCCTTGGTAAATACAAATTGCTAAATGTGCATAAGTGTAATCATTGTAGAAAATAAAAAAACATTTTATATTATGTATTATTATTATATTTTATATTATATTTGTATTATTATTATATATTATTATTATTATTATTATTATTATTATTATTATTATTATTATTATTATTATTATTATTATTATATATTTTATTTTTATTTTAGTAAAAGCATTTAACCAGAAGATTTTGTTCAGATAAATTTAACAGAAACTTTTTGATTAATTTCTGCCGTTTAAATGCCAACCGTACTTTATGAAATGCAATTTTACCTAGATTACGGTTGAACTAAAATTAGTTTTATTTGTAACTAAAACTAATGAAATGGAATATATAAATAAATTAAATAATAACATAATGTACGTAAGTAATTAAATTAAATAATTATGTACAAAAAGTAAATAATTTTTTTTTTATTATAATAATTTAATTAATGCTTTAACCTAAATCATTTAAAAAGTTGATTAATTTTGTTGCATTTTAATTAAATTTCTGATTTTAATCTAAACAAAAAGCAAACTTTCCCAACTTACAAATACACAGAGAAAAAAAAACATATTCTAAAATCAAGAAAATGTTCGTGAATTTATCAAAAGCCGTATTTAAAATTTTTAAGTACAATTTATACTTAAGTTTTCTTAAATCAAGTAAATTTGGATTAGAATGTGTCTCGATGGCCCAGAGGTGCGCTACGGCAAGTGCATACAAATTTTTTAAATTATAATTATTAGACATGTACAAAATGCATAAAAAATATTCAAAACTCTTCTTCTTTAATAAAGATCATTATTATAATAATTCCTTTTACGCTTAAAAGAACCTTTGTAAGCTTACATCAAGTACGGTTTTGAATTTAAATCAATCCTTTTTTGACTTAAATATGGCTTAAGGTAACAAACTCCTACTAGATAGATCGTACCTTGGGGTAAATTGCGGCATTCGATTCGAATCGAAATTCTACTCGATCGGTCGAGTTGTCAAAGTTTTTAATATAGGAATTCTAATAAGAATTTTTAAACTTTTATTCAAATCGAATGCCGTAATTTGCCCAACGGCTTAAAAAATCCGTTCTTGGTATAACTGCTACGGCTTGATTTAAATTAACACTACCTGGTTTATTTTCTGTGTGTATTTGTTAATACTATCAATTGGGATAACAAATTTGTTAATTGAAATCAATTTTTGGCAATATATGAATGGCAATATATGTAGGTCTTCCATGTAAGCTGCCGATTCAGATGAATGCCAAGGAATTTCATCTAAAAGTTTTAAGGCACCATCTGATTTTAATAAAACTTTTGGAGCACGTTATCTTGAGCAAAGGTAAAGTTACGTGTGTGCATTTTTGTTTATTTATTTCTATTTCTAATAATTTGTTAGCGTTTAAATTATTATTAGACCAACGGCATCTAAAATTAGAATCGTATTTTTACAGTTTTCTTAGAAGCAACAGGCAATAATTTACTCATACCAGCACCAGTTTATTTCATCAGTTTATTGTCCACCCAGATTCCCCATAACAAAGGATCATTTTTTGCAAATCTCTAGGTACCCGCTTAATAGCTGCTGGAGACTATAAGGCTGAGTACACGTACTGCGGCCCCTGCCTAATTAGTCGCAGAGATTGTGTCTTGTATGATTTCGTCTCAGAAATGGGATTTAACGTTATTTAAACTGGACAACCAACCCATTCCCCAAAGGACCACAATAAAATTCTAGACGTAATAGATTTCGACGTGGCAAAAGATATATCTCCGAAACTTTTTGAAGTTCAAGCTTAGTTGGATTTCTCTTTTGATCACTCACCCACAACAATCACTATTTGCAGTCCTCACTAAATTGCAACTAGTGACTTTTTCCTAATATAAAAGAGTTAATTGGTTGAAATATAAGAAATATATCAGCACTCACTGCTCGGAAAACCTTCTGCTAACAACTCCCAAAGACATCGACGATTGCCTGAGTAAGAAGCCTTAATGAAAACATTAAAAAAGCCATTCAACATGCTTCTTCTACCTACTGCCAAGCCCAAAACAATAAAATTGATTCTGCCGATGTGGAAGACATTTTATCTGAAAAAGAGAGCCCGAAGTGTTTCCATTCTCTACAGATCGCCCAAAAATAAAAAGTAAGCTGAAAGAATGTGCAAACCAATTGCAAGACTTGCTGGAAGTACATTGAATGACTCCCCAGGCGAACTTTTCCCTTTGGCAATCCGCCAGACGTCTTAAAAGACCCGCTATCGCAAAACCACCACTGCGTAATCTGGAAGAATCTCAGGCAAGAAATGACGAAGAAAAATTATATCTGCTCATTTAAGGAACGTGTTCACTCCCAATACATGCACTGACGTCAGGGAATTACCGCTTGTTGTTGCTAGGTGTTCTCGATTTTAAGATGTTGAAGAGGCTATCCCTAGTTTGAATAAAAAAAGCTCCAAGCGGTGATAAACTAAGCAACAAAATGCTTTTAAAACTTTTACAGCTTAAAGAATTAATATTTTTATTTTTTTAATCAAAGAGGTAAACCACTTAACTTGCTTTCAACTAATAAGGGCTGGTGTAACTCAAGGGAGTATAGTTCCAACTCTGTACTTGATTTACACAGCTGATATGCCAACCAATCATTTTACACAAACGTCGAAATTTGCTAATGATGCCGTCTTTCTCACTATTCACAAATACCCTAAAAAGGCTTCGAACTCAAGTAGAGAAATGGGCAAAGTTTTGGGGAATAAAAATTAATGAACAGAAATGTACCCACGTAACTTTTTCTTTGCGCAAAAAAACGTTCTTTTCAAACTTTATTAACAACCATACGGTGCCTCAACGATTTAAGGCGAAATACCTTAGCCTGGATCGTCGCCTTACATGGATACCACATATAGATGCGAAGTTGACGCAAATTAAACTTAAAGCTACACAAATTCATTGGTTAGTTGGCAGAAACTCTGTGCTTCGTCTAGATTGTAAACTTCTAATCTACAAATCAATTTTAAGACCAATTTGGAGCTACGATAAATAACTATAGGGCACTGCTTCTGCCTCCAACATAAAAAAAATTTGACGCCGTCAAAAAAAAAATCCTAAGACTGATAACTGGTGCTCCTTGGTATATTTAAAACAGCAACTTCCACAAGGATCTTTAGGTTCCTCTAGTTAGATATGAAATCCTAGCCTGTGTGAACAAATATTTAAATCAGCTGGAAACACACGCAAATGTGCTCGTTTTAACATTTTACAGCATGCACGATACAGTCGTTTAAAGAGGAGGGATACTGTCGCACTTAAATAATGCGCGAGTGGTCTGAAAATCGTTCAAAACTCTTGGGATGGAATATTATCTTGGTGGCGCATTTAGACTCATTTTAGATGCAACATTATACAAAACGCGTCCTATTTGCTAACTAGGCGGCAGCCGAAGTACGTATGCTATCATCACCTGATACTGGGGTTTTTTCAGTACTCATGAAGATCTTAAAGAGGCCTCGAAATATGTCAGGAAATGGACAAAGTTATAAGGAATAAAAACAAATGAGCAAAAATTCACGCACGAAACTTTTGCTTTACGCCGAGAAACGTGCTCCTCAATTCTTACTAATAATCAGATGGTTCTTTAACACATTAAGGCGGAATACGTTAATATTAACCTGGATTGTCGCATCACATAGGAGACACACATGTATTCTAAGTTGGCAAAAAAATAATCTTAAGTCAGGCCAAGTTAATTGACTTTTTGGTAGAAGCTGTGTTCTGCATGTTAATTGTAAATTTCAGCTCTATGAGTAGATTTTTTTGCTATGGTATACTGCTTTTGCCTTTAACATAAAGAAAACTCAACATTGTCAAAAGGATGTCTGATGGAATCATAATTACCTACAATAGAATTGCGTAGGCGATTGACAGTTTTCCCCATATAAGTCATCTGGACCTGATGGCATTTTTCTGTAAATGCTGCGAAGTGCAAAAGGACACATCATCCCATTGCTTCATAGAATATTTACACTCTTCCTTTCTCTCAGCTATGTTTAAAGGAACTGAAGAAAGGCCATTGTTGCTTTTATTCTCAAGGTATGTAAGGGAAGTCATAAGAATGCGAAAGACTTTTGCCCAATTAGTCTTTTATCCTTCCAGTTTAAAACGGTGGAGAGACTTATTATGAGACACTTATATGAGGCAAAGACTAGAGGGCAGCACTCATCCGACAAATATTTAGGACGCCTACCTTAGTGTTCGCTCTACGGAGACAGCCTTGCATTGGGTTATGGGCACGATAGAGAGATCCATCGACATACGGACCTCTGGTTTCGTGAACAGCGACTGGGTGTAGATATGTTGTGAACCAGCCGTGCAAAATTCAGAGATCGGAATGCATGGGAACTATGGGCGGGTTGCAGACTAGTCCTTCGTCCCGTTTCCATTGATCTTCACATAATTACTATATCTGCTAGGGATGCAGTGAGGCTTAGGTCGTCTGGTAGGATAGGGGAAGCCTCTTGGAATGGTTATGACACCAGGATCTTTACAGACGGCTCTAAGCTGGACTGGGGAGTAGGATCCGGTGTATTCTCCCAAGAGCTGGGAATCAGGGCTTCTCTTCGTCTACCGGATGAATGCAGTCTATTTCAGGCGGAATTATTTGCCGTTCGGAAGACTTGTAAGTAACTTCAAGAGGGAAATATTCATGGGAATGTTGTTGTTTATGTCGACAGTCAGGCGGCACTTCTGTCGCTCAAGTCATACACTAGCACGTCTCTATTAGTCAACCAGTGAAGGAAAAATTATCTAGGCTAGGGCAAACTGTCTGATATTACACTAGCTTGTGTCCATGCGCAATGGGCTACTACGGTTAAAAACGGGCTGCTTTAAATATCTTCAATGCGGATTCAGTCGCAATTCCTTGAAAGGTTATCAAAAAAATAATCTCTTAATTCTTTCTTGACATTACTAATAATAGGTGGCGGAATCTGGGCACATGTAGGGTCGCAAGGCAGATGTGGGCCTCTTTTGATATTAGGCATACGTGACTTATCAACCGAAATCGCGCAGGAATTTCAAAGTTGCTGGCAGTGTTGACAGGTCGCTGGATGCTAGGAAAGCATGCAGATTGACTAAAAATTTCTTTTAATGACCATTGTCGCAGCGGTAAGAATAGGGGAAAGCAGGAATCAGTTTTCCATCTCCCCTGTGAGTGCCCTGCCCTAGCTGCGAAGAGACACAGATTCTTGGGCAATCACAAACAAACAATAGTACTGGATGATGGGTCGGGTCTAGTATACTCCATCTCCCCTTGGACCTTTTGTTTCGTGGACCTCTATCCTAACGAGTAGTGTGGTGTGGTGTGGTCAAAATGGTGTCATTTAGACTCCACTTTACAGTTTTCGTGTAGCGAACTGCCACGAAAACCAATCAACCAACCCCACAAGGATCTCAAAGTTTCACTAGTTAAAGACGAAATCCTAAATATTTGGACAAGTATTTTAATTAGAAATACAAGGTGAGGATTCCATAATAAAAATTCGATAGAGAACAAAAATTGTAAGACCAGCATGTGGATTGGAAAGTTTTGGCAATTTTTTAAAGTCATGCTTAACCACGGTTAGTCTTGTTTCTTTTTAAGACTAAATCACTTAATTGATACGCCAGTAATAGTCTGGTATTACAGATGTAATTTCAATAAAAATGTTGTCCTTATAAAAAAGTCCAAGGCTAATGGCAAACTTTACGACATGTCCAAAGTAATCACAACATCTAATCCGACGAAAATGTTTTTGGTTACCTAATCATCCAACAATAATCTTCAGGAAATATTCCATAATGCCTAAAAATTACAGTAGCCAGACGAACATGAAATTATTGGCAGACAAGCACATGTTTTTATGGAAATACATAATGAAATCCTATGGAATTCCCCTCACTTAACCAATTGCCAATTTATACCTGAATGCTTTGCTTGCTTGGCCGCTGGTTATTTCAATTCTTAAGTTTAAGGGATTTTCCATCCTACTTTTACTATTTAACTCCTACTCCTCAACATACAGACAGACTTTGATCATAAAATAATAAAATAATGTCTTTCTTAAATTTAATATGCGTATAACGACAATGATGATGAAGGAAATTATTATTTGTGTGTGGTTTTTGTTTTATGTGGTTTTCTTCCACATTCCTTACACATACACAGATACAAACTGACCTGAGCCTGTCTCTTTGTGTTCGTATGTCTGTAAGTCTGCGTATTTATCTGTTTGGATAACCCACCTTTTTGTTGCCACATGTTTTTTAAAAAAAAAATCTTTTTGTACTTATCTATTCTAAATGCTACCGTGAAAATTTGTAAAGAAGTAGTCGTAGTAATAAATGATGTTACCGCTGAGTTGTTATTTCAATATTTGTATTTTTGCTGTGTTGTTCTATTAACACTCTGATTAGGGATTTCTGTTTAAATATATAAATTGATCCAACTGTGTATAGTTAGGGAGAAAAAAATATGTTTTTAATTAGTAAGAAAATTTTCCAACCCCTTATTGGCTAAAATATTCAATTTGGGTGGTTTTAAAGGATTTGGATTGTTTTGAACCTAAGTAGTTTTTGTATGTGTATTATCTTTTATATAGTTAGTATTAGAATATTAATTATTTTATTTACAAAAATTAAAACAGCCAGCATTCTTTAAATTACCTTTGCTTTTAGCGGTTTATTAAAATAAAAACTCAACAAAAAATTTTTAATTCATTTAAAATAATTATAATTACATAAAAGGTCAAAAAACAGTTTTATTAAATTAATAATTTATGATTTCCTGTTAAAGCAAATTTGTTAAGTACGACATTTGTGTCAATTAAAATTTTATCATGTAAATTCTAAGCTGTTAAACCTGTTCTCTGTCATGGTTGATCTCAGCCATGTTTTTAAACAGCGAAGGGTGGAAAATGCTGCAACATTATTGACCGGCATTTAAACAAAAATAGTAAATATTTTTCGGCAAGTTTCGGTAAAAATCTGGGTCCCACCTTGCTAAAACATCTATTATATTCTCCAGACGGTCTTTATGAATTTTCCATTTTTGTTTCCAATCCAAAATTTCAGCCTTTAAACTACTGATGATAATGTGTTCGCATTAAGCCTCTTCAGATGTGTCGATAAAGCCGATAAAATCCTATTTTCTCCTGATTAATCAGTGGTTTCTTCAAAAATAATTAGGGGATTCACAAAGTGTCCTATTATGTCATGTTGCCATATTGTTATAAAATTTCACAATGCTTTTGTTGTCTTTCATACAAAAATAGTTCTTTAAAAGTAAGACGTCGTTTAATATACTTATTATATTGTCACAACAACTCCACTTACTCCTGCGCCGAGTGTCAAATAGTTCGTAAGGTTGTTAACCCATTTTCAAAATTTTATGACAGTATGTCAATAGGACAAATAGAACACCTTGTGAATCACTTAAATATGTATTAGGCGTCATAAATATTTTACAATAAAATTATGGAAACTTTTATTTATTTTAGTTTGAATTATTTCCGATATACCTTTATGAAACATCTAAAGGAAAAACTTGGAAATGGTGGCCTAAAATTTTATCACCACCATGCATACATATCCGCAGAAGTGGACGAATAATACCTTTCGAGCTTGTATTTTCAGAAGATAGCTAAGAACCATCATCTCGATATCCACGAAGAGGTATATTATGCCTTCCGAGGGAAATTATAGTTCTTGTAGAACTTGACAGCGAACATTCTTGACTTTTAATTACTTGTTTAAGTGTAAATATTTGTATTTGGTTTGCCACCTCAAAACAAAAGTTTTCTTATGTCTTCAAAAACATTTTTCCAAATCAACAGCCCCCACCCCTTCCCCTGAATCCGCTTATGTGTTGGAATGGCCTAAGCTATACACCAGAGCTGTAAATGATTGCAATCGATTTAATTGCAATCACATGATTTCGCTTTAATGATTGCTAATTTTTTGATTGCATTCAAAATCGTAAATTGATTTCATGATTTCAATTTGAAATCATGAAATCAATATGATAAAAACGATTGAATCAATTTTTTGAAATCAATTTATATATAAATTGATTGCAATCAAATTTGATTGCAATCGATTTGATTGCAATTACTTTAATTGCAATCAAATCCAGTAATTGCAATCAAAATTAAATCAGAATCAAAATCTTCTCCGCGTCGTGGATCGCTTTCAGATAGCAACTTTCAAAAGTTACTTTTACTAAAAGCCAATAGAGAGCTTTCTAATGTAAAAAATGCTCAAAGTAATGAAATCTGAAATATTTTTCATATTGTTTTGTTCATATTATGTTTGTCATGACTTTTTTTTAATAAATTCACAAAATTAAATTTTTTTTTTGTTTTTGACTTTTATTTTTCTGGTCAAATATAAGTGGAGCTTTGCAATAGAATCAGTTGGTTTTCACCAAAACTTTAGTGATTTTTACTAAAATCTAGTAGTTTCCACCAAAAATTTGGAGGTTTCCACCAGATTCTAGTAGAAACCGCTAGATTCCAAATGTAAATTATTTCATTGGACTTTTACTATAGTTGTGATTTCAAGGGAATTTATTGAAATCACATGATTTCAAGGGAACTTGTTGAAATCACATGATTTCAACAAAAATTTGATTGCAATCGAATTGATTGCAATGAAATTAATTGCATTCAATGATTTCTAAAAAAAATGATTTCAAAATGATTGCAATCAAAAAATATTGCAATTTTGACAAGATTTCATTTTGAAATCTGAAATCATTTAGAAATCAAAGAATGAAATCAGTTTGGTTGAAATCACTTTGATTTCAATGTCAATTGATTGCAGCTTTTTACAGCTCTGCTATACACTAAAACACTAAGAGTGATAACCTACAAAGTGCGAATAGCAGCCACTTAAACTAGGAGATTGACTTGGAGAAGTCCATTATACTTTAATGAAGAAAATAGGAGGAATAGCTTGGAGAAGTCTATTAATACTTCAAACTAAAAATATATTCGTGAGTCCCGGCTTCCTTTATAAAGATATAGGTCGACTGGAAGTCGAGCTGGTAAAGATCATTAAAGCTGTAATTGAACTCTGGTGAAGATTATATAGACCGCCATATGAAAATATTGTGTTCGCGGATTTTCTGCTTCCTGTATGAAGATATAGGTCGTTTGGGAGGTTTTACACAGAATCAACGGGCATACCCTGGCAGTACAAACTAATGGTTGGCCTTTAAATTCAATAGATTTTATTTGATTGGGTCGCAAATAGATAGATAATTCTAAAATTACAAACGGAATGACAAACTAACATATATAAAAAAAGTAAAGTTTTATCGACCCTGATTGAGGAAAAAGTCAACTAAGTGGACAAAAGGTACTTTAATATATTTTACTTAATTTCAACTTGCTTTCAACCTTAAACTTAAAATTACTTAATTTAATGGCCACCTAATAAGGTTTTTATTAAAAAATAAAAACAAAAAAATATTTATTATTTTTCTATACCATCAAGATATTTTTGATATTTCCTTGTACTAGATATTTTTTTTAATTATAAGTCCCAAAGAAAATTGTGATTTAAGTTCGAAACTTAACTTTAAAATTGTCTCTATTAAAAAAGAGTTCAATGCAAACAATTCGCTTTAATCCAAACTAATATTAATTTTCGGAAACATACATATTTTGCAAGAAAATCAAGTAAAATTTATCTCATTAGTCGTAAACACTTTTTAAAAATTAACAAAAGGCGAAATCAGATAAAAGTCTCAGAAATATCAAACCCAAATATGTCAAGAAGAATCCAATTATTTAAGTAATTGTTTCATTATTAGAAACAAATTGAAATCCTGATAAGTCAAATTAGTTTTAAGTACCCATAACTGCAAGTAATGTACAATTTGCACACACAAATACTCGCAGGAAATGCCGGACAAAAGGACCACAAGGCATGGACATGCATACACAGATTAATAAGAAAACAAAAGGTACATTTTGCATACCCACAGTTGACTATATGGACAACGTATGGATGGATATGAGGCTGCAATGCCTTTGTTAGCTTTGTTGCCATAAAAAAAATATACAAAACTGCCAACAAACATTTTGCCAGAAAAGAAAATCGCATCAAAAAGTCGAAAGAAGAAATGATGAGATAAAAATCATCAAACAATTATACGGCACCGCAATTTGAGCAATGAAAAGAAAAACATTTTATTTTCATTCGGCTGCTGTTTTTGTTGGCCAGTCAAAAGGATAAGAAGTTTTAAATCTTTTTTAAAAGTTGATGTTTACGTACGCACCTACCTAAAATGGAAAATCCTTAAGATAACACATTCGTTCTATACAAAAGGTAAAAAGGTGAAAAAATTGCCAACAAAAAATTAATACCAACTATATATGTAAGTACTTACACATGTGAATAATAATATGTTTATATAATGACCCGGAACAAAAATGTTTAAAAAAAATATTGTCACAAGTGCAAAAAAAAAATTCAAAAAACAAATATAAAAAAGGGATTTAATTTCCAGTTGTAAATTATGTTTGTATAAATATTTTAAATAAAATTTTCTAGCCAAAATGCAAAATAATAAGGATTAAACTCTTCACGAATGAGCTGAAAAATTAAACACTAGACGCATCAATGCCAAAAAATTTAATAAAAATAAAACAAAAATCCATTTTAAAATAAATATTTTATTTAAGAATTAACACCAGTGATCAAAAATAAATAAATAAAAAAACGCTTAATGTAAAATAAATATAAAATTTGTCATTAAGAAAGGTGTCTTTTGCATTTAGGAAAAGTAATTAAATTTCTATTTTGGTTTTCTTTTTTATGTGACAATTTCTAAAGAATTTAAAAATAAATTAAAATAATATTATTTTTTTTCACAAATTCATCTGCTGTTAATAATATTTTTGTTTCATACTCTCATATTGATCTTGGCCAAAACAAAATATTTATTTTGTTAAATTGCTCTGAAAAACACCATTTGAAACTGTTAAAAAAATTCTTAATCGTTTTAATAGAAAATCTTCAATATAAAAAGAAAGAAAAAGGTAAAAACTTATTTTATTTTACAATGTGCTACATATAAAGTACTTCTTTTGACTAATTATGATAAAAATACAAATAAAAAAAATAAAATTTTCAAATCACATAAAGGAAAAAATATTACTTTAATAAAATTATTTGAAAAATCACTAAGCTAGTACCTTCGTTTTGTATTATAAGTCAGAAATGTCTCCATCTAAAAATTAAGAGACAGAGTGAATGCGATAAGCCTCACTGCTTTTAATTGTTGCAAGTTAAAAGTTAACGAATTTTCCAAAATACACTGTCCAAAACATCATCAATTGTTGTTTGTCTCTCATTTTTTTAAAATAAAAAACTTTGATTCTGTTTTTTGATTGTGTTTATTTTAACCTTTAGAATTTTATTGGTCAAGTCCGAAAGATGATATCGGCCAAATGGGCGCCGTCACAATTGATTGCTATGCGGGCTAGTTTTATGGCAGTTTTCACTTCGGCGAGAACTTCGGGCGACAGATTCTCGCACTCGTGTCAAATGTTTTCCTTGAGGGCTTCCAGGAACTGGAACTGTAAAAATCCCCATAAAAAAGTCTGGAACGGTTAAATCGGTTAATCTTTCAGACCAATGTAAATCGCCAAAATGAGAGATAAGGCGACCCGGAAATGCCGTCTTCAGAAAATAGGTTGTGGCTCGCTCAGTGTGTGCCATTGCTCCGTCTTGTTAGAACCAATTGCGGCAGAAAAAACTTGGCTAACAAGGCCCTATAGCGCGCATTGTTCACTGTTGTCGTTGTTTGAACAGCGGCGTCCTCGAAAAAAATGGCCAGATGGCTTCTCCAGCCTACCTTGCGGGTGTATTGGCTTCTCTTGCACCATTTGTGGATTTTTGGTGCCCCACAAGCGGTAGTTTTGCTTGTTCATGTACCCGCTGAGGTGGAAATGAGGTCATCGCTTATTACATTTTTGGTCGAAAAATCGTCCTCTTCGGCCTCGAGATTAAGAATGACACGATTATTCCACGTTCTTTGGAAGTGTATCACTCCAAGGCTTGTTCACTTTTATTCTACATCTGTCTGGTTTACAAAGGTCAAAACAGATTTGACATTGGCCGCCATTTGCAAAGATAAGAGCATCTTCCAATAGGGCGATTTCTTTTTACCCACCTTGTATTTACAAATCTGTATCAATAAGCATAGCCCAAAAAGGTAGGGAATTAAGTATTTTCGAAGATGTGGTTGCCAATTGCATTACCGATAAACTTGCCTTTAACCACGAGGCAAAGTTAGTGGCAAGGACCTAGGGCAACTTTCTCTTTTTTTTATATAACAACTATTAGGGTTTATATTGTGAAAATTAATAATTAAAGCGCTTCACCAGAAAAAGTTCGGTCTTTAAGTGGTAAAAATAAATTTTTCATATGGTAACCATTTTAAAATTATATGTATCAGATTTGCTATCTAAAATCTTTAATTATTAACCTAACTGCATATTTAATATTTATTTATTTTTTTTGTTGCTTTTGTTATCTTTGATACTTTACATTTAAGAATGAGTTTTAAGTACTTTTTGTTTTTGGTTATAAAAATATGTTTTTAAAATATGTACTTTTATTATTTTATCGAAATTGATGTTAATAAATAACTAAATTCTATAAGTAAAATCTTATTTTTTTTTTTTTGAACTAAATCAGAGGTTTTTATGACTGGTTTGATTCCCTTTGAATAATTTATTAGATTGATAAAAAAACATGTCTTATAAAAATAAAAATTTCTTAGAAGAAAAGTTAACGTATAACTAGAGCTTTATTTATTGGGTGGTAACTTAGGTTAAGTTTATATTTAAGAGGTAAATAAAAAATATATATTATATTTCGAAAAGAATTGCCAGAAGAAGCTGACCATTGTTTGGAAGCAAAATATCAGAAATAATAAAAACAAATACAGAAACGATTGACGTCAAGCTCGAGAAAGTAATTATAGTGTTAAGAAAAAAGGTAAGAAAAATAGGAATTCAATTAAATTGTTAAATAGTTTCAATAATTGAATCCATATTTTTATAAATACAAAAATAAAAACCATTGGGTTGAAAAAAAGCAACAATATAGATATTTGTTGGTACGAAATTAGTTTTCTCATATATTATCTCCGCCATGTATTTTCTTCTGCACATAAAAAAAATTCGATATTCCCACTAATCTACAGAGCAAATTTATTAAATCTACGTGTTCAATTTTTTTCAAGATCCTTTTTCTTTTTTACAGGACCTGACGTATTTTGAGGATACTTTTTTTAATATTTTCTTAACATAAATATATTTATTATTTTATTATATCATTCACAGAAAGAAAACTCACTTTCTAAAATCAAGAATTTTATTCTTGAATTTATCCAAAATCTTTTTAAATACGATTCTTACTTACATTTTCTTAAATCAAGCCTATTCGGATTGCTTCAACAAATCAAGCAGAAAAAAGCTTGTTGTTTTAATATATTATTTTACATTTGAAAACAAAGTGTCTCGGTGGCCTAGAGGTAACGCGCTTGTACTGCAGTGCAAAAATCCCTGGCTCGAATCTCAGCTTCGGTAAGTACAAAAAATGAAATTTTTAAGTTATAAATTAATTATAAATTATAAAATAAAAGTAAAATATAAAATTCTTCTTCTTTAATAAAGCTCCATAAGTCAAAAAAATGACATTTCACTTTCGGAATTAATCCAGTTTACGGCTGCTTAAATCAATCTTTTTCCCGCTTACATCACGTACGGTTCCGAACTTAAATCAATCCTTTTTTGGCTTAATTGTGGCTAAAAGTAAGAAATTCGTACTTGAAAAATTTTACTTGGAGTAAGAAATTTCGTACTTGATTTAAGAAAAACCGTACTCACCGTACTTTTGACACCGCTATGGCTTGATTTAAGTAAAGTTTTCTTAGATAATTTTTTGTGTGTTGAAGATATAGGTTATATTCCAAAACGCAGTTTGCTTTGCATTACAAATTTTAAACTTCTTGCCTTATATACAATTTTGACAACTTTTTTTGCTCCCAGGACATCAATACAGCTGTAAGCACTCATTTGGAAGTAGAAAATATTATTAAAAACCTCATCTTTGCTTTCAGAAAAAACTTGGAATACAGCCATAATATGATGATATAATAAAATAAAAAAATTCTTTCTTATCCTTGATTTTTTTCAGCAATTTTAAAATTAAAATTTATGTTTACGTATTTCTATTCCCATGTCAAGATGAATAAAAAAAACATATTTTCTTTTAAAAAAATAACGCCTTAAAAATTTTATTTTTGTTGCAAATAAAAGTATTTTTCTTAAAAAAACTTGTTTCTTCAAACAGCTTCTTCCAACATTAATGGATAATATTAATTTATTCTAAATAAAAAAGAAATTATAAATATAAACTAACGTCGCAGTAACAAAAGCAAATCCTTTGTCTTTAACAAATAAGTTAGTGGCCATGTTTTTACAAAGTAGTGAAAAATTTTAATATTTTCTCGGTCGGCCTTTTTCATTGTGGGATATTTTGGCTACAAAATAACTTGTGCTTAGTAGATTTTGGTTTTTTATCTTTTCTTACTAAAATCTTGTGCTTCTTAACATTAAAATTAAAAAAAAAATAATTTTTATTTTGATATAAGTTTTAACCAAAATTCTGATAATTTTTTTTGCATGTGTATATATGATTTAAACCTCAGGCCTGCACCTAATTATATTACAAACGATAAATATTGGACGACGATACATGCATATGAAAAACATAAGTATCCAAATAAGGATTTAAAATTTTTTGGTTTTGATTTTTTATACATCACTAAGAATAAAAGTATTATAATTACTGAAAACAATTAAGTTGAATTTTTTAAAATGGTAAATATGAATGAAAAATTACTGCAATGCTTAACATTTATTCATAAAAACATCAATAGTCTTGCCATATAATGCCAATGTATTGATTTCTACAGTTGCAAGTTCAAATAAAGAGACGTAAGGCCAATAGTTTGTAATAGTTGTCAAAATAAAAAATTAAAACAGTAAAAAAACAAAAAAGAGTTTAGGAAAATTTGCTTTAAATTAACTTGAAATTGGGTAAAACGCAATAAAAATACAAAAAAGGGTCTGGAAATTTGTTTAAAATGAGCTTAAAATAGGGCCGAAACAATTTTAAAATTTGTGTATTTAAACAAGGTTAAATATAGGCTTTTGAAGCTAAAATTCGTTTATACAATTTTATTGAAATTTGCCTTATAAAGGTTTGAAATGCTGTTTAAATTTTAATAAATACAGTCGTTAGTTTTTGTTATCGTTTATTATTCTTAACAAAGAAAAGTCCATAAGAAGATTCAATATCTAAATTAGTTTCCAAAATTATCAGTATGGCTGAAAAATAATATATGTACCTATTAAATAAAAACGTCTTTAAAAATCTAACTTTTTAATTTTCCAACATACTTAGCAAGTTCACACACCCGCAAAAAAACTTGGTAGCACAGATAACTGCATTATTACTAATCGAAGGTCTTTTAAAACATTTTTCTTCATAGAATTTTTTTTATTCCAAAATTTATTAATTAATAATGTGTAGTAAAATAAAAGAAAGAACACAAAAGCGACGTTTTTGTTAAATAATCCGTTCTGCAGATATCAACAATACTTAAAACAATGATTATAATAACGACGACAATTGAAGCTGAATTGCATTTACGTACTCATATGTATACATATTAAATTTATTTTTTTCTTTCTTTTGTATAATAATACGGGTTGAGAATTATGAAGCCTATATGTGACTCTATGTACATATTACGTGCCATTACTCTTAACTCAATGAAAACTTTGAAACAATGACGTTTCTCGCATAAATTTTTACAAGTTCTTCTTCTTAACACTGCAACTTAGTAGCTGCTGCATTTTTGAAGAGTACCGTTAACGAATACAGTAATGTCGCAGTAGCGTAGTAAAATTTCCAAACACAATATCAGGGGGTGCTTTAGTTTAGTCCGCTTATATTTGCGACTTTTAATATATTAATTGAACTTTAAATTTTTTTTATTAAACTGTGAATTCTTTAACTTTATGTTTTTCAATAACTAAGACATAAATAAATAAAGAAATAAAAAAATATGTTAAAATATCATTGTTTTCTTGAAAAAATTATCATTTTAAAAAAATGTACTAATGGGGTGCTTAGGTTTTGGCCGATACTGTATGTATTGCAATATGTACATAAGTTTTGGCAAAAATAAATGTGTAATGATAAATACAGCTTCTTTTAATTCAGCAATGCATTAAAAAAATAACCCAATTTGCATTAAAATTTTATTTAATATAATTGCCATCTATTGTTCCTTCGTAGCAAAATAGAAATAAATTTCTTTTAAGACAGCGCCATCTAGTAGTCAATTATTTCTCTCGTGAACCGGTTTACGTAGTAAATGCTTGCACCATATTTGGTGTCGGTGAACCGCATTATCATATTTCCTGTTCTTTGCTGCGGGATTTTTTTAACCGGAAGTAATCCTAATTTAATAATTATATGTAATAAGATCAATTTAAAAAGTTGCAGTAATTTTTGGTAACTTTTTTAAAATTATATTCTTTAACTAAATTGAAACCTTTAATGTTTTAAAATAGGTCGTTTTTCTTTACTTAGAATTGATGCAATTTTTTTTGCTTGTGCATTAAAACTTGTAAACTTTGCTGTAGATACATACAAATATGTATGTATTTGGTATTTTTAGAAACATTTTTAATATATTTTTATTTAAATAAGAATTTTAAAATTGTTAAATCCTGATTCCTAAGATATTGCCCTTAGTTTTTGCGGTCCTTGTAAAAATATTTTTTTTTTTTAAATCGGCTATTGATAATATGTATTACAAATTATTTTTTAAGAAACGTTTTTGCCAAAATTTTAATGCACCTTTCAAGCTGTACTGAAATACTTTTAAGCACCAAAAAGAAACCAAAAGGTGGGTGTCCCACTTTTTTCAGAAGTTATTATAAAAAAGATGTGTATCTGTTTGGAAAATTATAATTAAAAAATGTAATTATATGTATGTAAATAAGAATGTGTATTTATAACTTTATTTCAATTTTTTTTAATATTTTTATTGGTATTAAAATGTAAATTCTATATAAATTAAAATAAGATTGTAGTAAATAAGTATGTATGTATATATGTATAGGGATCTTACAACATTTTCTTAAATATTAAAATTATGATTTGATTTCATGATTTTGATGATCTAAAAACAATTTTCGTAGTAAAAACGTAATTAAAAAAATTTTTTTAGCTTAATTCGAATATTTAATGTGTTCGTAGTAAGAGGAAGAACCGCCATTACCAGTACCACCGCCATCCGAACTATTTGAACAATTTACACCTAAATGTTGTTGATGCAGTGGCGGCGTTGAAATCGTTGCACTAGATGGTGGTGTTATTGGGGGTAAATAAATTGGTTTACGATCAATTAAATTTGATGCTGCCAACGACAATGATGATGTTGATGTTGTAGGAGCCGATGATGACGTGGGTGGTAAATTCAATGAAGAGGACGATGAGGTTGGCGGTAAGGATGGAGGAGGTGTCATTGCCGAATTGTGATGTGCATTTTGATGATGCGGATGAGATTGATGTTGGTTATGGTGGTGGTGTGATATTGACAACGAAGACATTTGTGTTGAGGACATTAAACGCAAACCTAAAAAAAGAGATTGTTAGAGAAAAAAATGTAATTTAAGGATAACCAATAGTGTCATAACTTCAAATTGGCGGATTTAAGAGTGAGTATTTAACAAGTAAGTGAGATATATTTGTCTGTGCTGAATCTTATATAACCTTAATGGTCTTTTTGTAGATGACTGGGATTAGATACCAGCTGGTAAATAATAAATGTACTATGTCGCGGGTAGCTATGCTTCACAAAATTTGTCTGTTTGTATGGGTGGTGCCACTCTCCATGCTTCTACCAAACAAATTTTTCTAACAGCTTCCAAATTTTTTGTATCAAAAATTTTATAAAAATCTTTGTATTTAAGTTAGGGGCTATTGATCGCTCCAACTTCTATCAAAAAAAAAAACTTTTTCCTAAAATTTGCTCGCCATATTTAAAGTATTAGAACCAAGTTTTACTTAACACATATAGAAACATATGTATGGGGTTTGCCTCAAAAAAAAGAAATTTTGTTTTTGGTCTTTTGCTTATAACAGTGAAGATAATACTGATAGTTCGACACGAAAACGTCTCTCAGAGTCGACTTGGCTCCGGAAACTTGATGTAAACAGATGGACAGACGAAAATGGGTAAATCAATTTATTTATATCAAAGGATTCAAAATATATAGACTTCAAACGGTCGCAAATTAATATTGTAAAAGTTATAAACAGAATGACAATATGAATGTATATACGAGTACCTTATCACTTTGTGAAAAGAATAAATATTTTTTTGTTTCTTTTAGATAATTTTTCGAATTCCAGTCACTTTCGATATCAGAACAATTTTTTTTACTTAAAAACAGACATCGGAAAATGTTGTTTTTTTTTTGTTTTTATCAAAAGTAAATATCTTTAAAAGTACAAAATATTTTTTTTATTGTTCGAAAAATAATAAAAATAGATTTTTATTTTGAAAGAAAAACTTCATGGATAAATAGCATTCACTGATAGATATTTAAGTAAAAACCAAAAAAATTGTTTAATAAAGAGCAAAATAAAAATATTTGGTTTTTTCTAACTTTTCTATTTCAATCAACAAATTCGAAATTTTTACAAGGGCACACACATACACATTCATTTGTACTTATGTATGTGTAAAAGATAATTAGAAATAGTTTTAAAAAGTTTTGTACTTTACTGATAAATATCGTTTAAGATTTTTTCAAATATTTATTTTGAAAAATACAAAATACTTTTCTCTTTGATTAAATAAAATAACTTTCTTGAAAAAAATTTTTTTTTAACCTAAATGTATTGTTTTTCTTTTTCAACAAAATTCGTTTAAAACGATTTTAATCGGGTCCCTGCTACAACAAAATTTTAGTTTTTCATTTGTTTCACTAATAAAATACCTACAATACGAATCATACTATACTCTACAATAAAATTTATATATTTTTTAATATCTTTTGTAAAAATATATGGAGGTAGGAGAGGCTTTAATTGGACCAATTGCAAGTTATAAACCAATCGGTTTAAAAAAATTAAATTCAGTTTAACAATTGGTGGTAAGGCCTTGCTCATTCCGAAATTATGTAAAGATAATGTAATCTTTTACGAAGTTATTTTAAATAAAACGTATTTCGAGATGTAATTGGATGGAAGATATATGAAATAATTGTATGTTACCATGATGGGATCATAATCAGTTACCAGGATAGGCCTCTATACCAAAGGAATTCATTTTCTCAAAATTTTATCAAATTATCTCTTTGATAATAATAAGGACATGGTCAGGCGAAGGAAGATGGTTCAAAGCAACTTAGAGATTTGCGGGAGGCTTACAGAACAGCATTCCATAAAAAACCGTGATAATCTAATTTCGTAAAAATCGCCTGGTTTTGAATAATAAGCAAAAAAATTATTTGAGATCTTCCCAGAACAGTAAAAGGGATAATAATGTTTGTTCTAAACTCCACCTTAAAAGAACCCTTCGATGATCCAGTCTTACAGACCTATAAATCTTTAATTAACAATGTCGAAACTGTTTAAGAAATTATTAACAAATCAAGCTGGCTAAAGTTTTGAATACAAATAACTTCATTTCCAATTCCAAAATTGGCTTCAGGCGACAACGTAGTACCATCAAACAAACCTACAGGCTAGTACAGGTTATAAGAAAAACATAGGAGGAGATTAAATATTGCTCTGTGCTTTTTATTAATGACTCTTAAGCTTGAAGAAGGCATTAAGACCTGTTAACCAAACTAGAGCTTAACCTTCCTTTCAATCTCTTTAGTCTTTCGGAAAAGTAAATAACCGACCGACAATCGATGATCAAAGAAGATGTCCTTAATTAATTGAGACTGGCGTATCTCAAGTTAGTTAACTGAGACTAATTATGTACCTGCTTTACACAGCAGGCATGCCAGCCGACAATCAAGCACGCACGTCAGCAAATGTCTCAGTACTCGTGATGATTTTAAAAAGTCATTAATCCAATTACAGCACTATATAATCTAAGTAGAGAAATGGGAAAAGCTATGAGGGAAAAAATAAATAAACAGAAAGGCACCCATTGAACTTTCACTTTACGCAGGAAATCGTACTCCCTTATTTACTCTAAATGTTTTTACGATTTTATCTAAAATAAATAAATAAATCGTAGTTCCTAATTCTTACTAAAAGCCAAATAGTGTTCAGCTATTTAAGGCGGAATACCTTAGTATCCATTTGAACCAAAGCCTTACACAGAAGTTACATACCTACGTGCGAAGTGAGTACACATGAAACTGAAATCTGCCCAAATTCATTGGCCAATTTGTGGGAATTCTGTGCTTTACGATTGTAAATTTCTGCTCTAAAACTGGACTTTAAAACTTATTTTGTGATATAGGATTATATAATAGGGATATACCTCTGCCTCCAATATAGAAAATAATGAACCGTCGGCAAAACAAAATCCTACGAACGAAAGCTGCAACTCCTTTCAAAGTTAAGACTACTTAGGTGGACAAGTATTTAAATGAGCTGCAAACGCATTCAAAATTTGTTCTCTCAAATCATCCGAGAACATGGCGGACCCTTTTCTTAAGAGGAGGAATCCCGTTTCCCAAATATAAATCCATCGAAATTGATGTGTACTTTAATTTTAGAACTCGAATTTTAGTTTGGTACTGGCTGGACTAAATTATTCCATATATACATACATATGTACAAAGGAATATAATTTATGACTGACTGACTGGCTGACTGGCTGACTCAAAGATTTATTCTTCAACATGAAGCCCATATACCTAAAGTTTAAGACTTGAAATTTGGAATGCTGGTACCTTTCCCGATGAATAAAACTACTAAGACAGGATTTCAAGAATTTCAGACTCTAAAGGGGTAAAAATGAGCCAAAGAAAAAATACAAAGTTGGTTTCCCCTAAGCCGTACACGTCAAATAAATTTTTCCCATATTTTTATTAATTAACGATATTTCAAATTGAGGTACACAAAAATTGAAAAAGTAATATGAACGGTAACATAAATACGAATTTAAGCTTTGAAAAGCACATGGCTCGTTGGTCAAGCGGTAGAGTCTCAGCCGGGCACTCAGATGGTGCCAGGTTCTATGCCAGACTGTGACCATAATTTTTTGTTTTAATTTTTATTTGTCTTGTTCTTTGGTTTTTGTTCTATTTTATTTTTTCGTTGTACATACCTTGTTAAGTATGTAACAGGTTATTTCATTCAAATAATTGAATTGTTTAAAGTTAACATTTTTTTATCATTTCAGTAATCAATATCTTAAAAGTGTTTGATTGGAAAATCATAGTTTTTGTTTGTCTTAACAAGTTTTTTAACTTTTAGGATAATGTTCATACAATAAATATGTATAAAAAATGCGTTCTGCTTTTAATATGTTAGCTTGGTGCAGTGGTAATGACGCTCGAACACCACTCAAAAAGCCCCAAGGTCAACTCCCAGCTAAGCACATAAAAAATTTATTTATTACTTTACCTTGTTATAATCTTTAAGCAGTTAAAATGTTTTAGTTACATGCTAATTTTTATTTATTGTTGAACTTAATTGTTTTTAAAACAAATTTTCGCTTTTTAGTTTGGCTTAATAATTTCTTCTAATAAAAAGAAATTATATGAACTTAAGCCAAACTAAAAAGCGAAAATGTGTTTTAGTTAGGCTTTATTTTTATCATTTCCGAAATCAAAACTTTAAAAATGTTTAATTGGGTTAAAAAAAATGCTATTTTTCAGTTTTTACAATTTAGGTAACTGATGTAATCATTTGGTGAAAGGTGCAAATATAAACATTTTGTTATTTGATTCAATCATTTTGGTAATTGAAATCAATTTTCAGTGGACAAAAAATACTTTTTGCCTTCTCTGGTAGTTTTCTGCACTACTTTTAGGCTTTTTAAATATATAAAATTAAAATAAATAAATTTTTGTAAAGATTTCGCACGTTTGGAAACTAAATAATTAGATTCTTGATTATGACTGTATAGAAAGTTAAGCAAATTTTACCTTTTTGTGCTTATAATACTTTATCGTGCTTAGTACTTTGTTTCTTATAATATTTTAAACTGCGCCTACGAAAGAGCGAATTAATTGCTAGTACATATACAGAAAAAAATAGAAATAATTTTCCATTAAAAAATTGTAATATTGATTAAAATTTTTATAAGTTTTCGACCAGTTAACAATTTTATAAATACAATTAACATTTTTATAATACTTTAAGTAACATTTGTTTGAATTAAAATTTTGGTTGCTAGGCAGAGATCCCATTAAAAGTTTAAATTCTTATTTATGCTTTAATGTTCTTTTTTTCATTTTCTTATTTTATTTTTTTATTTTTCTACAAAAGCGTTAAGCTACGAAATTCCTATGCAAACCTGTGGTGTTTTTTAAGACAATGTCAATTACTTTATTTCTTGCATTATTTCACGAATACAATTACACATTTAATTGTGACAAAAAAATCGTTAATTAGAAATAAAAAATATTTTTAATTAATGCGTTAATTGAAAATATATGGAAATAATTTTTTCTGTGCAAGCAAGAAAATAAATTTCCCAATAATCAGCCTTTTTGTTAAGTCTAATACAAAATATTTTTCGAAAAACATTCACCTAGTTCGTTTACAAATGTCAATATAAATCTTTACATATCTTTAAAAACTTATGCTTTACTTCAAGTGAAACAAAATTTAATATAATCAAAATGGTTCTGTAAAAATTACTCAAGATTGTTGAACTTTTGACCCTAAATGCCATAGTAGACAATCATATTAACATCCTTAAATAAATTGCGCCTGTTAGTATCGGAACCAAAATTGGTTTAAATATTTTTAAAATAAAAATAAATAAAAGCCTAAAGTTTCCAAAATATCGGCCCATAATTCACCATATAAGACCCACTCCCGAAAGTCACTTCAACTTGTATATTTTTTAAGATATTTGAACATAAAATAAATTGTGCAGTAGGGTATTATAAGGTCGAACTGAACTAACTTTCTTACTTGAATAAAGCTTGCTGTAGCACAAACTACAATCGGCCTTGACCAAATAAAAAATTTTTCTTCTTTTGAGACAGCAAGCCTTAATGGGCTTTTTATATAATAAGAAAACAATTATGATTGACACGATCACCCTGAATGCTATAAATTCAACTCGTAAAACTTTTTTATGTGTTACTTTTATGATGATGATGACTAAATATAATGACTTTCAAACAAACACTCATACGAATACTTACCATTGTCTATGCTGTAAGTGGCGCCTGTTGGTGATGATCCATATGGATTGTAGCCATTACCGGCTGCTACCAGTGAAGCTGAAGCATAATCTAAACTGGAGTTTGATTGTAAAGCTGACGCCGTTATAACAGATCCAGCTGTAATAGAAGGGGCAGGCAATGAGTTACTTGTCGGCAGATTTGAAATGGCATGAGCCATTGGTGGAGTTGGACTACTATTTTGTAATGCTGACGATACCGGTATATTCGAATACTGAGGCAGAGAACTTTGCCCATGATTGTGACTATGTGTACTCCAGGCGTCATTAAAACCATTAGCAACTGCAGTAGATGGATAATCGTAGGATGTAAATGCTTGAGAGCTATAAAAATTTGGATTATCCTGAAAATTGAGAAAAATAGGGTAAAGTTAAGTTTTTATTTTCTATAAAGTAAGTAGAAATGCTTAAACTTACCATTCCTGCATCATATGATCCGGTAGCATAGAAACCATTTGCCGATGCATACGGCTTTACTTTCAATTTGGATCTATAACCTCTAGGTCTTCGCCTTAAGCTGCCTTCATCTTCAAACATATAAGCAGAGTCCTGTCCAATAGTCCAGTAATTACCTTTGCCTGGTTTTCCCACTCCCATTCCTTTTGGTAATTTCTTAAAACATTCATTTAAACTCAAGTTATGGCGCACAGAGTTTTTCCAACCCACATAAGGACCCCGAAAGAAGTCAAATCTAAAACAGAAAAAAGGTTAGAAATGTTATTAGACTCAACATTTATTTGCGAACAAGAGTTTTTTAGTGAACAGTTTTTTTTAATAAATTAATTGTTATTACCACTTCATGAAAACATAAGTGGCCTTATTTTTTAAAACGCAAGGCAATTGCGCTGCGTTATACTTTTTTTCCTCTGGTCTTATATGTATATCCCCAACTTCTGGAAGTCGCCTTAACCGGCAAACCTCTTTACAGATGCCGCGCTAAATAAAAAGATAAATTGTGGTGTTAGGTAAAACAAGGCCGGCTTGGCCCGCCTTAACTTTCTTGATAGTTTTTAAATAAAAATAAGGAATTGTAATACAAAAATCTTCTTTAGTTATTAGTTGTGATGATGTAGTTAATCATTGACATAAAAATATTGATTTTAAATTGAAAAAATTTGTATGCTGGGACTGTACTCAGCGTTAAATCATAATTCGAGTCTAAAAAAATATTCATAACAATAAAATAATAACAAATTCATAAGAAACTAAGAACTATCAAAGTTCTAGAAATTTTCATTTATTTAAGATAATTAAATTAAGACTTTAATGTTATTCCTTACGATCCAATATCAATTATCCATTAAAGTTTGAATACGTTTGTTATATGCGTATGTGTGTGCGATGATTGGAGTATCATATTGTTTGGCACCAAATTCTAAAGTTTTATATTGCTGCTCTACTCAAATTCATTTAAAATAAATAAACGCATTTAATATTATTTTTTTATTTAAAAGCGTTATTGAAATGGCAGTTTTTGAATAGATTTAAAATGCTGGTGGTAAACATAAATTAAACAAAAACAAGTAAAATAGCTGTATTCAACTGTGCCGAATCCTAGATACCCTTTACATTGGTCATTTTGTATACCCAGTCATCTGATCTAGCCAAGATGTTTTCAAACAACAAATAATAATAAAATTACTTTGTGTCGGGTTTGAAGTCGATAGCTATTTAATTTTTTTGAAATAAAAACTATCCAGTGCTGCTTTCAAAAAAAAAATTCTTAAAAAAATAGAAATACTTTTTAGAAGGTATTAGGTCAATGGCTCTCACAATTTTCGTGTTATTTGGTACCAAAAATTTAACAAAAACTGTTAATTTGTATAGGGGCTTCCGCTCCCCTGCTCCTATCCAACTAATTAATATTTTCCTCCATATAGGCACTGTTGCGCAATTAATTTTTGAGGGACATTTGAAATCGATAGCTTTTATAGTTTCCAAAATAAAGCGTAAAAATTCTTAATATGGTTCATTTGTATGAAGCACCGGCTTCTCCTGCTCCTTTAAACTTATTTTTTTTTCCAAAATGTAGGCATTGTTGCGCAAATACTTGGAATTCGATAGATGTTATAGTTGTGGGATATGGCGTTCCAAATGTTTCTTTAAAATAGTAACTTGAATGGTGGGTACCGCTCCACCTGCCATAATGTGCGCATCATACTGAAACTAATTGGTAGCGGGCAAAGTCTTTAGACGTTATAGTTTCTCAGACTTAGCAAATAAAAAAATTAGCAAAATTTTTGTAACTGTAGGGGAGATATTGCTTTTCCTGCTCATATCAAAAAGAAAATTGTTACCTAATTAAGGTCCTTATCTTCGAAGTATCCGTGCCAAGTTTTGTGGCAACAGTGAGTATATACACGGATTTTTTCCTAAAAAAAATTTATTATTTTGAGTTTTTGCTTATACCTTGGTCCGTAGTAAACCGATTTTGATAATTTTAAATAGCGATTATTTTAGGGATATTGTTAATAATTTCTGTGCGACTTGAAACTTGATTTCAACAGACATACAGACGGGAATATTAAAAGGTAAAATTCGAATAATTTTTAAAGTCCGACCGAACGTGCATTTTGGAAGTCGAGCCTAACCCGAACCCGAACTTCGGTCCGTTTTTGATTGTTCAGCTGAACCCGAACGCAAAGCGGACATAGACCGAACTCATAATTCTTTAAAAATCTTGTTCTCCTTTTAAATTACAAAAACAAAAAAAGTTATTTTTATATATAAGACTTACTACCATTTTTTCTATACAAATGTTTATTAAAAATATATAAAATATACGCTAATGTTTAAAATGTTTACTATTTTTATTTATATTATTTATAAATTAATTTTCATTAACAAAAGTAATAAAAACAACATTATCAGACCTACCAAAATTTCATTTAGCTTACCATACTACCGAACAAAACAATAACACAAATTAAAAAAAAAAACCCCCAACTAAGAGTGACACTCCACGTACGCGATATTATGAAGAACATCATTACTAACATCCCCACAAAATTTCATTAATCTGTCAATATTTATCACTCCGTTATGACAATTATTATATTAAAGATATATGGGAAGGACACTCGTTCTATTTTGGGCCACTCGTTATATGAAATCATTTGCTATTAGCTCCTGCTATTTACAAAGCATGAAGGCTACCGTGTTGTGGTAATATTGGCAGGAATACTTGTTGACAGTCAGACGTCATTTTTACTGCTTAGTTTGCACACTACTACATCGTTACTGGTCAGCCAATGTAAAGCTTTATTTACACTACCTGAGTTATCATCTGAGTTTCACAACTAAGGCTCATTTGTATAGTGTAAAAATATGTCTGTTTTCATGTGTTAATATTTTTCTTTAATCTCAGTTGAAAATAGAATGATTCTATTTTTAAACCATTTAACGTCTAAGCTTTAAATGAAATTTTTTAAAAGCTACCGCATTAAATGCTTGTTGCTGTATTGCGATAAACTTTATACCAGCTTAAGAACTAAAACTAATTCATTAAACGTAATGTAATTCTTAAAATTAAAAATTAAATTGTTTTTTGACACTCATAAAACTTTAAACTTATTTTTTTGACACTCAACTCAGATGAGAACTGAGGTGGTGGGGATATAGCTTAAGGCAGAACTCTCTAGGCTTTGTTGTCCATCTAACATTAGTTTAGTCTGTGTCCCAGCGCATAGGAACCACTATGGTAATGAACGGACAGGTAAACTAGAATATAGCCTCTATAGAAATATCCTCCCAGAAAAGGCACCTTGGGCTATAAATGGCTCGAATATTTCCTTTGCTTGCAAAATTTTTCACAGAAATTCATCTTTATGCCGCCAACTTTTATACTGAATTCAAATATTATTTTTCTTGTTTTCAAAAGCCCCAACAAATGTGGTGTAGGGTATACTAATGTTGGGATGAACTGACTTCAACTTTCTTCCTTGTTGATATTGGTTTATCAATGGTTAAAAAATGGCAATGAGCGCCCATCAGCCCAAAATTTTGTACAGATATAGCCAAAAATGTTTTTCGGGAGGCCTTTTGTATTGGGGCTATGCCGAAAAATGGACCGGTAATATTTGCATTCAGTAAAATAGGTGAAGACATAAAGCGAAGCCCATGTGCAAAATTTCGTGAAGGAGTAACTAGCTATAGCAAAAATATCTTGCTCCAGGATAATATTTGTATAAGGACTTTGTCAGAAAATAGAACGATTTTTACCACAAACAGTTGGGATGGTCCCTTTGCAGAAAACCTTATTTGTAGTATAAAATATTTTAAAAATGCGACCTGTAAATTGTTTACAAAATGCATGGACATTCGAAAACAACATGTCTAGATTAGGTGACTGGGTAAACAAAAAGACTAATGTGAAGGGTATATAAAATTCAGCACCGCCGAAAATACCGCTCTTACTTGTTTTGCGTTTGAATTGTCAAACACGTGCCATAATCAACAACACATGTTCATACATACGAAAGTTTAATGCGTATTTATTCACATTCATTTGTATGCTTAACAGCGTTGCCAATTGGTATCACTTGTTAAAATTTTTGTACGGATTTTGTTCTAAAAAATTTGGGGCAATCGCAGTATATCTAAGTCCGTGGTGGACCGAACTTGCTTATTTAAAATAGCGATCATTTCAGGGATATTTTTAATAGTTTGACACTCATACCTGGTCCGTGGTGCTTAAATTGACTCCAGAAACTTGACTTCAACGGACACACAGACAGACAAACGAACATGGCTAAATCGACTTCTCTATCTATAAGGTTCAAAAATACATGCACTTTTTGGGGTCGCTAATAGATATTAAGGAAATAGCAAACGGAATGACTAACTGATATATACCCTTATCACTTTTTAAAGGGTATAAGAAGAATTTTAACCTAAATAAAAGTTTCAGAAATATTTTACACAAGACCCTGACATACATATCTACATTTTACTTGCCGTAAAGAAAATCGCGAAGTTTTTCAGTCCACTCGGATCTTTTTACACTTACGAAATGTAGCAGTATGTACGTATTGCGCACTAAATTTTAAACAGTAAAAATCTAAAATTTTTAACTTTCCTAAGACCCTTTTTCTGTTTAAAAAACATTTCTTCAATTGTTTAACAAAGTATAAAAAAAAAATTATCGCTCAAATCATCTTACATCATAGCGGACTTGCCCAATTGAAGAGGAGGAATACTATTGCTCTAAAAAACAGTCATTGGAATTGTTGTATAGTTACTTAAATCTGAAAACTCAAATTTTCGTCTGACACTAGCTGGACTAATAATAACACAGGTCAACACTATTTAAAAGGTCCATTATTATACCCTTCACATAGTGATAGGGTATATATCACTTTGTCATTCCGTTTGTAATTTCTTTATTATTCATTTGCGACCCCATAAAGTATATATATTCTGGATCCTTATAGATAGGAAAGCCGATTTAGCGATGTCCGTCTGTCCGTCTGTCCGTCTGTTGAAATCAAGTTTCCGGAGTCAAATAAAAAGATACAGACCAGTTAATGGTGTCAAACGATCAGAAATATCCCGCTAACAATCGCTATTTAAAATCAGCAAAATCGGTTCACTATTGACCGCGATATAAGCGAAACCCAGAGTAACCCATTTTTTTTAGGACAAAATCTGTGCATATATCCCTATATATCTCAGTAAGTATAGTCTCTCTTGCCACAAAACTTGGCACGGATACTCCTAAAAAAGGGACCTAAATAATGGAAAAAGTTTTTTCAGATAGGACCAGGGGAAGGGGTATTTTTCCTAGAATTGCACAAATTTGGTGAAATGTTTTATGCGCTATATCTCGTAAACTATAACAGCTATCGACTTAAAATATTCTACAAAAAGTAATTGTACGCAAAGATCTACACTTTAAAGAAAAAATTTTTTGAGTGGGGGCAAAAAAAGGGGTAGCTCCCATACAAATCGACAATTGTTATAAAATATTCGATACGCTATATCTCGGAAACTATAACAGATATCGAAATCAACTGTTTTGCAAAGGGTAATTGGGCAATAAGGCCTACGCTTTAGAGAAAAATTTTTTTGAGTGGGGGCAAAAAAAGGGGTAGCTCCCATACAAATCGACAATTATTATAAAATATTCGATACGCTATATCTCGGAAACTATAAAAGATATCGAAATGAAATATTCAACAAAAAGTAATTGGACAAGAAGGCCTACGCTTTAAAGAAAAATATTTTTGAGTGGGGGCAAAAAAGGGGTAGCTCCCATACAAATTAACGATTTGTATGAAATTTTCGATACGCTATAACTCGGAAACTATAACAGATATCGAAATCAAATGTTCTACAAAAAGTGATTGGACATCAAGGGCTACGCTCTGAAAAAAAAATTTTCGGATGGGGGTTGAAGAAGGGGTAGCTCCCATACAAATTAACAATTTTTATAAAATTTTCGATACGCTACTTCTGGAAAACTATTACAGCTATCGACTTCGAATATTCTACAAAAAGTAATAATCAAATAATTCATACATTTTGGAGAAAAAGTTGGAGAAGAGCAGGGGGACTAGAACATTTAACAAGTTTTATTAACCTTTAAATATGAATAATGTCGAAAACTTTTAAAACTCTCGACCTCAAATCTTCTTCATCTATTTCTATTATTCATACGAACGTTAAAATTTTGTTATTTTTTCTATGGGCTTTAAAACTCGCACAAGGTTTTTTATTATATTATTTGCAGTACAAAATTACTCGGCTGGGTATATTTAAAGACCAATGTGAAGGGTATATAAGATTCGGCACAGCCGAATATAGCGCTCTTACTTGTTTATTAGTCAATTTGTGTACTCTTGGTACTGGGCATCAATGCCTATAAATCACTCTTCTAAATCGACTATGCTTTTGAATATTTTCCGTTACAAAGAACTAACTGGGAAACTAGTTCTTTTATTAAAAATAAAAATAAGAAGAAAAATAAGCAATAAAATATAGCCTTACTAACTTTTTTTAGAGTATTATAGTTTTGGAGATAATCTCAAAGTTATTTCCAAAAAATACATATTTTTTTTTTGTTTAAAACGACTTAATAAAGTTTAAGACTTAAAAAAACTTTTTACAGATTTTGTTTACAATAAATAATATTTAAAAAAATCCTCAAAATATATAAAAGATGTTGATAAATTTTAGCTAATTTAATTAGTTCTCGAATAAATATCAATTATGTGGTGCGGCATCCTCTTTTAATCTTCATATCTCTGGATCATATCTCGAAATACAGGGTCAATTCAAAAAAAGTGATCTATGTGTATAAAAATGGGATACGAGGCTTTAACCTCACAATCAAAACTCCATTTTGTTGAATATTTAAGGTTATCTTGCAGAAATAAAGATTCAGTAATAGAAAAGTTTAAAAAACCTTAAATAAGCTCAAAGCAAAAAAAAAACAAAACAAACTCCTTTTAAATGATAAGGATTTAACCCAGCCTAAGGTCTATATACGCTGGTAAATATAAAGAAAAACCAGTTGATTTTTTAACTCTTGTCCGAGTACACCTGAGGAAAAAGCTTGTGCAAATTTATACAGGAAATTAAAAACTGCTAAACAATATTGCTAAAGGCTAATTTTAATTAACCTAAATATAAGATATTTAGTACCAACGTTCAGTAGCGAACAAGGAGTGCGGACGAGAAGCTTTTTTGGGTTTCAAAAATGTACTCCACTCGGCTAATATCGGAAAAATTAAACGTTACAAGATTTTTTTTCAATTAAAACTTATCACAATAATAATGAACCAATTAGACTGATAAACTATATAAAACGGTTCTTTTAAGTTCATACCGCTTCGTTATCCATCTGCATCACACCAGATATACGAGATGTGCCCTTTCCGAAATTCTTCGTTTGAAAGTTATCGATATTCCGAAAATTATTCATTGCTTAGGTATTAAACATTACTGGCCCGCCCGCTAACCCCCTTTTTCATAAGAAAACCTTCCTTTTAGAATGTAATACAAAACCCTTTCTTCTTTTTTTATTAAAAAGTAAGAGTATGCGAGATGCATATCTTTCAAACAAATGCTAGATCATGCCAAAGACGGAGACATTAAAATACGCCTTTTCTACGCATTAACAAATACCATATTTATTGGTAAGATAAGCTTTTTTACATGTTGTTTTCCAGTTTAAAAAAATGCTTAAACTAAATCAATAGCAAATAGTGGTAGAATAACTCCCACCCTAGAAATTTTAAGGCCATTCTGCAGCAGTGCAAGTTGGAGAAATATTTATTTAACTAAATTAAAAAATAGTGGCAACTTTTTTAATTTTATATTTACATGGGCTCCAGTTAATATAATTGATTTGCTTCCGACTGAATTTTTTTTATTAAAATCGAAGTCTAACTTGTTGGTACGGTTCTTAATATTTTTCATTATTTCTTTATCGCTTTGGCGACACCAACTTTAAATGCTTAGATCCTTACAGTTCCTAGTTTTATACTTTATGCCAATCTTACCTCTTCTGCAGGAAACTATAAATTTCACTCAATGTTAATTTTCCTGTAGGCGATTCTTTAATTGCCATAGCAATCATATTAATATAGCTTAGAGCCGGCTTTTCAGGACGTCTGGTGCCAGATTTCTTTGTGGTATCTGGTGTTGATAAGTCCTGAGTTGATGTGGTTTGCTGCTGTTTCGCTAAACTATTATCACTGTTATTGCTATTGACTGATTTGGTAGGTGAAGAACTTATTGAAAAAACGCCCGCCGAAATAATGTGATTAGAATTATTATGTGAATTACTAACAGATGTTATAACACCACCCGAAGTTGAGGTGTATTGTATACGTTGCAAGGAATTCTGCAAAAGTTCATTGGAATTTGTTGTATCCATATGATCGTTGTTACTAGAGTTTTGATGTTGTTGATGTTCCTGTAAGTCGGAGTGATTGCCATTTTGTAAATATTCCGAAGAAGGTTTACTCGAGCAGTATTTAATGGTAGAGGCGTAATGATGATTTAATTGTTGACCCAATGAGGTATTATGGGTGGGTAAGAGGTTAACAGTTTTATTGTTGTTATTCGCTGAGTGATAGTTTTGTAGCTCGTTTTCAGTCGGTGTGCGCTGAGATGTTGGTGATGAGTGTCCAGAGGGAGGCGCCTCATCAACATTGCCTCTACTACTGGTATGTTGATTGCTTAAAAGTAGTCCGTATGGTGAAACGGGGCTGGAAGATGCCGGCGGTGTTGTCATGTTGTGCAAGGAAGTCAACCCATAATTCATTGTATCATTTTGAGTCAATATCGCGGCATAATATTTTCGATCACTTAGGTAGGAGGGCAGCATTGTGGGTTTTATATCTTGCATTTCTGGAGAACTCTGATGCATACGCATTACCGATGGGGGATTTAGGTAATGGTCACCTGTATTGGCACCATACATGATGGGCTGAAAATTACTAGAGGTCAATAAATTCGCGGGCAAATTACGGTAAAGCGATGAGTGATTCAAGTTATGAGATGAAGTTAACGATCCACAGCCGTTACTATCTAACACATCTTCACTTTTAATCATATTTACTACTTATATTGCTTTAATATTAATTAATTTATTAATATATTAAATAAATTTCCGTTTCCTTTTTACTCTTATACTTTAAGAATTTGTTCACAATTAAATAAAAAACTCTTTTTTTTACTCTATTTTATTGAAAAACCCATCTATTTCAGTTTCCATCCGATTTCCACGTCTTTACGGTTCCGTTATTCTAATTAAACTAAAATGTATGCTCTAGTTGTATTTTAATTGTTGCATAAAAAAAATTGAACAACTTTTGCTCTAAAATCCTTTTCTTGAGTTATTTTCAAATGTTTATTCTATAATTAGCTCTCGTTTTCAAGTGTTTTTTTTCCAGTTTGCTACAGTTTTTCTGTGTTCTCAATGGGTTAAATTCACATGTCTGTGCGATCTTTTGAGTAACGATCTCGCATTGTACAAGTATTTGTTATACTTTCTGGTACCATATGGGCATTTCCATGAATATGTCAACCACGGCTGGAAAAATAAAAGTCATCGCAACTTTTTTTTAAATATACCAAAGAGCAATAAAACACTTAAATTTTATTATGTAAAAGTATTTATAGCTAATTATAATTTTAAAAGAGCAAAAATAGCAGATTAAACTGGTAATCTCTTTGATCAATTTCCAGAAATTGAAATTAACTATTTTCTCTTAACTAGTGGCTAAATTTAGGTAATTGTAATATTCCAATTATACTTTAAAAATAATGTTACAACATCATTGGCCAAGTTCCATTATGAAATTAAAAATTTAGAGTTCGAATAGCGGTATTTTTTATAGATTGCTTTGAATGATATTCTAATGTCACGTACGTAATGCAAAAACGTTATTTGTCGTCATCATTTGAATTCGACCGGTCGCAAGTATTTAAAAATAAAAGTTCAAAGCAAGATAAATCTCGCAAACAAATATTGATCGATTTTTTTTTTTAAATTTGATGCAATAAAAATGTTATAGTCTTTCAAAGTTTGTAGCATACGATATTGTAACACAATTCAATTTAATACTTTCCTTTATAATTATAAATATTTTATTAAGATGGGTAAAAATAGCTATGAGACTACAAAGAAATGGAGGGAGGACTTGAAGAAAAACGAAGAACAAATAAAGAAATACCGGAAAAAGAAGGCTGAAAGACAGCATATCTATCGAAAAAAGTTCGCAGATGCAGCCTAAAAAGACAAACAAACAATTAACGACGAATTAACACACAATTAGTTTGATGTTTACTATTTTATTACAAATGCTTGAAATAAGCGAACAATATGAAGATATATCGCCTATATACATATTTTCAGATTGTAGTAGCGCTCAATTTAAAAACAAATTCATTTTAAAAAGTATTCCCTCTTTTGTAAACAAATTTAGCTGCCAACATTTAGAATGGAACTTCTTTGCCACATCACATGGTAAAGGTGCAGTTGATGGAGTAGGTGGTACTGTTAAAAGAAAGGTCTGGCAAATTGTAAAAGCAAATAAATTAATCTTGCCAGATGCTCTCTCATTTTATGAATGTGCTCATAAATACGTGGAAGGAGTTAATTTGTTTTATGTTGCTACCGAAGAGATTGAAGAGTTTTCTGCTCATCTCCATGAAAAATGGCAAAATGTCCAGCCCATCCCAAAAATAAGAAAACTTTATTCGTTTACTTATCATGATAGTCAGTATATAAATGTGTCTCGAACTGCGTATTCAGTAAGAGAAAAAAATTAAAATTTAATAATTAAGTGCCAGCGCCCAAGTACATAGTGTATAGTAATAAATGAAAATAACCTTTTATTGTTTTTATTGCTATTATTACCGAATAAACATTTTTTAATTCTTTTTAAATTTGTTATGTATACATAAATTAAAAAAACCTATTTTTTTCAGACAAATACTATAAGAGAAAAATCTGTCACATACGGTATGTCACGAACGATATTAAGATTTGTTCGTAACAAAATCATCTAAAAATCTTTTTGTATTTAAAAATTATGGATTATCAAGGAAAAATATTTGGTTTGGTGTAAGAACTTAAAGAAAGGAAAAAAACTTTTACAATTCGCAGATTTTCGTATATATGTGCATGCACCTCGACATCACTTCCGTTTTTTGTCACGTACGATATGCGCCTTTTTCGCCCGATATTTTGGCCGGCAAGGTTTTCAAAGTCATGATTTTTTTTTTAGATTATAGTACCCTCTAAATGTAACATATTGACGAAACAATTTTTCAGCTACCACTCTTTTTGCAAAATCTACACCACTTTGTAGGCGTACAAATGTCACGTACGATGACATGGAAATGCCCATATGTGTGGGTGTATAAAATGTATTATGTTTTAGTGTTAAAATCCACAGACATACATTTTCATGCCATTTCTGATGAGGAGCAAAATTTTATAAACCTTATTGGACTATTTTCACTCAGAATTATTTCGTATGATTTTTTCTTATTTTCTCAGCGTATTGAGTGAATGATTGTAGATGGAAGCAGAAAGTTCTTAAGAAACCAGAAGAAACAGATTTTTTACTTTTTGCTGATGAGGCAAAAATATTAAATAACTATAATTATGTTTTTGTCATAAAGACCTTGAAGTATTGATAGTTAATGTATGTATGTGGGTGTAATTGGTGTCGCTTAAAGCGAATACAAAAACATCATTCCAAAAATATTCTTACGAATACTAAATGTTATTAAAAATGTTTTTAAATTTCTCAAATAAAATACGTTTTATTTCAGTGAGCATACAAGTAAAACCGATAACCTATTAAATGAGATTAATAAAACATAAAGAAACGGTGCGCTTTGTACACCCTTTATCACAATGGAAGCAGTCTTCCTTCTTGTTTTTGCGTAGTTTGGAGTTATCCTACTTTTACATGAGGTTCACAATTTTTATTTGCATCAAACTTTTTGAATTCTTGGCATAGCTATTGTTTCGAATTTAAATTGGCGAGATATCAAGAAGGGGTCGCAATCGATGTAACGTTATCTAGAAGTCGTCCCTGAATTAAGACCTGGAGTAGTAGATCCAGCTAGTGGCTGAGAGATAGCTCAACAGGCCGATTTACCAGCACCTTAATACCCCATAATGGTCATCTAGTACATAACTGCTCAGAAATCTATACCTTATGGCAGCTAGGGCAGGACATATACAGAGAAGATAAAAACCCGTCTTTTCCTTTTCCCGCAACTACGGCAGTGGTTGTTAAAATGAAGTCTGAGTCTCTTTGAGTGATTACCCACCACCCGCTAGGACCGGCATCAATCTCAACACATCCTACCTGATCACGGCTGAACAACTGGATCATAGGATTGCAACCAAAAGAGTTATATATCATCTTGAAGACCACAAATGTGCTAAGATAATGACACCTGCCCTCAGCAACTTCTAAAAAGTGGTCTTGATAGTCCCCAAAGGCATTTTACTGACTCCCTATTAGAGATATGAAGAGCAAATCCAAGCCCAGTTAGCACGTCTGCCCGTTTACCAAAATGGATCCTATCCACTAGAACCCAGACTAAAGTAGTAATGTAACGCTGATGTAATGTTCGAACGGAGCGAAAAAAGTGCAGCCTGACTGTCGACAAATATCTCAATATTTCCCCGCATATAACTATCACTCAGTAGCCTTATACGTACATATATAGCAAATACACTGTACCCATCAAGCAGATGATATGAGAAACTAATCCCAAGATTCTCAGAGTAGACGCCGGATCCTACAACACAGTCCGTCTTGGGGCCGTCTGTGCGGCTTCATAATCCCAAAGCCCAGAGCCTCAGTGCACTACCTGCAGTTATGGTAATTATAAAAAGATCAGTGGGAACCGGGTGCGGTATAGTTTTTAGTGCTTTTGAAGCGAGATCTTCCTTAACATTAAAGTTGGTAAGAGCATGCTGAAAAGCTAAAATAAATCACGTTTTTTAAGGCATCATCTATGCCTTAAAACGCCGCCACTGCACAAGAAAGAATTGATTGCAAAAACTGAATACATATATCGATTATCAATAAAAGTCGGTAGCAATTTCAACCGGTTTGATTTTCTGAATTCAAGGGGATCTTGGATATGAAATGCCAAAGAAAAAAGTATAAGCGCCGAATCTTATATACCCTTAAGAACGTGTGGGGGTTTTTACCCTGTTTGTTTTTAATTTTGTATTTCAGTCCCCTTAGGGGGTAAAGATAGGGGGTAAGTGTGTTTTAGGAAAATGAGTTGGTGCCAGTCCTACATTTGACCTATACACGGGTACCGTGAAAGCTGTAGGGGGAATAATTTACAATTTGCCAAACTTTGTATGGGGAGCCCACTTAGACGATGAGGTTAGGGGGTAATAATGTTCTTAAAAATAGGTTTGGAAGGGGAAACTAATGGTTTCAGTCGTACACTTTATTCCTCTTAGGTCAACTCTGGTGAAGCTATGCGCGGTTTTACATCATTTTTCTAAGTTTTGTATGGAAATCCCCTTTGGTAATAGAAATGCGATTTTTTCGCAGATATTTTTAATAGTTTGGTAAAACTTCCGGTTCTATTCAACATCGGGGGGGCTTCAAAAAGTTGTGTTTACCCGTAACATGAAAAGGCGGGCAGACAGATATCGCTAAATTGGCTTCCCATCTATAAGGACAAAATAAAAAATAAATACTTTATGGGGTCGCATATGAATATCAAAGAAATTACAAACGGAATAACAAACTTATATATACTCTTATCACTTATGTGAAGGGTATAATAAGGCATTTTTGTAAACCATATAAAGAACGCATTCATTCTCAACACATGTACTGACATGAGTGAATTACCCTCTGTTTTTTCTAGACAACCAATTGCAATTACCTAATGTTACAATGGCTATTGATAATTTAAATGATAAAGGGACTTCTGGTTTTCATAAAATCAACAACATAATGCTCCTAGAGCGATCTACCACAACAGAGGAAAAAATTGTTTTGTTTTTAATGCCATATTAAAGTGTGAATATTTCCTTGGTTTTTTTTATACCCTTTACAACCCTTCACATAGTGATAAGGGTATACACGTATGTATAAGTTTGTTATTCAGTTTGTAGTTTCTACAATATTCACTTTAGACCCAAAGCTAACGACTCCAAACGTTCTTCAATAGTTCCTACATTAGAGGCCAGCCCAAGACGACACTAAATAAGGCATCATCTCGAATTTTCAATTCATTTCATATACCTTACGTGTGCACACACAAAATTAAGTACTGCGTTGTATTGTTCGCCATCTCTTTTGTTTACTTAACTTAACTTAAATGAAAAATATGTTCACAGTTAAGCACAATTAAGCAAACAACCACGGAACATCGAGTCATCATGATCGCACACTTCCATTTCAATTCGTCTCGAAACTTTACTGTTGGCGGGATGTTCCTGGTGTGATAGTTATAAAAAACGGGGGTTGATTTGAATGTTCATATGTATGTAATGTAATGTAATTACGCATGAGTTTTATATTGATTTGCCTGCTTGTGTATATGTTTGCTTGTGTATGTACCCACTCAACATTGTGTGTATTATTATTTGTTAACATAACAACAACATAACTCTTAAGTCTTTGTTGTTGTTGCCACACCATAGGCGCAGTAATTTTTTTTATCGACCACAGTCTCGACACCACTCTTTATTCTAAGTTACTCTACACTGCAGCACAAAAACTGTTTTAGCTACTCTACATTTCAGCACTTAAACCGTTCAACCACACAATAACACAAGAATTAGAAAATTATGCGGTTCTTGAATTAGCTTGAATAGGACTTGGTGCAGGTCTCTATCCTACATTTGGGGAAAAAATATTTAGTTAGGGGCAGGGGCAGGGGCGGCATTCAAACGAATAAATTTAATGGAATTTTTGATACGCTGAATCTCGGAAACTTTAACAGTTATCGACTATAAATGTTCTACAAAAAGTAGTGGTACAATAATGATTAGGCTTTGGAAAAAAATTAGTTGGTTAGGAGCAGGGGGAGGGAACCGCATATACAAATACCTATAAAACTTTTTTTAAACTTTTTATACTAAATATGTCGAAAACTGTATTTCTATTATAGATAGATACGAACGTTAAAATTTTGTAAAATTTTCTATTTCAAAACCTAGGATTGCTATCGACTGCAAACCCGGCAAAAAGTATTTTCATTAAAATATTTGCAGTACAAAATAACTCGGCTGGGTATAAACAAATACCAATGTGAAGGGTATACATATAAGATTCGGCACCGCCGAATGTAGCACTCTTACTTGTTTCATGGTAGAAATGATGGAAGATAAAAATTTTTGTTTCTTTGTTTTGTCATTAAAAATGCTTTTGGTAACATGCAATGCATTTTATGTTACCAAACATTTAAAACAAAGAAAAACTTAATTTATAATACCTAAATACACTTAATTTTTTAAGTTTTAACTGTAAATTAAACTCGCCCAATGGAATATGTGTGAAAAAAAATTGTCTAATTCTGTAATAACTGAGGCATATTTTGTATTTAATTTTAATAACTTTTTTTAAGTTCATTCCCATTTTGCTTTAAAAAGTAAAATTCATCACATTTGCAATGCTTAGTTTTTTGTTTGCTGGGCAATTTTCGCTTATCCAATACAGACGCATTTCATTAAATGAGAGTTTTGACAACCTATGACGAACACACACAATAGGTATATGTAGTGACCCAAAGCAACAGGAGCAAAAGGTGTATTAAAAACCAAAAATTTTTTACACAGAAATTTTGTTTACAATTTTATTATGCCTTAAAACAAGTCCGCCGCCATTGTTTATTTACAACTACAAAATGTCACCACCTTTGAACAAAAAAACACAACAACAAAAACTACAAATTATTCTTTTGATGCCCTGCTGGTAAAATTTTGTGTGTGTCAACGCTAAATCGGTGGGACAAATTAGTTTTGTTTGTTGAAAGGGGGGCTCACAATGACTCTATAGAATGTGTATTCGTTTGTACATATGTACGTGTGTATGTATTCTTATTATAAGCTTCATCATTATGTTGATCGTACACGAAGAAACTAAATAGGCGGAGTTTTGTTTACATTAAAAAAGGAAAAACGAAAATAAAATTCCAATAAAACTAAAATAAGTTCACAAAAATATTTTTAAAAACGTACGTTTATGTGTGCGCTATGCGTCAGCTACAAATGATTGGCAGGCTGACTGGCTGGTTGGCATTTAGAAAAGGCAAAGTTTTTTTAGGTTAAACATTAATATGCAAGCGTGCTATAGGTGTAGATTTTAAAACACAAAAATGTATATCCCTATGCTAGGTATACTCGTATGCATGGTGCAATTTTGTGTATCAGGTGGTGGTGATTCTACAACAACAAAATTTGGTAAATAATAAAAATATGAAAAAGTAACAGCTTCGACAACCCAACCTCGATTAATGAATGAAAAAAGTAGAAAAGCTGTGCTCGTAACACCACCTGGTGCACATAATTACACCATGCTCGTATGTATAAACTTTTAGGTTATTTTTTGGAATTTGCGTAGCTACAAATTTTTTTTGGGAGGGGGGGGGGGGGGGGGCAGTGGGGAAGAGGCAGAAAATTAAAGTGCATAAACCAAAAATTTTTTTCTAGAAAATTTTTTAAAGGATTTATGGTGGGGAGGAAAAAATTTTCGGGGGTGCGATGCAATTATAATGAATGGCCTTTCTTTCTACGCCAATGTTTTTAGGTTAACCATTGACAACTAATTTCATAATTTTTTTTAATAAATTTTTATAGGTATGTATGTATTAGAAATGTTAAATTTACAGTAAAAAACTCTATATGCACACATATCGATGGCTCTATATAAAAAAGGCGTAGGTAACTCATTTTTTTTTTTTTTTTTTTTTTGAAACAGCGTTTTTACTTATTCTGGTAGAAAAATTTTATATGTATCTGAGTTTGTTTTTTCGTTTAGAATGTTACATATGTAGGTAGGTACCTATATGTTTTAATTAAAAATTGCAATAAAACATTCTTTATACGTATGTAGGATTTAACCAATTTTATTAATTGTTTTTCTTTTCCAGTAAGGAAAGTTCCAAAAAATGCTACACAATAATTGTTTTTGCTGTTTTATTAAAAAATTCTACATCAACACTTTTTCAATGCTATCAATTGGTTTGTTGTAAAATTTCTGCTGTTGCTTTCAAATTTTTTAAAGCCACAGAAAATATAGGTATAAATCATCAATTTAAGAAACAAAAAAATAAAAAGTAATAGAGTTTCTGAAACTTTTCTGACATTCAATTAACAACTTAAATTTTTTTTGCTGGATTATTTATGGGAATTCACAGGTGCTTTTTCCCTGTGTTTCTTAAAAAAACTACTTTTCGAAAGCCATACCTAGGTGTTGATAAAAATGACTGTGATAACGCAGTGCAACACGAAAAAAAATAACCATATACGGACATCACTACGTCAAAGAAGACCAAAAAAGAAAAGACCCGTGTCTCCCTGTTTTGCCTAAAGTCATGCACTTTTTTTGTTATGGGCCCTCAAAAATTTGGGGCCTTGGTGTCATTTTTGCCAAAAGTGATAATTTTCTCAGATTCATATCTTGCAAACCGTTCGGAATTTTAATTTACTCTTTGAGGCAAAGTTGTAGCCCTTTTTATAAAGAACAAAAATTAGGAACATAAAAAATTAAAAAAAGAATAATTTTAGATCTAAATCGAAAAAAACTTTAAAAAATTCAATTTTTTTTTGCCTTTTTCCCCCTGTTCAGGTCCATAGGTAGCAAACCGTTCAAAATTCAAGGAAACAGTCAGCTACAAAAATTTACCTAACATCCCAATAAACAACTTTTCAGAACATATAAGCTTCCTAGGAATGATTCTTAACACCGTTTAGGTAGCGCTTAAGTAGCCGCAAAAGTTAAAAATTTTACGAAAATTTTTGAAATTCATTTGTTTTTTATTTTCTTCAACATTGAGATACTGTGCTGTCAATTACAAAAAAATAATAAAAAAAAAAATATTCGTATTATTTTTATAAAGTTGATGGCCCGGAACTTGCAAATCGCGCTCTCTTAAGTTGAGGATCCAAATCGTCGTCCGAATCTGACTCTGATTCAGAACTTACGGTGTCCACAGGCATGTTGCTTCCAGACTGCCTTCCATCATTAGCTTTTTCTTTTTAACATACCTTATTAACATCATAAAAGGTTATCTTGTGACTCCACCAACATACCTAAAATGAATTAGAAAAGAAATCAAAAATAATGCAAACCATGCTATAATAAAATTGATATTACCTCTGCAAGCAATGCGTCGAATTTTTTGCTTTTGTACCGTTTTTCCATTTGATTTTTTATTAGTTATTAGTTTTGGTCCATCTCTTCCCTGTTGGGGCTCATAGTCGGTATCAAATCGATCTCGATTAGTAACACCACTTACTGTAGTCATTTCTGTAAATTTTGTCCTACGATCTGGAGTTTGCGGCCTTGGGAATACAAAATTTTCAGGTGCAAGCACTGGTAGTGTGGCTGTTACAGTTGCTTTATAAATTTTGTTCTTCTCATCACGTCTATTTGGGTAATTAACGCATGCATAATGGTTGCATCATGATCACCTGGGCGATTAATCCAGTTTACCGGCTTACAATATTTCATACTATGTTTGCCTCGATTCAACAATGCTATGAGATTATTATAACATTGGCGACACACTGCGTTAGGTGTGTAATTTTCACTGATCAAATCTATTTCGTCGCAAAATGACTCATATGCTCTTTTAAATTCACTAGTTAAAAGATTCTTTTCCTTTTGAAATCTTGTAGAATTATTTTTTCTGATTTGATGACCGCAACTGTAGCAAAAGAAATAAATATTTTTACACTGAATATTGAAATTGTCAGTTGCCAATGTTGTGTGCGAATTATGCTGTAGAACGTTTTCTATAACTTTCACCGCTGAGATCTCGTTGACGTCGCGCTGTGTAATGCCTCGATGTGAGAGTCGCGTCGCTTTTATATTGCGATCTGCGTTCCTTGATGCGTGTGCGATCGGTGCGTTATCGCGTGAGCTGTTTACTGAAATCTTAGGTAAATTTTTGTAGAGACCTAACCATATTGTAGAAATTCACTGAAGAAGAAGTGTACTTAGGGTATACAATGGTGTCTAAGGTTTCTGGTATCTTTATTTGAAATTTCTGTACTTGCAACTTTAATACAGTCCCTATTAGAAGCATTTTAAATCGAACGATTGACAAATGGTTTTCGCTTTTAAAAGTGAAAGAAGCAACAGAAAAATAATTATCTATATTCTTCATTTAGCCTCGAAAAAGCAATAAATTCAATAAAGCAAAAATATAAAAAGCAAAAAAAAACATTTTTAACAACAAATACAAACATGTATCTTTTAACATTCAACACTGTTTTTGTCGATCGTTATTTCGCCTGTTTATTGGTTTTAAATTTTAATGTCTTCTTGGCCATTCATTTAACACTTTTTGTTCCACAATAAGTGGGTCATTTATTGCACTCACCTGGGGTGTAGAAATAGCTCTGTTTTCTTATACAACATATCGTCATCCCGAAGTTATCTTCACGTGTTTCCACATACGTTTTTTTTTTCTTTTATAATTACAAGATTCAATAAATTTTTTTTTTAAAAAAGTGTTTACATCGAATGCGGTCTAATATTTTTGTCATTTGTTGTGCTAAATATTATACATTGATTAGTAAATAATATCTTGAGTTATAAAGGAAATCTATGGTCTATCATGGACATGGTGAATAAATTTACCAGGTGGTCGCAATTCGGGACAGACATTTAGACTATCTTACTATTTTCTTTTTTATATATGAAGTTTGACACATCCATTAAAAAAGAATGTCAATTTTACTCCCAAACTTCATTTATAAAAAGGAAAAAGTAAGAGAGTCACTTTGTATTGCAATCATACACATATACAAATGTTTCGGATAAAATTTTTAGTTAATTTAGTTTTGACTATTGTCGATGTGCTAAATCAACTGAAATCAATTGATTGATTTTTAAACAATTAAACGATTTTTCCATTTGGTCCTTTTTACGTACAATTGTCCATATAAAAATTGTAATATACGTGAAAATAACTTGGACATGGCGATATGTACAAAGTATGTAGAAAAATATTTATTGATCTGATTTGTGTTTATTAAAATTTTTAAGGTTGAATTTTTTGGGTGGGATTTTTATATTATTGGAATGGTTTTTGAACTCCATACATACGTATGTATGTGTGTATGTTAGATTTTATCGATGAATAAATTTTGCCTCTAAAAGTAAAAACCAAATACATATCGTTTCCTTAATATGTAAAAGCCCCAACTCGTGCTTTTTAAGTTAAGATTTTTTTGGCCAATTATAATATTTGAGCAGACCATTAATCGATATAAATGAAAGCCTGGGCTTATAACAAAATAACGAGTTATGACCTTTCTATATTTAGGTAACGATATGCATTTATAATACAAAACGAAAAAAATTATGTTTAAAAAAAAATGCTAAGAACACAAGGCCCTTCGTATGGGGTCTTTATGATTTATTTAAATTTTAAAACGAAGGAGAGGGACACTCTTGCCCTCAGATAGACCATCGGAATCGACGACTACATTGATTTGAAAACTTAAAATTTGTGTCCGGCACTGCCTGGACGTACGTACATAATTATTTTTTATTTAAGATATAATTACTTATTTTTAGTTCATAAATATTAAGATTCAATAAAAAAAAAAACGTTTAAAAAAATGAAAGCATTTCTTTTACACAGGCGCTGATCCAGCTCAAGCTTTTGGGGGATAATTTTAAATGAAGCACACAATTTAAAAACTAGCTTTTAGCGGCTTTTTTAAACAAGAATTTAACAAAAAGTTTTTAATTAATTTAAAATAATTATAATTACATAAAAGGTCAAGAAACAGATTTATAAAATTAATTATTTGCTTCCTGTTGAAGCAAATTTGTTAACCACGACAGTTGCGTCAATTTCAATTTCACTATGTTTTAGAGACCTGCAAGTTCTATTCAAGCTAATTCAAGAACCGCATAATTTTCTAATTCTTGTGTTATTGTGCGGTTAAACGGTTTAAGTGCTGTAATGTAGAGTAGCTGACATAGTTTTTGTGTCAGCACTGTTGTTGACTCATCTTCTGTACTGTCATGAGGTATGGTCGATAAAAAAATTACTGTACTGCTTATGTGTGGCAACAACAACAAATAATAATACACACAATGTTGAGTGGGTACATACACAAGCAAACATATACACAAGCAGGCAAATCAATATAAAACTCATGCGTAATTACATTACATTACATACATATGAACATTCAAAATCAACCCCCGTTTTTTATAACTATCACACCAGGAACATCCCGCCAACAGTAAAGTTTTGAGATGAATCTAAATGGAAGTGTGCGATCATGATGAATCGATGTGCCGTGGTTGTTTGCTTAAATGTGCTTAACTGTGAATATATTTTTCATTTAAGGTAAGTTAAGTAAACAAAAGAGATGGCGAACAATACAACTCAGTACTTATTTTTGTGTGTGCACACGTAAGGTATATGAAATGAATTGAAAATTCGAGATGATGCCTTATTTAGTGTCGTCTTGGGCTGGTCTCTAGTATGTACATATGTATATAAAACATTGGTAAACCGTTAAGCCTGTTTTCTGTCATGGTTGATTTCAGCCATGTGTTAATATGGCGAAGAGTGGAAATTGCCTTTCAGCCGTGGCATTACTGGCCGGCATTAAAACAAAAATGAGGAATATTTTTCGCTAATTTGGGTAAATATCTGGGTCACATCCTGCTAAAACATCTAATATATTTTCTGAGTGGTCTTTTTATATATTTTCAATTTTTGTTTCCAATTCAAAATTTTAGCCTTATATGTTAATATAAGCAGTTTTTTAAAATTTTTTTCAAATTAAAATAAGATAAAATTAAATGAACTGAAATTTTTTAAATCAGTAAATGTAGTAATAGTCTGAGGAAAAAGTTGGGGGGATGTTAAACAAATAAAGGACGTCCTTTGAGAAACGTGTTTTTAAGTCTTGTAATACATTTTCAATTAAGGGTATGTAGCCTTTGATGTGCTAGTATACTTCGACATCTTCAAAATGCCTTTTTCTTTTCAATCTAGGCTATTCAACTAAAATTTCTATAACAACGCAAATAGTTTTTGCCTCTTCAGAATAAGTTTTATATTGTGTGTGGGCTTCATTCCTTTTAGTCACAAGATACATTATCAGGGTTTTTATAAGAGATGGTCCTTTTTGCAAATTTATATTCTGCTTTTGTAGAATAACACTAAGTGTCTATGTGACAGTCCTCATCAAAGGAATCCCGTCGTTTTAAGTCCCTACACAATTTTCCAAATCAATACAAACGTTTTTCAAAGCTCCTTAAAACTACTGATGAAAGTGTGTCATACATATATATTTTTTAATATAATTCTTACATAAAATTATAGAAACTTTTATTTATTTCAGTTTTAATTGTTGTTTTTGAAAATATATATGTATTTAATGGTTTTCCCCCTGAATCCGCGCCTGCTACATCACATAAGGAATGACTTGTGAGTAGGATTAACTTGATTTGCGGGTCAAGGCCTACTATGTACATATATTATCATACTACATAGGATAATATATTTCGATGACATTATTTAACCCCATTTTATAAGAAAAAATTTATTTTCCATGAGCTGGACTTGAAGAATTAAACTTAACATTTAGTGGCATAAGCTGTGAAATATATACAAAGTTTTTGGAGATGGACAAATACTATACCCCAAGATTCTTATTCCAAATGGTGATATTCCAAAGAATTGACCGGTCTTCACCCTAAATAATAGGTTTGGTCCCTTTGCCAAAAATCTTATTTTCAAAGCATACCACCCAGCCAGACGGACAAGCATTAATCAAGTCAATCGGTATAATTGAAGGTGGGTTTCAGACAATTATTTTTGGGCGTTTTTAACATCTGCCGGATTTTGCTCTTTTTCAGCAAAACAAATGGGCAATAACCCAAAATTTATCATCTTAGCACACGAATTTGATAGCCTTATGCCTAATTATTTTGTGTTGGTCCACCTACACTTGGTGGAAGATTATGTCACAACGTCCTATATGTTTCCAGAATATTTAACGCTTACTATGTAGATCTTCTACAAAAAAAATCTATGATTTATTACGCGTTAAACTAATTATAGATTTTACTGTTTAATTACATTTTGCTGAGTGTCAAAGAACTGAAGTTAATCATTTGTAACCAATACCCATGTTCTATGTTAAGGACAAGGTCAATTAAAGTAAGCCAACAATTTTTAATGTATTAATTACCCGACATCCTCCTTTTTATAATTGCCTATGTATGTATGTATGTATGTTCACATTTATATTAATAACAAAAGTGTATATTGTAATAACTAAATGTAAATTTTTCGTAAAACAACGTAGGTACAATGTGTATTTTTGTATGTATACAAACATTGAACTTTATTTCCTCTTAAACACAATATAAACATGTGACCACTTTATTATAAATAATTTTAATTTCATAAATAAACAATCTTGAACATATACATAATGGCAACAGAATAGAAACATCAGAAGTATCAACAACTGAAAAACATCAGAAAGAAAAGAAACCAAATTAAATAATAGTAAACAATTGAGGGAATTCCCAAATAAATAAAAAATCTGATAGCCAGAGATTGATGAACCAACCAGACAGCAACACCTCTAGTGTAAACGTTATATAAACTACAATACATACGTATACCGGTATACATATACATATGTACGTACGTATGTACATACTATTATTATTAAAACAAAAATTTTTAAAGTAAACGAAAGCACAATCTAATTCATTCTGTTTATTAATTGAAGAATAACCATCATAAGAGATCATAAACATAAACAACAATAAACAAATGTTTACATACGTACATATACGTATGTATGTATGTATGTATGCATGTAAAAATCATAATCGCATCACAATTTACTCTGGCAAAAGCATCAGTAGACACGAATAAAAAATTACATAAAATAAATTGTTTTAATTTTAAAATAATTACATTATCCAACAGCATTTTTGAAACATAATTGCAAGAGTCACAATTCTGAAAGATCATGTTGAGTAGATCATTTTGTAGAATAAACTTCTAGTCCAGCTGGTCTGAGTATTTTTTACAGTGGATTAAATTTATACTATTTTGGTCGAAGGGAGCCAAGGCGAATTCATTGATCAAGTGGTGTTACGAGGACAGCTGATCTCCTTTTTTTCTTGCATAAATTCAGGGCGGGGTGTCAAATTTGCTTATGTTTACATATCTTTTTTGACACAGCAGCCAACGAAAATCACAAAAAAAAACAAAAATGTTTTTCGCCAAAAATTATGTGTTGTAAAATCATCACCACCTGATACATCAATTTGCCTTGAAGGGATCTTTATACTTCAGTAAAAAACTGAGGAAAGAGAGGTAGAAAAAGAATCAGTACTAGATAGCTTGAATCACTTTAATTTTTAGTGAAAAAATTAATGAATTTTTTTAGGGTTGCCATTGGAGATAATTTGACGATGCGAACTGATTTCTTTAGAGTTTTTATTCACACCTTTCAAATTAATCACATCTTGCCTGCACAAAACCTGGGCAGTGGCGTAATCTAATTGATGGTCTTTCTGTACGCCCTGCAATCGTTGTTAGTGTATTAGATTTGATATAAAATATTCAATAGTCCTTAGTCAAGCGATTCATGTCACTTCGAAAACTACTTCATTGTTCCACAGGTATACTTAATCATATTTCAAGTAATCGAGAGACACCTTCTTGTATAACAATACTGTCCTATACACGGCTCATTCGGAGTTAATTGATTTTATCAATGGGGCTATCCGTTCAGTGTTTGTATTTGTTTTACCTGCATATGGCTTAAACAAAAAAATACTATTCTGTGATTTCGTGCGCATTTGCTTACTGGACTGTGTTCTAGTCGTTAATTTTGAGAATCGTTTAACTGTCCAGACTAGCGGGTTGATAAGTGCAAGTACACAAGTGCCTAAGTCTACCTCCAAGTGGTATCAACCGGGCAACTTTCGGTAATATACCGGAAGGCCAACAGACATGGCTAAGATCAGTATTGCTGGTCTTGTTCAAGGCAGGCTGTCCTTGTTGCGCTGTGTCATAATCCCTCACCCGGTGGCACAGCAATACGGGGTTTAAAAGGGTACCAATACCTTAACTGTGTAAATTAAATATTGGTAGGAACGAAACGGAAATGGAAATGAAAATGGAAGTGGATTTCCGAGGCTAACCAGAGTCCTATCTGGTACCACGGGAATCAGTTGGCCCCATGTGCTTACCAAGTGCATCAAGTGATTGATGGTGAGGTCCCCTTCGGGGGTACACGTGGTGGCTGTGGTTATCCCCAAGCGGGGACTGTAGAACGAAAGTGAACAACTGGGGTCCGACCCTGTACGGGCCCCAGAGTGACCGTGTAAGCGGTCTATGTGAACTGAAGGTTCATCAGTACAAAAGTTTCTGGATTTTGGCGGATCTAAAACAAGATCTAGCCTAATAGTAGCAAATAAATGAGAAGGCCGGCATAGCACTTGGAAGCATGTGGTGTTTCGGTCCTGACTGGCGGTAAGAAGATTATGTAGTGTTGATGATGGTGGACACAAATGATCCTAAGTTGGAATTAATGAAATGGCCTTTCCTTTTAAACAGAGCTGGGTGGTCGGCATCCGTAGTGGGTGTGGCTGAGAATCATAATCTTTCTTGCTTAAAGTTGGGTGCTGTTACACTAGTGTGTGGATATATGTGGTCGGTGCGGATCTGTTTTGGTATGAAAAAGGTGAGACCAAAACTAGAAACGCAAAGAAAGAAAAACGGGTTAAGATAGCCCAAACTCTTCACCAAGGTGTTCTGTTGTGGCTACACAGAGTCATAGCAGAGAAATTGGTACCTAGATTGCTTGAACGAACCGAGCTTCTAGGGGCGTTGGTGGACGCTTAATTTCACCCTGTGTTAAGAGCACTGTGGGGTTAGGCCAACATGGCAGGTATCCACAATAATCTAATACACATCTGTCCAGACTAGCGGGTTGAAAATAGAAAAAGAGAGCCCTCGGGCAACCTTCCATCAGCGCAGGTGTCAATGTCTACCTTCTCGTGGTATCAACCGGGCAACTTTCAGTTTACTGGCAGGTCAACAGACATGACTAAGTTAAAACAACCTATCTTGGGCTTAATATGATCAGGGGTTACCTACTGGTCTAGCTTGAGGCAGGTTGTCCTTGTTGGCGCAGCAATGCAAGGTTTAAAGAGTACTAATACCTTATCTGCGCTGAATATAAATTGGTAGGAGTTTAATGAAATTCGATTTTCAAGGCTGACCAGAGTCCTATCTTACGGAAATCAGAAAAGCTCCGTTGTAATTACTACTGCTAAGTTCGATTATTGGTGAGGTCTCCCTCGGGAGTGCACGTAGTGTCTGTGGTTATCCCCAAGGGGGGCAACTGAGAACGAAAGTTGATATATTGGGGTCCATCTTGTGCGTGCCCCAGAGGGATTGCGTAAGAGATCATATATGAAGTTGAAGGTTCACAAGATAGAGTCTCTAAGTAGGCTAATATCTGAAGAGGTGTGTGTTTGGAAATAGGGGAAAAGGGAAACTGGCTTTGGCTAGCGACCTTAGGATCTAAACCAAGATCTTGTCAAAGTAGCAACAAATAGTTAAATGACCGGCATTGGCATGCTGAAGCATGTGCGTAATTCAGACTGGAGGTGAGAAGATTTTGATTAAAGTGGAGTAATTGATTGGGATGAAATGAAATAAATATCCTATGTAATGAGCTGGGTGTCGCATTTGAGGAATGTGCGACATGATAAATCATAATCTTTTTCGCTTAAGGTTCGAAACTGTCTCACAAGCTTGTGGAGATGTGTCTTGTCGGCGCGGATCTGTGTTGATTGAAAACGACGAGATCAAAACTGGAGACGCAATTCGGGTTAAGATAGTCCAACTCCTCTGCAAGGGGTCTGTTATGGCTTGCACAGAGTCATGGCGGAGAATTGTTACCTCGGTGGTCTGGTAAGCCATTCTGGGGTGCAAAGTCACGGAAAATATCGTGACGGTGTTAAGTCACCGTAAGATTAGGCCAACGCGGTAGTTGCTCATGTAAAGCATGTCCATTCTGGGGTGCAAAGTCACGGAAAATATCGTGACGGTGTTAAGTCACCGTAAGATTAGGCCAACGCGGTAGTTGCTCATGTAAAGCATGTCCAGACTAGTTTGGAAGTGGTTTCAGTCACGAGGGGGGACCGACCCCTGATCTATTTAGGGTTCAACTGGAAGTAGCCTTGACTTTAATTTGGCTACCAGGCCTGACCAGAAGCTTGTCATTCTAAATCCGGTACCACAGGTGTCAGGAGCCCCTAGAGCCTCAGTTCTAGACTGACTATGGCTGAGGCCCCTAATGGGTGCAACGTGGTGGCTTATACCCAAATCTCGGGGAAAGATTCTGGTCGATATGAAGTTGCATTGAAACCAGGTGCCGTGATTCATAGCTCGGTAGGAGTTTTAGATATGCTCCAAGGGGGAAGGCATACCCAAATGAATGTCTTCGAATTGGTATTCATGGGTGATAACTTACCATGTTGGCAAAATGGTCATCAAAGGGGCCGCTGATCAACGCATCGTATTCACCTTGTGTTAAGAGCACTTTGAGTTTTGGCCAACGCGGCAGGCAACTATATTAATCTTCGACACTGCTTCCAGACTAGCTTTTGTGGTTTAATTATTTAGAAATCTATTTAATAAATTTTTTAACACAATGATTCCTTTGCCTTATTTATATCATCATGATTCACTATGTAGTTCCAAAATAGTAATTAGGGGATTTCGTATACATATATTTTAACACTTTGAACAACGATTTAAATTTATTTTATTTTTGGTTTTATTTAATTAGTATGTTTGTATAAACGTTTTAAGTATAAACACAAGTTAACCCATGTACATACTTAGTATCCTATTTTTGTCGAATTATTTATTAAATCTTTTTCCAAACAACTTTAATATACATAAACAAGATTGTTTAAAAAACAAACTGAAAATAATAATAACAATTGTTTAAAATAAAGAGTTTTGTTGTAGTGTTGCTGCTGCCATTCATGGTTGTGGCAGCGATGTTGATAATATTTAGTTTTGGATTCAATGTTTGGACTTACTTTAGCACACTGACCTATAACAACAACTTGTTAACAAACAACCTGATTTCATTAAAACAAATGTTTACATTTTTTCGTCTTATGCCATAGCACAGCCTTAACTAGAGAAGGATTCAATTGTTTAGCCATGATTTCTAAATAAATAAAGAAAAAATTCAAAATAAAAAATTTCAAAATATTTACAAATATACAAACATAACAATAACAACTACATTAGCAATACAAGAACAAAACAATAAACCTATAAAAAAAATTAAAACAATTTTAACCATGAGAATCACCTATATTTCAAATATTTACACAAAATCGAAAATCCCGTATATTTATTCTATGTTTGTAGTAAATATCGCATGATCATTATGTTATCATAGAAACAATAGCTGAAAGACTTTATTTTGGACTTTTGATTATGGTTTGATATACAATAGTAGTTTTCAAATATCACACGCTAGTAAAATACAAAACAGACGTGCAGCTTTTCTGAATATTTATTATTTATTTATTATTATTTCTGCACCCTGAACGCTTGTGGTTAAAAACTGGACATATTGCGTTTAGCTTAATGCTGTTAAATTAATTATGGGTAAAGCTGTAACTAAGTGTCAACTAACAGATACATTTAAAGAACAGCTAATTGATTTCATTTCATTATTTACATATTTGAAAATTACAACAATTTTTCATCTGGCGACCAATTTAAGTCTCTCTAAAATATTCAAAGTAATAAATACATATTTTTTTTAACAATAATAATAAACTTACCTTATTTTCTTTACTAATTGCGTCCATTTCAAGCGATAATTACCAACCTTGTTTAAAAGCTCATCTGAAACCGATTAACATTTCTAAAGCTTTTCATGTACATATGAAGATAAAAAAAGGAGTTTGCGCGGCGCGGCAGGATGCCTACTAATGGTCCAAACTTACATTTTTTCCAGTTTATTCCAAATTTTGTTTGAAACCTATTATTATCTCATAAAAAAAAAAAATATTTTTCTTTCGCAGGTAATTTGCTTACGGATACCGTGGCGCTTTCTCCGGCATTTTTTTTAAATAAGAACCTAGTTGTAAGTTTTTTCTGTGTAGTTTTAAACACATTTGTTAATTGAAATATTTCAGTCAACAAAAACGACAAAAGTTATCTTTGAAATTGTGTAATTTATTTAATATAGCTAAAGTTAAAAAAAAATAAAGTTACAAAATAAACATTCAAAAACAACTGGAACATTTCTCAAATTAAAAATTAAAGGAAAGCGGTGTGTGGTTTTGAACTGAAATTATTTTTGTCTGAAAAGTTTTATCTCTTAAATTTACCTACAAAATATTTTGAGTGTACCTTATCATTTTGTAAATGGTGTCAAAAAAAGTGTTATAAGCCCTTAAAGAGAATGATGTTAGGACTAATAAAGCAATTTTTTAGAGCTTAAAACACAAAATGTTCAATGACTCTGTTTTTTGGCAGTTCCCTAGACTTAGTTTTGATAAGTTAAAGGCAGGCATTTTTGATGGCATCAATTGACTTAAAAAAACAAAAATAATATTAAAGCTATAGCTTAAGTAAAACTTAAATATCCACAAAAAAATAACGCTCTAAAGTACCTTAAACATTTAAAAAAAAAAATTAATTTTTGATCTTTTTTAACTAAAAATATCAATGACTCTTTTTTTAACCAGTCACTTATCAAATCACACATACTGTGCGCTGACATTTGGTATCAAATTTCAGACATTTGGTATCAAGCAATCAGACGTCTTTTAAAAAACAAAAAACTAACACAAACCACTTATGTAAGTTCAACCCTAATGTTGCACTTGAATTGAATATCGCTTGATGTCAGTATGAGGGACAAATTGTCGAAAATAATTTAGTTGGTTGAGCCGAGTATGTCGTGAAAACATGTTTTTGGAATGATTTTCGTTGTTGGTGGCTGCTAATGTGTCAAGTGCGACACATACACTCATGTACATATGCCGGCTTATATCTACCCTGAAGAAAACCTGGGACTAGTGAAACTATGGACAAAGTGTGCTGCAGCGTCTACAAAAAAAAAATAAAGCTATTATTACTAAAATTGTTTCTATTATTTTACATTAAATTTTTAACCATTTATTTTTGGCATTACCTTGCGAAAAGTGAAGCCTATAAATAAAAAAATTTTACTAGTGGATCACTGCTTCTAATGGTACTTATGCATATCGTTACCCTAATAATGAAAGGCCCCACCCAATTCGTTGATATTTTTTTAATCGAGATTTATTTTTTGCTAACTGTAATATATATGAGCAGACCATTTATCTGAATAAACGAAAATCTGGGCTTACAAAAAAAAAATGCGTGTGAGGGCTTTTCCATGTTAACTATCTGTTTGTCCCCAAAAGAACTACGTAGTTAAAAGTAAAACGTCTGTAGCAAAAATCTATTCCTTAATAATAATTAGTCAATACTTCTGGTTACAATATCACTATTGGCAATTCCTGCAGGGTAAATGCATACTTGAATATCAATAAAGACCATTGAAATATAATTTATATTATTCATATTTGTCACATTCTTCTCTGTTACTAATGATCGTACAAAATATTTTGGCATTTTGACATTTATTAGTTTTATCGGTTACCATGCCTCTACATAAGTACTTACATACATACATGCATGCAATGGTTATAATAACCGAATCCCAATAGAATAAGAACAATTGAAACTGGCGCCAGATTTAAAAATATTCATTGCAACTTAAGGATATAAATTTAACATTTAAATCTTTGTCAATTTCTTTATTGTTTAAAAAAAAAATAATTAAATCTTAACAAAAATATTTTTGTTTATATGAACAAATTTCAAGTTGTTATGTTTAATTTAATTTAACAATGTAAAAATTTTAAAAGCAGCAGTCAGAAAATTAACAGTAGAACAAAAATAATTATATAAATAAAAAAAGCCAATGCCTAGGATAGCAAGTAATTGCAACCAACTTTTTGATATAAATTAAAATTTTAAACAATTTTTTTTCGAAACCAATTGTGTATGAATGTTTTTTTTTAATTCTTCATATGTTTTTTAGTTTTTAAAAAATAAATTTACAATTTCTTGCATCAAAAATATTTATTTAGGGGATTCACAAGGTGTTCTATTTGTCCTATTGTCATATTGTCATACAATTTTGACAATGGTTTAACAACCTTTACCAACTATTGGACACTCGGCGCAGGTGTAAGTGGAGTTCTTGTGATAATTTAATAAGTATATTAAACGACGTGTTACTTTTAAAGAACTATTTTTGTATGAAAGACAACAAAAGCATTGTGAAATTTTATAGCAATATGGTAATAGGACATAATAGGACACCTTGTGAATCCCCTAATTATATTTACAAAATAAGTTGTGCGTGGGTTTTTAAACAAAACTAATATTACATATACAGAAAAAATTATTTAGTGAATTATAAAACAAACGTGCAGTTTTTCTAAATATTTATTACGTTTTTTGCACCCTGAACGCTTGTAGTTAAAAATTGAACATTGCGTTTAGCTTGATGCTAAACGCTGGTTTAATTATATCCTTCACAAAGTATATATACTCGTGGTCACTCTGTTGAAATAAAGTTATCGAGTCAATTTATGCACTACGGACCAGGTTTTGCTGTCAAACTATCAGAAATATTCCTGAGATGATCGCTTTTTAAAATGACCAAGATCAGCTTACCACGGACCTATTCAATGGCAAAATACTGCGCATGCCTCAGTTTTTTTTAAAACAAAATCACAAACTCCATACAAAAAATGTAACAAATGAAAACTGGCACCGCTGTTAAACATATATGTATATATGGACGGGCATAAAAAAAAACAAGCAAAACGTTTCTTGTATGCTTGGACGCCATATAGATGCATGTGTATGTATGTATTTACATGCATATGTACATATGTACTCCCCCGGTCACAGGTCTTTGACGTTTAATTAATTATCCAGAAGTTTCAGCGTTAACTCTGGTTCTGTTTGCTTTTTTTAACTATTGTTTTTCCTTATTACTCTAAAAATATATGTACAAATTAAATGTTTTAATAGTTTTGTTTTTAGTAAAAACCACGGCCAATTTGCTTCCTTGCGCGCTTAAAATGATGTCGAATAAATATGCAAGAAAAATTTCTTTGCGGCGTATTTGAGATGAACGAGTATTTTAGAATAGTCATGATTAAATATAAATTACGAAACTAATTTGAAAACCAGTTTTATGCAATTTTTTGCTGTGTAGTTAATAATTTCAAATTTAATACATAGCGTGTGTCAAACTTCTTCCGTGGTTTTTCGCTTTCTCTGTCTTTCTCGTTTTCTACAATTTTTACATAAGCACCTATCGATAGTTTATATATTATTAAACTAGCTGACCCGGTGAACTTCGTATCACCTACCAATTATTGAATATAAGGATTTTCAAAAAGAGTTCAAAGTTTATTTAGTCAAATAGTTCATTGGAATATATTTATATAGAAAACAATTATTAAAAAGATTACAAAAATAAGGCGTTTCAGGTAAAAGCTGTTAAGAAAGCTATGTATTTTCGTGCATGGGTTATGTTTAGGTTAATTCCCTTCAGTGCAGTACCTTGTGATATACGAAACTTTTCGTTTTGTTATCAGGCGCAAGTACAAATAAAGCAGATGGTTTGCCCAGACGTGAACATGCAACGTATATTTGGCCATGAGAAAAACATGTATTTTCTAAATAAAGACTACAAATACTCAAGGATTGTCCTTGTGATTTGTTAATAGTCATTGCGAATGCAAGACGAATAGGAAATTGAATTTGCTTAAACTCAAAAGGCATATCGGTTGGTGTCATCGAAATGATCGGTATGAAAACTTCTTCCCCTTTGAATTTTCCTCTTAGCATAATTGCGTGTATAACACGGACCATCAGTTTCGAATTACCAAATGCGTTCCATTGCTAAGTTTTGGTTGGTTTAAATTTCACAATCAATAGATTTAAAAGAATGCAGAGTACCAACGATTTGATTCTGAACTATATAGTTTAAATCATCAACATCTATATTTTTAGCTGCTAAAATTGCCCGTTCACTCAACCAGTCATAATTGTTCCCGTTAGCAAATATGTTGGGGAATACTTTCTGGATGAGCTGTTATTTTGATGATACAAAATTACAAAAATTTTGAGGAAACGAAATCAATCCGTTTAATTCGTCGACAGGAATACGGCCATAACCGATAGTCAACAATTGGTTGGAGAAAGAAATCTCGAGGTGATAAATCGTTGAGCAATGTAACTTTCATGTTTTCTGTCATCTGCAGTTTCTTTGGAAAACGCCACAGACTTGAGGATTTAACGCAAGCATTTTTTTTGATCAGCCGCCGTCGATCTTGGAATGACTGGCAGACAGTAAAATCATTGCACCTCCAAAACATCTTGAGTCACTGCGCAGATATTTTAATGTTCTTTTAAGAGCTTCTATTGCCCGTTTGTGTGCCATTGTGCATTCGTCCCAGATAATAATTTTACACGCTACTAAAACTTTGGACATGACAAAGTTTTTCGCAATGTTACATATTGGTTGCTCTATATTTTGAAGGTTTAATGGCAATTTTAACACTGAGTGAGCTGTGCGGCATCCTTATTACAATGTGGCCGCTATTCCAGATGAAGCTTCCGCTGCAGCAATGTTGGATCTCGCACAAACAGTGGCTAAAATCAATGACATGACGAATATCTTCCCAGTTCCACCGGGGGCCTCTATTGCCTTCAATAATATATCATAGACTTCCTTCTGTTGGAGGTTTAAGAGGGAAACATTAATTTGAACTAATTGGTTTAACTCATGTCGATCGAATTCACGTCCACGCTCCACTTGTCGATTCAGTAGCCCATTCATTTCGTGTTCTGGTGGTGGCAGTCCTAACCTTACTAACAAACTGCCGCAAATAAGGTAACACATGTCTTCAATTAAGAGCAAGGCTCGGTTATTAATCTTCGCATTGACTTCAAGATTTGGATTTCTCGAGCTGACACGATATTGATGTAAAATGTCTTCTGACATATTGTCCCTATATTTGTTCCACAGGTCACTTGGATTTGACGGGAAGCATGTCAAAATGATAGTAGCAAGTAATGTTTGTATCTGGCTTGGACATGCAAAAATAATTGCTTCAGCGATTATCGAATCCCAATGAGTATCGTTTTCAAGCAAATTGAGCTCTTGACATGCAGCACGAAATGTTGGACCGACTATACTATTAACAGTACGAAATGCTGCCAATGATGTTACACCACGAACATTCACCAGCAACAACCGCAAATAAAAGCATTCATCATTCTTCGGATGAACTGTATAAATGCGACCAATAGCATCACTTGAACGCACATCCGGATGCCCAGGAACCATAGTGCCTTTCTATCGACGTTAGAATTTTTTTGAAGAAGGTTTCCAAGTGTAATACCGTGGCATCTGCGAGTAAAGTAAGTTTGTACAAACGGATCGCTTTGACAAACAGCTGTCGCTGGAGGTATTTCAGCACGTTGCCGCAGTGAAATATACTCGTTGGCCATTCTCCAGATGCACTTCTAAATGTGCAACAGTGGGATGACATTCGTAAATAGGGAATGAGAATATACGCCAAACCGCCTGATTGCAGTTCACATATCGCCCAACTTAATAACGCGTAATTTCATCGTTGCCATTGGAGGTTTGGATGCTAAAAACAGCCATATCGCTGCCTTTCGTGACATATTTGCAGATGTACTTGATCGACTTCACTGAATTAGAATATTCAACATTGCAATGTGTCTTAAATAATTTAGAAAGAAGTGGCGAATATGGCACAGTCCAATTGTTGTCAATCACAAAATTGTTTCCTTTTACTTTCCTTGTAATAGTTTGATCGTTGTCATTGGGCGATCAACGCCGATACAGTGGATAACCGTCATTGCCAGTGATAGTTTCCGCTGTCAATTTTTGTAGATAATGCTTGGAACATTTGCCGTCGACCATGCATGGAGATTGGGGGTTGATGGTGCCACACGGTCCATGAATCATATTTGCAATTATAACATCATGTAGTTCTTGATCTGTTTCGGGATTAGGGAACCCGGCACTTACAATATAATCTATCTGGTCTGGTCGAACTTTTTTGACTAACCAAATTAGAATGTGTGCATGCGACAAGCCTCGTTTTTTTCCGCTCTATTGAATACATCCAGCATCGCGTATCTCCGAACACGTATTGTCTGACAATATATATAATCAGCAAATGAATTTTTACCTAGTCACACACAATTCACAAAATATTATCCTTAATAGCATGTCAATAACGTTATAAACATGTTTTGTTTGTTTCTTTGATAATTACTGAAAATTATTGATAAAGCGTGAATAGAAAAGTTGTAGCCAATCGCATCTTTCATGATGGGAAGCTATTATCAAGAAAAACTTCACAAAGAGTTAAGTTTATAATGGCTTCATTATTTTGTAGCCCTATCCGCCACTTGTAAATATTTTTTTTTTATTTTTTTAAATGTTTATTTTGCTTACCAAAACAATATATAGTAAAAAATTGCGTTAAGCCCTTATGACACTTGCTTTTTTTTGCATTTTATAAACTTTGAAGAACAGTACCTACTTATAATATAGGAAAATTACACTAAGTGTGAAGAGTTAAGCTATATAAAGAAAAATACCAAAACGTCAAAAGCTCCCCAAATGCAATTGATAAAAAAGCAGAAGCTGTCAAAAAAAAATGTAAAAATTTTTAACTTAAACTTGACGTTTTAAGATTAAAACTCTAAACATGTTGTCAATTTGATCAGTTTATAGTTAAAAAAGCGATTTTTCGCGCGTTTATTAAATTTTATTTCAGATTTTCCGCTTTGCAACAAAATATCAAGTGGGCAACATTGTTTCGTTTGTTTACTTTTTATCATAATACATATATATTTTGTTCTATCTAACATTTGCTATTTCTTTCTTTCAATCCAAAAGCAATCAATCAAGAAAAAAGCAAGTGTCATAAGGGCTTTAATGACTCGCTAACTGACAGACAGATTCATCATTGCATATCCTAAATGCTTAGGAAAAAAATTGAAATATGTATTGGTTAATTTTGTAGATTCTGAACTAAATTAAGATAGAATTATAACTTAATTTACGCTCGACAGGTTTCAAAGTTATGAATGCATTTTTCGTACTTTTTTGAAATATTACACCATTAGAGGCGAGACGGTAAAAAATATTTTATAGCTGCTTATATCCATTTTGTACATTCGGAACCGAAAAAGATAAAGAGGGCTCAGGTTATATTTTGAAATTGCGTTCGACAGGTCTCGAAAAATATGAATATAAAATTTTGATAACTTGGTTCTAAGGGGTAAAAAGGGATTAACATTTTATTGGCAATTTTTAGGTTATTTCTGTTACTTTAAAACTAATAATTTAAATTGCGTTTCACTGCTTGTAGAAAAATACGAACACGTTTTCTGACGTTTTTACAGTAATTGAGACATACACAAAAAACTATTTTCGTTGTATGGGAGGTGTCACGCCCATTTATTTCTTCCCGCCCATATAAAGCTTAATTATGCATATTAGCACTATAAACATTCGTACGAAGTTTAGAGACTTCAGCTATTACAGTTATTGAGATATATACAAAAAACTTTTTTCGTTGTATGGGAGGTGCCACGCCTATTTATTTTTTCCCGCCCGTACAAAGCTCAATTATGAATATTAGCACTATTAACATCTGTACAAAGTTTAGAGACTTCAGCTGTTACAGTTATTGAGATATATACAAAAAACTTTTTTCGTTGTATGGGAGGTGCCACGCCTATTTATTTTTTCCCGCCCATACAAAGCTTAATTATGCATGTTAGCACTATAAACATCCGTACGAAGTTTGGAGACTTCAGCTAATACAGTTATTTAGATATATACAAAAAGCTATTTTCGTTGTATGGGAGATACCACGCCCATTAATTTTTTTCCGCCCATAAACAACTCAATTATGCACATCAGTAAATAACTTACCTATACCGAATTTGGAGACTTCAGCTATAATAGGTATTGAGGTATGTGAAAAAAACTGTTCAATTTGTATGGGAGGTGCCACGCCCAGTCGGAATTTCAAAAAATAAATAAGCCTAAAACGCATTCCCAGATATCGGGTATGTCTTTTTTTCAAGTTTTATTAAAATCGGTCCAGCCGTTCTTGAGTTATAAGCGGTGTCACTAACAAAAAAAAAATTGTTCTTTTATATATAAGATAAGTAACACATTTTGCCATGCCATCACTTGATTGGCACACAAAACCACTAAATATGCACAACCCCAAGTAAAGACGCCATTCTTTACAGAAAGCAAAAGAGAAGGAATTCAATAAGCTTTTTGAAATGAATATTTTCGTATCACCCTTAATGATTTAAAAACAAAGGAGGGCGCCATATTCAGCTGCTTCAAATCTAATATACCCTCTTAAATGGAATTTCTTTAACCACATAACATACTTGGTAGGGGTATTATACATTTGTGTAGATATTTGTAACGCACAAAAATAATAGTATGGGACCAACTTTTATGGATACAGATCGACTAAGAATCCTGTTTTGAGTAGATGAAAGCATGTCCCACTGGTGGACCATATATTTCTGTAATCAACATGCAGGTCGCATTTTTAAAGATATTTTGATGATGTTTGGCACGGAAAAGTTTAAATTTAGTTATAGGCGGTTGCACTAGGACCTGGTATATTTCTTTTGGCTCCACTTGCCTTTAAATAGCGCTGTGCAATTGATTGAAGATTTTTTTCCAAAGATATTAGGGAACACGCAGATATATCGTTTTATTTTATTAAACGAATACCAAATCTTCTCATCTTAAATGATTCCGAACAGGATTAATGATAAACAAGGCTGTATTCCTGAACGCAGTTTGGTGTGCATCACGAAATTTCACCTTCTCCCTTAATTCAACCCTTACAATCCTGACAATGGTGTCTGCTCCCAGTGCATTAATATAACTATAAACACTCATTTTGTAGCAGAAGACATTATCGACCTTGTTGTCAAGAAGAATTTGAAATTACGTGATGCAAACCACCTTTAGGAATACAGCCCAACTTATCCAGGGTAATTGAAAATGGCAGCGTAATTGAAAATGACAGTTGGTATGTCAGTTTTCTGATTTTGGTCTTCTACTTAGACCTCCAAAATTTGTTAAACTAGTAAAACAAAAATAAAACAAAGAGAAAGCATGCACCCTAACCGTCGTTGTTGAGTTATTGTGTTTTATACATTAGTATACACTTATGGAAAAAATGTGCTAGAATCAAAATTTTATGCTTGAAATCAAGTCATTTCAGTTTTAAAAGTCTGTTAAGCTAGAAAATTCTTAACTTAAAAATAAAATCTTGATTTTTTTAAGATCGCACTTAAGATTATATTTTTGAATAAATTCTTATTTCAAGATGGCATTCAAGATTTTGTTCTTAATAATATCAAATTAAGATCACATTCGAATCGAGATTGTGTTCTTATTAGAAATCTTAAATCAAGAACAAATTATTTATTTAAGAATTAAATTGTTGTTTTAAAATTAAATTCTTGAAAAAAAATCTTACTGTGTTATAAACAACTCTAATGTTGAAATAAAAAATTGTTTTAATTTTTTTAAATTTTAATTTATTTAAATACAAGGTGGGCCAAAAGAAGCCATCTCATGTTATATGGCTCTCATATAAAACTTCGATTCTGTGTTGTGAATGTGTTTATTTGAACTCTTAGAACTTTATTGGTTCAGTCAAGAAGATGATAACGGCCAAGTGGACCCCGTCACAATCGATTGCTATACGGGCTCGTTTTATGGCATTTTTCATCACTTCGGCGAGAACTTCGGGCGACAGATTTTCGCCCTCGTCTCGAATATTTCCCTTGAGAGATTTCAGGGTCTCGGGTTTGTTCACTTAAGCACGGGACTTAAAAAAACCCCACAAAAAAATTCTGGAATCTATAAATCAGGCGATCTGTAAAGCGTCAAAACGAGAGATTAGGCGACCCGGGAACGCGGCCTTTAGAATATCGGTTGTGGCTCGCGCAGTGTGTGTCGTTGCTCCGTTGGAACCACATGCCCTTCAGTTCCTAATCGTTTAATTGCGGCAGAAAAAACTTGGATAACATGGCCCGTTAGCGCGCACCGTCCACTGTTGTGGTTTTACCAGCGGCATCCTCGAAAAAAATGGCCCAGGGACCCTCTAGCGCGAACACCGCACCATGCAGTCGTGCATTACTCGTGAATTTTTGGAGCCCCAGAAGCAACAGCTTTGCTTGTTTACGTACCCGATGAGGTGGAAATGAGCCTTTTTGCTCATTATGATTTTGGTCGAAAAATCGTCCACTTCGGCCTCGAGATTAAGGATGGCTTGGGCGTAGGTTACACCCATTCGGCAGCAGCTGATGTACGGACTGGACTTTGTATTCGAACCTGCGCAGGTCTTTGACCAAAATTCACCTTAGAGACGACCGGCTCGTGGCTAATTGCGAGGCACGGCATCCGGTGGATGTTTTTGGTGACAGCTCGACATCCTCGCCAACATCGGCGATATTCTCAGCAGAACGGGCGCTCTGGCACCGGCCACTGTTGGCAGCGTCTCGTATAGTCCTATACTCTTCAAGGTTGGGGGCCAAACGGCGCAGTGTTTGCGCAGTCGGTGCCGGAAGGCTGCGCTAACACCACAGACGAATTGATACCAAAAAATAAAAACACGATTATTTCGCGTTCTTGAAAACTGCAAACAAGTAAATTCAGGAATTTCAACTACATACACATAGTTCAATAAGCAAGGAACCAACTTCAAAAGACTTAAAGTGTTTATCAAACTCATTTACTTGGACTTAATTGTCATCTGACAACTCCGACACAACTTTCTCCGGCATGTTGATCACTTCATAGCTTCCACTTGCCATCGGTAATAACTCTTTGCCTACTGTTATGGTTATAAGCTCTATTTCATCTGTGTTCTGGATTTTCATTTTTAATTTATATAAATAATATTTCAATTTTTTTTTATACTTTTTTTCTTTGTTCAGTCTTTTAAACTTTCGAAACAACATGTTTTCATTATTGTTTAATTTCGGAAAAAAACCAAGAATTAGATCTTAAGTTTAAGGACATATGTTCCTCAATTCAAGAGTACGGTCTTAAAACTAAGATTACGCTTTTGATTTAAAATTTTTTTTTTAAGTTTAAGATCACGTTCTTAAATTTAATAATACGATTTTAAAAATAAATAATTTATGCTTGAATTCGAGAACGTCAATCTTACTGACTTACCACAGTTCAAGTTTTTGCCAAGCTACAAATATTTTAAATTAAAGACGGTTTTCTATTTATAGTTTTGGTATTTTGTTTTTTTATTTTTACATATAATTGTAACCATATTTTTGGCATTACCATATATGGTAGCCATGGGTTATTTCGGGTTAAAATATCTTGCAATATTCCAATAGAACCCACAAAGTATAAAAATAACCCGATTTCGGAATATCCTAGAGTAACCCAGCACAATCTTATACTCCTGAATCATTGAAGCGCTGATTCGCTAGCTCTAACCGTCTTCGACATTAATCTTATAATAGAAACATTGTTTTAATTTCTTACAATAAAATTGCAAAAAGTTTCATTTTAAAGAAAAACTAAGTATTCAAATGTTTGAATGTTTAGAATTAAAGAGCGACAGAGGAACAGGGAATAATTTTAATAACTAGGTGCACATGCCCATATGCAAGTGACAGTGACACTAACACACTCAAACTTTTAGAGTACATCGTGCAAGGCGCGCTTATATCAGATGGAAGCGATTCTACAAAAACAACTAAACCGTCATAATAATGTCAAAGACAAATAACAAAAACTCACAAATTCTTTCATCTACTTTTTGAGCTTTTCTTACAATACTAAAGTTGTTGTTTGAAAAAAGGAAAAAATACATAAACATAAACAAAATTTGACATTAATTTAACGAAATACCGTTACTCAGCTGGTTATCTAAGGCTACCTGATATACGTGTACCCTGGTAAAACGCGTGCAAAAATTTTATGAAAGTTCTTGCATGTGTCAATGCATAGTAAAGTACGCCAAGCAACAAAATGTTAATTTTGTATATAAAGGTCTATTGTAAAATATTTAAATAAATATGTACGAAACACACACTTCTATATTTTACTTAACACCAGGAATAAAAACAACAACTGTCGATTGATACAAAACAGACATTCATTGATAAGTCCTCCAAAACTAACCAAACCAAAAAAATAGTGATTTCAAAGGAACTACGACGCAGGTACAGAGATAAATAAACTGACAATTCCAATCATTTTTATTTGATTTTCAAAGCGACTTTAGTTAAATTAGTGATTATGACAACCAAAAATATACAAAATCACATTTTATTCTGTGTGTCGCATTAACCTAAAATGTTGTTATTCATCCGTTTCAGAATTTTTTCGAAATTTTGCCATCGATTCGTTAGGGCATATTTTTGCATATTTTGCATATACCAGCATATTTTTCCTTTAAGAGCATATTTGTTTATAACTGTTTTTTAAGTAATTTTTATAACTGTTTTTTATTAAATTAAAAAAACCTACGAAAATTCTTTCCAGTGTTAATTGCCACCTTTTTTTTAATTATTCATTTTTAAGAGAACCCCATATTCTTCTGGTTTGCTTTAATTTAAAAAAAGGTTTAACGACTAGTTTGAAACTAGTAAAAAATTAAACATTATTTAATATAATTTTGCTTTCTCCTTTATGTATTTTGCACCGGAATGTTTATTCGTTATTTTGTTAACGCAACTTAATATTAAATGCTGCGTTTTTGAAATCTCTAGTCTTAAGTTCCAATCATTCTTATTTTTAAAGTATATACCTATTCGTAATTTGTTGTAATTTTTGAAGTTTTTTTAAATTTTTTTTCCATATTTTATGCGCATAAAAGCTCTTTTTAAGAGCATTTTTTGGTTGTCCTGTTAACCCAATAAGCACAAATTTTTTGTGAATTCCAATGTTGGAATTCCGGTGTGAATCCAAGCTTGAATTACATTTAAAATCCATCCTCTTTCCAGTCTGTTTGAAGTTTGTTAAAAAACAACAACAAATTTGTTTGAAGCATACGTTATTTATGGCACAGAGTTGATGGAAAATCATTGGCGGCGGTGAAGATGATGATTTTATAATTAAATTTTCAGATTCAAGTTCGGTTCAACTTGAATCACACCGTTATTCAAGGCTGGAATTACACTATAAAGGTACTGTTTTGTTCGACTGTAATTCAATGGTTAATTTTGCTGGATTCGCTATTGAATTCAACTGTGTTTCAACTGTAATTCAACACTGGAAATTGGAAATTGTGACTTGATTTCAAATGTAATTCCACTTGAATTTCAGCCAAAATGCTTATTGGGAATGATTAATGATGTTACCAAATAAAAGTCATGTGATTTTTAAAAAAGCTGTGACTTCAAATGTAGAGGCCATTTAACAGGAAGTTTTGTTTTCTTTTGCAGACGCAACAGTTTTTATAAAAAGCTATCGATCCAATGATCGATCCCTCTTATAAATTTCAACACACGCTTTGGCAGAATGTTTCGTAAAATTAAAACTGAACGCGTACACATATGTATGGCTATGTACATACATACATACATACAAACATATGTATGTATGTAATTGCTTTGTTACTTATTTTTTCAGCCATTTTTATTTTGTATTTTTTATATTCGTTTTATTCGAAAATCCATTAAACTGGCAAATTGCTTTGTTAAAGATTTTAATTTTATTATTAAGAAACCTACATTTGTATGTAAGATGTGTGTTTTTTTTTGTGTGCTATTTTGGAATAAGATCGGTCGGTATTTGTGGAAATGTATTGTATTGATTGTATGCAGATGATCATTGTGCCATAAATTTTATTACTTTATTATTGTGAATATAAAAATGGAAATTATACGACAATTTAATTGCTTAAACCAAATGATTTCTGTTGCTCTCGTTTTCATTAAAAATATTTTACTCGTTCTGCTTTTTTCTGCCTTTAAATAAAGTATTCTACACAATAATTTTTTTCAAATATGTATAACAAGTCGCCATTTTTTTATTAAATGTATGTCTGTGAATGTACCTACATAAGCATACCCAATAAGCACAAATTTTTTGTGAATTCCAATGTTGGAATTCCGGTGTGAATCCAGGCTTGAATTACATTTAAAATCCATCCTCTTTCCAGTCTGTTTGAAGTTTGTTAAAAAACAACAACAAATTTGTTTGAAGCATACGTTATTTATGGCACAGAGTTGATTGAAAATCATTGGCGGCGGTGAAGATGATGATTTTATAATAAAATTTTCAGATTCAAGTTCGGTACAACTTGAATCACACCGTTATTCAAGGCTGGAATTACAATATAAAGGTACTGTTCGACTGTAATTCAATGGTTAATTTTGCTGGATTCGCTATTGAATTCAACTGTGTTTCAACTGTAATTCAACACTGGAAATTGGAAATTGTGACTTGATTTCAAATGTAATTCCACTTGAATTTCAGCCAAAATGCTTATTGGGTACATACATACCTACGTACAAATCGCTTATTTGGCAGAACAGCGTCATAACTCAAAAAATGAATTTTTGGGGATAACAATGTAGAATTATTGGTTATTTTATGCTTTACACTGTATATCATCCTTAAATTGTTTTTCTTTTTGGCGTTTAAAAAGAAAATGCCGCTTGTGTTTCCTAGTAGTCTCGTCAAAACGTGCAATTATGTATAAATAATTTTTTTTTTCAATATATGTATGTATACATACATATGTATGTAATTTCTTTTTCAGAAAATCAATCAAAAATATTTGACTAATTATAAATAAAAATTTATCAGTTTATGTCGAAAAGATAAGTATAAAAGCCTATAATCTCCTAATGTATAATCTGCCCCTGAATTCTTCTTCTTAGACGGCTATCAACAACAAGATAAAAATGATCTCCAGACGCTTTGATCTTCTGCACCTTTTCTCAAATTTCGCATGTTCAGATCTGCAAGATGTTCTTGTACCCCGTCTTTCCAACGAAAAGATGCCAACCAATTTTTATATTTTTATGCGCCTTACTACGTTAATGTCGGCATACAGCTCATGATTCATACGATGCCAGTAATTAAAATAAATGATGTTACGATACCGAACACAATTCATAATAACTGACTGACCGGCCTTATTTTGGAAAAAATTCGGCAGATGGTGCCGCAGCCAAAATTTCATATGTGATTAGAAGAAGACTAACACCTCTGTAGTTGGTGCAGGCACATTTATCTCCTTTTTATATACGGTGCAAGGCATGCTGAGGTTTAAATTTTCGGGAATACCTTCTTCCAGCCAAATCGTGCAGAAAAGGTGATGCATGCTCTCTATCACCTCCGATCTTAAACAATCGTTGATTGCAAAGAGGGTATCTCCATCGCCGTAATTATCGAGTGCCATCAATTTAGAAAAGTATTTATTCCCGATTTTTAGAATAACATCTTTATCTTTCACCAATTCGCCTTGTTCGTGTTTAAAGGGGGAAATGGATTTCAGTTGTTTTATATGTACGTTTCTCCTCCACCTTTTTTTCCGGTACCTCTGTGTACGGACACTATGCGTACCTACTGCCTGTTGATTTACGACACCCCCGCTTATTTGGGAAGTTTTTGGTAGCCAAGCATGATTTTTGCATAATTTTCCAATGAGCTGGCAATATGCTACCAATGAGCGCACATAGCGGGACAATGAATGCTCTCTTGGAGCAGTTTTGTTTATCAAGTGGAGTAGTCGTTGTCATTTTGTTATGCTCGCAGCTTTGTGACATATATTTTTCCGTTAGCAGTGTCTTGTGTGTTGCGAAAAATGTTCAATCGCGTTTGTACTTTGGTTGCGACAAGGCAGGGATCCGAGTCAATGTTAGCTCCACGGGTTGTAATCACAACAAACTCACTCAAAGAGTGTCGCTTATCCACATTCAGCCTTGTTGTTTTTGGCGTTGTCGTGTCGAATGTTGTCGAATTCGACACAAAAATGACTTTGGCGTATTTGTTAGACAGTACCAAAAAACTAAAAACGACTACGCCAACCACAATAAGGGTGAATAAGTTTATCGATTGGTCTCTTGTATATCGGGATGTTAGAATCTGGTGCTACTTGTTTTCATATTTCGAGCTGCGTTGAAGGAAATCATTCTCATGCTTACATTGGTTATATTTTTGTGAAGGCTGAGCTTTCCAACTGGGATTGACATAATGGCTGAAGCAACGATCATATACCTCTTTTAGGTTATCATTTAAAGCATCCTTAATCTGTCGGAGCATGAGCACAAATCAGGCTTATGTTAAAGTATTTTCCCTTGAGACTTAATGCAGCGATTCATTCACTCATTTGTGTAAATCGAAGGACCAGACATTTTTCTGCTTTCAAAAAATCCGCAGCTAAATTCAGGCCTGGTTGGATGGCAACTCTGTTTCTCCGTTTTAGTTAGACATTATTCCCATTTCATCGCATCTCTTGAATGCCAGTAATATTAAACTTGCACCCATCCAGTACTTCCAACAGTTGAATCAATGCACTAGGACGGGTCTTTTTCCATTATTTTGTTGTTCATGACCAAGCTGCTTCTGGGGAGAGACTACCAGTTCACTGCCGTGGTTAATTGGAAGTTCATGAAGGAACTTGCGGCACATGTTAATTCGCTCATCCAAAGGATGTTGGATACAGCTATGCAGCTCCTACTTCAAGCATTTATGTGTCCCTTTAAGGAGAAAGACGAACAAGATTGGTAAAGCCAATTAGGGATGTTGCTTGGTATTGGTATCTAATAACCACTCAGTTTACTACCTTGGGGATAAAAAACTTGTGGTATTCAACAACGATGCACGATGGATAGATTGGTCATGCATTAGGATCCGATCATGAGGTGGCCAAGAGAGCGCTGCAATACAACCCCATGGCTTTCTTGGACGTGAACTCCCAAAAACAAGAACTTGGCGCACAGCCACTGAACCTAAACTAACCAATTAAAGCAGTAAAACAGACCGCACGCAGTTTAAAAGCTGTTTTCTTGACCGTTAACTGAAACACAAAATGAAAAGAAAATTTAAAAGAAAACTCGTATCAATTCTTAACAGTATAAATGCATTAGTGAAAAAGTGTTAGAGTATAAAAATTTAGAACAAAAGTTAAAGCAAAACTAGATCGATGGACTACTGTGTAACATAGAAGACAATTAAAAGTAAACCAGATCGAATATATGGTCATATGTTTTGTCTTGGAATAACGCATATGTACATACATACATCAAAGGGAACTTCTTTCTAATAATATATATGTACATACACACATGTGTATGTGTAAAAATACATTTTGTATCTTGAACCGCAAAAAGAAATAAAAAAAGACTAAAAATTGATCGCACTTTAAACTTAAAAAATTGGAATTTGGCTGTCAATCCCCAAAGCAATTAGTATGATGCACATAGAGATCACGAGGTGCCAAAAATAAATTTCGATCATTCTAATCACTTTGACGAACATTGATGTGCATAGTTAGAGCTAAACATTTTTTATTTTAAATATCCCTAAGAAAAGAGAAACATACCCATCAAACCCAACAATCTATCATTTTTCTGTAGAAGGCCAATACAATTAGTTTAACATTTCATCGCGTTACAATTTCCCATTTTTCTATCCATACCTATTTATACTGAAAATCACTAAAACATTGAACACTTTCGCTGAATCTTCGTTTAGTTGTTTTTCTACGATAAATTTTTAATTTGAATTCGATATGAATTTTCCCAACTCTTTGTTGTTGTATGTTGTTTTCATTTAATTTTTTTTATTTTTCAAAAAAAAAACTAAATCATTGAAGTTTGCCGTCAGTGTCAGTCAGTCACTGAAGTGAACACACATGAAAAAAAAACAAAAAACTTTAGTGGTATCATCATCACCAGCCATTACAATAGCAGCAGCCAAGCTCAACATTATCAATTCACAGCTAAAACAACAAAACGATCACCATCGTGATCATCAACAGCATTAAATATCATGTTTATCATATTTAGTGTAACAAACGTTGGCAATAATACTCCTTATGATTTCGCTGTTACCAACCGATTTATTATATCTACAAGTATGAATGTAATATGTAAGACAATGTGGTTCATGTTTTTCGAATGCATTTGGGGATCACTTGACATAGACCACCCATTATGCATAATTGGCTGCTACACTAAATGAACACAAAAACACTCACACTTCCCCACTTGTTCGTTCATTCATTGGATTCGACTTATGCATACGAAAGAATTTTATATTTTTGTGCATTAGTATGTGTGTGTATGTATTTGTGGTGGATCTTTTTGTGCGGCATTTTATTTTCCTAAAATGTCTACTTTAGAGAAACCGCAGAAAACATATTTTTTTTTAAAGAAATAAAAGTGCTTTTTACGATCCATTGATATCATCAATTGTAATACTGCATTAAATAGTAAAAATTAAATTATTCGTTTTCGGTAGACGGACTATTTTTTCGTTTTATTATTTTCATTAAAATAATTTTACTGCATTTTTTTATTTGTGTAAACATGTGTAAATCATGCAACCCTTTAATTATTTTTATCTCGAGATTTACATAATGGGTGTGCTTGTTGTTGGCTTAAAATTATTTTTTGACAAACTGCTTCGATAATTGAGCTGCTTTGATTAAAAATTCGCTCTTGATTACAGGTTTATTGATCATGACAGACAAATTTATCGTTTTTTAAAGAAAATAGATGTTCGATTTTTAAATAAATTTAAATAAATAAATTTTCTTTTTAAGCTTTAGGTCTATTTTTATATTTATTTTTTGTACAGATTTTTTAATATTTCGCCACTCTGTTGTGGCGACGTTATTTCAATTAATTGTTATATTTATTATAATGGTTTTAAAATTAGCTTTCGGCTTTTTGGTATAACAATTACTAAAAAAACAATAATAATGGTACTATGTGGACTTCTCAAGCCAAATCAGTGATTTGCAATGCAGTTAGTTGTTGACATTCAGGATCGATTTCATCTTGTTTCTTATTGTGTTTGGCGTTGTCGTGTCGAATTCGACACAAAAACGACAAGGGTGCTATTTATTTGAAATTGGCGTATTTGTTATACGGTACCAAAAAATTAAAAACGACTACGCCAACCACAATAAGGATAAGCTTTTCAAGCCTGTAACACTTTATCTTCCGAAGCCTGGCTTAGGATTCATCTTTACTAAGGCAACTTTCCATATTGGCGGGATATGTTTAAGCCGTAATATGGCGTTAGGAATAAAAAGAATTATCCCTTTTGTTCTACGAGGTAGCTATTAAAGAAATTTGTTGCTTATTTGTTTAAGGCCAGGAGCTTCTTTATTATTTAAATTAGCTGTAGCCTTTACGACGTCTAAAAGTCTGAAACGTATTTCTATAGAACGTAAAGCAAAAACAGGTTGTGATTTACTCACATCAGACCATGAATTGGGAGTGAACACGTTCCTAAAATACTTGCGAGCAGATCGCATTTTCTTTATCATTTCTTGAACAGAATCGTTTTAGATAACGCAGTGGTGGGTTTGCGATAACAGGTCTCCTAAGACATTTGGCTGATCGCCATAGTGAATAATACGAGTGAGGAGTCTAGTCTATACCTTATAAATATTTCTTAAGAGATGCCATGCTGTGTACCTCCAGCAAGTTTTCCAATTAGTTTGTAAACTTTTTAAGCTAAGTTCCTAGTCGGTTTTTTTCCTTCTCTTAAGGCTCTTCTTTTTCAGCTTTTCCACTTTGGCAGAAAATCTTTTATTGTAAAGACAAAAATCTATGTATTCCGAAGCTTTTAGCGGTTTTCTGAGCAACGGGTGCTGATATATTTTATGCACTTCAGCCAATTTTTTCGTTTAGAAAAAAATATCACTAGTTGCAATTTGATTAAGACTGAAAATAGTGATAATTGTGGGTAAGTGATCTGAAGATAAATCCAACGAGTCTTTATCTTCAATAACGTTTAATTCTTATTTTAAAATTGCTTCTAGATGTCATATAGCGAATAACCTGGCAATTTCTGATACGAGTACATTGTCTTCTCACCCCAGGGCGGACAAATTGGCATGGGCTTAGCAGAAAAAAGCAAGGGTATTTTTAAGACCTGCCAAATATAAGAGGTTGACAATCATCTGGCGGTCGCAACGGTCGATCCGCCATTTAAAAAAATAATATTTAATCTAAAAGTAGTATGAAGTGGAGAGACTTTATGGGCCCAGTTGTAGTCAACTATTTAATAGAAACATTAAAACCCGTTTTAGAATACAACTAAAAAAATTTCCCTTGTAGTGAGGAGGGTAAAGAGTAAGTCGAAAACAACTTATACACATAATTTCAGCCAAAACTTATTATCTGGAACGCTAACGGCATCCGTCAACACAAAAACGAGCTCGAATATTTTCTAATGCACCAAAAAATTGATGTCATGTTGATTTCCGAGACATAAATTGCAAAAATGTAAACGTTTATCGTCACACTGTTTAAGAAGCCACTAAACAGTAAAAGAAAGACTTGAGCATTGAAGGTAAACCTGGATCAGGAAAAAGGGTCTAACAGATCGAACACTTCTATCAGAAAATCAACCTGTAAAGTCAAATCGAATTCTGAATGAACCACACAATTGAAATACTAGCTTTTAGCGGTTTAATAAAACAACAATTTAACAAAAAAGTTTAACTCATTTAAAATAATTACAATTTCATAAAAGGCAAAAAAACCTTTTTATTAAATTAAAAGGGTTCCTGTTGAAGCAAATTTGTTTAGCACGACATTTGCGTCAATTTGCCATTTTATTATGTATGGTTGATCTCAATCATGTTTTAATACGGCGAAGGTTGGAAAATTACATTTTAGCCGCAGCATTACGGACCAGCATTCAAACAAATATCTTGCTAAAGCATCTATTATATTTTCTAGGCGGTCCTTAAAAATTTTCAGTTTTTGTTTCCAATGCAGAATGTCAGCCTTTAATTTCGATATAAGCAGTTTTTTTATCAACTTTTTTAAATTTTAATTAATCTGCAAGTTGTGGAATTAAAATTTCTAAATGTAGCAATATTCTGAGGCAAAAGTTGAGGGATGTTAAACAAATTAAGGACATCCTTTGAAAAACATGTTTTTAAATCTTGTAAAACAGAATCTATTTTGGTAAGTAGCGACCGATGTGGTAGCATAATTTGACATCTTCAAAGTGATTTTTTCTTTCCAATCTAGGCTTTTCAACTAAAATTCCCACAACAATACAAACATTTTTTGATTCTTCAGAAATAGTTTGAAATTCTGTTTGGGCTTCAATTCTTTTTCAAGACTAATTATCAGGGTTTCTATAGGAGATGATCCTTTTTGTAAATCTATATCCTGCTTTTGTAGAATTACACTAAGCGGCTGTGTGACAGTGAGTATATAATTTAGAATATTTAATTCACAAATAAACCTAAAAGTTTTCAGAGAAGTTCTTAATAATAAGGCTTTTAAAGTTGCATCACCGACCAAGATGGCCCCTACTACAAATTTTTGTAGCTCCTTTGTGTTATCATTTATTTAAACGACGATTTCTACTCGGCTTACAAAAACAGCACGTTAATAATTTACTTTATTTTTTTTTATTAATTTTGTTTCAATTTTCAATGCTGGTTTTTTTCCTGATCGTGTGACACAGGCATAAAACTGTGTTACACGATCATATTCCTAAAGATATACACAGAAAAAAACTTTTGCTCTCCATTTTATTAGTATAGACAATACACATATTGAAGCATTTCCCGTACGTTCTTATTAAACATTTCTTCAATTGGGGATCAATGTTATAGACGCATGTTAATACTTTTAAACTGTTACGAAAAACAGAAGCAAAGACTATAGATTATAAATATAGTCTTTGACAGAAGTTAAATGGTTACACTCAATGATGCCCAAAGCCGTAAATTGCCTAAATATTGTTTTATGTTTTTGTTCTAACTCACACTCGATTTATTTTTTAGCACAACAAATACATCAATTACTCGTTCGACATATGTAAATGGTGTGAAAAACGAACCGTAGCATTAACATAAAACTTTAACCATATTTGACCAGATTGTGCGAAAACTACAGGCATATGTGTAGTAGGGTGGTCTTAAAATGTATGCAAAAATTTTTCTTTTTTTTTTTGACGTAAAAGCACGGTATAAAGAAAATTAAAGAGATCGAATAAGATTAAGACGTGGCGCATCACCTCTCAAAGCGACTCCTGTTGAAAAAAAAAACAAAAACAGATAAAAGCGCTATATTCGGCTGTGCCGAATCTTATATACCCTTCACATTTGTCCTTTTATATACTCAGCCATCTCTTCTAGCCGAGTTATTTTGTACTGCAAATATTATAATAAAAATACTTTGTGTCGGGTTGAAAGTCAATAGCCATCCTGGTTTTTAAACATTTTAACGTTTATATGTGCAATAGAAATACCATGAAGAAGGTTTAAAGTCGAAAGTTTTAACCGTTTTCGGCACTATTCGTATTAAAAGTTTAATTGTATGGGGGATTCCCCTCCCCCGGCTCATATCCAGCTATTTTTGTTCCAAAATGTAAGAATTATTGTATCATTACTTCTTCTAGAACATTAGAAGGCTATAGCTTTTATAGTTTCCGAGATTAAGCGTATTGAAAATTGAATTAAAATTGTACATTTGTATGGGAGCTGCCCCTCCCCCTGCTCCTATCCAAAAAAATTTTTTTTTAAATGTAGGCACTATTTTCATATTACTTCTTGTGGAGCATTTGAAGTCGATTGCTGTTATAATTTCTCAGATTTAGCGCATGAAATATTTAACAAAATTTGTGCAATTGTAAGGGAAATACCACTTCCCCTGCTCCTATCTGAAAAATTTTGCTAAGTTTTGTTGAAAGAGTGACTGTATTTTCTGAGATATGTAGGGACATACATATGTCCTAAAAAATGGATTATATTGAGTTTTCGCTTATATCTGGGTCAGATTTACAGATTTTAAATGGTAATTGTTTTAGGAATAGTTCTGATTGCTTGATAACAAAACGTTTTCTGTGCGAAACTAGATTTTAACAGACACACAGGCGGACACGGCTAGTCGATATAGTACTATCTTTAAGGATCCAAAATATATATACTCTATGGGGTCTAAGGAGAATATTGCAAAAATGACTAATGGAATAACTGATATAATAAAGAGTTTTATACCCACACTGCATGTGTGGTTTTATGGGTTTTAGCAGATGTTTGTAGTCCCTGATCCACTATCAGATCGACTCAGAATAACTTCCTAAGCCTGTCCGCCCTTCCGGATGGGTGTCCATGTATTCTTGTATTCAAAGTACAGGTCGAATTTTTAAAGATATGTTGATAAATTTTGGCACATGTACCTTTTTTTTGCATTAGGACAAAGCCTATTTTTTGTAGTTATGATCGGTGTGGTTCGAAAACAACAAAGTTGGAAAATAACGACCACCCTAATGTGCTGCGTGCACAGATATGTGCATGTAAGTATGTACGTAGAAAAACGGGGGGTGGTTAAATTCACATATAAAATTAACTTCATCTAGGAGAAAAAACAAACCTTTACATAAAAATCTTTCATTTAGGAGGGTAAAAAGGAAAGTAACATTTTCCAACACGTAATCATTTCGGAATAGTCACATAAAAATCACGGTTGTCCTGGAATCGAATAGCTGTCGGAATCGGACTTAAAAATGACTAAGAGAACAAAGTTATTTGTAATTTTTGGTATTGGTTTTTATTTAAAAATTGGAATGATGATTTTATTTCAAGGTCCAAATTTTAATTTAAAAATATATTTTACAGAAGTGTTTTTTTGTCGCTTTTTATTTGATTCCAACAACTATCGGTTTCCATGACAACCCTGAATATTAATTGCTTAATTCTTACCTCCTCTTCTACAGCAAATTAATCCCACCATAAATTTTTTTAACCTCAATATCTATATGTAATGACGTGTATAAATAATTACGTATATAAATAAGCAATTACTAAATCGATTAACCCCTGACTACAAAACTCGACAGCACTCATCAACATACAGGTTGGCTGCGTATGAAGCCATAAAAAATATGTAAAAAAAGAAGAAACAAACAGTCAGTGATAATGTAAACATTTCATGTGGGATACCTATGATATGATATTCACATACGTAATGTATGTATGTATGTATGTACATATGCCCATATAAAATTCCAAAGTCGCCTCTTTGAGCATAGCATACATATGTACATACATAGCAATTTCATTTAAAACGCGTGGCATTGTCGTTGTTTATTAAACTGAAACTATTTTCAGATTCTTTACTTTTTTAGTTCTTGTTTTCTATCTAAAAAGTTTTACTAACGCAATTGATCTTTCAGTATATTTTTTTTCGTCTTTTCCGTATTACGTTATAAAGTTGTTGTAGTTGCTCCTATTGTGTGGAGGCAAAATGCCAGCCTCCTGATAATTTATTTCCCAGCTTGAATTTGGTAATTATTACTTTTCTTGTTGTATTTTTACTCACATGTATGTTTCCAGTTTGATAATGTAAACAAAAGTTTTTCTTTTAATTTAGCAGCAAAATTGTACAATTTGGTGTTACGAGTACAATATGTATGATCTTTGAACGTGTTTTATACACTGAGAAAAAATCTTTGTTTTCAATCTTATATTCAACTGTTTTTCTTTTAGAAAGATTTCTGGTGCCCAGAAAATATGAAAGAGCATGGAAAAATGTGATTCTGACATTTTCTCTCTTTAGTCAATAGATGTCCAGGAGCCATACGATATAAAAATCTTATCTTATCTCAAATCTCTGGAAATGAATCACAATGTACTCAATAGCTCTCCGAGTAAATATGTGAGAGAATCACTTCGTCTTTTTTCGTATTTCCAGCTTACTTATGTCTGGGCGGAGGTTTCACCTGTAAAGGAATCTAGGCAATTCCATTGTTACGAGTGTGACTGACCATTTTACGCACAAATTTACTTATAAATCTAACTTTTGAAATTTTCGTTTAAAAAATGTCTATGGCACTGGGCACTGAAAGAACATGATTTCTGCTCATAATGACAACTAGAACACTGTGACGGGCCAATGTTTACAAATTTTAATTCTAAAAAATTTTTACTTTAAGTTCTGGTTGTGTTAAATAATCTTTTGAACGGGGTTTCTTTTTTTAATTGGCTTCATTGCTTTTTTTTAATTTTAATTAATACTTTAAAGCACAAAAAAACTGTTTGTAATAAAAGTATGTTTCAACACAAAACGCATTTACTATATTCCAACGTTTTTAAACACAATTTTTTTGCAAAGTGTATACTTTTCTATAAACAAAATTTAAATTTATAACCCAAAGGCGATGAATTTTATTTCTACTTTTATTATTTTCAAATTGCTGGTAGTTTTTTTTCTTGTTATTTTAAAATTAGTTTTTTTCTTTTCAACTTTTTTTTAAATTTAATTAGCTCTAAAATTAGAAAAATTATTTGCTCTAAAAACCGTTTAAAAATTTATTTAAAAAATATCTTTTTAGAAATAGGTTTTACTTTAATTGTTATTCACATCTACATGGACAACGGAGTGTCATTAAGTGAAACTAAAGTTAACCAATGAACCAAAAACCAGGGACCGTAATTAATATTAAAAATAATAATTATTTTTTAATTTATTTTCTTTTTTAATTTTTTTTTTTTTTTTTTTTTTGATAAAATACTTTTTATTTTTAATTTTAAATTAAAATTAAAAATAATAATAACAGCTTTTTTTAAACATAAATTCAATACATAAAAATTATTTCTGCAAAAAAAAATCAAAAAACAATTATTCCTTGACAAAAGAATAAAAATTAAATATGTTTCTATTGTTTTTTTTAATTTAGAAATCAAAAATTCTAAGAACCTCTTAATTTTCAATCAATTAATTGTTTCTTTGTACCTTTTTTTCTTCAAAAATTTGAAAAAATATTATTATTTTCAGTTGCCATTAAATACTTTAATTTAGATTTAGTCTTTATGAGTAAATGGAAACAAATCTTCTGGTTGAATATACAGTAAGTCTTCTTTGTCTTATGTGGTGTTAGGAAGTAGTTAACATCATCCCAAAAGTATTAAGACATGTCAAATATATGTAAGGAATACCAAATGTTGTATCCTCTTAACACAGTGGGAATTAATTAAAAAAAAGTATAACCTATAACAAGTTTACAAAACAGACTTCATATTAAACTCTTTATAACCAGGAAGCGTAATAATTATGCCAAAAGAAACCTAAAAAGAAAAAATAGTTATTTTCTGTTTATTATAGTTTTTGTCAAAAAATAAATGTTGTTTTTTTATTTCCATGTTTTTTTTTTTTGCTTTAAAAGTTATTATTTTTACATTATGATAAATATTATCGTTATTTTCTGATTTTTATATTAATTTAATTATTTCTTCAAAATAAATCAAAATCTTGGCAAAAAAAATCAAAAAGTATTTTTTTTTTTGTTTGAAAAATTATTTCAAATCAAAATTTAAAAAGCACTTGATTTTCAAAAAATCTAGTTAAATGCTTAATGATTTCTTGTAAATGATTTTTTCAATTAAAAATTCGAATATAATCATTATTCACAGTTCCTGTTTTTAACTTTACCGTTTGTCTATTAATGAGGTCTAAGTGTATAAAACTGTTCAAAACTGAAGAAAAATGTGTTTAAAAGCTGGAATGCCTTTGTTTACTTATTAAAATTTAAAAAAAATAACACAGATAGACTTGTCACATAATTTGGAATTTTTAGTTTTTCATATCGTGCCCAGTTTTCTGGGTAAATACAAACTTTTCAGTTAATTTTTTCCAGCTAAATCTTAAAATTGAGGAAAGCAAAACAGAAGCACAAATAAGTGAAAAAGTCTTTAGTTTTGGACATTTCTGTTAACTTGTATTTAAAGTTTTCAATGTTACGAACAACGATCATATGTAGAGATGAGCGATCCCGTGATTTCTTAAGAATACTGTAAACAGTGAACGTGATTTTAAATTAACAGTTATTTTAAACAATGACGTGATCGTTGTTTATTATTTTTCACAAACAAATATGTTAATTTAAATAACATATCAAATTAAAAGTAATAGCTTTGCAGTTAAAAGGTACTTCACAGGAAGGCCCAAAAATGTTACTTTAAATAAAACACCAAATTTAAAATTTTGAGTATCAACACTGCAGTTAACAGTTGCTACTTAGGAACATTTCTTATTTTTTCCACGAACCACAATGTAATTTATGTATATGGGGCTTAAAGATTAAATGAACGAGGTTGTTGACAAAAATTAACTAAGTCTGGTAATAACATAGCAGTAAATAGTAACTTCAAAGGAAATCCCAAAAATATTTGTTTTCATAACATATCAAAGTAACTACATCGCAGTAACAGTTACTTCACAGTTTATGTCACTGACTTTACCAGTGATATTCAAGTCACAGGTGTAAAATCACAGGTACAGACATATCGCGCATCTCTAATCATATGAGCTTCCAAATATTAATATTTTTGTCGATCTATCAGAAGTTAGTTATACTGGCATTCGGAAAGTGAATCATACTTTCTTAATGGTATTAAACGTGATTTCTTTAAAACCAAGTGCTTTTCAAATTTTTAATTCTTACTAATTAAAATTTTTAAACAATAACTTTTTAGGCAGAGTTTTAAATATTAAATAAAATAAAGTACTAAATGCAAAAGCGTACTTACTATGAGCATTAAAAAATCAAATTAACCGGACTTTTTTAATACATTTATAATCAAGAATCTCTAATTTCCTTTATAACAAAAGTAAGAAAAATGTATTAAAACTGTGAAGTAAGTACATATTTGCTCCCTTATTTAATGCAAAAAGTTCTATTTTTTATTTCTAGAATCATAATCTCAATGTATGCAAAAAGTACCTAAAATGTGAAAAGTACTTTGTAACCTTTTTGTAGACTCAACTGGGTTAGCAGTCCTTACTTTCACATTTCGATATTCAAAAAACCAAAAAAAAAGCAAAAAGTACCATAAAATGATCACTAACCACTTAATTGACTTTCAACTTAATCTGTGTTAGTAGTCGTTAATTTCTTATCTGTGACTTATAATCTCTAGAAATTAAAACAAGTCTCAAAAATATGACTTCTGACCTTAATCGGCGTTAACAGCTTTTTCTTTCATATTCCTAAACTCAAAATTTCAACAAATACAAAGGAGTACCAGATAAAAATTTTTCTAACCTTTTAAGATACTCAAAATAAATAGGGTTTTGAGACCTGTTAAACCCCATTTGAGTAATGTTTTTTTAAAAAATAGGTTTACTTCGAAGATACAAAAAGTACATACCTAAAACGTACCACTATATAATTTTTACCCTTAAGGGCTAAAAATTTCGAAAAAGCACAATATTTTTTTCATATTTTTTAGAGACTTTTGAAATGAAATTAAATTAGGTGTGTTCATTTACAGAAAATTATCACTTATTTTCGATAATTATTACTAGTAAGTGTTCACGTACACAAAAAATTAGCAGCTAGAGAGCCAAAAAAGAGCGTAATATGTTTAGAAACAAAAATGTTTCTGATAATTTCTACTAGTAAAAATTTTACTATCAGAAATTAGTTGTGTTCAATAACTTTCCAGTAATTACCAGCAACGAGAGAGTAAAGAGAAATATTTTCAAAATTGTTCTCAAAAATATTTAAAAGTAAATGAACACTTTTACAGTCAAAATTTGCAAGCAAATGTATTTTGTTATTGTAAACTTATAAAAATTTAAAATTAAAATTTTTTTTCAAAGCATAATGACAGAAAGACTGTTTGAATAATTTCTGATAGTAAAATTTTTACTAGCAGAAATTATCAGAAACATTTTTGTTTATAAACATATTACGCTCTTTTTTGGCTCTCTAGCTGCTAATTTTTTGTGTACGTGAACACTTACTAGTAATAATTATCGAAAATAAGTGATAATTTTCTGTAAATGAACACACCTATTATTCAAACAGTCTTTCTGTCATTATGCTTTGAAAAAAAATTTAAGTTTTAAATTTTTATAAGTTTACAATAACAAAATACATTTGCTTGCAAGTTTTGACTGTAAAAGTGTTCATTTACTTTTAAATATTTTTGAGAGCAATTTTGAAAATATTTCTTTTTACTCTCTCGTTGCTAGTAATTACTGGAAAGTTATTGAACACAACTATTGATTTATGTGTTCAACTTTTCTAGTTTAGAACTTACCAAAAAAGAATCTTCAAAAAAGTATCAATATATTTATGTTTATTTAGAGATAATATCACAAAAACTTTATAATCTACCGATTTCTAACCCGACACAAAGTACATTTGTCATTGTGTGCACTGAAGATGAAACATCCTCTATAAACGAACCAATTTTATAAAGTTTTCCTAATACAGTGCCTCGTTTCTGTAACTTGCGAGAAGTTTTCGCATCGAGAAATTTTATAAGATTATCGAAGTGTTCCAGTTATTAACAGGGCGAGTCATATAATTTTAATATATTACAAGTTAACATTTAAAATTTATAATTGTTTTTCTTTGATTCATTCTGTCCTTAACAGGGCGACTATACATTTCTCGACTAAAGAACTTCTCACATACCTTACAGAAACGAGGCACAGAACTTGTATATACAGATGTATGTATGTTTTATTCTAAGTATTAATACATGCACAAACATACTTAAAATATATCGAGCCTTTGGTGCAATACCGTAGTAACTCAAAATTTGAATTTTTTGAGCTGGGTATGCAGAAATTATCTTTGGGGAAATATCTATCTAAAGAAAAAAAGATTATGATTCCACCTCTAACTGTTCAGATTCTACAGCTAAAAATGTCTTTATTGCCTCTAGGTATTTCCAACAATATTTATTTGCAATAATGAATTATGACAAGAAATTTACTAACAGAAAGCAATTTACGAAAAAAGTATAAAGCAATATTATTTTTTGCTACGTTTTAGGCACAGAAACACAACTGCATAATTTGATTTCTTTTTTACTTGTTCGTATTATTTCATATTACAACTTTGTTAGAAAAAAAATAATTAAAAGTTTATTTGCTATAACGATATATTTCGAATTAATTTTTAAGTTTGTCATAGGTTTTGTGACAATAACGATACATCATTGATAGGTTGATATAAAGTACTTAAATATAAATATATATTTCATATTTTTAATAATTTTTGGCCTTTTTTTATTTAAAAACATTCCTTTTTATTAAAAAACTTGTTAAAAAAATAACTTTAGTAAACGAAAATACTATCAAAAAGATGGTTCAAAACTTCAAATGCATTTTTCTCAGTTCACGATTTTTTGAATTACTACGGTAATGCACCAAAGGCTCGATATGTATTTTTGACTTCCATAAAAAATTCTAAATGATTTTTGTTTATTTTTTTACAAAAGACAAGAAAAATATTACTTTTTGTATATTTTCCCAATTCATTTCTCAGGACAATTTAATATAAAAAAAGGAAGAGCAAACAAACAAAACAACATCAGGCAGTTGAAAATGAAAAGAAACTGTTTTAAAAATGTACATATACTCAGCGAGCATTTGAAAGATTGTTCTGTGAAATATGTATCACCAAACTGATTCTTATCCAATATGACTTAAAACTGACTAATCGGTTGTGCTTAAAAAGTCTCGAAAAAGAAACCTACAAATGCTTAAAAAGCGAAATTTTTCAAATAAACTAAAACAAAATGCACATTGTATGCGCAATCATAAATTGATCATGCATATACTGGAAAATTGATTTTGTCTAATCAAAAATAAGTCATAAACGAGACTTATAAAAGACTCACGAATCGAGGGTAGGGTACCATTTTCTACAGGTAAAATCTTCAGTTTCGACTTATAAAACGAGAAAGTAAGCGATTGTTTTCATGGCACAGAAGGGTCAAAAGAACTTATATGTGATAGAAAATACTAACTGGGGTGGCCGCTATATTGATGAAATTTAGCACAGATACGTTTTTTGGCACTGGCAGGAGCCTATTGTTTTTGGTGATGATCGGTCCATTTTTTTTAATATATCCCCACTACAAACGTGTTCCCAGAATAAGCATTTTTGGCTATAACTGACTCGAATTTTACTCGATTTTGCCAAAATTTTTCACTAACTTAAAGCCGTTAACAAGTATACTGAACAAATATTTAGCCGGTTTATTTTTTCATAAAGCATCTATACAAATGTGGTGAAGGGTATAATATGGTCGTGCTTGACCGAATATAACTTTCTTATTTGTTTATTTTAGCAATTTTCGATGTGGTGTGGTGTACTAAATCAACCGATTTAAATTAAAGTTTGTTTCAAAACTGAAACAAAATCACATGTGTACAAAACCCAAACTTCAAATTTTACAACGAAACTATAGATTAAACGAATTATAGAACGAAAAAATAATAGCACTTTACCAAGATGGATTTTTTTCAATTTATTGAAAATTGTTCAAAAGACCCAAAAAACAGCTAAAATAACGCGGCATTCAAATTAAGAAACTTCAAAGTCTACTCTTGGACTGTAATTTGATATTTTAATATATTTCCTTAAAATATTTAATATAAAAGCAAAACTAGAAAGTTAAGTATTTTTTGGCAGCTCTTTAAATGAATGAAACAATATTTCATTTCTAACCGGGACATTTCTAATTCACAACAAAAAAACGTTTCAAACTGTTTTATTGCATTTTTTTAATTTAAACTTTAAAATGACACACCCTTTGTATGTACTATATGTATGCAATGGTGCTTTTATACAGAAAATGTTTGCCAAAAATAAAAATGAATACATACTTACTATGAGTTCACACAAGGCATTTTTAATGCCGTCATTTTGTCACGCCACATTTGAACTGTTTGCAATGTGCGGCAAAATGGCAACACCATGTCATGTAAAACACTGAATAATACATAACGTTGCCCTCAGAACACACTATAATGATTGCCTACGATGTCAAATAATGGCATAGAGTGTACTTAGCATAAGTAAAGGCCAAATCTATTTTACTAAAAATTTGTCTTGTATGAAGTAAGCATAAATTCTTTTTTGTAAAATTGGTATGAATGTATGGATGTATGTATGTATGTATGTATGTATGTATGTATGTATGTATGTATGTATGTATGTATGTATGTATGTATGTATGTATGTATGTATGTATGTATGTATGTATGTATGTATGTATGTATGTATGTATGTATGTATGTATGTATGTATGTATGTATGTATGTATGTATATATGTATGCTTTTACTTAATCGCTTTATCATTTAACCTTAAATTGCCCAGATAAGTTCTATACACAAAACCCCCAAAGAAAGCATCGATGACATTTTCAAAAATTGCAACATACAGAGCTTTATAATGTTTAAGAAAAAGCGATTTCGCCCCCTTTTTACTTTTTTAATTTGAAAATAATATAAAAAAACAATTTCTTTCTCTTTAAAATCGTTTAAACAAAAAAAACATCTAAAAGGTGTCTTTTGATGTTGTTCTCTAAAATAATCTTGGAAATATGTAAATGTGATCAATAGAAATATACTAAGAAAATTTTAAAAAATGTTGGCTAATTGAGTTTAACTAAAAAAATACGATAAAAAAAATAATCAAAGATATTATTGTTTATAATTAGGAATAATACATTTTCATTTATGTTTTGTATTCTTTATAATCTTGTTTAAAAAGTAATTGTCAAATGCATTCATGAATTTAAATCCTAATTTGTAAAAATTTAATATTTAATTGACTTAACTAATGGCATTTAATAATTTTTTTCATCAAATCAAATTTTTTTAATTACATTTTTTGTTACTTAAATAATTTTAACCAAAAACCTTAAATGTTTTAACATTATTTTAGCATCAAAGTTTTTTATTGCGATCTTGATCTTCAATTTTACTAAACAAAACGATGAAAAGTTTATGTTGTTTTAGTAATTTTGTTTAACTTAAAACCTACAAAAATATTGAGAAAACAAACAATTCGACCAGAGTTTAAGTATTATAGTTTACTTAATTTGATTAAAAATTTTATTTATGATCTGAGAATTTCTTTCTTAAAAATTCCTTGAAGTTTTTTTGTTTCTTTGCTAAAAAAAATAAATAACTTCACAAATTGTTGTGAGAAATTAAAAAGATCTGGATGCAAGTTTGATTTCATGAAAAAAACACAAATCTGCATTCTTTTCTTACTTTAAAGCTATTTGATTCATCCATCCGTGGCGCTATGGCATAATTTTGTTTCAAAAAGAAAACAAACAATATCATGTAATAAAAAACAAATTGTTAAAAGGGGTTTTGGTGCAGTTTGTTTTTCGACTGTATGGAACTTTTTTTTTATATATTTTGTTGAATTTTTGTTGAAGACTAAATTATAAACAGTCGCAACCCAAAACTCATAAAAATTCGTCTTCAAATTAACACTTTGACATACACGAAAACTTAAAATTTTATGCTAAGACGGAAATTACCAACATATGTATTTTCAAAAGCTTAAAAGAATCCTTAACAAAAATAAAGGACTTGAAAGCTTTAACTGTTTTAACAGGCCAAAAAACTCCATAATTTTAATATTTTTTTTAATTCTAAGTAACCCGCGACAACTTTAAAAATAGGGTATGATATAGTCAGGCGTGGATAAACCTTCATATTTGACTTAATAAATAAAAATATTGGTACCCATTAAACAAACGCTTCATATATTTTGTTAAGAAAACACAAACAAAACTATTAGGAACGTTTTGTTTGATTCAAAAAAATTGCAAAAAATGTGTTAAGATAACCTTGGTAGCAGAGAGCCAAGCCGATCGGCTCAAGTCGGTATGCAATACTATTTTTGCTTCTTGCATAATATTTTTGGATTTTTTTTATTGAAACGTATAATCGTAAACTAGTATCAAAGGAAACAGTATTTTGATACCGGTATTTTGCGAAACAAATTATTTCGGTATCGGTATCAATACCGGTAACCAAATTTAAACGGTATTGGTATCGGTTTCCAACCTTGGTTTTTATGCAACAAATAGATCGATATTCAAAACACTATTCGATTTTAAATCGATTCGCTATACAGAACAAGTAGGATATATTTTTATTGAGCTTTTTTATAAGTTAGATTAATATTATATCAATATTTTCCATCATTTCTTCTGTTTTAATACATACATACATACATATATACGTGTAGACCGTAAGTAACGTAGACGTCCGGACAATAAATATAACAAAAGAACGATAGCAAAAATAACAGCCCCCCTGTTCTGTAACTTGTGAGAAGTTTTCGCACCGAGAAAATTTTTTTTATCGTCATAGTCTTCCGATTATTAACAGTGTGACTTAGATAATACATAAACTCTCATTATACAACGTTCAAAGTTAAAATAATTAGGTTTATCGTGTTCATCCTGTCTTTTACAAGGAGACAACAAATTTTTCGATACGAGAAGTTCTCACTAAAGTTACAGAACACAGGCACAGAATATTAAATGATGTAATGTAATTATCTTTTACTACAATATTCGTGTTGTGCAAGTTACCACGGTTATCACATGGAAAAATTTTATATAAACTTATATAAATCTTAAAAGCCGGCAATCGTGTTTACATATTTATCGTTTTACTTTCAGAAAACTTTAAAAACCACTTTTTTGAAAGTTTTTTTGATACCCATCAAAAGACTTGTCGGAAAAATCTTCTAAATTCAGAACTAAAACTAGCCGAGATCGTAACGTTTCTTTTATGAAAGGCTGACACGACTTCGTAGAGATATGTCGTTACAAAATTGTAACGACGTACTATTTTAACTTATAAATCAAAGTTTTTTTTTAATTAAAAAAAAGAAACTAATTAAAAATTAACATATAACTCACACATGGCACGGTGCAAAAATGATCTTTAATAATTTCTGTCAATTTGTCGTTGACAAAATAAGAAATTAAAAAGTGATTAGCCCTATTGTATGATATACATACAATAATAAAAAAGCGTTTCGTTTCATCTGAGAGATGGATTAATGCTTGTCCGTTAGTCAAGTGTTGCCAAAGAGACTTTTAATGGAAAAAAGCATAGTGTATATGAAAAGTAAACTTCGTCCTAACTTACAAGATAAAAACAGAAGGAAAACACTGATACCGTATACTTTTCTCTGTTACATGTAAGTTAAATAGGTGATGTTTACAACCAAATACACTACTACCGTTCAAAGAGTACTGCTGATGAAATTGCGTAGCTGTTTTCGAAAATGCATTCTACTCGGCTAGTAGCGGTAGAAAAACCAGCTTTTTTCAAAAAATTGAAAGTTTCTTTCAACATTAACGGAAAATAATAATTTCTTCTAATAAAAAGAAATTATATGAACTAAAGCCAAACTAAAAATCAAAAATTTGTATTAAAAACAATTAGTTCAACAACAATAAATAAAAATCAAAAAATATTTTTGATTAGATTAACTACCGAAATGTCAAAACAAATTCGTTGCGAACAATCTTATTTTAGACAAACTACCGAAAAGTCTCCCGACTTAAGAAAAAGTTGAAATTTTTGGTTTGCTGGGATAGTAGAAAAAAATTGAATGGGTTAGTATAAAAGTGTGAGTGTATTGTAACTATCTCGACTTTCCTTTCATGTATAATTGCTAGATAAAACAAGTAAGAAAGTATGAGTATACCATCCGTATTATGTATTAAGATCGTTTAAAATTGCATAAGGGCTTAAGTAGCTTTCGTAGTAGGGTTCATATAGATCCCTCAGAGAATTTGGTAAGACCTTTTTCATAAATAAATAATTCGATGTTCGATTTTCATTGGTTATCGAGTACTGACTATCGAATGTCAATTTCGTATTATGAACTGACAGCACTGTCGAAATTTTCGTTGCGCACCGAATTTTCTATCGAATGCATTTTGGCTTTCGACAAAGAAATGTAGTGGGTGAAATTTTTAGCAGACAACTAGTCTAACACTGTGTGTAATTTTTTAAGTCATGGAAAAATAACCATATACGGACATCACTACGTGAAAGACGACCAAAAAAGAAAAGATCCGTGTCTCCCAGTTTTGCCCAAAGTCATGCACTTTTTTTGTTATGGGCCCCCAAAGATTTGGGGCCTTGGTACCATTTTGGACAAAAGTGATAATTTTCTCAGGCTCATATCTTGCAAACCGTTCGGAATTTTGATTTACTCTTTGAGGCAAAGTTGTAGCCCTTTTTATAAAAAACAAAAATTATGAACATGAAAAATTAGAAAAAAATAATTTTAGATCCAAATCGCAAAAAACTTTAAAAAATTCAATTTTTTTTTACCTTTTTCCCCCTGTTCAGTTCCAAAGGTAGCAAACCGTTCAAAATTCAAGGAAACAGTCAACTACAAAAATTTACCTAACATCCCAATAAACAACTTTTTAAAACATATAAACTTCCTAGGAATGATTGTTAATACCGTTTAGGTAGCGCTTAGGTAGCCACAAAAGTTAAAAATTTCCCCAAAATGTGTGTATGTTCATACATGTAGTTATGAAGCTATCTCTTTCTTACGTTTAATGTTTTGTGTAATAGAGAACTCTAGTGCATATTAATATGTGTATATGCATGTGAGATAGCCGCGAAAAATCTTGGAACTTAAACAGGTAGACAAACATTAAAATTGCTGGAAACTCTAAACAACAAAATACATCATACACAAATCGCAATAATAATAATCGTTAACGGCCTTTGAATCAATTATGTACATACTTTTTTTATTGCTTTGTTATTACTTTTTAATAATTATTGTTTATACGAACAATAAATTACCTACATACATATGTACCTACTACCAATTTTTTTAATAAGTGAGACAATCCAAAATAAAATAACAATTGGATTAATTTAAAAAGAAGAAATTATTGCACCCAAACTTATCAAGAAATCAACTACAAAAATTTACCTAAGATTTCAGTAAACAGCTCACGCGATCACGCACCGATCGCACACGCATCAAGGAACGCAGATCACAATATAAAAGCGACGCGACTCTTACATCGAGGCATTACACAGCGCGACGTCAACGAGATTTCAGCGGTGAGAGTTAAAGAGAAAGTTCTACAGCATAATTCGCACACAACATTGGCAACTGACAATTTCAATATGCAGTGTAAAAATATTTATTTCTTTTGCTACATTTGCGGTTATCAAATCAGAAAAAATAATTCTACAAGATTTCAAAAGGAAAAGAATCTTTTAACTAGTGAATTTAAAAGAGCATATAAGTCATTTTTCGACGAAATAGATTTGATCAGTGAAAATTACACACCTAACGCAGCGTGTCGCCAATGTTATAATAATCTCATAGCATGGTTGAATGGAGGCAAACTTAGTATGAAATATTGTAAGCCGGTAAACTGGATTAATCATCCAGGTGATCATGATGCAACCAGTTCTTATGCATGCGTTAATTACCCAAATAGACGTGATGAGAAGAACAAAATCTATAAAGCAACTGTAACAGCCAAACTATTAGTGCTTGCACCTGAAAATTTTTTATTCCCAAGGCCGCAAACTCCAGATCGTAGGACAAAATTTACAGAAATGGCTACAGTAAGTGGTATTACTAATCGAGATCGATTTGATACCGATTATGAACCCCAACAGGGAAGAGATGGACCAAAACTAATAACTAATAAAAAATCAAATGGAAAAACGGTAAAAAGGCAAAAAATTCGACGCATTGCTTGCAGAGGTAATATCAATTTTATTATTGCATGGTTTGCATTATTTTTGATTTCTTTTCTAATTCATTTCAGGTATGTTGGTGGAGTCAGAAGATAACATTTTATGATGTTAATAAGGTATGTTAAAAAGAAAAAGCTAATGATGGAAGACATTCTGGAAGCAACGTGCCTGTGGACACCGTAAGTTCTGAATCAGAGTCAGATTCGGACGACGATTTAGATCCTCAACTTAAGAGAGCGCGATATGCAAGTCCAGGGCCATCAACTTTATAAAAATAATACGAAAATTTTTTTATTATTTTTTTGTAATAGACAGCACAGTATCTCAATGTTGAAGAAAATAAAAAACAAATGAAATTCAAAAATTTTCGTAAAATTTTTAACTTTTGCGGCTACCTAAGCGCTACCTAAACGGTATTAAGAATCATTCCTAGGAAGTTTATATCTTCTAAAAAGTTGTTTATTGGGATGTTAGGTAAATTTTTGTAGTTGACTGTTTCCTTGAATTTTAAACGGTTTGCTACCTTTGGAACTGAACAGGGGGAAAAAGGTAAAAAAAAAATTGAATTTTTAAAGTTTTTTGCGATTTTGATCTAAAATTATTTTTTTTTTAATTTTTTATGTTCATAATTTTTGTTCTTTATAAAAAGGGCTACAACTTTGCCTCAAAGAGTAAATTAAAATTCTGAGCGGTTTGCAAGATATGAGCCTGAGAAAATTATCACTTTTGGCAAAAATGACACCAAGGCCCCAAATCTTTGGGGGCCCATAAAAAAAAGTGCATGACTTTGGGCAAAACTGGGAGACACGGGTCTTTTTTTTTGGTCTTCTTTTACGTAGTGATGTCCGTATATGGTTATTTTTTTTCGTGTTGCACTGTGTAACTAAAAAGCAAATAGTACATTTTAACTACCCACTGGCTTTTTATATAAAGAAATGTAATGTAATAATACACAAGTACATATTTTTATTTTTTTTCATATATTTTTTTTAAATTTTAAAGCTGACAGGTCGTAAGTTTTAATTTGTTTGCCAATTTATTTTTCATCAGCCCTGACTTGGAAAAATTTCTTTTAGCACATATACTGCTGTGGGGTAATGTAAAATTGTACGCAACTAATTTTTACAAATTTGGATACAATGGCTCGTTTAAAATTAATTTTTTTAATAGCCCACTGTATGGCATAAGCTTTCATCATTTTTATTTTCAAAAAACTATGGCATGTGATGTTTGGGAATAAAGCAAATGTCCATATATGCCAGGTATGTGTATAGGTATGCGCATATGCAAATAATAGAACTTGTTCAACTTGCATAAAAAATAAGAGACAAAAGTGGCAAAATAGTGTCAGCATAAAGAAGTCGCACAAAAAGTCACAGGCCTTTGAAAAGGTTGCAAAATACAACTATAGTCGACGAACGTTCACTCTGTTCAACATTATGGGCCTAATTAAGTAAAACGCAACTCATAATAACGCAACCAATTGTATGGAAATAATTAATATTTAAAAAACTTTTCCATACATTTTGTTTTTGTTTTAGGGCGTTGCGTTTTAGGAAATAAGGGGGTAAACAAACGAGAAATTGTGAGCTTTCATCAAAAGTATTTTTTTCATAGAGTTTAAGGTACCTTTACACGGTAATACATATATTACGATATGTCAAAAAATGTTGCGGGATAATACAAAATCTTATCATGTAAAAGCATAATGTATTGGGCAGGAGAAAATACGGATGCAAAATTTGACAAGTGTTCGGTAAATGTTTATTTTCTAAACCATTTTAGAAACTTGTGTATTCTCATCAAATTAGAGGTGTGAAAGATTGGCAGCACTTAGAGCATCTAATGTAGGTGGCTACACTTAATGAAACAATACACAAGCAATCAAAATAAAAGCAGATTTTTTTCATGTTGTTTTTGTTAATATTGTTGAACCTTAACCATATGGCGTTACCCCAAAAGGAGTGACAAGAAACAACCGATTTTGATTTTACCAACCTCATCCGTGTAAACATGAAAAATAGTTAGAATAGATTTTTATTCTCTTTTTTTAAACACGGAGAGAATTTCATAATATGTATTTTGATTCTACAAAATCTAATTACTTTGTATTACCGTGTAAAGGTACCTTTAAGTACACTTTAATGTAAATCTCAAAGTTTTGACTATCAAATTTGCTTTTCTACCCTAAAATCCTCTGTCTTTTGTCACTGGAAATATATATTATCAACGCTTATTTAACTCGGATGTCAAATTTTTTCAGAGAAAACATAATAAGTAAAACTATTTAATTGGCGAATTCACAAGGTATTGTGAAATCATATGTTGTGAAATAATAGAACCAAAAAAAATGACTGTTGTGAACAACCTCTCATATATAAGTGTGGTATTTAAAATCTAAATTAGCTGATACGACTAAACGAAAACACAATTGTTTTGCCTAAGATTCTAGTATTATACATTTTTAGGGTGGCGAGTGCTAGCGGCTTCCAAAAATTAAATAGAAAACTCGCCGTTTTGTTATAGGCGCTTGTCGCATGACTTTGTATATAATATGACATCACAATAAACATATCAAACAAAGTTGTATTGTTTCACAGCAAGTTTTGTATGAAAAGCAACAACAAAATGTTTATGCTATTGTGAAATTATATGACAATAATACAGTATGCTATCGTATCGTACCTTGTGAATTCGCCAAATATATAAGTTAATTTAAATAATTAAATTCAACGGCTATCTCAGTAATTTTTTTAAATGTTTAAACACACTGTGCAGAGTTGTATATCAATGCAATCTAAAGTTTGTTTAATATGCACAAAAATAAAACTGAAAAGATAATGCAGTGCAATTTTAAACATTATTTACAGGGTAGCGTTAGTTCAACAGCTAAATAATATTTTTTCAAGTAAGCTTACCCTTGTTATCTGTAAAAACAATATTGTGGTTTTCACTCTTGGTGATAAAGTGCATCTTAGTAGGTTTTGTATTTCTGGTAAACGTTATAAAAACACAATAACAACATTAAAAATTATAAATTTACCTTATTTACCATAAATACCAAATTACCAGGCTTTTTTAACACCAAGAGTGAAACCCGCTTATGTTTTACTACATTATCTAAAATTTTTTCACAACTTGTTGTGCATTTGCATTTGCATGAACTTTCATAAACATTTGGAACGTGTATTATTATGTACTCAAAAAATTTGTATGTGTTATTAAAAATTAGTGAAAAAGTGAGTCAATTAAAGCGTTTTGCAGTTACATTCATGTGTAAGCCCCTAGTTAATAATTTTAAAATATTGTTCGTTTACCTTAGCGGCCAGAAATTCAATTTCTGCCTTTCAAAATGCAATTCACTTAAACTTTTTTAATTACACACTTGAACTTTTCGAAATTCAAAGCATCTTATGATAATTTTTTTCATTTAAGATAAAAGTCGCCTTTCCACTTGATGGCCAAGTAAATAGCTGATTAGGTATAAGTTTTCGTTTTCAAGTTGATCACCCATATTGTTGCCAAATTCATTCGAATTGATGGTTGTGACATAGGCTGCACGCAACTTGATAATTAACTTGTTCATCGATTTAATTTCTTTAGATGCCATCGTCTACATAGAAATAAACTTAAAATGCTCATTTTGCGGCAGAATATTTGTTAAACAAAACACAAAAATTATTTTTTATACATAAGTATATATTTATTACATTTTTTTTATTTGCGACTGAATTGTGGTACAGTGACACTCAAACTCTTTACAATAACTTATTTATAATATAATATACGAATATTTAGTTAAAATTATTCGCGGTAGAATATTAGTATAAGCAAACACGTGAAAAAATGAAAATAATAATAACAAGCTTTTTACTTGGCCTTCAAGTTGAAAGGCGAATTGAATGGAAAAATGAACCATCAAGTTGCTTTTAAATTCAAAAAGTTTAGAGTGTGTCGCACTGCGGCCACAAGCTCAAGTTTTCGCATCCTAGTTGATCACACATATTGTTTTCAAATTCTTTCCAATTGATGATTATGACCTAGGCTGCACCCAACTTGATAATCAACTTGATCATATCATTAATTTAATTTCTTAAGATGCTGTCGTCAAGGAATTAATATTAACTTTGCGATAAAATGTTTTCTAAACGAAACACAAAAATTTAAAGGCAAAAATTTAACGTCTGACTGTTAAGTTAGTAAAAATGTTTGAGTGTAATGCAACTTGAAAGACAAAAATTTAACGAGTGGACGCTAAGTTAAATGAAAATATCGAAAAAGGAATGATTAAGCGAAACAGTTTTCAGTTAGCCATGAAGTTGTGGATATGAATATGATATCTTCCAATACTTGCCAAAAATGGATACCGAATTAGAAAAGGTTACATCAACCATAAATTATCAATCTCTTTTACTCAACTTGTTGGTAAATGTACCGTGCAGCTAATAAGACCCCGCATGACGAAATGTTTAATGTAAATAATAATAAACGATCGATATATATTAGCTTTGTATGTTTTAAAATTGCTAAAAAAAATATATATATTTTAATTAAAGCATTACTTAATGCCTCATTAATTTTTCAATATAATAATCAACAAAGGCAAGTTATGCTTAATAAACACAGCAATTACTTTTAATTAAATGCAACTGTGTCGAGACATTAATAAACTCACCATACGTAAATTCACCCCTGGGAAAGATCAACTTTTAAATTTCAACTCAAATATTTGTCTGCTTGTTTGTGCTGTCGGATTAAGCAAACACTATTTCAAACAGTAATTTTTAGTAAGCGGCATTGAAATTGTGAAAAAGCTCAGATAATAAATAATTAAACGAAATACATTTACAAAACATATACATAAAATAAACAAATTTTAAATTCTATGTAAAAAAAGACGCCTGCTGAAACGTGCCCTGGCAAAAGATATAATCAAGTGTTAAAGTTCTCTAAAAAAGTGAAAATTGTTTTACTGTTTTTTCCTTTAAAAAGACTAAACAAAAATGGGTTGCGCTGTAAGTACTGCGCGAGATAAGGAAGCAATTGAGCGTTCCAAAAACATTGATCGTGCATTGCGTGAAGAAGGCGAGCGTGCTGCATCTGAGGTGAAATTGTTACTTTTGGGTGCGTCGTCTTATTGCATGCCTAACATAGATATATGTAATATAATTGTTTATTTTCATAGGGACAAGCAAAATTTATTAAAGCTTAATCGCATTTATTTGCACATACTTAATAAAATACATAAGTATGTATGCATATTTGCCATAATTTATTAATCTTTAAATGTTATCTACACGTGAATTTTTTGTACTTCAGTTTACACAAATTACTCATCGCTTACATTATTTTAGGGCGGTGGAATTACTCAAAAAAAATATGCAATGTATTGATTGGTTCATTATATTTACTTTTTTTTATACAAAGTTCCTACCAAAAATAATTGCAAGTTGGTTTAAAATTGCAACATTTTTAATAAATTTACCTTAGAAAGACTACTTCTAAATTAATAACTTTGTTTTTTCTTTTATTCTTGTTTAATGTACAGTGCGGACTCGATTTTCACAATCAATGATTATCGCTGTAGTCCGATTTTTGCAAACACGCTTGACTGCAACTTATAATAAATATTTTCGTAGTTTACACCTATTTGTATGTTTTTTTAAAGCGTAGTTTGAAATAATTGAATAAAAGAATGAAAGACTAGTAAAATTGGCCTTAAAGGACGAAACTCTACGATATATACCTATACCCAGCCATCTAATCTAGCCGAGTTTTTTTTGTACTGCATTAGCTATCCCAGATTTTGAAATAGAAAACGTCAAAATTTTAATGTGTTTGTGTGTATAATAGAAATACTATGTATGAGTTTGAGGTAGAGAGTTTTAATAGTTTTCGACTTACCTATTTTGTTTTAAAAGTTTGTAAAAAATTGTTTATTTGTATGGGTTTCCCTCCACCTGCTCCTATCCATTGCATCATTACTTCTTGTAATTAAAGTCGATAGCTTTTCTAGTTTCCGAGATATACCTACCTAGCGTATCAAAAATTTCATAAAAAATTGTTCATTTGTATATGGTTGATCCCCCTTTCCCTTCTCATAACCAACAATTTTTTTTGAAAATGTGATTATGGTCTAATTACTTTCTTTGGAACATATAAAGTCGAAAGCTGTTCAAATATTCGAGATGTAGCATATCAAAATTTCATGAAAATTTTTCATATGTTTCGCGGCTGCCCCTCCCCCTGCTCCTATCCAACTAATTATTGTAAAATTACTTCTTGCATAACATTTAAAGTATTTAGCTGTTATAGTTTCTCAAATTTAGCGCATCAAATATTTCGCAAAATTTGTGCAATTGTAGGGGGAATACCACTTCCCCTGCTCCTTTCTGAAATTTGTTCCCTTATTTAGTTCCCTGTCTTTAAAGTTTTCATGCCAAGTTTTGTGGCAAGACTGGCTGTATTTACTAAGATATATAGGGATTTATTCACGGATTTTGCCCTAAAATTTGCTACTTTGGGTTTTTGCTTATATCTCGGTTAATAGTGAACCGATTTTTCTAATTGTCTCAGGGATATTTCTGATTTTTTGATACCAAAACGTTTTCTGTTCGACTTTATTTGGATCCGGAAACTTGATTTCAAGACACACAGGCGGACATGGCTATATCGACTTCCCTAGCTATAAGGATTCAGAATATATATACTTTATGAGGTCGCAAGTTAATATTGTAGAAATTACAAACAATTATGTGAAGGGGTATAATACGATTTTGTAAGAACTGGGGCCAAATCGTCGCATTCGATTCGAGTCGAAATTTCACTCGATTGATCGAATTATCAATTTTTTCAATGTAGGAATTCTAATAAGAATTTTTAAATTTCGATTCGAATCGAATGCGACGATTTGGCCCCTGTTCGCAATAATTTCCTTAGTAGATGGTGTCTTTTCAACAGATGCACATTGTCTCCCTTTAAAATATTTTTTATAATTTTACCACAAAAACGATATTTTTTTATTAGTTAATTACGAATAGTCTCGTTTGTTCAAAGAAAACAATTTGTTGATTACGAAAAGTACACACCTACATACATACATACCTATAATAATGATTTGTGCAATTTCAAAGATATTTTATAATAAGCCTATAAAACCAATTGATAAAAATTTAGGCCTGCTACATATAACCTACGTGAAAAAGGGCATCAATGGGTTTTTATGTATGTATACATTATCGTAGCTTGCAAAAATTATATCATAAATTAAGTCATTCTCATATAACACAACATAATTGATTTAAACTCAATTTAAATCACCTCTTTCATTTCTATTTACGTACCTAAAAACAAAGCATAATAGTAGTAAAATAAACATATTAAAAAAAACACTTTTTATTTTATTTAGTTTATGTGTCTTTTAAATAGATAAAATTAAACAAAATATATTGTGTGTACTAAATTTATGTGTAATGTCCGGACTTATATTTGAAATACTTAATATCAAACCGCAAAATGAAACCATATCTGCCTGAACAACAGCATTGTTTTATACAAAAATAAATAAATTTTATACGTATATTGTCTATTGACCTTTTTCTTTTTTATGAAAATTAATTGCAAGTTCTTTACAACAGGTTTTCAAGGTCATTTAATAGTATCTACATTTTAAAAAAAAAGACTATTTTCATTTTCAATATTTTCCGACGTTTCGTTGGTTATTTTCCAACTTCATCAGGTTTATTTTTTTTTTTTTTTATTTTAATAAATATTTGTCTTAATAAATTACATATTTTTTCTCTTAATAATTATATCACAGTTTTGTAAGGGTGGACAGCACAACGCAATACTTAACTTAAATCACAGTTGTTTATGTTTCTTTATTATTTTCAAAAATTGCAATCGATGTTCATACATTAGGGGTTGATCACATTTTGAATTTTTAGGGGTATGCATTAAAATGATCGAAAAAGGTTTTTAACCGGTCAAATATCCGGCTTTTTGCATTGCCAACGAAACAGGACTTTAAAACCCAGGTTTTAGAATTTTAAAATTTAAAATCTCGGGATTTCGGGACCTTAAGGGCCAAATCTCGGGACTGGCATCCCATATGTACGTTTAATTTTTATGGACATATGTAGGTATGTAGAAAAACATAAAGCGTTGAAAAGGAAAGAAGAAATGGATGTTTTATCTGATTAAAAAAATACAACCATAAAAATCCTTTACAATAATAACTATTTCTAGTTTTTTTCTTTGTTCCCCTTCTTAAAATTAAAACCGTTTTTACCTTATCACAAGCAAAATATGCCACAAATTTTAACACAATACATATGTACATTTTTAATAAGGCATTTATTTGCGACATTTAATTCACCTATCGATGGCTCTATTTTTTTTCAAAATTGACTTTTTTTTTTACTTTGGCAAGAAAATGCCAAGTTTATCAGCATTTTTTTTTGTTTTTTTACCTTGTTTAGTGTACCCAGGGCAGACTCAACAAAGTAAACCCCAGGCGAATTAAAAAAATTCGCCCTCTGCATTTTCTTTTTGTGTTTGAACAGTGGAATGTCAGAAAAATTAAATATTTCATACAAAATTTAATATTTGTAACGTGAAAATATCAAATTTATTTAAATCAGCTGGGCTCTTAATATTACCTGGTTAAGTGTGCCCTGAGTGTACCCTGGTACTCGCCTAGGCCTTAAAGCCGACTATGTCGCTTTTCAAGTTCTGACAGAAATTATATTTTTTTAGCAGTATGTACATAATTCTTTTCAAATTTTAAAAGAAAAAAAAAAAAAACAGGCGGAAGAAAAAATCGATGAGTCAAATATTGGTACTAAACTAGATTTTGTTGAAAATTAAAAAAATTTTATATCAAAAATAATTTTTGTTATAGAAACAAAAAAAAAAAAATATTATTTTGCAAAAAATTAAAATAAATAAAAAAAATACATGTATGTTTATGTAATAAATAAAATAATAATTATATTATATTCTTTTTTTTTCTTCTGGCATAGTTATTAAAAAACATAAAAATTAAAAGGAAACAAATTTTAGCAAAAATGCAATCATAAAAAGAATTCTTAAAATATTTTATTTCAAAAGTATGGCTTTGTAATGTCAACAATTATTCTATTGCTGGTGTGTTTTTACAACTAAAATTTTTTCAAGAACGCACCACTTAAAACTGAATCATCGGCATCAGATTGTTATCAAAACATTTATGTACGTATGTATGTGGTATGTGCCTGTCCTAAATACTTATTCATATGCTTTTCGTTATACATAATGTAATATCTATATGCATACATATGTATATGTGTATAAACAGACATATGCATACTTATATGTTGTCAAAAGGTTATAAAAACCAAATTCGTTTAACCGGTTAGCTACTTTTTAATAGTAAATGTCGTTTAAAAACATAATTTCTTTATTAACAAATTAAGGTATTAATTTATTAATTTCCTAACAACAAAATTTAAATTTTATTTTCTATTTATGGGGGATTTACTGACCTCTCATTAATATGTATTTAGATGATTTCGTTTTTAAACCTTAATTCGATTAATTTTATGAAAAAGAAATTTGAGTTTCTAAACCATTATAAAATCGAAAGTAACAAAAATAAATCACTAATGCTCACTTCTTTTTAGTTTTTTTTTTGTTGAAGTTCTTAATTAAGGTGAAATAAAAAAAACGAAAAAAATATGTTATTAAAAATTTCCCTTGAATTGAACTTAAGACTCTGTTTTGAGGATCAGAGCCATAATGGTCTGAATGAATACCACTTTGTCTAGGGTCTTCAGGATTATTTATGTGGGGGATCTTTTGACCCGGGGGCCACGATATTTTTTTATGTCTTTGCGATGAAACAATTATAAAATCCTAGTGGGGATAATAACATCTCATTGTTGGACAGCGATTCATACCCAAGGTCAAGACGCCTACCCCTACCCAGCGACGATTGCAGATTCTGTGGTGTATCGGGAAAAAGAGGAACTATTGACAATATTCTATGCCACTTTCTGTCTAGCGTCTTAATTGTTCCAAGCCATAAAATATCTAACTGCATAATTTTTATAAAATTGCTTATGCGCTTTATCTCAGAAATTATAGAAACTATCGTTTTCAAACATGTTGGCAGAGTGGTTTTAGTATGATGTTCACATTTTGGTAAAGAAAAAAATAGTTGAATAAGAGCAAGGAAAATGGTACCCCCATTAATTGGTTGATTTGATAAAATTTTGAATTAAGCGGACCCAAGTGAGCTGGATTTTTTTTCTTTAAGGACTGCCTGTTTTGCCTATATCTCTGAAACCATTACTGCTTTTGACCCTAAACCTACCAATTAGTAGTATTGTTTTGCTATTTATATTTTGAGAATAACAGGTATTTTGGTTCATAACGGATACAAAAAAAAAACCGAAAAATCCAACGTGAAGATTTGTTAGATTTGGCATAGCCGAATTTAGCGCTGTTGTTTTTGATTAAGATTATTTTTTTATAAAGCCAATAATTGAACACTTAAAAAATAAAGCTGTTTCTGGTTTAAATGTCATTTATAAAAATAATGAAGAATTTGTAACAATAAACAAACTACTTTAAACTCTGTAATAATTACTAAATGTGGTTTTATACGAGATGTATTTTACACATGACTTGTCACTTTTGCAATCCACGTGCAATTCCGTATGTCTGTCAAAATTGTCATTTAACAGATGGTTTACAATTTTTGCTTTCACACGTACGCATGTAATTACATCTGACATAAACTCCAAACCAAAATAAACAACTTACTTTTCCTTGTTGATGACACATGCTTTGTCAGATGAAAATAGAACGCGCTCTAATTGAAAATTTGTCATGTGACTTTTACATATGTTTTTCACACAAACAATGTTGCCACGCTTTTACACGACAAGTATCAATTTTGCAGTGAAAAATTTGACAGGTCATATGTAAAATACATCTCGTATAAAACCACCTTTAACTGTAGAGAATAACAAATCTGAGTCACAAAAAAAAAAAAAAATAAAACAAAAAAAAGTTATTAATATAAATGAGGCTTCTGGATGATATGTTTTTAAAAGTATCAATTGTTTCGGAATTATTAAGACCACTGCGGTGTATTGTACCATTATTTGTTAAGCGAAATTAAAAAAAATTAAACTGACAAACTTACTATTTTTCTTAATGTGATTTCTGTGTTCAAATCTCCTGAATAATGCCGGTACGCTGTTCTGGTTTGAAATTTTACTTTTATTTCTACACGGATTTTAAATCGTGTTTATTAGCAGTGTTGCCACAACAAACTAGTTTTTTAACCAGAATTTTAGTCGCAAAATACCATACAACAACAAAAAAAATAGCCGACATTGATTGTTTTTAAATCGAATGTATGATTTTTTTTAAATAAAATTAAGTTTTTTTCTTTAAATAAAACCAAGTGCTTAACAATTATTAAGGTTTCATTTCTTAGATAAGCTTATAAAATCTTCAAGTTATAATTATCAATCTTTTTATTAAACACAATTTTGACATAAAGAAATCGTTAATAATAAAAACTCGCATTACACTATTTTTTTGTTACTTAAAATTATTTCCAAATATTAAAAAAATATATTGAGCACAAAAGAACTAAAAGAACAAAATATTCTGTAAAAGGGTAAAGAGGCAGGCATATCCAAAAAGTGGGTTTTTTTACATTTACTTTAGCTGTCAAATTTTATTTAGAAATATATGTAAGTTTGACAGTTGAAAGAAAATCTTTAAATTCAGTTAATGTTGAAATTATTTGACCAGATGGTGTTGCGAGCACAGCTGATCTACTTTTTTAAGCATAAATCAAGACTGGTCTTGTCAGAGTTGATTACTTTTACATATCTTTTTTTGACACCTGAGCCAACCAAAACTAAACAAAATCGATAATTTTATTCACCAAATTTTGTTGTTGTAGAATCACCGCCATGGTTCAGTTTATGAATAGTGTGGCCAAGAATCAATTCAAATGAAAGCCTCAATTGACAACTGAATAAAAATGTGTATGGGGTGCATAACATGATGTTATTGAAACGTAATTGTACGTCAGTATATAAAAAACCGTATTTTTTTATTTTGTATTCTGACATTTGCTTAGGCATGAGTTTGTCTCGTCAAGACGTACAATAATGTTTATGTGAGTGATTTCATATTTAATGGAGACCATAGGTAAAACTACGCTGATTTCAAATATGTAATTAAAGATTTATTGGAGAATAATCGGAGAACTACTTTCTATTTAAATTATAATGAAGTGAAGTTATTGGATTTAAACAAAAGTTAAATTTCCAAAAAACAATCTAAGATAAGCCACATTTCAAAGGCAATTTAAAATTAACACTAAATTATAACCATCACATTGTTAGTTATTTTAAAAAAATCGTACCCCACGAAACATTGCAAATTTTAACGAATTTTTTTTCTTTGTGTATAATTTTCTTTTATGTTATTTAAATTAACAGAAATAAGTAAAACCCTTTTGAATATCCAACAGCAGGCTTGTAGCAAGTACTTCCTCTATTTAATTTCATTTTCTTTTAAATTTGTTTTTAAATATTTTTTCCATAATGAATTATTTTGTAAACAGAGTGACATATAAAAAGAGACAATAGAAAAAATAACGTTTTTATTTACACTTCAATGATTTTTATAACATTAAAAAAAATCCCACATCTTTTCTGCTGAACTCTTCTTTAAAGATCCTTACTTTTCCATGATTTTTTTTTGTGCCAAAGAATTCTTTGGCTGTCATTTATCAGCTTTAAATTATATTAGAACTTAAAGCTTCAAGAGGAAAGTTCAAAAGGGTTAAAACTGATAAAAATTATCACTGCAGATAAATATTATTAAACTGATGAGAAAGCATAATATTTCTTATTTATAACGATACAAAATATCAGATCTTAAGTCTGTTAGGTAAAATACAAAATTTCATATCGTTACTTTAATATAAAATGGCCCTAAATCGTATTTTTTATAAGCGCAGACTTTCTTTTATTTCGATAAATAATTTGCTCATATATTACAATTGGCAAAAAAAAGTCGACTTAAAAAATACGAGTTAGGGTCTTTCTATATTAAGGTAATGATATGCTATATATAGTTGCAGTTATTTATAAAACTACTTTGTTTTTTATGTTGTTCCTTCTTTTTGTTAATTTGACAAAATAAATTTCTTTTACTCACTTAAATTGTCAACATTTTTTTACCCAAACCGCACATTATCCAGAATCATTTTGTAAGTCAATTAAACAATATTTATCCATCCTTATGGTTAGGCGTTAATGAAAACCTGGTGATTAAAGTACAGACCGCAGTTTGAAAGCTTGTATGCAAAAATTAACGCAGATAAGTTGTTTGGTATGGTGATGGAGGCAGTCCCATTCCAAGACCTTTGCGAAAGAAGCATAACCGACTTTATTTTTACAAACTTCTGTTCAAAATATTATAAAGAGATTATTAAAAGAAGTAAAACAATTTTAGTCGGTTATGTCCTATTTTATTATACCTTTCGCCACAATTTATTTTATACTATCAGCCCCGGTTCGCTTCGCTAACCCCACCAAAAAAAATTCTATTGTTATTTTTTATATTACACTTCTATAGTTATACTATAATCAATATTTTAACTGGACCCTTTCCCCTATCCAATTCTATTAGTAAAATTAGTCCTTTAAAAATACAAAGTCGCAGCTTTAATACTTCGTTAGATTAAAATTAATTTAAAATTATTTTCTATGGGAAACCCACCAATTACACGGGGCATTTGTTTTAGATCATTAAAAATAAAAGTCTGATTGTCACTAGTTTCAAAAGGCTTGGTTTTTATACCAAAAACTTATTTTTGCCAAATTGTATTACATAAAATATCCTTAATTTGATCACAAGAATTCATGGGCACCCAGCCAGGCGGGCGGACATGCTTGAATCGACCGTTATATTGGTTTCGAGTCGATCAGTATAATTGAAAGCCTTTTTTGGGTACTATAAACATCTGCACAAATGTTTAAAAACCCTTACATTACGTATGTTATGTGGGTATTAGAAGATGTGGCGTAGGGTAAAATATAAGCGGACTTGACTGACCAATTTTTGTTTAAAAAAACAACTTTGATTTAAATTTAGGTTTTTAAAACATTTAAAACTAGTTCTACTCTTAAGTACAGATAAGACACATCTAGTGGAACGCAGGTGCATAAAAAGCAAAGAGATTGTGGACGAGCTGGCGAAGTAAGGGACCCGTTTGCCTATGAAAAGAGCAATGGACGTTCCTGATTCACTAAAGTTCAGCAAAGCTACGGAGGTCTTTTTAAGTACTACTTTGTCAACACAACAACTTCAGGATTATTTGGGGACATTATGACGCGGGGGCGAAAAAGTTTTTTTTATCTTTGCAAAGAGCGATTTTAAACTCTTAGTGGGGAACATAAGAGGTCTTTTTTGGATAGCGGTTCATGTCAAAAAAATGGGGTGTGCCGGGAGATAGAGATACTTTTGATTGTATTCTATGTCGCTGTCGAGCACCCGTGCGCTCAAAAGCAAACTGTATAGGGTCTTATTTAGAGAAAATATCTGGAGTTGGTAAGACTGCACTGCGGGCATTCGTTAAGAGAGTGTAAAGCACCCTGGATTTAATTATCCAGTACATATAAAACTATACATTTTAATCTTAGCTGAACTAAATTCGTTAACTTTTTTAAATTATAAAAATATTTCGAAAAATGTTTTACCGGAAAAAAATGGTTAAGTTGTTTGGAAAATTTAAAAACTCGGGAAAGAACACAAATCGTATTTTTCATACAAACATTTATATGTTATGGATTCACGCCAAAACGGCTAAATCGATTTTTGAGAAATTTGAAAGATAAGTAGTATCTCATTTTGCAGGAAACAATTTTTTAACAGTTTAATGGAAAACTAATGCATTTTAATTCTTCTTACTTTGTGTGAGTTATTTTACTATCAATGTAATATGTTTAGAATATCCTTCAATAAAAAAAGTGGGCGTGGCACCTTCTATACAGCTAAAACAAAATTTATTGAATGTTTTTATTTAAATAATTACATCTTCAGGTTTAAAATTCTGTATGATTTACTTTGCTATCCAGACCTTTAAAAAATTGTTTTATTACAGCCGTAATGTTTTAATTTAAAATTCTCTCTTAGACCACAGACTAATTTTTAATAGATTTGTCTTAAGTGAAATTCAAAATTATTTTTACACAATAATTACATTAAACATAATAAGAATGTACATAAATAAAAAAATATTATAGTTAAATTGCTTTTAATTTCGTTTGCAAAATATCTTAAATTTTGATATTAATTTAAAGTTGAATATGTATGTATATTTCGCATTTACAAATAATATGTATTTAGTTTTTACATAAGAGTTAAACAAGAAGTTATTTATTAAATTTCATTTACTTTTTTTATAATTGACACGTCTTTTGTTTATTTTCTTATTGTTATTAAAATGCGATAAACAAAAACTATGGGAAGTTAAATTTATGCATTTGTAAATAAAAATTAATTTTAAATGAGTTTTTACGTTTTACGCAAATGTACCTTCATACATACATATGTATATATTCAAACTCACTTATCTTTAAAAAAGTCTTTTGAATCTTTACTTCTGTTAACAAATACTAAAATTAAGCCTCTCAGTTAAAATTTATTTTGGATTGTAAATTAAGAAATATCAATAAAACTGTTATTTTTATCTATCTATTATGATATAATTAAGTTAAATTATGCCACGCTTCAATTGTTTGTAACCAAATTTTGTTTATGGCTACGAAATTCCCAAGTTTTTTTTCGAAAAGTTTAGTTTAAAAGTATACGCTTGTCCACCCCTGGCTTAAACATAATAAATATTTATATTTAGGATTTAGATTTTCTTTTTTTTGCAGTTTTTTCTATAAAATCCCATGATCTTTTGTTATGTTTTTCTTTTATTATTATTTATTCCTTTACTTGTGTATTTGGTTGTAGACATTTAATTGAAAAAGTCGTATTTTTCTCTTTATTTCTTTTTTGCCTTAAATTGGCTTGTACTTACTATCACTTTCACTTGTTAGTTTATGCACTTATACCGGGTGGGCCAAAAGAAATCATCCTATTGAAAGATGCTCTTATTTTTGCAAAAGGCGGCCAATGTCAAATCTATTTTGACATTTGTGAACTTGACAGATGCAGAATACAAGTGAACAAGCCCTGGATGGAGCTATTTTTTTGCGTAACAATTCGTCTGTGGTGTTGGCGTAGCGCGAGTTCTGGCTCCGATTCCCCGGACGTCCGGCACCGACTGCGCGAACTCTGCGCTGTTTAGCCACCAACCTTGAAGAGTGCGGAACCACACGAGACGCTGCCAAGAGTGGCCGGCCCCTGAGTGACCGTTCTGCGCTCTGCCAATCGCGTGTAGCTTACGCTCAATCTCGAGGCCGAAGTGGACGATTTTTCGACCAAAGTAATAATAAGCGATGAGGCTCATTTCCACCCCAGCGTAGCAAGCAAAACTATCGCTTTTGGGAAACCAAAAATCCACGAGTGATGCCAATAAACCCGCTCAAAGTGACTGCACTATGCGCTGTTCACGCTGGAGGAGTCATCGGGCCGCCGCTGGTCAAAAGACAAAATGGACTTTGTGCACTATAGGGTCATTTTAGTCGAGTTTTTTCTGCCGCAATTGAACGAATTAGGACTAGAGGACATGGAGAAGCGGCACATACTGCGCGAGTCACAACCGATATTTTGAAGGCGGCGTGCCTTATCTCTCGTTTTGGCGACTTACATTGACCCGCAAGATCGCCCGATTTCTTTTGTGGGGTTTTTGTAGTTCCGTGTTTACGTGAACAAGCCCGAGACCCTAAAAGCCTTTAAGGACAATATTAGACACGAGAGCGAAAATCTGTCTCCCAAAGTTCTTGCCGAAGTGATGAAAAAATGTCATTAAACGAGCCCGTATACCAATCAATTGTGACGACTCGCAATTGGCCGATATCATCTTCTCGACTTAACCAATAAAATTCTTAAGGTTCAAATAATCAAAATCGAAGTTTTTCATTTAGAAAAAAATGAGAGCCAAACAACATCGGATGACTTCTTTTGGCCCACCTTGTAGTAGACAAACGTAATTGTCTGACTTTTTTTTTAACAAAAAGTTCAGTTTTAATGGTGTCTAGTACTGGCACTTATTGTTATAATCATGACATCTTTGTGTTTTGTTTAGACCAAACATATCTGCAGTTAGTTGTTTTTTCTAGTTAATTTTTGTTTGTGTATTATTTACCAGATAGAGAGTAGGGTGCGGTAGTACCTGCAATAAGATATTGCTTGATAATGCTAGTAATATTGGTTTTTAAAATAATAGTGGTTGATAATCAAAAGTTATTTATTTTGTTTAAATTGTGCAGTATTTATTTGTTTAAATGAAAAATTTATTTTAATTCATTTTGCTAAATATTTTCTGTACTTTTTATTATTATTATCATACTGTTATTTAACATGATCACAAAATTATGCAATATAATCATAAGTTTTATGATCATAATAAAGTTTCTTATAATCACAGTGTGATCCCATATGACCTTAAAATGAATCACAAAATCATATTGTGATGGTGCATCCTTGAAACCCCGATTTTATCTTAAATTATTTATGTTTCACTTTACTTACTGAAGTGTTTAATACAGAACGTTTGCTTCTTTAGCCGAACCTATAACCGATTTTCAATCACCTTCATCTTCTGCGCTTTTTCTCCAATTTCTGACACCAATTTTCAAGATGTCTCTCCACTTGATTCTTCCTTTGGAGTTTCAATCTTCCGCTTCTGCGTAATTCGTCACTAGGTTCGCATTAAAATTACTTTCTAGCTTTATTTATTCCCACAACATGACAAAGCCAACGTAAACTTTGAATTTTGATACGCGTAACCCCGTCAATGTCGGCAAACAGCTTATACAGCTCATGGTTCATGCGACACCGGTATCCTCTTTTTTTTTCTTTTTTCATATTTTTATTATTGAATCTTCGCTTAAGCGAACTAACAATAAGTATTCAAATCTTAAAACTAAGTTATTAATACTAGTCCAGTCAGTACCAGACTAAAATTTAAGTTCTCATAACTTCCTTTAACGCAGATTGATTCATAGATTTTCCGAAGCGACGTTGTCGATTATTTATTTAATAGAAAATGATACCATCGTTAGCATAGAAACTTCGTGTCTAGTTTCGAAATTCTGAAATTTTAAATATCGTTAACGACAAACAATACCGTCTACAACGATTTGGTCAACTGAGGTCAAAAATACCAGGGACCGCATTAATTTAAAAATAATTATTATTTGCTAATTTTTATTTATTGTTGAACTAATTGTTTTAATACAAATCTTTGCTTTTAATTTGGCTTAAGTTCATATTTAAGTTCAACATTAACGAAAAATAAAAATTTCATCTAATAAAAAGAAATAATATGAACTAAAGCCAAACTAAAAAGCATAATTATTATTTTTTAAAATGTTAAAATTTTTTGCCAAAAACTAATATAATTTTTTGGTTTTTTTTAAGAATTTTTTTTTGGAGAAATATACATATGTATGTCTTTAAAATTCCATAAAAATCAATAACCACAATTATAATCGTTTTGTTTTGTTATTTTTATATTATTCAAATAAATAGCAACTATTTCTAATAAAAAAATATATATATTTTGCAAAAAATAAATAAATAAATAAAACTCAAAAACTAATTAAAATTTTTTTAAGAAAAAAATATGTTACAAGAATTTAAAAACTCTTGATTCAAATAAAAGTTTAATACGGCCGAGATGGTGCACTCTTTACTTGACTCTCCGGTTTTTCCCTGTACCCGTTTGTTTCTATAAAAACTCAAGTATAATTATTTGCTGCGATGCCTGAAAAATACAAAAATCGAAATATTTATATTGTAGTTATAATCTGTTAGCTGTAACCAAAATTAAGTGTTAAGAACTGCAAAATGCAAAAAAAAATTCGCTTAATTAATGTTTTTAATAGTTTTTTTTTCACATGCGATATTTTATTACTTCTACGGAGAACATTTAAATTTTTCCCTTGCATATACATATTGAATTTTAACAAATAAATAAAATTAAATGAACACAAGGAAGAGAAACAGACGACTATTAAAAAAAGTAATCTTTGATTAACATTGTAATTAATATCAGATAACTTCAATACAGTCAAATTTAAACCGAAAATATGTTAAATATACAAACATTAAAGACTGACTTGCAAACAATTAAGTGTAAAAACTTGCACAATTTATAAACGTAGTAATAATTACTACTTTAACGTACTTTTTACTAAACGAATGTTTAAGATTTTCATCTCTTAAAAAGTTGTTGTTCATACCGCCAATGAACTTTTCTACCATTTGTGTTGCTAAATTAACAAAAAGTTCATATTTATATTATTCGCCAACAACAAACTACAAGTAAAAAATAATTAAATTTTTTGTTTATATGTGCACTTAAATAATACACAACTTTGCTAGTAAAAGTAGCTGTTTTAAATTGAATCATATATATTTTTTTTAAACATTTTTTATATCATGATGTGTTTGCTGCACTTTATTTTTTTATGGAAACCCGAAAATTTGTTTAAATGAGCTGATTTATGTTCAAGTCAAAAACAAAAGTACAAATGAAAACAATTAAATGTTTACGTGTGTTTCCTTTTTTTTATTTTGTTGTCTGCTTGTTATTTTGCACACGATAAAACAACTTGAATAAAGAATCTTAAAATTATTAATAAATTAATTACTTATAAAAATGCAAGAGGAAAGTATTATGTACAATAAGTAAATGTTAATAAGTATGTAAGTAGTTTAATAAATAATTTAGCAATATGTAACTATTGCCAATTAGCCAGTAAAAATGTGGCTCAAAAATGCTGAAACATGTTTCTATTGCAGCAATTGATTTAGTTTTCTACGGTATCTTTAGAAATGACTCGCCGCCACTCATGATTATGATCTTTCGACCCATTAGAATTAAAAAAACAAACCAAGTAAATTATTCATTGAAAAAGTTTTTTAAATATTATTTGAACTTGTTACCCTGTTTCTTAATGAATTTAATTTATTTTTTATACATACGTATGGGCATATGTACCTACATGCATATACATATACATTTATAGATATATGTACATATGAACATCATATAAATGTGGGTGATTAAAATTTACATTTTGCTCTTTGAAAGTAGTAATAAAGGCTTTCATCAAATAAACGCAAAAATTTAAAAAAAGAACAAGTAAGAGCGCTATATTCAGCTGTGCCGAATCTTAGATACCCTTTACATTGGTCTTTCAAAACCCCGAACATTTTTCTATTTTTATCCAGTAAGTACGTTCTAGGAATATTTTTGCGAGGGAAATCTAATGGGAGTCGGTCGTACACTTTATTTTTATATCTGGTGATGGAAAAAAGGGGGTAAGTATGTTTAAGGAATATGTTGTGGAGGGAAAACTAATGGGGGTCTGTGATACATTTTATTCCTCTAGGGGTGACTCCGGGGAATTTGTAGGGGGTTTTACCCAATTTTTTTTAATTTTGTATGCCAACCCAGTTAAAAGGCAGAGATATGGTGTAAGTATGTTCCAAAAAAAATGTTCGTGAGGAAAAAAACAGTGGGTGTCGGTCTTACGTTGCAACCGTGTAGGGGCAACTCCGGGGAAGTTGTTGAGGTTTATATGTAAAAATTTTAAAGAAATAAACAAGAGGTTTTCGGCTTATATCGGGCGATTTTGCTGGATTTCAATAAAAAATTGCTTGCAGATATTTCTGATAGTTTGATACCACTTACGGTTATATGCGCCAACGGTGGGCTTAAATAAGTTGATTTTGAACCCTCACTTATGTGAAGGGTATAATAAAAGTAGATGTATATAAATGGCTTAATATAAAAGAGGAGTAACTCGATTTTTTTCAAAATAACGTTTTTCTCTTGATTCTTGAAGAAAAATAAAAAAAAATTGGTTGCCTCTTGTTTTAAATTGCTATTAAACACTTTTTATGTGTAAGAATTTACAAATTTTATTGATTGGTTTTCTTCACCTGTAAAGAAACATAAAATTTAGTTACACCTTTTTCAAATTAAGCCATCAGTATGTCTATACATTAGAGTGTTTAGGATTTCTGTGTAATTATCCAAATATGAGACAATTTAAAAATTGTTGGGTAATTTTTGAATAGAAACATTTTTATGTAATTTTACTTATAAATACAATATTCTAACTTAAGATAATTTTAGTTTTTAAACTAAGTTTGTAATTTTAAAAATTATTAAAAAATGTGTAACAGAAGGCATATTTGTTTCTTAAATTTTGCTCTTAATAATAATATAGATGAAAAAATTTGTTTGTCAACAGCTTTTAAAATTAGCATTTTTGCTGGCGAACCCCTATGCCTTAGTTTTGAAGTTGTTTAAAGTTTTATAAGTAAACTTAAACTTAACAAACAGATTTAGAATATAATTGCCATCGGACACCATTGCGTCAATAGAAAAAACATTTGCAGAATGCAGAAAAAAATATATAAATATAAAAATTTTTGACCGAAGAAAATGTAAAAAAAATTTCAATAAATGCATGTTCGAAAATGAGCAATTTCATTATGACGAGTTTTTCCAATGTATAAACTACAACTTGATAAAATATTTATAAAACGGATTTTCAAACAAAGTCTATTTAAAAAAACAAGTCAGGATGTGCCGAATCTTATATACCCTTTATATTGCTGTAAATACCCAGGCTGTATACCCAGCCATCTGACCTAGCCAATGTGTTTTCAAACTGTGAACATTACAATAATATTACTTTGTGGCGATTTTGAATTCTAGGGGGAACCACTTCCCCTCCTCCTATTGAAAAAAAATTTCCATTTTAGGTCGCTGCTCTAAAAGTATCTGTGCAAGGTTTCGTGGCAACGCTGGCTATATTAACTGAGATATATAGAAACACATACATATGTATGTATATGCATGGAATTTGTTTTAAAAAATTTAGTATTTAAGGTTTTTGATTATAGTTGGATCCGTAGTGAACCAATATTGTTGATTTTAAATGTGTTCTGTCTAGGAATATTTCTAATAGTTTGAGACTTGATATCAATTGAAGGACAGGGGCCAAATCGTCGCATTCGATTCGAATCGAAATTTCAAAATTCTTATTAGAATTCCTAAACTTAAGGCATTGACAACTCGATCGATCGAGTGAAATTTCGATTCGAATCGAATGCGACGATTTGGCCCCAGACTGTCAGACGAAATGGGCTTAATCGACTTGCCTATATATAAGGATATAGAATATACATATATACTGTATGAATTCGCAAACCGATATTACAAAAATGACAAACTGAAAAAACCTTGCTGAAGACAGAAACAATATAAAAGGCTTTCCAATAGGGATGATATGATTTTGAAGTGACGTTTTGGCCATTTGTAATATATCATGATCTGTCATTTGTTTTTCATTGTATTTAGTAGTGCTTACAATTTTATCCTTGGAACAACTTGAAAACGATAACGACTTTTTAAGAAAATCATTTTCTCCGATGGAGCTCTTTTTCATCTGAGTGGTGCAGTAAATAAACAAAACTTTCGATACTGGTGCGAAGAAAATCAACAAATTATTCATGAAAAACCATTTCATTCACCTAAATTGACCGTTTAGTGTGGCCCTTGGTCTGATGGAATCATCGGTCCGTACTTCTTTCGAAGTGAAGCTGGTAACACTGTTACTGTAAATATAGGGCGGTATAGATCGATAATAACCAACTTTTTATGACCGAAACTGGAAGAAGTTGATCTTGACGACATTTGATTCCAACAAGACGAGGCTACGTGCCACACAGCAAATGCAACAATTGATTTATTGGAAGAAAAGTTTGGAGATTCGATTATTTCAAGAAATTGTGATATTGAATGGCCTCCAAAAACTTGTGATTTAACACCATTAAACTATTTCTTATCTAATGTTAAAATTATAGGTAAAATAATCTGAAAATACAAAATCAAAATGAAAATGACCCATATATAGGCGGCATCAGTACGTTTTTTAGTCTCACGTTTTTATAGTTTCAGAACTACCTTTAATTATTGCGATCAAATTAAAATCACTTCCTGAGTCTATTAAAACATATTTGTCCGCCCATCAGGGCGCATTTTTAAATATGTTTCAAGTCAAGTTCCCTCAAAACTAGATTTGAGAAAAAAATTTAATACACTTTCTACTGCTAAAAAAAATACTGTACTACATATCTAGTTTTGATTTCATCAATTTTTTGAGGAAAAAAAATTTAAGATATTAAATTGTGTTGAAAAATCAGTACTATCAGCACTTTTTTCAAAAATCAGTACATCCCACAAATTTTTAGTCAGTAAAATAATTTTTAATCAGAACACTTAATGAAAAATCACTACATATGTATTTATGAAATCAGTACGAATAGTCACCCTACCCATATATATTTTGTAATAATGTTTGTTTCCAAAAAAATTTTCATTCATAAATGTTTATAATTTTTTTTATGTTTTAACTTTATACGGACTATAGTAATTAGTGTATTTTTTATTAATTATTTTTTTTGCTCCCCATGATGATGAATCACATTTATCTAGTTTGTTGTGAAATTAAATGTTATTTCTCTTTTGATTTTTCATACCTAAACACATATACATACATACAAATACATATTTTGCAACTTTGAATAAAAAATAATAACAAATAATTCATTTTATTGTTTGTCGGCACATTTGTTTACACTGAAGTTTAAATTTTTTCGTAACGTTTGCTTATTGAAATTAAGGTACGACTCATAGCTATAGATGCCAGATTTGATGATTTATCGTCATTTCGACGTATTTTGGCCACAAAAAATGGCTTTTGACGATTGGACGGTTTTGACCCTTAATTTGACGATTTTTATAAAGGTTTAGCCTAAATCTAAAAATTTTATTATATGATTTTAAATATCATATGATACAGAGTACAAATTTTCTCAAGAGTGAGCGATAAAAAAACACCATTCATGAAAAATCTCGAGAGCGAAAAATCCTAAAAAAAAATTTTTCTTCTCACGTTCATAAAAGAGCGTGAAAAATCTTTTGCCAACCCTCACTCACTTATGAGAAGTTTGTCGTTTTTTTTTTCACGCTCACAAATCACAAATGAAAAATAAAAACCAAATTTTATTTCTCACTCACAAATGAATGAGAAATTTCTTCTTTTCACTTTCGATTCATTCTTTTATGAGTGCGAGTGTTGCTTTAATATTTTTCACGCTTTGTAACAGAGTTGCCGGAAAATAATTTTTTAAGCGTGTGAAATTTGTACTCCCAATAAGAGTAAAAAAATTTTTGCATTTACATAATTTTTTTTATTTTGCTGCTTGTATATACTTACATATATGTTGTTAAATTTAAAAAATACTACACATCTATATTTTGATCAGTCTTTTGAGTATATTTTTAATTAAGTGACTTTTAATGCTATTTGAAAAAAAGAAATATATTTTTAAATAAAATAACAACCACAAATTTATAATAAAAATTACGTTTGTTTCCCAGAGTAAGGCAAAAAAGCTATTTTAAAAGAATTGCGTTACTTCATTTTTATACTGAGGAATCGATATGTAGGTTTATAAACAATAATAAATAAATATTAACATAAAGGATTACTTTTAGCAGTATTTATTGAGAAAAAGTCACATTTATAAAAAAATTGTTTTTGTTAAGAAACTTAAATAATACATTATATTTTATGTTGTGATTTTTTAGAAATATTATAGTCTTCACTGACACAAATTTTCATAGCAATCTTTAAAAATATTTTTGAACTGTTTTCCTAAATTTTTAATTGACGTTTTCTAATAAAAAAAAAGTATTTCTTGTGTATTGTGTTCAAGGTCGTAACTGCTCTTTTTTTTAATTTACCTTACTTTTGCTAATGAAACTCTTAGGTTCTATTTAATTGACCTGAAAGGTAAAGTTTTAAATTGTTGTACATAAAAAGATTTGCGTGTGTATTGTATAATAACCACCACAATTTTTTGTAACAATATATCCAATACCTAAAAGGATGACAGACAGGCAGGTACTAAATACTTTCCAAATTAGTGGAAAATCCCAAACAAAATTAAATGATGAACAATTATCTCTAATGGTGGTAAAGCCCAATGCAATTTTTTCCAATCCTTTTAAAATTTGCATGAGTGTGTGTAACAGCTCTATTTTTTTTGCAATATAAACATTAAATGTTTGTAAAAGCTCCTTATTTGGATTTTAAATAGCGTGAAGTGTATAACAAACAATGCCTAAAAGACAATTTAATTTTGAAAAATATGTGTTGTACGATGCATCTTCAAAAAAAGTATTTGCGTAATAGAATCGTGCAAAAAGGAACTTAGTTAGAAAGTGAAGGGAAATATCAAAAGACATTACAAACTACTTCACAAACAAGATATACAAAGTAATGGTGACGATGCTTTTGTTTGTCACTGGAGTAATGCTCCCCTTTTTGTGAAACCTTAACCGCATATTTTTATTACTAAAATCATTAAATCAAATTCATTGAAAAATTTAAATGAAATGAAGTTAAATAAATGCAAATAAACCACAACGTATAACAGTGCCTGGTTTTTTAATTTATTAAAAACTTGTTTTAAAAAAAAATTATTCCTACTTTTTTTAAACATTTCAAAAACTATGCAACAAATTTTTACATATGGCAGCACCAGTAACATGACCAAAAAATTTTATGTGTACACATTTATGAATGCTTCGCGAAAAAATTCATTTATGATTTCTCACTTATGAGAAGTACTCGAATTTGATGCTTTTCATTTATGTTCGTGAAAAGAAAAAAATATTTTTTCTTTTCACTTCTCATTTATGACTGGTGAAAAAAAAATTTTTTTTTCTCGCTCGAGAGTGAGAAGGCACAAAATGTTTTTTAAAAACTCATTCATTAATGAAAAATTGCTGCAGTAAACACAGCGCTCACACTCGTTCTCACGAATGAGAAGTGAGTGAGCAGTTTTTAACTCTGTATGATATGAAATAAGGTATTTAATGTAAAATTATAAAGTGTATCCGGAGGAATGTTTGTGCATTTCTAACAATCTTTCGCTACTTTAATAACAAGTTGCTATTTAAATCTCAAAACATTGGTAAATAAAAGGTTTTTTTAAGGCCCTTTAGCCTTAATACTTCACAGTACAACACACCTGAGGGCGAATTACGGCATTCGATTGGAATCGAAATTTTACTCGATCAATCGAGCTGTTAATGCTTTTAGTATAGAAATTCTGGTTAGAATTTTTAAATTTCGATTCGAATCGAATGCCGTAAATTGCTCCCTGAAATATACTATTTGGGTTTATATACACTATATATGTATATATATCTAACGTGTTCAGCTTAAAAGAAAAAAAAACAAAAGTAAGTTAATTCCGTTATGAAAAACCCTTTTTAGCCATTCTATATTAGCCATTGATTGCGTGTTTATATAAAAAATAAAAAAATGTTTTTAGTTAGAATACTTTATAAAACAAGGATTAGAAATGGTACTCCTAAAAAATGATTTCTTATTTTTTAGGACTAAACTTGGAAATCTGTAAAAAATTTCTTAAATATTTTAGTTTTTTCTTTTTTAGTTTGTTTTACTTTGAATGATGAAATTTGGCCTTTTTGTTACCACTTGTATCGCAAGTACCTGTTAGCACTTTGTTTCCCCGTTTTTTTCATTATTATTAATTAAAACCATAAATTTTAGTGTTAACGATTCTTTGACGATTTCCAAAACTTGTTTTGACGATTTTGACGATTTTTTTCCAAATATTTGACGATATTGGGCCAAAATTATCTGGCAACTATGCTCATAGCACATCACACTTTAGGTAGTCTCAGAAACTTATCTGAATATTATACCCTTTACATAGTGATAAGGGTGTATATCAGTTTGTCATTCCGTTTGTAATTTCGTTAGTATTAATTTGCGACCCTATTAGGTATATATGTATATTCTGGATCATTATAGATTGGAAAGTCGATTTAGCAATGTCCGTCTGTTTGTCTGTCCGTCTGTTGAAGTAAAGTCGGACGAAAAACGTTTTAGTGTCAAACTATCAGAAATATTCCTACGCGGAACGCTATTTAAAATCAGCAAGATCGGTGAATACGGACCGAGATATAATTAAAAACTCATTTCAAATAACTCATTTCTTTTGGGACAAAATCAATGCATATATCCCCATAAACATATCTCAGAAAATATAACTACTGTTGTCACAAAACATCTTACATAAACTTTATATGCGGAGGCCTAAATTATGATTTTTTTTTTTGAATAGGAGCAGGGAAAGTGTTGTTCCCCTAAAATTGCATAAATTTTGTTAAATTTTTTATGATCTTAATCTAAGAAACTATAACAGCTATCGACTAGTTTCAGTTTATTTTGTACATTTTGGAAAACAACTGGTTGGTTAGGAGCAGGGGAAGAGGCAATCCCTATGCAAACGAAAAATTTTTATGAAATTTTTAATACGCTATATTTCAGAAACTATAACAGCTATCGACTTTAAATGTCCTACAAAATGTAATTGTTCTGCAATGCTCACGTTGGAAAAAAACTTTATTGCATTGGGGCAGGAAGGGTAGCCCCCATACCAATGAAAAAATTTTATTTAGCTTTCGATGCGAAATTTATCAGAAACTGTTTAAACTATCGATCTCAAACCTTCTACAAAATATTTCTATTATGAATTTTTTTATTTAAAAGAAAATTTTGTTTAACGGAAGTATGGAAGTATGTAGTATAACCAATACAAACTGAAGGGTATATAAGATTCGGTACAGCCGAATTTGGTACTCTGGTTTTTATTGCTTTTGTTTACCATTCATGAATACTAAAAGTCGTTACCATTTTATAAATCTAAACTTTCCATTGAATAAAAGTAATAAACAAAATTCCTTTTAGTGGTTTCTATTTCCGCCGTGGTACAACTTGATAATTTTATAAACTGTTTAGACAGAAAAGTACCAGGCAGGTCGATCTTAAAGAAAACCTTTTTTAAAGAAGTGTGAAAATGTAAGATGTTTAAGGTGACTTTTGGAAGTGGGGCTCATTTGGGATTCACAGTTAATTAATCATAGAGCGCTTATCCATTTTTTTAATTATTCCTATTTATGTATATAAAAATTTGAAAGAAGCTTTTTGTGTGAAGGCCTAATATGAAAGATAGGGTCACAATTCTTTAAATGTTTCACTTAAAAGATACTTTCAAGGCAATTTAAGAGCGTGGGTGTACTGCTAAGTTAAACATAAAAAAATGTGGACTGATCACGATACAAATGGGCTTAATAATCGTTATATTGTAACGTGCCCTTACAACAAGCATAGTCATGGTATAAACTTATAAATAAGTCTTACGCGTCTAATCGTTTACAACACCAGATCTTATTGTAGTCGTAGCTAGGGATGCAAACGATACATCGACGTTTTAAACTAAAAACATCGACATCGTTCAATTAATATATTTGTGTTCAGCTGACTTAAAAAGGTTTCATTATTCTTGCTACTTTGCAAGGCCTTTCTACTTTGTAAACAAGGCAAGGCACATTTAACAAGGCAAACTCAAGGCGAATTAAAAAAATTAGCCCTCTACATTTCCTTTTTGTGTTTGAACGGTAGAATGTCAGAAAAATTAAAAATTTCATATAAAATTAATTTTTATTTCGTATAAATGTCAAATTGATTTTAATTGGCTGGGTTCTTAATATTACCTGGTTGAATGTGCATTGGTTTAGGGTAATAAAAATTATAATTTTGTAATTTGAAAATTTTGTATTTTTTTAACGAGGCTGAAAATAAGAAACCGTCAGGTTTTAAAGTAATCTTTGGGGTCATTTAGAAAAGTTGCATTCACAGCATTTGGGGGAAGCAGACGTGCAAAGCCAGAAGGCTAAAACTGTTAGTACCGTAACTGATTATATAAAAATAGAAACAATTGATTTAAGTTCTTGACTAATTTAACCAGCTTAGTTAGTGTGCAAAAAATGATTTCCCAACAAAATTCAGTCAAAAATTCGCCATTTCTCAGAAATTGACTTCGGTGGACTAGATTATAAAATTTCTTTCCCTCATTTTAATATAAAAATGTTAAGAAAACAAATAAAGCAAAAACTATTTTAATAACTAGAGCGAATTTATGTGTTAAATTTATTTTGTATCTTTGAATTATGATTAAATTAAAATATCGGAAAAGCATCGATGTATCATTTTCAATAACGATTTTTTTTAACATCAATGCTTTTAAAGGCGGTGTCAGATAAAACTGTTGCTTTGCGTGACATTTCTAACTTTTATAGAAAAGCGCGAAAGAATAGGTGTATGTCACAATGAAAACTCTGACAACGCGTACATATGTATTGCTTGTGTATCAAAAAAAAAAAAAATATATAAGAAAATTATACAAGTTAATTGCCAAAGCGCGCCAAAAGATGAGAGTTGCTTAACTTTACGCTTCGCGCTGCGTTGAAAGTACTTTATGTGACATGTTTTATATAAGTATGGACATTCCATCTTAAATGCCAAAGCGAATTTCTAACGCAACGCGAAGAAAAAGTTTTATCTGACATGTCCTTAAGAAAGATGCTGCATTCATAGTCGTAGCCGAATGCAAGGTGCTCCGCATTTTCCCTGTAATCGGTAAAAATACAAGACAGTTTATAGTCGTATCCTAATACAAGGCGTTTTGCAATTTTCTTGTAATAGTCAGTAAAACTACATCTTATTTTGTCCGGGCCGAATATCAGGTGTCATAATTTTCTTTGTACTCATTCTTATAATTCGTAACCTTATCTCTCTTGTTTCTACTCCTCGATAACCTCAGATAGACTGAGTCATACCTCAGTCAGAAAATAAAGCTGCATCACAATTTTATGCCAAGTGAAAATATTACTATAAAAATAGTCCAGGAAACATTTATATAGACCGATCATCCCCACTTTAAATAGGTTTCCTCGCAGTTCCAAATATTTAATTATGCCAAATTGTGTCTTTTTATCTTGACGCCTAAGTGGTGTATGGTAAAAGTGCAAGTTTTCTAATTTTTCATAATTTACATCTTTCTTTTTTGCTTATTCTTAACATGATTCTTGTATAAATATAAATACATGCACAAAAAACAAGCTGACCAATTTGAATTTATTAACTGAGCAACTCTTTATACGATAAAAAAAACACACTTAGCATCTTCAAAAGCAATTAAAAAATAAAAAGCTTTTGTATTCTTAAACTTATTTTTGCTCGTTAAAAAGCAATCAAATAAACTTTTTACAAGTGCTCGCACATATAATATTAACAATATTTTTCAATTTAATTTCTTGTTTATATACTTTTGACATGATATTTCCGTTTTCTGTTTTTTACACTCCCAAACTTCTTTTCGTTAATTTAATAATTTTTTTTTTCTAAAAAGAATTTACTTGCAGTCTTCTACAATATCATAAAAGTCCATCTGTATGTTTTGACAAATGTAAATTAAAATTTATGGAATTTGTTATTCTTAATTAGGTTAAAAGTAGCCCTCAATTATACTTGCACAACAAAATGTACTTGAAAACTTAAATTGTTTTGTTTTACTCGTAATTAAATAAAATAAACACATTAGACCTGAGGTATATATTTTTATAACAAAGAATGTCGATGCAACAGACCTTAAGGTTCATTTATACGTGACTTAACCATACCCCAGTAAACAGCTGTTCGAACCAAACTTATGGGCAACACTGTATTTGATTATATGTGACTTACTATTGCGCCATAACCATAACAATAGAAACCAATTGAGTTTTGGTTTTTAAGGCAACGGTTATGGTTATGGCGTTATGGTAAGTCACATATAATTGAACCTTTAGTATGATGCTGTTGGCCTCATTGAGATAAACATATGTATGTATGGATGTAATTTACATTATTTTAAAGCAGCGATTGAAATGCTGGCTGTAAAATGAGAAAGGCGCAAAAAAAATTCTGTGCTACACTAAAACATCTATAAATTTATTTAGCAATAATAATATTGCTGCTGTGCTGCCAAAAATTATTTTGCTTTCAAGAATTTCAAACATTATAATGTTCCGCAGCTATGTATCTGTGGGTAATTTTTGTCTACTTCTTAAACTCGACATTCGTCGCTAAAAAAAAACTTTGCGTTCCTCAAGTCAACTGTCCAAAAACTTGAAGCTTTAATCGTCAAATTTGGCTTATGCAAACGACAACGTAGTTTAGTGTCGGGAGAATTCTTGTCCACTACGAGCGAGGTAATGCAGAGTGCATTATACGATTTGTCTGCTTGGGTCAGGGACAAGAGACTGGGAGTAAACCCTAGGAAGACGGAGCTAGTTCTCTTTACCAGAAAGTGCAAGGTGGCGGATTTTGAGCTACCAGAGCTTGACGGGTAGAAGGCCAGGTAACTGGGTATCGTCCTGGATGGCAAGTTATCTTGGAGGGCGAAGGCAGAAAGAGAGGATTAGGAAGGCTCTCAATGCCTGTTATGCCTGTAGGAACACCATATGTAAGAACTGGGGGTTGCAACCGGCTATGGTAAACTGGATTTACACATCTGTTGATAGACCAAAGGCCCAGAGATCTGTAGTACTAGACATTACAGTGGCCAGGAATAGTACAGCACGACCGCTCTGGACATCATTCTACATCTTCTTCCCATTGAGGATTTTGTTGCTGGAATGGAGGCTAGGAGCTTGTTTAGACTTAGTGAGTCAGGTATGCGTGGCACAGGTTCGGTTGGACATGACGATCGGGTGTGACGGACTATATGGTAGCAAAACTTGACTTTGGGATCCTGCCACAAGTAGTGTTTCCGGATAGGCAAGCATGGAACGGATCAGAGAAGCTGTATGATGGGTGTGCAGTCTTTACTGATGAATCGAAGATGTAGGTAGCCACTGGGGCTGGTGTCTATATAATAGACATTGGGGTAGTAATGTCCTACAGGCTACCGGACGAGTGCAGCGTTTTCCAAGCTAAACTTCTTGCGGTAATGAAGGCCGCAAAAATAAAAGGTGAGGATGCGGATAAAAGAAAGGACGTGGCAATCTACGTTGATAGTCAGGGCGCGCTTAAGGTTCTAAAGGGGCGTTATGTCAAGTCTAGACTCGTGGGCGACTGCAGACGTGCTCTTAGGGCGATCATGATGACACGCAGGGTTATACTTTGTTAGGTTACGGGTCATTGTGACGTTTTCGGCAATGAGATTGCCGATGGACTGGCAAGGAAGGGATCGGCCCGAGATATTGGACTTGGTCGTGAGCCGGTGAGGCCACCACTGGGTTTCTATTATGGGCTGATAGGGACTTGGATAATGAACAAGGTGGGCCAAACCTGGCGGGACAGGGCTAATGGCAAGATGTCTAAGCTTCTGTGGCTGTAGCTGGACAAGAGGGGCACTGATCTGCTGCTCAAGGATAGCAGGGGGTTTGAAGTGCATTATTGTAACTCTCACAAGGCACTGCATTGTGAGCTATATGACGGGTAAATGGGATATAAACTCTCCGGAAGGTTGTGAGGGGTTGAGGAGATGGTAAAATCGGTAGAACATCTTATCTGCTACTGCCTTGGGCTGCAGACCCACCGACAGAGGTGGTTGGGAGGGCGCTTCTTAGATAAACTTGGTGAGGTCCCTGGCTGTGCGCTGGGGAGCTGGGCGGCTGGCGCCTAAGACTACTGACTTTCTTGAAATTCTTTGCGGGCGGCACTCTTGCTCTCTTTTTTTTACCTATGCTTGCCTTTAATCTTTTTCTGCTTTTGACTCTTGTGAAGGGATTCACAATGGACTCAAGAGCCTCTGGGTTGAGGTGGCGAGTTAGACTCGCTACTACCCTTCGTAACGTAACCTAACCCTAAACGGGAAATTACTTGCTTGTTGATTTCCGATTACTCCAAAATATTTATGCTAATGCTTCCATATAATAAATACCTGACCATATTACATTGTAACACTGCCCTATGTTTGGTATTCTCAGACAATTGCTTTTATCGACGCTTTACTATACGCACAGATATTCGTCATGTGCCCTGAGCCATGACAAACATGTCGCAATTGCTTGAAGTTTTGCTTGAATGAATGGAAGAATAACAGTAATATTTTCTATAATACAAATATTAATCTTTTTATTTGCAGGTGGCGATATGTATGAGTTTTAAATTTTATTTAAAATTTTAAAATAATATGAGAATTTTCTTTTTCAAATAAAAAAAAAATATTTTGTCTTGTTTAGGCGCTGGCGAATCTGGCAAATCGACGATAGTTAAACAAATGAAAATTATTCATGAATCGGGCTATTCACAGGAGGAATGTGAAGAATATCGACGTGTTGTCTACAGTAATACAATACAATCACTAATGGCAATTATACGCGCAATGGGTCATTTAAAAATTGATTTTGCCGATTCCTCAAAAACAGAGATAGCCCGACAATTTTTCACTTACGCGTCTGCGGCTGAAGAAGGCATTCTTCTGCCCGAAATAGTGTTATTAATGAAAAAGCTATGGTCTGATGCCGGCGTTCAACAGTCATTCGCCCGATCGCGGGAATATCAATTAAATGATTCGGCAGCCTACTATTTAAATTCATTGGATCGTATATCACAGCCCAATTATATTCCAACACAGCAGGATGTATTACGGACACGCGTTAAAACGACTGGTATTGTTGAGACACATTTTAAATGCAAAGGCTTATACTTTAAGTGAGTAACGCGAGAAAAATGCAAAGTTAATTATATAAATTGATTTAACCGTTTCTTTACCTTTTTACTTGAATTAATTGATTTATTTACTTACTTATGTATGCATAACTGTTTTTATTTTTTTTCCAGAATGTTTGATGTTGGGGGCCAACGATCAGAACGTAAAAAATGGATACATTGTTTTGAGTGTGTCACTGCGATTATCTTTTGTGTAGCATTATCTGGTAAGTGTGTCATTCAGAAACTCAATATATGTAAGTAAAAATTGATTAAATGATGTGATTTAATTGCCATACGCTGTTTCTGTTCTTATTTATATTGAAATTAATCTTAACAAATACAAAGCATTGTTCTCTGTGCAATTTTCAAATTATCATTTACAAATTAATAATAAATCTTTTATCAAAACTAGATTTGAGTGTTAGGCAGTTCCATTGTGACGAATGTAACCTTTTGACAAAAATTAAAAAAAAAACATGTCCCTTATTATAGTTTACTTAGTTAAGTTAAAACCGAGCAATCAAGTATTATATTACTGCCAAACCTGTGAAGAAATATTATTATTTACAATTTTAGTTTGGTTGACAAAAACATTTAAAAAAACTAGAGCTCGTCAACATCATTTGTTTAGTTGACTTGGGCTATACTTACACTACCAGAATTCCCATCTGAGTTGAGTGCCAAAAAAAGTTATGAGTGTCAAAAACAATTTGATTTTCCTTTTTTTAGTATTACATTACGCCTAAGAAATTAGTTCTAGTTCGCTAATTATAAAAACTGTTAAACTGGTATAAAGTATATGGCAATACAACAACAAGATTTTAACTCGGTAACTTTTAAAAACTTTCAGTTAAAGCTCAGACGTTAAATAATTTGAAAATAGAATACGTTCTGGGAAGAATTCAATTTAAATGGTTGGTAACTAACGCCTCGTTTATTTTCACTTCTTATTTGTTGTATATAATACACTTAATGTATTTTAAATGTTATATTTATATATTTTTTAAATATCTTTTTTATTTAATAATTTTTTCAATCAGTGCTTCTTTATGAAATATGGTCACTCTATTACAGTTGTTTTTTTCGTTCTAAATTTGTTTTAATTGGCGAATTTACGCAACGAATTTCAACAGACGAACTCGTCGTGTAGTGCGAAATTCGTCGTTCGTCCCATAGGCATAATCTGAATATTCTTTTGCCTGATATTTTTAGAGTAATTTTCTCAAAAAATCTAAATAAATACTTAAATGTGAAAAAGTACCTTTTGACCGCTTAATCAACTTTCGATCTTAATCTGGACCGATAGTCTCAAAAAATCCGAAAAACAAACAAAAAAATGTGAAATAGTACTTTCTGGCTAATTAATTGACTTTTGACCTTATTTTAGATCAATACATTTATTTGACTTTCGACCTTAATCTGGAACAATATTCCTTAACTTAATATACATATCTACATTAACAATCTCAAAAAATCCAAAAATAACCCAAATTGTGATCAAATACACTCTGACCTCCTCAAAAAATCCAAAAGAACCCAAATTATGAGAAAATAATTTTAGGTAATATCAAAAAAATTTTTCATTAATATATTAAAAATAGGAAAAATTTTCGGCTTAATTTGGACCATTATTCAATTACTGAATACACCGTTTTAAACCTCAATTGTGTCCTGAAGCTGTCAAGCGCAACTGGGATTATGTTTTATCTTAATTGGTCTAGAAGTTATAAAAAGTACATCAAAAGTACTAAACTATAATATTTACATTCTATTATCCCTTAGTGTCTAAAATTTTCCCCCTTTTTGAGCCATTTTTACCCAATGTTCGAATATCCTGAAATCCCTTCTTAGTGAATCTGAACACGCTTGGGATTAACGATGAAGAATCATTCAATTTTTTGAACAATTTTATAGTCACCCCTATTCTGAGGCCAAATCGTCACATTCGATATAAATTGAAAATTCACTCGATTGATCGAGTTGTCAATGCTTTTAGTATAAGAACTCTAATAAGAATTTTTAAATTTCGATTCTAATCGAATGTGACGATTTGGCCCCTGCATTTCGATTCGAGTCGAAATTTTCTCCGTCGGCCTTCTTCACTGTGGAATAGTTTGGCCACAAATAACTTTTTCTTAGTATATTTTGGATTTTTCGTCTTTTTGTACTAAAATTTTGAGCTTCTTAATATTAAAGTTGGAATCGTAATCGAAACGCAGAATAACCACCAGTAAAAAAGAGCAACGCAAAAAAATTCGATTCGAATCGAATCGAAACACAGAATTGAAGATTTTACTAAAAAAAATAATCAACTACGACACTTAAAAAGGTCACTTTAAAAAATTTAAGTTGGTAGTTTTGAACAAGGACCTATTGTTTGTTCATTAACGCACAAAATGTTACAAATTTGTAATGTTGTTACTAGAATTTAAATTTTCTCAAAAAACTTTATTAAAGCATCAAAAAATAGTAAAAAATTAAAGCATAAAAAAAATCTTGCAATTTTGTGGAGTAAAATGTTTACTTGCAAGATTTATCTAATCAACTGTCTTGGGTTTATGAAGTTTACAGTAAAAAAAATTCATTTTATCGCAAAATTTTTTGCGAGTAAGTTCGCTTAATTTCTTTTTCTTCTCTCGTTGTAAGTATTTTCTTAGAAAGTTATTGAACACACCCAAACACTGATGAATAAACAGTGTAAAGTTTTACCTTTAAATAACGTATTTTAAATTTTAAACGAAGAACAACTAAAATAGTTTTTTTTTTAATACTAAATATTTAATAACCTCTTTTATTTGTGTTTACCATTTAAGGTTACGATTTAGTTTTAGCAGAAGACGAAGAAATGAATCGTATGATTGAATCACTTAAGCTTTTTGACTCCATTTGTAATTCAAAATGGTTCGTAGATACCTCAATAATACTGTTTTTAAATAAAAAGGATTTGTTTGAAGAGAAAATCAAAAGATCTCCTCTGACAATATGCTTTCCAGAATATACAGGTGAGTGAGTCGTCTTACTACCAGAACCATTTATAATTAAAAATAATAGTAAATAAAAACATTTAAATTTATCCTATGAATTTATTAAAAATTTTGTTTTAGGTTCCAATTCATTTGAGGATGCTGCCTGCTACATACGCATGAAATTTGAAAGTCTTAATAAGCGAAAAGATAGAAAGGAAATTTATACACATTTTACCTGTGCCACTGATACAAATAACGTACAATTTGTGTTTGATGCCGTCACCGATGTCATTATAAAAAACAACCTTAAAGATTGTGGTTTATTCTAGTTTTTTTTTTTCAAAACAAATCACATGCTAGTTTATTATGATTTTATTAAGAATTTATACATCATACACAAACACAAAAATACGTACATACGTACGCGAAACAATGCATATTTAGTCATCATTCCACTGAATTTTAAACATTTTTTTTTATTATAAGTTTGTTCTACACACAATGCAAAGAATGCATTTATCTGATTTTTTTTATTACATTTTTAAACAAACATTTCATTTAAACAAAAAATTTAAAAAACAAGATGATTTTAAGCAATTCCTTTTTTTATAATTTTATAAAAATAAAAAATATATTAATATTTCACTAATAATTAATCGAAAACAAGCTGTGAAGAATTTACAAGAAATTAAGCGGATATCAATCTAATGATATTTGAAATGTCAAGTTTAATTTTTAAGGTACTAAACTCTGCTATTTTAAAATTTTATAACTGTAGTTTAGTTTTAATTTCTCAGCTTTGCATTAATTTAAGTGTGACTCAAAAATATGATTTAAACAAATCTTTTGTGCTCTCTTTATCCAGAAGCAAGTTACCGCATTCGATTCGACTCAAAATTTTACTTGATCGATTGAGTTGTCAATACTTTTAATATAAAAATTCCAAAAAAATTTTTTTAGTTTCGATTTTAATCGAATGTATTAATTTGTTGCCTGAGGCCAAGTCGTCGCATTCGATTTGATTTGAAATTTAAAAAATCATATTAGGATTTCTATATTAAAAACATTGACAATTCGATCGATCAAGTAAGTTTCGATTGAAATCGAATGCGACGATTTGGCCCGATTTTTTTTAAACTTATATTAATTTATACCTTAACCCCATATATATTTATATGTATGTAACCAATTAAAAAAAATATTTTTCTGCCAACCGCTCTAAAATAAAGTAATAAAAAAAAAGAATTTAATACCAGACATACACGATGAAACTTTCATAAAATTTTTATTTGTAAACTAAAAAGGTAAAGAAGAGCCTACATTTCTACACCCCTCGTCTGGAAATATAAAATTTCATGGAGGAAATTTTATGAAAAACTTCAACGTGTAAGTCTAGTATAAGCCAAAATATACATATGACATTTTTTTTTTTTTTGCTAAAACAAAATAAGTGAGACTATATATTTAGAACACAAACTTTTTAGGAAAATTAACTTTAATAGGTTTTACAAAGTTATCATGAATATTAAATAAAACATACTATTCGCACACTAAATCAAAAACAGTTACCATTCAAAATCACTTGTCCTAATAATAGGATATTTTGTTTTTAAAAACATTATTGTAATATTATTATCAAATTAAGTTCGTGGTAGCTTAAAATATTGATTTTGGTTCTTGAAATTTGATGAATTTTGAGTTGTGTCTGTTTCTTATTTAGTATGTCATACATACATATGTATGTGTAACCAAAATACATATTCATAATATTAATTTACATTTTATAACCATTATTTATTATTATTTTTTATAATTTGGCTATTTATATTAATTAATCTTATACTGAAATAATTTAATATATTTTATATTTATCATAACCCTAATTGATATTTAATCTATATATTTTCATTTTTTTTTCAAAATGTACAACTGCTACAAAAACTTTGCTATACTTTAATAAATTTATAGTGTTTTTTAACAATAAATATAACAATATTTTTTAAAGAATTCCTTTTTAGTTATAATAAATAAAAAATAAGAGTAATAGTAATTTACAATAAGCAATATTGTACGGATTACGTTTTATTATGAAAAATATCCTTTTATTTATAAATTTTTCAATAATAAAAAGATGTACATATGTAGATGTGTAGATGTGTTTGAATTATGTTGTTGTTTAACTTTTTTTTTAATTACTTGTTTGTGACTACAGGTTAGGTTAAGTTAGGCTACGAAGGGTAGTAGCGAGTCCAAACTCGCCACCTCCATTTGGGAGCAATCAGTCCCATTGTGAATCCCTTCAGACTACAAGTTCGTTAATTCTTTTGCCCAAAATTTTTTAAAAGTTTTTAATATATTTTTATTGGACTGCATTTGTTTACAAAAAATATTTACTAGAGAAAATAAATTGAGAGCGTAAATTGACAGTTATTTAACTTAGTATTTTAAAATTTTTACTGGACATTTTTCTGCTATTAAAAAAGTTCGGTTACAAAAGTAACAAAATCAATCTTTATCGGCTTAAATTTTGTAAAAATTTGTTTAAAAATAATAAAAACTTTGAAGAAATAAAAAAATGAATGAAAAATGAATTTTTAAAAATATAATGTGTGCCGTTTTCATAATTTTGAAAAATTTTCTGCTCCCGTATCTCTGATACAAAATGTTTTTTGAGAGCAATTTCTTAAAATTACTCATTATTACTGACGTTTACTGGAAAAGTAAACGAATGAACCTAATGTATGTATGTATTAAGCAGCACATTTTTAAAAATGATAAAATTTTTTCCTACTTAATTTAAACAATAGGTAGTAGTTTTTGTTTACTTTTGCAGAAAAGTTTAGTAACTTATAAGGAGCAGTACTTTTTTGCTCTCAAAATAAAATTTTTGCAGCAAAAAATACGCGGCGGAAAATTTTTTAATTAAAATAGCACACATTAGACTTACGTTATTCAATTCGAATCAAAACGGCTTTTGCAAATAATTTTCCATTTAAAAAGCAACCACTATTTCCGAAATTTAATTTTCAAATACGGCAAAAATATTTTTGTCTTTATTTAAATTTTTATAACTTTTAATAATTTTAAAAAAAAAAATTGTTTGTGAATTTGTTATAAAAAAAACCAAACATTTTTTATCTCTAAAAAAACTCTTAGTTGTGCTATATTCCTTTGCTTTTCAGGTGATAATATATCAATAAAATTATTAAAAATGTTATGTGTTTTGAAAATCGAATTTAAATCCTGAATATTGCGTCAGACCATAAATTGCCTTTACATTCCCATCTTTACATAGTAGTTGCACACAGTAACTAGACGCTTACTTGAATGTCCTTAAATGACGTTGAACATATTAATTAATTCGCAAGTACGTATTTTTTTAAATTAAAATTTCATTTTATTAAAAAAGTTAATATAAAACATTGTTATTCATTTAAAACAATTTAAATCTAAAATTATATATTAATTAAAATTAATTGTTAAATAAAGATGAAAATCACTTTGATTTAATCTCCTTTCGAGCATCATTCATTCGCTTAAGTAGCATTTTCCAATAATGTTGCAACGTCGAATTATTAATAACGTAAGTTTCAATCAGTTTCAAACACAAACAGAAAATATAGTAAGTGAAATCCCATAAATAAACCAAAGACTTGAAGAAAAAACTTTCGACTTGTTCTTTACTAGGAAGTTTAAAACTGACATCATCTGTAGAAGAACATTTTTTATCAGTTGGATTCTTTGTACATTCATTATCGTTTGAAGTGGATGAGGAAGGTGATTTTTGTGAAGATGATGATGAATCGCTATTAGATATTTCAGATGTGTCTGTTAGAACAGAGGAAATAAGTATGTTTTGTGATTGCAGGGTATTCAATGAGGAATTAATTATAGCGCATGTAATGCCATTTATGGAAGAATTAGTAAATTTACATTTCGAAATGTTAAAACATGAAAAAAATGAAAACAAAACTAGAATATTGATTTAGCATTAAATGAAACACATGATTTAATTTGATTTACCTCGAGATTTTACATCTTTTGAGTAGTAGATAGCAGTCGATGGTCTTGTATGCCATATTGCTACAGCAGCTGAAGGTGATTTAAGAACAGTTCTGGTATTTGATAAACAAACACTTAGAGCTGAATTGACACAACATCTGGGTGCAAGTAAGCGAAAACTCCGGGCAGCCATCATTCTTAAAAATTAAACAAATTTTTACTTAAATTCATTTGAAAGAAATACATACGTATGTGTGTATGTATTTTCATTTAACAGCGTCTACTTACTTGTATCAATGAGATCACTTTGTGTTCCTACAAACAATGAAACTTTATTGACAAAAAGCTTTAATTTGCAAATAACTATTTCGAGCTTTTTAATGAATCTTAAGCAAAATGTAGTATTTAGCTGTCAAGTAAAAGAAAGATATTTTGTTTGACGCTTTTGAAGTTAAAGTCAAAAAAATTTGAAATTTTTTTGAAAAGTTTTTATTTGTTTGACTTACACTGTGAAAAATTGTGTTTGTTACTCAGAGTTTTTCAATTTTATTTAAAACCTATAATATGCGAAAAAAATATATTTTTTAAAAAATTTAAAAAATTTTTGTTTAAAAAATATTTTTGTTTTACAATGTACAACGTTGGTTGTGAATTGGCCAATTGTTTAAAAATTAATAGGTATGTCTACTTATTAGGCTCAGGGTACACTAAACAAGCGAACAGCAAAGTGAATTCAAAAAATTCGTTCCCTGCATTACCTTTTCGTGTTTGAACGGCGGAATGTTAGAAAAATTAAAAACTTCATACAAAATTGAAAATTTGCAACGTAAAAAAGTCAAATTTATATTAATCAGCTGGTCCCTTGATATTACCTGGTTGAGTGTACCCTTATTCGGCTTTAAGTTAATTTTTAAAAATGTGACAGCTAAGAATGGAAATTTTTATTAAAAATTAAGTAATTCCGATACTAGCCGAGTGTAATGCATTTTCGAAATTAGCTACGATTTCTCGTCAGCACTATTTCTATTCGGTACTACTGTAAGCTGAATGTTAATTTTTTCTATGGATGTAAAAAGCTGCGCATAACTTTAAAAATGTCCTCCATGGCTGCAGGATGTTTTTAAAACTAGTCAATGAAGTTTTACGTATCTCCTATCCTATCCTATTTTTTTTTGATTTATGTAACAAGATTTCATTATTTCATAGGTCACTCCCTTATTGACAGTGGCATTAGCAATTACATTTTATTATAGAGGGTGTGTGGTGGCCGATTTATATTTTCAAACTTAAATTAAAAACGTAATAATTAACACAGTTTTATTAGGAGCATTGAACGATAGAACAAAACTGCGGATTTTATGTTTTAAAGAGTAAAACAGAGCCTTGTGCTCATCGTAACACGCTGCAGTAAACTTGGTTCAATTGATCCGATTTCTCGACGAAAATTTTCCTTTAAAGTTACAAGCGATTAATGATCTTTATTATAAACCCTCTCTTTGAGCTTGTCCTACAAAAAAATCCATGGGAATTAGATCGGGCGTCCTCGGTGGCCATAGGACATCCCTAAAGCAACTGATCAGTTTTTGGGGGAAATTAATCAAAGATCTGATCCTGTTAATACTACGTGTGTGAAGAATACAATGAATGAGCTCGCAGGTTTAGCAAAAACAAATCTGTAACCATGCGTCGATAATTTTCACCGTTGACATTCGTCGCCCAGCCTCGAGGATTTTCGAAAAAAATGGCCCAATAATTTCATGCGGGGATAAGGCACACCAAACAGTTACCCTAAGGCAATGCAATGGTTTTTGATATTTCAATCGAGGGTTGCGAGTTCTTGGAGACCAGTTTCGCCAGTTTTGCTTTCTTTCAGCTCTTGAACGATTTGAATTTTAAATGGATGAAACTTCAGACCCTTTTTAAGTTTTCATAAATAATCGCTCTTGGAAGTCTCAGTGAGAATTTTTTGGTATTGAAATTAGCGGATTCCCACGTAAACTGCTTTTAACAAGCACAGCGAACGCATGATTCCCACTCGACCACTGTGACATCGTGACTGACAAATCTGCACAATCGATTATTCCAACCCCAATAATTCCAACCCTCCATCCGCACGGTTTATTACTTTTTTAAATAATCGTATTTAATTATATAAATTTGCCACCAGACACCCTGTATTTATTAATTAAATTATTAAATTATTTTCTGCTTGTTAAGACCTTTTGACCGCTATAAGCAGAAAAATTACCAGTTGTATCTTAACTTAATGCTTGGTAACTAGGGGTTGATTTGATTTTTGTAAAAACATTTAAAAGCGTTACTGTTGCGAACGCTAAAAAGGCTTAGATATCTACAATTATTTTGCAATTTTTATTTTTGTGCAAATGGAGATAAAAAAACTATTTTGCACTATTGGGGTCCAAAAAGTACCTTTTAAAATTTTGTTTGATAACCAATGAAAAATTCATTTTCCTTCACTGTGGTGTGGGGTATGGTAGAGTCAGAGTTAACTAAAATTGAAATTTTTGTTAAATATCCCGTTTCGTTGTCAAGCCCTTTACTCACTTACCCCTCTATTTTGTATTAAAAAAAGAAAAGATTTTATAAATGATTATTTGAATGGGATCATTTTTATTTTAAACCATGGACTGTATTATTTTTAAGTTTTTAATGAAAAAATTCATTTACCAGAAATAATCGGAACGTGGAGTACACCATCATGATGGTATTAAACTATTTAAAATCAGGTGCTCCTTAAATTTTGGTTTTTATTTATTTATTGTTGGTTATTATAAATTAAAAAATAATAATTATTTTTTGAGATTTCTTCTTTTGACATAATTATTCCGGTCTCTCATTTAAATCACTTTTTTATTTTTCAAACGAAATTTTTAGTTTCAAAATATGAACTATGACGTTATTTAAGCAAATTAGGGATAAATAAAAAAACAGGAAATCCATAATTTTAACGCTACATATTATCATTTTATTACATAATAATATATAATCTGATTTAAACTTGTAATATTACTTTTTCTGGCAATAAAAAAAAACAGTTGTAACCGTTTATTTTTCACTCAAAGGAACTTGATGAGAATGGCACTCATTAATTTCCTTAAAGTTGTAAATTCTTCTTTACATAATTGTTTTTGTGTTTTTAGCTTAAAATTTATTTTAAAATTTATAAATTTGTTATTGCTTTTCTTAATCAAGCAAGAACATAATTATCTAAAATTTTGGCCAAAAATTTAAGGATTTTATGACGAGCTTCAACTAATTGCGGAGGATCGGATTTGATTGGTTCGTACATGTTGGCACAGTGGGCGGTACCTAGAAAATTAACAGATAAAGAAGTATAATATTAAACCAGAATAAATATAAAAAAATATTTTGAATAAGTAACTACGTCTAAACGAGACAAATTCACGGCAAGACAAATGTCAAAATCCAAATTAAAAAAATCCGGTATTTTTATACTGGGTTTGTCTAGGCATGAATTTGTTTCGTCAAGACCAAGGCACATTCAACTAGGTAATATTAAGAGCCCACCTGATTAAAATCAATTTGACATTTATACGAAATAAAAATTAAATTTATATGGAATTTTTAATTTTTCTGACATTCTACCGTTCAAACACAAAAAGGAAATGCAGAGGGCGAAATTTTTCAATTCGCCTTGAGTTTACCTTGTTGAATATGCCTTGGTCCAAATTAATTTTTATTTCGTATAAATGTCAAATTGATTTTAATCAGGTGGGCTCTTAATATTACCTAGTTGAATTCGCCTTGGTCAAGACGTACAATAATCGAAGTTTAAATCAAATACTGATTTTTTTTATTGCCTGCAATACCACAATGGTATCGTAATATGCATTTCAAACAAAATATTGATATTTTAAATGGAAAAAAGTCTGTCGTATCCTTATCTTATACAAATAAATTTGAGTTTTAATATATAAATAAAAGGTTTATAAACATACTTTCATATCTGGATATGTTTGTACACATCTCTGTACTTATACTGTACTTATTTTTCGAGAAAAACAATAAAGAATGTAGTAAAATGTAAATGAATACATCGTAGATTTCTTTTTAAAATTAAATAAAAAACATTGATTAAAAAACTTGCCTAAAATCAAATTTTTAGTTAAGTTTACATAAAATAAGGATATATAAAACTTTTAAAATGCTCATTTGGGATCCTGTAAAGCCATGTCTGTCCGTATGAGGTTCTAAAAACCAAGTGAAGTCCCACGGACACGATTGCGAGCAGTAACTGCTGCCTTAAAAAAAATTCAAGAAAGAATCTGCCAAAGTGGCTCTGGCAGTAAATAAAAAAGTTAATGGTTCTAACTTACAGTTGAACTCTAGAACTTTAAAATAGTCAGCGATTTTGTCTACCTCCGCACCGCCATTAACAACAAAACAAACAACATTAGTTTTGAGATAAAAAGAACAACATTGGCTAAAATATGCTATTTTGGACTAAGAAGGTAATTAAGGAACAAAGTCACTTCCAGACAGACAAAAATCACTCTCTATAAGACACTGATACTTCCCTTGTATTTACATAATTGTAAATAATAGGACTAACAAAAGCAGACAAGGCAGTATTTAAAGTGTTAAATATTAAAATTCTTTGTAAAATCTATAGACCAATCTGCGTTAACGGAGAATATCGGAGTCGCATGGATTACAAGCTGTATGAGCTTTATGCTGACATTGACATAGTAAGACGTATCGAAATTCAGCGTTTACTAGGTTGGCTAGTCCATATTGTAAGAATAATAAAGATGCTACAGCTAAAAAGTCCTTTGAATGTAAATATGGTGACAAATCATGTAGAAGCAATGATAGAATTTTTTCTGGAAGGTTCAAGTGATAGAAGACATCTCAAAACTTGTTGTCAAAAATGAAGGAGCACTTAAAAAGCAAAAGGTGATGAGGGTTAGCAAGGGTGTAGATCTCGCCACTCAATCAACATTCAAAATTTAAACAGGTAAAACTATCCTACTGGCTTACATAACAGGGCTGTATGGTTCTGAAAGGGTGACGTTGTTAAAGAAAGACATACTTAGTTATGGTGAAAGATACAGTTTTAAATGTAGTGTAGTTTTTTAGTTGGCCTGTTTGCTTCTTTTAGCAAAACGGTAAAGTTTGGCAAGCGGGCCGGGTTAATTTAGTGCATATCGCGACATCAATATAAAAAGGCCCTATCTCGCATTTGCTAAGCCGAAATTTTTTTGGCTAATTGTGATATATGAGCAGATAAACAGACCATTTATAGAAATAAACAAAAATCTGGGCTTATAAAAAATACGAGCTAGGGCCTTTCTATATTAAGGTAACGATATGTTAATAATAAAATAGTTACATTAACATTATAATTTTTTTTAGGAAATTATTTCTATCAAAATTTGATGTTTCTAGAAGAGAGGTATAAAGAAATAGGCTCTTCATTACTTCTGGTGAAAAACCAATGAATTTTACGAAGGGTGGTTGTCATTGGAGGGACGCTATTCATTTTTGCAAAATTTAAAATGCGTATAAGCATCATTTTCGATGCTGAAAAATGTCCATACTTAAATGTTGTTTACATAATTTTTGGATCTAAAAGCAAGTAAATCTACAACATGTTCTTTAAGTTAGTTTTAATACTCACATTACAATAGCTCTTTTTTAAGTCGAAATATTTTTCCCTAATTGTGACATACGAGCAAAAAATTTATCAAAATTAAGAAAAACCTTGGCTTATAAAAATGCGAGTTAGGGTGTTTCTACATTAAGATAACGATATGTATGTGTAATATAGTCAATGTCTTCAAAAAAACGTAACATGAAATAATATTGATTCGGAATAAGGCCTGAAGTGTTTCTTTTTTAAACGCAGTGGCAACTCTGTTCCTAAAAACTTATGCTGGAAACACAGCTAGGGCGAATATTGTAGTGCCTTTATTGAGTCCGAGACTTGATTTCAGCAGACACGGAGACACTCAGACGGGCAGACGGACATGGCTAAATAGACTTTCCTATCTATAAGTATCCAGAATATATATACTTTATGGGGTCGCAACAAACGAAATGACAAACTGATATATACCCTTATCATCATGGGAAGGGTATATATAACAAGCATCCATATGGTGCGCATAAAAATCTGTTGACCATTTTCTCCCAACTTATTGAATGCACTTTGCTTATAACTGTTATAGTAAATGGTGGCCGCGTTAAATTAAATAATCGGCAGTTATATTTGTATTTTAAATAAAGCGGTTTAATAAAAAACAGGAATTTTTGTAAACTTTTTATTTTTTGCATTAAAAACTTGGTTAAAAATAAAAGTTTAAAAATCCAACGTTTGAACAAGGACAAAAAAAAAAGAATTTAAATGCTTTTTTTCCTCTATTCTTGCACAGTCCGAACTTTGCTTTGACCCCGTTTACTATTTTCTTTAACTAAAGCGACAAATTCTACTTACCTTCTATATATATAGTAGGAGTTTTTGAGTTTTTCGAGTTTATTAAACCCAAAGCATGCCAAGGATCAATAGAGCCGTGAACATATAAAACATTTGTAGTTGAAGGCTTTAAACCACCATAATATTTGTTAGTTTCTGTCACCACCGAATTCAAATATTTTGCATCCATGCTATAAAAAATAAAACAAATTTTGTTATCCTTAGTTTGGCCTAGTGGGAAAATAATTTCAAGTTCTTCCTACTTTTCGGTGTAAATATCCATACACTGTTTAATGAAAAATTCCACATTGAAACGATTTCCAAAAGTTCCAGTTCTATTTTCAGCAGTTTGATAGAAACCAAATTCGTTACAAGTCTGCCAAGTCCATTGACGCATACCTTTGGCCACATCCGAAGACCAGGAAACATTTTGCATTTCTTTAATCATTTTGTCATATTTGTAGTCCAGACATTTTTCTTCGGACTGTTTTAAAAGCATATCGTTAACAGCGGCCAAACGTGTGACGGGAGCACCAATGGTGGTATTTAGCATGACATCGCATACCTCGTCTATAGTGATGTTGGCATGAGGACTGTTGTCTTTATTGTATTGTACAACGCCAGCAAAGTTGCTTGCAATATTTTCAAAGAAACTTTCAATGTCTAATTTATTTTCAATAGAGTCCTTAATTGGCGAGCAAGTTCTGAAATTTAAAACTGACTTAAATAAACAACTCCAAACTTTGTTTTCAAATAAGCTTAAACTTACTTAAATTTTTCATCTAAATTACGTTGACCAATCATGTGCTTCATTAGAATTTCCACTTGAGCAAAACTTCTACTAACAACATCTACACATTCCGGTTTATAGCTGTACAAAGAATCTCGAACTACATCAAAGTACTCTGCAAAAATTCCATTCGATTTTAAATTGTTAAAGCTTATCGATGGCCTAATATAGAAAGGGCGTAACTCGATTGTTTTTTTTTTTTGTTTCTGAACAGTGGAAGAAAAACACAAAGTTTTGCAAATAAAAATGTTTAAAAGCAATTTTCAATAAAAAAAACAACAAATTTTATTTTCTAATAAAAAAAAACAGTTAAAACAAAAAAAATTTATTTTAAAAGAAATCGATATACGCCCTTCCTAAATTAAGCCAATGGTACCGAATAACATTTAACGTGTTTTTTATTCTCATACCAGTAAAATCAACTTTAGCCAAAAGCGGTCCACTAGAGCTAATTGATCCGTGAATTAAATGAGGATACTTTTCTCTGGCCCAGGCTGCTAAAGAACCGGGATAAGAACCACCAAATGCTATCCATTTTTGAGTAGGTGCCATCTTGTATTTCTTTTTCATTTCAATAATGAATGAAGCTAAGTCTGCTAATGCTTGCTTTGATGTCAAATACTGCAAATTGGAGGTAGATAAATCACTGTAAATAAAAAATACATTCACGTTTTAATAACATGTTGTTTTAATTAATAAAAACAAACAACAATATTTTTTTCGTAGTAAAAGCTTTTGTTAGTTTAAAGAAAATTCTTAAATTACATGATAGCAATCATAAAATGGTAAAAGATTTGATTTCTTTATAATTAAGGTTTTAAACTGCGGTTTAACTGAATCTTCAGAATTTTGTACATTGAACTTGATTTTCAAAACATCTCGTGCAGCCCTCTAATTTCCCTTTCAAATATAATAATTAATAAGCTTTCTAGAAGTCACTTGCCACAATAAGGTATAAAAATATATTTACTACGAAATCACTGATAGAGATAAAACTTCGTAAGTAGTCAGTGATGATGTCTAAATAAACTACATCTTTGCCAAATTGGAACAACATTTTTTAGGCCTATATTTGTCTGTTCACCTCTATTACAAATAAACAAGTAAGAAAGTTATAGGAGGTCAAGTCCGACCCTGCTTCAAAATCTATTTTATATGAAGTACCAATGTATTCACAAAATGTACGTATATGAAGTTGACTTTCGTGAATGTTAAATGGTTTTGAGTAAAGACCAAGTACGGAAGGACCAGCCAATAATAAAATAAACTTCACAAAACTTGGTTTCCTAAATTTATGATTGGATTGTTTTAGATTGTTCATAACAGGTTTTAAAATTTTATTTTAATGGTGGCATAGGGCGATAAAGATGCATAAAATTTTGTGGATATAGAGTAATGTTCGAGTAATGCTTATTTCGGGAAGACATTTGCAAAGAGGTTGTATCGTAAAATGGACCGAACATCATCACAAAGAAGAGGTTTAAGGTCAAATTTCTTTAAACTATCTTCTAAAAATTTAACCTAAATATCTATCGATTAAGAAAACATAACACCCAGCCGGACGAACATGTTTTAATCAACTTAGGAAGTGATTCTGAGCCGATCTGTAAAATTAAAGATGGGTCCCAAAAATTCAACAATGCACTCAAAATTAAAAAAAAATGTTTGATATTAGCAAGTTTTATTAAACTTTACGATATTTCTCGTTAAAACTAAAAATTATCGACTTTAGACCTGCTACAAGATAGTTCTAAATCCTGCGTGCGTCTTAGGAAAAAAATTAAATAATTTTGAATAATGGAGTACAAAAAAATAATAATAGCTTCCATACAAACGAACAATTTTATGCGCTATATCCCAGAAAGTATAAAAGCTATTGACTTTTAATCTGCCACAAAGTATTTTCGTTTTTATATATAAATTTAAAAACAGCTTTACTATATCGGTAGCCTATCTTTTTCTATTCATCTCTATTGCAAATAAGAATTTTATGAGTTTTTATTCAGGGACTGTAATAATTATGCAAAAAAAAAACTCCAAAAATTATTATTATTTTGGTATTAACTTCTGCTTTTTACATTTTTGATTTTTAATTTTTTCTCAAAAAATAAAAACTATTATACATATATTTTATTTTTAGTTTTTAAGAAATAATTAGTATAGTTTTGTTCAACAACTTTCCAGTAAATACTAGCAACGAAAGAGTAATAAGAAATATTTTCAAAATTGCTCTCAAAAATATTTATAAGTAAATGAACACTTTTTCAGCCAAAACTTGCAAGCAAATGTATTTTGTTATTGTAAATTTATTTTAGAAATTTTTTTAAAGCGTAGTGACAGAAATACTGTTTGAATAATTTCTGATAATAAAATTTTTACTAGTAAAAATTATCAAAAACATTTTTGTTTCTAAACATATTACGCTCTTTTTTGGCTCTCTAGCTGCTAATTTTTTGTGTACGTGAACACTTACCAGCAATAATTATCGAAAATTAGTGATAATTTTCTGTAAATGAACACACCTTATGTTTTGATTTTTATTTATTTTTTTTTTTTCAGAAGAAAATAGTATTTTTTAAATTTTTTATTTAAAGAAATAATAATAATAACAATATTAAAAGATCAAGGCACATTCAACCAGGTAATATTAAGAGCCCAGCTGATTAAAATCAATTTGACATTATTACGTTATAAAAATTTAATTTAATATGAAATTTTTAATTTTTCTGACATTCTACTGTTCAAACACAAAAAGAAAATTTTTTAAATTCGCCTTGGGTTTACCTTGTTGAATGTGCCTTGTTATAAGATGTTCTTATAAGTGTTGCCATTTTGGTGACTTTCTGGTATTTTTTTGGAGCTTTTTTGCATAACAAATACCTGAAGTTTTGTTAAATACCCGTTCTTGAAAATCGGGTACTTATGGTGCTTTAAACGATTTCCTACAGTGCTTTTAAGTGCCTTTTCAGCAACCAAAAATAATATTTTTTGGGAATAACAAGTATAAATAAAAAAGTTCATAAAATGTAAAAATATTTATTATAAGTCTTAGGAACACCATTGCTAAATATAGTTTGGCGTTATAATCAAATCTGAATCAGCTGTGTAACAAAAACTGATGACTTTTTGATTTTTAATGATTTTTTTATAAGGTCAATTAATTTTTTTTCGAAATTTTTAAGACCTATAAAAATAAAACGATATCCAATCCTGCTAAACTGAGTATAGGGTTTTATTACAATTTGATAGTAAAATCGAACCTATACTTTTAAATGAATAAATTTTGTCAAAGGTCTTAACTTGATATGCATGGTATAGTAGAGTTAAAAAGAACCTTTTCCATCACTTCATGGCTTTTTTAATGCCTAGACAAGTTCAGATTGCATTAATGTGCAAAGACAAGCTGTTTAGCTTAATAATAATAAAAAATCAAGAGCATAAAATTTTTTGCACAGTGCTAAAATCACATTTTTATTTTTTTCGTTATTTAACATCAATAATAACCCTGCAGAACACGCATATATGCCCTAGTCCATAAAGGAGTAAGATTTCCCCAAAAGTAACTCAATTCTTTGTAGGAACCATGGTTCATTTAACATTATGATGTCCTAGGGCCAGACCATAAAACCCATTTTTTCATTACATAGGAGTAGTTTTAAATATTTTCTGTGGTACACCATAAAGGATTAGTTTTACAACCACGACAACTCAATATGCGATCATTAAAAAAACAACAACTGTTTCTTAACTACAAGCAGAGTTGGGCAAAATACATGCTTTGCTGTATACAAAATACTTGCTCCGCTTGTATTTCAAATACAAAATACCAAATACTTTCAAGTCGAGTATTTAAAATACAAAATACAAAGTTTTAGTATCTTTTATTTAAAATACAAAATACATTTATAACCATTAATCAATCAGTAAAACATGAGTTGCCTTTCATGAACACTAGATTTTTAAGAGTTTAATCAGATAAGCAGCCTCTTGTTGGAAAATATACAAATGATGCTAAGCAAAACAACGTTTCTACAGGTCCTGATAAAAACAGACTGGTGTTAAATTTTATGAAAACAGTTCTCTGCAAGGCACATTTAACAAGGTAAACCCAAGGCAAATTCAAAAAATTCACCCTCTGCATTTTCTTTTTGTGTTTGAACGGTATGTTAGAAAAATTAAAAATTTAGTATAAAATTAAATTTTTATAATGTGAAAATGTCAAATTGATTTTAATCAGCTGGGCTCTTAATATTACCTGGTTGAATGTGCCTTGTAAAGTAAAGTAATATCAAGGCGAATTCAAAAATTCGCCTTCTGCATTTCCTTTGTATACCCTTCACATAGTAATAAGGGTATATATAATAGTTTGCCATTCCGTTTGAAATTTCTTTATTATTCATTTGCGACCCCATAAAGTATACATATATATATATTCAAATATATAGGGAAGTTGATTTGGCCATGTCCGTCTGTCAGTCTGTTTAAATCAAGTTTCCGGAGTCAAATAAAGTGATACGGACCAGTTATTGGTGTCAAACTATCGGAAATATCCTGGAGACAAATGCTTTTTAAAATTAGCAAAAAAAACTGTTGACCGAGATATAAACGAAAACTCAAAATAACCCATTTTTTTAAGACAAAATCCGTGCATATATCCCTATATATCTCAGTAAGTATAGTCATTCTTGCCACAAAACTTGGCACGGATACTCTGAAAATAGGGACCTCAATAAGGGAAGCCTTTTTTTCAGGTAGGATTAAGGGAAGTGGTTTTCTCTACAATTGCACAAATTTTGTAAAGTATTTCATGCGCTAAATCTTAGAATCTATAACAGCTATCGTTTTCAAATGTTTCAAAAAAAGTAATTGTACAACAAGACCAACACTTTGGAGAAAGATTTTTTTGTGTAGGTGCAGGGGAAGGGTTAGCTCCCATACAAATAAACACTTTTTATGATATTATCGATACGCTATATCTCGGAAACTATAACAGCTATCGACTTCTAGTATTCTACAAAAAGTTATTCGATTATAAGAAAAAAAAATGGAGAGGAGCAGGGGGACTAGAAGATCCCATAAAAATTAACAACTTTGATTAACCTTTTAATATGAATACTGTCGAAAACTTGTAAAATTCTCGACCTCAAACCTTCTTCATCTATTTCTATTATTCATACGAACGTTAAAATGTTGTAAAGTTTTCTATGGACTTTAAAACTGGCACAAGGTATTTTTATTATATTATTTGCGGTACAAAATAACTCGGCTGGGTATATTAAAAGACCAATGTGAAGGGATTCGGCACAGCCAAATATAGCGATCTTACTTGTCATGTTTAAAATTGTGAATGCAAAAAAATTTTAGTTTTTATACAAAATTTAATTTTTTTGACATTCACATTTCCAAATATCCGCTAAACTCTTGATATTACCTGAATGAGTGAGCCCTGGAAAAGAACGTGCCTTGCTAAGGAGAAGACATGAATGAATACGAAGACAAAGTTTCCATTCTGTTTTTTTTTAATGTTTTAACATTTTTCAATTTTGCTAATGACAACTTTTTGTATAACAAAAAAAATGTATTTTGACATCATAAGTATTTGAAATACAAAATACTTCAGTGTTACGTATTTGAAATACATAATACAAAATACATTAGAAAGTGGTATTTCAAATAAAAAAACAAAATAGTTTTATTTAAATTTGTATTTCAAATACGTTTTTCAAATACAAGTATTTGAAGTACTGCCCAACCCTGACTAACTACAAGTTCTTGTTCAACAATGGCATGGCCCATGACTGCATTACATAGGACCATGTTGTTACTAGTCCAGTTCATTTAAAATGGACCATGTCGTCCATACGTCCTAATTGCGTATTTGCAGTCCCTGATTTTTTTATTTTACCGTTACGGCTTAGAGTTCACAAATAATAATAAAATGTGTATGGTTGCCATATATTTTTACATTTGCTTGGCTATTTTATAAACAATCACTAAATTATATGTGTTTGCTAAAACAAAACCAACAACCCGCACGCCAATGAAGAAAAAAACAACAAAAAATACATTTTACAAATAAATTAATAAGATGCCTTGTTTTCTCTTTTTTTCACTGCATAGATATATATATGTATTTGCAAAAGTAATGGAAGTAGTGACCAAAATACGTTATTTTTATCTTAGTTCACCAAACTTTACAGAATAACAGAATTTTTGCATTAAAAACACCATAAAATACTAACCTTGTTGGTCTTGATTTCCCATAAAATCGATGCTCCAACTGAAAACATATAGCACCAAAATGTTCAGCGTAGTGAATCCATGCACCTTCGCGCATCCACTTTTTGGCTGCCTCAGCCTCACCACCGATCATTATGAATACGGGCGCGGTTGTATCATTGCGGTAGAAATCATCATTTACAAAGTAACGTTGCTTCCATGTTGCACTATTCTTATCGGAAAAGTGATCTAAATTCTGTTTAAACCACATATCAACAGGTTCACGCTCACTTTGCAAAGAATATATTTTACTGGGCTCACCCAAAAAACCATTCCAATGGCGTCCCAAATGGTGGATTTTATTCAGAGCAGAAACACTTGTTTTATCAGTTTGTGAAAAAACAAACAGAATTAAAACAGTAAGGTATAGTTTGCCACGAAGAAACCTCGACTTCTGTGGAGCCATAAAAATCATTTTGAGTTTGGGCGAGTTGTGTTCAGGTCGAAATAAAATATTAAATAAGTTGACTGTCTAAATACTTTGTTCCGGTAGAAAGAACTCTAAAATTAAATAAACGGTTAATGAGTAACAGTAATCGTTGTGACAGTGGGCCTAATAGCCGAAATGCTTACATTGTGTTAAGCTCAGCAAGCGTTAGCAATGAAAACATTAGAGACCCTGAATATAATAGAAACTATTTAAGTGCAAAACCGAAAACAAATACAAATAATTTAAGTGCAAGTGTGCCTAATTTGAATAAATGTACTGAACAAGGGACAAATTTAGCCCAATCTCTGTTTAAAAATTATAAAAAAAATACCGAGGTGCCATCTTCATCGCGGTCTTCTTTATCAAGTTCTGGTGTCGTACCAACAGCTGCTAAAGGCGCTACGGGCCCAATTTCTGCGTGTGCTCCTAAGATCCAGGTAGGGATGGACAGGTACGTAACAGTTCTTAAAAGGGGAAGGAGCCCTAAATCGGCAGAAGCATCTCAACCTGCAAAAATTTTAAAAGACGATGAAAGGCCAACCTCATCGCAAAATCGTTTTGCAATTTTGCAAGAGGATAATGAGGCCCATGTTAGTGAAAAAAAGTCCTTTAAGCCACCTCCCATTTATTTGAGGGAAAAAAACTCAAATGATCTCGTCAAGTTTTTAGTCGGTTTGATTGGGGAAAATAACTTTTATGTTTCAAACGTTAAACGCGGTAACATATTTGAGACAAAAATTCAAGTGAACCATGAAAACGCCTACCGCGCCACGGTTTCGGAGCTCGAAAAACTCAGAAAAAACTTCTATACCTACCAACTCAAGACCGCAAAAGGCCTTCAGGTAGTTATTAAAGGCATTGATTCTAACGTTGACCCAGAAGAGATCAAGACCAGTTTGTTAAACAAAGGGTTTATGGTTAGGACGGTATCGAATATGAGAAATAGGGAAAAACACCCCCAACCATTATTCCGAGTGGAGCTTGAGCCTGGTGATATCAAATTGAAAAAAAGTGAAACTCACCCCATCTACGATTTAAAATATATTATGCACCGACGAGTCACTGTGGAAGTGCCACATAAGCGATCTGGGCCCGTACAGTGCTTAAACTGCCAGGAATATGGCCACACTAAAACTTATTGTAAGTTGCCTACTGTTTGTGTTGTGTGTGGGGATCTGCACGATACGACCAAGTGCGACAAGCCAAAAGATGATCCTAGGATAAAGAAATGCAGCAACTGCGGGGGAAACCACACTGCCAACTATAGAGGTTGTCCTGTTTTTAATTTAGTGAAGCGATCAACTAAGCCGAACATAGTTCCTGCCCCTCCCCAGCCTTTAAATATACCAACTACAAATATGCCTCCATTGGCACAACCAGCTACAAATCAAGTTTCTTACGCCGCCGCATTAAAGTCTAACCAGCCTAATTCACGTAAGTCTACCCAGCCTACAACACAACAAGAAGTGCCAACTAGCGAACCAACCGGGCCTAATTTTAGCCGCCTGGAAGCCGTAATTGACAATATGGTCACACAATTTACGCAGATTATGGCGCAAATGGCCAACATGATGCAAGAAATGCAAAAAATGCAGTCTGCTTTTCTGCAGGCTATGCTTAAAAGACCATGAACTGCCTCAGGGTTTGTTTCTGGAACGCAAACGGCATCCGCCAACACAAAAACGAGCTCGAATATTTCTTAATGAACCAAAAAATCGATGTTATGTGTATTTCTGAGACTCATATGACATCTAGAAGCACTTTTAAAATTAGTGGTTTTTCTTTTTACGATTCAAAGGATCCTAGGGATAGAACATGTGGTGGCTCGGCTATTCTAATCAAATCAAGAATTAAACACCAATGGTTGGGTGGCCTCTCGGAAAGTTATATCCAAGCTACGAACGTCTGCATTGATGAATTTTTCCACAACCTTGTTATTTCATCAGTTTACTGTCCACCCAGATTCTCCATAACGAAGGATCAGTACAACAGTTTCTACAAATCATTAGGTCCCCGCTTCATAGCTGCTGGAGACTATAACGCTAAGCACACATACTGGGGCTCCCGCCTAATTAGTCCCAGAGGTCGTGTCTTGTATGACTCAGTGTCGGAAATAGGACTTTTCGTTATTTCAACTGGACAACCAACCTATTGGCCAACGGACAATAATAAAATTCCAGACGTAATAGATTTTGGCGTGGCAAAAGGTATATCACCGGACCTTATTGAGGCTGAAGCCTCCTTCGATTTATCTTCTGACCACTCACCCACAATTATCACTATTTGCAGTCCTCACCAAATAGCAACAAGTGATTTTTTCTTATCAAAAAGAGTAAATTGGTTAAAATATAAAAAATATATCAGCTCTCACTGCTCGGAACACATACCACTAAAAACTCCCCAAGAAATCGATGATTGCCTAAATATCCTAAATGAAAACATTAAAAAAGCCGTTGAACATGCTTCTTCAACATACCGTCAGGTCAAATACAACAAAATTTTTTCTGTCGATGTTGAGGAGCTTTTATCTGAAAAAAGGAGAGCGCGAAGAGAATGGCAACAGCATAGATCGCCCCAACTTAAAACGAAGCTAAAAGAGTGTACAAATCGCTTAAAAAACTTGCTGGAGGTACACAGAATTGCATCAATTAAGAAGTATTTGGAAGGTCTAGACGCAACCCCTCAAACAAATTATTCTCTATGGCGATCAGCCAGTCGTCTCAAAAGACCCGTAATCGCAAGACCACCACTGCGCAATCTAAGAGGATCCTGGGCTAGAAATGATGAAGAAAAATGCGATCTGCTCGCAAGCCATTTAAGAAACGTGTTCACTCCTAATACATGCACTGACGTGAGGGAATTACCGCCTGTTGTTTCTAGACGTCCCATAGAAATACGTTTCCGATATTCAGATGTGGTAGAAGCTATAGCTAACCTTAATGATAAAAAAGCTCCTGGCGTTGATACAATAAGCAACAAAATGCTTATTGAGCTGCCTTTAACAGCAAAAAGAATAATTCTTTTTATTTTTAATGCCATAATACGGCTTGAACATTTTCCACCAATATGGAAAGTTGCCTTAGTTAAGATGATTCCTAAGCCTGGTAAAGATCCTTCTAAGGTGGAGTCTTATAGGCCTATAAGTTTGTTACCAACTTTGTCAAAACTGTTTGAAAAGCTGCTTAAAAACAAGCTTACTCCGATCCTGAATGAAAACAACTGCATTCCAGATCACCAATTTGGCTTTAGAAGTCAACATAGCACAATAGAACAAACTCACAGACTGGTGCAGGTTATAAGAAAAACTTTCGAGGAAAAAAAGTACTGCTCCGCGCTTTTTATAGATGTCTCTCAAGCTTTCGATAAAGTATGGCACGAAGGCCTGTTAAACAAACTAAAGCTAAACCTTCCAGCTAATATTTTCAACCTACTAGAAAAGTACATAACCGGTCGACAGTTTAAAATCAAAGAGGGAAACCAAATAAGTTCTTCTCAAACAATAGGGGCTGGTGTACCTCAAGGGAGTATACTAGGTCCAGTTCTGTACTTGCTTTACACAGCAGATATGCCAACCAATAGTTTTACACACACGTCGACATTTGCTGATGATACTGCTTTTCTTAGTATTCATAAAGACCCTAAAGAGGCTTCAAACCAATTGCAGCAACACGTAACCCAAGTTGAAAAATGGGCAAAGTTATGGGGAATAAAAATAAATGAACAAAAATGTACCCACGTAACTTTTACTTTACGCAAAGAAACGTGCTCTCCAATTCTTATTAACAACCATATGGTGCCTCAACGAACTGAGACAAAATATCTTGGTATTCACCTAGACCGCCGCCTCACATGGAAGCCTCATATAGATGCGAAGTTGACGCAAATGAAACTTAAAGCTACACAAATTCATTGGCTAATCGGCAGAAACTCTGTGCTTCGTCTTGATTGTAAACTTCTACTCTACAAATCGATTTTGAAACCAATTTGGTGCTACGGTATACAATTATGGGGCACTGCTTCCGCATCCAACATAGAAAAAATTCAACGCAGGCAAAACAAAATCCTAAGAATGATAACTGGTGCTCCTTGGTATGTTAAAAACAGTAACATCCACAAGGATCTACTAGTTCCACTAGTTAAATGCGAAATCCTGAACTATGTGGACAAGTATTTAAATAAGCTGGAAGCTCATTCAAATCCGCTCGCCCGAAACATCCTGCAACATAGTGGGCACACCCGCCTGAAAAGGAGGGATACTATTGCGCTTATATGAAGCTTGATAATTAATATGAGAACTTAAATTTTAGTCTGGCACTGGCTAGACTTATATTAACTACCTAGTTTTAAGATTTGAACACTTATTGTTAGTTCGCCACAGGCGAAGATTCAATAATAAATATATGAAACAAAAAAAAAAAATGTATATTTTATTTGTAACTATTCTGTATAAATACAATTTTAATTTGAAACTTCCATATTAAACATACATACATATGCACATACATATGTAGAATGTATGTAAGTACTTACGTACATTTAGGCTTTGTTTACGCTCTTGTTTACATATATAATATGTACAAGTACATAAAAGATGTTTAACCTTAGAATTATATATCTTCAAATTGTTTAGTTTGTATAAATAAGCAATTCGGACACAAGGAACCGTCGAAACACTATGGAAAAGCAACCGTCTACTCAGAACGACGTTTAACGAATAGATTAACGGATTATCTGTCTGCTGTTTTTATTGTTATCAGCGGTATATTAAGGCTTCACTAGAACATCATTATTAATACATACGAATAGACATACATAAGGCTCCTTCACTCAAACAACGTCATAATTCAAAAAAGCCATTTCCAGAAAAACGCGGTTAAAATTTTCCATTCGCTTCCATTATGTCTTCATACGTAAATAGTAGAAAAAATTTAGAGATGAAATTTTTATGCAGTATTAGGCATAGTATGACCAACAATTTTCAATCGTTAACTCCAAAAATGCATTTTTAAAATTATGACGTTGTTTTAGTAAATGAGCGATATGTGTGTACATACATATAAACTTATATACAAGAGATGTGTGCGTGTTATGAGTTGTTCCTTCTCGTGAATGCATGGGTACGGTGTTTGAAGTTAGTTTTCTTTTAATGGAATTCAAATCAAGTGAGACCGCTTTATTTGGCTGTGACGAGTTTTATCTACCCTATCCGTTGGTCCTTTACTATCCCCAGTGAACCGAAAAAAAACTTTCCAAACTTTTATACCCTTCAAATAGTGATAAGGGTATATATCAGTTTGCCATTCCGTTTGTAATTTCTTTATTATCCATTTGTGACCCCATAAAATATATATATTCTGGATCCTTATAGATAGGGAAGTCGATACAATTGTTCAAATATTGGGAGTTTTCTATTTCGAAAACTACGATAGCGATAGCTACATATGCACTTTAAGACCACCACAAAAATTAAAATATTTACGGCTTGGAAACAACTTGCCTAGATCAGATGACTGGGTAAACAAAAACACCAATGTGAAAGGTCTTACTATTTTTAATATACAAAGGAGCACCAGTTATAATTCTTAGGATTTTGTTTTGACGGCGTTGAATTTTTTTTATAATGGATGCGGAAGCAGTGCCCCATAATTGTATACCGTAGCACCAAACTGGTTTCAAAATCGAGATGTAGAGCAAACGCGTATAATCAAGACGAAGCACAGAGTTTTAATCAATTACTCATTGGCTAATTGGGAAGTTTTAAATTTCATTTGTGTCGACTTCGGATCTCTATGTGAGGCGACGATCCAAGTATTTGGTTTCAAATCGTTGAGGCATCATATGGTTGTTAATAAGGATTAGGAAGAACGTGTCTTTGAGTACTGGGAAGAGCGGTGTCATCAGCATATGAAGATGCATGTCTGCTGGGTGAAGCAAGTACAGAATTGGATCTGAAATACTCCCTTGAGGTACGCCAGCCTCAAATGGTTGTGAAAAACTTAGGTGGTTTCCTTCTTTGATCATAAATTATCGAGTCGTTATGCACTATTCTTATAGGTTCAAAATATTAACTGGCGTGTTCAGCTTTGGTTGGTTTAACAGCTGGATCTAGCTGGTTCCTTGCTGCCTTTCGATATTGAGTGGTTAAGTAATTTTTTGCGGTTTCTTGTATTTATTTTACTGCTCCATTTTCTGCCGACATTAGAGGACACCCGTCAGTTCCAATCCCTAAACAATTTTCAAAATCAAGGCCAACGTTTTTCAAAGCTCTTAAAACTACTGATAATAGTGTGTTCGCATTAAATTGTACAAATTTAACAAAAAAAGTTAAAGTAGACGATGTCATTAAGTCCCTTGATATTTGTATGGAGTGGGCAACAGAAAATGGTATTTCTTGTAAAAAATTGATATTTCTTTAAGAAATCAACGAAGCTGCAATTTTCCAAAAGGCTAAAAAGTATTAAACTCAAACGAAAATATCAGCATTCTTTCCCTTAAAGTAAGGGCTTAAACGTATTTTTATATAAGATTTTTAGTGGTCGGTTATCACAACTTTTCAGTAAAAGCAACAACCCTGATTTCCTGTCAGTTTCGCAATTCCAACTCCTAAATATATAATATTAAATAAAATATATATTCTTTAAAGTTAAAAAGTAATAATTGACTCATCTGTATTTCAGGAAACGATATGTATAAAAATTTTCTTCATTGACAAAATTTAAATTTTATCAGAAAAATCAAAACAAATAAAAATGTTTTCAAAACTTTTCGTTTTATCTAAATTGTTTAAGTATCCATACCATAAACAAAATGCATTAAAGCGCATTTTAAAATTTAATTGTAAAAATGTGTGGACGGCACAAAGACTTTTGGCTCAAAATCCTGCAAATGCTTCAATAACTAAATCGCCAAAAAACAATGGACAATTTTATCAAAATTTACGCCGAATAAGTTCCAACAATAAAAATGGAAATGGACCTTTGTCAGAAGGCCCTGACAAAAACAAAAGCTTAAAACAAAAACGCAAGAAAAAACTCCTTCGCAGAAAATTGAAAATAAAAAGCTTAACAGCTTCGCAGACGAAATGTAAACGATGCAAACCGAATGAAGAACAAAATTCGAATACTGAAAGGTCTATAATTGAAACTGAAATTAAACAAAGCGCCGACAAGACTCATAAAAAAGGTTTTTTTAAACTAATTTTTCTCTAATTAAAAAAAATTTTAATTCTAATTGTTTTTAAATAAAGGGAGTAAAAACAACGTTTTAAAAATTAAACTTCCACGTAAGGTTACTCAAGGCATTTCGATGTCTCACTTGCCGCCCAAAAATGGTAAGAATTGTAAAAGTAAAAGTTTACAATAAAATTTGTCCTTTTGATTTGTTTTTCTTTTAATCTTAAATAGGTGGTTCGTTTTAGTGATTTTAATTTTTGCTTTTATTTCCAATTAAATTGTTTATTTTTTACCAGTTCATGTCGAATTCATGGAATCCCAAAACTTAAAAGACTTTAATCTGAAGAAGAGTCCATCGCCACAACCCACTAAGTTGAACTATAATAAAGGGCAGTTAATACATCGTGCAGAAGTTGATCCTAACAGCTTTTTAAATGGTAAGTTAAGGACTTATTTTAACAATTTCATAACTGTATTAAAGAAATTAAAAAAGGCGTAATAAAAAACTTTATTTTAAAAGAAAATTAAATTTGTCTGAAAATAAAGAAAAGCGCCAAAAAAGTGTCACTTTTTTAAAATTAATTAAACTGGGTCCAAAACAAAAAAAATGGTTTAAAAATAAATCTTTATGTCCCATATGTTTTAATAAATTTTATTATTCAATCTTCATTTCTATGAACTTACAACAAGTTTTCAAATCTTAAAACTAAATATGTATTTAATATTAGTTCAGATAGTGCCACACTTAAATTTCAGGGGCCTAAGTTAACTAACTTAAAGCTTTCACATATAATGTTTACGGTTCAAGTGAAAAAAGCCATTTGTTTTATTTTCGATAGGCATTTTCGTATCGAACAATATTTACAAAAATATCGTTCGATTAATTGCTCTTTATTTAATGCTGTTATTCCAAAGCAAACATTTTCGATCTAATAAGCTCGATATCGAAAGCGTTAATTCGACTCCAGTTCTCGAATGAAAGTATACGTCAATTTTAATAAATTCATGTGTTCATAAATTCATTCTGTTTCCCCCATATTGAAAAATGTTTAAAACGAGCGGACAAGTATGTGTTTCCATCTTATTTCAATACTTGTTCACATAGATTAAAGAGTTTGTGCATCATCTTGTTATTAATAATGGATAAAGAGCACAATTCTCTGCGTAGAGTAAAAGTAATGTGAATGCATTTTTGCCTACTTTTCTGCTTAAATTATATGATAATAAAAGCGGTATCATTAGTAAATGTCGACATTTATATTAAACTGTTTCTTAGCATATCTGGTGTGTAAAGCAAGTACAGAATTGATCCTAGAATACTACTTTTAGGTACGCCCTATGGGTTGAGGGAAACTTAAGTTGTTTTTTTTCCTCTTTAATCATAAATTGCCATCCGGCTGTTCTAAAGGAAATAGGGATTCACAAGAAAGTTCAGCTTAAGTTTGGTTAACAAATCCTTATACTCGATAAAAAGCAAAGATTAATTTCTCTTTGCCTCAAAGGATTTTAAATAGCCTTTACCAATATGTGGGTCTGTCCTATTGTATTATGTTGTCATCTAAAACAAAATTGGTAATTTGGAATGCAGAGTATTGTTATTCAAGATCCGAATAAGCTTAATTTTAAACATTTTCTGGAATAACTCCGACACAGAAGGTACCAGACTTATGGGCCTGTAAGACTCCACCTTCTAAAGATCCTTTCCAGGATTAAGAATCACCTTTACTAAGGCAACTTTTCATGTTGGCGAAAAGTATTTATTCCGTAATATGGCATTAAAAACAAAACCTTTGGCTGAACGCCATAAAAAAAATTTGTCTGAGGTGCCGAGTCTTAAAATTCAAAGTGCTTCTTAAGTGGTGCTGTTCTGTTTGCCTCCAGTTTAAAGTTTGGCGGTATCTATGCGTTCAGCATTTCCGGACAAAATCTGTTGCATGCCGGCGCTCTTATTTATTTTAACAAAAAAATTTTTTTAGGTAATAAAAGTATACGTTTCTATGCATTAGTAAATGATACAAACTTGTCTGGCCCAACCAAATACGGGACTTTTAGCTTTTGTACATCTTCGCCGTGTGTTGTAAGTCAAATTTAAAAAGGCATTGCAGACCAGGATTAGTTTAAATAGAAACTTATGTTAAACAGAACCGATATGGGTATATTTTAGAGATTAAGTAGTTTTGAGTCAAGTTTTCTAAGCCTGATCAATTAACAGAGTTGTTAAAATCCCTTTAATTAGAAAGCTTTCTAGACAAAAACTATTTTTGAGCTTTAGAAGAAACCCAAACGAATGGATATATCAGGACGCCAAGTCAAACAAACAAACTGTCTTAATTGCTATAAAGTATAACGTATGCTATTGAATTTTTGATTTTTTGAACCGGAAATGAATTTTTTGTGAAACAAATTTTCATTTTTTAATGTTCGTTTTTTGGGTTTCTTACACTTTTGTCGTTTCTCAGCGATACGCCTTTTTTTAACACTTTTCTTTTTGAAATAGATAAACATCAAGAGTCTACAACAGCCTTGGTTAAAATTCCTGCTAAAATTGAAAGCAACATGTATCAAGAATTAAAACCTAAACGGCAAATTGAATTGAAATCAACTACAAAAGAGTTACCAGTAGTTGGAGAAACAAAGCAGAACGAAATTAAATCAGCCGAGAAGAAAACTTCCCTCCATCATATTAATATTATAGATCCACTACCAGGTAAGATTTAAGGCTCTAGGTTTAGTTAGATAGAACAGACAGCTACAGAAACTAACCCCCTTATTTCCAAAAACGCAACGCCCTAAAACAAAAACAAAATGTATGGAAAAGTTTTTTATATTTTAGGTTTTTTCTATACAATTGTTTTTGTTCATATGCGTTTTACGTAATAAGGCCCTAAGTTTTATAAGGCACAACTCACTTGGGTCTGATATGTCGATCCCTTAATACTTTTGGAAGAGAGAGAAAGAGAGAGAGAGAGATTAGATAGTTAAAAGAAAGATAAATTCTAAGTTATATAGTTAGCAAAAGTCGCCCCGACCTGGTCCTTACGTTAGCCATGCCCGACAATCTTTCCTGCCTGGTTGTTTAAAAATGCAGACAGGATCCAAAAACGTGCGAGATAGTTTTTTGTTTCTATGCATCTTGAAAACTTCTGCCAAGGTAATTGGAAGATGGTTCTACTGCAAATAATTAAATGACCAGTATTTGGGGCAGTATCTTTAAGCCTTTGCCTGTTGCGATGGACAAGACACTTGGACCTTAACCTGCTCAGGCTTATTAGCGATGTTGAAACGTTAAAAATATAAAATAAATTGTAGGGAACATTTGTATATATGCTTCTCCTATGAACGCCATTGTATTCTAACTGCTGGCTTATCAAATGTCTCACAATTCAAAACACAATACAAATTCAAAAGGGCTTATCTTACATTTAAGAAAACTTAGAGCAGGAACTAATAATCTTAAGTAAAGAGCAATTTAATCGCGTTATAATTCGCTCCGAAATCGTCAAAAGAGCAGCGAGAACTCTTAACCACATTTTTTATAATTTTAAAACCTAATAAACACCCTTTTTCAAATCTTTATTGAAGCTTTTTATCTAAACGTTAAATATTTTTTTACTGTAATACATTCCTTTTTGGACTTTAGGTGACGATAAACTTACATATATTTTTAATTATAGTGACCTTTTTTAAATTAAATTGTAAAGTGTTTTTTTATCAAAAATTTAAAGACACAACAACCGCAAATAACGATTTCAAATTGAAAGAGGGTCCAATAGTTTCGAAAACTGCTAACAATATTAAAATGTTATACAAATCGGATTCAGAAAAAGCTAAACCATTTGAAATTATGAAAAACTTTCATCAAGGTAAGTTTTTATAATAAGAAACAAGATAAACCGAACTCTTAATAAACTTATGCTACATATCGCACACTCTTTTATAAACACGCACAATTTAAAATCCATCCATATCATTTCTTTTTTTCAAAACCCAGTTCCCAGATCAAGGATTTATTTAAACGAAAAATTTTGTTTGCGATCAAGTAAGCTTTATTAATGGGTGATTTATTGTTAAACTTAATTTGATTATAAAAATACAACTCTGTTTTAAGAAACAAAGAAAAAATCGCTCATAGAAGTTATTAGTTATATAATTAAGTGTGCGTTATGTACAAATATTAAAAAAATATTTGTTTATTTTTACTCTAAATATTTTATAAATTTTAAAATATTATTTAGGATTTAATCCAAATTTTCTTAGTTTATTAATAGGGTTTGTTGTGGGTTAAGTTTGTCTATATGCATTTCATTGAAGTCTACTGACGATTTGGTGTAAGAACCAATGAAATGCATATATTTATGTAGACAAACTTAGCCCACAAGAAATCCTATTAATATTTTATAAATTTTTAGGAAAAATAGAAACGGAAAATTGGCCTACAACAGGTGGGGGAACTTTATTTCCTACCAAACCAGGCAGTACGTATTTTTTTGTAAACATCTCTTTTTTATATCCTTTATTAACTAAACTGTGTCTTAAAACTTTAGAATTTCTTCATCTTAAAATTAACTCAAATAAATTAGAAATAAGCACGATTAAAACTTTTGATACACTCAATAAGGGGATATTGTATCCAACAAATAACGATGGTAAGTGTTATATTTTTGATTTTTATTTATTTACATTTATTTATGAAATTACATTTTACTTTTCTTTTAGCTTTGAAAGATATTAACAGATTGAAACGAAACCCTGATGTGAAGAATAATAGTTTAATACCTCATAAGAAGGTCGTAAGTAAGTATCTTTCAATTATGTAAATCGCGTCCCGTCTGCAATGGTGACACATTTTTTTAGAGGGTGATCTGTATGTACAAAACTATACTTATTAATAAACTATAATTTACCACGAGTATGAGTATTATTTTATATTTTTTATTATTTTTTATAGAACCTAAACAGCACGTTCCATCAAAGGACAATAAGCCGAAGCCATTATCTAATATTGGTAAAAAACAAAATACCTGCAATGAATATGAATTTGTATTAATAACTTTTGCTTTATTACGTTTTTTTTTAAATATCTTTACAGCGGAAAATACGCCTGTTAATGAAAAAACTAATCTAGAATCTAAAATTTCTAAAGGTAATTAAGTTTAAATACAAAGTTGGGTCTAAGATTATTTCGACGTCGAATTACTCAACTATCATAAGTAGGTGCACATTAATTTTTTTAATTTTAACTGAATTAGACAAATTTTTAAAATATTTCCACAGTCGACCAGAAACCCATACTTTTTTTCTCAACCTATTAGATTGTTAAAACTCATTTCCATTACTAAACTTAAAAATATCACTTTTTCAACGTTCATTTCTATTATAATCGTTATTCTCCTGGCCATTTTGGTTGACAGGGGAATAACGAATACATAAAAGACTCCCTTAAATGAAAATCTTAATTCTTACCTTTAAGAATTTGACATAAATCGAAAGTTGGTATTAAACGTTAACTTAATAATCCAAAACAAAATTTTAATTGAACTTTGTTTTTTATCGTGTATCGTTCATGTCTTTAAGACATGTTCAAAATGGGTTTCGCGTATTCAAGCTTTTTTGGAAAAGTTTTATAAAATTGCGTGTTAAGAGCGAATTAAGTTTTTATTTAAAGGTTTTGAATTAAAATTGTGTTGGACAGTCGGCCTTTGACCCAGCGCAAGGAACTTAAGCTCTGGTAGATAAGAACCATCGGCTTGAAGAGAGGAGTCCCCAAAGGTCAAGGCCATATAGCCAAGCCAGTAATCGGCATGTTATGCACTTCTGTGGACAAATTCCCTTAACACCTCCTGTTGCACTCCTCCTAAGTGAGCCACATTTAGTAAAACATCAGACATACAACATCGGACTCTAGCCCGTGTAAAAACCGAGTAGTGACACAGAAATTCCTGAATTCCTTGCACTCGTTGTATCTCGAAACTCCTACCCGACGGAGGTGTTTTTGTAAGTTTGAGTGACCCGTCCACACAATGATCATCTTGCTCAGTTCCCTTTTCAAGTTTCAAAATTCCCCTTTTCCTGACCTTATTCGAGTCGCCCCAGAAGAGGCCCATGATTCTTCCAACTTTCTCGTTATTCCACAGCACCCCGTAGGCATTGTCTGCCCACTCTTTCTACTCAGCCCTTGTGCTAACAAAGGGCTTCACTCTTTTAACTTTCCGCTGTCATCTAGCCTTAATCGCGAGGTCGTTTGCCCGTTTATTTCCCAGCACCCCCTGATGACCAGGCAACTATATAAAGCCTACCTGGCCAGATCTAGTGTTCCTGAGCATAATTGCTTTTATTGACGTTTGGCTGTCTGTACAGATGTTCACATCCTTTGGATCTACCTGTAGTCTGAGCCAAGAGTGGCATTCCATGATAACCCTGACCTTCGCGAAGTTGTGGTCAAGGAGTAGATTTCAAATTCCAAGTTTTCAACAAAGATGCCCAGTCCCGCTTTTCCCTCCGATCTTTGATAGAGGTACACGATTGGACAACCTGACCGTGCCCGTATAATCCTCAACAATAAATGTGTTGTTGGTTACATTCATAGCCCTCATTAATCTATTTTGTCACAAATGCGCCTCGAACCGTACGCGGCTTTTAATCGACTATATACTTAAAATTGTATCCAGTATCTAGGCAACATATTCCTTGGGTCTTTTGTAGTATCGCAAACAAATAAATAATTACGCTCCTGTGTAGCCAGCGTATCATCTTTGAAACATTGGAGGGCAGGGCGTAGAGACCTAAAACGTCTGTGGATTTTATAAACTAGATTTACTAAAAAAGGAAGTTTTGCCCTTTCCCCTTGCCGAAGACTCAGTTTCTTGTTTGTCAACTATCAAACATACATATGAAAAACCTTTAATATCTTTTATAACCGACCACATGTAAGACAAAAAATTTACTAGGAGCAAGGGGAGCGGCCGCCCACATGAAAATCGAGAAAATGTTTAATACGACATATTTTAAAAACTTGTAAAGTTATCGACTTCAAATCTGCTGTAAAGTTATTCCAGTATAGTTTCTAGGTTTCGAAAAAAATAGTACGCTTTATCTCTAAAACTATCCCATCTCTGTTTTATTTTAGTTAGAGCTTATTAACTAAGAACGAGTAAGAGCGCTATATTCGGCTGTGCCGAATCTTATATACCCTTCACATTGGTCTTTAAATATACCCAGCCGAGTAATTTTGTATTGCAAACAATATAATAAAAAACCTTGTGCGAGTTTTAAAGTTCATAGAAAAAATAACAAAATTTTAACGTTCGTATGAATAATAGAAATAGATGAAGAAGATTTGAGGTCGAAAGTTTTCGACATTATCCATATTTAAAGGTAAATAAAACTTGTTAAATGTTCTAGTCCCCCTGCTCTTCTCCAACTTTTTCTCCAAAATGTATGAATTATTTGATTATTACTTTTTGTAGAATATTCGAAGTCGATAGCTGTAATAGTTTTCCAGAAGTAGCGTATCGAAATTTTTCTTCACCTCCCATCCGAAAATGTTTTTTCTTCAGAGCGTAGCCCTTGATGTCCAATCACTTTTTGTAAAACATTTGATTTCGATATCTGTTATAGTTTCCGAGATATAGCATATCGAAAATTTTATAAAAATTGTTAATTTGTATGGGAGCTACCACCTTTTTTGCCCCCACTCAAAAAATTTTTTCTTTAAAGCGTAGGCATTCTTGTCCAATTACTTTTTGTAGAACATTTCATTTCGATATCTTTTATAGTTTCCGAGATATAGCGTATCGAATATTTTATAATAATTGTCGATTTGTATGGGAGCTACCCCTTTTTTTGCCCCCACTCAAAAAATTTTTTCTTTAAAGTGTAGATCTTTGCGTACAATCACTTTTTGTAGAACATTTTAAGTCGATATCTGTTATAGTTTCCGAGATATAGCGTATCGAATATTTTATAACAATTGTCGATTTGTATGGGAGCTACCCCTTTTTTTGCCCCCACTCAAAAATTATTTTCTTTAAAATGTAGATGTTTGCGTACAATCACTTTTTGTAGAACATTTTAAGTCGATATCTGTTACAGTTTCCGAGATATAGCGTATCGAATATTTTATAACAATTGTCGATTTGTATGGGAGCTACCCCTTTTTTTGCCCCCACTCAAAAATTATTTTCTTTAAAGTGTAGATGTTTGCGTACAATCACTTTTTGTGGAACATTTTAAGTCGATATCTGTTATAGTTTCCGAGATATAGCGTATCGAATATTTTATAACAATTGTCGATTTGTATGGGAGCTATCCCTTTTTTTGCCCCCACTCAAAAGTTATTTTCTTTAAAATGTAGATGTTTGCGTACAATCACTTTTTGTAGAACATTTTAAGTCGATATCTGTTACAGTTTCCGAGATATAGCGTATCGAATATTTTATAACAATTGTCGATTTGTATGGGAGCTACCCCTTTTTTTGCCCCCACTCAAAAATTATTTTCTTTAAAATGTAGATGTTTGCGTACAATCACTTTTTGTAGAACATTTTAAGTCGATATCTGTTACAGTTTCCGAGATATAGCGTATCGAATATTTTATAACAATTGTCGATTTGTATGGGAGCTATCCCTTTTTTTGCCCCCACTCAAAAAATTTTTTCTTTAAAGTGTAGATCTTTGCGTACAATTTTTTTTGTAGAACATTTTAAGTCGATAGCTGTTATAGTTTACGAGATATAGCGCATAAAATATTTTACCACATTTGTGCAATTGTAAGAAAAATACCCCTTCCCCTGGTCCTATCTGAAAAAATTTTTTTCATTATTTAGGTCCCTTCTTTAGGAGTATCCGTGCCAAGTTTTGTGGCAAGAGTGGCTATACTTACTGAGATATATAGGGATATATGCACGGATTTTGTCCTAAAAAAATGGGTTACTCGGGGTTTTCGCTTATATCTCGGTCAATAGTGAACCGATTTTGCTGATTTTAAATAGCGATAGTTAGCGGGATATTTCTGATCGTTTGACACCATTAACTGGTCTGTATCTTTTTATTTGACTCCGGAAACTTGATTTCAACAGACGGACAGACGGACAACGCTAAATCGGCTTCCCTATCTATAAGGATCCAGAAAATATATACTTTATGGGGTCGCAAATGAATAATAAAGAAATTACAAACGGAATGACAAAGTGATATATACCCTATCACTATGTGAAGGATATAAAAAGAAGGGGGACTATATGAGACCTTAACTTTAGGAGAGTATCATTTTGCATTTAGCGGCTAAATTGAAGTCAAAACCATCAACGAAAATAAATTTTTATTTATTTATTTGTTAAGACACAATTTAGAACGGTACTATAAAATAACACCCAAATGCAATAAGTTGTAGGGTACACTTATGCAGGTAGTAACACAACAGGTAGGCTGTATTCCAAAACGCAGTTTGCTTTGCATTACAAATTTTCAACTTCTTCCCTTATACACTCCTTACAATTTTGACGTTTTTTGCTTCCAGGACATTAATATAGCTGTAAACGCTCATTTTAAAGTAGAAGATATTATGAAAATCCTCATCTTTGCTATCAGGAAAAATTTTCTGATGCAAAGCAAACTGCGTCTTGGAACACACCCGTAGTAACACTACCTGTATTAGTGTATCCTGATTAATTCCAACAAAAAAATAAAATAAATTTGAATTTTTTTCTATACAAATTGGGACTTATTTCATTAATAAAACACATCTAATGCATTGGGACTTGTTTCATTATTTATGTTTGGGAGTTATTTCAATACTTATTAACTCCAAACGAAATTTTGTTGGGGGTTATTTCATTTTATATAATTGTAAGTCATTTCATTTAAAATAATTGTGCGTCATTTTATTTTAGCTGGGAGTTATTACATTTCCCTTAAAGAAATGACAAGTGTTGTAGGCCGCCGGTCTTTGGTGACAACTAATTAAAAATTAAGGTGGGGAACAGAATAGTCGCTGTAGCACAACGAAACAAGAAGCGCTGCAAGCTTTCAATGCTGCAGTGGAAGCTAAAACCCATAATTTGAAATCTTGAAATCACAAAAATATAATTTACATTTGCCAGCTGATAAGTGCATATGTTCATATGTATGTTGAGCTTCAATTCTTTGTCCACATTTTTCATTGATACGCTTCTTATTACGTTGTCAGTTTTAGCTACTACATCTTTATTTTTCCAGTCCTAAAGATTTTTTACATAGTCGGTCGTGTGCTTTCTGAACACGATTTTCGCTTAAGTAAGCTGCTTAAATCAACTACAGTTTATATATACTGCGTTCGGCAATTTAGTTTGGGAATAATCTTACGCTAGAGAAATCTTATTTGTGGATACGAAACTTTTCTGCATTTTCGTTTTTTTATTTGGCAGTTATTTTATTTCTGCTAGGAATTATTTCATTATGAGTGTATTGTTTTCAACTTGTTTTAATCATTTGAAATTATTTCACTTGGGAGTTTTTCACTACCCTAATCAACTTCGGATTAGACAAATGACATGTTTTATATTGGGTAAAAAGTGTTAATTACCTCCTAAACCATGTTAAAATAGCTGGTCTTTTTTACTGCCTAATAAGTTTGGTATTTATGGTAGAAGAGGTAAATTTACAATTTTTATTGTTGTTATGGTAAATACTTAACTTACTAGGCACTTTATCACCAATAGTGAATATCGGTAAAGTATTAGAGCTCGAACCAGTTACTATCACTTAAACACTGGTTATGTGAAAGTTTTCATGCCAGTTCTATACAATCTAAGGCATATATGCATGTAAGTTTAAAATTAATGGGTTGTTGTTATATTATCAGGATATCAATATTTGAAATTAATGATCCAACTGTCTTGCACGGTTTTTTATTAAAACAAGTTAACAAAATTTAATCAAAAAATATTTAAAACTAATTTGTTGCTGAAAAATAAATCAACAATTAGCTCGACTATAAATAAAAAAAACATTATCGAAAATATTTAATGTTTTTACTACTTTATGCATTAGGTAAAGCAACTTTAAAAACAAACAACTTAACCAAATTCAAAACCACTTTCAACAGCAATGGTAACCATGGCCAGAGTTGGGTAGATGATGGAGGGAATAAAGCAAAAAATAAATCTTCATCCAAAGGTTTGTAATTTTACTTTTTATTATAGAACTTTAGGAATATACCAACTATGCTATCCACTCGAATAATCGAGAAATTTTTAGTCGGTCTAATCGATCGAATAAAAAAAATTGCAGATTTCGATTAAACAATAACTCAAACAATGTACGTCGATTAATCGACTACTTGAAAAAAAAAATTAATTTTACTGTAAACTCTCATTGTTTTTACTAGTTGTTGCACCTTTAGCTGCCTTCTGTTAAGAATAATAAGAAAAACGACTGTTAGGGATCATAAGTCTGTAATACCCCTGCCGTCAAATGAGTAGCTAACTACAAAAAAAAACTAGCTTTAAGTTAGCTTCTATAGACTAACTTAAAGCCAACTACTACGCAATGCAAAATTTGCATTAACCAAAATGTATACAAACACTGCGCAGTATTTTTTTTAAATAAGATTAGATTGCTTTAACAAATCAAGCAGAAGAAAACTTGTTGTTTTAATATATTATTTTACATTTAAAAACAAAGTGTCTCGGTGGCCTAGAGGTAATGCACTTGTGCTGCAGTGCAGAAATCCCTGGTTCGAATCTCAGCGTCGGTAAATACAAAAAATGAAATTTTTAAATTGTAAATATTAATTATTAATAAAATATAAATAAAATATAAAGTTCTTCTTCTTTAATAAAGCTCCCCTATGTCAAAAAAAAATGACATGTAGTTTTAGAAATAATCCCGTTTACGGCTTAAATCAAGTACGGTTCCGAACTTAATTAAATCAATCCTTTTTTGGCTTAATTGTGGCTAAAAGTAAGAAATTCGTAACTTATAGTTAATTAAAAAAACCAACTTAAAGCTAACTTAAAATAGTAAGTTTATAGCTAGCTACAAAAAGTTAACTTTAAGTTAATTAAAAGTAATGCAGAATCGGACAATTGACTACTTCCTAGAACATCGCAATGTTAAAATAGTTAGTTAATTCCATATAAAAGTAATGCAAGTGTCAACTACCACTACTTGAGAAATAGTTAGCTTCAAGTTAATTTTAAGTTAACTGAATGTCCGACAGGGACACTTGCTTTTGAAAGTATGTGTATGTGATAAAAGTACAAACACATACATATGTATATTAGCCATTAGAGATCTAATATTTGGGATTTGTATTAATAGGGAAGCCGAATCAACTATGTTAGTACGTCAACTTTTTAAAGACCAATAACGTTTTACGGGTCCATTTATAATACAAACATGCCCATCGATCACAAGTATTTTTAAGAAAATGTCTCACACAATAAGAGCTCGCAATAGAAGCTCTCAGGCAACAATTTTAAAACGTTTGCAATAGCAGAATATGTACATCTAAAAGCTAGGAAATTAGATATAATACGCTTGAACTTAATCGTGCTTGCACCGAAACATAACTTGAAATAAAAAAGTATGTAAAGCGCCATTCAGCTGAATCATCACCCATGCTCAATATCCATGATGTTATGAAAATAATCCCTATTTGGTGGGACTAAAACGCTCCAGTTTTAATATGAGCCACTGATATCTGGCCAGAACATAAAAGAGAACTTGTACTTAATGCAGCTTATATATTTGATTAAATGGATACTCTTGTATCAACGTAAATAACCATTAATACTTTTGATACAAAAATATATACATACATATTAGAGGTCTGCTTGACTACACCCAAATGCCGTTTAAATACATTCGTTTGTTTTTCAACCACATAGTGTTTTTCATTCAATGTTAAACAAACTAAATGAATGAACCCACAAGCGAAAGCAAATAAAAAAAAACTTCAACCGAAAACAAAATATTACCCATACATTCATATAAATAAATACTGAATAGAATGTGTGAATATTGCTGTATGATTGGTGTAAAAAATTATTATTCATTTGTGTTTGCAAATTTGTCGTTATTGTTGTTGTTAAACATTCATTAACTCGAAAAAACACCTGAATGTTTTTATAAAAACTCTAACTGTAATGAGACTTTGCTATGTTTTTGTATTTTCAAGTATGTTTTATACACATTCAAAACGAAAACTGTAAAATGAATGTGTTCTTCTTGTATCATTGAGTGTAACACACAATACATTCTTTCTTGTGTTGTTACTGGCTTAACTTTATTTATCTCCCATAGAATGAAAAATGTTTGAATGAATATTGTTTTTGTTGTGTATAGGCAATTAAATGAATATAGTCATGCAGATGACTAATACATATACAGTCGAATTTTAAAAATTTTAAATTCAAGGGATCACAGAAAAAGCTCAAATAGTCGAGATATAATATTAATGAGAGTTCACGTTTTTAAGAGGGAAATAAAAAACCTTTAAATTAACAAAAAAAAAAAAAACATTTTTATCATTGTAACACTCGTAAAAATACAAATATTACCAGGTGAATTTCGTTCAAAAGCTGGAATATTCAGCATTTCGTATCTTAAATATAGAAAAGCCCTAACTCGCATTTTTTAGGTCGAGATTTTTTAACTAATTGTAATGTATGAGCAGACAATTTATGGAAATAAATGAAAATCTTGACTTAGAAAAAATACGTGTTAAGGACTTCTATATTAGGGTAACGATTTGAACTTTCGCAAAATAATTTTCAAAAAGCATAAATTCCGCAAATGAGCAAAAGCAAAGAAATTTTATTTTATCAGTTGTCGATGTTGCAGAGCATGCTAAAGCTATATTTACACTACCTAAGTTCTCATCTGAGTTGACTGTCTAAAAACAATTTGAAATTTTAATTTTTAGTATTACATTACATCTGAGAAATTATAATAAGTCTGCTAATTCTAAAAGTTGTTAAAATCGCACAAAGTGTATGGCAATACAAAAACAAGCATTTAACCCGGTAACTTTTAAAAACTTAAATTTAAAACTCAGACGTTAAATAATTTTAAAATAGAAAACGTTCTATTTTCAACTGAGCATGGTACAATTACCTTACAAGGTAGTATCGATTCAACAGCTGACTATTTTTTGCTCGAGTTTTTTTTTACTCTTTAAATCTTTTAAACAGTACGTTTTTTGACATAAACGGGGATGCTTTTACAACAACTTCATAAATTTGATATCGAGTTTTTTGTAGTTGTTGCCGTAGCGATAGACCTATGCAACTGAGGTTAGACAAAAATATTAACAAATGAAAATGGACATTTTATTACACTATAAAAATAAGTCTCAGTTGTGAAACTCAAATGACAACTCAGGTAGTGTAAATATAGCTTAAAAGCGGGGTATAAAAAATTAATAAATCTATTTGTACAGAGTTAAAAAAAAAATCAAACTTATATAGTGCATCGTATATAAAAATATACAGTTTTATTTATTTAGTTTTTTTTTTTTGCAAAAACACAGCAACTAAAAATTATTTAAACTATAGAGCGTAGAGCAAAAAGTTCATATATAGCGCTTTGGCGATTAATATGCCATTCAAATAATTTCAAATTAACGGTTCCCTCATACATGTATTACATAGTTTTTTTTAAACTTATTGAATGTTTTTTAAGTGACCTGGAAATTGAAATTACCGCGAGATTCAAATTATCATGAGTCCTATTGTATAGTTTATTACTGAAAATTCTTTATTAATAAAACTTATTACTGAAGAACTTATTTAATTATTTTATTTTATTTTTACGTCTTTAAGCTCGCCCTTCAAAGTTTTGGCGCACTTTATCGTTAACTATAATGCCATTAATATTGTCATTTACCGTTTACGCAGCGTGCAATATGGGTGGCATAGAAGTGTTTAAACGTTTGCATAACGCAAGATCTAACGAAGATCCGTTTCCAACGGAAACATTATCTGCTTTTTTTGAAAAACGATCACATTCTCCAAAATCTGATTTAAATAAAATTGCAAAGGAAGATGATGAAAAAATTAAACATCTAAAGGACAACAAATATGAAAGTGGAAAAAGAGATTCACCCGTTACGGATTAGATGAAACGTCAAGCAATGTATTTTAATCACAATTAAAAGGAAAAAAAACATACTTTTGTCATTTCGAATTTCTTGTCAACTTACAAAAACTAATAATTTTTTTATTATTATTTTATTTTATAATAAAAATAACACATATTTTATATGTATTTTTTGTTACGCTTTTACAGCTAAATTTTAAAATTAATGTTGAGATTAAGAATAAAATCTTTGAGTCCTTTTTTCCCCAAAATACAAAATGTATTCAAGTCATACTCCAAAGCTGTAGAACAGCCGGAACCAGCTCTAAATTTAACTAATGGACATGAAAAAGTAGATTCCAGTACTTCAAAAGCTCTGATAACAAATAATGGGGTCGAAGAATTCCCGTGTGTAAAAACGGACGCAATTTTAAACCAAATAATATCTCCGGCAGCAGATACCTTAAAGGGGGCTGATAATTTTTTCGGAAGTATTCAAGGCGCGGATAAGAAAGCTACTGAAAGTATTTACAGTAAAACAGCTGCAACAAAGAGTAGAAAAGGTAAAAAATGTGGTCAACCAAAACCAGCAGGACCGCAAGACCCTGGTCCACCCGGAGGATATTTTATTCAAGATAAATGTGATATTTACGATATACCTAAGACAAATGACAAAAAATGGAAAATGATTTCTTATGCTCTGATTTCATTTGTAATTGGATTTTCAGCCTATGTTTTTGCAACTAAAGAGGAAGGCACAAAACCGGAATATATACCCTATGAATATATGTACATGCGCACAAAGCGTTTTCCCTGGCGTGATGGAAAGACCTCATTATTTCATGGACCCAACAATTTGATACCCGAAGAAGAAGAGAAACGTTTAGACCAAAAAACAGAGCAACAACAAGCTGAATCCCCAGAAGTGCGATACAAAAAACATGTCAGTGAAGAGGAGGAGAAAATTAAAAAACGTAAACAACATGCCCAAGAAGAATTAGAAAGGCGTAAAAAACGTCATGAGGAGGAACGTGTAAAAGGAAAAATTTAAATATAAAAATACTTTGTATAAAATCATAAAAAAAAATTTATTATAAAATACATATTTCGACCAGGATTTCGTTAATGACTTTGTTTTTAACATTTTCTAACATCTGTGACAATTTTGCAATTTTCTTCGGGCTTCTTTTTGACATTTATGGATGGGCATTCAATGCAGCAGACATTATTTTTGGGTGTATTGGCCACAAGACTATCTATGTTTTCTTTTTGTTGACTATGATGACTACGAGCACTGTTTGGTTTTCTTGGTTCCAAAATAATAGAATCGGTTTCAGCGCTGTTCTTAGAATTTGATGGTGGGTTTGCTTTACCCCAATGATCCTAGAGAGAGTTTAAAAATGGAAAAGTTTACATGTAAGCATTTACTCTGCAATTTTTTCATTGTACCTGTGGAACATCCCATATTATTATTGCACCATCAGTACATCCAGTTACAAAAAATTTTCCACATGGACTATACGCTGCACTCTTTACAGCCGAAGCATGTTCAGAACCTTGAGCCACAACAATGCCTTTATTATAGTCCCACAGCTGAAATAGATTGAAACACAATTTTTTTAATAAATATACAAAATATTTATGTTCACATCATTTAGGTACGTTTGTATTAATGTTTGAAATGTCTTTCAAGCTAACCTATTGACTTATAGCCTGTTTACCGATGTCGAACGAATACTTTCGTTCGCATGCTTAGCGAAAGAAAACTGTTTTCGGTTTACCTAACTATACTTTAAGCGAACGTTCACTCGAAAGACAAGTCGAACGAAAACAAAAGCATTTTCATACAAAATTGGGTTTACCTAAGTCGAACGCAAGCTAAATATGCGAACGTAAATGTCAAAATCAGTCACATGTTATTTTGCTTTCGAGTGCCATAAAAGTATGTAGTTTTTGATGTAAATTAAAGACCACTGTGTATTAAAATGCTAAAAACTATAAGTTAAATATGTTCTCAAGGGTTATTGGTTAAAACATCATATTGTTTAAAGCAAAAATTAAATGAAATTTGATTTAAAAAAATATCTACAAAAATTTTGTATGTTTTAATTATGAAATGTTTTCAGTGATGTCAATTATGCCGAATTTTTATCTTATTTAAGGCCACTTGTAGGAGTTTGTAAGCAAATACAACAAATTACCATCAAATATAACAAAAAAAAATAACTGAAATCCATGAAAGCCATGGTTTAAATATCCCAAGAACCTAGGACTTGTTAATATTATGCTATGTAATTTTAAGATGAAAAAAGATACACATTATTGAAAAAGACATTTTCTTTGTCTGTTAGTGCTTTATAATTTAAGAAAGTTAGCATCACGGCTATATGTATAAAAAATGTTCTTATTGTGAAAGTGAGTGCATACTGTTGGGAGGCAAAAAAGTTGGCAACGTAAACAGACATTATTACAAAACTTATAGCAAAATAAAATATATATATATTTTGATCCACACTTTAAAGGGAAAAAACAAATTTTTAAATTTAAAATGGATTTGAAGTATTGATTTTAATGAAAATTTCGCTTAACAAATCTATTGCAAATTTAAAAATTGTTTTATGCAAATGCCCCAAAGTATGTAAGCATTTTACTATTTATATTTTTCTCTGTTGAAAACGAACCTGTCAGTAAAGGCGAACGATAGCTGTCGAAATACGTAAACCCAAATTTATTCGAAAGCGAGTGACTAGCTTTCATTCGTATAGGTTTTCGTTCGACATCGTTAAACAGGCTATTAGATTTACATTCTTAGTCTGTCTGTCAGGGTATCCGACAGTTTGACAACATTTGCACAGATAAGTTTTATCGAATACAAGCGAATCCTTAAAAACTTTAGGAGAGTATCATTTTGCATTTAGCGGCTAAATTGAAGTCAAAACCATCAACGAAAATAAATTTTTATTTATTTATTTGTTAAGACACAATTTAGAACGGTACTATAAAATAACACCCAAATGCAATAAGTTGTAGGGTACACTTATGCAGGTAGTAACACAACAGGTAGGCTGTATTCCAAAACGCAGTTTGCTTTGCATTACAAATTTTCAACTTCTTCCCTTATACACTCCTTACAATTTTGACGTTTTTTGCTTCCAGGACATTAATATAGCTGTAAACGCTCATTTTAAAGTAGAAGATATTATGAAAATCCTCATCTTTGCTATCAGGAAAAATTTTCTGATGCAAAGCAAACTGCGTCTTGGAACACACCCGTAGTAACACTACCTGTATTAGTGTATCCTGATTAATTCCAACAAAAAAATAAAATAAATTTGAATTTTTTTCTATACAAATTGGGACTTATTTCATTAATAAAACACATCTAATGCATTGGGACTTGTTTCATTATTTATGTTTGGGAGTTATTTCAATACTTATTAACTCCAAACGAAATTTTGTTGGGGGTTATTTCATTTTATATAATTGTAAGTCATTTCATTTAAAATAATTGTGCGTCATTTTATTTTAGCTGGGAGTTATTACATTTCCCTTAAAGAAATGACAAGTGTTGTAGGCCGCCGGTCTTTGGTGACAACTAATTAAAAATTAAGGTGGGGAACAGAATAGTCGCTGTAGCACAACGAAACAAGAAGCGCTGCAAGCTTTCAATGCTGCAGTGGAAGCTAAAACCCATAATTTGAAATCTTGAAATCACAAAAATATAATTTACATTTGCCAGCTGATAAGTGCATATGTTCATATGTATGTTGAGCTTCAATTCTTTGTCCACATTTTTCATTGATACGCTTCTTATTACGTTGTCAGTTTTAGCTACTACATCTTTATTTTTCCAGTCCTAAAGATTTTTTACATAGTCGGTCGTGTGCTTTCTGAACACGATTTTCGCTTAAGTAAGCTGCTTAAATCAACTACAGTTTATATATACTGCGTTCGGCAATTTAGTTTGGGAATAATCTTACGCTAGAGAAATCTTATTTGTGGATACGAAACTTTTCTGCATTTTCGTTTTTTTATTTGGCAGTTATTTTATTTCTGCTAGGAATTATTTCATTATGAGTGTATTGTTTTCAACTTGTTTTAATCATTTGAAATTATTTCACTTGGGAGTTTTTCACAACCCTAATCAACTTCGGATTAGACAAATGACATGTTTTATATTGGGTAAAAAGTGTTAATTACCTCCTAAACCATGTTAAAATAGCTGGTCTCTTTTACTGCCTAATAAGTTTGGTATTTATGGTAGAAGAGGTAAATTTACAATTTTTATTGTTGTTATGGTAAATACTTAACTTACTAGGCACTTTATCACCAATAGTGAATATCGGTAAAGTATTAGAGCTCGAACCAGTTACTATCACTTAAACACTGGTTATGTGAAAGTTTTCATGCCAGTTCTATACAATCTAAGGCATATATGCATGTAAGTTTAAAATTAATGGGTTGTTGTTATATTATCAGGATATCAATATTTGAAATTAATGATCCAACTGTCTTGCACGGTTTTTTATTAAAAAAAGTTAACAAAATTTAATCAAAAAATATTTAAAACTAATTTGTTGCTGAAAAATAAATCAACAATTAGCTCGACTATAAATAAAAAAAACATTATCGAAAATATTTAATGTTTTTACTACTTTATGCATTAGGTAAAGCAACTTTAAAAACAAACAACTTAACCAAATTCAAAACCACTTTCAACAGCAATGGTAACCATGGCCAGAGTTGGGTAGATGATGGAGGGAATAAAGCAAAAAATAAATCTTCATCCAAAGGTTTGTAATTTTACTTTTTATTATAGAACTTTAGGAATATACCAACTATGCTATCCACTCGAATAATCGAGAAATTTTTAGTCGGTCTAATCGATCGAATAAAAAAAATTGCAGATTTCGATTAAACAATAACTCAAACAATGTACGTCGATTAATCGACTACTTGAAAAAAAAAATTAATTTTACTGTAAACTCTCATTGTTTTTACTAGTTGTTGCACCTTTAGCTGCCTTCTGTTAAGAATAATAAGAAAAACGACTGTTAGGGATCATAAGTCTGTAATACCCCTGCCGTCAAATGAGTAGCTAACTACAAAAAAAAACTAGCTTTAAGTTAGCTTCTATAGACTAACTTAAAGCCAACTACTACGCAATGCAAAATTTGCATTAACCAAAATGTATACAAACACTGCGCAGTATTTTTTTTAAATAAGATTAGATTGCTTTAACAAATCAAGCAGAAGAAAACTTGTTGTTTTAATATATTATTTTACATTTAAAAACAAAGTGTCTCGGTGGCCTAGAGGTAATGCACTTGTGCTGCAGTGCAGAAATCCCTGGTTCGAATCTCAGCGTCGGTAAATACAAAAAATGAAATTTTTAAATTGTAAATATTAATTATTAATAAAATATAAATAAAATATAAAGTTCTTCTTCTTTAATAAAGCTCCCCTATGTCAAAAAAAAATGACATGTAGTTTTAGAAATAATCCCGTTTACGGCTTAAATCAAGTACGGTTCCGAACTTAATTAAATCAATCCTTTTTTGGCTTAATTGTGGCTAAAAGTAAGAAATTCGTAACTTATAGTTAATTAAAAAAACCAACTTAAAGCTAACTTAAAATAGTAAGTTTATAGCTAGCTACAAAAAGTTAACTTTAAGTTAATTAAAAGTAATGCAGAATCGGACAATTGACTACTTCCTAGAACATCGCAATGTTAAAATAGTTAGTTAATTCCATATAAAAGTAATGCAAGTGTCAACTACCACTACTTGAGAAATAGTTAGCTTCAAGTTAATTTTAAGTTAACTGAATGTCCGACAGGGACACTTGCTTTTGAAAGTATGTGTATGTGATAAAAGTACAAACACATACATATGTATATTAGCCATTAGAGATCTAATATTCGGGATTTGTATTAATAGGGAAGCCGAATCAACTATGTTAGTACGTCAACTTTTTAAAGACCAATAACGTTTTACGGGTCCATTTATAATACAAACATGCCCATCGATCACAAGTATTTTTAAGAAAATGTCTCACACAATAAGAGCTCGCAATAGAAGCTCTCAGGCAACAATTTTAAAACGTTTGCAATAGCAGAATATGTACATCTAAAAGCTAGGAAATTAGATATAATACGCTTGAACTTAATCGTGCTTGCACCGAAACATAACTTGAAATAAAAAAGTATGTAAAGCGCCATTCAGCTGAATCATCACCCATGCTCAATATCCATGATGTTATGAAAATAATCCCTATTTGGTGGGACTAAAACGCTCCAGTTTTAATATGAGCCACTGATATCTGGCCAGAACATAAAAGAGAACTTGTACTTAATGCAGCTTATATATTTGATTAAATGGATACTCTTGTATCAACGTAAATAACCATTAATACTTTTGATACAAAAATATATACATACATATTAGAGGTCTGCTTGACTACACCCAAATGCCGTTTAAATACATTCGTTTGTTTTTCAACCACATAGTGTTTTTCATTCAATGTTAAACAAACTAAATGAATGAACCCACAAGCGAAAGCAAATAAAAAAAAACTTCAACCGAAAACAAAATATTACCCATACATTCATATAAATAAATACTGAATAGAATGTGTGAATATTGCTGTATGATTGGTGTAAAAAATTATTATTCATTTGTGTTTGCAAATTTGTCGTTATTGTTGTTGTTAAACATTCATTAACTCGAAAAAACACCTGAATGTTTTTATAAAAACTCTAACTGTAATGAGACTTTGCTATGTTTTTGTATTTTCAAGTATGTTTTATACACATTCAAAACGAAAACTGTAAAATGAATGTGTTCTTCTTGTATCATTGAGTGTAACACACAATACATTCTTTCTTGTGTTGTTACTGGCTTAACTTTATTTATCTCCCATAGAATGAAAAATGTTTGAATGAATATTGTTTTTGTTGTGTATAGGCAATTAAATGAATATAGTCATGCAGATGACTAATACATATACAGTCGAATTTTAAAAATTTTAAATTCAAGGGATCACAGAAAAAGCTCAAATAGTCGAGATATAATATTAATGAGAGTTCACGTTTTTAAGAGGGAAATAAAAAACCTTTAAATTAACAAAAAAAAAAAAAAACATTTTTATCATTGTAACACTCGTAAAAATACAAATATTACCAGGTGAATTTCGTTCAAAAGCTGGAATATTCAGCATTTCGTATCTTAAATATAGAAAAGCCCTAACTCGCATTTTTTAGGTCGAGATTTTTTAACTAATTGTAATGTATGAGCAGACAATTTATGGAAATAAATGAAAATCTTGACTTAGAAAAAATACGTGTTAAGGACTTCTATATTAGGGTAACGATTTGAACTTTCGCAAAATAATTTTCAAAAAGCATAAATTCCGCAAATGAGCAAAAGCAAAGAAATTTTATTTTATCAGTTGTCGATGTTGCAGAGCATGCTAAAGCTATATTTACACTACCTAAGTTCTCATCTGAGTTGACTGTCTAAAAACAATTTGAAATTTTAATTTTTAGTATTACATTACATCTGAGAAATTATAATAAGTCTGCTAATTCTAAAAGTTGTTAAAATCGCACAAAGTGTATGGCAATACAAAAACAAGCATTTAACCCGGTAACTTTTAAAAACTTAAATTTAAAACTCAGACGTTAAATAATTTTAAAATAGAAAACGTTCTATTTTCAACTGAGCATGGTACAATTACCTTACAAGGTAGTATCGATTCAACAGCTGACTATTTTTTGCTCGAGTTTTTTTTTACTCTTTAAATCTTTTAAACAGTACGTTTTTTGACATAAACGGGGATGCTTTTACAACAACTTCATAAATTTGATATCGAGTTTTTTGTAGTTGTTGCCGTAGCGATAGACCTATGCAACTGAGGTTAGACAAAAATATTAACAAATGAAAATGGACATTTTATTACACTATAAAAATAAGTCTCAGTTGTGAAACTCAAATGACAACTCAGGTAGTGTAAATATAGCTTAAAAGCGGGGTATAAAAAATTAATAAATCTATTTGTACAGAGTTAAAAAAAAAATCAAACTTATATAGTGCATCGTATATAAAAATATACAGTTTTATTTATTTAGTTTTTTTTTTTTGCAAAAACACAGCAACTAAAAATTATTTAAACTATAGAGCGTAGAGCAAAAAGTTCATATATAGCGCTTTGGCGATTAATATGCCATTCAAATAATTTCAAATTAACGGTTCCCTCATACATGTATTACATAGTTTTTTTTAAACTTATTGAATGTTTTTTAAGTGACCTGGAAATTGAAATTACCGCGAGATTCAAATTATCATGAGTCCTATTGTATAGTTTATTACTGAAAATTCTTTATTAATAAAACTTATTACTGAAGAACTTATTTAATTATTTTATTTTATTTTTACGTCTTTAAGCTCGCCCTTCAAAGTTTTGGCGCACTTTATCGTTAACTATAATGCCATTAATATTGTCATTTACCGTTTACGCAGCGTGCAATATGGGTGGCATAGAAGTGTTTAAACGTTTGCATAACGCAAGATCTAACGAAGATCCGTTTCCAACGGAAACATTATCTGCTTTTTTTGAAAAACGATCACATTCTCCAAAATCTGATTTAAATAAAATTGCAAAGGAAGATGATGAAAAAATTAAACATCTAAAGGACAACAAATATGAAAGTGGAAAAAGAGATTCACCCGTTACGGATTAGATGAAACGTCAAGCAATGTATTTTAATCACAATTAAAAGGAAAAAAAACATACTTTTGTCATTTCGAATTTCTTGTCAACTTACAAAAACTAATAATTTTTTTATTATTATTTTATTTTATAATAAAAATAACACATATTTTATATGTATTTTTTGTTACGCTTTTACAGCTAAATTTTAAAATTAATGTTGAGATTAAGAATAAAATCTTTGAGTCCTTTTTTCCCCAAAATACAAAATGTATTCAAGTCATACTCCAAAGCTGTAGAACAGCCGGAACCAGCTCTAAATTTAACTAATGGACATGAAAAAGTAGATTCCAGTACTTCAAAAGCTCTGATAACAAATAATGGGGTCGAAGAATTCCCGTGTGTAAAAACGGAAGCAATTTTAAACCAAATAATATCTCCGGCAGCAGATACCTTAAAGGGGGCTGATAATTTTTTCGGAAGTATTCAAGGCGCGGATAAGAAAGCTACTGAAAGTATTTACAGTAAAACAGCTGCAACAAAGAGTAGAAAAGGTAAAAAATGTGGTCAACCAAAACCAGCAGGACCGCAAGACCCTGGTCCACCCGGAGGATATTTTATTCAAGATAAATGTGATATTTACGATATACCTAAGACAAATGACAAAAAATGGAAAATGATTTCTTATGCTCTGATTTCATTTGTAATTGGATTTTCAGCCTATGTTTTTGCAACTAAAGAGGAAGGCACAAAACCGGAATATATACCCTATGAATATATGTACATGCGCACAAAGCGTTTTCCCTGGCGTGATGGAAAGACCTCATTATTTCATGGACCCAACAATTTGATACCCGAAGAAGAAGAGAAACGTTTAGACCAAAAAACAGAGCAACAACAAGCTGAATCCCCAGAAGTGCGATACAAAAAACATGTCAGTGAAGAGGAGGAGAAAATTAAAAAACGTAAACAACATGCCCAAGAAGAATTAGAAAGGCGTAAAAAACGTCATGAGGAGGAACGTGTAAAAGGAAAAATTTAAATATAAAAATACTTTGTATAAAATCATAAAAAAAAATTTATTATAAAATACATATTTCGACCAGGATTTCGTTAATGACTTTGTTTTTAACATTTTCTAACATCTGTGACAATTTTGCAATTTTCTTCGGGCTTCTTTTTGACATTTATGGATGGGCATTCAATGCAGCAGACATTATTTTTGGGTGTATTGGCCACAAGACTATCTATGTTTTCTTTTTGTTGACTATGATGACTACGAGCACTGTTTGGTTTTCTTGGTTCCAAAATAATAGAATCGGTTTCAGCGCTGTTCTTAGAATTTGATGGTGGGTTTGCTTTACCCCAATGATCCTAGAGAGAGTTTAAAAATGGAAAAGTTTACATGTAAGCATTTACTCTGCAATTTTTTCATTGTACCTGTGGAACATCCCATATTATTATTGCACCATCAGTACATCCAGTTACAAAAAATTTTCCACATGGACTATACGCTGCACTCTTTACAGCCGAAGCATGTTCAGAACCTTGAGCCACAACAATGCCTTTATTATAGTCCCACAGCTGAAATAGATTGAAACACAATTTTTTTAATAAATATACAAAATATTTATGTTCACATCATTTAGGTACGTTTGTATTAATGTTTGAAATGTCTTTCAAGCTAACCTATTGACTTAGATTTACATTCTTAGTCTGTCTGTCAGGGTATCCGACAGTTTGACAACATTTGCACAGATAAGTTTTATCGAATACAAGCGAATCCTTAAAAATTGTGATGATCTGCCCAATATTTTACCCTACCTCTAATCCATTGTTCTACCGGAACATTTTTATCGGCGATTGATGCCTTAAACATAACTCTATACCAATAAAATTTACCGTGTACCACAAAATGTTGTATAGGTGGGTTTTAAGCTGCATAACAATTTAGAATGATAATTTTAAAAAGGAGTTTTTTTTAACACAATTTTTAAATTATTTAGGATTTAATCCCAATTTTCTTGTTAATTTATAGGGTTTGTTGTTGGTTAAGTTTGTCTATATGCATTTCATTGGTTCTTACACCAAATCATCAGTAGACTTCAACCACCCAAATTCTTAAAAAACTCATGAATATTTTCTGTCTTTATATAATAATCTCATCAAACAAAATGAGAATTACTATAAAAAACCAAAACGTTCAAGTTTTTTTAAGAATCCAACAAACCATTATTCGCTATTCGCTTGTTTTGATTTTCTTTTTCCCCTTACATTTGAATAACCATTGGTTATTACTAAATGTATTGAGGGGCAACCAAAAACAAAACCTTGTTGTTAAACAACACAACACAACAACACAAGAAAATCAAAACAAGCGAATAGCGAATAATGGTTTGTTGGATTCTTAAAAAAACTTGAACGTTTTGGTTTTTTATAGTAATTCTCATTTTGTTTGATGAGATTATTATATAAAGACAGAAAATATTCATGAGTTTTTTAAGAATTTGGGTGGTTGAAGTCTACTGATGATTTGGTGTAAGAACCAATGAAATGCATATAGACAAACTTAACCAACAACAAACCCTATAAATTAACAAGAAAATTGGGATTAAATCCTAAATAATTTAAAAATTGTGTTGTTTAACAACAAGGTTTTGTTTTCGGTTGCCCCTCAATACATTTAGTAATAACCAATGGTTATTCAAATGTAAGGGGAAAAAGAAAATCAAAACAAGCGAATAGCGAATAATGGTTTGTTGGATTCTTAAAGAAACTTGGACGTTTTGGTTTTTTTATAGTAATTCTCATTTTGTTTGATGAGATTATTGTATAAAGACAGAAGATATTCATGAGTTTTTTAAGAATTTGGGTGGTTGAAGTCTACTGATGATTTGGTGTAAGAACCAATGAAATGCATATAGACAAACTTAACCAACAACAAACCCTATAAATTAACAAGAAAATTGGGATTAAATCCTAAATAATTTAAAAATTGTGTTGTTTAACAACAAGGTGTTGTTTCCGGTTGCCCCTCAATACATTTAGTAATAACCAATGGTTATTCAAATGTAAGGGGAAAAAGAAAATCAAAACAAGCGAATAGCGAATAATGGTTTGTTGGATTCTTAAAGAAACTTGAACGTTTTGGTTTTTTTATAGTAATTCTCATTTTGTTTGATGAGATTATTGTATAAAGACAGAAGATATTCATGAGTTTTTTAAGAATTTGGGTGGTTGAAGTCTACTGATGATTTGGTGTAAGAACCAATGAAATGCATATAGACAAACTTAACCAACAACAAACCCTATAAATTAAGGAGTTTTTTTTTATACAATCTGCTAACAACTTGATGGTATTTTTTTTGTAAATACGAGCGGCTTTTAGTTTTATGGTCTACTCGATCAGTCCATTTTTTGACTGCATTTTATAATAATGCTAGAAAAACAACTGCAACAAACGGCGAATTTTTCAAAACGAACATTTGTCATACAAAATAAAACACATTTGTTTGTATTAAAACAAACACAATAAGTTATAATTTCGAAATTATTCTTTTAGGGGTTTTTAATGTTTTAAAATTTTTTTTTTTTTCATATTTTTTTATTCAATCTTCGCTAATGCGAACTAACAATAAATATGTTTTGTTTTTAATGACAAATATTTCTTTCGAAAGATTCGTCGTTCGTTTTAATTGTGTATAAATCTGGCCGTAACCGCCAATTGTAACTTGAATATTCCACTCCCTCAATAGACTTAACATATCCGAATACAAAATAAACCAAAATGGAAAAAGCTTTAGTTTGATTAGTTTAAAATGGAATTAACTTCGTGCTGACTCACCATAGGCCAGCGGGTTCAATATGTAGCTGATGTTTACAATCAAATAACTAAAAACCTATCAATTACTGGACTTACACAATGAAACTTTTCATGAAATTACTTCCATGAAATTTTTGTTTGCTGTTAAAAAGGGTGAAGAAGAGCCTACTTTTCTATAACCCTTGTTTAGAAACATTAAAAACTTCATCGTGTGTATCTGGTAAACGAGTACTGATGATGAAAATCGTAGCTGTTTTTAAAAATGCATTCTACTCTGCTGGTATCGGTAAAAACTTTAAACTAATAAAGTGAAAAATAAAAAAAATTGATTTCTTCATTTGCAAAAAGCCTAATGTAATAATAACAAAATTGTCTTAAAACAAATAGTTCAACTATTAATAAAAAACGTATATTTTGAAAACTATTACAGATATCGACTTCAAACCTGCTACAAAGTAATTTTAGAATGATTTCTACATTTAAGAAAAGAAAATAAGTTGAGTAGGATATAGTATCTTCCCTCCAAGCGGGCCGGTTATTGAAATTTTAAATGCGCTACATCTTGGAAACTTACAGAATTTTTATTTCGAAATATCATAAAAACTATTAAATACCGATATAAGCTTCAAACCTAAAACAAATCAGTTTTAGTATGATTTCTACATCATCGAAAAAAATAGTTGGGTAGGAGCAAGAGGAATGGTAGCCCCCATATAAACGGACAGTTTTTTTGGAACTTTTAATGCTAAAAACCTGCTACAAACAAATTTAAGTGCGATGTATAAATTAGAAAAGAAATTTGGATAGAAGCAAGGGGTATTGAGGTTTCCCTAATACAAAAAACCCAAATTAATGAAATTGTTGATTTGCAAGGAGAATAGCCCCATGCAAACGGACAATTTTATGAAATTTTCAATACGCTATACATATTTCGAAAACAATTATATATAATTTTTTCAACGTTATATATAACATCTATTGACTTCAAATTGACAAGAAAGTGATTCTGGTATGACATCCACATTTAGAAAAAAATTGGATAAATCATAAAGATTACGAGGAATGGTAGGCTAGCAACAAACGCACGAATTTTATTAAGTTTTTTTGCGCTATGTCTTAATAACTATAATAGCTATCGAGTTCAAAACCTATCACCAAATAATTAAATTTTGATATTTTAAAAACGACTTTGCTACATCGGTTCAATGGGGATACAAAAAAAGTCAATATCATAAGTATATAACATTCGGCATTGCAAAATATAGTGCTCTCATTTGTTTTAAGTAAAAAAACTTTGGAAAATTTCGTAAACATTTTTAAATAAATTTGGTTTAGAGACATTTCTTATATGTACGTACATCTGTGCGAAGCCTTAAGAAATGCATTTACCAAAGTTTTCTCTTTTACTTTTCTTTGGTTTCCAGACTTACCTTAACCTGTTGATCACTGCCCACGGAAACGAAATAATCTCCCGTTTCATTAATGGCAACGAAATTTACTGAAGATTTTGATGAACCCTGGAGCTCACGAATCAGACCGCCATTGTAAACACTCCAATAACTAATACGTCCATCAGTGCCACAAGTTAGGACCTGGACACCGGTGGGAAAATATTTAGCAGTCATAAATTGGGTATTGGCCGTTATAACAGTTTTGCGAGTTAAACGGCTATAATAAATTAAAAAAAAATAAAAGAAATAAAATTTTTAACATTTTAAAAGCTTTAGCTTTAAACTAAGTACTTCACATCCCAAATGACACAGGAACCATCACTGCTGGCTGATATAACTTCTGTATTAGATCTATTGAAGTCTAATGTAGTTATAGGACCCGAATGATCTTTTAAAACGCCCAATAAACTCTGGCGAAAAGGTTCGATTTTCCAAACGCGTACTTGCCCCTCAATGCCACCAGTAACCAAAATACGACCCGTGGATGATATTGCTAAGGCACTGCAACCTTATTTTAAATAGTAATAATACATTATTTTTTTTTTCGAAAAGATGTTTTTAATAATTTTACCCTTATTATGGGCATTTGGTATAGCATATATCAACCTTCCACGAATGGGTGTAAAGGCCCTTATAACCCCATCATTCCAGGCTGATACAATACTACTTCCATCATAACTGAATTCAATTGCAGCACATTGAAAATTATAAACCATGATGCGAAGTAGTTCTTGAAAACGTTTTGTTGACCAAATACGTATTGTCTCATAGCCGGCAGTGGCGAAAACTGAAGATAAATTCCTAGAAAAAAAAGCAACAAAAAACACATTGGGCAATAGGTTTGGAGAAAAAAATGTTAATCCTACTTGGGAAATGCTATATTATGTACCGCTTTTTTGTGTGATGTCTTCAACAGTTTTAAAGTAAACAGTTTTATATTGAGCAGATATATCTCATTTGAATCGGTCGCTATATAATACTCAATTGGGTTAATTTCAACCAATGACGAAATGCAGCCGGTAACCTTAGTTTTCTTTAACTACCGAAAAATAAATGGGAATTTTGTTATTTGCAATAAAATTTAATTATAATTATACCCTTTACATAGTGATGTGGGTGGGTATATATCAGTGTGTCAATTTGTCCATCTGTATGTCTGATATTTAAAATCAAAGATCGTTTAGCTACTGACCGACAGTGCGATTGCCCAGTTTTTTTCAAGACATAATCAAGTCATATGTATACTTCTATACATCTCAGTAAAAACGCCACTTTTACCCCAAAACTTGATACGGATTCCTTAAAGACGGCGAGCTAAGTTGGGGAATGTGGTATCCCCCCTACATTTGTTTAAATTGTACGAAATTTTCTATGGGCCGTCTAGGAAATTGATACAAATATCGCCATTTACCCTGCTACAGAATAGTTCAATGAACACATTTTGGAAGCAAAGTAGTCCGTTAGAAGCGGGGGGGAAGCAATAGCGCCCATACAAACTATTTTTAGAAAATCTTTGAGACGCCATATACAAAAAGCTTTAATAGCTATTAACTTCAAGTTTACTACACTTTGGAAACAAAATACGTCCAATAGGAGCAGGGAAAGTAGCAACCCAAAAAAAAAAACATTTTTATGAAATTTATATTACGCTAAACTTTGGAAACTATTAGAGCTGTCGACCTAAAACCTGCTATAAAGCACGGGAAGTATCAACACCCATACAAATGGGCAAATATTGTAAAACTTTTTATTTAAAAGCTAGGATAGCTATCGATTTCAAACCCGCCCCAAAAAATTTTATTATGATATTTACGGTTTTAAACAATTTAGTTGCATCAGATAGCTGGTAATTCAATAAAACTAATGTAAAGGGTATATATGATTCGGCACAGCCGAAAATATCGCTATTACCTAGTTTAAAATAATAAAGCTTGTATTAATTGGATAAGCTAATGAAACCACTAATTACCCAGCGAGCAAAATTGCCCGACATATGTAATTTATCTAAAAGAAATGTCTTTAATCTAAACAAAAACAAAGCACATGGAAATACAAACCACACAAACAGGTCTGTAAGTAATCGATCAAAAATCTTAGAGACACGTCGTATATTCAAGACCTGTTTTACAGAAATCTTTAAGATATCTGAACAAATCAATTTAAATTATTTCCAGATTTGTCTGATGCAGATATTGTCGGTTAATTTTGATGGCTGGGTAATTACTATAATAAAATAAGTCTAAGCATAAACACTATAAGCATTAAAATCAAAACCTACAGTTCTTAACATTGGCCAAGTTGGACTAGGGTAATTCTTGAAAATATTTTCTTTTATATCTCTTCTTTCCTCAACCAGTTCGACAGCACCATCTCCGGCTCCCATTAATAGAAGACCATCTCCTACAATATGTACTACTCTCAAACCGTTAACATAACGTTCGCAGTCTTTACCAAATGGTTTACGAGTATTGTGCGTCCCATAAGCTCCCAACAGAGATGCCATATGGCCCGGTTTCACTACATTTATTGTATCGCAACAGTTAAGAGAAATTTTTACTACATCACCAGTTTGAGTGCCAACATAGGCGTATTCATCATTGCGATCTACACATACAGACAAATAAAGTCTCTGCTGTTTGCCCACATAGACATCGTGAACGTTTAACTTTTTCATTTCTCTATGAATGCTCCAAATTCGTAAGTGGCCTTAAACAATATTATTAAATTTAAAAATATTATTTCATAAATAAAATAAAATTATAAAAAAAACTTACGATCTCCAACTGATAAAAAGAATGAGGGGTTTTTAAAAAGGGCTCGTAAAACTAAAGCATTGCCATTGATGGAACGGGCGGCTACAGATCTACAAATCGGAGAGCTTGAAGTACAAAAAGAACGATATTAATTATAATATTCATAATGGAATAAAACAAAAACTTACAGAGTTTCTATATCAAATACAATAATAGTGTTATCATCGCGTCCCCCAGCAGAAACCATATATTTATCTTTAGCCGTAAAGCAGATAGATTGGACACGAACCTTTATTTATTATAAAAATACATAAGCATGTACATATGTATGTAGATAAAAATGTATGTGTATGCAAATCGTCGTTTCGAAGTTATCTTAACGTATCTTTGCAAAATTTTTTTGGGGGTAATTGAATTCAAAGTTTACGGAATAAATGTTAAAATTTTTGTCAGCTTATAGTGCTTAAAATTCCACATCAAGTATAAGTAAAACATCCAGATCATGGGGGGAATCTTTAAAATTACCTTCAAAAATATATATCGCATTTTGCCGCATACGCCACGTTTTGGGGTATTTTTTCTTAATTTTGAGCGCATACGTGAAAATAAATATGTATATGCATACTTATATTGGCTGGTTTTCCGGCCAATGAATAAACTTTTCAAAGCTCAATAAAATCTTTCTAAAACAGAAATATTAATGTACTCACGCCTGAGATATTTAAAAAAAACTGAGATGAAACATAGTTTCTTAACAGAATTTAGTTATATTTTTTCATATACATACATATCGCGGTAACCATTAGAAGCAAGGACCGTTATAATTATGCCAATAAAAAATAAACAAAAAATAATGAATATTTTTAATGTGAAGGGCATATTAAATTCGACACAGCCGAATATAGCGCTCTTACTTGTCCTTTATTTTTCTTGATTTTGTTACATACGAAAAATTAACTTCGATACGACGAAACGAAACAACGAAACAAAAAATTTTGTTTAATTTATAAGAAATAAAATTTCAAATTTAATTGTAACCATGGTATTTTCCTACCAGAAAATACAATTATGACATCCATTAATGTAGCTTACCTTGTGTAAATTATGTCTCACAATTTCACGTCTATCAGCAAAATCATATAAAATTACATAACCTGGAAAGCCCATATGATTAATTTGTCCAGATGCCATATAACGACCACTAAAATTTGTTTGACATTCATCCATTATCATTATGTACATTAGTATATATTCAAATAGTATATAAATATGTATATGTATATTTACTGTTATAAAAAGTCCAAAAAGTTTGTTCTCACCTTCGACTCAAATCCAAACATGATACATTATTTGTATGACCACCTACGAATTCTTGTTTATTCGTCTTTGTATTACAAATACCGATTTTGGTACCCAAAGGAAAAAGGATGTGTTCACCATCAGGATGTAAATGAACACCAAATGCCACTTTACCATTTATACCAAAAATTGCTCGAGGCTCTAAACGTTTAATAGAATCTTCATTTACGAATGTTTCGGCCATTTTACGTTGGACAATAATAGGAAGCTTATATGTTAATTAAAATAGAAAATAATGTTTATTTTGTATTATTCGGTAGTGCTTAATTACTTTAATGACAGATAGAAATGTAAGAAATTCGATAAGTTTTATATTTTTAAAAAAAACTAACGGCAAACGAGTTGCTAACGGTTACATTTACGACTTTAAGCAGCTTTTTTTCTAATAGGTAATAACTCTCTAAACAACAGTTGTACGGTCACCATAGTGTGTAGGAATAATGTTTATTGAATATTTGTTTCTATGTTGTTTTACATAAATTTACATACATAAGGGGCATTCCACCGTCACGTACAGACAAATTCAACTATTTTTTAGCACTTATTTTACATACAACTTCTAATTGGTAATTCAGAATTATATTTTTTTTTTCTTTTATTAATTAAACTGCGTGGTAGTCTTCAATCCTACATCGAACTTGTTTTTAATAATTCAGAAAATATCAAAGAAAAAATTAAACAAACTTCGTCACGTGTGGGACAGCCTAAGTCAACCAACATTCAAAATTGTAGTGTTTAAATCCAAATTTCAGCGAATCAGTTGCACATAGAGAAAATATGTCTAAGAAAGAAATTACAACTAACAACCACGCTTACTTATGATGGTAATAAATTTTTAATAAAAAAAATATTTATAGGTAAAAATTAACTTTTTTATTTTGTCACGTAAGGGACAAATGGCGTCACGTAAGGGACACAGTTGAAATTATTTTTATAAAATACACAAAAATCAAAAGTTAATTGCAGTTTTGTCTGCAGATAAGCTATAACTTTGCAGTCCACGATATTTTGATTGGCCTTGATGAAATTAATGTTTGAAATTCCTCTAATGGCATGGTGATTCAGATTAAATTTTTTCTCAGATTTTTGAGAATGGCACATAAATTACCTGGGTTTTTGAAACTAATTAAAAAGCCAAATAAGCAAAAAATTTAGCTGACTAAATGACAAAATGTTTGCTTTGGCTTATCATTTTCTCTCATACCAATCTCCTTATATTTTCGCCGATTCCATCTATTACACCTTTTCCATTAGTTGTAGCAAAATATTTGCAAAAAAGGGTTTTGCGTACTTTTCGTTTAGCATTGATATTAATTTTACCATATAGCGGTTTTTCAATTCTGATGTCAAGCCATTGCTCCAAACTATTTCCACTAAAGTAAAATCTTCATTTTTTGTATTTACTAAATCGAACAGCTTATTTAAAAAAAACTGCATCTTTGCCTTAAAAATTCGCATCTGAGCTAACAAGGTAGAGTAAGTGCGGGTAACGTGGTATAGACTGGTAATGTGGTATTGTAAGTTTTTTCTTAAGCTAATAATATAAAAATAACAAAAACAGGCTAAATATATTGCGGCTCTCAGAGAAATAATAAAGCAATACTTTAATTAATATTTGCAAGTAATTTTGGGAGTCAGTTGCAAGAAATCGTTTTGGTGTGTGATCGACTTTTTTTTGCTGGTGGAAAAACACAAGTTTTTTCCTTAAACGGCGTGTCCACTTTGTTGCAAGATGCTTCAAGCGAGCGGATTTGGATGTGTTTCCAGCTTATTTAAGTACTTGTCCACATAGTTCAGGATTTCGCATTTAACTAGTGGAACTTCTAGATCCTTGTGGATGTTGCTGTTTTTAATATACCAAGGAGCACCAGTTATCATTCTTAGAATTTTGTTTTGACGGCGTTGAATCTTTTCTATGTTGGAGGCGGAAGCAGTGCCCCATAGTTGTATCCCGTAGCACCAAATTGGTTTCAAAATTGAGTTGCAGAGCAGAAGTTTACAATCAAGACGTAACACAGAGTTTCTACCAATAAGCCAATGGATTTGGGCCAACAACTTTTCATCTATGTAGAGCCTTCATGTAAGGCGGCGATCCAAGTGAATGCCAAGATATTTTGTTTCAATACGTTGATGCAACGTATGGCCGTTAATAAAAATTGGGGGGCACGTTTCCTTGCGTAAAGTAACGTGGGTGCATTTTTGTTCGTTTATTTTAATACCCCATAATTTTTCCCATTTTTCTACTTGGGATACGTGATGCTACAGTTGTTTCGAGGCCTCTTTAGGGCCTTTATGATTACTGAGAAAGGCGGTATCATCAGCAAAAGTCAATATATGAGTAAAATTGTCTCTGGGCATGTTTGCTGTGTAAAGCAAATAGTAGTTAAATCATACCAAAATCGTCACGAAATTAAAAGTGTGGCAATTTAAAAACATATAGGTAATCCACATTACCCGCACTTACTCTATGCTTGACAATTTAATTTGCTTTGTAAAAAGTTGCAGCTTAAACAACAGGACAATTGTTCGCGACCATAGTGCGCTTTGAACTTCATTCTGGTATTCACAAGCGAAAGGCATTGCAAAATCAATTTGAAGGATACGTACACCTTCATTAAACTGGTCTTTTTGAAATTCATCTACTTGGATTTTTTTTCAATTAACATGATTCATCACAATATGAACTGAATTAATCAGTTTGTCTTTCAGTTCAACTTAACTTGTTTAATGGGTTGTTAAACGTGATTTATTATCTGAATTTTTCCCCTTCCTTCCATATGCAGACTTATGCTTAAGTCTATGGACAGTAATAGTTTTTTGTTATCAGAAAAAAGTCACATTCATTTTTCCAGCACTTAAAATCTAAATAAGGATCACATAAATTTTTCAGCAACCAGTCGTTACAGTAGTTTTGTTTGTCTTCCTGTGTTATAAATTTGCACTGATCTGAAGGAGTGTTTTTTATGGGAAGCACGTCTTAAGGTCTAAGACTACAAAATTTTTAAAATGTTATTTCTATATTAGGATTGAATTCCGTAAAAATGCAGAAAGCTTCCCGTAGATGCATAGTTAAATAATTCTTCCAACGCCTTTCTTTAATTCCATTTCCCCAAACCACAACCAAATCATTTGCGCCTGGACAGGTTATACTATATCTGGACGGTTATAAAAGGCTTTCACATCCTCGTAATACGAGTTGACATTTGACATGTCCAAGCTTGAACTTTCGGCTGGAGCAATATTCAATTTAGGCGCTTATTTGATTGTTATCGCTCTTTTTTTTGCTTGGCGATTGAGGAAGGGCTTTTAAAGCCTTTTGAATAGCTTTCGATAAAGTTTGTTTGGACTTTTAAGAAGGTTTTGGTACTTACAGAAGGTCTGTCAATATTTTGACCTCGATTTCTTTATTAGCCCTTTGCAGGCTTTTTTTAATATTTTTCTTTAACTTGCAAAGTTTTTAAATCAATTTCTGAAATACTTTCTCTTTTTCGCTTATAAGGCTCACATATTCTTCTCTATCAGCTAGGGCTTAAGGTTGGATCATCTTTCTAACGCTTTCCGCGATGTTTTCGCATATGTTCAGTACTGATGGAAGGTTGTGTTTCAGTCATATTTAGATGAGCTACAAATGTAGTGCAGTAAATTATAAATATAGTTTGTGGATGGCAGAAAGATTAAAAGATTTCAGATATCTTAATTCTTGGCGTCACGTGTCAGACATTTTTTTATCACGAAAGAAAAACTATTTGCTAAGTGTTTAAGTGGAAATTTTTTTGTCAGCTTTAAGACCACCAAAAGTTAGCTGTAAACAACAAAAATCAATTTGTTTAGTTGACATGTCTTACAGTTATTATTAAAAAAGGAAAACGGCGTCACGCGTGGGACATAGAAATTTACCTTTGCATTGTAATTATTTACTCGGGAACAAAGCACTTTACAGCAATAAATATTATACAGTTTAATACCGCTCACCACTCCCTTGAACGCAGAAAAGAATATTAGCTCTTATGTGAAAAACAGTATTAGCAGCGCCCTCTCAAAAAATGGTGTAAAATTAAAAAGAAAAGCTAGATTCTTTCTACTCTCAAAAAAATAACGGTATTTTTGAAAAATGTGATCTACTCGTCACGATGAATGTAAATTTTTTGAGATGAGAACTTAATCTCTCTATGTAGATGCATAAATATAAAAAAAGTCAATGTTTGTAATATTGTTCAGATTTCCGTTTTTTCATGGAATGCTCCATAAGCATGTATAATGCGACAAGTTTCGAAGTTTGCGCATTTCCAGACTAATTTTTCTGTAAGCCAAGTCGTTGTAGGCGATATCGTCTTAAACGAGTATCTATTTATTTACGGGCTTATAACGAAGGTCACGGCAGCCCTAATTATAAAATATTATTTTAGAATTTTTTTGTTCTTAAACAAACTTGTACAATTAAACCATGGTGAAATAATCGTACCAGGTGGTGTTACAAGCACAGCTGATCTACTTTTTTCATGCATAAATCGAGGCTGGGTAGTCAAAGTTGTTTACTTTTACATATCTTTTTTTTGACAACAGAGCCAACGAAAACTACAACAAAAACGAAAATTATATTCACCAAATTTTGTTGTTGTAGAATCGACACCACCTGATACTCATTATTGCGCCATGAATTAAACAATATATGTATGTAAATCTTTTCATTTTTTTATACCCCTCATATTATGGTGGTCTTTAATACTATGGTGAAATTAAATATCAGGCGAACACATCCGGGAGAGAAAGTTTGACTATCTGTGACAACATGGTGGTGAAATAATTAGAACCATATTGTCAAGTTCCATATATTAAAAAGAAAGAGTCAAAAATTCTCCCCCGGAATCGTTCCTGATAATTCATTTTAATTAAATTTTTTTTTTATTTCACGGATCATTCCGTTTTTTAATTTTAAAATAATCACTCCTATCGTGGAATTTTTCACTTTTCCCAAAATTCCAATCTTGAGTACTTTTTCCCATAAAATGCGTTCCTGCTGTTTTACATATAATTCACAGGGGGATAACGCGAAAAAAAAGTTTCACCCAGCAAATTCCGCTTATCGTAAACGACTTTTTTAAAGCTATGTTACCACTTTTTCGCGTTAGTTTTTTTTGAAGGGAACAGGATAAATTTTATAAGTAATTTTACATATTTTCGACAAATAAATCAAAAACATGTAAGTATTAATGTTTTTTAAATTTGTGCACTTATGTTTTAAAATTTTATATATTTCGATGACTTAATATAGGAAGAGCGTAACTCCTTTTTTTTTTTTGTTGCTTATAGGAAAAAAAAAACTTCATAATATTTCTAAAATTTAAATATAAAAGGGTTTTAAAGCAGTGTTTAATACAAAAAAAGTAAACAAATTTTATATTAAAAAAAAACAAAAACATTTATGATGAACTTGACATTGGTTTGCCAGAATAAGCAAATTTTGACAAAAAAAAATCGAGTTACGCCCTCTCTATATTATAGATCAGTCATTAAAGTTCAAAGTGATATTATGTGCTAAATAAAACGCAAGCAAGTAGATCCAAAATTAAGGTTGTGTAGGTAAATTAGCTGATTAAGGGGCTAACTATAATGTGCTTTAGCTTACTTAAGCAAAAGTGCGAATAGACGTATTCAAATGTGTATAACTATAATGTTCTTAAGCAACTTTTTGTTAAGTTTAGTCAAGTCACATTTGGTTAAGCAAATAGCGAATCTGATCGTACTTTGATTAAAGGGCTAACTATATTGTGCTTAAACAAATGTCAAATATCAACGAAAAGCCTGTCTAATTTTTAAGCAACTTATAGGAGACTTTTCAGTGGCTATATTGTACTTTTTTAACTTAAATACTTACAGAACTCAGTTGCAAATATTTGTACTTTTGCTGTTTTACTTTTATATTCCAAATATATGGATTTTTTTCGCAAAATGTTATATAACTAACATCTAAAACTTAAAAATATTATACCATTAGCAAATAAATAATAAAATTATATTATAAAAGTTAATAAATATATATATATTTTTTTTTAAATTAATAAAAGTGTTCTTAAAAGTGCAAACAGTGCGCCCAACTTACGTGTACACAGCTGATCCTTAGTCAAAGTACGACCAGGTTCGCTTTTTGCTTAATCAAATGTGTCTTGACTAAACTTACGAAAAGTTGCTTAAGCCCTTATGACACTTGCTTTTTTTTGCATTTTATAAACTTTGAAGAACAGTACCTACTTATAATAAAGGAAAATTACACTAAGTGTGAAGAGTTAAGCTATTTAAAGAAAAATACCAAAACGTCAAAAGCTCCCCAAATGCAATTGATAAAAAAGCAGAAGCTGTCAAAAAAAATGTAAAAATTTTTAACTTAAACTTGACGTTTTAAGATTAAAACTCTGAACATGTTGTCAATTTGATCAGTTTATAGTTAAAAAAGCGATTTTTTGCGCGTTTATTAAATTTTATTTCAGATTTTCCGCTCTGCAACAAAATATCAAGTGGGCAACATTGTTTCGTTTGTTTACTTTTTATCATAATACATATATATTTTGTTCTATCTAACATTTGCTATTTCTTTCTTTCAATCCAAAAGCAATCAATTAAGAAAAAAGCAAGTGTCATAAGGGCTTTAAGAACATTATAGTTAAGGTACCTTTACACGGTAATACATATATTACGATATGTCAAAAAATGTTGTGGGATAATACAAAATCTCATCATGTAAAAGCATAATGTATTGGGTAGGAGAGAATACGGATGCAAAATTTGACAAGTGTTCGGTAAATGTTTATTTTCTAAACCATTTTAGAAACTTGTGTATTCTCATCACATCAGAGGTGTGAAAGATTGGCAGCACTTACAGCATCTAATGAAGGTGGCTACACTTAATGAAACAATACACAAACAATCAAAATAAAAGCAGATTTTTTTCATGTTGTTTTTGTTAATATTGTTGAACCTTAACCATATGGCGTTACCCCAAAAGGAAAGTGACAAGAAACAACCGATTTTGATTTTACCAACCTCATCCGTGTAAACATGAAAAATAGTTAGAACAGATTTTTATTCTCTTTTTTTAAACACGGAGAGAATTTCATAATATTTTGATTCTACAAAATCTAATTACTTTGTATTACCGTGTAAAGGTACCTTTATACACATTTAAACATGTGTAATCGCACTTTTGCTTAAGTAAGCTAAAGCACATTAAAGTTTGCCCTTAAGGCCTTAACTATAATGTGCCTTAACCTTTTGCATGGGTAATAATATTGTACGTAATTTACATTTAGACTTTAAAACAATTTTCTTTACAACAAATTTATTTACAACAAGTAAGAGCGCTATATTCGGCTGTGCCGAATCTTATATACCCTTCACATTGGTCTTTAAATATACCCAGCCGAGTAATTTTGCACTGCAAATAATTTAATAAAAAACCTTGTGCGAGTTTTAAAGCCCATAGAAAAAATAACAAAATTTTAACGTTTGTATGAATAATAGAAATAGATGAAGAAGATTTGAGGTCGAAAGTTTTAACAGTTTTCGACATTATCCATATTTAAAGTTTAATAAAACTTATTAAATGTTCTAGTCCCGCTGCTCTTCTCCAACTTTTTTTCCAAAATGTATAAATTATTTGAATATTACTTTTTGTAGAATATTCGAAGTCGATAGCTGTAATAGTTTTCCAGAAGCGTATCGAAAATTTTATAAAAATTGTTAATTTGTATGGGAGTTACCCCTTCTTCACCCCCCATCCGAAAATTTTTTTCTTCAGAGCGTAGCCCTTGATGTCAAATCACTTTTTGTAGAACATTTGATTTCGATATATGTTATAGTTTCCGAGATATATGTAGCATATCGAAAATTTAACAAAAATTATTAATTTGCATTGGGGCTACCCCTTTTTTTGCCCCCACTCAAAAAATTTTTTCTTTAAAGCGTAGGCATTCTTGCGCAATCACTTTTTGTAAAACATTCCATTTCGATATCTGTTACAGTTTCCGAGATATAGCGTATCGAATATTTTATAGCAATTGTCAATTTGTATGGGAGCTACCCCTTTTTTTGCCCCCACTCAAAAAAATTTTTCTTTAAAGCGTAGGCCTTATTGCCCAATTACTCTTTGTAGAACATTTGGTTTCAATATCTGTTACAGTTTCCGAGATATAGCGTATCGAATATTTTATAACAATTGTCGATATTTATGGGAGCTACCCCATTTTTTGCCCTCACTCAAAAAATTTTTTCTTAAAGGGTTGATCTTTGCGTACAATTACTTTTTGTAGAACATTTTATGTCGATAGCTGTTATAGTTTCCGAGATATAGCGTATCGAATATTTTATAATAATTGTCGATTTGTATGGGAGCTACCCCTTTTTTTGCCCCCACTCAAAAAAAATTTTCTTTAAAGCGTAGGCCTTATTGCCCAATTACTCTCTGTAGAACATTTGGTTTCGATATCTGTTACAGTTTCCGAGATATAGCGTATCGAATATTTTATAACAATTGTCGATATTTATGGGAGCTACCCCATTTTTTGCCCTCACTCAAAAAATTTTTTCTTAAAGGGTTGATCTTTGCGTACAATTACTTTTTGTAGAACATTTTATGTCGATAGCTGTTATAGTTTCCGAGATATAGCGTATCGAATATTTTATAATAATTGTCGATTTGTATGGGAGCTACCCCTTTTTTTGCCCCCACTCAAAAAAAATTTTCTTTAAAGCGTAGGCCTTATTGCCCAATTACTCTCTGTAGAACATTTGGTTTCGATATCTGTTACAGTTTCCGAGATATAGCGTATCGAATATTTTATAACAATTGTCGATATTTATGGGAGCTACCCCATTTTTTGCCCCCACTCAAAAAATTTTTTCTTAAGAGTGTAGATCTTTGCGTAAAATCACTTTTTGTAGAACATTTTATGTCGATAGCTGTTATAGTTTCCGAGATATAGCTCATAAAATATTTCACCAAATTTGTGCAATTGTAGGAAAAATACCCCTTCCCCTGGTCCTATCTGAAAAAACTTTTTCCATTATTTAGGTCCCTTCTTTAGGAGTATCAGTGCCAAGTTTTGTGGCAAGAGTGACTATACTTACTGAGATATATGGGGATATATGCACGGATTTTGTCCTAAAAAAAATGGGTTACTCTGGGTTTTCGCTTATATCTCGGTCAATAGTGAACCGATTTTGCTGATTTTAAATAGCGATTGTTAGCGGGATATTTCTGATCGTTTGACACCATTAACTGGTCTGTATCTTTTTATTTGACTCCGGAAACTTGATTTCAACAGACGGACAGATGGACAGTCGGACAGACGGACAGACGGACATCGCTAAATCGGCTTCCCTATCTATAAGGATCCAGAATATATATACTTTATGGGGCCGCAAATGAATAATAAAGAAATAACGGAATGACAAAGTGATATATACCCTATCACTATGTGAAGGGTATAAAAATAAAATGATTGCACTTCTATGTTAACTGTATTTACAATTTTAAAGAAAATGTTTGAAAAAATTTGTCGTATTATATTTTTTTAGTATATACATATGTATCTCAATTATACTGAAAGGTATCAAGCTCCAAATTTTCTTCGAATTTACAACATTGCAGTTTCCGAACCATTGTTTTGTTTAGTAATTAACTTCTAGCGACATTTAAAAACGTGAAACAGCACAAAAATTCAATAAAATAAAGTATAAGGAAGGTATGGTACCTTTTACAAAAAAAAAAAAAAAAAAACGTAAGAATTTGTTTTCCCCAAACAAATACTTTTAAATGCGGCAATTTTAAAGAAAAAAATCCAAATGCGATCTTTTAATACTATCTACATAATAGTATTGAACTATATTTGTTGAAAATAATGTTCTTTGTAAATATTGTTTTTTTTTTAGCAGGACGTCATTTTTTTAATTTAAATAAAAACGGTTAATAACAATAATTATTATTTTAATAGAAAGGTTTAAAAAAATAATAATATTTTATATTTTTTGATTTTCATTTTTATAGTCATTGGTTTTAAATACTTATTAAGGCACACATGTACGAATAAAAATACTTTCTTACAATGTAACTTTTTACATTAGAGATTATCTTTTTTTTCTTTTCTTGAACAAAATTTACATGAAGGCATTTTTCATTATATGTATATGTACATATGTACTTATGAACCTTGAATGAAAATTTTTGATTTTAGCGAACTGTGTAGAAAAGTGGTCTCTTTATCAGTGTTGCCAGCAACGAAATGCTAAATTACACATGTATCAACCCAAAATTACACATAAAATTACGAATTACACATGCTTTTTTTTTTAAAAAAGGCCTTTTTTGTCCTAAAATTAATAACCCAGCAAAAACTTGCTCTAAAATTAGTTAAAATCCCAAAAACTCTTACTCATTAGCATTTTAACACATTATTTTAACATGGCGATGACATTGGAGGCAAGTACTTACCATGCTCGCTTACAAAGAGGGAGTTAAAGAAGTACTTACCATCCTCGATTACAAGGAGGGACTTAAATAAGCTATTACTTTATTGGCATTATAATAATCTTTTTCTGTCCCCCAGTTATTCATTATTGCACTAAAAATGTTTTTCTGTGATGTTTTACATATTTTTAAATTTTATATCCTTCATATAGTAATAAGGGTGTATATGAAATTGTCATTCCCTTTTTAATTTTTACAATATTTATTTTACACCCCATTAAGTATAAATATTTTGGATTCTTAAAGATAGGTAAGTCGTTAAAGCCATGTCTGTCCATCTGTGTGTCTTTTGAAATCAAGTTTCCAAACCTTAAAAAAGTCGCTCAGAAAATAATCAGAAATATACCTGATTTAATCGCTATTTAAAATCAGCAAAATCGGTTTATTATTGACCGAGATGCAAGCGAAACTCTAAAATAACCACAAAGCTTAGCACAGATACTTTGAAGATAGGGACCTAAATTAGGGAAAAAATTTTTTTATGTAGAAGCACAAAATTTTGGGAAGATTTTTATCCAATCACATCTATAGAAGTCAAATGTTCTACAACAAGTAATTTTACAATAATACCTACATTTTGGAAAGCAAATTTTTTGAATAAAAGCAGGGAGAGGAGCAACCTCCATTCAAATAAACCTTTTTTGTAAAATTTTTGATACGCTATATTTCTCAAACTATAACATATATCGACTTTAAATGTTCCACAATAAGTTATTGGACAATTATGCATACTCTTTGGAAAAAATACGAAGGAACAAATTTAATTAAATTTTAATACGAAATAAGTTGAAAACTGTTGGCCTTAAACCTTCTACATGGTATTTCTATTATACATAGGTACAAACATTATTTTCTAAAGTTTTCTATTTTTAAAACTAAAATAGCTATCGACTTCAAACCCGGTACAAAGTATTTTTATTATAGTACATATTTCCATTACGAAATAACTCGGTCAGATCAGATGACCATAAAAAGATCAATGTGAAGGGTATATTAGGTCTCACTTTTTTTTAAATACAAGTGTAAAAAACTTTAAATATATATAAAAATAATAATAATTATCGAAAATGGTAAAATTTTAAATTACACATGAATTACACATGCAACCAATTACACATGGGCTACACATGAAACGAAAAATTACACATGAAATGTGTAATTACACCTAAGGTGGCAACACTGCTCTTTATACTCGTTTTGTCAACAAACAAAAATTTCATTGAAGGAATATTAAAAATATTGCATCGTGTAAATATAATCTTACAGTTTCGAATTTTAATTGTTTTCATGTGTTTGTATTTATAAAAAAAGTTTGTAGATCAATTACTAAATTTTACGTGTTTTTGTAAAAAAATTAACGAATTGTGTGAGTATTTATATTTCAAACAAAAACAAATTTTCGTGTTTTGTTTTAATATACATATATCTTACAAATTAGTTTTTTTTACCAAAACAGGCACCAAATTTACACCTGCTTCTAAAAACTTTTTTAAAAAGCCCTTGTATATGCATATGTATTCGAACAACTATTATTTTTCTTCTTACTAAGGGAATGGGTCTACCAAGTTATTGTAAACAAAATCAAAATTTTTCAAACAAATTTTCTTCTTAAATATTTTTAGCTCACAAACGTTTCGTTCATATTATGGGAAATATCTAAATAACGAAGAAATTTTTTAAAAACGCATTAAAAAATTTAGTTTTAATTTTTGGCTTTAATGTGCTGTTTTTATAAGACAAGTAGGGATCGTTTGGGTGTGAATTATATGTATTTTGTTGTTTTAGTTTTTTAGCTGTTTTTTAAAAAACCTGGTCACACTGCTTGGTATCCTGCGAGTGTCTAGCATTGTACTAAAACATGATTCAATTAACAAACAGCAGGTATACACGTCCCAAAAACTACAAATTACAGCCAAACCACAGCAACAGCTCAAAGAAAAAAGAAAGATGTGTAATAATTTTGGTTGTTTAATTTTCCGGGAGAACATAATTTCGACATACAGGCACTAATCAGCTGGGCCGACGAGTCTACCTGGTCATTTGTATCATGTACTAAAAAAAAATGAATAAGCTACTACCAAAATATACAACCCCGCTTAGAGCACTGCCATTCATTAGCTCTCTATAAAAATTTAAAATATTCTGCAAAGAGAGGTCATTTATAAAAATTTGTAAGCAAAGTTGGATGCACGGTCTGCTTTACTTCTTTTTATTTGTTTTTTTAGTTTTTTGTTAAATTATTTTGAGCTTAAAACAGGAAGTAATATTATTAAAACCACAAGTGAAACAACAATGTGTAAAAAAGTGTTAAAATGAAACGTGTTAAATCATAAAAACTGTATTTAATTCACAAAAAATTGCAGCACTTTGCTCCGGCTCTTGTTTGGTGCGTAGGCAACGAAAACAAAAAAACTTCCGGCTTCTTAGCGTTATAGAGATAAAAAAATAGTTTTTATTCTTAAAATATTATTCAATCTTAAAAAAGTTAAAGATATGAGTGCTATGAAAGTGTGTTGCATAGGAGCGGGCTATGTTGGGGGACCTACATGTTCTGTAATGGCATTAAAATGTCCCGACATAACCGTCACTGTGGTCGATAAAAGTTCTGAACGTATAGCTCAATGGAATTCCGATAAATTACCCATTTACGAGGTAAGTTTAATAGACAAAAAAAATAATATCGTACGTATGCATACATAAATCGCTTTCTTTAAATTTCTCTCAGCATGATATTGCACACAGTTTAACATTATAAGAAGTTAACCAAACCAGCGTTATTTGTTTTCAATGTTTTTTGGACTACAATAAATAGGTATACATCATACCTACATTCAATATAAATTTCGTAATAAATCGCATTACTTTTAATTTTGAATTATGAACCATTCCATGCACAAACATACTTGAAGTTCATTAGCATTTTGTGAAGAAATTTAAATCCAATTAGATAGAAAGAAACGAAAGGTGATCTTTTTGATTTAAAAAAACCTTCGATATGAACCCAAAAGTAAATTAAAGGTATTGTCGTAACGATAGTGTTTGATTCAAATATGATACTTCAAAACCACTTCTTTCTTTCTCACGGAAGGACTAAAAAATTTAATCAAACAATTGCGACTTTATTAACAACATAATTTTAAATTATGCCATTATCATTAAATCATAAAAGCCCAGCTCAAGTAGGAGAACATTAAATTGTTAGTGCCATTGTACTTTAGTCGTATAAATTCATGTTTTATTTTTTCTAAACGGAAATTATCTTTTCCAACACCTATTTCCATATAACAAGTAAACTTACATTTAATCAATTTTTTACATAAAAAAAATGTAGACTATTGGTTAATTGTCCATATTAGATAAGGGATGTCATGCATCAAGGAAAAGAATTTACACAAATAAATGTTACCAATACAGAAACGAAAATATGGCTAAATAGGACGCAAATTGTGTAAATCATAGGATAATCTTGTACCCGCGGCTTAAACTAAGAATCCTCAAGGAATGTGGCGACGAGGTAGACCAGCAATGATTTGAAGAAAAACCGTATTTTATTAATATGGCAATTCGTTTAACGAATAAATAGCAAAGAATAGATACAGTTGAAAATCGTTTGTTGCATTATTAAGCTCCTAAAAGGAGTATAAATTAAATAATTAATAATAAAAGACTCTTCTTTCTTTTTGTTTTTTAAGAAGTAAATAAATTCGTTTATAATTTAAGTTTACCCATAATAAAGTCGTACAAGCTGGTTACATATTGTCCGTCAAACGATTAATGTTTATCTAGTACTTCTATTTAGCGCCTTTTTGCCTTCGTTATGTATTATTTTTAAATTAAAATTGTAGATTGCAATGATAAAAAAATTAATAAACAATTCGATTGTATATACAAGGTCAAAGAAATCAAAAATATTTTTTTTTTGTTTAATACGACACCTCAATCATACTAACTAAATTGCTTTTGTCTGTTGTTTTAATGCCACACTGTCGAACTTAAACTGTATACGTGTCTTCATATTATTAGACGTAGGTATAATAATTTTTGCACTTTTAGTGTCAAAGAAAAGGTTTACTGTCGCAATCTATGATTAGAATTTAAAATAAGCGTTTGCCACCATAATTTTTAAACCTAGACATTGCCCACAAAAATTATACAATTCTAATTGTTATAAATTTAAAAAATATAAACACGTACAAAGTAATAAATTAATTGTTATTTCCTAAACATATTCCTCAAAACGTTTTTCAGTTCATTGTTACGTGTAAAAGCCTAAAAAATTCTTAAATAACCAATACGTATGACATGTTTTTTGACCAGTGTGTTGCTTTGTTTAAGAAAAAATTTTAAAAATTTTCGCAACGTGTATTGTAGCTTATTTTAAAAAATATTCATACAAGTCACAAGGTAGTAGCCCGTCTTTCTTGTTAATAAATTTTGCTTTTATGTACATATGTATGTATGTACTAGGGAATGGTAAGCAAAGCCGAAAATCGACTTTTGATTTTACGATCAACTATTTTAATCTCGATTTTCAAAGTCCATTAATTGAAGCTCATAATCGATTATAGTTCAAAGTCGACTTTAATTTTGATGCTATATTAAAATGAATAGATACCCTCAAAAATGATTTTTAAGTAAGTAAATTGAACTTTTCCCAAAGAAAGGTATTATTGAAAAAGGTGTACGTACCCATTTAATGATTACAAAAAACGCAGGTCATAAACAAATTCAGATAGTTTAACTTCATACATAATTATATACTTGAGTGCAAATATTCATTATAATTTCAATGTATACAATTAAATAATTGAAAATTTAAATACGCACACACAACAGATATATATATTTAATTTTCAAAAACGATAAGTTATTTTTAGTTTACTGTGTACTGAACTATTTTTTCTATATTTCATTGTTTAAAAATTTTTCCAAATCTAGCTGCATTTTTAATTAACATTCGGCGTCAAATATTACAAATTTTAAAATCATACACTAACGCTTCATATTAACACTTGAGTTTTCGGTGCAGATAGTTTGAAATAAGTTGTGTTAATAGAATAATTCTTAAAATTTATAGCAATTTAAAATTTTTTAGGTAAAATCGGATTTTTTGCTCAATAATCGATTTCAGTATAAAATCATCAACAAAAAGCCGATTACAAAAAATCGATTTTTTGGGGTCAAAATCGGCTTTCGACTATAATCGAAGTCGATTTACCAGTCCCTAGTATGTACGTATGAAGCAAAAATTTTATATAATATATAGTATAAATAACGCCCAAATTTGTGCAAACAAACTGGGACTTTTTATGAAATACGCCCAAAGCTTAAGGAGTTATATACATACATACATATGTATATATATATTTTTTTTTATTTTGATTTTTTCATTATTCTGAGATATTTCATTTTTTGGGAGCTATTTTATTTTTGCTGGAAGCTATTTAATTTTCCTTGCTTCAAAAGGAGTTGCACACAGCCCTATTTCGGTAACAATAAAAAAATCTTGGTGGTTTTGGAAAATGTGTGTGGATAGCCAGATGAAAGAATAAGCACTAGTGAATTCGAACGGCCGACTTGGCTTTAGCCTTCGGCGGGACAACGGAGTCTATGTTCCTGTGCTTTCAAAATCCCAGCTTCGGTAAATTGAAGAATTTTGGCAAAAACATAAGTTGTCATATCATTCTTTCAGACATTGGCTGATTGCAGGATCTCCAGGGTTTTATGGCCCAGGCTGGACAGGATGGGCACTGACCTGCTGCTCAAGGAGAGCAAGGGGTTTCTGAGGTGCATTATTGGAACTCTCACAGGGCACTGCGATGTGAGATATAGCACGAACAAATGGGACAGGAACTCTCCAGATTTCTGTAGGGTATGCGGGGACGAGAAGGAGATAGAGACCGTAGAACATCTTGTCTGCCACTGCCCTGGGCTGCAGATTCGCCGACAGAGGTGGTTTGGAGGACGCTTCTTAGATGGACTTGGTGAGGTCCCTGGCAGTGGGCTGGGGAGCATCGTAGGTTTCATTAAGGGAATTGGGTGGCTGGGCAGATAGGTGATTCAGAGCCTATGACTATTGACTTTCTTAGACATCTTGCAGACGGTACTCTTGCTTTCTTTATCCTTACCTATAAAATGCTTCTCTCACTTTTATTTTTTTCTTTTCGACTTTTCTGAAGGGATTCACAATGGGCCTGAGGGCCTCCGAGTGGAGATGGCGAGTTTGACTCGCTACTTCCCTTCGTAACCTAACCTAACCTAACCTGGTGTATTTAAAAGAAATTTTCGCCCGGAAAAACATGGCCAATACAAACGTTTAAATTTTGTAAAGTTTCTATATCCAAACCTTTATTAGCTATCGACTTTTAACCCGAGACAAAGTTTTTTTTTCATAATTTCAGTTTGAAACCAACTTGGCTGGATCATGATTGAGTATACAAAAAATAACAACGTAAAGTGTATATAAGATTCGCCACAAACAAATATAGCGCTTAATTGTGGGTTTTAAATATTGATTTGCGTATTTTTGTAAATAAGAGCCGAGTGCCGGCAAACAAAAATTTGTGTGCCTAAATTTCAGTTAGTCTTTTTACACATATGTACATAGTTATTATGGCAGCTTAAAATTCAGGCACTGCTGCGCACTGGAATGTATATTGAAATGTGAAATTACAAAAAAGTTAATCCCTTTTATGTTAGGGACGATGTTTTTATAGAATTATTTTTTTTAAGTTAAAGCGCACCTCTTTGGTAAAAGTTTGATGACATTTCAATTGAATTTATTTACTATTCTACTTATTTTCTATTTAAATTCTATCAATACTTTAGTCACTATAGTAATGCACAAAGGCAAATTCATATCATAGATTTTGCCTTTGTGCATTTTTAAACTTAAAACTTTTTTATCTTAATTAAAATGTTTGTTTTAGGTATTTGTTACTGTTATCTGTTGTCGACTACGTTTTTGTTTCGACTTTAATATATTTATTTTTTCATTTTAATATTAAAATACTTTAACAGTAAATAAATATTAAATAATTTTGATATTTTTCTTAGTTGTTTTTAATGCATAAATTTTGCATAATTCTTGTTTTTATTAAATTGGATACAGATTATTTAAAGTAAATTTCTCTAAATTTTCCGTTTTATAACAGGAAAGGATTTCAATTTATTTAGACTAATTTTTTTATTTTTATTATCTTGATAATATAAAAAAAGTAAAACTGCTGTTAATAATATGTAACGTAAAAAATAATCAATTGCTTGTATATCAAAAAATCCCTGTTTAAGACCATTTCTTTTAGTTGAATAAATAATTAAAATTTTAACAAAGACTAATAGGGTATTCACAAGGTTGTCATAAAGTCATATGTCCTAAAAAATATAATTGTTGTGAGAATCTAAGTGTGCTATTTTAAATTTGAGTCAGTTGCTAGAGAGAACAGAAACATAAGCTATTTCAAATATACACTGTATCAAAATGCCAAAAAATTCAAAAAACTAAAATAAAAGCTAGTGTGTGCGAAAAATACATATTGGACGTTTTAAAGGCTAATTCAAGTAAATATAAAAATTTATCAGTTTAAATATAAATCAACTGTTTTGCATGTTATGAAGACGAGGAAAAAGAAACTAACGAAACCTTTTTAACAAACGTTGCTAGTTTACTTACTTTTTACAGAAGCGCCCTCCTCGAAAGTCCCAAAATCTAAAGGCTAAAAAATTTGCTGACGGTCAATTTAATGTTATGATTCGGGCTCTTCAAGATAAATGTTAAGATTAATTCTTCTTGTAAATAGAGATATCTTACCTGAATATCTTTTAAAAACTCCAATTTTTAGTAAAAATAAAAAAATATTTTTCTTGGTGCTGAAAATTTAATTGGTCAAATTCATAAACATAAACCAAACAAACTGTTGCCGGTGATAAAGCCGACAAATTTTTTGACCCTCGGCTAGTGTAAAAATGTGCGGTGGATGCCAGCTAACTAAAGCAGCGATGCCAACTTAGCTATTTTAGAGCTAGATTTAGCTCTTTTTAATTGCTTCTAACTCGAAAATTTTCCCTTTAGCTCTTTTTTTTAAAAAAGGAGCTAACACAGCTTTTTTAAACGGTGGAAATGGCACGTTTGGCACTTTTTGCATTTTATATTAAATTTTTCCGTTTTCACCCTATTATTTTGTTTTTGTGGCATTTACGGGAAATGCAAAACTGAGTTATTTCATTTATTACAAAGCCTGACAAATAAAATCATTATACCGACAAATGACTTCGATTACATAGCTGCAGAATTTGAATCTTAAATAAATAACAACTGTTATCTAGGATAACTTTGAGAAAGAATGCGAAGATTCTAATATACTGAATCAGATAAACATATCGTTAAACGTAATTCAGTACAGTTCATAAAAACTCTAATTTATGAAATTAGGGCAAAACTTCCAACACATTTGAAGATGTTGAAATAAATTTCGGCATTTAGCGTAACAAAAGTTTTTTTTTGTAGGATTTAGAAAATACTTTATGTGTTATAAAAGAAAACGGTTTATAGTTTAATTCTTATTATATATGGTTTACAAAGGTTTAAACTGTTTAAACTACGAGTTACCAGGGCCCCGTTTCTCAAAGCTTACAACTGTTGTATTACAAGTAAAATACTTCTAAAAATCAACTATTTTACAAGTCTGTGTTTCTCAAAACTACACTTACAAAATACAAGTCACAAGTCTGTTAAATTTTTTTACAAATATAGTTAACATTTTACAAGCATATTACACACAATTTCGTTTCTCGAAATAAACAAGTGACACTTGTATTTTGTAGTATCTGCCAAAATTCTTTAGAGTCTATTGCAAGGCGTAAAAGTAAGTAAAATTTTACAAGTATTTTAAATTTATATGTATTAAGTATTTATATTATAATCTAAATATTGTAAGAAAAAGGATATGTGGTCCAGTGCCTCCAGCGATGATGAGGAAGTCAGTGTAGTAAGAAGAGTTAGAAGATTTCGCCAAAGAATTTGTTACGATGAAATTGAGTTGAATTTCGAATTTAATGAAAGACTTCGCCTTACTGCAGATAAAATGGAATGCCTTTTGAAATTAGTTGGCGCCCAGCTTCAAAGACCATCGAATAGAAATAATTCACCAACAGTGAAATTGCAGTTACTAATTGCTCTGCACTTGATGGGAACAGGATCACAATACCATGCTGTTGGAGATATGCATGGTGTTTCCAAGGCAAGTGTTTGTAGAGCTATACATTTTGTAGTAGGTGCTGTTAACAGTAAGGTACTACCGCTTTACCTTAAATTTTCACAAAATATGCAAAGCACAATTGAAAAATTTTATAACATAAGAGGGATGCCTATGGTCTGTGGTTGCCTTGATGGAACTCTTATTAAGATAGAGGCTCCCACGAAGTTTGAAGAAGCCTTTGTAGATCGCCATGGTAACAATTCAACTACCTGTATGGTTGTATGTGGACCGGATATGAAATTTTATTATTCCTATGCAAATTGGCCTGGAAGTACGCATGATTCCAGAGTTTTAAAAAACAGTGGCCTCTTCCGAAAAATGGAAAATGTTTGGAGACCTGCGCCAAACGGTATTCTTCTCGGTGATTCTGCTTATTCCCTTAAGGAATGGCTTATTCCTCCGATCTTGACAAATAAAAATAATGAGTCAAGCCAAAGATTTCTTAGAGCTCATAAATCAACTCGAAGGGTTATTGAAAATGCGATTGGCATATTAAAGGAAAAGTTTCCATGTCTTAGCTACCTACGCTTAGAACCAAAAAAGGCATGTGAGGTTTTTAATTGCTGTGTTACTTTTTGCAATTTTGCAAGATTAAATGAAGAAGAAATCTCAAATTATTACGTTGATGATAATGAGGGGGAAGATTTGAATGCAACTGCTCTTGGGGAACCTCAGCATGAGGCACATCAAACGGATGGACCCGCTCACAGAAAACTTCAAACTATTAAATTTTTTTAGAAATTAAAAAAAAAATTCATTTACCTAAATTATTAATAACAAGCAATTAACATGTTAATTTTGAAACTTATTTATGTATTATTTATTATAGTTTTTTACTTTAAAGAGAAAATAAAAAAGGTGCTGCTTTTACTCCTTAGAATTGCAAATAAGTACCACTGTTTTTTTTTTATTTAAAAAATCATAAATCCATTTTATTTAAAAACAAACAAAAAAATGTCAAATTTAATTGTAGAAATGTTAACCCGGTGCGGTAACATTACAATTCCTGTTAAAATGTTCGTGAAACAGGTTTTTACATTACTTGTAAATTTATGGTTTGTAATTTGTAAATTGTAAAATTGTGACTTGTACTTTTGAGAAATAGGCCCCAGCAAGCGTATTTGTAAAAATAAATTCAATTGAAACATACATATAATAAATCAAAATCTATTATATAAAGAAGGGTTGTATGTATGTATGTTTGTATTTTATAACTGGCCACACCAGTGGATCAATTTTTTTTTTAATTTTTACAGGGAACTATTTTAAGTCTGGAAGGAACAATAGGCTACTTTTTTTTGGAAATTATTGCTGCCACGCCCACACTACGCCCATTTGTGTGGGAAGGTCTATCTTCTGAAGTATATATAAATTTAAAAAGTTTTGCGTTTTCCCTAAGAAATAAACAGACAGGTATCTGTTTTTTTATTATGGACCGAAAGGGAAAAAATAGGTTTAAAATATATTTTGGTACTTTTGGGTACTTTTTGTTACTTTTAAAGCAATAAAGATAGAAACATTATTTAAATTGCGTTCGATATGTCTTAAAAAATATGATGACGTTTATTGTACTTTTTTCAATTTTTGACCCAAAGGAAAACAGGGTTAAAAATATATTGATTTTTTATGCGTTTTTTGTAACTTTTAAACCAATAAAGATAGGAATATTATTCAAATTGAGTGCGACAGGCCTAAAAAATTAGTACGTTTTTGGGTCCTTTTTTAATTATTGGACCCTAAGGGGAAAAAAGGGTTAAAATTATGTTTAAGTACTTTTTGTAACTTTAAAACCAATTAAGATAGAAAAATTATTTTAATTGCATTCGTCAGGTTACCAAAATATGTTAATCTGTTAATAAAGGGCTAGAATTAAATATAAAAGCTTATAAAAGAATTTTTGATAAATAAAGCTCTCTGGATATCTCCAAAACTATAAACCTTATAAATTCCCAATTTTTATATGTTAATTAAAGAGACTTATATATGATGTATACATATATTGTTGCAACTTATGCAACAAGTAAATTAAAAAAATATATATGTAAATGCTTTTATTTACATATTTTGGTAATTTTACTATGATTGGTGTAGCGAAGCACACCGGGGCTTAGCTAGTATTATATAAAAACAAATCTACGGCCGGAAAAAGAAAATGTTACTCTTTTTGAAAATGATTGTTCTTTTTTAACTTAACTTATTTATATGTAAATGTATATGGTCATATTGTTAATGTTAACAAACATTTGTATCAATTGCTGCTGTAAAATAATTTTATTTAATATTAATATTTTTAATTTCTCTGTTTTTGTCTATTATTTTTATTTTGTAAAAAAATCTTGAAATACAAATTGAATAATAAATAAATTCATAGATTTAACACAGGAAAATCTTCAATTTTTAAATTTAGCTCTTTTTGCCTCTGAATTGTTGGCATCACTGAACTAAAGAATTTTGGGAATGCGTCGGTTTTTCTTTTGTTTAAAATGTTCAAAATTTTAAGAATTTAATTTAACGTAAAGTTATAAAACTAAACAATTTAAAGTGCACTTATACCATAATTCGTGTATTTTTTTTTAAAGAAAGGCTGCGAGTGTTAATTACATATATCAACGGCTTCACTAAAGAGTTTCGGCCCTCCGTTTCAGGTTTCTACTGTTTAATTATGACAAAAACAAAAAACACAGTACAAAAAGTCTTCTTATTATAGAACTTTTTTCTTTTAAGCACAACAACAGTTTTTTTTAAACTATTGTAAAATATTAAAACTTTAAGCCAATATGACTTGATAGCATACCGTTTGAATACCCCATATATTTATACGATGAATTTTTTTTCAATAAATTGCTTGCTTCACATTTTTGTTTGAAGACAAAAAGGGCAATAAAGAGCCTTGTTTTCTAAACCCCTAGCCCAGAAATATTAAATATTATGAAAGTATTGAATATCAGGAAAAATTGCATCCTGTAAATGTAGTCATAGTTTAACCATTTAAACTAAAATTATGTTTTCAACATTTATTTCACATTACTTTATAAATGCAAATTTTTCAATAATGTTTTTATTACCTTTTTTATCTTAAGAATTTAATTGCAGCAACCTTGTCCTACAGAAATTTACAACTTCTAAGCACGTCTAAGTTTGCTTTGTTTTGTTTTTTCATAATTAATTTTTAGTTATTTTTCAACAAAATTTATTTCTTAGCCATATGTAACTTAAATATTATTATCTTCAAAGATATTTTTAGAATTCTTGTTTTTACAAAGTAAATACATATGTATGTATGTATGTACATACAAACATACATTAATATGAACCCGAGGACAAGTACATATGAAGAAAATGTATTAAACGTTGCATATTTTATTCCTTAAGTTTTCTATAAAATAAAATTTAAAATATATTTAAAGATGGGATGGTTGGGATATACTTATGGGTAAATATTGGGTAAATGTACCCGAAATTTGGTTATTCATAAAAAGCAATTGAAGTGGAGCATCTGGCATTCTGTGGGCTAAGATTTCAATGTGGAGCTGCATAAAATATATACACACCTGGCCAAAATAATAAGTACACTACATGCTTATTCTTTCTTCGGCCCCTTCGTTTTTAAATTAAATATAGCAATTTCAGCACAAATTGAATAATATGTTATAAGACCAGTGATTTAAGGGAAAAAAGTTGCAAATTTTCCGTTGCTTTTTATATTTTTAGCGTGGCCAAATAATAAGTACATTCGAAATTTTCTTCAATATTGATTTTAATTAAACACTTCTTTGAAATGGTTTGTAAGCTTATTTATAACCTGGTATAGTTTAATTAAAAACAAAATAAAAATAAATTGTAAGATGGGTCGAAAAAAGCGTTGTACAGAAGAAGTGTTACTCCTTAAAATTGTCAAATATCTGTTTTTTTAGTGGCGAAATCAAAATAACTCTATTTGGTAACAACAACGACAGAAACGCTGGAAACACCCCCCTAAAAAGAAGGGATACTATTGCTCTTAGATGAAACTATTGAAATTAGTTATCTTTATTGTGAGAACTTAAATTTTAGTCCGGTACTGACTGGACTAGTATTAATTACTTAGTTTTAAGATTTGAATACTTATTGTTAGTTCGCTTAAGCGAAGATTCAATAATAAAACAAATGAAAAAACGCAACGTCTTCCTCCCAAAAAAGAATTTCATGCATAGCTTACAGCAAATCGCTAAGCACGTTGGGGAAAACATTAGAGTATCAGCCTTGCGTTTGGAGGTATGTGGTATATACATATATTATTATCGTCCTAATTTTTTGTATTACTTGTTCTATGACCCGATTTTAATATAAAAAATATTTGACTTTATTTTATATCGTTGATCTATCAGTGAAAACGGAGCACCCCTCAAACTATTCTTTCTAGTCCCAGGGTTCGATCCCAAACTCAAGTTTCGCAAGTCTGTTAAAACCGACTGCTACAAAAGCCGACCCGCCTTCATTTTTTAGTAATAAACCAACAAAAAAAGTAAGTCTTTTTTCAAAAACGAGAATAAATAGCACAATAAAAAGGTAAAATTTAATTAAAATTAAATTTTTTTTCTTTGATGATTTTAAAAATGTACTTAATATTTTGTCCACAGCATATCAATAGCCTAATATAGAAAGGGCGTAACTCGATTTTTTTTGTTACTGAACAGGTAAGAAAAACACTTCATACAGTAAGGGATCTTTTTCCCCGACACTGTCCTCTTTTTTGAGCATACGTCCTCGAAAAAAAAACAGCGTCCAGGAATGCCCTACATTTCAAACAAACCTTAATTCTCTTACTTCGAAAAGTGCGACGGTTAAAAATAAAAATTAAAACCATATGTTTTTTACTTACTTGATGTACTCGCTGCTCACAGTTGTTACCTTATTCACTTTAGGGACTTTCCGACTAAGTTAGTGTAAATGTGTTGAGTATTTATTGCTATTATAATATATTTTTTTTAATAAAAACAAGGATAAAGGAAATAGCATGTGCATACATTTACCAAGATACTAGTAACGTCAGCCCAAACAAGTTATTGGCAATATTAACCGAAAAATAATGGAATTACATCCAATTTTAAAAAACCTTTGATGCATTTAACTGGCACGATCTCGAATGTATTGAACTAATTATATGGTTAAATATTCAGTAATCGATAGAATAATTTACATATTTGCTTTTAAAATTGTTTAAAATGGGCAAATTTATTGTGAAGGATTTCACCATTTTACTCACATATATATGTGTTTTATTATAACAAACAGTTTCAAAAAATTATTTTTTCCTATTTCGGGCCGTTTTACGTGGAATTGTCCAAATATAGCTCTCTTTCCTAATATAAAAATTGTTCTAAGCTTAAGATAATTTTGAGTTCGCCTTCAGCTCATAACAAAATGTTTAACACATTTCTTTTTTGTTGACAAGAGCACAGTGGATCTAAATGAATTTAATAAGTTCCTAATAAAATTTCAATCTAAATTGCCAGAAATTTTAAATTTTTTACTTACATACATACATATATGTACATACATATGTTGTATTCAAAACTGGTAAGAAAAAAATATAAAGTTGTGTTCCAGATGCTTAACGAAATGGTGCGAACCTACAAAAAGTTGCCCAAACTAACCCAAAAGCGTTCCAGGTAACAGTTTTTGTGCAAAAAAGAGTGCGTATGAGAGAGTTATTATTTTTCATTTCCTGCACAAATTTGCCCGAACTTTTTCTTTGGGTAAGTTTGGACAAGAACTTTAAATAAAATCAGTTGATTTTTGTTTTACTTTTAAAGTAAAAGAATTAATTGGGCATTTCGCAAAAGAAATAATACTTTAATTTAATATTTTTCCAAAAAACTAAAGTTGTACATAAAAATGTACATTAAATTATACACATTTGTTTCTTTTATTATTATAATTTATTTACGTTTGTCAGCTATTGCCAGTGATGCTAATCTTGTGTTTGTAAAATGTTATGCGTTTTAAGCGTAGTAAATTACTAAAATAGATTTTAATTTTAAAATTAAGCAGCATTAATGTTTCAAAATGAACAATTATGGTTTTTTTACGTTCCAGCTACTTGGGGTAACTTTGGTAAATTTTGAGAGCAATTTTCCTTGTACTCACATTTGTCCAAACAAGAAGGAAATCTTCTTAAATACACCTAAGAATTATTGTTATTGTTTTATATAAATATTCATATAATAAAGTGTAAGATTTTATTAATAAGTCAGTGGGTTTTTTTACTGTTTGCCTCTTTTTTTAAATTTCCAGATAGCAACCCTATGTTAGGCTAGATTACGAAGGGTAGTGACGAGTGCAATTAGCCACCTCCACTCAGAGAGCTATTGTGAATCCCTTCAGAAGACAAAAAAAAAATCGTAGGCAAAACGATGCAAAAATAAGAAAAGAGAGCAAGAATGCCCTCCGCAAGAAAACAAAAGATGTCAGTGTACGTTAATCGCGCGAAAGCGCTGAACCACCTATCTACCCAGCCACCCAACCTCTTTGATGAATCCTATGATTTTCCCCAGCCCACATCCATATACCTCATCCAGCCCATCTAAGAAGCCCCCCCCCCCCCCCCCCCAAAACCACTGCAGCATAAGGCAGTGGCAGACAAGGTGTTCCTCAGTCTCTATCTCCTCCTCATCCCCGCACAACCTGCAGACATCCGAAGAGTTACTATCCCACTAACTCGTCATAATTCTCACAATTCAGTACCCTGTGAGAGTCCCTATAATGAACTTTAGAACCAACCCCCTTCTATTCTTGAGCAGCAGATCAATGCCCCTTCTGTCCAGCCTGGGCCACAGAAGCCTGGAGATCTCGCAATCAGCCCTGTCTCAAGAAACCCCGGTCGAGATCCCCCTTGCCAATTCATCGACAGTCTCATTACCGGAAACGTCACAATGACCCGAAACTCAACAGATCCCAACCCTGCATGCCGCCAAGATCGCCCTGAGAGCACGTCTACAGTTGTCCACAGGTCTAGACCTGATATAATGTCCCTCTAAAGCCTTGATTGTCACGTCCCCTCTTCCATCCGCCTTCTCTCCTATCAATTCCGCGGCCCTCGTCACTGCCAGAATATCAGCCTGAAAAACGCTGCACTCGTTCGGAAGTATGTATGACATCCCTACTCCCATGTCCATTATGTAAACACCAGCCCCGGTGTCCACCTCCATCTTCGATCCATAAGTGAAGACTGCACAACATCTCATACAGCCTCTCGGATCCTTTCCATGCCTACCTATCCGAAAACACTACCTGAGGTAAGATCCCAAAGTTAAGTTTCGTGACCATATACTCTTCAAACCCCACTGCCGTAGGAGTCGACCATCCCGACCCTTCCCAGAATGCCAGCGTGTCAAGCTGACCCTGACCAAAGCATACACCAGGCTTTAATAAGCTTTTTGCCGCCATTCAAGCGACAAAATCTTTAAAGGGAAAAGGACAGAATGATATCCAGCGCCGCCTGTGGTGTTCTATTTCTGGCTTCTGTAATGCCTAGTACAGCGCTTCTCTGGACCTTCGACAAAAGCTTCCTTATGTCGTCTCTCTCCTCTGGTGGAGGGCCTACCATACGAGGCTACCGTACGTAAGAATTGGTCTTACAACGGATGTATAAATCCAGTTCACCATAACCGGTTGCAATCCCAGCTCTTATCTTTGGATTCCTGCAGGCATAACAAGAAATTAGAGCCTTTCTAACACTCTCCTCCGTATTCGTCCTCTAAAATAACTTGCCAAGCAACCTAAGTACATTCAGTTTGTAAAATAAGGCAAATAAAAAAGTTCAAATACGAGTTTTTTTTAAAAAGAGGAAACAAAAAAATAACATTTATCATAAACTTGTCATTTTCGATAGCATTAACAAAATGGTTCTTTTTTTTTAAAAAAAACGTGATGCGCCCTTTCTGTATTAGGTCAATGATAAACATATTAGATTTGATTTTTTGGTAATATAGAAAATTGTTTAAAAATCAATTCTTTTTTGTTTTTATTTATTTTTTTAAATTTATCAAAGAAGATAAAATATACTCGTGACTTATTAACCACGAAATCTATAGATTAACTACAAAACTAACAGGTAATCACTTTAAATTTGCACTTTATCGTCAATCGCAAATGACGAGTGACGATTTACATACATAGGTGCAAATGTGTATGTGTATAAGTGCATATGTGTGAATATATTTAAAAGCAATTTTATTAATTTAGTCTTGGTAAATGGGTAATATTTATTTTGTATTTATTTACCTGCAACGAGTAAATATTTAATCTAAAAAATATTAAAAATATTGTTTCAACAAACAAAGACAGTCATAATTGTTATGAGGAGTATTGCATTTTTAACCTAAAGATTCGTTAAAGCTTTACTGTACTTACCTATGTATGTTATATATGAGACATTTCGGACCAGCGATGCCAGAATGATGATTTTATCATATTTTTGATTATTTTTGGTCTAAAATATGATTTCATTATTTTTTTATTTTAAGAAATTTTATATGAAGCTCTTCAAAGTATTTCACATACTTACATAATTCTCTTAAAACTTTTGTCCGCGAAAAATTTGTAAAGCAATAAAGGTTTGTATCAGCTTTTTGTTTATTGTTTTTAAGCACATTACATATCGTTACCTTAATATAAAAGGGCCTTAATTCGTATTTTTGTATTAGCCCAGATTATCCTATATTTTGATAAATAGTCTGCTTATGTATTACAATTAGCCAAAAAATAAGAACTAGGACCTTTCTATATTAAGGTGTCCTACATACACAAAAATTTATCTTTTTTTTAAAAAAAAAGGCTTTAAAACCATCTTTGAATGGCGGTTATATTTTTTTAAGAAGTATTGGCTTGTGAAAAAAAAACGTAATTGAAAATACATAGTTTTATAATTAAAACAACGTCCGCAAAATTTTCCAAAGCAAATTCTCTCAAATACAAAAAAATGTGTGATGAAATGCCAAGCCTAAATCTTAAATTTTTCGAAAGTTTTATGAAACCAACCTATGATAACATGAGTTTGTGTAATGGGCTTGACTTAAAAAATGAAAAGTTTTTTTACAAAACTAAGAAGTCTAGGAATGTTTGTTAAACAAAAAATTTCCTTATCAAAACTTGCTGCAAACAAAAAAAATATATAAAAAACTGTATTTAATTTTATACGAGTATTGAGCTATGAAAGCATGTATGAAAACGATTTGATTTCAAATATAATTTTCTAGAAGAGAAATTTGTTTTACATTCATAAACAGTTTATTGTTAATCGAATAATAGGTTGATAAATAAAATTTAATAGTTTTAGTGTCATCCGAACTTGGATAATGGGCAAAGTGGGACAAAACTGAAGGGACAGGGCTGATTGGGATCTCCAGGTTTCTGTGGCCTAGGCTCGACAGGAAGGCCACTGACCTGCTGTTCAGAAGAGCGCAGGGGTTTCTGAGGTGTGCAATTGGGACTCTCGCAGGGCACTGCGATGTGAGATATATGACAAGCAAATGGGATAGGAACTCTGCAGGCTATGTGGGGATGAGGAGGAGATAGAAACTGTGGAACACCTTGTCTGCCACTGCCCCGGGCTGCAGAACCGCCATAAGAGATGGCTGGGGGCGCTTAGATGGACTCGGTGAGGTATCTCTGACAAGAAATCGTAGCTTTTTTCGAAAATGCATTTCATTCGGCTGATATTGAAATTACTTAATTTTTAGTAAAAAAATTCATTCTAAGCTATTAAAATTTTATAAAGAAAATATCCTTGCTTGACAGGTTTGATATAAAATTTTCCAAACTTAAATTAATAGATAATAGGGTGAACTTCGTTCTGTCAACTTTAAGGGCCATTTTGCAATTCTAGACAATCTGTAAGACTGTAAAGAACGTTGGTCATAAGTTTCAAAAACTACTCGCGGTGCACATTAGGGTGAATTGTATGGAAAGTGGCGATTAATTCAAAAAAGTCGTAATATTAAAACGTTATTATTTTTTATTGGTGGATATTAATAAATAAATAAAAAAACTGCATTAAAAAAACTGTTAAAAAAAAATGTTAACCTTTTATGTAGGGTGACCATTCTACTGATTTTTCATTTGGTGTACTGATTAAAAATTTGTGTACTGAAATGTACTGATTTTTCAGAAAATGTACTTATTGTACTGATTTTTCAAGATAAATTGGAATTTAAATTTTTTCCTCAAAAAATTTGTTAAATTGTAGTAAAACTAAATAGTTAGGTATGTTTATAGGAGCCAAAAGTGTATTAAATTTATTTTAATCTTTCAAATAATTGTTTTCAGTCGATCAAAACTGCCCAAAATGTTAAAAAATTGTTTGAGAATTTATTTTCTGAACCAAATATTTTCTTTACAAAGCTTTAATTGACTAGTGGTTTTAATTGGATCGCTCTAATTGAAGGTGATTCGTAATCTAAAATAAAGAAATAGCGCTATATTCGGCTATGCCGAATCTCATGTACTCTTCACAACGTGTGGTTTTGCAATAAGGCATATATTTATAAAGTCTAAAAGTTGTTTTGAGGGAAAATTAATGGGGGTCTGTGATACATTTAATTCCTCTAAGGCCGACTCCTGGGAAGTTGGAGGGGTTTTACCCTATTTTTTTAATTTTGTATAGCAACCCTATTAGGGCTGGAGATAGGGGGTAAGTTTTTTCCACAAAAATGTTTGGCGGAAAAATTATCTGGGAGTGGACTTATATTTGACCATCGTAGGAGCACACTGCAAGCTGTGAAAGCGATTTAAAAAAATAAAAAATTAAACTTTCTATGGCAACCCTGTAAGGGGGCGGTGATAGGGTGTAAGTATGTTCAATAGCTTTAATTAGGAAAAATTAATGGGAGTCGGTCTTACACTGCACCTGTGTAGGGGCGATTCCGGGACAGTTGTGGAGGTTCTTATGTACAAATTTTAGAGAAACAAGCAGAGGTAGTCTTGGTTTTTGGCTTATATCTCTGTAAGTTATCCGGCGATTTTGCTGAATTTTTGTAGAAAAATTTTCGCAAGTATACCTGATGTTTTGATACCCCAAACAGGTCCGAGAAATATCAAGGGGCTTAATAAACAGATTAACGGACAGAAGAACATCGCTAAATTAACTTTCCTATCTATAAGGATCAAGAAAAGATATTAAAGAAATTACAAAGGGAATGACAAACTCACTAACGTTAAGGGTATAAAAACTGAAAAGCGTACTGATTTTGATCCAGAAATAAATGGTCACCCTACTTTTATGGGCTTTTTAATACTTTAAAAAAAATGGTCGTATTTGACTATTTCTGCTGTTACTTTTGAACGAAAAACAATAAATAACTAAATTAAATTGTAAATTAGAGCATACTTCATGTGCTTTTGTTTTAATAAAAAGAATTAATATTTAATATGTATTTATATTAGCAAAATTTTTAAGCAACTGGAGTTGTGTCCCAAAAGCCTTTATAACTCAAAAATCGCACAAATGCGCAAAGAGATATTTTGGGATTTATTAGCTAAAATATCATATTTTAAGAGCATAAAACCATTTTTTCCTGCACTCATCCGCTAAATTGTTGAAACTCAGTATATATATCAAAAATACTACATTTTTAGAGGGATTTTGATTTTTATTTCTTTTTATTTCTAAAAAATGTATCTCAACCAAAAATAATATTTTATTATATCCTTATCTACCTAAAGTTGAAGGTTCCATTACAAAACGTTTACTTAAATTTAGAAGTCTTAATAAAAAAATAAAATCACTTGAAATATTAAAATTTTCTCTTTTAATCAATGCGCGCAATAATACCAAAAATAATTTAACTTTAAACACACACTGCAAATAAATTAAACAACTTATTTTTGCAGTAAGTGATGTAGAATTTTATTTACTTTCATATGGTACCAAACTCGGTTCTGAAAGTTAAAGTTCATTTTTAGAATTAATCGCCACTTTCTGTAACATTTACCCCAATGTACGCTGTGCACGCTGTTTTCCAACATAAAAACTTGATTGTTACTACTCTTTTCAAATTTAAAAATTTTAAATAAAAAAACGTCATGATTTTTTTTTCTTAAAGTATAATTTTATCTTTGCCAAATGATTTTCCTTCACAAAATTTCTGACAACGCTTTACTGTTCCAATTCAATATTAAAAAATACAAGTTTTTAGAACAAAATGTAGGTAAATAAATTAACCTAAAAGAAAATTTTGTGTTGAATACACCCAACAAAAAAGTTGGAAAAAAGTTATTAAAAGTTTAAAATCTACCAATTCTGTTTTTTTAAAAGCTCATAAATAACGAAATTATGACACTTTTTTGGTGATTTTGCACCGATGAATGTATGAAGTGATAATATTTCCGACAGTCATAACTTTTTTGTCTCTAATAATTTAGAGTGTAATATGATCAAGCTTGACCGACCATAACTTTCATACTTGTTTGTTTTCATAAGATAGAGTTGTAATTATGGTAATAAATTTTGCGACTATTTATATATTTTTTTTTTTTTGAAATATGTTTTATTTAATTCTTTATTAATTATAAAATAATAAATTGTTTCTTTTTCAGCCCGGCTTAGACGATGTTGTTAAGAAATGCCGTCATATTAATTTGTTTTTTTCAACTGATATTGAGACTGCCATCAAAGAAGCCGATCTTATTTTTATATCTGTAAATACACCAACAAAGACTTTTGGCAATGGAAAAGGTAAACATTTGTACATATTGCTTATTTGTCAGAAAAGCGTTGTAATTCAAAAAAAGCCATTTCGAAAAAAAAACGCGCTTAAAGTTTTCAATTTGCTTTTATTTACTAGTAGGGACAAGCGGCTTTTTCTCTCCAACAGTGTACAATTGGGACTAATAAATCGATTTCGATTATAGCCAGAAATCGATTTTTAACCCAAAAAATCGATTTTACTGCAAAACTTAAAATTATTTTTTTTAAAACAATTTTTTTATGCTTTCAACACCAAAAAGCGTTAATGTATTCTTTTAAAATTTTTAATATTTTACCGCAAAAATGATTTAAAATGCGTTCTAGTCAGGTTTGAATATACATATTTCCAAATGATAGAAAAAGAACAAAAAGAGTTTAGTACTCAATATGTTAACAAACATCAGTGTTTTTTTAAACAACTTATCGTCATTGAAAATTAAATATTTATATCTGTAGTGTGTGTACATAAAGTTAAAGACTTATTTTATTTTATATACTAACTTTATCATTAATAAATCAAATAATGAAATTTAACTATTATGATCTGAATTCTTTGTATTAATTTAATAGGTATAAGTATCTTTTCTAATAATACCTTCTTCTAATTAGAAGAAAATCAATTTATTTATTTAAAAATCATTTTTGAAGATACAGTTTGTCAAGAAAATCTTTGCACATCAGAAAAAAACCAAAAAATCTTCATAAAAAGTCAAAATTTCCGGAGTAAATATAATTTTTTTTTTAATATGGTTTTTAAAAACATGTTTATTATTATAATAAATAAAAAAATTACTTCCAATAACAAAATTAAAGATAAAAAAGATAAAAATATTTTTTTTCACTGTCAAATAAATGTTTGCATACACATCAATATTTACTTTTGATGCAGATTTTTGGGGTAAAAAAAACATTTTAGGCTAATATTTTGTGTGCCCACCTTTAGCATCAATTACAGCTTGCAGACGTCTGGGAATTGATTGAATAATCTTTTCAATATAATACTCAGTCGGTATTTTTTGCCACTCTTCTTTAACAAATTGGCCCTCATTTTTTGACGACCTTTTTCTTTAGATGGACCCACAAATTTTCGATGGGATTTATATCAGGACTTTGTGCAGGTGTGTCAATAACTTTGGTGCAGTTATATAATAACCATGATCGGCATAAATAAGATTTATGTTTCGGATCATTATCCTGGTAGTAATTATATACGAATTTGTTAGAGTTTTCGGGGTCAACAAAAACGAACTTTCTAATGGTGGTGACTAATTCGTTTTTTAAAATATCAAGATAAACTTCCTTTGTCATTATTTCCTCTGAAATTCGTATTTCACCAACCCCTTTGCTAGAAATACAACCCCACACCATAACGGATAGTTTTCCAAATTTTACTGTAGGTATAAGATTTTTATTTTCCAGGGCTGTCAAAGGTTTTCGCTAAACTTTCTGTGGTCCATCGTGGTAGTATAACATCATTTTTGTTTCATCAGAGAAAACAACATTGTCCCAGTACTCTAGAGGGAGTGAAACGTGATCTATTGCAAATTTTAAGTGTTTTTCAATATTCTGCGCTGAGTGAAGGGATTTTTTTCTAGCAACTCTTGATAAATATTTGTGTTTTTAGAGAATATTTCGTATAGTTTCATGTGATACTCTTAGCCCATGGTCATTTTCGATTTAAAGAACCAATCCTCTCGTGCTTGAATGTGGGTTTTTGGTAATAGTTCTGATTATTTGGCTTTCAATACGACGCGTCACTTTTTTTGGCCTTCCAGGAGACTGCTTCAATTCTAGTCTTCCTTCTGTTTCAGCACGGGATATGATATTATAAACGGTTCTGACTTTAAGAGTGAACATATCAGCAATTTCCCTGGCTGATTTACCTTTATAATGGTTATAATACACTAACTGTATTATTTCTTTTGAAATTCGTTTTCCTGGCATTTTTTAATTAATCTTGGGCGCCACTTTTTACACCAAAGATAGTTTTTTTAACTTTGAAAGCTACAAATCCTTGTAAAAAATGATTGTGATGATAAAAAAAAATCGTAAATGCAAAATTTTCCCAATTTTTTCAATTTTTTTCCCAGTATGCAAAGATTTATTTGACACTAAAAAAACTGAGTAGAAACCGTTTTTTGTTGTTGGTGTGCTGATGTGTGTACCTATTTGAAAAGTGTAACCGTCCCATAGACGATAACAGGTGCCGTAACGGAATATTAGCAATAAAAAACAAGTAGGTAATAAAATTATGGAAGAAAATGGTCATTGTATATAAACTTATTAAATTTGTATTATTGTGCAATGATTTTCTTGACAAACTGTATCTATTATTTTTTACATATTATCGATTCGATTAATCGACTTTGAAAATCGAGATTAAAATAGTTGATCGTAAAATCGGAAATCGTGTTTTGCCTTTGCTTACCATTCCCTAGCATAAAGCATAACGTAACCAATAATTTACATCGTTAACCTGACAAATGCGTTTTCTGAGTTATGACATTGTTCTAGCAATTGAGCGATATGTATGAACTTTATTTAAAATAAATTAACTATAGTTTTATTAATATGGAAATATTTTATATAAAAGACGTGATCACGCGATGTGTATGTAGATATTAGGGTTAGATTAGGTAGAACAGAAGGCCGTTTAAGGAAAGGATATAGCTCACTTGGATGCGCTTAATTCGGTCCCTTTGTGTTATCTGAAGAGGCAGATAGAAAGGGTAGATGGAGATAGAAGGAGAGAAAAAATTTAGAGAAAGATAAGAAAAAAGTAGGATGAAGAAAGAAGACTTACTAGGGTCTCTGTGGGGGAATCGAACCCACGACCCCCAGACTGGTAGATATGTGCCCTTACCGCTGATATACCGGGGCACCCATGTAGACATCTAAGTCTCACGTCTCTTTAAAAGAACTCAACTACTAATGAAATTAATTGGCAGTAGTTTCATCGAAAATACTTGATTCCCTATTTGATTACATTTCTAGAAATAATAAATTTTTATTTTTTGACTTTTCCCTTTATCTTACAATAATTTTTCTTTATTCAACTTTAGGTTCAGTTTTGGAATTGTGATAGAATATAAATTTTTATGTAAAATTTAGTCATTCCGATATCCGCCGAGTGCAATGCCTTTTCGAAACCAGCTACGATTTCTCGTCAGCACCCCTCTATTTAGTACTGCTGTATGATGAATGTGATGTTTTTATTTAAACAAACTTTTACTAGAATTTTAATACTATGATTAAATTTGTAGTCTAAACTGCAGACATTAAACTAAATCTACATGCAACCCTATGTTCTCTTACTCTCATTTTGACTAAAAAACAAAATAAATAATGCAAGTAACAATATGGAATATAAATATAATTCAAATATGCTTATTTTATTTATTGTTGAACTAATTGTTTTTAATACAAATTTTTGCTTTTTATTTTGGCTTAAGTTCATATAGCTTCTTTTTATTAGAAGAAATAAATGTTTTTTATGTTAAAAGAAACTTTTATTTTGAAAAAGCTGGTTTTTTCGACCGATACTAGCCGAGTAGAATGCATTTTCGAAAGCAGCTACACAATTTCATCATCAGTACTCTTTAAACGGTAGTAGTGTCTTTTGGCAGTAAACATCACATCAACAGAGAAGGAAAAACGAAATATCTTCCTTCTTTTTTCATTTTGTAAGTTAGGACGAAGTCTATTTTTCCATATACACTATGTTTTTTTTGTATTAAAAGTCTTTCGGCAACACTTAACTAACGGTCGAGCATCATCCATTTCTTAGATGGAATGAAACGCTTTTTTATTATTGTATATTATACAATAGAGGGTAAATCTTATAATTTAAATATTAAAATTTTATTAAAAGTGTGGGTTAAATGGAAGAAATCTTCGTTCAACCTAGTATGTAGTACCAAAAAGAAAAAATGCTGGCAAGAAATCGTAGCTGGGGCCACATCGTCGCATTCGATTCTAATCGAAATTTCACTCGATCGATCGAGTTGTCAATGCTTTAAGTATAGGAATTCTAATAAGAATTTTGAAATTTCGATTCGAATCGAATGCAACGATTTGGCCACTGGTTTCGAAAATACATTACATTCGGCTAATATCGGAATAACTCAATTTTTAATAAAAAAATTTAGATTCTTAGCCATTACCATTTTAAAAATCAACTTAAAGCTGAATAAATAAACATTATTATTTCTACAAGTTTATGTTTGACGTGTCTTAGTTAACAATAATTAACAAAATAATAGGTGTCTTCCTTTACTTATTTTGGTAAAGTTCGGTAAAATAAGAATAAACAACATTTACTCTCCCAAAACAAAGAAGACACACAAAAGTACGTGAACACAAAAACCCAAACATCTAGCCCAAAAAAACCCATAAGCATTCATTGCCAGCAAATTAAAACGTTAATTTCAAGGAAATAAAAATTAAAATATGTCAGAAGTTAACATAAAAACATTTAATAATATTCAGGAATAAAATCACTGGCATTAAGTTGTTTGCCATACACGTATTTACTTTGCATTTTTGTTCCTTCCAAAAACTATTTTCATTTGTTATTGTTGGTTTTTTTTTTTTTTGTTAAGCAAACAACAATTTTGCAAATAAGCCCAAAGAAAAAGTACGGACTGTTTTGTGCAAAAAGAATAATTCTCTCTCTCTCTCAAAATCTTGCAGGATGCAAATGTTGAGTACGGGAACACAGCTGATAATGCTCTAGTTGAAAAATTATACAATATGATTGAACCTTGTTTTTGAAGTGTCAAAAAGTTAAAGTTTTTCAGCTCCGTAATTTTTTATAATTTTTATTGAATAATTCAAGTTGAAATATATTTTTCTAAGACAACCTGCTGTTTAAACAAATAAATCGTTGTGTAAAGAGTTAATCTTGTGGAGTACTACTGCGGGATTCGTTATTTTTGTGTTCTTCAACATTCCCTACATTCTACACTGGCGGCGGCTTTTGCTTCTATTGGCTGTAAACATTTTTATATTTTACAACATTGTGCCTGATTTACAACATTGTACTTAACTACAAAAACTGCAGTGTACAAACATAAATTTCATTTGGTGATATAATTAAAATTATTTTGGTGTTCTGCATTAAGAAACCATTATATGTACATATTTTTTTTCTGCAATTGGGTTGGTGTTTTTTATTTTGTTAATAATTGGCGCTCCGCTAACAATCAGCTGATTTTAATAAACACCCGGTGCTGCCAGATTTCTTTTTTATCGTATAAGTGGGGGATAATGCCTAATTGTGTAATTTAAAAAACCGATGAATAATAAACGTACACTTGAAGCTACATCGCCTGATTACACTGAAAAGAATAGTAAAAAATATTTGTCTAGTCAGAATATGACTGAAAAAAGTCAATCAGCATCCCAAGACGTTTTCTCGTGGAGTAGGTTTAGTGATCTATTGGATGATAAACTGAAAGATGTTGCTAGAAAAACAGACCTAGTAGTGATCCAATCAGAGATACAAGAATTAAAAGAAGAGAACATAAGACTTAATAATGATATTAAAAAGCTCACATCACGTCTTGAGTACATTGACCGTAGGTCGCGTTCTTCTAACGTTGTTGTTGCCGGTTTGAATTGTAAAAATGTACAAACTGCTGGAGAAAAATTTACAAAACTATGCAGTGATGTATTAAGAGTCAACGCTGATGTGGTGTCAACCCGCATGATTTCTTCTGGAAAATCGTTTTTGTTCAGCTTAGGATCGAATTCGCAGGCTTTCAACGTCGTTGCTGCTAAAGGTTTATTAAAAGGTCAAGATGTGTTCATTCAAAGAGATTACACTGAAGATGAACAAAATGTGCGATATAACCTGAGACAATTAAGCAAAAATATTTCAAAAGCTAATGATTCTGTTAAAGTCAGGCTTGGTGAGTTTTGTATATTTATAAATAACAACAAATATACGTGGTCCAATGGCAAAGTTTGTGCTGATTCTGTCAATGATGCTGAGTACTTAAAAAATCTTTTATCAGAATGTAATTTCGTTATTGATGTTTGCATTAAGGATAGTATGAATACAGTGAATCGTAATGTTAAAAATGTAGATATTTCAAATTCCCAATAGCAATTTTATTTATGCCATTTAGTTTCATATAATGTAGCAAACCTTGAAAAATCAGTAAAATTTAGTAAATTTATTACATATATCAATAATTTTGATGTATTTTTTCTTTTTGAAACCCATGTTACAGCTGACAGACAGCACTTGTTTTCGTCATATTTTAATAATTATTGTTTACATTGGATTGCAGCTACGAAAACGCATAGAGCTGGACGTGCTAGTGGTGGCTGTTTATATGGTTTCAAAAAAAAATCTTAAAAATACTTATGCTTTTAAATTTTTAAACATGGGGATATGTAAAATATGATGAGGTTGAAAAACTATTTAGATTTTTTATTAAAAAGATGTTGTATCTACCTACCGCTACACCTAATTACATTTTGTATATAGAAACAAACCTAGAGTCACTATACGTATCTACCTTAAGACTTCACCTGGACTATATTAAAAAAGTATTAAGTATGAATCCTCACAGATTACCTCGTATTTTGGCATTAAAAATTATAGAACAAAAAATTAGTTGGGCTAAAGAGTGGGAAAATCTTTGTCAACATATACAGTTTACCCCTGATAACTCAATATCTCCACTTAGCAAGCAGTGGAAACCTATATTGAACCAATTCAAACTCAAGGAACGTAATGATTACATAGAAAATGCAAAAAGTTCACAGTTTCATGATCTATAGTCTATACTGGACTACAATGTTTCATCATTATATACTTAAAATTTTTCTCCACGTACAGTCAGTTTAATAATAAGGGCTAGAGGTGGCTTGTTAGACTTGAATGCAAGGTCTTTCAAAATAACACTGTTGGTATTTGTACAATGTGCAACCTAGATGCTTCGGAAAATACTTTTCACTTTATTGGTGTTTGCCCATTGTACAAAGTATTTAGGATACAATATTTTGGTAAAACCATACTTAATTTGAATGATGTTATATGTATACTAAATGGCTTAAACTTTTACTCCCTGTATAAATATATAGAAGTTTGTTTAAAATATAGAAAATTTATTTTAAATGAATTTGTTTTTTAATTTTCCATGTAAATATTAACTTATAATTTATCTTGTTATTTTTATTAAAATTATATAAAATCAATATTTTTTAAATAAAATTTACTTTCCTAGAATTGTGCCAATCTGGCTTACAACAAAATGTTATGCCATATATAGATTTAGATATTAAACATATTGTAAATGAATTAAATATGTACATACAAAAATCTATTAATAAATAATAATAATAATAATAATAAATAATACAATATGATTCAGTTGGGTAATTGCCAACATCTGTAGTATTGTTATATTAAGTTCGTTCGTTAGCTCAAAGTTTTTAAAAATTGTTTAATATTTTTTACTGGATTGCGTTCGTTTACACAAAATCCAGTAAATGAGAACACAAATTGAGAGCGCAAAGTGACAGTTGTGACTGAGTATTTAAAAGTTTTTACTAGGCAAAATTTTACTAGTGAAAATTTTTAGTAAAAGAAAACATATGTTTTCTGATGTAAACAAAAAAATAAAAAAACAAACAGCTAACAAATTGAATAACGAGAAAATTCAAAGTGGCGAAACAATGGAACAGCTAAAAGATATAACTAGTACCTCAAGTTTAGGGAAAGGAGTAAATGTAACCAGACATGGCTATGTTTTGCAAAATGCAGTACATTTTACATTTACCTTTTTTTTAAGTTGAAAAAGTGCTGAATACTTAGGTACTCGGTGCAGTCATTTAATACCCAAAATTAAATATTCGTGTTTTTTATTAACCCTAAGTCTTTCCAGGTAACGCACAAAAGAATAGTTTGAGACTCAGCTTAAATTACACCGACAAACTCAGAATCACTTCCTTAGCTAATTTAAGCATATCTATCTGGCTGGGTGTCCATATATTCGTGTGGTCAAAGTTAAGGTAGCATTTCTGAAAAAAATATTTTGGCTAAGTTAACCCCACTCACAAAAGTCAGCTTGTTTTTCCTTAAAAAATGCGTTATTTTTTCGAGTAATCAAGTAATTGCAATATATTTTAATCTATCAGCTGTTTTAAGTAGTTAAATTGTATGTAAAAATTTTCCATTCGCGTACTCTTTACTTCAAAAATTTTAAGTGAGAGAAATTTCTTAAAATTACTCAGTATTTGCTAGGTTACTGGACTTTACTGGAAAAGTCAACGAATGAACCTATTGTTTCATTATTGTAAAACAAACGAAAATGTTTAAAGAAAAATTTTTTAAGATGAAAAAATCATTTGAAGTTATGACGATATACATACATATGTTTATACTAGGTATCAAAAAAGGACCGAAAAAACAGACGCAAGAGGGCTGCACCTTATTCATTTATAATTTTCGTAGCCGGCTGTTCTACCTATGACGATATACATACATATGTATATGTACCTAAATTGGTACAACTTTAATAGTGGAATAACAATAAAGTTGGGCTTACTAGAGAAACTGGTCGTCATTCACTTCCTAACTTTTATATAAAAAATTTTTAACAAAAATTCTCTTCGAACTGCATTTTTGTTGTAAAATATTTGCTTCGTGTGAATAAATTTATTTTTAATTTATTAGTATTATTAATTTATTAAATTTACAATCTCTGCCAGGACGTGCTGCTGACTTGAAGTATGTAGAAAGTGCTGCCCGGATGATTGCCGAAATTGCTCAATCCAATAAAGTTGTTGTTGAGAAAAGTACAGTACCCGTAAGAGCGGCCGAAAGTATTATGCATATTTTGCATGCCAATCAAAAGCCTGGCATACGTTACGATATTCTATCCAATCCCGAATTTTTAGCTGAAGGAACTGCCATCGAAGACCTTTTGCATGCTGACCGTGTACTTATTGGTGGCGAAGAGACTCCTGATGGTCATAAAGCAGTTGAAAAATTATCATGGATTTATGAACATTGGATTCCTAAGGCCAACATTCTGACTACCAATACTTGGAGCTCAGAATTATCAAAATTGGCTGCTAATGCTTTCTTAGCACAAAGAATTTCCAGTATTAACTCACTGTCTGCAGTGTGTGAAGCTACAGGAGCTGATGTGTCTGAAGTAGCTAGAGCTATTGGTTTAGACTCGCGCATTGGTCCAAAATTCCTGCAGGCTTCTGTTGGTTTTGGTGGCAGTTGTTTTCAGAAAGATATTCTTAATTTGGTTTATATTTGTGAAGGACTTAATTTGCCAGAAGTTGCTGCCTATTGGCAGCAAGTTATCGATATGAACGAGTATCAAAAAAATCGCTTTTCACAAAAAATCATTGAAAGTCTTTTCAATACAGTTTCCAATAAACACATTTCCATATTGGGTTTCGCTTTTAAGAAAAACACCGGTGACACCCGTGAAACGCCGGCTATAGCTGTGTGCAAGACTCTTTTAGAAGAAGGTGCCAAATTGGATATTTACGATCCAAAGGTAGAGCCAGAGCAGATTATTGATGATTTAACACATCCATGTGTTACAGAATCTCCAGAGAGTGTTAAACAAGCCGTGCAGATTCATAGTGATCCATACAGTGCTGTCAGGGGAACACATGCAATTGTTTTGTGCACCGAGTGGGATGAATTTATCGTAAGTTTTAAAGATTGCATTTTTAACATCTTTTTAATTTAAATATATTTTATCGTAAGTTTTAAAGATTGCATTTTTAACATCTTTTTAATTTAAATATATTTTATTCTTCTTAGACTCTTGACTATCAACGCATTTATCATTCAATGATGAAACCGGCATACATATTTGATGGTCGTAAAATTTTGGATCACGAACGTCTGCAGCAAATCGGATTCCATGTGCAAACAATTGGCAAAAAATATTTACGAACTGGCCTTATGCGTTCATGGGGCAGTGTACCGCAATTGTAGAAAAAACAACTGGCAAAACTTAATGAAAGTTTTGCAAAAAGAAACAATAGCCTTTATTCTGCTAAAAGGTGAAAATAACAATATCACCTTTTAATTCCTACTACATATATGTATTGTTCTTGATCGTTTTTTCCATCCTCCAACTATTTTTAAATCTTTTAAATAATTACATTTTAAGATAAAAACATATTTTTACTAATAACGTTGCACAGTATTTTAAAAATTAATATTAAGTAAAAATCCTATTATAAATGTACATAAATAAAAAATTTATAAAAAGATGATAATAGAAAGTCATCTTATTATAATCAGTTCCAAATATGATGCAATATTACAATATATTTTTTTTTTTGTTTCAATTTTTTTCCATTGAATGGTAAAATACATACATTAAACTTGTTCTACTGCTTGTTTTTGTATTACTTAGCGGCCATACCATGGCGCAATAATGCATCAGGTGGTGGTGATTCTACAACAACAAAACTTGGTGAATAAAATTTTCCTTTTTGGTTGTAGTTTTCGTTAGCTGTCAGGTGTCAACTTGAAAGCGAAAACTTGAACTTGTGGCTGCAGCGTAATGGCGCTAAAAATATTTTCTTCCAGAAACAGTTTTTTTTTCAATAAATCTAAAAATTGATATAATATAAATTGCAATTTTTGACTTTTGTAACAATTTTAGAAAAAAAAATATAAAAAATTAAAATCAAAAACTTAAAAGACACAAATATACATACATATGTAGGTTAATACTATCTTACTTTACTAAGGCCTAGCTCTATCCACTAAATATACACGGCGATAGTCCGATCTATAACTACATATTACTGTGGTCTGGCGAGATGCTTTCTCACGAGACTGCCACCGTAGGATGTTGCATAATGCTTAAGGAAATGCTTCGGTTTGTATTACGGAAGCTTTCGTAAGTACTCTACAAGCTGCCCTCGATACGATACTGAACCTACTACCTCTGGACCTTTTTGTTAAGAATTTTGCAAACAAGAGTACTTTGAGACTCAGGGAAACAGGTTCGTTCAAGACATTCCAGCATACTGACTGAGATGGGAAGGACCGAGCATTTGCGGACCTTAGCCATCGAGTCTGACTACTTGTCACCACGTCTATACTTTACACCGAGCATGAAGATAACCATTTATCACTCATGGGAACATCCATATACAGTGTACTCCAAGCGGAGACATTTTCAATTGCGCCAGCCGCACACTTATCTCAGCAGAACAGCGGTCTAGGAGGAGAATGCATTACCATTTATGTGGATAGCCAAGCTGCTCTTAGAGCAATGGGTTCTAGCCTGGTGAGGTCAAAGGCGGGAAGTAACTGCAGATCAGCGCTCCAGGTACTCGAGGGTATTCACTCTACTGGGTTCCGGGGCACTCTGGGGTATCCGGAAATGAGACTGCAGATTAATTGTGCGTATCCTATGGTAGGATCGAACGACATTTAAAGGACAAAGCTATCTTATGCTGGACTGAGGCCGCAGGGTGCAAGGTTTTGAAATCTCTATGGCGAGTACCATTAGCCGAAAGGACCATGATTCTCTTGTCCGTTCACTGCAGCAGCAGGTCATTTTCGGTTAAGTGGCAACCAAGGATGGTTTAACACTGCCGCTTGTGTGAGGACGCAGTCGAGACGATGGAACACCCACTGCCACTGTTTCTAAAATAAGGAAAGCGAACAACAGTACGGGAACAAAACATTTTTAACTTTAGGGGTTATGAATGGTTATGATTAACTCAAAATCCCGAAAATTAAAAACCAGCACTCACTCAGCGTTGCCAGTTGGTTACATTTGTTACATTTTATGTAACTTTTTGACCCTCTATGTAACATGTATAATTTGAACGTATTGCGCTTTTTTTCGTAACTTTTTGTACTAGTCACAGAACAATATATATTGGGTAAATAATTACTTTTGAAGTGGGAGTTTTATACATCAAATACAATGTTTGAAAATCAAGTATAAGTAATTTTTGACATAACGCTCCCTGATAGGAATAGTGCCATTGTGACGGAAGTCACCATTTCAATTTTATTTTAGAGGCAATTATTCCTAGGGATGGTAGAGACTTTAAACTTGAAAAAATGTCTTTTAAGACTGTTACATGTGTGTTTTTAAAAATCAAGTATAAGTAATTTTTGACATAACGCTCCCTGAAAGGAATAGTACCATTGTGACGGAAGTCACCATTTCAATTTCATTTTAGAGGCAATTATTCCTAGGGATGTTAAAGACTTTAAACTTGAAAAAAAGTCGTTTAAGACTGTTACATGTGTGTTTTTAAAAATTTGGAATTTAAAGAGATTTATTAAAATAAGGAAAATAGGTTTTTCCGTTTAAGTCGTTTTACGTTAAATTGCCCAAATACCAATAAATAATAAAAAATTTATGCTTTGAGATTTGCGTAATAAGGCCCTTATAATTTTTATATATATATTTTAAATACCTATTACAATTGTATGCAAACTTACATTTTTTTGTTAATAAAAGTTGTAAAAAATTTGTTTGTTTTATTTCTTTAAATTCGTAAATGTAACTTTTTATAAAAAAACGTAACCTTTTGAATGAAAACATGTAACTTTTCGTAGCTTGCCCTGGCAACGCTGCACTCACTGCATACACATCACAGAGAAGAGAAAATAAAAACAAACTAAATAAAAAATTCCAACGGTTAATGAGTAACATAAGGTCTGTCTGCGTACTTTTCCAGTAGCAAATACTCAGTAATATTTTTTGGGAGAGTAAAACCAATTTTACTCTGTCGGCTAAAAATATATCAAAAAGTACGCAGACATTATCCAGTAAAATCTTGCAAGGAAACAGATGATCGGTATGTAAACAATTCAAATAACAAAGCAAAAGAATTTTAGCATATGTGTACGCGGTAAATTATTTGTATATTTGGACATTTCTGGACTTAGTTAAATGTTATGTTTATTATAATTTGTTATAAACGTTAAAAATCAACACAATTCTAACTATTGTTAAATTTCAATGTTTATTTTCGTTTCACAAAAATTATTTCATTCAATTAGTAAATAAAAACAGCTGTTCAAACTAGTTGCAAAATCTTACAAGAAGAAATTTCTCCAGTAACATTTTGCAAGTTCTCTTACTTCCAACTGTCAAAAAATTTTCTTTTTGGCTCTCTCGCTGCAAGAGATTTGGAGTACGCAGACAACATTTTGCAAGATTTTGTAACATTTTGTACAAAATGATGCAAAATATGTGTACGCAGACAGACCTTATGTGTACGCAGACAGACCTATAATCGTCGTGACAGTGGGCCTAGTAGCCGAAATGCTTATTACATTGTTTAAAGTTCTACAAGCGTTAGCAATGAAAACATTAGAGACACTGAATATAATAAAAACTGTTTCAAGTGAGTAACCAAAAATAAATACAAATAATTTAAGTGCAAGTGTGCCAAATTTATAGTATATGTAAGTGTACTCTGAACAAGGGACAAACTAAGTATTTTATAAATGCGACTTTGCACTGAATACCTATAAAAGTTTATTTTCATTCGTTCGTAAATAACTTTCGAAAATCGCACTACACAATCAAATTTTCACGAATTCAAGAATTGTTGATTACAATAATAACAGTTTACCACAAGGAGAAGAATATTTATCGCTCGAATTTTTCTCATTTATCCAAACTTTTAGTGCGGACAAGCTAAAAATGAATTTCCAAGCACGATTTCTTAAACTTGGTCTTTCCAACGGAATTTAGGTCTTTCTCTTTGTATCTGTTAAAAATATGGTTCTACACAATCTGATTAGCTTTGCAGGTATGCAGGATTCAGGCATGGTCTCAAGCACATTCGCACAAACCGGGCTATCAAAAACGGCTTTGTAACCGACGAATATGTAACTGTCGATTTTTTTCTCACGGGTTTTCTTCAAGATTTGAGGTAGTCGGTTTCTATAACTTGCAAGATGTTTTGGCATCGAGAAATATTTTAAGATTATAATAGTGTTCCAGGTATTAAAAATGTGGTACCTATATATAATTTGAAAATAATGTACATATGTTGAAATTAAATTTACTTGGTTTGTTGGTTTATAAGTGTGTATATATGCATTGGTTTTTATACCATATCATCAGTAGACTAAGTCCGAGTCTGAGAATTATTACAAACAGACCAAAATATTCAAGAGCCTTTCAAAAAAATTAAACAAACCATTTTTCGTTATACAACAGTTTTGATTTTCTTATTGAGGTTATTATTTAAAGGCAAAAATATTCATGAGTTTTTCAAGAATTAAGTTAAAGTTTACTGACCATTTGGTGTAAGAACCAATGAAATGCATTTAGACAAACTTAACCTTATAAATAAAGTAAGAAAATTGGAATCAAAACCTTAATACGTAGAAATTTTTAAAAATAATTATTTTTTTATTTTTCATGCAGATTTTCTGATTTGTTTTATCCAAAACAATAGTTACATGATTTTATTTTTTGCGCAGAAATTAAAATAAGGTTTCGATTTTTATATAAGTTAAACACAATTAAAATAAGTTTTATAATTGTGCTCACTTAAAATTTAATTTGTTATAATTAATATCTGGCCATGTACTAAAACGCACTTACTACAAAAGAAAAGTTATTAAAAATGTTTTAAGACTTCTTGCAGCCATTTTTACACATACTTTTTTATATTTAGTGTTTATTTTTGGTATGCGGATTATGTCAAGAATATACATAAAAAAAATCACAATGCAAAATTTCACAACAATAAATTTAATCTAAGAAAATAAAAAAAACCGGCAGTTTTTAGAAACTTTTTCTTTTCAATATTGTGCGATACCATAAAAAGGCGGTGGCTAAAGATAAACTGTACCAAGTAATTAAGTATGATAAGTGGTCATTGCGTAAAACGATACGGGTTTGACCGCCAATCGGACCACTTGGCACCGAAGAATCATAAGCAGCGTCCAAAAAAATTGGCTGGGCACCAGTTATGGAACACATTTTATCAACATCCCTGTTAAAAAATAATTTGTTTATTAGAGATTCATACAAATGTTTTGTAAAACCTTTACCGGTATAAAAATATTCCTCCTTTATGTTCAGGTGTAAATTGTGGCCTTTTTTCTCCTTTGCGTACAACACAAACCATTTCAACTTCCTCTGAAATCTGTCCAGCCATGCGTGTTTCAGTTGTAATACACTTGCGAGGAATCCAACCACGATTAACTAATACGACATCACTTTTTTGTTGTGATTTTAAAAAATACTTATAACGTTTATATGGTATAAAGATACTTACTTTCTGTCTGCCAATTTAAAAGGGGTAATAACCCAGTAACCGTTACTGGTGTCACGTTGTGAAAATAAACCCCCTGTGGTTTCCGCACCATCAGGCCTTACAAAACTTCTAGGTCCCATTAGCAGCTCTTTGTCGTGCAAAAATGTACCTTTTATTTTAACAGCACGATATTCCATGTCTTTTAAAGTTGAAAGGCTAAAAATTTAATTGCTAATAGAAATTATCAATAGGTTATCAAGAATAGTTTACTCTTCTGGCAAATCTACTGGTGGCATTTTGGTTAAAGCCTGCATGTCCGTAATTAATTGTTCCTTCCAAGCTTTACGTTTTAACTGCCAACAACCCAAACCAAATGTTGTAACCGGAATAAGCTGCAAGATAATTTTGTATATGCACAAATACATACATACATACGATTTAAGGCAAATAAATAAATTCTTAAATTGATAGAAAAAATAATTTATTGAGAGAAACCTAATATGATACAAACCAATAAAAACCACCCAAAGGGTGTAACTTTATCTTCTGTTTTCATTGATGATATTCCTCTGCCGGCTAAAGCTGTATTAGAACTACTTGGGAATAAGTGTATCCGATTCGAGTTCTTTGAGTTTTGCAAAAGACTGCCATGTTGTTTCACCGTTATAGCAATTATAGATCTTATACGGTATTTTAATACAATGTCACACAATTTAAACATCATTTTTAGTTAAAAGCTATTGGACAAATTATTCATATCCGGACTTAGTATAGAACAAATCGCACAAATCAGCTGGTAGTTATGGTTCCCTCACTCTAGTGTTACGTGGGTTGCCCTATCAGTATACGTATTTCATTGCCACTTAGAAGCAAGCCGTACCGGCGCGGCTGTCCGCAAGCCGAGCCGTCGAAAAATGTTGACAAGCTCAGTCGATTTTTTAATTATGTTCTTTTTAAATTTTATATGTTTACCAAGGGTTTTTTAAGATTTTCCAAAGGAGCACTAAAAACAACCGTTACTGAAATAAATATAACCAAATATTTTATGATGTCAACTATTAAATGCTTAACATATACGCCCTTATTATTGCTAACAACGAAAATCAGTAATTGTATTAGTGACATTTAATATTATGGTAAAAAAAACAAACCTGCGCAAACTTAAGAGCTTTGTGTTAGTTTAGTTGACAAAAACACCAAAAATATTACAACTTGTCAATAGCAGTTGTTTCGTTTGGTTGTTATTATGGCCCTGAAATAGAGTTCGAGCTGTAAACCATATAGGAGCCAAAATTTAAGGTAATAAGTAATAAGGGGTACTTATATATCAGTTTGTCATTCCCGTTGAAATTTTTACAATATTTACTTGCGACCCCATAAAGTATATATATTCTGAATCCTTATAGATAGATAGGGAAGTCGATATAGCCAAGCCTGTCTGTCCATCTGTGTGTCTATTGAAATCAAGTTTCCAGAGCCAAATAAGGTCGCGCATAAAACGTTTTGGTATGAAACAATCAGAAATTTCGCTAAGACAATCGCTATTTAAAATCAGCAAAATAGGTCCACTATTGAGATATAAGCAAAAACTCAAAATAACCCATTTTTTAGGAACATATCCGTGCATGTATCCCTATATATCTCAGTAAATACAGCCCCTCTTGCCTTAACTTGGCACAGATACTTTGAAGATAGAAACCTAAATAAGGGGAAAAAATTTCTGATAGCAGCAGGGGAATTGGTAGTCACCCTACAATTGCACAAATTTTATAAATTATTTCATGCACTAAATCTCTTAAACTGTAACAGCGATGGTCTACAAGAAGTAATTGTACATTTTGAAAAAATTTAGTTGAATAAGCAGGGGAAGGGACATCCCCCATACAAATGGGGAATTTTTATTAAATTTTCGAAACGCTTTATTTCGAAAACTATAACAGCTATCGACTTTAAATTTCTTACAACAAGTAACTGTGCAACAATGCCTACATTTTGATGAAAAGTTTGATAGAAGCAGGGGGATTGGTATCCCCAATACAAATAAATATTTTTTTTTAAGTTTTAATATGAAATATGTCGAAAACGGTTAAAACTCTAGACCAAAAACCTTCTACATGGTATGTATTTTTATTATACATACAAACATTAAAATTTCTTAGTTTTCTATTTCAAAAACTATGATAGCTATCAACCATAAGCCCGAGTAAGAAAAAAGTATTGTTATTATATTTGCTGTAAAAAAACTGCTCGGCTAGATCAGATGGGTGGGTGTACAAAAACACAAAGCGAATAAAGCGCCTTGGTTTTGATATAGATAGATTGACATAGAAATAATAATAAAAAAAAAATAAGACCCGTAACCCATTGTGGTAATCAGCTGCAAGCCACCTGTTTTGCAAACTATGTTTAAATAGATCAGGTAGCCCTGTTAACCAGCTGGCTATGTCATTTTTTAAACTTTTTTTATCGGCAGAGAATGTGTTCATTTAGATTTTATATATTTGATTTTTATTTAAAGTAATCATTCTGGAAGAGATGAACTTAATAATTTTGTACGGTAGCCAAACTGGTACTGCTCAAGATGTGGCCGAACAATTGTGGCGCTCATCCAAGAAATATGGTTTTAAAGGGCCAGTTTTGTCTATGGATGAGTTTCCTATAGAACAACTTGTTTCGGAGAAACTGGTGTTATTTGCGGTCGCTACTACTGGAGATGGCGATGAACCAGACAATATGCAAAAGTCCTGGAAATTTTTACTGCGGCGAAGTTTGCCTCTGAATTTATTGAAGAACCTGCAATATGCATGTATCGGTCTGGGTGACTCTAGTTATGCCAAGTTTAATTATGCTGCCAAGAAACTTAATAAACGTCTGCAACAGCTGGGTGCGAAAGCGATTATCCCCCTAGGCTTGTGCGATGATCAGCATGACCACGGTTTGAGTGCAGTGGCTATGCCGTGGATGAAAGAACTTTGGCGTAAAATGGAACAAATTTTAGACATAAAATCTAATATAGCAGAACATGATTCATTAGTATTTAGATGGCAGTGCAAAAAATTAAATGATCCAATATCAGAAATAATTGATCATAGTGATTTGCAACACCTTTGGCATGGAAATGATAATCCTGAGGAATTTATTCTCAAGGCCAACAAACGCACGACTGATATATCACACTTCCAAGATGTTAGGTTACTGGAATTTAATATTACTAACAGTACAAACTGGTTGCCGGGAGATATTTTACAAGTTCAACCTCAAAATTCTGCAAAACAAGTAGAAGATTTCTTTTCGTGGGCCCAACAACACAATCTAGATTTTGGCCCAGATACTGTGGTGGAGATGTGTAGTATTTATGAGGATATTCCATTACCTAAATTTTATAGCAAACCATTGACTGTAAGGCAAATGGCAACATATTTATGGGATCTAAGTTTTCGGCCGCGACAAAGAGCCTTTGAACTTTTGGCTTTAAACTGTGAAGATGAATTAGAAAAGGAAAAGCTTCTAGAGTTTACCACAGCTGAAGGTCTAAATGATCTTATTAATTACATAAATCGCCCACGAAGGACAATATTGGAAGTACTACAGGACTTTCGAAATGCTTCTTCAAAATTAACATTAAACATTTTGTTGGAACTTTTTTCAATCATACAACCTAGGAGCTTCTCAATAGCTAGTTCTAGAGAATCTGGTCAACTCGACTTACTAGTAGCTGTAGTAGATTATAAAACAAACCTTTCCACACGCAGGCTAGGTCTATGTTCAAATTGGCTTAAGAATATAAAACCGCATACCCAAATTTATGGTTGTATTAAACCGGGGAAAATTAAGCTTCCTAATGATATTTCAACGCCACTTATTTTGGTAGGTCCTGGCACGGGTATAGCACCTTTCCGCAGCATAATACAAAGCTTGTACTTAAGAAAATTAGGGACAAGTAGTTTCGGCTTAAAAATAATTGTGTTTTTTGGCTGTCGAAACAAAAATAAAGATTTTCATTTCCAAAACGATTTACAAAAGTGGCAAAGGGAAAATTTTATTAATCTGTATTGTGCCTTTTCTAGAGACCAGGACACTAAGAAATATGTGCAACACTTAATAGAAGAAAATGCTTCTGAACTAAAGCCTTTAATAATGGAAAATCATGGGTACATTTTGGTATCTGGTTCTTCCAAAAATATGCCTAAATCAGTAAAAGAAGCTTTTACAAAAGTCTTAAACAATAATGAAGCTGTAATTGAAAAATTAATAAAGTTAAAAAGATATCAAGAAGAAACTTGGTCTTAAAAAATTCCTGCGGTTTTTTTAATACACTAAAATTCACACAAAAAAAAATAAGTAAAAAATAATTAATCCTCAAATAATTTTTCGGCGGATGTGCGACAAAATGGACAAATGCCTTTTTGTAACACCTGCAATTCAAAATCCTCTGCATAAAAAACCTAAAAATTTAAATCAAAATACAATTAATTAATATCAGTAATTAAAAAAAATACGTACCAATAAGCATTCCGGACAGTATGTAACTTGCAGGTCCGGTAATATATTGCGATAAAATATAAATTTGCTATTTATTTTTGAACGGCGCTTTAAAATCAATACATGATTTGGATCTATAGATCTCAAGGCATTGCGGTCCAAACTTAAAGGTAAGGCACTTGCAGTATCCTTTAAAAGAAAACGTTTATTTGTTATGCTTAAAATTTTGAACTTGTTTTTGAAATAACCTCATTAAAAGGATCCTGATCTTCATTAGTTTTTGGTGGAGCCAATAATAACCTTTCAGCTTCACTATCTGTTATATCCATCTCTGGGTAAAATTGCACTAAAGGTAATATTTCTAAAAATATTTTTTTGCTTACTACAATAGGTATAAAGTTGATTTTTTAAGTACCAACCAAAAGATATAAATGAAAATATATAATCCTGCCGACATGAAGGGCATGAATTTCCATTTAAATGCTGACTATAGTTCGAGCATTTATAACACAAAGGCATCAGTTCCTCAGGGTCATTAAAACCACTTTTGCAAGCTTTACTATTTAGATAATTAATCTATACCACAAACAAAAATATCAACTGTAATTGCAATCTCTTTTCGTTTTCAATATATATCAATAAACATACATCAATTTGTTCCTGAACTCCAGTGGGAGGCTTAAGGGATTGTAATCTTTTATTAACTACTAAACAAAGTTTGTTTGCTTGTAAAAATTTGGCTTGTTTGGCTAAAGTAAATAAAACAGCACTAAGAAATGTATATTAATGACATAACATTTTAAGATCGTTTAAGAGTATACAACTTACAACATGCTTACACCCTTTGGAGCTCCTTTATACTCCACCTCATTAAGAATAAATCTTGAAACGTTAAAAAGACTTATAGGAGAATAGGTGGTGAAAGGTTCTTTCATGTAATTGTAAATTACACTGTAGGCATAATATATTTTTGCTATACGCAAATGGGTGTTATATTCCTTTAAATGAAAGTCTATAGGGCTTTGAACTCTATTAAAGATATAAATAAATTATTGTATTTTTATTTGTTTTCTTTTTTTTCATTTAAACTTACTCTTTTTGATAGTAAAACTTCAAATACTGTTTGGATAAAAGCCAATAAAAGTAACTTGCGTCTAAATATCGCTCCTCCTCTATAGCTGAACCGCTTAACTGTTTTAACAAACGGTTTGCATCCTTTATTCGACCAGCTTTTAAGTAAGCTTTAAAAGTTGTAAAAATTTAGTCGGGGGTACAGCACATACGGTAATAATAAAATACAAACCTTCGTGAGCTTCTATGAATTGATCATTTTCCGCCAGCCATTGAGCATGTTGATAGTAAACTTGAGGTAGCACATCTGGCATATCCTCCGCTAAGCGAAAAGCTTCCGACCAATCGTGAGCTTCAACATGTAATTGCACAACTTCAGCTGCATTGTCTAATTTTTTGAACACTTCCGCAGCCAGGGGTAGGGCTTTTAAACGTTTTAAGTTAAAAGCTACCAACTCTAAAGATTCTTTTTCACTTTGACTTAAACGTCTTCCAATATCGTATAAACTAAGATAAAAAGGAAAATTTTAAGTTTTTTTTTCATTTACATATGTTGCTGAGTATGACATGTGTATGTTTGTTGACTTACACATCAGCCCATCCTTGTTCGGATACAATTTCAATAGCTTTTCGATGTTCCCCTACACTTAACAATAATTCGGCCGCTGCTCTTGGCTCCTTTACAGAATAAGCCCATTCTGCTCTTTTACGTACTAAGTTTTTTCTTTCCTCTTCACTGCCATCTCTGATAAAATCTTGAGCCAAATCAAACATTCTTAAATCAGTGTACATTTCCAAGGCTTTAACGCCTAAGGAACATTTTTCGAAAAATCTAGCAGCTTCCTTGTGCTTGCCAGAGTAGGCACATATTTCAGCTTGTAAAACCTCTTTAGGCACTTGGCTACGTTTTTGTTTTTCTATTAGGTCTCCAATTACCTGAAGCCAAGGTAGATTTCGTACCTTAACATAAGCATCCCGGCCTATCTTAAGATGTAGTGCTTCTAATGATGATTTGGCTAATCCTTCCCAATCAGAATTAGTTACTCCTAAGCAAGCCACTTGATAAGCTTCCCTTGATTAAAAAATTGCGGTTATTGAGGTTTTTTGTTTTATTAAACCCACGTTTGTATATGCATTACACCCTTAACTTACTCAAATAAACCAGCCTCAATAAACTGCCACATTGTGGCCCCCAAAGCCAAGGGTATATTGTGCATGACATTGCCTCTTAAACAAAAAGCTGTTGCCCCACATAGCCCAACAACAACTCCAATCATTTGTTGAGGAGCTCTTGGGGGCAAGTTTCCCACTCTTACAGAAAGGCCCCCTGTAGTATGTGTATAACATAACATTGAATCTAAATGTGTGTTCCACGTTACAGAATTTACACCCGTATCCTGGTAAAGCAAAGTGTCATTGTATATATCTCTCACTACTAGGCGACCGCCATCATCGACCACCGCTATTTTAGTTCGGTTTGCATTTACATCGAGACAGCGAACAGCTGATACAGCTGAAGTTATTAAAAGAGGCAAAGCATTATCCAAGAAGATACGGTAAACCTTAAAAAATTATTGTTTTATTAATATAAAGTAAGTAGCTTTAATATGTAAGTTTTGTATCTGTTACTTCTCCGTAAGCGCAATTTTCTCAATAGAATAATAGGATTGTTCATTTACTAGAAATGGTTTCAAATTTTAAAAATTACTTTTTCGAGTAGCAAATTAAGGCATAAGGTTTGTTCATTTACTATACATTTACGCATGCAAGCATTTTCATCAAATTTTTACTCATGTATTATCATGTTTCTACACATTTTCTCCCATTTTTTGTTAACACACTCAATTTTTTAAAAATCACAATTGAACGTGTGCAAAACTTTTATTAAAATGTTTGAGTGTGTAAATGTATAGTAAAAAGTGGTAATTTACCCAAAAAAACTTGCATGGAGAGCAGCATTTCCAGATGCTTTGTGAAGGAAATCACAATTTAACAAAAATTAAGTGCTTTTTTAAGGAAAAAATATCACGATTTTAATTCAAAATAATAACGATTAACCCTAATATTAAAAAAAAAATAGGGCTATTAAGCGCTTATACGACAGATGTCTATGGCATCATTATCAAATAATCCCTAATAATGCGTAAGTTCATACGCATGAAAAAAAATGCCTTTTTAATTTACAACTGCAAAATTTTCTAAGTTCTTAATCTAAATTTTGAATATTCTTTAAATTCAAAAAAACTAACATTAAGGTTATCAACAATATGATAAAAAAAACATTATTTTGGCAACGCTGATGGAGGGAGCGTAAAAAAAGAGTGTAAAAAATTGAGATGTAAAAAAATTCTTGCAAACTTTGGAAAGTTAAATTTTAACTTGCAAGAATTTTTTAATCAGCAGTTTTGTGGTTCTGCTTAAGTCAAAAAATAATTATTATCAGGGCACACTAATACAGGCAGTTTGAAATTGAATGCCAGATTTATTAATTTTGTTCCAAATTAATTTTTTTTTTGAAATTTTAAAAATTTGTCCTCTGCATTTACTTTTTGTGCCTAAGAAAGTACATTTCAAACAAATTTTTAAATTTCATACAAAATTAATAAATCACTTTCTGAAATATGCATAATCAGCTGGGCTCTTGAAATTCTTGTATTACTGTACCCTCATTATTATATGTATATTGATATTTATTTATGTTTTTAGTTTATTAAAAAAAAAATTACTGAAATGGTTCAAAAAAGTCATATTTTCATGGTTTCCTTTACACTTATTTCTTTAAATTACATTTAAAAACTGTATAAAATTTAGTGTATTAGCATTAGTATTTCAAAATTCGCAAATATGTTTTTTGCGTTTCAGCTAATTTGGGTAATTTCGGAAAATTTTAGAGAGTAATTTTCTTTTAAGTCTCATTAGCCCAAAAAAAATTGCCTAGAACACACCTAATATGAAATATTCTAATCATTTTGCAATGTATAAAAATTCTCTTTTTATTTGGAATAAAAATTTTGCCGAAATTGATTGAAGGCTGCTGATGATTTGTTGTAAGAACCAAAAATTAACCTAAGACAAACCCTATAGGTAAACTAAAATTTGGATCAAATTCTAAATAAATTCGAAATTGTTGACAACTAAAATTTTTTTAAAAAAGGTAAACTCCAACTTTATTTTATTCTTTAAAGTAAAAAGTTTTATCTATACACACAAAAAAATAATCGAAGTTATATTAGCTAAGCTTCGTTAGTTACTATATTTTTATATGAGAACAAAAAAATAAGTTTTTTTTAACTAATAAGTCAAATAGATAGTCTTAAATCGCAATTCACAAAAAATCAAAGCTATGTTACTAAACAAATTAGTTATCATCTTCGAAATTATTTTATTCAGTTTGTTTATTTTTTTTAGTTGCTAGTTAAAAAAAGTTTATAAGTAAATTTAACTAGATTTTTAGTAAATTTTTGAAACATGAAAATCAACTAAAAACATTGGAATATTTCCTTAAAAAGTTCAGTTACTGCCAATGTACCCTTTTTTTAGTTGGATTTATAATCTTTTATTAGGAAATATAACCTATAGAATTGTTTGTGTGTATGTAGGTAAAAATAAGAAAAAAAAATGTACATACTTACATTTCCATTTTTTAATCCCACCATTAAACCTTCCCGACCAGCGGGTCCGCCTATAACTTTTATATATCGTATAAACGAATCCATTAGCCATTCTCTTTGCAATCCTCCTCTAAAATCCAGGCACTGCAATCTTTGATCTTGACACAGGACAATATGATAAGCACACACCACTAACAAACTACAATCAAATTTCTTTTGTATCTTCTCCTTGACCTTGTAGTGCATCGGTTGATCCTTAATTGAATTTAATTCATAAAGTACTACTCGTTCCGGCAATTGAACTGCCAACTTTTGCTTATAAATTGCTATTTTTTGTACCAGATCTCGACATTTGATGCGCACTTTTTGTCCTGATATCAAGTGTTGTATTATGACGTCACACATGTGCTCACGATATGCATATCGGTCACGGTATAAGGCATGCACTGTAGTTTGGGATATAGTGTATGTTGATAAAGTACCATTTTGACAACCAATAGTGTACGACTGCCCATTAGGGTGTGTCGCTACTGACCAAATCCATGATGTATCAACAGTATCACCTAAAACACCTAAACGTACTCCTTCCCGGGTAAAGCAATGAACATTACCAGTGCAACCCGATACTAAGCAATATTCGCCATTGGGTAAATAAGAGAGGCATAAAGGATCAAAACCCAAAGATCTTTCTTTACCAATCATTTGTCCATTAAGAGTATGAAATGACAATGTTTGACTCCAATCGGCTACAGCTATAGTGTCTGTACTGAGTTCTGCTATGGCCGGACAGCATTGTAACCCATAAATTGCACTGTCTGATCCTCCAGGACGATCAATACGTCCTTTTTCTTCTCCACTTTTATTACGAATAGTTATCGAACCGTTTGCCAACCCCAAAATAAGGTACTGGCCATCGCTTGTCCAACAACATGCATTTATTCGAGAATGTATTTTGTATTTTTGTACAGCTTTCTGTTCTGAAGACCAAAATGCAAAATCCGATTTGGAACACGAAGCCAAATGATGAGAAATTGGGTTAAAACTCATACATTGTATAGAGTCTCCATGACTAAAAAAAAATAAAAGATACATAAGTATGTACCATACATATGTGCAGACTTATCTATTTGTGCATTTCTTTATATATGGGCATTTTCCGCGGAGGGTCTATCAAGATCGAAAATTTATATGTTTGCAATGAAATTATTTTTTCAAACGGTATGACAATATGTATCCAAATTTTGATAAAATAGTAAATTTGAAGCTAAACCTAAACATTTATATATTTATGTATTATCTTCGTTACTTTAAATGATATTTTTCCCTTAGTATTTATGTAAGCCCTTATTAATAACATAAAATGTACATATGCTTACTAACGAACTGCTATCTTTCCTTTGCGGAAATTTACACACAAAATTACCAACTGACACAATTGAATAAAAAATAACGGAAAATATGGATTAACAGTAAAGCTATATTTACACTACCTAAGTTCTCATCTGAGTTAAGTGTCAAAAAAAAATTTTTACGAGTGTCAAAAAACAATTTGATTTTTTTAATTTCTAGTATTACAGTTTTTCTAAGGAATTAGTTTTGATCCGCTAATTATAAAAGTTGTTAAACAAGTATAAGGATTATGGCAATACAACAACAAGCGTTTAATCCGGAAACGTTTAAAAACTTACATTTAAAACTCAGACGTTATACATATGTATAATTTGAAAATAGAACACGTTCTATTTTCACGTGAGATTAGACGAAAATATTAACAAATTTAAATAGACATGTTATTACACTATACAAATGAGACTTAGTTGTGAAACTCAGATGATAACTCAGGTAGTGTAAATATAGCTTAAATTTTTAATTTAATTCCGTGCCTCGTTTCTGTATTGTATGTAAAAAGTTCTCTAGTCGAGAAATTCAAAGGAAAAATATTATACATGTTTAATGTTAACTTGCATTATATGAAAACCAGGGTAGGAAGAGCGCTCGAATAAAACTCGCTCGCGAGCGATATTAATTTGAGAGATTTCAATGTTTCATTATGTTCAAAGATTTTAATCTTGTGAGCGAGATTTATATTTGAGCTCGCGAGATTTAAAAATAGAAATTGTTTTCGGAGCGATATTAATTCGAGAGATTTAAATGTTTGATTCTGCTCGCGAGATTTACAATTGAACTCGCGAGTTTAATAAATTGAACTCGCGAGTTTAATAAATTGAACTCGCGAGTTGAATAAATTAAACTCGCAACAGAAACAAAAATTTTAATCTTTTTGCGATCACAACAAGAACGATTCGAATGCTTTACTTATGTTCTTGTGCATGTATGTACATGTGTATTGGTACGTTGGTGCTTGTTTTTGGTTATTAAGATTTTTTTTCTGTAATGCTTATATGATTGCGTGTACGTTTATATCTGTCACATTAGAAAAAATATTATAAGGGATTTTAATAAGCAGTTGTATAAAATTAATTTAATCGTAGTTAACAAATTTGGATAGAATAACTTGAGCCAAAAGTACTAAGAAAATTGTATTAAAATCAAGGTTTAGCTAACAATTTAAAACAAACGTTTATATGCTTGTGTACTTTAATTATTATTTGCGTATTTATTAAAGAAATATTGAAGAAATTTAGTAACACATATTTTAAAAATAATGACTTATTTTAAAATTATGTAATTTAAAATTAAATAAAATTTTATTCATCACTGACTTTATTATCAATTATTAATTGCCAAACAATCAAACGAATAATATGTATCTAAGTGTTTTTATATTTTTTATTATACTTGTTACATTTACATACATATCAACAATAACAAAAACCCAAAAAACCCCTAATAAACTACATATAACACATACATACCTGCTTACAATTCTTTTGTACAGTCTAAATTAACAAAACCAATAACAACGCATACACACATATGCATCTGTACATTTTTTTTTTTTGCGTTTTATTTTTAGCTTCGCGAGAACAATTTTTACAAAAATTACGTTCGCATCGCGATTTGAATTTTCAACTTCACGATCTTAAAATAGAATTCTATTCACAACTTCAATTTTAAACTCGCGAGAACAATTTTTAAAACGAGATTTATAAATAGATTTCGACTCGCGAGACGAGAAAAAAACAAAGATTTTAAAATAAAAATTCCACTCGCAACTTTAATTTTAAACTCGCGATAACAATTCCAAAAACGAGAATTATAATTAAAATTACGCTCGCGAGTGGAATTTTTTCCTACCCTGATGAAAACTATATGGTTCGCCCTTTTAATAATTTGAACACTATTATAACCTTATAAAATTTCTCGATGCCAAAACTTTTCGCAAGTTATAGAAACTAGAAAGTTTTGCCACAGATATAAGTATATAAATCTTTAAATTAAAGGCTTAAAAGTTAAAAAAAAACAAAAGATCGTGTTTTATTTTAATAGGTGTACCCGTCAGCTATGATGGCATTATTTATCATAGGTGAATAGTCAGTAGTGACGGATATATGCATCAAGAGTGATTGATCATCGCTGATTAGAGTGAGCAGTTCAGATGTATTGACGAAATGTATATGTTAAAGGGAGATAGGAAATCACTACATAATTGTTTACATCAGTTTTTTTTCCATTGGCCTTAATAAAATGATGGGAACTACTGATGTATAAACCCATCAGCAATGCACTTCATTTGATGCATCAAATGATGTGCAGTCTTATTGCTGGGTTATTTGTCTCTTATGGCACTAGATTGACCATAGCTGAACGTTTAAAATATGATAAAATTGCAATGAACAAGTTTTAGAATGTAATATTAAAATTTAAGCCAGTTATATTAACGTAAAATTTTTATTAATGCGAAATTAATTTGCCATACTACTTAGTTTTGCAAAATCTTATAGTTATTAACTGTATATTGACAATATTTTATGCAAATAAAACCTTTGACATGTTTATTACTAAGCTTATTTCTTATTTTGCTTTTAAATATTTTTTTATAACGACAATAAAGACTCGCAGATATAAGTTAAACCAAACATTGCATGCAATTTAAATATTTGGTCACACTGGTCGTCTGGCACAAGAGACTTCAAACATAGCTGCCAGATAAATTTGGTTCAATATCGTCAAATTATAGGAAAAAAAATCGTCAAAATAACTTTTTGAAATCGTCAAAGAACTGTCAACCCTAAAATTTGTGTTTTTTGTTACTTAATGCACATCTTTACTAGACAAATTCATGCCTAGACAAACGCCAAACTTATTTGGATTTTGAAATTTGTCTAGGTATGATTTTGTCGCGTCAAGACGTGCAATTGATCAAAAAAAAACTCGGCATAAAAGTGCTAACAAGCAGTAACAACTTGTTTAGTTTTTAAGTTTCTTAGTTTTAATAAAAACTGGGGCCAAATCGTCGCATTCGATTCGAATCGAAATTTACTCGATCGATCGAGTTGTCAATGTTTTTAATATAGGAATTCTTATAAGATTTTTTAAATTTCGATTCGGTCCCTGATGTTAATTAGGCCGGTAAATTAATACATAACACCAACACCAATTTTGGCTAGAATATACTAGCACCGATAATTCTCTTTAATTTTAATATAATTCTTTTGAGTTTAGTGGTTCTCCTCCATCATTAAAAATCAGACAATCATAGAAGCCTCCGATAACTGTATCACGGCACAGTTATGTGACGCCAAAACAATTCCCCACATGCGAGAGTGAGACGCAAAATTCTCGAAGTGCGATAAAAAGGGATGGCTTGGTTGTCCTTAAAAATTAATGACCAACGACACGCGAGCTCTTTACCTCAACAGAGCTATTTTACGACTAGTAGCAATAACTTAAAAAGCAAAAATTTATAATTTTAAGCAAAATAAACTAAAAATACAAAAAGAAAATCTTTTTAAAATAGTTTATTTGACACAAATAATAATTTTTATGTTAAAATATCTATTTCTGCCTCTGATTTTCTTTTAAAAGAGCCACAAATGTATAATTTTCAAAAATCGTCAAATTCAGGGCGAAAATCGTCCAATCGTCATAAGTTATTTTTGGCCCTAAAAGTCGTCAAAATGACAATAAATCGTCAAATCTGGCAGCTATGACTACAAAATCGATTTTTTTTTTAGTCTTACTCAGTGTGACCAGATTTTCATGCAAAGTTAAAGCTTAATCACGTTTAAAAAACAGCTAAAAAGAGCTAAAAACAAAAACTTAAAGCCAAAAAATAAAGCTACATTTTTTAATTTTTTTTTAAAATTTCTTCGTTATTTAGATATTTCTCATTATATGAACGAAAGGTTTGTGTGCTAAAAATATTTAAAAAGAAAATTTGTTTTAAAAATTTTGATTTTATTTACAAAAACTTGGTAGATCCATTCCTTAAGTAAGAAGAAAAACAATATGTGTTCATATACACATGCATATACAAGAGCTTTTTAAAAAATTTTTAGAAGCAGGTTAATTTGCTGCCTGTTTTGGTAAAAAAAAAACTAATTTGTAAGATATACATATGTATATTAAAAAAAAAAAAAAAAAAACAAAAAACGAAAATTTGTTTTAAATATAAATTACTCACACACAATTCGTTCAGAGTATAAAGAGACTACTTTTCCACACAGTTCGTTAAAAATCGAAAATTTTCATTTAAGTTACATAAGTACATACATATATCATGAAAAATGCTTTGATGTAAATTTCGTTTAAGAAAAGAAAAAAAGGTAATGTTTAATGTAAAAAGTTACATTGTAAGAAAGCATTTAAAAAATATAATAATTATCGTTATTATCCGTTTTTATTCAAATTAAAAAAATGACCGTCCTGCATAATAAACAAAATTTACAAAGAACATGATTTTCAGCAAATATAGTTTAAAACTATCAAAATGGTGCCTGCTTTTTTCTTTAAAAATTATTTCGCTCCTGCTTGATTTGATTTTTTGACAAAAATATACTTCAAAATTCTTATTAAATAAAAATATTAATATAATAATTTGTTTCAACGAAAGACATAAGTGTTTTTACATTTTTGAGCAATATATTAAAATATAACCAAAAAAACGGAAAAAGTTTTTGTGTCGCATTTGGATTTTTTTTAAATTGCCGCATTTAAAAGTGTTTGTTTTGGAAAAACAAATTCTTACGTTTTTTTTTTGTAATACCATACCTTCTTTATATCTTTGTTTTATTGAAGTTTTTTGCTGTTTCACGTTTTTTAAATGTCGCTAAGAAGTAAATTTTTAAACAAAACAATGGTTTGGAAACTGTAATGTTGTAGATTCGAAGAAAATTTGGAGCTTGATACCTTTCAGTATAATTGAGATATACACCAAATAATATAATACGACAAATTTTTAACCTTTTATTAAAATTAGTAAAAAAAGCTAAATTCAATTTTAAAAAAAGCCAAAAAAAATGCTAAAGGCTAAATGTAAATATTTCGGACTAAATGAAAAAAATAAAACTAAATTTAGCTCTAAAAAAGCTAATATGGCCACACTGGTCTTACTCTCTTTAATGCTCTGAGAGCACCCACACGCGTGTGGGGTTTTGCCGATCATTGCTTTAAACCAAAGGTTGTCAAAAATTCATTTTTAGTGCACAATTGTGCTACAAAAACAATAAAAACAAACTCACACCGACGCTTGTTCTCTTTTATTTCAGTTTGATTTCAGTCGTTAATTGAGTGTTAACGAGTGCACATGGGCGGATGCTTACTGTTTTTTTTTCAGCTTTGTTGTTTTTTCAGCTTTGATTTAATTTCAAAATAAACCAGCAAACAAAATAGTATAATGGAAGACAAAAATTTTTGTTTTGTCATTAAAAATGCTTTTGGTAACATGCAATGCATTTTATGTTACCAAACATTTAAAACAAAGAAAACATTTTCAATTAAAAGGCATTATGACCTTTTTCACAAAGAAATAAATAAATTAAAGGAGGAAAAGAGGAAAATGTTTTATATTAAGCAAAAAAACCTTTATATTAAAAAAATTAAAGAATGGGTTCTTCAAGAAGAGCGAAATGAGGGAATTTTGCAAAATAAAAAATTAAAAATGGAGATTTCAATCCAAATATGCTTAGAAATCGCTCTTAAAGGCAGACATTCACGGATGGAGTGCTAGCAAAAAATATTTTACAAAAAACTTTCAAAACGTTAAATTATAGAACAGATTTCATAAAGTCAATTCCCTTTTCAGTCAAAACTGTGGCTAGGCGTATTGCCCAAATAGGAAATTCGGTGGAGTCTTCTATTAAAGAAAAATTGATAAACTGTAAATTTCTTTCGTTTTGTTTAGATGAAAGTACAGATATCAATGATCTTTGTCAACTGGTTATCTGTGTGAGATGCATTGATAAAAATTTTAATGTTTTTGAATCAATGTTGACATTAGAAACCTTTTATGGACATGTAACTGGAAAACTTTTGATGGAAGTTGTAAGTAATAAACTTTTTCCTATTGTTGATGTAAACAAAATTGTCGGTGTCTGCACAGACGGAGCAAATGTAATGGTAGGAAAAAACACAGGTTTAATAGGTTACATAAAAAATAGTGAAATGGCAATGCAAAACTTTCACTGCATTATCCATCAAGCCGCGCTTGCATCTAAATTTATTACTCAAGACTCTACTATGAAGACCGCAGAGCGCATAATAAATAAAATAAGAGGAGGACACAGGAGGACACAATGCCCGCACTCATCGAAAATTTGTAAAATTTTTTAAAATCTAAAAACGCAGCTTTTAATGATCTTAAAATGTTCACTGAGGTACGTTGGCTCAGTCGTGGCGACTGTCTTAACCGGCTATATGATTTAAAAGAGGAAGTCTTAGAGTTTTTAGAAAAAGAAAATATCGATGAGTCAGCAAAAAATTTTTTAAAAGATACACAATTTATATCAGACCTAGCTTTCCTAGCTGATACAACTTCTTTGCTTAATGATTTCAACTTAGAGCTTCAAGGAAAAGATAATAATATATCTGATATTTGTAAAATTTTATTTAATTTTAAAACAAAACTTTTTCTTATACTTTGCCAAATTGAGTCAGATGACTTTTCCAGTTTTAAAAAAACATCTTTATTGCGCGAATCGCTGTGCGATGCTGCGAAAACCAAGCGAGTTGAGATTTTTAATACTCTGCTCAACAATTTTAAAGACAGGTTTGCAGATTTTAAGTGTATTCAACTGCAATTGGATTTATTGAATAACCCTTATAACTGTGATGTTACTCAATATGAGTTCAATATACAATCACAACTTATATTTCTTCGAACCGAAGTCCAAGCTCCAAAAAAAATGGGAATAGAATTTTGGAAAAATCTAAATGATTTCGATTTCCAGAGTTAAAAAGAAATGCTTTGAAGTTGTTATCCCTTTTTCCCTCTACATATTGCTGCGAACAAATTTTTTCCAACTTAAAATTTATTTGTTCCAAGCAGAGAAATAAATTAACTTCTTCAAATTTAAAACATATTTTGTTAATAAGAAATTGTTACAAAATCTTGAATTTGGAAAACTTAATTTATAATACCTAAATACACTTAATTTTTTAAGTTTTAACTGTAAATTGAACTCGCCCAATGGAATATGTGTGAAAAAAAATTGTCTAATTCTGTAATAACTGAGGCATATTTTTTATTTAATTTTAATAACTTTTTTTAAGTTCATTTCCATTTTGCTTTAAAAAGTAAAATTCATCACATTTGCAATGCTTAGTTTTTTGTTTGCTGGGCAATTTTCTCTTATCCAATACAGACGCATTTCATTAAATGAGAATTTTGACAACCCCTGCTTTAAACACATACGAATGGAACTCTTTCCGCCCTGGGAAATGACAATATGCAATATGGTCTTTTCTATCATCAACTTACGAATATTTTAATAATCCCTCCAACTGAGGTGACCAAACAATAACTGTTTTGTCTGCTGCTCCACTGGAAAATTTTTTTCCATCTTTGGCATAAGCCACACAATTAACCACATCTTTATGAGCTTTTAAAGTGTTTAATAAAGTTCCATCTTTGGGATCATACACTAAAACTCGTTCCTGGGCACCTACTATTAGCTGCGTACCATCAGGGTTGTAGCACACGCAATGAACGCTAAAAACCGAGTTAAAACATTTTTTTTAATTACATAAGTATGTACATATTAATGGTCCTATACCTATAACAAGTCGTAAATCAATTTTTTAGTTGAAAAATACCAAATAGGTAAAACTTGCTAACTTTTACATATGAAAAGTTTTAATGCAATTTTCAAATAAAGCAACTTTTATTTCCCAAAAACAAAAAATAAGGATGTGCCTTAAAAAAGCAAACACGATATTTTGAAAAAAAAACTAGTTACGCCTTTTTTACATTAAGCCATCAATATGCACATAGGTATGTATTAAAAATGGTCTGGATCCCAGTTTCTTTTACCTAACACACTCATCTTTCGCATTAGGAATCTCAACTTTGTCAATCCATTTTAATATAGATCTCATTTTAAAAACATGCACGTATCACATATATGTATAAAAAAATATCAGTTTTAAAATACATTCTACATTTCATCTTCCTTAAAAAGTAAACCAATTGTATCCAGTTTTATGATGGACTTTTGTTTGTTTACATTTTGCCTCAGTGGTTGTTAGTAGTAACTAGTGATGGCAATATGCTTGGAATTGGTGTTGTTCATTACCAAAATTTAGAACTTAAGCTGGTTTTACATGGGAATGCAAAGTATTTAGACTTTGTAGAATCAAAATATCATGAAATTCTCTGTGTTTAAGAAAAGAGAATAAAAGTTTGTTCTTAGTATTTTTTATGTATGTTTACACAGATGGTGTTGGTAAAGTCAAAAGCGTTTTTTTTTTTTGCTTGTTTTCTTTGTGGTAACGGTATATGCCCAATAAGCATTTTGGCTGAAATTCAAGTGGAATTACATTTGAAATCAAGTCACAATTTCCAATTTCCAGTGTTGAATTACAGTTGAAACACAGTTGAATTCAATAGCGAATCCAGCAAAATTAACCATTGAATTACAGTCGAACAAAACAGTACCTTTATAGTGTAATTCCAGCCTTGAATAACGGTGTGATTCAAGTTGAACCGAACTTGAATCTGAAAATTTAATTATAAAATCATCATCTTCACCGCCGCCAATGATTTTCCATCAACTCTGTGCCATAAATAACGTATGCTTCAAACAAATTTGTTGTTGTTTTTTAACAAACTTCAAACAGACTGGAAAGAGGATGGATTTTAAATGTAATTCAAGCTTGGATTCACACCGGAATTCCAACATTGGAGTTCACAAAAAATTGTGCTTATTGGGTGGTTTGAGTTATAGCATATTTAGAAAAACCACATGAAAATCTTCGTCCTTGATTATGATTGTTTGTGTTTTGTTTCATAAAATGCGGCCACCTCAAAAATGTTACTTTGCATAACATATCAAATATCAATAAACATCTGAGTTAATACTTAATGGTGTTTTCCATTCTAAAAATAAATGTTACAATAAGTATGTGTAACATTTTTATCAGTTTACACACACACTTAAAAAGTTGTCCATTTTTTTTGTTTTAATGGAACAAAAAATTGCTTGATTTTAAGTCCGCTTTCGCACTATGCAAGAAAATAAGCCTGCTTATTTTCTTTTTCTTCTTTGAACTTTCATTGGCGTTCGCACGGTTCAAGACTTATTGCTTAATTTGTTTTGATTTTTTTTATGAATATACACACAAACTACTGTGTTTTTTTACATTTTCTTTTGTCCATCAATTTTAAGCAGCTGAATTGCAAGTACACGCAAGCCTGTACCCATTTTATTTCTCCTCACCCCGTTGTCATCAACCTAATCAGTTCAGCTTAAATACTTGCATCGTGAGAATTGGGACTAATAAAAACTGCACTCTGTGTTAAAAACTCGCCTGCATAAAAAAGTATTTACTTGCAAAACACAGCTGTAAAAAGTGGTACTTTGTTACACTGCAATATAATTGGGGGTAAGAAATGTTACACTCTTGCCAGTTATTTGTGCAACATGTTCAGAAAGGAACACGATAACTGTTTTCACTCTTGCATGTATTTTTTGAATGGAACATAAACCCGCTCAAATGGTAGCATTAATGTAACATTTTTGCCAGAAAGGAAAACACCATAAGGCCTAACTATATTGTGCTTAAACAAACTTAAGCTAATGTCAAATATCAACGAAAAGCCTGTCAAATGCTTAATCAATTTATTAAAGACTTTTCAGTGGCTATATTGTACTCTTTGAACTTAAATACTTACAGAACTCAGTTTTACTTTTATATTCCAAATATATGGATTTTTTTTTTCGCAAAATGTTATTTAACTAACATCTAAAATTTAAAAATATTAAACCATTAGCAAATACATAATAAAATTATATTATAAAAGTTAATAAATACAAAAAATTTTCGCATAAATAAAAATGTACTTAAAAGTGCAACGGTGCGCGCAACTCAAGTATACACAGCTGATACATTAAGCAAAGTACGATCAGGTTCGCTATTTGCTTAAACAAATGTAACTTGACGAAACTTTACGAAAAGTTGCTTAAGAACATTATAGTTATACACATTTAAACATGTGTATTCGCACTTTTGCTTAAGTAAGCAAAAGCACATTATAGTTAGCTTTTTAGGATAGGTAGAGCAGGCAGCCACTTTGTATTGCCTTGTGAGGCAGATAGAAAGGAAAAAGAAGTATAAGGAAGAAAGAAAATAATGTGCTGTTTTTATAAGACAAGTAGTGATCGCCTGGGTGCGAATTATATGTATTTTGTTGTTGTAAACAAAAATTATTGTTATATTATACTATTGTATTGTTTACAACAACAAAATACATATAATTTTTGTTTACAACAACAAAATACATATAATTCGTACCCAGACGATCACGACTTGTCTTATAAAAACAGCATATAAGAATGAAGCACGGTAGCACCCAAAAAATGTTACTTTGCATGCATTAACAACTAGATTTAGGTCAATCAGTTTCTTTAGTCAATTTTGGCCAAATTAACCAAGTCTGGTAACAAAATCGCAGTTAATAGTTACTTCACAGAAACACCTACAAAGATTTCTTTTCGTAACATATTGTTGGCGTTGTCGTAGTTGTTTTTAGCTTTTTGGTAGCGTCTAACAAATACGCTAATGTTAAATGAATAGCAGCCCTGTTGTTTCTGTGTCGTATTCGACAACATTTGACACGCCAACGCCAAACACAATAAAGCTGATTAAAGTAAAAGTAGCAATATCGAAGTAGCAGTTATTTTACATCTTTTGTCACTGTAGTTACCAGCGATTTTGAAGTCACGGGAGTAAAATTACAGGCACAGAAATATCGCTCATCTCTAGCTTATACCAGTTTTATACACCGATGCCAACTCAGTGCTTTTGGCATTTTTTTTAAATGCTTTTCAATGCCTTAAAACGCCAAATATGGGGGAAGAAGAAGGTGACCTCGTCCCTACAACAACAACTTCCCTGTAAAATTTAGCATGTAATATGTTGTTGGTATTTTCCAGCTTAGTTGTCGAAAATGTTGCGATCACACATACACACATACACACGGTATACACAACCATTGTATAGCATAAATAATTTCGGCAGAATGAGATCACAAAAAAATGTTGTTATCAATCAAGCTTGTGTTCAGATTGGAGTAAACGTAAATAAGCAAGGACACAAACTAAAATTTTTGTGAAGAGAGGTTGCTGTAAACATCAATTAAAATGCATGATATTTACCCTTATTAACCTTTTATTCGTTCATTTCTCACTTATTATTTAATTAAAAATGTTTTTTTATTTAATTTAATTTTTTTTCTATAATTTTTGTTTTGACAGTTTGTGTCCTAACAAAAGGTTCATTTACAGAAAAATATCAAAAATTTTTAATTATAATTGCTAGTTAGTGTTCATGTACACAAAAAACTAGCAACTAGAGTGCTAAAAAGAGCGTTATATGTTTAAAAACAAAAAAAAAACAAGTAAGAGCGTTATATTCGGCTGTGCCGAGTTTTATATACCCTTCACATTGGTCTTTTAATATACCCAGCCGAGTTATTTTGTAATGCAAATAATATAATAAAACCACCTTGTGCGAGCTTTAAAGTCCATAGAAAACTTTACAACATTTTAACGTTTGTATAAATAATAGAAATAGATGAAAAAGGTTTGAGGTCCAGAGTTTAAAAAGTTTTCGACATTATTCATATTAAAAGGTTAATAAAAGTTGTTAATTTTTATGGGATGTTTTAGTCCCCCTGCTCCTCTTCAACTTTTTTTTCAAAATGTATGAACTATTTGATTATTACTTTGTGTAGAATATTCGAAGTCGATAGCTGTTATAGTTTTCCAGATGTAGCGAATCGAAAATTTCATAAAAATTGTTAATTTGTATGAGAGCTACCCCTTTACCTGGCCCCACCAAAAAAATTTGTTCTTCAAGTGTAGACCTTTTTGTCCAATTTCCTTTTTTGAACATTTAAAGTCGATTTCTGTTATAGTTTCCGAGATATAGCGTAACGAAAATTTCATGAAAATCGTTAATTTGTGTTGGCGCCTTCCGCTGTCTTACCCAAAAAACTTGTTTCCAAAGTGTAGGTCTTATCATACAATCACTTTACGTAGACCACTAGTAGTTGATAGCTGTTATAGTTTCCGAGATATAGCGTATCGAAAATTTTATAAAAATCACTAGTTTTAATGGGAGCTACCCCTTATTCACCCCTTACCCAAAAAATTTTTTTCTTCAAAGCGTAGGTTTTGTTTCCAATTACCTTTTGCAGAACATTTGATTTCGGTATATGTTACAGTTTCCGAGACATAGCCTATCGAAAATTTTACAAAAATTGTTATTTTTGTGTGGGAGCCCATATTTACCTCCAACCCAAAAAATTGTTTCTTCAAAGCGTAGGTTTTGTTGTCCAATTACTTTTTGGAGAACATTTGATGTCGATAGCTGTTATAGTTTCCGAGATATAGGGTATCGAAAATTTTACAAAAATTGTTAATTTGTATCGGAGCTACCCCATATTCACCCCCCACCCAAAATTTTTTTTCTTCAAAGGGTAGGTTTTGTTGTCCAATTACTTTTTGCAGAACATTTGATTTCGACATCTGTTACAGTTTCCGAGATATAGCGTATCGAAAATTTAATAAAAATTGTTAATTTCTATGGGACCTACCCCTTTTTCTGCCCCCACAAAAAAAAAAATTTTAAAGTGTAGGTCTTATTGTACAATTAATTTTTGTAAAACATTTTAAGTCGATAGCTGTTATAGTTTCCGAGATATAGCGCTTAGAGTATTTTACCAAATTTGTGCAACTGTAGGAAAACTTTTGCTTGCAAGTTTTGGCTGTAAAAAATTTCATTTAATTTTAAATGTTTTTGAGAGCAATTTTAAAATGTTTTTTTTACTCTCTTGTTGCTAGTATTTACTGGAAAGTTATTGAACACAACTATTATAATAAAAATACTTTGCGCGCCGAGGTTTGAAGTCGATTGCTATCCTAGTTTTTGGAACAGAAAACTTTGCAAGATATACATATACGTTTGTATGCATAATAGAAATGCCTTGTAGAAGGTTTGAGGGCGAGGGTTCTTACAGTTCTCGACATATTTCGTATTGAAAGTTTAGGTTTAAGGGGGTTCCTCTTCCCCTGCTCCTATCCAACTAATTTTTTCTAAAATGTATGCCAAATTGAAGTAATTATTGTACCATAATTTTTTTGTAGAACATTCGAAGTCGATAGCTGTTACTGTTTCCGAGATAAAGCGTATCGAAAATATCATAAAAATTTTTCATTTGTATTCGGCCTGTCTCTTTCCCTGCTTTTATCCAAATATTTTTTTTTCTAAAGTGTAGGCCATATTGCCTTATTATTTTTTGTAGACCATTTGAAGTCGATAGCAGCGATGCCAACTTAGCTAGTTTGGAGCTAGATTTGGCTCTTTTAAACTGCTTCTAACTCGAAAATTTTCCCTTTAGCTCTTTTTAAAAAAAAGGAGCTAACACAGTTCAACTGTGGAAACGGCACGTTTAGCACTGTTTGAATTTTATAGTAAATTTTTCCGTTTTTACCCTATTATTTTGTCTTTGTGGCATTTACGGAGCGTACAAAACTACTCACTGATTTACTTCATATCATGATACAACTAATCAGGTAATCTCGTCCCTGCAACAACTACAAATTAGTACACAAGTGTCAAACAAAAGCTCATAGAAAAAAAACGGTGAGTAATAATTTTTGTTGTTTTATTTTCACAGGGAGAGCGTAATTTTGACATTTAGGCCCTAATCAGCTGGGCCGACGAGATTACCTGATTCTTTGTATCATGCTTCATATAATACAAAGCCTGACAAATAAAATCATTATACCGACAGATGACTTCGATAATATAGCTGCAGAATTTTAATCATAAATAAATAACCACTGTTATCTAGGATATAACTTTGATATTACTATCAGATAAACATAATATTATCGTCAAACGTAATTAAATAAAGTTCATAAAAACTCTTTAATTTATGAAATTATTTCTCTAAATTATTTCCAACAAATTTTAAGATGTTGGAATAAATTTCGGCATTCACCGTAACAAATGTTTTTTTACAGGATTTAAAAAATACTTTATGTGTTATAAAAGAATTTGAATATGATTTAAAAGAAATTGAGGAGCTGTAAAATTGCTTAAGAAATTTAAAATTGTACCAGTGGAAAAATTGAGATAGAACCGACTAATTTTGGATTGAAGTGCATCATTGCTTGTTTTAAAAATATTATCTTATCGAATCAAATAAGAAACCGCATGGATTTGAATACGATTAATAGTTTAATTTATATAAAATATGGTTTACAAAAGTATAGCATCTGCTGTTTAAACTATGAGTTACCAGCAAGCGTATTTGTAAAAATAAATTCAATTAAGACATATAAGTTGTGTTCATTTACAGAAAATTATTAATAATTTTCGATAATTATTAGGTGTGTTCATTTACAGAAAATTATCACTAATTTTCGATAATTATTACTCAGGGTACACTTATCAGGTAGCCTCAGATCAACAGCTGAGTAACGGTTTTTCGTTATATTAATGTCAAATTTTGTTTATGTTTATGTATTTTCTTTCTTTTATACAAACAACAACTGTAGTATCGTAAGAAAAGCTCAAAAAGAAGAAGAAAGATTTTGTGAGTTTTTGTTATTTGTTTCTGACATTCTTATGACGGTTTTAGTTGTTTTTGTAGAACCGCTTCTACCTGATAAGTGTACCCTGTTATTACAAGTAAGTGTTCACGTACACAAAAAATTAGCAGCTAGAGAGACAAAAAAGAGCGTAATATGTTTAGAAACAAAAATGTTTCTGATAATTTCTACTAGTAAAAATTTTATTATCAGAAATTATTCAAATAGTCTTTCTGTCATTATGCTTTGAAAAAAATGTTAAGTTTTAAATTTGTATAAGTTTACAATAACAAAATACATTTGCTTGCAAGTTTTGACTGTAAAAGTGTTCATTTAGTTTTAAATATTTTTAAGAGAAATTTTGAAAATATTTCTTTTTACTCTCTCGTTGCTAGTAATTACTGGAAAGTTATTGAACACAACTATTACTAGTAAGTGTTCACGTACACAAAAAATTAGCAACTAGAGAGCCAAAAAAGAGCGTAATATGTTTAGAAACAAAAATGTTTCTGATAATTTCTACTAGTAAAAATTTTATTATCAGAAATTATTCAAACTGTCTTTCTGTCATTAGGCTTTGAAAAAAATTAAGTTTTAAATTTTTATAAGTTTATAATAACAAAATACATTTGCTTGCAAGTTTTGACTGTAAAAGTGTCCATTTACTCTTAAATATTTTTGAGAGCAATTTTGAAAATATTTTTTTTACTCCCTCGTTTCTAGTAATTACTGGAAAGTTATTAAACACAATTATAATAAATAAAAATATTTTTTACTTATATGTGTATGTGTATGGTCATATTGTTAATGTTGAAAAACATTTGTATCAATTGCTGCTGTGAAATAATTTTATTTAACCTTCATAAGGTCCTCAAAATTACTTACGTTAACGTTCTTTGGGTCAAATTTGACCCAAAGAGAAAATTGCATATATAGGTAAAAATTTTCTTGTTTTATGTGTGTTATTAAAGTCTAAATATTATTTCTAGATATTTTTAGTATATGTTAGGTAGGTTAGTTAAAACAGGCAGCCGTTGAAGGAAAGGATACAGCTCCCTTGGGTCCGCTTAATTCGGTCCCTTTGTGTTACCTGGAAAGGCAGATAGAATAGGTTGAGATGGAAGGAAAGAAGAAAATTTAGAGAAGGATAAGAAAGATAGAAATAAAGAACAGAAAATGAAGCAAACTTACCAGGGTCTCTGGTGGGAATCGAACCTACAACCCCCAGACTGGTAGACTCGTGCACTTGCCACTGATCTACCGGGGCACCCTTAGGTTAGGTTAATTTTTCATAAAAATTTTTGGCAAACATTTGAGTACCTTAAATGTATAAAAGTATGCACTTCAAATTTTCGAATAGTTTTTGTAATAATTAATTTTTACATATAGTTCCTACTAAAGTTATCTGTTTTTCAAGTAATTTTTTCCCCAATTGACATGATATAAAAAAAATGTCCGCAGTCAAATTATGACCTTTCAGACGAACAATCAAATCAAAAACTACACGCATAGCTTGTTTTTTTTTCAGGTATATTTCCTTTTTTTGCCTGTATACGGTTAAAAATTCCAGGCATAACTTGTAGCACGATCGCAAAGTACCCAAAATTTTGTACCATATTTAGCTGGTTTTGATGGTATATATTAACGTAGTAGACATCTTCCTTTAAATACGACTAGCTGCTCATCAATAGTAACACTTTTAATGGATTGTAAAGGTTTGTTGATATGTCAATCCGTTGATTCCACAAGTCACGAATTGGTGCAAACTTATTTAAAATTCTTCATTCACTGCGAGTATCCCTGAAGTCAAATCTTATTACTCTTGAAAGATTTTTAAATCTTTTCAATGTCATGATTGCCCTAAAGATCGATCTACCTTTCTTAGAATCCCCCAAACTTTCCGAAATGTCCTTATTTGACCTGCACACTTCAGGTAACAAAAGCGTTTCAATGAATGCAAAAAATTCTGTGTCATCAACATCAGCCCGAACATTACCATAAACACGTTTACCTTCATTATTGGTATATTTCAAAATTATGTTTATTACGGGAGGTGGGAAAAATAACTGAAAACTGGAAATCTCTTCCTTTGTAATTCTTGAACAAAAATATCGGGTGAAGCCCAGTAACATGCTGACAATGTTTTTTGTTTCAACTCTTCCATATCTTTTTATAAAAAGTTCCTCGAAATATTTTATTTTACCATGTTTTACTATCGTTGCCTGAGAAGGCACAATCTCACTTTCATTCTCACTAGAACTCTCAGATAGCTCGGGATATTTCAGTTTCTACACAAATTTCTTCCTTGTCTGACGAAGCATTTTTATCCATTTATTTGTATACAAGAAAAAACAGAGACCACAATTTCAAATTTTTAAACGTTTTATTTTATTTGTCCCGTGTTTATTCGTTGAACGATAACTATTACAGCGTTATAAAACAACAACAACACGTTAGTTTCGTATAGCAAAAGTAAAAAAATATCCCGGGAATCCCCCGTTTTCATTACTACTAGTGCAATGAGAACACAAGAGACATATACATTATAATTTAGTGGTGCCAAAGCTCAATATATAAGAAAATTAAAATAAATTGGAACTAAAGCTTATGTATTTCACACAATGTGCTGTTCAGCAGTGCAGAAACTCAAGCTTTTTACTCTAGGTCAAATTTGACCCGAAGACCTTAAGTGTAAAAAATTAAATAAATATTTTTTTTGCAAAAAATTCCTTTAAAAATTTCTAAAAGCTGTTTAGATTTGTAAATAAATAAAAGTCATAAAATATAAAAAAAATAAATGCAGTAATCTTCAGCAAAAAATAACATTTTTTCCTAAAATGGGTCAAAATTGACCCAAAGACCTTATAAAGGTTAATATTATTATTTTGTTAATTTTTCTATTTTTTTCTATTATTTTTAATTTTGTAACAAAAATCTTGAAGTAAAAATTAAATAATAAATACATTCATAGATTTAAAACGAAAAAATCCTCAATTTTCTAATTTAGCTGCTTTTAGCTCTTTTTGACAACTCTGTAGGCTCTTTTTGCTTTTGAATTGTTAACATCACTGGTCGATAGCTGTTATAGTTTCCGAGGTATAGCGTACCGAAAATTTAACAAAAATAGTTAATTTTTTTGTGGCTGCGCCTCCCCCTGCTCCTATTCAAATAATTTTTTTCCAAAATGTACATAGGTATTTTTGTACCATTGCTTCTTCCTCCTCTGAAGTCGATAGCTTCTTCTTTTGAGGTCGATAGCTGTTAGTTTCCGAGATATAGCGTATAAAAAATTTAATAGAAATTGTTTCTTTATATGGGGGCTGCCCCTCCCCCTGCTCCAATCAAAATATTTTTTTCCAAATTGTAGGCCAATTACTTCTTGTAGAACATTTGAAGTAGAAAGCTGTCATAGTTTTTAAGACATAGCATTTCGAAAATTTGACAAACATCTGTAATTTATATGGGGGTTTTCTCTCCTGTTGCTCCTGTTCAAATATTTTTTTCTCCAAAATGTGGTAGGTAATAATGTACCATTACTTCTTGCAGAATATTGAAAGTCGGTAGTTGTTATTGTACGTCTTGACGAGACAAATTCATGCCTCGACAAACGTCAAACTCAGTATATAAAAACCCAGTATAAAAATACCGGATTTTTTTTTTATTTGGACTTTGACATTTGTCTAGGCATGAATTTGTCTCGTCAAGACGTACATTTTTAGTCTACGAGATATAGCGTATCAAAAATTTTAAAAAAACTGTAGGCACTATTGAAAAATTCCTTTTCGTAGAACATTTAAATTATATAGCTGTTATAGTTTCTCATACTATTTAGCGAATGAAATATTTCACAAACTATGTGTAATTGTTGTTCCTATCTAAAATAACGTACTAAAATATACCCTTACCGCTATGTGAAGGGTATAAAAAAATGGTGCTCTTTATTTCACTTTTGTAATTTTTCATTTAAATTTGTATGGGTTCAAAAACAAAACGGAAGTTAAAATTGCAGAACACAAAATATTTAAATTGTGATTTCAAATTCAAAGTGGAATGCAGAACATGCCTGTATAATTAGAATATCTTAATTCTGTACTATAATTTTGCGCATAGTGGTCGATATATATGTGTGCATTTAAATTCCGAAAATGGCAAAAAATTTTGTTAGGTCAATATATCGCTAAATGGTCATTACCACGAAACTAAAGACACGCGTTTGCGGCGAACTATTAGATGTTCTCATAATTAAGCGCACGTTGTGGCTTAAACCTTTGTAATCAATAAATATTTTAAAAATTAAGGTATTATTGACGTAAATTTTATAAAATAAGGATTAAAACTCCCGGCATTGCTGTAAATGTGTTCATAGAAAAAAAAGCACACATGGTACACACACCAGGTTCTGCTGTTGACGGCGAAGCTGTGGAAAGAAGCCATTTTAACTTAACGAACGTTATGTTTTGATACTGTTGTCTCTGTCAAACACATGAATTTCATAACGAGTAAAAGAGATAGATTTGTTCCTTAAAATTATGTTAAAAACGGTTGGTTTTTTTAGTGTGTGAAACATTTTAACATAGTACAGTGTTGCTTGTGAGTTGCAGAATTATTGTTTTTTTAGAGCTGTATTTTCAGATATTAAAAAAAATTGGTCATTGAAAAATTGTGTGGTGTAAAGTGTAAGCTAGTAGAAAATGTACCAATTGTTTTTAGAAGTTATGTAAAACGAAATAACTAGAAATTAATATGTGTCGGGAGGGCTTTAATGCCATTATTTTCATTATTGGTTTATTGTCGTCCTCAACGTTGTGCTGCCATTGCTTTTGTTGGTGTGTTTTTTTTTTTGCTTCGTTAAGTTTGGTCTAGCATTCGTACAGTAGCGGCTCTACAGACTAGTGACGAACTTTTTCCGTTGTGGTAACGCCGTAACTTTGTTATTGCCGTGTTCATTAATATTCAACAATAGATATTAAAAAATTAAATAATGTTCTTTAAATAACCTAATTCTGTGTTTTCCTTTTACGAAATTGTTAAAATGTTACAGCCTTGATTTGTGCGAGGTAATTATTTGACATAAATTAAAAATGTTGTGTTGAAAGTATATTTTGGCGGGCCAATTTTTTTTTGTTAATTGTGTTTCCTTGCTATAAAATGTTATAAAAACATTTTGTTTTAAAGCAAATGCTTACGGAAGTGCGGTTACAAAAAACTCTTTCTAAAGGGAATTACAGTTTCATATCGAAGGAATGTGTCTTGTGATTAAGAAAAACTGTATAAAAATTCTAAAAAAGTTACTTGACATAAAAATGTTACTAAAAAATGTTTACTAAACAAATTTTTTCTATAAATTTCATGGTAATTTTTCTCGTTTATAAATAACGAATGTGCTTAATCTATAAATACCATATGAGAACAAAAAGCAGTGCATTTTTAGACATTTTATATACAACATAAACATTTACATTAATATTTACATTGTGTGTAAAGTTATTTGTAAATTTAAAAGTAACTAAAAAAAGGAACATTTGTAAATTGTTTTAATACACCTACAAAGGTATTTTTAACCCTACCGCCTTCTAGTCTTGGTTTTTTTTTACTTTTTGATATCTGTTCGTCTTTTAATCGTTTTTGCAGAATTTTTATTTCCCCCATTTTTAGTTTCGTTTAAATTTTTACACACGTTCCAGTCAGTGTTGCAAATGTTGATATGATCGTACTTTTTTTTTGAGACTATTGGATGGTGGAAAATACCGTGTTAAGGTGCTTTCGCACGATATGTATTTTACACATGACTTTTCACTTTTGCAATCCACATGTAATTGCGTATGTCTGTCAAAATTGTCATTTTGATGGTCTATAATTTTTGCTTTCACACGTACATGTGTAATTACATCTGACATAACCTCCAAACCAAAATAAACAACTTACTCTTCCTTGTTGTTGTTTTAAAAACAACTGATGACACATGCTTTGTCAGATGAAAATAGAGCACGCTCTAATTACAAATTTGTCATATGACATTTACATATGTATTTCACACATGCAATGTTTAAACGCGTTCAGACGGCAGATACCAATTTCGCACTGCAAAATTTGACAAGTCATGTGTAAAATACATATCGTGCGAAAGCACCTTTACTACTACGGCTAAGTTGATACCCTCTTGCTTTTTAAAATTATTATTTTAAATGGTTGAGTTTTGCCTCTTGCCAAATATCATGTGCATTTCTTTAATATTTGAGTTCGTGAATATGCTCCCTTTCACGAGAGGCTGTAAATAATATTTTTTTGCAAAATTATTTTATAATCAAAGGTTTCGAAAAGTAAATGATTAACTTAAAAAACATCTTTTTTCAAGCATATTTTTTTATATTGTAAATACAGTTCACATAAAAGTGCAATTATTTAAATTTTGTTAAGAAATTTAAAGGTCCCAAAATTGTTTAAGAGACTTTAATATACAATATTATTACCCATGAAAAAGGTTAAGGGGTATGCCTATATGATTTATAAACAATTTTAAAAATTTTATATACTACTGATTTTGTATGAAAATTTTGTTTAAAAACCCCTATTTTAAATTAATAAAAAAAATGCAAAAATGTGGCGTGTAAAGAAAATAAAGCTTTGAGAATTTCCTCCATTACAAAAGATGCTTTTACATTAGTCAATGGGGTTTTAACCATTACTTTCACAAATATTTCATACCTACTAAGGTAACAAAATAATCAGTGGGCGTCACTTGTAGCATTTGTTTAAAGCATAAAATATAAACCTATGGGTAGTTTCCTTGCTAAATGTTAAAAATATACACATTTCTTTGGCATAGCGTATAGAAAGAGTTGTAAATAAACTTTTTAACTTGATGCTTGGTAACTAAAGGCGGGCAAAAAACATATTTCATAGAGATGCGATAGGATAAATTCGGCAAGTCAGCGAAGAAAAAAAATTCAAATTCAATTTTTTAAAGCGGCTAACGCCAATTTTCCCAAATTAAAGGTCAGATTTTTAAAATTAATTGGATGATATTAAGGGGCTTAAACCAAAATTGAAATTTTTAAAAAAATATATAGGTACAGTTCAGTTTCGATTCACTGTTAAACAAACTAAAAACACTTAAAATGTCTACGACTTTTTTTGTACATATGTATTTATTTTTTGTGGATTAAAGTAAAACAAAAAAAAATTTTTTTGATACTATTGCCTTTATAAAAGTACCCTCGTAAACATTTTTATGAAATCCTCATTTTTCATCACTGGTTCTAGTGTTGCCTGCAGTAAAAAAAAATTGTGCAGAGTTTGGGCAAAAATTGTACAAAACCAAATGAAATAGTACAAAAGATTTTTATATATATATCCAAATAAATTACTTTTATTTAAAATTCATAGAGATCATTATATTTGTACCTCAAAACATATACATAAATATGTCCATATGTACATTTATGTTCATAAGGTAAGGTAAAACTTTATAAATATGTATATACGTAGGTATGTATGTAAGTATGCATTTAAGTAGCCAATGTTTAGGTTAGGTTGAACAGGCGGCTGCGGAAATGTTGAAGTAATAGTTGAGCAGCCCACTTGGGTCCGTTTCCTCGGTCCCTTTGTGATACCTGGGGATAGCCAATGTTTACGTTCTTGCAAAAATCAATAGATGTTTGTTGTAAAACAAAAAATTATCTTTTACTTTTTCCAGTTTTTTTTTTCAACACTTCACTAGTAAGTTCAAAAGTTATTTCTAAAATCTGTTTTAATATTGCTCAGCATACTAAAAACTCTTTCTAAAGAAGAATTTAAAAATGGTAATATTAATTAGTGTTAAGCCTGCAGTACACGAAATGTAGAAAGCTACATGCGTATGCAGCTGTGACGTAATATTGACGTCATCAAAAAGCTTCTACGATTTATTTAAGCAATGTGGCTTTATCAAGGCGTCAAAATTACGCAGATCTTCATGTGCATGTAGTTTTTAACATTTCGTGTACTGCAGGCTTTAGAAAACGAAGAAAATATGAAATAGCATTGCCCAATGAAATAATAGGTCTGTCTGCGTACACATATTTTGTATCATTTTGTGCAAAATGTTACAAAATCTTACAAAATGTTGTCTGCGTACTCCAAATCTCTTGCAGCGAGAGAGTCAAAAAGAAAATTTTTTGACAGTTGGAAGTTAGAGAACTTGCAAAATGTTACTGGAGAAATTTCTTCTTGCAAGATTTTGCAACTAGTTTGAACAGCTGTTTTTATTTACTAATTGAATGAAATAATTTTTGTGAAACGAAAAAAGAAATTGAAATTTAACAATAGTTAGAATTGTGTTGATTTTTAACGTTTATAACAATTTATAATAAACATAACATTTAACTTATTGCTAGAAACGTCCAAATATGCAAATAATTAACCGCGTACACATATGCTAAAATTCTTTTGCTTTGTTATTTGGATTGTTTATACACCATTCAGCTGTTTTCTTGCAAAATTTTACTGGATACTGTCTGTGTACTTTTTGGTATATTTTTAGCCGACAGAGAAAAATTGGTCTTACTCTCCCAAAAAATATTACTGAGTATTTGCTACTGGAAAAGTACGCAGACAGACCTAATGAAGGAAACATTTTTTCAAGCTTAAGTTCATTAAATTTGCTGTTAAATTTTTTGGTTTTAGTTTTCAGCAAATAGTACAAAAAATTTTATTGTACAAACATTTAAATAAGTATAGTTTTTGTACCATAGAACAAAAACTGGCAACACTGATTCGTTCGTTGTTTTTATTTTGTGCATAGCAGCATGTGCCATCAGTGATGGAAAATTAAAAATAATAAATACATAATATATAAATAAACCATTTCAACAGTAAAATGCATAATGCCAGATTTAAAGTACTTTATTTAAATAAACGCCACACGAATCTTTGACCATAGTTGCCAGATAATTTTGCCCCAATATCGTCAAATATTTTGGAAAAAATCGTCAAAACAAATTTTGGAAATCGTCAAAGAATCGTCAACACTAAAATTTATGGCTTTAATTACTTTTTTAATAAATAATAGTGAAAAAAAACGGGGGAAAAAGTGCTATTTCATCATTCTAAGTAAAACAAACTGGAAAAGAAAAAACTAAAATATTTAAGAAATTTTTTACAGATTTCGAAGTTTAGTCTTAAAAATAAGTTTTATGTTATGAACAATTTTTTTTGAAACAAATGTTTTTTTTACAGAAATAATTTTTTAGGAATCCTATTTCTAATCCTTGTTATATAAAGTATTGTTACTAAAACATTTTTTTATTTTTTTTATATAAACATGCAATGGCTAAAAAGGGGTTTTCAAAACGGAATAAACTTACCTTTACTATTTTTTCTTTTAATCTGAACACGTTAGATATACATACATATACATATAGTATATATAAACCCAAATAGTATATTTCAGGGGGCAAATTACGGCATTCGATTCGAATCGAAATTTAAAAGTTCTGACTAGAATTTCTAAACTAAAAGCATCAACAACTCTATTGATCGAGTAAAATTTCGATTCCAATTCTTATAAGAGCGTGTAGGCTATGGAACTTATTGCCGGGCTCATTAAAAAGATTTAACTTATCTAGATCTTTCTATCAACGTCAGCTTATGAATTTTTTTCTTTCGCTTTAACAATTAGCCCCAGGTTACCCCTAAGCGGTTCTTTCTTTCTGATTCACTTGTTAAATATGTATATATTAATTATTTTTTTAATTAATCTTGTTTATATGAAAATGCTTTTACTTACCGTGTGTTAAACGATTGTTTACTGATAGTATTAAGTTTTTACTTTTAAGTCTTATCATTACTTTAAATTGTATTATTACATATTAATCATATATGGCCCAATGGGCTCGATTAATAATATTTGAAATAAAATGAAATGAAATGAAATGAAAATGAAATGAATGTCTTGATTCGCCCTCACCTGTATTGTACTGTGGAGTATTAAAGCTAAAAGCCCTTAAAAAAACCTCTCATTCACCAATGTTTTAGGATTTAAATAGCAACTTGTTATTAAAGTAGAGAAAGATTGTTAGAAAATGCACAAAGATTCCTCCGAAAACACTATAATTTTACATAAAATACCTTATTTAATATCATATGATATTTTAAAATCATATTTATGTATACAAAACTAAATTTTTAGGTTTGCTCTGCCAATCAGGTGGACATAACTATTGCAATTTTTTTATTTATTTAAATTTTAAAGCACCTGTTATAAAAGTAGGCGAGCAGTTTTAACACTTTTTTATACTGAGTAAATTTAAACTGCAGGTATATAGGTATTCCAGTTATTTTTTTTTTGCTCAAATTATGTAGTTTAAAACCTTTTTAAAATTTTTTTTGGGTATAAATTCAACCGCAATTGTGTTGTGCAGCCAGTTAAGTTTTTACGTTGTAAAACTAATGATCTGTAACTGAACTTATACAATTTTATTTTAAAGTGCGATAATGCCATTTACCAATCTGGAGTTGTTTGAGTTATTCAGAAACTTAGATATGAAAATGTATTTAAATTGGATATTGTGTGAACACTACACGATTTACCAAGATACCAAAAAATGAATGTTCAATACAAAATTCACTTCGTTTTCTTAACAATTTCAAACAATGGCTTGCCTTACACCATACGAAAAAAACATTCATGAAAAACAACCCAGACTGGCTTAATGGAGTTATAACTTTTGAAAACATCGAAGAACCGCATACATCTTCTGACAGCAAAAGAGGAAGACATGGAAAAAATATAAACGAGTGTTCTGAGTACACAAGAAAATGTAAACTTGAAAATGCCACAAAAGATATATTTAAATCACATTTTTCAGAAGCATTATGTCTTAAGTTTTTAAAAGATAATTCAAGGTCCGAGATTACAAAAGCTGGTGCTTGCAAGCCCTGTTTGACTGCAGAGGATCAAAAGGAGTATTCCTACTCCCTCCACCAATTGCTTTACCCACAAGGTATAATATAGAAGAAGCCTTAGCATTGTTTATGGAGTTGGGATAGTCAAAGGAAAAATATTCTTTTTTATGAAGCTCTTTAAAGAATCATAATGTGAATATTTATCCTGGATACAAAAAGGTTACAACTGCCAAGAAAAGCAGTGCCGTCTAAAGTTACTGAAGTATCGGAAGAGGTAAAACTGCAAGACTTAATGGATCATACAGCCAAACGCCTTATTCAAAGTTTGCCTGAAGAGGAAACAGTATCACTTTCAGATAGGCTTACATTGATGAACAAGTAGTGATGTGATGGATCATCCGGTCAAAGTGCTTACAAACAAACTACATCGACAAATGACACAACTATAACAGATACAAATATGTTTATGGTTTTTGTGGTTTCTTTACGAATGAGAAGTGAAATCGCTGAGCATTGGAAAAATCCTCGCCCATCATCAGTTTATTTCGGCCATCCGATATTTTTTCAATATTCAAAGGAGTCTTCAAAAATATCCAAATATATCGATATAAAAAAGCAAATTTCGGAACAAAAGCCTTCCGTTATAGAAATGAAGTGTGGAAAAATTGTTTCGATTGATTATGAATTTTTTTCTGACAATGATGGATGTCAAAGTCTTAAATGTAATAAAAGATACCTCGTCAACTTTAAAGTGTGCAATTTGTAAAAAGTTACAGAAATACATACTTTCAAAATTTTTATGATTCAAGTGATGAGCAAAATTATAAATATGGAATTTCTCTGTCACATGCCAGAATTAAGTGCATGGAGTTTATTTAAAACTAGAGTCAAGGCACATTCAAGGCGAATTCATACCAGGTGGCAGCGAGGCGAATTGAGGCAAAAACAACGTGCATTTTGTTTTTGTAAAAAGTCCGTTTCAAAGTCAAAACGAATTCGCCTTTATTAATTACAGCTGATAAAAGACACAAAAAATAAACAAATATGAAAGACATTAAAAAAAGCATTTTGCTCATTAAATATCTGAAAAATTAAAATAAATAAAGGTTTTGTGCTGCAAACATAAGTAAATGTGTACATATTGCATATTTTGCGTGACTTGTTTAAAAGACTTAGTGTTTTGTTTAAAAAATATACACAGCAAAGGAGATAAAAGTAAATCATTAATATCCAGTTTAAAGTTTATGCATAGTTATGATAGTTGAGGATCCCATTCGTAAAATGCCTGCTGGAAAGGTGGGCTTGTGCGCTTTCCGTACCTACCTTAAAGGTACAAGGCCCCAAATGAATAACCATCTGAATACCAAACTATACAGCTTAATGAAATATGTATAAGACTTCGGTGTTCATTGCAAGCACTACTACCCCTCGAAAGTGAGTTACTTTAAATCGGCTTTGGATCGCAAGCTACTCGACTCCTTGTTGAATAAATATTGAGTTAAAACTTTGGGTAGTTCTGGTCTCACAAATACGAATTCTACCACTAGACAAAATCTTTGATTTGTCAGAAAAACTTGAACAACGCAAATCTAGTTTGGATAGAAGTGCCTTTCTGATCTTTGGTAGGTTTAATCAATAAATTTAAGCTATTTTAAATTAACAATACACACAATTAATTGCTAGGAGGTGATGTTAACGGAAAACGTGCTAAAGACAAATAAGCAAAGATCACACACGATTGCACTCGTGATTCAATTGAGTTCAATCCTGGCTTGATGGCACATATTACAAAAAACAACGTGCTTAACAAAGTTGGTTTAGAAGTTTTTCTTATCAGAAAAATAAGTATGTATGTAATAAAACAAATGGGGTTTAAAATAGTATTAATTATTTAGAAGGCTTTCAGCAGATTTAAAAGAGAACAGTAAGCTTCCCGTTGTACTGTTTTAAGACATAAATAAGTACGTTTGTTTTTTTTTTTTTAATTTTAAATTCACCAGGCTAGTACAAGTTAGAAATTGTTGCAAGCCAATTACGCATGTTCAAACCCTCTTTGAGAACGTAACAATGATTCTTGTGATTTCAAATTACTTTCACAAGAAAGGATTTTAAGGACATGCCTGTATACCAGAAATTTGCTTGACAATTCAATTGACTGACCGGTTTTTTTGTTTCAATTTGTTTTAGTGAACTATTTCGGTCTTTTATTTCAATAGCTCCTTACGGTTAGTCGGTCTTTGGTTTCAAATAGTTTTTTATTCAAATTGGTTTCTTTTCTAGTTATCTTTTTTGTTAAGTATAAATATTGAATTAAAAATTGTATCAAAGGGACTGCAAAAAAGAATTATTTTTGAAATTTAAAAGAATTAAGGCAGACTCATGGAAACATTGGAGTGTCAAGTAATACCATCTTGACGGTAATAAACTAGGTATGTTGAAAAACAAGCTCTTTTTAATTGTTCAATTTTTTCTTTACAAAATAATTATTTTTCAGTTTTTATTATTTGTGAAAAAAAAAATTAAAAAGCAAAAAATGTGTATTTTTTTGGCCAAGAAAAATCAATACATTTTCTATTGTATTGCTCTAATGTTCAAAATAGAAATTAAAATTAGCACGCCAAAATGCAAAAAGCAATCACAGAATGTATTTTAAAAGTAATAGTTTAATATACTTTTCATATATGCAACATTCCATTTTAGCAATACGTTACCTTTGCCCGACAAAATTTTAAAAAAAACATATTTAAATAAAAGTTTTTTTCATTACGTTTACGTTTGGGTAGTTAAAAATTGTTTCTTTTATTATATTGAAATTTAGCCTCAAGCAGATATTAAAGATTTAATATATTTATATATGTATGAATATATATAGTAATATACATTAAATATTTTTAAAATTTAAAAAAACATACAAATTCATACATGTATGCATTGCTAAGACACATTTTGTTTTGCATTTTTTAAATTGATTTTAGTAAGTTATTATTATTTTTATAAATATAAATATTATATAATAAAACAAATATATTTATTATTATAATGTAAATAAATAAATAAATTATTTTTATTGTTATTATTGTTCTTATTATTAAAAACAAACAGCGACAAATTATTTAACTGGTTGGAAGCCCTCTAATAGTTCGGGGTAGGTTATTATTGACGCAAGGGTCTTGGATTTCTTTACCTTAATAAAGAAAAACCTAATAAAAATAATTTTTTTTGTAATTATATATACACATTAAAATATAGGTACTCACCTTTTCACATATTGATTTTTGTCATTTTCGTGTACCCCATAATTCTTTGTTTTGCCTTTTGAACTTTTAGTCGTTTGCCACGTTTTCTTTCTCCAAAACAGAAATATTTAAGGTCGGGAGACACTCAATGTTTTCTAAAAACGACGCAGTCGCAACTGTGGAAATTGCTTTTATAGCGAAGGAACTGTTTTGCGGTATACTATTTTATAAAGCAATGAATTATCATAAATACAGATGTTCATAGACACTTTACTTACAGTTTTTGGGTTTCTTGAGAGGTATATTGGAGAGGCAAACCTTTAGACAATAAAATAACGCGCTTTCCTGCCCTTATTATATCAGAGGGCAGAAAGTGGTTCATACACACTAAAGCGTTGGTCTTAAATTGCACTCTGCAAATATTTGCCCACTTTTCCCTTACGCGCTCATCATTTGGAACACTAAAAAATGTGGTTTTTCCACCAACAACTTGTTTTTTATTACAAATACAGCACGTACGCATTTCGAAATAAAAAGAAAACACTTTTTTAATTATTTTATATTATTTTTTTTAATATTCACAAATTTTTACACAATTTTTTCCACTTTTTCACAAATTTAACGTTTTCCGATTTTAAATATAAATTCAAATTAACTGTCAAACATAAACAACATCTGACATTTGGCCGTTCAAGCGACGAACGACACAGCTGCTTTCTTGAGTTCACCTGTAGTAAATTCGCCTTGGGCACATTCAACAAGGTAAACTCAAGGCGAATTCAAAAAATTCGCCCTCTGCATTTCCTTTTTGCGTTTTAACGGTAAAATGTCAGAAAAATTAAATTTTTATAATGTCAAATTGATTTTAATCAGCTGGGTTCTTAATATTACCTGGTTGAATGTGCCTTGACTAGAGTGTACAATTTTGTGAGAAGGTGAATGTTTTGATATGAATACAACACAAATAGAAAAATTATACAAAATTAATATCTTCAGAAGCTTGGGCTGAAAGTAGAGTGCCCAATGCAGTGGTATGGAAATACTAAAGATGGTAACAGCCCGAATTACTGGGGTCAACAGTAATATTATAAAAAGGTTGGCAGTTATCCTAAATGTCATAAGCTCTGGAGAAATCGTAAATGGCTCAAAGTTTGATGACTATGCATCAAAAACTGCCCAACTTTTAACTCAAGTGTACCCTGAGAAGAAACTTACTCCTACGGTTTATATATATAAGTTGTCAAAAGAAGCCCAGGAATGCAAAAACAAAGACTACAAAAAATTATATACCCGAATATTTGCAAAATTTTACGTATATACCCGAATATTTGCAAAATTTTACGTAATATACAGAATGAGGACCTTTTCAATATGTTGGCGTCCTCTTTAGACCCACTTATTTCACCACGAAGACATATAAGATCTCGAAAGGTTTCGGAAAAACATAATTATAGCTCCGATATGTTAAGTCTATTAGATAACGTTTCGAATGTTAATGACTATTTCAAAGAGAACTAACTTATAAAAACCAATTATTCTATTTAAAAAAATATATAGCAAATAACATATCTATAGCATTTATATATTAATATTAAAAATAATTAAAAAATGTGTTTCTGTTAAAGAAACAAAAAAAAAAAAAAAAAAATTAATATTAGTTTAACATGTTATATAAGTGTTTTTTTTAAACTTTCGAAAATAACAAGAGTCAACAGCTTAAAATTTTATAATATCTTAATTATTTCAAAAGTTATGTTTTTTGCAACGAAAAAAGTCGAAAGGCGCCACTGTGTGGCGTATATGTACAACTTTTTATAATTAAAAATGAATTATATGCAGGTATATGAATATAGTTGCCAGATTTGATGATTTATAGTCATTTGACGATTTTTGGTGGCTAAAATAGGTTTATGACGATTGGACGATTTTCGCCCTGAATTTGACGATTTTTGAAAATGAAAGATTTGCGGCTTTTTGAAAAGAAAATCAGAGGCATAAATAGATATTTTATTGCTTTATTTAAGAAAAAAATGCACATTTTAAAATATATTAGCCATTGTTTGTTTATTTTAAATTATTTAAAAAAATAATTGAGAATATGCTTTTATCCTCTCTTACTTATTTTTTATATATGGAGTTAAAAACGCTAAAGTTTTATTTTTTTTTTATGACCGGGAAAAAAAAGTTAAAGAAGGACTAAAACTATATTATCTATCTCATTGCTACGATCTGATGAGTTATTTGACCTTTAGTAAAACGTTCTTAATTTTTGGTTTTATTTATAAATTACTAATTTAAATATTCACCCTTATTGTGGTTGGCGTTGGTGTTGGCGTAGTCGTTTTTAGTTTTTTGGTACCATCTAACAAATACGCAAATGTTTAATAAATAGAACCCTCGTCGTTTTTGTGTCGAATTCGACAATATTCGACACAACCACGCCAAACACAATAGGGCTGATTATTAAAAATTGCTATCTATAACTTATTAGTGTTAGTTGGTATATTCTAACCTTACTAAGTTTTGTGTGCAATTTGTTATAACAAAATCAAAACAATCACAAACAAACATTTTTTACTTAACATTTGTTTACATTTATAATTTTTTGTAGTTTAATGTACGAGCACATAACATTTTTTCAACTTTAACGCTAAGAAACGGAAAACCAGTATTGACTATCATATTGAAACTGCCTTCAAAAGTCAACCAAAATAAATAATCAAGATGAATAATCAAATGAATAGTGCAGTGCGTAAAATACATAATCTGCTCTCGAGTGGAGCAGTAACCGTTACAGGCCCTAATCAACCGCGAATTCTTAAACAGAAAATTGTTGGCTCAGGTTCGACCACAACAACCGCTAACACAGCTTCGTCACTGCCCAACAATGTACAACACCAACAACAAATTGTTACTACAACCATAAATCGTTGCTATGTCTGCGACGATGCATTAGGTGCCAATCAGGTTCAACATCAATTAACAGAAATGCAAACATCGCACACAACCACAAAATTTCCCAATAAGATTGGTCAATTGGTCGGCGATGCATTTATGGTAATCGTTAGTGTCGAGGATGTCGTTTGTTCACGTTGTACAAATCTTATCAACTATTTGGATCGTTTGGAAAACGATGTTGAACGTGTTCGAACAAACTTAATGAATTTGTTGGATAAAAAGTACGGTTTGAATGATGACAGCGGTGGCATTGCAAACGTTACAACTGTAGTCGGAAACAGCAGTTCGCCCGTAATTGGCGCTACTTTAAATTCTACAAATAACGTTTCTTCTTCGGCATCACTACAGGCAACACCAAATAAATTGCAGAAACTAAATAGCGGAGCAGCAGGTACAAACAAATAAATATTTTAAACAGTGTTTATTTATAAGAAGATATTAATGAATTAAGTTTTTCACTGCCCCCATTCCAAAGGAATAATATATCAATAAACCAAATTTTTAAAGGTTAACAAAGTAGTCTTTGGTTTAAAGAATTTTTCGCTGTGAATTTTATTTTTTATTGACCATGAAGGCTTTCATTGTATTGATATTAATAATTAAACAAATATGTATCTATAAGCTCATGTTGAAATAATTTATCAGGTGTGCTTAAATCATAGAGAATTTTTGGCTCTATTATTTTTTTTCCATATATAAAGGAGTTTGAAAAAACCGTGGTGAAATAATGTACCAGGTGATTGCATTACGAAGAGACTCTCCCCCTTTTTTATACTTATATGGAGTTTTACAGTAAAACTGACGTCCTTTTTTAATAGATGTGTCAAATTCCATATATAGGAAAAAGAAAAAAGTAAGAGAGTCAAAATGTCTGTCCGAATTTCGGCCACCTGGTGCATGATTTCACCATGGACAAAAGGATTAAAATTATTTTTTTATGCCTGTATCAAACTCAATATATATAAAAAAAAAAGTAAGAGGGCCAAAAATGCTCTCCGAACTGCGCACACCTAATTAATTTTTTAACCATGTATAAACTTTTATATTTTTGTTTTGTAATTACAGTTAGCGCCGTACAGCAAATGAAAATTTCTACACAGTCGCCAACAAACCTACAGCAAACGGCCGGCACACAAACGCTACAGCGTAAAACAACAAAAATTTACAAGTGTTTATCATGCGACTATAAAACATCTGATATGCGTCTCTTTAATACACACTACGAGACATGCAAACATCAAAATTTCCAATGCAAAAACTGTAAGAAAATTTTCCCCAACTTTGGAGCCATGAAACAGCACATGGTCCGCGAACATAACACACCCATGGACAATACGTGCGCTGTATGTCATATAAATTTTGTTAGCGAATCTGCTTTGCGTAAGCACATGGAAATCAATCACAGTACGAATGTGGTTGTGACAAGTACGACAACTTTGCCAGTTAATCAAAACTCAGCCGCACCAGCTGCAGATACTATTACAGGGGTAAATATACAAAGTTCCCCAGGGGCCAACACCACTACACCGCTCTTCTCCTGTAATCACTGTCAGTTCAAGTCTACGGACAAGATTACTTTTGATGAGCATATGCGCAAACATATGGCGGGAGTTAAATCGAAACCATTCAAATGTCGTTTGTGTGCTCAGCGGTTTGAGACTCGTGAGGCAGCCACTACACATGCTAAACAGCATCAGGGCAATGTATTTAAGTGTGGCACTTGTTCCATGTCTTTCCCTAAGAGAGAAATGTTGGTTAAACATTTTGAAGAGCATCAACAGCAGACACAGAATAGCCAGCACCAACAACAGGCCCAGCAGCAACAAATGATTGCCGTCAAACAACAGCAGACCCCTCAAGCTTCACAAAATATGCTGACAACACAGAAGCTTTTGCAAAAAACCATCGATGAAGCTTTAAGTGATTCAACCACACCTGTTACCACTACCACCACAACAGACGTAAGCGGAGCAAACAACATTCGTTTCTTTTCGTGTCAAATTTGCTCTTTAACGTTCATACAAGAGAATTACTACAACCAACACATGGAAACACATAGAAGAGGAGACGGCAGTACCAACACTGCCACTACTACTGGCGGCACACACAAAAAGAATGCAAATGCGGTGGTTGGAAATAATTCATTGTCCACATTAAATGCAGCTGCTTTGCTGAGTGAAGCCGCACATCAGGAATCTAACGAAATGGTTCATCAAAATAGTGATGTCCATCACCACCAAGTCCCACACCAGCAGGAACAAACGGCTTCTTTGAGCAATGCTGGTAATAGTACCATCTCTGAAGCAGATATAGAAAGTCTTTTTGAAAAAATGCATTCCGATAAGGGCGATGTTGGTATTGCGGCTACCACAACGTCATCTGGAAATGGCGGTAGCAACGATCAAGTTGTTATAACATCACAAGCTGGCTCTGGCGGTGGCATTACCTTTAATATTACCATACCTGGCCAAGAGGGTGATGCTGGTGTAGTCTCAACTAGCGATGATCATACCACTAACACAACAACTACAACAACCACAGCACCAGTAGCTGTCAGCATAGATATGCCCATGTTGGACCAACCAGACGATTCGGCACCGGCTTCGACAACAACAACTACCACAACAGTATCGGCAAATCTTAAGACAGACTCTTCAAAACCTAGTGGCCCGGTTAGTATGCCAAGTTTGGACGATGATAACGAAGAACAACAACATCATGTTAAATCCAAAAACGTATCCAACCAAAATTCTAAAAATTTGGAAAAGCCCGCACAACATAACGCTGATAAAGGAGCCTCGAAAAAACAACCTGCCACAGATGAGGAGGAAACTAAGTCGGTTCATGAATCTGCAGTTAACCATACAACTGAACACCCAGCTGATGGTCAGATAGCGCTTCAAAATGACAACCAAAAACCAGAATCATCCGCAGCAGACGATGAAGATCATCATCAACAACAGCAACAAGAAGATGCCGAAATGGATGATCAACAGCAAACACATGAACATCATGAATTAGCAGATGGTGAAACAGAGGCCGGTATAGGCGAAGGAGAACAATCTGAACAAGTTGCTATGGAATTGGACGAGGCTGCTATGCAAGCACAAGTTGATGGGGGACAAATTAAATTTATTCTCAATGAAAACGGGCAACTTTTGCAACTTGATAATCACATTCTAACTGATGCTGATGGCAATCAAATTCTCGTTCAAGATCCAGAACATATACAGCAATTGCTGCAGTCAGTGGGTGTGTTGCAGTCGGGCGAAGGACTTGATGGTGAAACTCTCCAAATGATGACTGACGCTAACGGTCAAATGGTGTTGGTGCAGGGTGAAAATAATGAAACACAGTTAATTGATGCATCTCTCTTAAATGCCGAAGGTCAGTTAGTTATACAGCAATCACAGGACGGTGATGGGGGTGCACATGTCATAGGTGAAGACGGTACACGAATTCCTGTTTCCGTTTCCTACACAGAAGATGGCCAGCCAATTGTCCAGGTCCAACAGCAAATGCTTGAAGCAGCCACAGCCGGCGATGAGGTCGGTGTTATGGAAAAAGACGTCACTGGTGTCGAAGGTAAATGTTGAATAAGATAAACTTTCCCTGTAATTAAAGTGCACATACGGCAGGGCAATGAATTGCCCGTGTCATGGTTTTTTAATACAATAAGTATATTCATTCACTTACATAAAAAAACCATTTTCTTGATCTTTTTTATAGCAACTGGAGGTGGTACAGACAAAATTGCCGTTAGCTCGGAATAGGGATGGCTGCTTTAAATGTGTATGACGTAAGAGACCCCAATTTATTTATTTATTACACAACGTAATCATAAGTGAAGGCCCTTTATTTCGTTATGGTAGTTTAAATAATAGAACAGGTATGTATTTTTAAATAATTAGTTTAAATTATTTAAATTAAGTGGAATTATTATACATATTCTCCAAATAACATTGATGATCAGTGTGAAACATTACTTAAATAATTGTCTTTAAGTACAAAAAGTGACCGCATATTTGTTTTATTTTAAAAAATGGCGGGAAAACGTGTATTTTTTTTTTTTAATATAACAACTCAGTGTATTTCATTATTATAAGGGCAAACCATCTAGGAAATTGCTTATAGGCTATGTATCTTTAAAATCGTCTAAGAAAAGTAGAAAGACTGGAATTAAAAGAGCCGAAAATGTGGAAGATCGAAAAAGGAGAGAAAAAATCGAGCTGAAGGCAATATAATGAAAACAATTTACAATAGGCTATACACAACTTATTACAAGAGGATCAGCTCTTTGAGTGGAGAAACGAAACATTTTTTAAAAGTGACAAGAAAAAGTACCATGCTCTCCGCAAAATAAAAAAAAAAAAAAATTAAGTTGATTCTTGATATTTGAAATCATAGTTCTTTTTAAAATTTTGTGAAGTGCAAAGATTTTTTTGACAAACTGTAGTATCACAAAGGCTGCCCGCCTTTTTTTTAGAGAAAGAATACATAAATTTTTTATTGATTGAACAACTAAAACTTAACTGATATTGGTTTTAAACTACAAAGTTAGGTTTTTTTGGTAAAAGTTTAAAAATTTCCAAATCTATGAAGTGTTATAGTAATAAAAGTTTTTTTTTATTTATTTGCAGATTAAAATATTACATTCAATGGAGCGAGCCTATTTAATATGACCTCCTACTTGATATGAAATATATGTATTTTTGCTGCGTATATCCATATGTTTGTATTTAAGGCTTTATTTCTAAAAACAGTTTGAAAATGTAAAGAAGAAGTCTTCACTCAAAATAAAAAACTACCATATTTTCTTTATATTAATATCGTAAGATTACGTTTTCTTTAAATAAAATAAATCTTATGTTTTTTTTCTTAGTATTAAGTTGTAAAATATGCTTAGAACGTTCTTATATAATTTTATAACTTTTTTTTAAAGATTTTAATTCAAATATTATAATCTAGATACATTAGTTGTTAGCAAAGCAAAAAGTCAGACGCGAAATTTTTTCTATGTATTTATATATAAAAACGAACACATATGTAAGTATATCTCTTCCTTCATTCACCCATTTCAGCATTTTTAATTAAGAAAACATTTTTAAAAATTTAATATAACTAACTGCTAAATAAAATCCTCGAAAGAAAAAAAAATCAATTACAATTTTTAAAGCTCGTTGAGGAAACGAAGAAGTAGAACAACAGCAATAATACAAACAAAATTCGTATAACACGTCTATTAAATTAAAAAAAATTAATTCACCTAAAAATAATTATAATAAAAAGTATGTCTTAAATGCACTTTAAGGAAAAATCATCAAAAGTAAACAAGAATAAAAGAAATTTGGTATAGTTTATAAGAAAATAGTAATATTACAATAAAGCTATAATAAGATACATTTAATATAAAAGAAATATTAAAGAATCTTTACATTAAACAGATTAAAATATTGTTTACGATTTAAACAAAAAAAAAAAAATCTTTTTAAATTTGTAGTTGTTAGTTAAACAAATATCTTAAAGAAAATCATATAAAGAAATCTGTTATGCATGTATATTTGAAATAAAACTTAAATTGCAAAACAGAATACTTACTGTATACATAATATATTTTTTTGTTTTAATAAAAGCTACAAAAAAAATAAATAAAAAAATTAAAACAGAAATAGAAACGTTTTTTTTTTTTGCATAGCAAAAGCAATTTCGCTATTTAAGTTGGGGAAAAGTTCTTACTTTTAATTGCTGGTTTCTTTTCAATTTAAATCGTTTTCGAAAGCGACATTTTAGAGTGTGCACGCACATTTCTTTTATCACTCTGTCCATGCTTTTAATCCTTTATAGATATTATGATAATATGTAGTTATAAAACAAAAATGATAATATCTTAAAAAGGTTTTTTTTAACAACTTTTAAGCCACTTATAAACAAATTTAAATATATATATATTTTTTTCTCTTTTATATATTTATAGGCTTTGTTGTTGGTTAAGTTTGTCTATATGCATTTCATTGGTTCTTACACCAAATCATCAGTAGACTTCAACCCAAATTCTTAAAAAACTCATGAATATTTTCTGTCTTTTTACAATAACCTCAATAAACAAAATGAGAATTACTATAAGCAAACCAAAACGTTCAAGTTTTTTTAAGAATCCAACAAACCAATATTCGCTATTCGCTTGTTTTGATTTTCTATAAATAAACAAGAAATATGGGATTAAATCCTAACTAATATTTTAAAAAGTGTTGTTAAACAACAAGGTTTTGTTTTCGGTAGCCCTTATTATACATTTAGTTATAACCAATGGTTATTCAAATCTAAGGGGAAAAAAGAAAATCAAAACAAGCGAATAGCGAATATTGGTTTGTTGGATTCTTAAAAAAACTTGAACGTTTTGGTTTGCTTATAGTAATTCTCATTTTGTTTATTGAAGAACTACTCATATGAATATGTAAATAAGTATGTATTTGTAGTTTTCTGTAACAAATTCAGATAGCAATGAAAGGGTTATAAAAAAAATAAAGAAGCACAAATGAAACTTAACTTTGTTTTTTATATTTTTCACTTTGAAAGTAGGTCAAATATATGGTATGAGTGGCTTAAGATGTTTTTAGTGACGGAACGTTTATTAAAGTCTTTGTATGTTGTAACGTTCCTAAGCCTATTTCAAACTAGATAACTTCCCGATAGTCTTATTTTTTAAGAAATAATGCTCGCACATTGCATTTATTATCTTGGTCGAAACTATGGTGGCGTTATTGGATGGTCTTTTTATAGAGACTGATCGTCAGCGGATTGCTTTACTTACGATTGTTAAATTTCCTATAAAATAAATTTTACCACAAAATTCTATGGTATACAACTATGGGGCACACTGCTCCCGCCTCTAACATAGAAAAAATTCAACGCCGTCAAAACAAAATTCTAAGAATGATAACTGGTGCTCCTTGGTATATTAAAAACAGCAACATCCACAATGATCTAGAAGTACCACTAGCCGAAATCTTAAGCTATGTGGACAAGTATTTAAATAAACTGGAAACACATCCTAATCCGATCGCTCGAAGCATCTTGCAGCATAGTGGGCACACCCGTCTAAAATGAAGAGATACTATTGCGCTTAGATGATTTTATTGTTAAGCGAAAATTCAATAATAAAAATATGAAAAAAAGAAAAAAAAACAAAGTTCTCTCCGAACTGCAATCACTTGTTATATTTTTACTATGGTCAAAACAATAATGGGGGCTATTCTGCATTTCGAATACGATTCCGCATGCAAATACGCTATGTATGAATATTAAAATAGCAATAAAAAAATTAAATTTTTCCAATTTTAATATTAAGACGCACAAGATTTTAGTACGAAAAGATAAAAAATCCAAAACATCCTAAGAAAAAGATATTTGTGATCAAAGTATTCCACAGCACAAAAGGCCATTGAAAAAAATTTCGATTCGAATCGGAATGCAGAAATGAAAAAAAATAAATAATGAAATTAATTAAATCGTAGTTGAGTTTTATGGATGCGTTGTTCTAAATAAAATTTTCCAATGCAGCTTATGGTAAAGGTGCAGTGGTAAATCAGTTAACCATAAAAACCCTACAAAGCTGTTTCGGATCGCAGGGGATACATATGTAAGTATATTTTGTAATGAAGAAAGTATGAAAGCTCTTTGTCCATTATCATAATAGCTATAGAAGGACAATTGTCAAATAAGCCCTTAATAAACCTTCTATAACTATTATGGATGTTGGCACTTGTTTTTAATAATCAATATTAAAATTGCTTTATGTATTGGCAACTTTAATTTTGACAATTCCAATTACAAATTTTGCTTACACTACAGTCGATGCTAATTACACTGGCCTGCAAAAACACAAAAAAATGTTTTCCCCTTAAAAAAACCGACTTAAGAGATTTAAACACGGAAAGTTTAAATTTGCTTTCAGTTTTTTTATTTATTGGGGTTGAGATTTTTTATGGGCCCTATTATTGGGCCTTATTGTGTTTGGCGTAGTCGTGTCGAATGTTTTCGAATTCGCCACAAAAACGAAAAGGGTGCTATACATATAGGATTGACGTTTTTTGTTAGACGGTACAAAAAAAACTCAAAACGACTATGCCAACGCCAATCACAATAAGTGATTATTTAACCCAAAATATGGCGGTTATGCTGATACATTTTATCATAAACTGAAAATGATTTGTCCGATTTTAACCAAAACACCATAAAATTTTTTTTAAGTCAGATCAATAACATTTTATATCGCCAGCTTAAATGCAAAACCACGTATGTAACTACATTTTTTAAATTTTATAGGAGAAGCAAAAACATTTCCTAAACAAGTAAGAGCGTTATATTCTGCTGTGCCGAGTCTTATATACGCTTCACATTGGTCTTTAAATATACCCAGCCGAGTAATTTTGTACTGCAAATAATAAAATAAAAAACCTTGTGCGAGTTTTAAAGCCCATAGAAAAAATAACAAAATTTTAACGTTCGTATGAATAATAGAAATAGATGGGGAACGTTTGAGGTCGACAGTAATGCAAGTTTTTGACATTATTTATATTAAAAGATTAATAAAAGTTGTTAATTTTTATGGGATGTTCTAGTCCCCCTGCTCCTCTCCAACTTTTTTTCCAAAATGTATGAATTATTTGATAATTACTTTTTGTGGAATATTCGAAGTCGATAGTTGTTATAGTTTTCCAGATGTGGCGTATCGCAAATTTCATAAAAATTCTTAGTTTGTATTAGAGCTACCCCTTCCCCTGCCCCTGCCCAAAAAAACTTTTTTTTGAATGTGGGTCTTATCCTGTTACTTTTTGCAAAACATTTGAAGTCAATTTCTGTTATAGTTTCCTAAATTTAGCATATCGAAAATTTCATAAAAATTGTTAATTTGTATGGGAGATCCCCTTTGTCCATCCTCCACCCAAAAAATTTTTTCTTCAAATCGTAGGCTTTGTTGTCGAATTACTTTTTGTAGAACATTTGATTTCGATATCTGTTATAGTCTCCGAGATATAGCTTATCGGAAATTGCATAAAAATTGTTAATTTGTATGGGACCTACCCCTTGTTCACCCCCCACCCAAAAACTTTTTCTTTAAAACAAAACCCTTGATGTACTTACTTTTTATAGAACATTTGATTTCGATATCTGTTATAGTTTCCGATATATAGCGTATCGAAAATTTCATACCAATCATTAATTTGTATGGGAGCTACCCCTTTTTTTGCCCCCACCCAAAAAATTTTTTCTTTACAGCGTAGCCCTTATTGCCCAATTACTTTTTGCAGAACATTATATTTCAATATCTGTTATAGTTTCCGAGATATAGCGTATCGAAAGTTTCATACAAATCATTAATTTGTATGGGAGCTACCCCTTTTTTTGCCCCCACCCAAAAAATTTTTTCTTTAAAGCGTAGCCCTTATTGCCCAATTACTTTTTGTAGAACATTATATTTCAATATCTGTTATAGTTCCCGAGATATAGTGTATCGAAAGTTTCATACAAATCATTAATTTGTATGGGAGCTACCCCTTTTTTTGCCCCCACTCAAAAAATTTTTTCTTAACAGCGTAGCCCTTAGCGTACAATTACTTTTTGTAGATCATTTTAAGTCGATAGCTGTTATAGTTTACGAGATATAGCGCATAAAATATTTCACCAAATTTGTGCAATTGTAGGAAAAATACCCCTTTCCCTGGTCCTATCTGAAAAAAACTTTTTTCGTTATTTAGGTTCCTTCTTTAGGAGTATTCGTGCCAAGTTTTGTGGCAAGAGTGACTATACTTACTGAGATATATAGGGATATATGCACGGATTTTGTCCTAAAAAAAATGGGTTACTTTGGGTTTTCGATTATATCTCGGTCAATAGTGAACCGATTTTGCTGATTTCAAATATCGATTGTTAGCGGGATATTTCCAATAGTTTGACACCATTAACTGGTCTGTATCTTTTTATTTGACTCCGGAAACTTGATTTCAACAGACGGACGGACAGACAGACAGACAGACAGACGGACATGGCCATATCAACTTCCCTATCTATAAGGATCCAGAATATATATACTTTATGGGGTCCCAAATGAATAATAAAGAAATTACAAACGGAATGACAAACTGATATATACCCTTATCACTATGTGAAGGGTATAATTACAAACACAATAGATACTAGTTAACCGTTCCTTTTTTCCGCGTTCTCTTTAAAATTTTGTTTGTAACATTAAAAAAATTTATTGTTATGTGCCTTCTAGCCCATTAAACTCAAATATGTTAAAAGATCGATTTGGGATTTTTGTTAGTTACGTAATCGATGATGATCAATGAGCTGTCCATGCTTTGAATATAGGAATTCTTATACAAAATGCCCTCTAGTGTTGTCAATAAAACGTTTACATAAACATTAAACCCATTACTATAATGTGTGAAAATATGCAAACAAAACCTAACAAAATAACGGTCGATTATTAAAATTAAAATCACTATACCAATCTTTAAAGCTAAGTTTGTAGCTTATTGTAAAAAAATAACGGGTGGTCAACTTTTTGATAAGACGCTTTTATACACTATGTTGGGAGTTTTTCCATTTGGTGCAAAAATGTGTAAATTTTATCTACTTGGAACCCTTGAACAGGCGACATACAACTGTCTTTCAGAAAAACGGAATTTCCAAGTGCAAACCAGAAACCTGGGGAGTTTGACCCAGCGATTTAAATATTTTTTAAAAGGAGTACAAAGTTCTCTTATATTGTTATACCTACATTTTATTATGCTTTTCTGCAAATATTTGTACCTTCCAAAAGTAAAGGTCTGAGACCTACCTTCAGTTACATCGATCGATACAGAATCACTTCCTGAGTAGATCAAAGCATGTCCATATGTCCGGTTGGGCGTTAATGCATTCCCTTGAACAAAGTACAGGCCGCATTTTTGCAGATATTTCGATGAAACTTGTGACAGATACTTTTTTTAGCATAGGAACAAAGCATGTTGTTTGTGGTGATGATCGGTTAATTATTTTTCGACCTAGCTGCCATACAAATGTCCTCCCGGATTTAGCGTTTTAAGGTATAGCTGGCTCAAATATAGTTCTATCTTTACATAATTTTGCACGTTTGTCCATCTTTATGCCACCAATTATTGTACCGAAAATAAACATTATCGGTCCATTTGTTGAGCTTCATAAAAATCGCGGCAACTCCCAATTTTTTGCCTTAAGAATTTCAGAATTAGAGGCCTTCTATATATGTGCAAGGTTTCAAAAAAATCGGTGCAGTAAAATGTACCCTTTACACTGGTCTTTTTATACACCCAGCCATCTGATCTAGCCGAGTTGTTTTCGTGCTGCAAATATTATAATAAAATGACTTTGTGGGTGGGTTTGAAGTCGATATCTATCTTAGTTTTTGAAATAGAAAACTTTAGAATATTTTAACGTTTGTATGTAAATAATAGAAACACCATGTATGTACATAAATTTGAAGTCGAGAGTTTTAACAGTTTTCAAAATTATTCGTATTAAAAGATTAATAAAAGTTTTTTATTTGTATGGGGAATTCCCCTCCCCCTGCTCTATCTAACAATTTTTTTTCCAAAATGTAGGAATTATTGTATTGCAGAACACTTAAAGTCGATAGCTGGTATAGTTATTGAGATATAGCGCATCGAAAATTTGACAAAAATTGTTCATTTGTATGGGGAATACCCTTTCCCCTGCTTCTATTCAAATAATTTTGTTTCAAAATATAGGCATTATTGTAAGATTACTTTTTGTAGAACGTTTGAATTTTGCAGCTGTTGTAGTTTCTCAGATTTACTTAGATGGTTATTACAGAACGTTTGTCCCATTAGTCGAACTTAGAATTGATCTCCAAGCGCTTCGATCTTCTGCGCTTCTTCTCCAATTTCTGACACCAACTTTCGGGATGTATTTCTCCACTTGATTCTTCCATCGGAGTTTCGATCTTCCTCTTCTGCGTGATCCATCACCAGGCTCGCATTCAAATGACTTCCTATCTGGGGCATTTTTTTTTTATACCCCAACCCGACCTAGCCAACGTAAACGCGTAACTATACCAATGTCGGCAAACAGCTCATACAGCTAACTGCTCATACGTCACCGGTATTCTCCGTCAACGCAGATTGGACCATAGATTTTTCGAACAATCTTCCTCTCGAAAACTCCAAGCACTGCCCCATCTGCTTTCGCCAGTACCCATGCTTCAAAACAATAAATAAGCACGGGTAGTATCAGTGTCTTGTAGAGAGTGATTTTTGTTTGTCGGGAGGTGGCTTTACTTTTAAATTGCTTACTTAGTCCTATTTTGTTCTTCTTTTTACCTCAAAACTGATGTCGTTTGTTTTGTTAATGACGGTGCCGAGATAGATAAAATCGTTGACTATTTCAAAGTTGTAGTTTTCAATTTCCGCTGTCTGCTCAAGTCTCCTGGACGTCTTGTGCGTTGATACCATCAACTTGGTTTCATCTGCGTTTACTGCCAGACCCACTTTGGCTGATTTTTTCTCGACTTTTTCAAAGGTAGAAATTACTGCTCGCAATGTTCTCCTCATGATGTCGATATCGTCAGCGTAAGCGGGTAACATATACTGTTTTGTGAATAATGTGCCAGTTCTATTAACTTTTGCGTCTCGTATGACCTTTTCTAAGAGGATGTTAAAAAGATCACACAAGAAATTGTCTTCTTGCTTGAAACCTTGTTTGGTACGGAAAGGCTCAGAAATAATAACTGATGATTTTTTATCAGTTTAAGTTATTTTGCAGAGTCGTACTAGTTTCACAGGGATACCAAACTCAGACATAGCTCGAAACACCTTTGAAAGTATGGGGCTATCGAAAGCAGCCTTACAGTCAACAAATAAATGGTATGTGTCGATCTGTCTTTCTTGGGTCTTTTCCAGGATTTGGGATTTTGGCAGGTCTAAAGCCGCATTGATATGGCTAGGGCCACCATTCATACTGATTTCATCAGTACATGTACTGATTTTTCACTTGGTGTACTGATTAAAAATGTGTGTACTGAAATGTACTGATTTTTTGAAAAAAATTTGTTATTCCAAGTATTTCCTTAAAAAAATTTGCTAAGATGCATAAAAAATGGTGAGTCCAGCATTAAACAGTAAAATGACTCAGCTGGTATTTTAAAGACTGCTTAACAAGAGCAATTATTTCGCGAGTTTTTTTTAGTCGCCCGACGGTTGGTTGTTGTAATCGAATTATGATTGGCTCTTCTGAAAGATGATCTGACCAGCTATTTTGATAATTTCCTAACAATTCAATAATCGATTATATGCTTTTTGTAATCATTAAAGGTTATTATTAGGCAATGATTTTAAGGAAATCTTTTAAATCCAAATTTTCACCTTTTTTTAGACTTGTTGAGCGAAAATTGCTTTTGTTTACTCACAATTGTCTTTTAAACCTCCTAACGACCGTTAAAGGGTTGCTATTTACTCTCTTAAGTGATGCTGCGAAATTTTTTTTTGTTAATTTTTGAAAACATTAAATATTCTGCACAAAAAAAAAAAAATAAAATCCGTAAAGCAATGCCATTAAAAAAATTTTGCATTCCAACAACATTTTTTTATTAATTCAACATGATTTTTATTAATACTGCAAAAATCAAAATATCACTTAATAAAACGTAGATTATAATTAACGAATTTTTAAATACTTAAACATTTTTAATAAATAAAGTACTAAAATCAAACAAAGTGTTGTGACGCAAAAAATTTACACAAATTAAAATTAGTAAAGCAATTTCGTTAAAAAAATTTGAATTTCAACGACATTTTGAACAAAATTTCTATTAATACTGGTTTGACAAAGCTTTTGAAGTTATTATATAAAGGCAGAAAATATAAATGAGGTTTTTCAAAAATTGGGTTGAAGTCTACTGATGATTTGGTGTAAAAATCAATTAAATGCAGATGGAAAAACTTAAACATACAACAAGTCTTAAAAAAATCAACAAGAATTTGTATTGATTAAAAAAAAAGATTTGATTTAATAAAAATATTTATTGGCTTTTTAATTTTCAATCAAATATTTTTTGTTTTAAGAATATAAATAAAAAAGGTGCATATACATACATACATATATAAAAAAGTTATGTTGTTCCAAAAAATAGTTTATTGAAATCCATTCAGATACCAATAAATATTTTTTAAATAAAAAAAGTAAATTAAAATACATATGTTGATTGCCTATTAACCGTCATTATTTTTTCAATAATATTCCTTATTAGGTGAAAAATTTATATTATTTTACAACTTCGATTGTCAATTTTACAAAAAATTATTATCACAGGAAATATGAAAAAAAAAAACATTTGGGTACCAGGATTTTGTTATTGATAATGAAACAACACAGAAAAAACTGAGTTGTAGAATCAGTAACAAATTTCAGAGAATCAGTAAATATTTTGTCTGGCTGAGGACCTACAACGAAAGTTGTAAATTTAGACAAACAATTTTGCAAGAATTTTAGCTTCTGTTAAAAAATTTTGCTGAGCTGGTTAAATATTTTATTTGTCTAGGCGAAAATTTTGTTTGATTTAAAAATCAAATAAAAATATTATTAGAGACTATTAAATAAATTGACTAAAAAAATAAATTATTTTGAACAAGAATTTGTTTGAAAAATTTTTTTTGTAGTTTTTTGTGTGAAAATTTTTTGTGTGGCGATGCTAAGGCGACTTTTGATGGGTGAACTGGTATAAAATCAAGTATCTTCAGCATATACTTTGATTATAAGAAGATATAGGCACACAGACGTACGGACGGACACTGTGGTGTTTCTTTAAGTTAAATGAAACTAATATTTTGCCTTTTTTTATCTTTGGAGCTCCTCTAGTGAGCTCAGACAAAGAATAAGAATTCCTTTACTATTTACTATATACTGTTTTTACGAACTACTTTTAAATCTAAATATTGAGTGAATTTAGGTCACTCAATGATCAAAGCATACCGTCATGAAATTGTTAAACAAAAGAAATGCGAAAATTACTAGTAATAGTATTCCCATTGACCCAATTTGGTTCAATCATAATTTATTGCAAGTACACAGAAAAAACTGAGTTGTAGAATCAGTAACAAATTTCAGAGAATCAGTAAATATTTTGTCTGGCTGAGGACCTACAACGAAAGTTGTAAATTTAGACAAACAATTTTGCAAGAATTTTAGCTTCTGTTAAAAAATTTTGCTGAGCTGGTTAAATATTTTATTTGTCTAGGCGAAAATTTTGTTTGATTTAAAAATCAAATAAAAATATTATTAGAGACTATTAAATAAATTGACTAAAAAAATAAATTATTTTGAACAAGAATTTGTTTGAAAAATTTTTTTTGTAGTTTTTTGTGTGAAAATTTTTTGTGTGGCGATGCTAAGGCGACTTTTGATGGGTGAACTGGTATAAAATCAAGTATCTTCAGCATATACTTTGATTATAAGAAGATATAGGCACACAGACGTACGGACGGACACTGTGGTGTTTCTTTAAGTTAAATGAAACTAATATTTTGCCTTTTTTTATCTTTGGAGCTCCTCTAGTGAGCTCAGACAAAGAATAAGAATTCCTTTACTATTTACTATATACTGTTTTTACGAACTACTTTTAAATCTAAATATTGAGTGAATTTAGGTCACTCAATGATCAAAGCATACCGTCATGAAATTGTTAAACAAAAGAAATGCGAAAATTACTAGTAATAGTATTCCCATTGACCCAATTTGGTTCAATCATAATTTATTGCAAGTACACAGAAAAAACTGAGTTGTAGAATCAGTAACAAATTTCAGAGAATCAGTAAATATTTTGTCTGGATGAGGACCTACAACGAAAGTTGTAAATTTAGACAAACAATTTTGCAAGAATTTTAGTTTCTGTTAAAAAATTTTGCTGAGCTGGTTAAATATTTTATTTGTCTAGGCGAAAATTTTGTTTGATTTAAAAATCAAATAAAAATATTATTAAAAACTATTAAATAAATTTACTAAAAAAATAAATTATTTTGAACAAGTTTTTGTTTGAAAAATTTTTTTTGTAGTTTTTTGTGTGTATACACACTTGACACTTTCATACACCAACATGTGTGGTTTTATGTACGTAATGCAAGTAAAGATACTTGACACTTTATACAAATTTACCCTTCCAATTTCATAGCGACATGTGTTGGTTTTAGCATTGGTGGTGATTAGGTATAGTACACAAAAACTAAAAAAAAAACTTTATTAAGGTAAAAAGAAGTTTTATAACAATATGACAACAGGACATAATAGGACACCTTGTGAATCCCCTAAATGTATATTGCTATCTACACACGTTCGTCTTGTTAATAAGAAAATAGTGTAAAATTGTGAATTTGCAGATAGCACTTTTTTGAATATAAACCTCGATATATAAAAAATAAAAAAACATTATATGTTTAAAATGTTATAAGCAACAAAAAAACAAAAAAATCTGAAAAAAATAATTATTTCTGCCGTAAAAATTATATAAAAATCAGAAAACAATTATTTTTTCTGCAAAATTAAAAAAAAAAGTTTTTCTGGGAAAAAAATAAAATCAGAAAATTAAAAATGATTTTGTTTTTTTTAGCATTATAGTTATGGTCTCTGATTTAAATTGCAAAAAAAAATATCGCGACGCGTCAGTCAGCCCAAGTAATTTAGGCAAATTTTTAATATATGTATGACATACACAGCTGTCCATGCTTAAATAAAAAACAAAGTTTTTAGAGAAACAATAAAAACTATGCTGAAATGAAATCAGTCTGACTATATTTTACTGAACAAATAAGTAAAGGTGTACTTTAATATATTTTTTTACTTTTATGAAAAAGAACATTTTTAAAGCAGGCGTATCCTTGTTGAGAATTGAAAGAAATTTAAAAATAAAAAAAAATCATGGAGCACGTTGGTGATATTTTCTGTATAAAATTTCATTAAGATATTATCCTTTTCGTTTTAGCAATTTCTATTTCAAGGATATATGAAGAGAACGCGAAACTTTGCAGTCTAAGTAATAATATTTAAGGTCTGATTATTTTTATTAATTAAAGTATGTGTGACCAAAAATATTTCTTAAACATAACTTCTATTTTTGCCCACTCGCTCACTGATTATCATTATGTAAAGAGTATAATCATTAAAATCGTACTACAAAAGTGTAACATCAATTAGTATAGCTTAATTACTTTTAACATCTTAAAAAGTCTTAGCTAATTTACCTGCATATGTATATACAGGGTGTCTGCCGACAAGGTACATTACTTTATTTTGCCACCATTTTGGTAAACATTATTCTTGACAGTTCATATTCGGCAGTCGTAAATACCGCGTGAAATGTGTTAGAATGTAATAAAAAATGTGTTAAAAAGGGCTCGCATTTGTAAGGCTAACAGAGGCGGACATTTATCTGATATTATGTTTTATACATAATTACCGACAATTAAAAAAACTTATTTATCAATATAGGATCCATTCTCTTCTATTTAATCAAAAATTATAAACAAAGTAGTATACCTTGCCGGTGGACACTCTGTAGTTGTATCCATACATTTACGTATAGTTGTAGGTGTCCTAGAATCGTCTTAGGACTTTTATTTTATATGTAAAAAGAAAATATTTTTTGTTATTTAAGCCATGACTCCACACAAAAAAAAGAAAAAGAGAACGAAGAGAGAGAGAGAGAGAGAGAAAGTCAGGAAAAGAATAAAGTAAATAAAATAAATCTGAGACCATTGTGACCGCTGAGAATTTTGAAAAAAGGGGCACAAATAGTCGTTTTAGGGGAAAAAAGTCGCATAAAAAGTAGTTTTTAAGGTGCTTATTCGACTTTTCATTAATGTTTTTACAACTATTCAAAACAAAAACAGATCAACAATTTAATAACACAAAAAAAATTGATAAAAACAAAAAATGTTTAAAAAAGAAAACATCCAATAAAAAAGAATTTTTGTACGTAGACACATACAAAGTAATAAATTGGAAATTGCAAAAAATAAATTTAATTTTTATATAGTTTTAGTATTAAAGCAAGTCAAATGCACTGTTTAATAATTTATTTTGGAAGAGTTGTCTGTCTGTTCTTCTTCAAATATCGAAATATTGTTTTTTTATACTATTTGGTTGAAACAAGGACAGACAGACAACTTGTGTTTTATTTAATCACAGTGAATCCAGTATTCTAGTTCAATATTTAACAAATTTAAGACTGACAGAATTGAATTACAGGTCGTAACTTTAAATTTGTTTGCCAATTTACTTTTCGTCAGCCCTGACTTAGAAAAAAATTCTTTCAGCACATGCGCTGCTGTGGAGTAATGTAAAAATATACGCAACTAATTTATACAGATTGAAACACAATAGCTCTTTTAAACAACTCACTTTATGTCAAAAACTTCAAAATTTTAAATTTCAAAAAACTACACACAAAAAACTACAAAAAAAATTTTTCAAACAAATTCTTGTTCAAAATAATTTAATTTTTTAGTCAATTTTTTTAATAGTCTCTAATAATATTTTTATTTGATTTTTAAATCAAACAAAATTTTCGCCTAGACAAATAAAATATTTAACCAGCTCAGCAAAATTTTTTAACAGAAGCTAAAATTCTTGCAAAATTGTTTGTCTAAATTTACAACTTTCGTTGTAAGTCCTCAGCCAGACAAAATATTTGCTGATTCTCTGAAATTTGTTACTGATTCTACAACTCAGTTTTTTCTGTGTATGGCATGCGATGTTTGGGAATAAAACAAATGCCCACATATACCAGGTATGTGTATATGTATGCGCATATGCAAATAATAGAATTTGTTTAACTTTTGCAACAAAAAAGGGACAAAAGTGGCAAAAATTAAAAAAAGTGGCAAAATAGTTTTAGCATAAAGAAGTTAAACAAAAAAGTTAAAGGGCCCTTGAAAAGGTTGCAAATTCCAACTTTAGTCGACGAACGGCAACTCTGGGCCAGCCTTAAGACAAGAGAAGCATATAGACGGCGTTAAAACAATGATAACGTTAATGACATTTCTTATCATGCACATACTTATTATTCTTGTTCTTGTTATTACTTTTGTTCCATACCTCCTAAAAGAAAAATATTTAATGAAACAGACCTGACCATTGAACATTATTACTGAATTTAACTTAAATCAATATGTAACATGCTCGCTCTGTTTGGTACAGAACTGCGATAAGTAGTGATCATGCTGTTTCGTTAAATATTTTTCTATTGTGAACTTACTTTATCAGGAGTTCAATAGAAGAGATAAATCAATGGATGGGTTTAATAAATTGAACAAAATTTTCTCAGTTGATAATAGAACTTTGAAATGCAAACATTGTAACACACCTCCGTTATCAAGTAAATCATTGTTAGCAAAAATCTCACAGAAGCGAAAAAATAAATAAAAAAACATGATTAGAAAATTCGTGATATCAACAAATAGTCTACGGAAACTATCGCTATCAACAATTGGACAACGTAACTTTGCCGCTCAAGCATCAAACAATGACGTGGAACGAACAGCTCTTTATGATTTTCATGTTAGAAATGGTGGGAAAATTGTAAATTTCGGTGGTTATTTTTTGCCGGTTCAATATTCCGATCAGGGTATAGCCGCTTCCCATTTACACACCCGCAAATATGCTTCGATATTTGATGTATCGCACATGTTGCAAACGTATGTACGTGGCAAAGATGCTGTCCAATGCATTGAGTCTATATGCACGGCCGATATACGTGAAGCTGCCGATGGTACAGGTTCTTTGACCGTCTTTACTAATGAGACGGGATGTATTTTGGATGATTTAATTGTTACCAAAGTTCAGAATGATCTTCTTTATGTAGTTTCGAATGCAGCCATGAAACATCAGGATATGGAAATCATGCAAACAGCCGTTAATCATTTTAAATCAAATGGTAAAGATGTTGCAATTGAATTTCTAGAACCGGCCAGCCAATCCCTAATTGCGGTGCAAGGACCTACCGCTGTTGAGGCTTTATCAGCTGTAACAACAGTGGATTTAAGTAAGTTATACTTTATGAACACTGTCGTAACCGAAGTAGCCGGTGTTGCCAATTGCCGTATAACTCGCTGTGGTTATACTGGCGAGGATGGTGTTGAAATATCTATTCCCTCTGAGCGTGTTGAACATGTGACAGCGGCTTTGTTGCAACAGACAAAGCAACAATTAAAATTAGCTGGTTTGGGAGCACGTGACTCCTTGAGACTTGAGGGAGGTCTTTGCTTGTATGGCAACGATATTGATGCCAATACAACACCAATTGAAGCTGCCTTAGCTTGGCTTGTGGCAAAACGCCGTCGTTCAGAGGAAAATTTTCCTGGAGCAGCTATTATCAATAAGCAACTAAAATCTGGCGTAGAACGTAGGCGTATTGGGCTCAAGTTAACTGGAACTGGCAAACCACCGCCAGCTCGAGCAGGGGTGGAAATTTTTAAAGACAATCAAAAGATCGGTGTAATCACTAGCGGTTGTCCAAGTCCGTCATTGGGCTTTAACATTGCCATGGGATATATTCAAGAACAATTCAAAAAGGCCGGCTGTGGCGTGCAATTGAAAATACGTGACCGTTTTTATGATGCTGAAGTAGCTAAAATGCCATTCATTAAAACAAACTATTACCTTAAGCCTAAATAAAAAAATATTTAATAAAATTAAAAAAAAATACTAATAATAATTTGGAATAAAACCAGGCACCGTAATAATTAGGCCAAAAAATAAATCTAAAAAAACAATTATTTTTGTGTTTTTGTAATTTTTGTCAAAAAAATAATTATTATTTGATGATTTCTATTTTTTTTTGCAAAAATAATTATTTTTAAAGTTTTATAAAAATTAATTTTGACATATAATGGTTTTAAGTGTTTCTGAACGTTTTTTATAAACATTTTCCTCAAAAACGAAGTTTTCCTTAATATAACTTTTTAGAGAATTTGACGGATATGACAAGTTAACCCTGGATGGTTACTAGAGTATATATTTAATCGGAGCTTGATTTTGTTCGAGCAAACAATTAGTCGATTTTGGAATTTTAATTTTGGTCGAATAATCTATTAAGGGTTTTTAATGACGCGATTAACTCGAATAACCCGAACAATCCAAATTTTTCGCTTGACTCCCCATTTTTTGAAAAATAATAAGATTTTATCTTGAAACATTTATACAACATTTAATTCAAAGTATTGACCACGACTAGCTTTTACCTTTTTTTAATATTTGGCAATAAATGGCTTTCGCACTTGACATCTTTTGAATCAAATCAATTTCAAATACCCTGTTTTGAAGTGAAACGTTTTCCAAAAAGAATATTCTGCATTAATAAAAGCAACTAGTAGAGCATGATAAAACTTCCCAATAACTTCTTTCTAAATACATGTAGGGGTTTCACAAGGTGTTCTATTATGTCATATTGTTATAAAATTTCACAATGGTTTTGATGTCTTTCATACAAAAATAGTTCTAAAAAAAATACTACTTCGTTTAATATGCCTATTAAGTTGTCACAACAACTCCACCTACACCTGCACCGAGTGTCCAATAGTTGGTAAAGGTTTTTAAACCATTGAAAAATTTTATAACAATAGGACCAATAGAACACCTTGAGAATCCCTCAATGTAGTCCGCCAGCAAGGTACTACTTTGTTTTGCCGCCATTTTGGTAAACATTAGTCTTAACAGTTAATATTTGGCAGTCGTAAAGTAGAGGCGTGGCAAATTTATTGTGAAAAAAAAATTCGCTAAACCAACGTGTATTAAAGGCTGAAACATTTTATCAAAATCAATCATCATAAAACAAACAAAGTAGTATACCTTGCCGGCGGACACCCTGTTGTTTTAAAAAGGTTTTGAGAATTGTAAACGATCATTGCCCAAATACAATATTACAGCTTTATATTTGGCCGCAAGTTCTGGGCGTTTTTCAGTCACCGCCAGCTTTAAACAAATTTACTAGCGCAGGTTTTCTGTGTTGGTCTGGCCAGATTTCAGTAGCTCATAATAGATTGGACCCTCTTATGCCCACTGAAGATAGAGAAGTAGATATATTCAGCTGATTGGCCAAACTTCGCATATGATAACTTACGCTTTGGGTCAACATAATTGATAAGTAATTATTCGGTGTAAAAATTTGTACTTTTTAGAGTGTTTAAGCAATATTTTGGGTATAAAAAATCGTCTATCAAGGTATTTTAATTTTTCTTCATATTGTTCCCAATTTTCTTGCTTCTGAATGAACTCTGATACTCACGACCGTTTTGAAATTCTTGCCCAAAAGCTTCCAATAATTTCACGAACTATTGTTATGTTTGACATTTTTAAACACATTTTTGGTTAATTGGGATTTTTGTGTTATAAACAGATCCTAAGAGCGTTATTAGTTCCTGAAAAGTTGATTTTAACAGGCAGACGTATTAAAAGGGATAATTATACTTCTGTATCATTAGCAATTCAAAATATTGCAAATAAGTACTCTGTGGGGTTTTTAATAGCCAATAGACCCGTGTGTATGTACTTTACTTACCTAAAAATGGGTCGAAAGCAATTGTTTTATAGACCTCTGATCAATTAACACACCTTTTTGTTATTTTTTTAACAAATAGGAAGAAAAAGGTAAAATGATTAGTAAAACAAGAAGAATTTTAAGAAAAATACGTATTATTCGGGTAGTCGACATACATTGTTCGAGTTATTATTTAATCGGAATTTTAAATTAATCTTACTCGAGTGATTAATCGACTGAAATTTGTTCGATTATTCGAGCGTTTATTGTTCGAGTAGAAACTCTAATTGTTACTATTCGTCGCATTGACGAAGTCCATTTACTTTTTGTCATATAACTTTTTTTATGTAAGTTTAAAGTGCACTCTTTTTGTCAAAAGCTTGACATCGGTCGTAAGCTGAGTACTTACTTTTTTTAAGTTAAAATTTACAGATGTGTACCCATCGTTACGACCAAGAGTAACTTAAGTGTGACTTTTTTACACACACTAGATTAGAGGCCTGCATCAAGTCCTATTTCAAGCTAATTTAAGACCCGGATGATTTTCTAAGTCTTGCGCTGTTGTGCGATTAAACTGTTTAAGTGCTGTAATGTAGAATAGCTGACACAGTTTGTGTGATGCAATGTAGTGTAGTTAAGAATAAAGAGTGGTGTGATGCACTGTTGTTGACGCAACTTATATACTGTCATGATGTGTGGGTGATAAAAAAATTACTGTGATGATGTGTGGTCAACAACAACAAAACTGTGTGTATTACACACAATGTTGAATAGATACATAAACAAATATATATACAAGCAGGCAAATCAATATAAAATTCATACGTAAGTACATTACATTACATACATACATTAAAAATCAACCCCCGTTTTTAAACCTATCATACCAGGAACATCCCGTCAACAGTAAAGTTTTGAGATGAATTGAAATGTGTGATCATGATGAATTGATGTGCCGTTGTTGTTAACTTAAGTTTACTTAAGTGTAAATATTTTTTTTCATTTAAGTTAAATAAATAAAAGAGATGGCGAGCAATACAGCACAGCACTTATTGTTGTGTGTGCACACGTAAGTATATTTACTGATTACTGACGTCTTGAGCTGGCCTCTACACAACATATGAACTTTAATTTCACTTATTTTTAACGAATTTTTTTTATTGAAAAAACAAGTTTTTACCGATAATAGCCGAGTAGAATGCACTTTCGATTTTCATCATCAGTACTCTTTGTTCGGTTGTTAGTTATTATTTTTGGTTGTAAACATCAGCCGTTTAACCCACTGGCCTATTTTCCAATTTTCGTTCGCTAATAGAGTGAAAAATAAAAAATATGAATTTCTTCATTTGCCAAAATTAAAAGTTAGTAGTTATTGAACTTGAGCCTAAATAATAAAAATTAATTTTGTAAAAGTTTATCTATTAGGTTTAATTTCAAAACGTGGGACCAAATTGCTGCATTGAATTCGAAAGTCTACTCGACCGATCGAGTTGTCAATGCCTTCTAGTTATTCTGAAAAGATTTTTTTAATTTTTATTTGAATCGAATGTTTCGACTTGTAGCCTGCATTTTTAAATTATAGAATCTTTTCCGGAGTTTTTGGATGTGATTGGAAATTGGTTTTTAAAAATTACATCCATTATTTTTTTTCTGGGTAAGAAGGACAGTATCAAAGAAGTCAGAGGAGTAAGATGGTATTTTTCGGCTTCCAATAGTACCGAAAAAGTACAATCGTATCAAAATTTTTATCACTGTGCTAAAGCTTATCGAAATATCATAAAAAATTTGACCTGTTTTTTTTAATACAAGAATACATGGAAGCCCAGGTAGACAAACGTGGAAATAAAAATATAAAATTGTAAATGATAAATTTTGTAAGGGTTAATAATATAATTAAAATAATGCTTTTACTTGGTTTTTGCTTTCTTTGCTGCCAAACTTCTAACATTTAAATCATTTTTTCCTGTTTCAGCACCCAAAATATCAAGATTTCTTAGCCCATAAAAAATTTAACACAATTGAATATAACGCCCTTACTTTAAAAGCTTTTTTTTTTTTAAATAAATTAGTAATAGTTTTGAAAGTATATTGTTGACCGAAAAATTTGTGGTCACATTAACCGCGATTTTCATGTGCCTGCTTTTGCATATTTAATTACATTCAAATTTCATACAGATTGTTGGCATTACGAGCACAACTGAATGGAAAGGCATCTGTTCTTATTTTATTACTTTAAATTTAAATATTGCATGATACAAATCGCCCTTTTATTTCATTAGCGACATAAGTTAAAAAAAACTTTTTAGATATTCTAAAATTTTAAAATAATTTTTTTTAATAATCACGTATTCAAATTAAGAAAAAAAATATAAGTAAAACTATATTATTTTTAATTAAATAAAAAAGTCCTACTTTTCAATCTTGTGTTTACACACAAAATTCCTATAACCTAAAAAGTTTTAAGAATTTTGAATTTAAAATAAAGCTGAAGATTTTTTGAAGTTCTAACTTTGAGTAACGACATTATTTAAGTAACTGAACGATATTTACATGCATACACACTTTTTAATTAATGAAATAAATTTAATAAATATTTTTGTTAAATACCAAACGTTAAACAACAACTTGAAAATTCATCGCTTGCAGCTGACGGATCAAAGATGTTTGCTCTGTACTTGTTTGACAACGATTGAAATTTTATCTTTTATTAATTTAAATAAGAATTGAACAAATGTTGCAATTTACGTGCATAAAAGTGATTAGCTTAATACGATTAGATCAAGTAATTTTGATCTTTATTTTCTAACCAGGTAACAAGTATAAAAGAACTGGTAGACCGCAGCTCTAAAGATATACTTAAAGGAAAAACAACTGACTTTAACTAAATCGAAGGTAGTTACCCCTTGTAGATAAAAAATGATTTGTTTTTATTTCCTTTACATAGTTTGCCATTCCGTCTGTGTTTATTATCTGTATCATTCTAGATAGGGAACTAGATTTAAAAATGTCGGTCTGTCTGTCTGTTAAAATCTTGTTTCCAGGGTCAAGTCTATATTAGTAAATATACTACATATGCACTTTAATGTATTTTGGACACTGTAAAAGCTATCGACTTTTATTTTGGGGTGAGTTATTATAGGTACCCCATTAGTTTTTTAAATTTCTACAGTTTAATATTTTAGAAATCATAGTAGGTGTCGATTTCAAGCGTGACACGAAGTAATTTTATTGCATTTCCAACATTAAAAAATTTTTTTTTAATAAGCTAGAAACACATCCAAATCCGCTCGCTCAAAATATCTTGCAACGTAGTGGACACACTCGTCTGAAATGAAGGAATACTATTGAGCTTGGATGAAACCATTGAAATAATTTACCTTTTTTTAAGAACTTAAATATTAGTCTGGACTACTCGTATCAAAGATTACACTTAGTTTTAATATTTAAATAATTAGTAAATGTTGAGTTTAGAATAGGTGTTCTCCTCCTTGTACCCCAATTTTCAAGTTTTATTTAATAAAAGTTCTAGTTATAGATTAATCCACTAAATGTAATTTTCATATGACCGTGTTAAACAATTTTTTCAAATTCATTAGGGTGAAAATCGACTATAAAAAGAAAAAATGTATTAAAATTTGAGGGGTGCCGGTCGGAACATTGAGATACAAAGTCTAAAAGTTCTGCTCTTAAAATTTTAAACAAATCGGACAACGTTAAATGGGCGCGCATTAAGGTCAAAGTTCAGATATAAGCAAATTTCACAATTATTCTGCATGTATAAAGAAACAGCGTTAATGACACAGCCCAAAACGTACACACAAAAAATTATCTAAGAAAACTTTACTTAAATCAAGCCATAGCGGTGTCAAAAGTACGGTGAGTACGGTTTTTCTTAAATCAAGTACAAAATTTCTTACTCCAAGTAAAATTTTTTAAGTACGAATTTCTTACTTTTTGCCACAATTAAGCCAAAAGAGGATTGATTTAAGTTCGGACCGTACTTGATGTAAGCCAAAAAAAGATTGATTTAAGCAACAACCGGGATTAATTCGAAAATGAAATGTCATTTTTTTGACTTATGGAGCTTTATTAAAGAAGAAGAATTTTATAGTTTATTTTTATTTTATAGATACTTTAAATTTATAATTTAAAAAATTAATTTTTTGTATTTACTGAAGCTGCGATTCGAACCAGGGATTTCTACACTGCAGTACAAGCGCGTTACCTCTAGGCCACCGAGACACTTTGTTTTCAAATGTAAAATAATATATTAAAACAAAAAGTTTTTTTCTGCTTGATTTGTTGAAGCAATCCGAATAGGCTTGATTTAAGAAAATGTAAGTAAGGATCGTACTTGAAAATTTCAAGAAAGATTTTGGATAAAATCAAGAATAAAATTCTTGATTTTAGAAAGCCGTTTTTCGTTCTGTGTATTGAACAAGAGATTGAAATTTGAAATGTGGGAACCTCCCCACATCCAATGAGATTACATTTCTTGGAGTTTTGACCCAAAAGGGGTTAGAAAAGACCAAATTAGGAAAAATCGGTCAATCGGTATACACGAAGACAATTTAAAAGGTATCGTTTTTAGCGGACCTACGTCTGGCACTTTTTTGAGATTTTAGATCCTAGGGGGTAAAAGAGATTAAAACCAATATTTTGATACTGCTCAAGTTACAAAATACTTTTGAACCAAACAAGATAGAGAAAATATTCATGTTGCGATCGACAGGTCTCAAAAAACTATGAATATCGCTTTTAATACTTTTTCAAGTTTTGACCCTTAGATGTTAAAAAGTAGGAAACATTTTATATTGGTACTATTACGATATTTTTTGTAACTTTTAAACGAATAAGGATATAGACAAAATTTAAACTGCGTTGGAAAGTTCTCTAAAAATGTGAATGTGGTTTTGGTACTTCTTTAAAATATCAGACCCCTAGGGAAGAGGCAGGGTAGAAAATATATTTCACTACTACTTGAATCCATTTTGTAGCATTTGCACCATAAAAGATAAAAACGAAATTCATATTGCGTTTGAAAGGTCTCAAAAAATATGAAAATCAATAAGGTGGTCAACAAGATTTTCTCCAGATTTCTGGTCATTTTTTTTTTTTAATAACCTTAAAGTCGGAAGTCATAAAAATAAAAAACTATAGATTTTGATTATTTGCATGTTAAAATAAAAAATTAATGAATTTTACAATTTTCTTGTATTTAAACAATAAACTTTGCTCATATTTGAACTTTGACCTCGATGCCCGACCAGAAAACGTTGTGCGAGTTAGTTAAAATTTTCGAGGCGAAACTTTTAGATCTAGTGTCACAATATTCTGCCCGTCACACTTTAAAATAAATTAAAAAATTGGCTGTTACCCTAGTGTGCAAATACCTACTTATATAAACCACTCGAAAGTTTTATACAAATTTATCGCTTTAATTAGTGCAATAAATACACTTAATTGTTATAATAAAAAACATACATTAAATAAAATGAAAGTATGTAATTAGATTTATTCATTCAAGAACATGAACAGGTATTTGTTTACCTAATGTGAACACATATCGCACACTAAATCGTAAATAACCAACCACAACTCAGAATGTTTGCTTTTTATGAGAGGCAAAAACAACTGTGTATAAAAACATTTTTGCTTCTTCTCATATTTTTATTATTGAATCTTCGCTAATGCGAACTAACAATAAGTATTCAAATCTCAAAACTAAAAAATTGATTATAGTTTTATAATTTAACTGAGTTCAATAGTAAACGAGTAACAGCGCTGTATTTGCATAAGTCACTTTTTAAAGAAATTGAGTTAATGGCAACACTAGACACTATTGAACGGTATTTTTTTATATCTTTAAATATCTCGACTTTAAAAAAAAAATTGTCTTATTTTCCTCTTGTACTTACCTTAACCATTTCCAATTGTATTTCAGAACTTTCAAGTTCAATTTTAAAAATTTCTAATTGCATTTTAAGATTTTCTATCTGTACTTCACAATTTTTTTTTTTATATCAGAGTTTTTTATTTGTATTTCAAACCAAAAATTTGAAATAAGCAAAAAAATTCTAAAGTACAAATGAGGAATTCTAAAATGTCATTAAAAAAATTTTAATTAAATTGAAAATTTGCGAAATTTAATAAAATGCATATGTATTTCTGAAACGCAAATAGAAGTGTGTGTCTCAGTTAGTTAAATGATTCTGATAATTTAAGAACTTCTGAAATTAAAATTTCTAATTGCATTTTAAGATTTTCTATCTGTACTTCACAATTCTTTATTTGTATTTCAGAATTTTTTATTTGTATTTCAAATCAAAAATTTGAAATCAGCCAAGAAATTCTGAAGTACAAGTGGGAAATTCTAAAATGCCATTAAACAAATTTTAAATTAAATTGAAAATTCCCGAATATTATAAGATACATATGTACATAAGTACTTCTGAAATGATTTTGATAATTTACAAACTTCTAAAATTAAAATTTCTAAAATGCAATTAGAAATTTCTTATTTTATAAATTTCTGGAAAAGAATCTGAAATGCAATTAAAAAAAATTATCAGATTAAATAAGTAATTTTTGAAACCGAATAAGATGTTTCTGTAATACAGTAAGCAATTTCTTATATACAACTAAAAAGCTATAAAATAGATATTTTTTTAAACTGTAAAAAATTGTTTGGGATTTTTTGCAAAAATAATTGCTTATTTGCACATGGTTTTTAATTAATTGTTTATTTGTTTATAGCTATAATCAAAATATAAAATTTAAAAGTAAATAGCTTTATTATACTTAAAGGTAAACTAACTAAATACGATTTAAGAATGTTGCTATAAAAGTGCTGCTTTATATATTGACTGAGCAAGCATCGTAAAAATTTAGTATTTTCGTATTAGTATTTTGCAATTTTGACAAAAAGAAAACAAGCTAAATGTTCAAGATGATTGTTCAATCACATTCTTGAAGCAGCCCAATAGACACTTCCCGGGAAAACATTTGCTTACCTAGTAATTTATCAAGTAATATTGGAGATGAAGAAATATTAACTACTTTTCGACCAAATCATAAGTTATAAGGGTATAATAACTTATCAAAGTGATAAGGGTATATATGAGTTTGTCTTTTGGTTTTTAATTTCTTTATTATCCATTTGCGACCCCATAAAGTATAAATATTCTGGATCCTTATAGATGGGGAAGTACATTTCAAGTTTCCGGAGTCAATTTAAGTACTAGGAACCACGTATTGGTGTCAAACTTTTAGAAATATCCTTGAGTCAAAATACTGCGATTGCTCCAGTTTTTTTAGAACAAAATCAATACCAAAAATGTAACAAATGTAACCAACTGGCAACGCTTTTAACCATACATATGGATGTATATATATTCTGAATCCTAAGAGATAGGGAAGTCGATACAATTGTTCAAACGTTGAAAGTTTTCTATGATAAATATGTAGATACTTTATGCTGCCCACCACAAATAATTATAATATTTTCTGTTCGGAAACAACTTGCTTAGATCAGGTGACTGAGTAAACAAAAAGCCCAATGTGAAGGGTATAAGGGATTCGGCCCAACCGAAGTTCACAAGCGTCGCTTACAAAAATCGATTAAATAACTAGTAGCTAAGCATTAAATGAAAAATTCAATTAAAACTAAAGGTTTTGAAAGTAAAAATTATATAAAAATTCTATATCATATAGTATTATGAAATATATAGTTAGGGGATTCACAAGCTGTTCTATTATTTCCTAATTTTATTATGGTATAAAATTTCACATTGGTTTTATAGTATTGATGTTGCCTCTTAGCACAAAAATACTTCTAAAAAATATCTACGTTGTATCAGGGTACACTTAACAAGGTAAAATTATTAGCCCAGCTGATCATTTTTTGCTCCCTTGTGTTTACCTACCTTGAGTGTCAAAATTTGTTTACATACATATATAGGGAGCCATTGCTGTTTTTCTATATTTGTTTATTTTATAAAGTGCCGAGTCATTGTTATCAGTGTTTAAAGTGGTATTTTAGTCAGCTAATTTTGACAATCATAGTGATGTTTTACACAAACAAAATGTTCGTATTTTCTTTTTGCCTTTTTGCTGTTGCTGAATTGCACAGACCTTATTAATTGACCTTGCGTCGTATGGTATGTTTACTAAATTGTCATAACAATTTCACATACCCCTGCGCCGAGTGTCCAATAGTTGGTTAAGGTTTTCAAACCATTGTGAAATTTTATAACATTGCAACAATAGGAAATAATAGAGCACCTTGTGAATCCTCTTAATGTAATTACTAAGGATTAACCAGAAGATCATTATTCTGTTGTAACGACCTCTTTACTTCCTCTATGAAATAATGAAATCCCATTACACAAATTCAAAAAGTTTTTACTGGGTTGAAAATGGTTGGTTGATCCATCAGAACTTATTAGAAATCACTTGACACTGGTGTTACTAATTTTTAATTATTTTAAATTCTTCCACCGCAACAAAATATATTAATTATTTAGCTGCATTACGATAAAGAAAAACATTACAACAATGTTTAGCGCCTTAAAGTAATTTTTATTTAAATACATATGTACTTCCAAACGAAACTTTTGTGTTGGTTAAAGGTTCGGTCTGCAGCTGGTTTGTGGAAAAAATAAATTTTTTAATTAAATTTTTTAAATTTTGAAATGAAAAGCAACGCTCAAAAACAAAAACAATTATTAAAAAAGTACAAATTTCAAAACGTTTTTATTGCAACCAATTTCGCATTATAGAACCTGAAATTGGCCGCTTAAAAAATATTAAAAACAAATTTTTAATAAATCACTTAGATATTAAAACAACAATTGACTCTAACTTTTCATAAAAGCGTTATAATATAAAGAAAGCGTATATAAAGTTTACAATTTTTTCACTTAAACCAGACTTTCTTGAAACAGGTAACACCAATTCTGCTTAAGCTATTTTTACACTATTTATTTTACAACTCATTCAATTTTTATAAAATTTTGTAGCAGCTATAGAAAATATAGTACTTTTATATTTTTTAAATATGGAAAATAGTATAGCACTTCTCACTTTTCCCTTTTCGAATAATCACATTTGACTTTCTACTCTATCGATAAGTTTATAATTTAAAAATTAATTAATTTACATCCTACGCGACTTTTTTTCATCGATGGCGGGATGTGTCCGTATGTACTCTATAGATTTTGTAATATAACTTGGTATTTTTGGTAAATGTTCACCATCCGGATGATAGCCGTCACTATCGGCCACATATGTCATAGTAATGGGAATTCCTTCCAACGAAATGTATTGTACTACACCACTAAAGCCGTATTCATTACCTGCGGCTTTTGTTGTTATACCATTAGATGTCTGAAATTCAAATTTAAAGTGGCCAGACTTATTGGCTGGCTTATTGTTGTAGTAAATTGTGTAGGAGTTTAGATCTATAGGTCTTGTTACGGCTAAGGTGTGATGGGTGACGAGAGAAATAATTAGGAAGATCACAACATTCAAAGAAATCTAAAATTAAAATTATGGAATTTTAATACAAATAACTGATTTGTCATTTAATTTAAATATATATATATATATATATATATATATATATTTTGCTTGAATAATTTAATATTGTCACTAATTCATTTTGTTTATTTAATAATTGTACACACAGTTAAATGTGTTTGTGGATATTAAGTTTAGTTTTTAGTTTAATCACTGGTTTTAAGCTGTTTTTTGCATCTCATTTGCATCTCTATTTCAAACACCAACCTTGAAATATTGTCTCGGTATTTGTATTAAAAACATAATTAGTTAATTTAGTTAATTATTAAATATTTTTCACTTTTTGAACTACTGCCACGGGAATATTTTGTATGAAACAAGCAATAAGTTAACAAACAACAAGCGATGCGTTTTTTTCAAATGACCGTTGTTTTCAAAGCAAAAATGTTTAAACAAATGCAAGCAGTTAGAATAGATTTTAGTTAAAATTTGAATAAATTTCGGGTTTTTTTGACTTTCAATTATTGCATGTATGTATGTTTATATTTGTGTATATCCATAAGATGTTTGAAGATACTTACATATATTTTTATTATTTCGAATCTAAGTATGTATGTACATGCATGCCATGATATAACACCATATGATTCTTTTTAATTTGCTCTTACCAGGATACACTTATCAGGTAGCCTCAGATAAACAGCTGAGTAACGGTATTTCGTTATATTAATGTCAAATTTTGTTTATGTTTATGTATTTTCTTTCTTTTATACAAACAACAACTGCAGTATCGTAAGAAAAGCTCAAAAAGAAGAAGAAAGATTTTGTGAGTTTTTGTTATTTGTCTCTGACATTCTTATGACGGTTTTAGTTGTTTTTGTAGAACCGCTCCTACCTGATAAGTGTACCCTGGCTCTTACGATGCCAGTTGCGAGTCAGGTATTATTAAAAAAACGGTAACAAACATAAGTTTAAGAATAAAAGAGATTGTAGATCGAACTGAAAGAGCTTTTTTTACATTAAGTACCGTTAGAAATGTCTCTTTAATTGGTAAAAGAGTTAAAATTTTATAAAAACAGGATTGGCTACCCAGCGGCAAATGAAGCGTAGTTCTTAGATAATCGTGGATGACGCGAGTATGATGGTGTAAGCGATGAGTGTAAGTAGTTACCTAGCAAAAAGTGATTAGGCATTACAAATTTTCTTACTTTTCAACTAATATTACATGCCGTCTGTATTACTTAGCAGTTATTAGATATTGAGTTATCTAAAATTTAGGCAGAAGGTTTTAGTTTGGCAATCTCTTAACTTATTGTAACTTAATATTTTAAGCCAGTATTAACCAAAACATCAAAGAAAAAAGTAAGTACTTGCCTCCAATGTCATCGCCATGTTTTATAATGGGTTAAAATGCAAATGAGTAAGAGATTTTAGATTTTAACTCATTAAAAAGCAATGTAAGTTTTTGCTGGGTAGATTGTAATCCAGGTGTTAAATAATATATCATTAAGTGATTTGAACTCGAATTATAATTTAGGCGAGAAGTAAATTAATAAAGAAAATATACAGACAAACTTCTAAATTTAACTTGAAGTTTTCACATACATATGTAGGAAAAAAGACTGTACTAGCACGATACTTTTTAATAACAGCCAACTGGTGACTGTTGAAAACCTTAAAGTTCTCGGACTATTTTTGAACAAAAGATACAATTGAAAAAACTCAAATAGACAACCTAGTTGTATCCCTATCCAAACAACTAAATATTATTAAATGTCTTTCAAGCCCTTAGTTCAGTAGCAACACTTTTACACTGGTATCGATTGTTAAAACGCTTCTGTTGTCTAAAATAAACTATGCTTTACCTTTTTTTTTGGGAGCGAACCACCATCACTGCTTAAAGGGCTTAAGTCTAAGATTTCAATGGCTATACGGTTTGCACTAGGTGCTTTTCGAACAAAACCTGGGGGCAAAGTACGGCATTCGATTCAAATCGAAATTCTACTTGATCGATCGAGTTTTCAATGCTTTTAATATAGGAATTCTAACAAGAATTTTTAAATTTATATTCGAGTCAAATGCCGTAATTTGCCCCCTGTATCAAACATGCTGTTCGAAAGTAACCTACTACCATTTGACCAACAAAGAGATATAGCGACAGCCCGCTTAAAACACTGTAAAACAATCGAGACACACCCCTTAGCAAAATAATTTTTAAAATAATTAAATCGAAAAAGGCTCCTAAAGTACCATCGGTTTTGTATAGAATTATTGAAACTGCAAGGAAGCTAGAAATACCCGTTCAGAGAACCAACAATAATCTGAAGCCAAGACCGCCATGGCACTATCGGCAACAGTTTATAGACGCTACTCTTAGTAGACTCCCAAAATCCTCCACAAATTCAACAACATAAAGAAAAATGTTTAAGGAAATACGTAACAGGAATAAGGAACATGTTTTTATCTACACTGACGCCTCCAAAACGAAGGACGTAGTAAGCTACGGTGTAAAAACGCAAAATGACGTCATTAAACAATCCTTACTACCCTGTTTTACTACCATATTTACAGCTGAAATAAAAGCCTTTCTGGAAGCAATACAAACCATTAAAAACAAATCTGGATACTTCACAATTTGCGCCGATTCCCTTTCTGCTTTAAACGCAATAGCAAACGTTTCGAGTACCAACTACTATGCACACATAATAAGAAACACTAAAAAGTTTGGGAAATTGTCATAAATCCCCCCTACAGCTTCCAGGGTGTTCCTACAAAAGTAAGATGTAAGACTGACCCTAATTAGTTTTCTTCCCAAACATTTTTGTAGATTATACTTACCCCCTATCTCTTGTAAAAACCCCTACAACCACCCAGGAGTCGGCCTTAGAGGAATAAAATTTATCACAGGCCCCCATTAGTTTTCCCTCCTAAGCATATTCCTAGAACATGTTAGCCCCCTATCTCCATTGCCAATAGTAAGATTGGGAAATTGTAGTAAATCCCCCCTATAGCTTTCAGGGTGTCCGTAGATAGGTAAAATGTAGAACTGACCCCAACTAATTTTTCCTTGAAAACATTTTCCTAGAACATACTTAGCACCTATCTCCACCGCCTAAGGCGGTTACCATACCAAATTCGAAAAAATCTTATATACCCTTCACATTGGTCTTTTTGTATACACAGCCATCTGATTTAGCCAAGTGGTTTTCGAACCGCCAATATAATAATACAATTCCATTTCCCTATAGGGATATATGCATGGATTTTGTCTTAAGAATAGGGTTATTTTAAATTTTTGCTTACATATAATATATACAGTAAACCGATGTTGCTGATTTTAAATAGCATTCTGTCTAGTAATATTTCTGATATTTTGACACTAAAACGCTTTCCGTACCACTATTTTTTGCTCTGTAAACTTGATTTTAACAGACAGACAGTCATGGCTTAGTAAGCTTCCCTTTCTACAGGATGTCACAAAGTCTTATTAAGAGCATTGAACGATAGAATGGAAGTGCGTATCTTATTTTTTAAAGAGTATGTCATCTAGATGTCTTCCGTCGAGTTGAACACACTATTCAAAACGGAGCCTTGTGTCTTGCGCCACACGCTGCAGTAAACTTGGTTTAATTGAGCTGATTTCTCGACGAATATTTTCCTTTAAGGCCACAAGAGATTGGGGATATTGTCATTATATACCCTATAAAAAATCCGTGGGAGCTATATCGGGCGACTTATGTGGCCATGGGATGTCCACAAAGCGACTGATCCGTGGGGAAAATTTTTCCAAAGCAAATTCTTTGAAGCTCTGGTTGTGTGTGCAGTCGCCCCATCCTATTGATACCACGTTTGTGAAGAGTGCGATGGATGAGCTCGCGGTTTGGCAAAAAGAATTATGTAATCATGCGTCGATAGTTTTCACCTTTGACATTCGTCGCCTGGTTTCGAGAATTTTCGAAAAAAAATGGTCCAATTACCTTTTGCGTGGATAAGGCACACCAAAGAGTTACCCTGGGGTAGTGCAATAGTTGTCGATTTTCCAATTGAAGGTTGCGTGTTCTTGGAGACAAGTAAGGACAGTTTTGCTTGTTGATGTGGCCGTTGAAGGGAAAATGAGCCTCGTCACTCCAAAAAATGGAACGCGAAACGCTCCGTTATCGTTTCACAAAAATTTTTGCTTAAATCGAAGTCACTTTCTTCAGTTCTTGAACGGATGGAATTTTTGATCCTTTTTTAAAATTTTATGACTTATCGCTCGTGGAAGTCTCAGTAAGGCTGCTCTTTTCCATATTGAAAGTCGCGGATTTTCACGTAAACTGTTTTCAACTAGTTAAATGTCTTCGGGAGTCTTTAAAGGGCGACTTAGCCATGGCCGTGGGATATTCATAGCCGAAGCAGTTGCACGCAATCTCACGAGAAAATTAATCTTACACTCAGTCCATTACGTATTCGCCAAATACCGAACTATGAACAAAATTGTCAACGAGCCATTACGTAAGAATCATTATTTTTAAAAAATGTCTCCACAGCGAACGCGCGATGCTCACTCGACCACTGCGACTTCGTAACTTACAAATACGCACAATCGATAATTACAACGGCGCCTCCCCCTTTCGCACCGCTTATTACTTTTTGAAATAATTCTATTTAATAATATAAATTTGCCACCAGACACCCTGTATAAGGATCCAGAATATATATAGTTTATGGGATCGCAAATGGATATTACAGAAATCGCAAACGGAATGACAAACTGATATATATCCTCATCACTATGTGAAGGGTATATAATTGATTTTTAGTTGTGACTGCTTGGGATTAAGTGTGCGTTATCATAAGTTTAATAATATTTTTTTAGTTGAGCATTATTTTAAATACATTGAACAACCTTTTTATTAACTTGCGGCTTAAAGTCTCCAAAACTCGAAATAAATATTTCAATTTTTTTTATAAAAAAAATGTTAAAATAAGTCGATGGCCTATTGAGGTAAAAAAAGCAAAATTAATTTCTTAGGTAAACACATTAAGATAATTTAATTCCGTAAGGAGTTAATACATAAGTTATTGGCTTTTGAACAACGAAAAGAAGCTTTGGAAATTATTTTACAGTATCACTCACGTATGTATGTATATACTTATATAAATATGTAGTTTATTAAAGGAAATAAATCAATGAATAACAATTTAAGAATAATACAAACGCACACGTATTTTAAATCAATTGTACTTTTAACACTCACTTAAGGTACCTTTACACGGTAATACAAAGTAATTAGATTTTGTAGAATCAAAATATTATGAAATTCTCTCCGTTTTTAAAAAAAGAGAATAAAAATCTGTTCTAACTATTTTTCATGTTTACACGGATGAGGTTGGTAAAATCAAAATCGGTTGTTTCTTGCCACTTTCCTTTTGGGGTAACGCCATATGGTTAAGGTTCAACAATATTAACAAAAACAACATGAAAAAATCTGCTTTTATTTTGATTGTTTGTGTATTGTTTCATTAAGTGTAGCCACCTTCATTAGATGCTGTAAGTGCTGCCAATCTTTCACACTTCTGATGTGATGAGAATACACAAGTTTCTAAAATGGTTTAGAAAATAAACATTTACCGAACACTTGTCAAATTTTGCATCCGTATTCTCTCCTACCCAATACATTATGCTTTTACATGATGAGATTTTGTATTATCCCACAACATTTTTTGACATATCGTAATATATGTATTACCGTGTAAAGGTACCTTTAACACAAATGGATCGATCACTTTATTGATTTAGTATTTGCGGTGAAGAGTGTTGCTTTATGTACTCAATGGAACGTAATATATAATCGGGTATGGGATGAGGTTTGGGTAAATGTCGGCCAACGGCATGATATCCTAATTCATCGGCAATATAACGTACTTCTATGAATATGCCCTCGGGTGAGGTGTAACTGTAAATCCCTATTGTTTCAATTGGACTGCCAGCTGCCTGAACATCAATGCCATTGCTGGTGGCGAAGGCGTATTTGAAGACGCCATTTCTATCGGCTGGTGCCACACGATATTTTTCTATTTGAGCATCCATTTCAGAAGCTCCCATACACGATCCAATCAATATGGCAATAACAGCAAGTATTGAAACATAAATCTATTAAATTAATAAAATATAAATAAAATTTTTATTATTATTTTTGATACATCGAAAAAGTTGGCTTTATTTAAACCAACATAGTGCAATTACTTACCATATTATTTAACATTTGTCCTTTGTTTTTTGGCTTGAGTTCTGAATGTATAAATATTTTCCTAAACAGGGAGCTTAGCTGTGTAAAACACGGATCCAGGAAATATATATATTTTTTTATTAAAGTAAGACTAAATGCTTTTTTTAAAAGCAGTTTTTTATTTTTATTATTTTTTTTGTTATGGTCGCGATCGTTATAATACTTTATTTAGGATGGAGATGATAATTCCGAAGATGCTTAAGTTCTTGCACGTTGTTTAATCTTGTAGTGTTTTTTGATAAATGTTTCATGTTTATTCTAAATCGTTGATAAAATAGACATTTTTCTTGTTCATTCATAAGTTTCGTTGATTTGTTTCTATTTAGAATAATTTATTTAAATTTTTTATTCCACAACTTTTTACGAAGTGGTTTTATGTTTCTTTTTAAGTTATTGATTCAAGTTTATGAGTATTTACTGTTTTTTTATCGCTAACATGCTGCTGTTCTCGTTCATCTTTTGTTGTTGTTTTATTTGGTAAATAATGTTTATTTAAATCATAATTTTTATGGTCATATTTAATATTCTATGCGTTTTAAGATATAATATGAATTAGGAAATTAATAAATTAATCTGAAGTATAACTAAGTATGTACTTGAATACCGCACGAAAGCATAAAAAATATATGCAGAAAGAGACCATATAACTGGTTAGTAATAATATCCCCGTCTTGGTCTATATTCGTCAATTGACCGTTATCACCGAAACAAAATGACAAACTTGATTGGCGAATTTTTAATTTGGATAATAAGGGGATAAATTGAAAAAAAAGGGGTCAAATAAGGAAAAATGGAAAAGTTTCTTTCTCTTAAACTATACGCGATAGAAACGAAATTAAAAAAGCATCGAGTTTTACTAAAAAAATGAACGGTCCCCCGTCTGGCGTTTTTAGGAAATTTAAAGCTTTGAGGGGGGTAAGAAAGAGTAAAAACGAATTCTGATACAATTTCGCAACCCCCCCCCCCCCCCCCCCCCGAAAAATATGAGTATGCCTTCGCTACCTTTTAGAAATTTTGACACTAAAGGGTAAAAAGAGGGGTCTTAAGTTATATTTTTCCACTTTTTAAGTACTTTTTGTAACTTTTAATACAATATGCACAAAAACAAAAATTAAATTGTATTCAAAAAGCCTCGAAAAAACGTAAATAATGTGTTTTTGGTACTTCTTGAAATTTTAAACCCTAAGGGACGAAAAAGAAGACTAAAAATTATATTTTGCTAGTTTTTGTAGCATTTAAGTCAATAAATTTAGAAACATAAAGCCAATTGCGTTGAACAGGCCCAAAAAAAATATGGACGTGCTTATGAAACTTTTTTGAACCGTTAACATTACATATTCGTACTTCAAAGGTACTTCTTATTGATAGAAAAATGAAAGAAATGGCTATAGAACCCGATTAAGGCTAGAAGTCATTTTAGTAAGCAAAAGGTAAATTTTTTGGGATTATGAGTCCAGGAGTAAAGAACTCACGACTATTGATCCAGATTGAGGACCCAGAGTAGAAAAAGTACGTCTTCATATTTCTAGTGTTTTGTGCATATTTTAAGATTATGGGTCCTGAAATGTGAAACTAAAGACTATAAGCCCAGATTAAGGTCGAATATTAAAAAAAATATTTATTACATATTTGATACTTATTTTGAAGTTTTTGATATTTTAAGTTTACTTGTAGAAGTATAAAAATATATACATATATGTATAGAGAAAATATAAAAAATATAAACAAAAAATAACGACTATTGACTAAGATTGAGATTAAAAGTTAATAAGTGACCAAAGAGCACCTTCTTGCATTTTTGATTATAAGTCTAGAAATATTAAATAAAGGTGTGGTAATTCCAATAATTTTTAACATTTGTAGTGTTTTCTTTGCTTTATGCTCTAAACACAACTGGGACGAACGACGAATTTCGCACTACACGACGAATTCGTCCGTTAAAATTCGTTGCATTAATTCGTTAAGTGAAACACATTTAAAACGAATAAAACAGCTGTGATAGAGAGACCATATTTCTTAAAAAGGAAGCACTATTTGAAAAAAATAATAATTAAAAAAAAACTATTTAAAAAATATATAAATACAACACTTAAAATACACTAATTGTATTTAATGCAACAAATAAAAAGTGAAAATTATTCTTAAAGTATAAAATAACATTCTTTAATAACAAAATAAAAGAAAAATGGTCACTCTGTGCCAAATTATTCGTCGTTCGTCTGCGTAAGAAATAGAAATAAACCTATCGCAGAGTTTGTTACGCATGACGAATTTTAGTCGACGCACTGTTTGTGTGCATTTTCATATACACAAATGTTCGTACCAGTTGTGTTTAGGGCATTATTTTCAAATTCTTATTCCAGAAATGTGAAATTAAAATATTTTTGGTACAAAATTTAAGATTCTGAATTAAGATTGTATAGAAAATCATGCCAATTTTAAGTTTTTAAGCGCATAAAACTCTTTTGCATTTATAATTTTGTTTCTGTTTATATTTAAAACTACACTTACACAGGTGCAGGTTATTTGCTAGTCCTACATAATCACGCTTAAATTTTAAATTTATTTTTTGGTTGTAACCTAATTTCAAACCAGTTAAAAAGCGTAAATCTTTAATGTGCAATTTAAATATAAGTATATTAGTTTTAATTCTCTTTTAAACCTTAATTTTTATTTATTTAAAAAATATATAAAAATATTTTAAAACTTTTAAAGCTATTTTACTTCGAACCATATGTTTTGAACTATGACATTTTTGAAACAAAAAGCCATATTTTTATTTGTAACTTTATACTAGTTAATATCTGTTTTAAACTATTAAAGCAAATGCATTTACTTACAGCCTACACGGTTCTTAAAATGGATCTCCATTTTATATATTTTTTTTATTTAAATACTGTAAGTAAACTACCATAGTCGAACTTCATCGACTATAAATGCATGTTTATTTCAGTTCTTATTAAATAAAATATATTTTGTTTTGTCATTCAAGCAATTTATAAATTTTTATTGGGATTTTTAATAAAGTCTTAGTTTTTAAGAAAAAAAAAAATACAAAGAAGAAAAAAAAAAAGAATTAAAGGTTTTGTTATTTATTGCAATAACATCCGATAAATATTTAAGGCATTTGGCCGCCCACATATATGAATGTTTTATTGTGCATAATTTAGCGCCTTTAGTCAAATAATTTGATTTATGAATGTACATAATTTTTAATTCTACTATAATAACCTGTCAATTTTATTTATAGTTTAAGTTTTTTTAAATACTTAAGTGTAATAAGACCAAAAAAAAAAAATAATAAATTTTAAAACAATGACAGAACAGTTTTTTTAGCAAACTACCCTTGAGAACTTGGTTAATTCTGTTCTTGGTAGCAAAGTCACAAATTATTTTTCCAAATGATTTTTGTAAAAATTCGTACGAGTGACGAAGCTTTAGTTTTGATTCCAGTTACTTACTTACTTCTCATCAAGAACAACATGTCTCTAAATAACTTTCATTATAAAAATGTAAAAGAAAATAAATTTTGAAAGAAAAGACAAACACCACAACCAATTATACCGATTGATCCAGAATCACTTTATGAGTTGACTAAAGAATTAACGTCTATCTGGCTTGATATTTGTGGCATGGACGAATCCTGAATGATGATGATTAGCATCCTCACATATGTTCACCCAATATTAGCTTAATCAAGTATGACAATCTTAAGAATTATTTACTTCTACGAAATTTTGCATATTTTCAGATACTTTTGCAGTAACCCAACAAACACTTAGTTGCGATTAGTCTTTTCTTTTTTTTCAATGACTATAATATACCGTATAAATTGTTTAATAATTGTCAGATAATGGGTTATTTCTTATATGACATTAAAGTAGATACTTTTCCCTAATTTTATAATTTTTTAATATTTTTTGAGTTTAATATTTTAAAGACGTTTTTTTTACTCCAACATTTAAGAAAAAAGTTAAACAATCAAAATTATCCTCTTTTATAAACAATATGGGTCTCAAATAATTTATATATAAGGTCGTCAACGAATGGCCTATTGGAGCCCTTAATAGTTAGAAGTTAAACTATATTCATTGTAGCAATAGATTATTTAAGTCCCTATTTGTAAGCGAGCGTGGTAAGTACTTGCCCCCAAACCATCGCCATGTTAAAATATTGAGTTTAAATGCTAATGAGTAAAGCCGGCAGTACACGAAATATTAAAAGCTACATGCGCATGTAGTTCTGACGTCATAATTTTTAGTGTTATTATTACTTTACCCAACAACAAACCAGATAATTTATTAAACTTGAAAAAGAAACCCTGAATAAAATATAAGAACATCTTATAATTATTAAGAAACAAAAATACTAAAAACTATAAAAATTAAAAATAATATTGTGGCAATAACAAAAACCAGCAAACAAATAGTTTTTATGATGATTTAAGATTAACCTACGCCTGCTTACTCTGGCTTGATTGTTTCATCTGATAATATTTTTTTTGGCATAAATATCAATCACTGTAGAATGACACTAGCGGGAAAGTCTTCATAAGGCAAACATCCAATTTTGTTACATAATAAGTATGTGATGTTTTTATTTATATAAGAAATAATTCTTATTTTTAATTAAGCTTCAATTTTACTTTTAGAGCACAGTTTTATTAATCCCGGGAATCCCGCACAAAATTCCTGGGAAAGCGAAACAAAATTAATGAGAAACCCTATTCACAATTAAAAATTAATGTACATTTTGTCATTTGAAACATAATGTGGACTAACAACCAAAGATATAAAAATACGTTTTTGATTGGAATCTAAATATAACAATACACAACCCACCTCAATATAACTATCGTTACAATTTAAAATTTTACAGCAGAAGCAGAAAACTTGTTTAAATCATTAATGGACCTTATTGTGTTTGGCGTAGTCGTATCGATTGTGTCGAATTTGCCACAAAAACAACAATGGTGATATTTATATATCATTGGCGTACTTGTTAGACGGTACCAAAAACCTTAAAACGACTATGCCAACGCCAATCACAATAAGGGTGAATGTATTTACTATAAACACAGAATTGTGTTTAATGCAACAGAATTAAAAAAATCAACAAATTTATTTCTGCTGAAAAAATTGCAGTGTCGAATTTTGATCTCACAGACCAAAATTAATAAAAAAAAAAGTAAATGTTTAAGTTTTGATTAGATAGGGCGTTTTGTATTTTCTGTGACGATATGTTTATCTCTCTATTTTCAAAAATAACGGCTTTCTTTAGGGCATAGCAACAAGTAATTAGTTTTATTACAGGTCGAAAAGGCACAACAAAACAAAGTAGCTTTGACTTAACTTTAAAATATATTTGTCTGTGCTGCAATTGCTTTTCAAAGAAAATTTATTAAGTTTTTGTTCCCCTTCAGTAAAATTTTTGAAAATCGCCCTTTTGCGTTTCAGGTGGCTTTTTAAAGAAATGTTAATATTAATAAATATTAATATGCATTACCTAATGAAGTCAAGAAATCAAGATAAGAGTATATAATTTTTTCTTGCTTTGGTTTTTAAAGCAGATTTTTAGGTGCATAATTTAAATCAAAACCCGGTTACTAATAAAAACGTACACAGAAAAAAATATTAGCATATTGTTTTTCAATTAACGCATTGACTAAAAACATTTACAATTTTTAATTACAATTTCAATTTTCACAATTAAATATTAATTGTTTTCGAAAAGTATAAGCTAACAATAATGCTTATTTAAAAATTTACAAAAAAAAACAATAATTTTGCATGAAATTTTGTAGTTTAATGCTTTCGCACACTCACTGGTTTTTGTTCGTATGGAACACATTTAAAGTTGAATACACAAAAATAAACAACAAATGTCAGCGCTTACAGAAATAAAAAAATTAAGCATTGAAAAACAATGCCTTGTTGGTCTACTGCAGGGTACACGTATATCAGGTAGCCTCAGATAAACAGCTGAGTAACGGTATTTCGTTATATTTATGTCAAATTTTGTTTATGTTAATGTATTTTCTTCCTTTTTTACAAACAACAACTGTAGTATTGTAAGAAAAGCTCAAAAAGAAGAAGAAAGATTTTGTGAGTTTTTGTTATTTGTCTTTGACATTCTTATGACGGTTTTAGCTGTTTTTGTAGAATCGCTCCTACCTGATATACGTGTACCCTGGTCTACTGGTTAGAGTCTCAGCCTTGCAATCAAAAGGTGCCGGGTTCAATTGAGTCAATATTTTTTATTTTCTTTTTTGGTTTTTTTTTCGTTATTGTTTTATGTTATTTTTGAAACTTTTTTATTTTCTCTTCGGTTTTATATTTTTTCTGTTTTTTTTTTGTTTTGTCTTTGTTTATGCTTGCAAAGTTGAGTTCATTTGAATTGAGGTGAATTTTTTAATCTTAAGATTAGTAAACAAAAGTAATATTAATACTTTAAAAAACAGGATGACTTGTTGGTAAGGAAATAAAACGTACGAATTTTAGTCAAAAGGTCCCTGGTTCGAGCCGTTGTTGAGAATTGTAATGTTTACTAGTTGAGATAAAAGAAAACACACTATTGGAAGATGCTCTAATTTTTTGCGAATGACGGCCAATAACAAATATGTTTTGACATTTGCGAACTAGACAGAATGCAAGTGAACAAGCTATGGAACGATACACTCCCCAAGAACGTGGAACAATCGTTTCTATTTTTTTGTGTAACAATTCGTCGGTAACAATCCCGTCACCGATTCCCCGGTCATCCGGCACCGACTGCGCAAACACTGCACCGTTTGGCCATTAATCTTGAAAAGTATGGGACCACACGAGACGCTGCCAAAAGTAGCCGGCCTCGAAGCGCCGTTCTGCCGAGATTATCGCCGCTGTTAGCGAGGATGTCGAGTTGTCGCTCCCGATTAGCCATCAGCCGGTCGTCCCTAGGGCGAATTTTGGTCAAAGACCTGCGCATGTTCCCGTACAAAGTCCAGTCAGTGCATCAGCTGCTGTCTGTCGACCGCCAAACGCGTGTAACCCACGCCATCCTCAATCTCGAGGATGAAATGGATGATTTTTGACCAAAATCATAATGAGCGATGAGGCTCATTTCCACCTGAGTGGGTACGTGAAGAAGCAAAAAAAAATCCACTAGTGATGTATGGGGAGCCATTATATCCGCTCAAAGTGACTGAATGGTACGCTGTTTACGCTGGAGGGGTCGTCGGGCCATTTTTTTCTAGGACGACGCTGGTCTAACGATAACAGTGGATGGTACGCGCTCGACCATGTTAGCCGAGTTTTTTCGGTCGCAATTGAACGAATTAGGACTGGAGGACATGTGGTTCCAGCAGGATGGAGCAAAGGTACACACTGCGCGAGCCACAACCGATATTCTGAAGGCGGCGTTCCCGGGTCGCCTCAACTCTCGTTTTGGTGATTTACATTAGCCCGCAAAATCACCCGATTTAACCATTCCGTTTTCTTTTTTGTGTGGTTTTTTGAAGTCCTCTCTTTGCGTGAACAAGACCGAGACCCTGGAAGCCCTCAAGACTGTTATTTGACACGATGCCAAAATGCCATAAAACGAGCCCCTATAGCAATTAATTGTGTCGGCGCCCATTAGGCCGATACCACCTTCTTGACTTTGCAAATAAAATTCTAAAAATTCAAATAAACATAATCAAAAAACAGAATCGAAGTTTTTCATTTAGAAAAAAATGACAGCTAAACAACACTTGATGACTTCTTTTGGCTCAACTTGTAGTACAATTTGTTGCATTTGTAAATCAAATATAACAATACTGAATTAAATAAATTAAAATAAATCAATATAAACGTATATTAAAGAATTTATTTTAAAATTAAAAATGAAAGTTTTTTTTATTAATTTAGTATTCTGAAAATAAAAAAAGTACTGTTGAAACGTAAGTTGTACCTAAAAAATGCATTTCTGATGGAAAATAATTAAATTTTTAATTAATATCACATATTTTTAATAAAAAATTGTTGTTTTCTTTTACGTGCATATATCTTAATGGTGTTCTAAGAAGAGTGCATTTAAAAAAACGCACGCATTAATTTTTTGAACTTAGCAAACATTAAAATTTGAACGTAAAGAATATTAGCTCCTTTAGGATTTTTAACTATTTAATTTTTTTTCGAATATACATTAATCTATACAAATGAAGTTCTAAAGAAAAAAAGTTCATCGGTGCTATCTCGTACGTTCTTCATAACTTATGTTGAACACAAAGGGAGATGAGAAATGACGCGGCCTGAAAACCTCGTGTTCAGCTTGACCATTATATCACGTGCTGCGTGCCAGGTCTCACCGTCTAGTTTCAAAACATGTATTTCACATACATTTAATTTGATTTGGCCTACAAAAACTCAGTTAACGTTTGCAGTGGTTTGAAAAAATTTTCACAATATTTTTTAATGTGTTTAAACAATAGCTTATAGTCTGCGCGTCCCAAATGTCGCCATGATGCCAGTATTAGCAAAATGGTTAACAAATTAAATCAAATCAAAATCAAGGCATATGTTTCCCCGTGTTTTCTATTGTGTATTTTGTTTTTACAGCTGTTTTTAAGGGAAACTTCTGATTATGCTTTTCTTTTTTTAGCGTTGTCATATTTTTATGGAGAGCAAACCTTTTTATTAAATTAGGACTTAAAAAATCAAACTGTTTTTAAGTCTTGCTTGTATTTAAATGAAAATCAACTTAATTTGTATTTAAACCCAAAGTCAGGGAACGGCCATAAATGTTATAAAAAGGGTAAAAATTATATTGTGGTACTTATTGTAACTTCTACACTTATTTTGATAGAAACATAATTTAAATTACGTTTTACTGGTCACATTTTTGGTTCTTTTAAGAAATTTTGTACCATTTTGTCATGACAAGAGTCGCCAACAAAAAATTGGTTAAGAAAGTCAATAAGGTGATCATCTTTTGTACTTTTTATACACTTCACATGGTTTTAAGGGTATATATCACTTTGTCAATCCGTTTGTAATTTCTTTTATTCATAAAAGTATATATATTCTTGTTCCTTATAGATAGGGAAGTCTATATAGCCATGTCTGTATGTCCGTCTGTTGAAATCAAGTTTTCGGAGTCAAATAATTTAATACGGACCAGTTTTTGGTGAAAAACTAATAAAAATATCGCTAAAACAATTGCTATTTAAAATCAGCAAAATCGGTTTACTTTTGACCGAGATATAAGCGATATTCCAAAATAACCTCTTTTTTAGGACAAAATCCGTGCATATATTTTTATATATGTATCTCAGTAAATGCAGTCGCTCTTGTCACAAATCTCGGCACGGATTTTCCAAAGATAGGGACATAAATTAGCGAATAATATTTTTTCAGATAGGATCAGAGGAAGTGGTATTTCCCCTACAACTGCACAAATTTTGTGAAAGATTTAATGCGCTAAATCTCGGAAAGTATAACCGGCTTTAAGTGTTTTATAAAAATTAATTGGACAATAAGACCTACATTTTGGAAAAAAATTGTTTGGGAATGGGCAGCGGGAAGGAAAGCTCCTGTACAAATTAACAATTTTTTTTGAAGTTTTCGATACACTTTATCTCGGAAACTATAACAGCTATCGAAATCAAATCTCTACAAAAAGTAATTGAACAATTAAACCTGCATTTTGAAAAAAACTTTTTGAGAAGAAACATGGGAAGGGGCAGCTCCCAGATAAATTAATAATTTTTATTAAATTTTCGATACGCCATATACCGGAAACTATAACAGCTATCGAAATCAAATTATGTACAAGAAGTAATTGGACAATAAGGCTTATATTTTGGGAAAAAATTATTTCAATAGAATCAGAGGAAGAGCCCCCGATATAAATGAACAATTTTTATAACTATAACTGCTATCCACTTCGAATGTTTTACAAAAAGGTATGATCAAATAATTCATACATTTTGGAACAAAATATTTGGAGAAGATCAGGGGGTTAGAAACCTCCATTAAAATCAACAACTTTTAATCAACTTTTAATACGAATAATGTCGTAAGCTTTTAAAACTCTTAAATTCAAACCTTCTTCATGTTCGTATGTGTAAGAGAAATACACACATACGAACATTAAAATTTGTAAAGTTTTCTAGTTCGAAAACTAGGATTTCTTGGACTTTAAGCCCGGCACAAGGTATTTTAATTATAATATTTCCAGCACAAAATAACTCCGCTAGCATAGACGAGTCGGTATATTAAAAGACCAATGTAAAGGGAATATAAGATTCGGTACAGCCGAATATAGCGCTCTTACTTGTTTATTTTAATTTTTTTTTGTTTTTTTTGGATTATGAATCTTGAAATACCAAATTAAGAACTTTTAACCCAGATTGACTTCGAAAATCAATTGGGTAGTCAAAAAATACTTTTTAATTTTTTTTTACATTTAAAACGTCTAAAAAATGTAAAATTAAAGTTTTTTTACATTTTCAATTATTTAAAAAAAAAAGAAAATTAGAGAACCTGGGTTATGATTGTGTAGAAAATCGTTTACATTTGAAACCTTTATGGTCATAATACTCTTTCGCATTTAATTCTTTGGTTAAGTCTATGTTTCAAACTTTACTTTCGAATCAGCTGGCTATTTCCTTACTTACTTACTTAGATGGCTACGATTTCCAGGCGCTTAGATCTTATGCGCTTCTTCTCCAATTTCTGACCACAAGTTTCGAGGAGAAAGACTCCTGGCAATTTTTTAGTAAAATATAAATTTTTAAGAAAAGATCTTGTAACTATAAAAGCCTTTTAAAGGCTGTCATACATACATTTGCATGTTCATATATGAACTTTTTTACCAAAAAAAAAAAAAGAATATTATGGCGTGCAACTATCGTAAAGCTATTAAACTATTTAGGATCGTTTTATTTTATTTTTTTTGGAATCTATGAAGCAATGTTAACAAAATTTGTTTGTTTTTTTTACAACCACGAGGTAAAAATAAATTTTAAACGAAAGATATAAGGATTCAAATGAATTTTTTTAAAACAGCAAAACGATTGGAAAATTTTTTGTTCATATATTTTTACAATATAAGAAAAGTTAAACAAAACCTTAACAAATGGTTTTTCTTTAACTTAAACTTTATTAATATCAACAGCCCTAAAATTCATATAAGTTTCAGAGGGAGGGGGGATAACGTCCTTCTTTGTGTTTGTGGTAAAACTAATTAACAAGAATTTTTATTTTTCGCCAATAATTGCTCATTGTTGTTCTTTAATTTGTTGAGGTGGATGAGAACGAATATATTCAAGAGCCCGTAAAACATAGGCAGGTACTGGAGGAGCTGTGGGCAAATGATCACCAACTGGATGATAACCTTCCTCATCAGCGGTATAGGATAAAGCAATATGTTCACCCTCGGGAGAAATATAGTTTAGAGATCCTCGAACACCTGCTGGGTTACCAGCTTCCTGGAATTGTATACCATTGCTGGTCTCATAGGTATATTGATAATTGCCTTCAGCATCTGCAGCGTCATTGCTTAAACTACGAATTTCAGCATCTTTATCAATGTTATCGGCTTTGCAGATGGCAATAAAAGCAAGGGCAACAATACAAACAAACTGTAATAAAAGTTAAAATAAATTCTAACTTAAATGACAACAAAAATGTTAATAAATTATTAATAAAAAAACTTACGAATTTCATATTCAGGCTGTTTTTTAAGTAAATATAAGAAAAGAAACGAGTACACCGTAAGTGTTTTGTGCTAAATAGAGTAACTTCAATTAAGGACTGTTAAAATATTTGCAAATCTAAATGTTTTTATACTGCAAATATTCAAGAAACAGAAAACAAAAAAACCCAAACCAACATTTAAAAAATTAAAAAAAAGTTTAACATTTCAAGAAAAAAGATTTTTATATTAAAAGGGCTTCATGCAGTGTTGGTTGACCTGTATAAAAAATTTAAAAAACCAGTTTGTTTTACCAAAAAATCCTTAAAGTTAATTAAAACTGTGTAAAACCTTAAAAACAGGCTACAACAAAAAGCACAAAAAAAATATAAGTCATTGTAATGTAAATGTGGTTATCATCACATTATTTTTTACTTCCAAAATATGTTTTAGTAAAACAATTTATTGTATTAAATTTACATCTCCTTCAACTTTTTGCTGTGCGTCGAATAAGCTTTAATGGTAGCAGTGGAAAGACCTTTAAAGTTTTAAGATGCATTCACAAGCAACGTTGCCCAATGAGAAAAGATGATTTATGAGAATGTATGGGTGTCAGTGATGAAAAATGAGAATTTCATTTGGGTATCAAGAAAATGTTTCGAGGGTATTTTTATAAAGGCAAAAGTATCAAAATATCTTTTTTCTCTGCTTACTTTAATCCACAAAAAATAAATACAAAAATATGTTTTAAGTTTGTTCAACAGTGAACCGAAACGAAACTGTATACACTTTTTGAAAAATTTAAATTTTGGTTTAAGTTCGTATATTATCCAAAGTTGTTGTTGCAATTTATTTTTAAAATCTGATCTTTAATTTGGAAAAATATGGTTTCTTCTATGTAGTCGTGTTCTGTTCATGTAAAACCCGCTTAGTGTTCGTACCCCGGCGACACCCTTGGCTTACATTGTTCATAAGCATACATGCATACATAGATACATACATTCGCATGCTAAAATATTAAAATATCATATTTGGCTTAATCGCATTTTAAAACACCCTACATAAGTAGGAAAAGTTGTATATCGAGAGGTTTAAACTTGGTAAGGCCCAGACCAATTTTAGCCCCCCTTCATTTCCACTGTGGACACTGACCCATAACACCATGTGAATGGTATAACAATAAAATATTTATAAAAAGGTTATGTCGGGTAGAAAATAAATAAACAAGATTAAATGTGATTATTTTGTAGTTCTTCATTTTTGGCTAAATTTGTACAAAAGCAAACGCTTATCTTGTTGTTGTTATTGTATTGCAAGGTCAGCAGTGTAAAACATGATCATTGGCATTTTTAACACTTAGAGTTAGTTTTGAGGATGTAGTTTAACCATGTTAGTTGCTTAAACTTATAATAAACAAGTTTACAGCAGCAGGCCGAAACAATGGAGAGAGATTTTAGTTCACTTTTTTATATTGACAGCAATTCTAAACGGAAACAGTTTTTTGACAGATGAACTCTAAGGAAACTTTACAAGCAAAACCTTATCAGCTGGCTGGCGATGTCAACTTGTATATAAACACACCTTGGTACGATATAATAGCCTATTGGTATATTTTTCTTAATTTTTTTTTTAATAATAATTCTTAAACTGAATAATAATACATTCTAACATCATGCCAACAGAGAGTACCTTTTGAATCCACCAATAAACAGTGGGACAGACACAACTTCGTATGTTACAAAAAAATTAAGTAAAATGTATCAAAACCATGTCAGACAAATTTATTCACAACTGATTGCACAACTAATATAATAAAGAGGAAAAGTTTTGTTTGTATGTCTTGATTTTTCTCCGGAACTACCTAACCGATTTGGATCATTTTTTCACCAATGTTATTTTTTTGTTTCCTGAACGGACATTGCCTATAGTTTGTGTTTTTACCTTAGCACCAGATGCAAAGAAATCATTTTAAATGAGGCACTTGGTCATATATTGTATAGTCTACCGCATCTAATAAATGCAGTTTATCCTTGCCTGGAAAATTTGTTGGAAAGAGATTTTAATTGGCTGTGTTCAAGAGCAATAATATCGCCTATAAATGAGATTGTAAATGAAATAAACCATCTTATCTTACAAAAAGTCCCCGGGCAAACTAAAACCTTAAAATCGATTGATACTCTCACCAATGTCGAGGATGCGGTCCATTATCCGCAAGAATTTCTAAGCTCGCTAAATCCGTCTGGTTTGCCATCTCATGAGCTTTCTCTTAAAGTTGGTACACCCATCATGCTATAAAGAAATTTATGCCCTCCAAACATGTGCAATGGAACAAGACTTCTTATAACTGAGTTAAAAGACAATTTATTTGTAGCAACTATACTGACAGGTCCTGCAACAGGTCGGCTTGCAAATATTCTGAGAATTTCTATGATTCCTACGGACTTGTCTATATCATTTAAACTCTTACAGTTCCCAGTAAAAATATCCTTTGCGATGACATTAACAAGTCTTAAGGACAAACCTTTTCTTTGGTTGGAATTGATCTTCGTAAAGCATGTTTCTCACATGGGAAGTTATATGTATGTCGGCTTATCACACAACATTAAACATTGTATACAAGGAAGCACTAAGCCACGAAAAATTTTAAATACAAATTGAAAAATGGTTTTAAGGCTGTCCAAGAGTAAAAACGCCTTCGTATAAAAAAATTACGATTTTTCCTTAAATCTTCACTAGAAATAAAAAAATTAAAGAAATATTTAATCCTTTAGTTACTGTCTTAGGATAAATGATGAAACTTAAGCATAACGTTAAGGTCATTGCTAAATTTGCCGAGTAAAATATAAAGGCAAACTGGCCAATCCTTTAAATTTTGCTGATATCTATTTTGGTCAAGGGCATGACAAATGTACCCTCTGATCCAAAAATTTAAAAGGATTGGAAATTAAAGCAAGAACAATTTTTAAATAAAGTCAACAGATAAAATATTAGTACAACAATAGTACAAAAATTTTAAAGTAAAACTCTATTTATTTTAAAAAATTAAAACAGCATACAAGATTTCTGGAAAATTAAAAAAGGTTAGTTAAGGCCAATATATTTGTAAGCTTTAGCAGCAGTCTGCTACCATATGGCGATCGGGCTTGATATCTTTTTGAAATCGTTCACCTTGTTTCTTACTGTAGTCATCGAGACTGGCAAAAATTTTATCTAAATAACTTTATAAATAAAGAAATTTGACGCTCAAAGTTTCACCCACACTTTCGATATCTTGAAGCAGTTTTTCTACTATTTCAAGATATTTCTTTATTTTGTTGTTTTCGAGAAAATTTCGTACAGCTGACTCAAAGCTTATATGTGCCTGCAATTCCAAATAATTTATGTATATGTTTATGTGAATTCTGCGTTGTTTACAATTTGCGAAATTTTTGGTCTATCGAAAATGCTCCCTTCTAAAGAAAGATTTTAAAATATATTTGAGTTAATGCAATAAGTTTAAATTTAATATGTAGTAGTGAAGGAATAATTTTTTTCTCGACTTATCAGAGGTTTAAGAACAATGTCTTTTTCTTTTTCAATAGTTATATTTGTTTTTAACGCCACCCTTTTCTACTCCAGTGTTCGTTTTATGCGCGGCTAGCCCCCAGTCAAAGAAAGTAGGAATATTAAGTGTATCCATGTTGTTGACCCATAAAAAACCTACGCAGCTGCACAATCAACTTTGTTTAAAACGTCCCTGATTAGTGAAAGATTTTTTTAAGAAGACTGAGGAGAACTGGACACTATGCTGCGATAAGTGTTAAAAGTAACTAACTAGCTCTCGAGTCAATACCAATTATGTAATTCAGGATCATAATGGAAAACCTCGGGATAGTTATTCACTAAAAAAATTATAAGTGCAAAAACATAACAAAGAGTTTTTTCTGCTTGATTAAGTGAAGTAATCAAAATTGACTTGATTTAAGAAAAACTAAGTACAGATCGTAGTTAAAAATTTCAAGTGTGATTTAGGATAAATTCAAGATTTAATTTCTTGATTTTAGAATGCGTCTTTTCTTTCTGTGTGAAAGAGTTATCTGAAATTAGTGGAAGAAGTCTACTCATTCGCTCTAAAGGAGTGGGACATTTTTGAGTTAATTACATCGGATTATTCGGAATGGAAATACTGCATTGAATTTTGTTATTTGGCAACACTCAGAAATCAACGGTTTTTCTTTATCTGGCAACACTCATGAATCAACGGGATCTTTAATACTATACTAGTTTAACATAACCGGCTTTTATTTAATACTGTGTCACATTTATATTAAGTAATCAAAGCTAAATTTTCAGGGTGTTTTCAGAATCTTAAACAATGTTTGTACCATCATTATGATGGCAATGATCATTGTCGTCATTCTCTTCTTTAACTTTGTATAGCAAATGATCATTTAACTTTTTATTAATTCCGTCTTTAAATGAACCCTATATTTGTTGTTAAATGTGGGCATTTTTTACACCTTAAATTGCTTTTTGATTATTTCATCTCCCTTTTGAAAACAAATTTAAGTTTTGTTAAAACGTTAATACATTTTATTTTGTCTGAGGTCAGTATTTTGTTAAATCGTTTTCACATGTTATTCAACATATATTTTTAATTGTAAATATAAGTATATTAAAATGAGTTCCTGTTGTTTGTGGGTAACTTTCTGCTGTTTTTTATGAAAGTCCGATTCAAGATCACATAAAATTTAAAAAATAAGGAAAACTTTTGTGATTATTTATTTGAACGGTTATTATAATTTTTGTAATTTTTCTTTTATTTCTAAAAGCTTCAAAAATATACTTTCATCATGCATTTTCGATTATAGCTACGACTTTATCCTCAGAACTTTTTCTACTCGCAATACTAAAACTATATTTATTATCAAATCTTGAGACTGATCTACAATATATTCACATACAACCCTAATTTCACTTATTCATTTATTATTTACATTTTAATAATACCAGTTAACAAAACAATTGACAAAGCTAATGAGTTTTTAAAGAAAATTGCTTATGAAAAATCTTGCAAAGCTGATAATATTGTTAGCCGGACTTACAGCCTGTATTAAATGAAGAAGAAAAGAACATGGCTTAGTCGGTTTCCGTTCCTTAAGTCCTCAGAAAATACTTACATGCGAATAGCTTAACAGGGTTGCAAATTATTGTTGTAAAAAGTACTTGTAAACGAAATGGTAAACTTGTACATTTGCAAAAATACATTTATATGTACATACATATGCATGTATATGGGTATTTATATGAAAAACATTTAAAAGTCAAGTCATTTAAAAGGTTTGTGTCTTAAGTCTTTTGTTTTAAATAAATGTTTTTGTGAGTGTTACAGTTGGTTTGTAAATGCATCTAATTTTACTTCATACACAAAAAAAACTCAAAAATGCTTTTAATTACCTAAATAACTGAATTTAAAAAAAAAACTTAAATATGCCCCTTTCATCAAAATGATTATATTAAAAACCTAAAATATAAAAACTTGAAAATACCAATTTTTCCCTTTAAAACTTTTTTAAATTTTGACTATTGAAATGATTACTCCTAACTTCAAATACTTTAATTATTTAAATGAATTAACACGTTTTTATGAAAACAATTTTTTTCTGTGTCTCTGCAGGAATTTTAACCTGGGTATGCAATTACTTTAACAACTATAGCACGCAGCAATGTTGACAATAAAAAGCATTTATGTTATATTCATTGTTAAGGAAACCTTTTCAAAATTAATTCGATAAAGTATTTTAATTGAATGAGTTAACATAGAAATAAGATACAAATTAATATTTTTTATCAAGTTAATTGCAGAAATAATTTTATTTAAGTCAAATTTATAATATTTGTTAAAATTTAAAAAAAGTTCCAGGATTTTTTTCTGAGTGTCCAAATATTATTTATATCAAGAGATTACAAGCAAAAAGACGTTTAAAGTTTTTTAAAGCTTAACAGTTGTAAAAAACGACAGTTTTTACTAAAAAAAATATTAGAAATAAAAGGACAAAAATAAATTGTAAATACTGGTATATTCCGAATTGGAATAAATATAAATTTAAATATTTTAAAATAGTAATTTTATATAAATTTAGTTAACTATTAGAATGTTTTAAAGTTTTAAACTAATATCACAAAATATTTAATCAAAAATTATTTTTTTTCCTGTCTTACTATGTGTTGTATTCTATAAAATATTATAAATCTTGTATGCTTTTACAGAGAATATAAGAGCATTGTCTTTTTTTAAAGATTAGATATAACGCAATGTTTAACTGATTCACCAATTACTAAATTTATTTTTAGCTTTTTGTATACAAGTTCAAATACGCATTATTATTTATTAATATTTATTAGATTAAAAATTAAAAAGATTTCCTTTTACTTCGTAAAATTTTAATTTATCTGCAAAAAGCTGACGGGAAGTTTATCAATTTCTAAACACCAATCACTGCAAACTAGTTTTATACTTTAATACAACAATTAATTGCTTTTGAAAAACAATTTTCAAAATACAATAATAAATCAAAATTAAAAAAAAAAAACGTTAAAGCGCTTAATATCATTTGATTTATTTATCTTAAAAATTTGAAAATATAATAGTATGATATAATGGCAAGCCATATAAATTCACTGAATAAATTTAAAGTATTTTTAAACATGCACCAAAAAAAATATTATTTTCAGATTTTTAAAGAAAAATTACAGGTATAAGGAACTATCGGGGAATCAAAAAGGAAAACATTCCTCGTCAGTGAATAATTTTAAACTACACCATTTTTCATTGTAATTGAGAAATTCCAATTGAAAATGAGAGTTTCCATTTGTAATTGAGAAAATTCCAGTTGTAAATGAGAATTTTCATTTGTAATTGAGAAATTCCAATTGAAAATAAGAATTTCCATTTGAAATTGAGAAAATTCCTATTGAAATTAAGAAAATTCCATTTAAAATTGAGAAAATTCCAATTGAAATTGAGAATTTTAAATTGAAATTGAGAAAATTCCAATTGAAATTGAGAAATTCCATTTGAAATTGAGAAAATTCCAATTGTAATTGAGAAAATTCCAATTGAAAATGAGAAATTAAAATAGCAAAATAAAAAATTATAACATATAAGCACATGCACATTTTATTTAAATAATAATAATAAACAAAAAACAAGTAAGAGCGCTATATTCGGCTGTGCCGAATCTTAAATACCCTTCACATTGGTCTTTAAATATACCCAGCCGAGTAATTTTGTACCGCAAATAATATAATAAAAAACCTTGTGCGAGTTTTAAAGAAAAAATAACAAAATTTTAACGTTCGTATGAATAATAGAAATAGATGAAGAAGATTTGAGGTCGAGAGTTTTAAAATTTTTCGACATTATTCATATTTGAAGGTTAATAAAACTTGTTAAATGTCTAGTCCCCCTGCTCTTCTCCAACTTTTTCTCCAAAATGTATAAATTATTTGATTATTACTTTTTGTAGAATATTCGAAGTCGATAGCTGTTATAGTTTTCGAGATATAGCGTATCGAATATTTGATAATAATTGTCGATTTGTATGGGAGCTACCCCTTTTTTTGCCCCACCCAAAAAATTTTTTCTTTAAGGCGTAGCCCTTAGCGTGCAATTACTTTTTGTAGAACATTTCATTTCGATATCTGTTATAGTTTCCGAGATATAGCGTATTGAATATTTGATAATAATTGTCGATTTGTATGGGAGCTACCCCTTTTTTTGCCCCCACCCAAAAAATTTTTTCTTTAAGGCGTAGCCCTTAGCGTGCAATTACTTTTTGTAGAACATTTCATTTCGATATCTGTTATAGTTTTCGAGATATAGCGTATCGAATATTTGATAATAATTGTCGATTTGTATGGGAGCTACCCCTTTTTTTGCCCCCACCGAAAAAATTTTTTCTTTAAGACGTAGCCCTTAGCGTGCAATTACTTTTTGTTGAACGTTTCATTTCGATATCTGTTATAGTTTCCGAGATATAGCTTATCGAATATTTTATAATAATTGTCGATTTGTATGGGAGCTACCCCTTTTTTTTCCCCCACTCGGAAATTTTTTTCTTTAAGGCGTAGGAATTCTTGCCCAATTACTTTTTGTAGAACATTTTATTTCGATATCTTTTATAGTTTCCGAGATATAGCGTATCGAATATTTTATAATAATTGTCGATTTGTATGGGAGCTACCCCTGTTTTTGCCCCCACTCAAAAAAATTTTTCTTTAGAGCGTAGCCCTTATGGCCCAATTACTTTTTGTAGAACATTTCATTTCGATATCTGTTACAGTTTCCGAGATATAGCGTATCGAATATTTGATAATAATTGTCGATTTGTATGGGAGCTACCCCTTTTTTTGCCCCCACCGAAAAAATTTTTTCTTTAGGACGTAGCCCTTAGCGTGCAATTACTTTTTGTAGAACATTTCATTTCGATATCTGTTATAGTTTTCGAGATATAGCGTATCGAATATTTGATAATAATTGTCGATTTGTATGGGAGCTACCCCTTTTTTTGCCCCCACCCAAAAAATTTTTTCTTTAAAGCGTAGCCCTTAGCGTGCAATTACTTTTTGTAGAACATTTCATTTCGATATCTGTTATGGTTTCCGAGATATAGCGTATCGAATATTTGATAATAATTGTCGATTTGTATGGGAGCTACCCCTTTTTTTGCCCCCACCCAAAAAATTTTTTCTTTAAGACGTAGCCCTTAGCGTGCAATTACTTTTTGTTGAACGTTTCATTTCGATATCTGTTATAGTTTCCGAGATATAGCTTATCGAATATTTTATAATAATTGTCGATTTGTATGGGAGCTACCCCTTTTTTTGCCCCCACTCGGAAATTTTTTTCTTTAAGGCGTAGGAATTCTTGCCCAATTACTTTTTGTAGAACATTTTATTTCGATATCTTTTATAGTTTCCGAGATATAGCGTATCGAATATTTTATAATAATTGTCGATTTGTATGGGAGCTACCCCTGTTTTTGCCCCCACTCAAAAAAATTTTTCTTTAGAGCGTAGCCCTTATGGCCCAATTACTTTTTGTAGAACATTTCATTTCGATATCTGTTACAGTTTCCGAGATATAGCGTATCGAATATTTGATAATAATTGTCGATTTGTATGGGAGCTACCCCTTTTTTTGCCCCCACTCGGAAATTTTTTTCTTTAAGGCGTTGGAATTCTTGCCCAATTACTTTTTGTAGAACATTTTATTTCGATATCTGTTATAGTTTCCGAGATATAGCGTATCGAATATTTGATAATAATTGTCGATTTGTATGGGAGCTACCCCTTTTTTTGCCCCCACCCAAAAAATTTTTTCTTTAAGGCGTAGCCCTTAGCGTGCAATTACTTTTTGTAAAACATTTCATTTCGATATCTGTTATAGTTTCCGAGATATAGCGTATCGAATATTTGATAATAATTGTCGATTTGTATGGGAGCTACCCCTTTTTTTGCCCCCACCCAAAAAATTTTTTCTTTAAGGCGTAGCCCTTAGCGTGCAATTACTTTTTGTAGAACATTTCATTTCGATATCTGTTATAGTTTCCGAGATATAGCGTATCGAATATTTGATAATAATTGTCGATTTGTATGGGAGCTACCCCTTTTTTTGCCCCCACCCAAAAAATTTTTTCTTTAAGGCGTAGCCCTTAGCGTGCAACTACTTTTTGTAGAACATTTCATTTCGATATCTGTTATAGTTTCCGAGATATAGCGTATCGAATATTTGATAATAATTGTCGATTTGTATGGGAGCTACCCCTTTTTTTGCCCCCACCCAAAAAATGTTTTCTTTAAGGCGTAGCCCTTAGTGTGCAATTACTTTTTGTAGAACATTTTAAGTCGATAGCTGTTATAGTTTACGAGATATAGCGCATAAAATATTTTACCACATTTGTGCAATTGTAGGAAAAATACCCCTTCCCCTGGTCCTATCTGAAAAAATTTTTTCCGTTATTTAGGTCCCTTCTTTAGGAGTATCCGTGCGAAGTTTTGTGGCAAGAGTGACTATACTTACTGAGATATATAGGGATATATGCACGGATTTTGTCCTAAAAAAATGGGTTACTCTGGGTTTTCGCTTATATCTCGGTCAATAGTGAACCGATTTTGTTGATTTTAAATAGCAATTGTCTCCAGTATATTTCTAATAGTTTGACACCATTAACTGGTCTGTATCTTTTTATTTGACTCCGGAAACTTGATTTCAACAGACGGACAGACGGACATCGCTAAATCGGCTTTCCTATCTATAAGGATCCAGAATATATATACTTTATGGGGTCGCAAATGAATAATAAAGAAATTACAAACGGAATGACAAAGTGATATATACCCTTATCACTATGTGAAGGGTATAATAAAACACATTACAAAGTTTACACAAATGTAAAAAAAATCAGACTGCTTTATTGGCCAACAGGCATATCTTCAAGATTTAAAGCAGACTGGTAAAATGTTGCAGTGTGCTGAGTAGCTCTACTACAATACCTTGTATTGGTTTGTCACAATGCCGCAGTAATTTATAACATATTTTTGTATTTAGCAGACACCAAACGTTCCAAACGTAAGTCCTCGTCAATGTTCCCAAAAATCAGTTTCAGCACACTGTCTCGTTGGCCAGGAACACAGTGTGCATTTTTTTTTTTGTTAAATTACTTATGTAAGTTGTATTATGATTTTATATGTCGCTTATAAATAATACTTTAATAAAATGTACATGTGTTCATATGTTTAAATTTGTCTTGTAATTTAAATTTCTCAATTTCATTTGGAAATTTCTCATTTTGAATTGGAAATTTCTCATTTTGAATTGGAATTTTCTCAATTTCAAGTGAAATTTCTCAATTTCAATTGGAATTTTCTCAATTTCAATTTAAAATTCTCAATTTCAATTGGAATTTTCTCAATTTCAATTTGAAATTCTCAATTACAAATGGAAATTCTCATTTGCAATTGGAATTTTCCCAATTTCAAATGGAAATTCCCATTTTCAATTGGAATTTCTTAATTAAAAATGGAATTTCTCATTTACAATTGGAATTTTCTCAATTACAAATGGAAATTCTCATTTTCAATTGGAATTTCTCAATTACAAATGGAAATTCTCATTTTCAATTGGAATTTTCTCAATTACAAATGGAAATTCTCATTTTGAATTGGAATTTTCTCAATTTCAAATGGAAATTCTCAATTTCAATTGGAATTTTCTCAATTTCAATTGGAATTTTCTCATTTACATTGAAAAATGTTGTAGACATTGTGAAAATGAAGTGCTTTTTAATTTTTTTTATTCTTTTTTGACAAAAATAAATAATTATTTTTTGAGTTTTATTTTATTTTTCCTTATTTTTTTTTTGGTAGAAATTATTATTATTGTTTATTTAATTTAAGAAGAAAAAGTTATTCCTTGCCAAAACAACAAAATATTTATTATTTTTTGCAAAAAACAATTTCAATAAAGTTTTTTTAATAACAACAAATTTTTTTTAAGAATAAATTTAAAAAAAATGTATTTTGTTTGGGAAAAAAATTTTAAAAAAAATTTAAAAAGAATTTTTAATTGTCAAAAGTTAAACAAGTATATGGTCCCCTTAGCGTAAAAACAGTTGAAATTCAGAATTCTAAAAAAATAGTTTTATTTTGAATTTTTTTTTTTCTGAAATTTAAGATTTTTGAAGAAGCCATTTAAAACATTTATTGTATCATAGTTTAGGAAGGAACCGTCCGATTTTTTTAAAGAACCACCAAAATACTGCCAATAAAATATTATTTTTTAAAGTTCTCAACGAATTCAGAACTATTTCGCTCGCAATGATAACAAACTGAGCATTATCAAGCAAAAATTGGGGACTTTATATATTTTGAAAATTAATTAAAAAATTATCAATTTTTATATGTAATCATAAAACTGCACACATTTTAAATTTTAAAATATAATTTTTTACAATAAATTGTAAAAAAAAAAATAATAAAAGTTGAATTTGAACCGCTATTACTTTGTTTTATTATTCAGCGGTTTTTAAATTTTTCAAACGAAAATCATGAAAAGTATTCTTTTAAATGTTTATTTTTTGAAAATTAATAAGAAATCAAAAAGGGAAAACTTATAAGTTTTAAAGCAAACCCATATAAAAACATTCAATTCAAATATAAAAACTTTATTTCATTGCATAAATGGAAATTTTATTGACATTTAACTAAAGTTAACTCTCTATTTTTTAACTCCAAATACGTATTAAAGTATACACCCCCTTTACTATTGTCAGGTTACTTTTACTAGTAGATTTTGATAAAATTTTGTAAATGAATGTAATAATTCATTTTTGTTTGTTACAGGTTAATTTTTTGAATTTTTAACTACAGTGGCAATCCTGTTGCTTTGACTGTTAAAAGTTGTAAGGTAGTAGGCCCTGCATTTAAAGCGTTATAACTTTTTTGTATAAAAGATATTGATTTCTTTAAATTTTGAAGATTTAAGGATCTAAAAAATTTAAATTAAAAATAAATTTTAAAGAAAATGTTTAAGCGTTTTTATTAGTAATATTGAGTTTTTATGGTTTATGTATTCATTTTCATCAAATAAAGTTTTTGGTGTTTGGACTTAATGTTGTTATATGGATCTGTGAATGACGTTGGAGAAGTTTTATACCGAATAACGGCTCTAGTTGGTTTTAACCTCAACCATCTTTATTCCTCCTTCATCTCAACTGTGGGCACTGACCTCCTCGTGGTATCACCTGGGACCCAAAGAAAGACAGGTCGATACATACCACCTATTTGTCAACTTTAAGACCGCTTTCGATGGACCCATACGTTCAAAGGTGTTTTAAGCTATGTCTGAGTTTGGTATCCCTGTAAAACTAATAGGCCTCTGCATGATGCCCTTAACTGATACAAAAACTTTAGTTCAGACACGCATAAATATCTCATTACCAAACGAGGTTTTAGACAAGGAGGCACCCTTTTGTGTAACCGTTTTAACATCCTCCTAGAAAAGGTCATACGAGACGCAAATGTTAATAGAACTGGCACATTATTAAAACAACATCACATGATACTCGATTACGCTATCGACATCATGGGACGCACTTAGTAAGCAGTAACTTCCATCTTTAAAAAGTTTAGAAATAAATCAGTCAAAGTTGGTCTGGCAGTAAATGCAGATAAAACAAAGTTGATGGTATAAACCCACAAGATGTCCAGTAGACTTGGGCAGACGGTGGAAGTTTAAAACTAAAACTATAAACGATATATCTACCACGGCACCGTTATAAACAAAAAAACTTCAGTTTTGAAATAAAAGTAGACTGAAATAAAAGAGGACTAAATAAGCAGTTTAAAAGCAAAACCACCTTCCCACAGACAAAAATCACTCTCTACAAGGCACTGATACTACCCGTGCTTATATATGGTTCTGAAACGTGGGTACTTGCGAAAGCAGATGAGGCAGCACTTGGAGTATTTGAAAAAATATTTTTTCCGAAAATATAAGGATCAACCTGCATTGACGGAGAATACCGGTGACGTATGAACCGTGAGCTGTATGAGCTGTTTGTCGATATTGGTATAGTTACGCATATCAAATTCAACGTTTACGTTGGCTCAGTCATGTTGAGAGAATGAATGAAGATGCTTCAGTTAGGAAGCCATTTGAATGCGAACCTGGTGATGGATCACACAGAAGAGAAAGACCAAAACTCCGATGGAAGAATCAAGTAGAGGAAGACATCTCGAATATTGGAGAACAACTGTATTCTTCTGTTACTCAGGGGAAGAAAAAAACACTTCAATAAATTTGTTTTGTTTTGTATATAAAAAAGTTTAGATACAATTTTTTATGAAGAGAAGCAACAAATTTTAATTTGAATTAAAATAACAACCATTTTATGATGAACTTGATATTAAAAAAAATTAAGCGGCGCCCTTTCCATATTAAACCTTCGATAAGAATGTATGTATAGCCAGCTTAAAAATCTTTATATACAAACAACTAATTATTAGTGTGACATATGACTTTTGGAGTTTTTATTTATCCTCAAAAATAAAATACATCCTAGGCTTCGAAAAAGGTATACGAAAACATTTTGCACGGTTGAAAACGCCTGCTTTGGAATATAATCGGATATATCTGCAAAATTTATTTTGAATCTTTAAATTTTGTAATAAACCTTGCAAAATTTTGGACAAAGGTAAAGTTTTTTTTCTTAATTAACGGCGGACATCGAGATAAAAATATAATTAAACCAAACATTTTAAGCAAAAATTATGCAGACATAAATCAGTTTATTTATATTCGTTAATATATTTCAAATGCTCTGTTTTTAGGTTAATCTGTTCATTTTATAAAATTCATCACATCAGACTAAGTAACTAAAATAGTTAAGGTAAACCTGAGATTTTGTGGAATCTAACAACAACAACAACAACATATACACACATAATCTTACTTGTTAAGTCTTGTCTTATGTGTTTCGCTTTTAAATGTCTTATTTATTTTAATTTAGTTTTAATATTTGATAATTTTATAACAAATTACAATAATTTATATTTGATCATCAAGCAAAATTTTAAATATATTAACAAGGTTTTGAGTTAAAACAAATTAACTGCATTTGATAACAAATTGAAATTATGTTATTTTGTTAATTGTTTTTTTATTTTTGGATGTTGGTCTACTTCTTCACTATTAAAAAAGAAAAAAAAAACAAGTTTAAGGTAACCAAAAAAACTAGAACGTGGCGAAATAAATACTTGAACAACAACTTAAATGTGAAATAACAAAGTGAAATGTTTTAATGTGGATTAATTTATTTATGACGATTTGTTTTGTATATTTTTTTTATTTCTCTATAAAATATTATTGTTTGATTATGAAAAAAAACTCGATTTTAATAGGCTGAAATTTTTAATTTCAAAAGCTTTGGTTTCCATATGTTTTAAATCCATTTAAAAACACTATAAAAAATTATAATTAAGAATTTTCATATTGCAAAAAAATTAATCACAGTTTGTTTTTAAATATTTAAACAACTTTATGTAATTTTTATGCATACTTTTTACATTGATTTTGATTTCATTTTATTTATTTTTTTTTAATACTTGATGTATATTTAAATTTTTTTCATTTTGTAACGCAAGAACTACAGACCTAGAGGATAAATGAATCAAAAATAAAATAAAGAAAAAATCTAAAAATTTTATAAAACATATATATCTATATACATATATGTATATAAATCGAATGTTTGTCTCTTTGCATGTGTCTTAAGTCTTTTGATTTCTTGCGAAGGCAAATTAATTTGAAATTCAATTTTATTATAATTTGGTTTACTTAATGCATTGCTTCAAAGGCAATTATTATTAATTAATCAGTATTTTTGCTCATAAATTAATTTTCCCATATTAGAGCTGCTACTATTGCATCTCTGTATATTTTCTCAGACATTCATATATTTGGTTCTAATTTACAGACATGCAATTTAAATTTAAAGCTTGCAACACCTTTTAATAATAAAAAATAAAATAAGTAGCGAAAAATATCACAATTACTTAAAGTTTTTAATTTTTTCTTTATCTTTATTTTATTTTATTTTATTTTATTTTATTTTATTTTTTTTAATTTTTATATTATTTTATATTTTTTTTTGTTTTTTTTTTTATATTGCAAACAAATATACGCTTCTTAAATAGTGTTTCTTTCACCATTAGTGAAAAAAATGCATTTGTACTAATTAAAAACGAAATTTATATATGAACTAAAGACAGAACAACGAAAACAAATATTTTATTTAATTTTACTTTATTTTATTACATTTTTTCAGAAATAATATTGTTTTCCAATATTTTTTTTTTACCGAAATAATTGTTCATTATAAAGTTTTAATAAAAATAAAAAAAACTCAAATTAAAACCTAATAGTTTGTTTCTTTTTATTTACCTTTTTTTGTATTGCTGTTATGGCCTCTGGCCACAATTATTGTTTGTCTTTTGTTATTAAATTTTTGACTGACTAATGCCCATACTCCAAATAACAATAATATTCGATACCACTTTTGATACACAGTTTAAGAAATGAAATTTGAAATTACGCTACGTATTTATGTACCCATCTGGAAACACCTTCAATAACTCTCACCAAGGACTTCTTTTTATGTGTCATAATTTTCCTGCGTTAAGACTTTTTAAACTAAACTTGGTCGGCACCTTCTTGTCACTGTGTTTGGTTTTTATTGGAAATTCAGACCTATATGTTACTTTGTAACACAAGGGCTGGTTGAATCCTTATCTGAAAATGATACATAGGTCCTTTGCAAAAGAGCACAAAATATTAGGTTTTTTTGAATGTGAGAGTCCTCTTCCAACGTCAAAACAGCGTCGGTCTGATATTCTTTTACTGTTTTGTTTTTGGATACAACACTAGTGTAACATACGTAAGGATCTGTTTTATTATAGTCTTTAAAAATATAATATTCAAAATAATATCAACATGTTTAAAAAAATTTACATATTATTTCTGCATTCATCAGAAAAATGTCCAATTACTTAGTTGAGTGGTCTTGTTGTAAAAAATACTAAAAAATATTATTTATGAATTAAAACTCGTTTGAAGTTAATCTTTATTAAGGTTAATTATTCTTATAAGAAATTGTAATACACATTGTAATTGTAATTTATATATACAGTGGAGAGCAATAATTAATACATGTTTTCATTTTTTGAATTATATATTGCCTAACACTGGAAATATTAAATCAATCCAAAAAAAAAATTAGGAATTCTTCAGTCTTTGAACAATCTTGAACAAAATATTCACTCCTAAAATTAAAAAAAAATAAAACGAAAATATATTAAATGCAAAACATTTTTTTATGACTTGGCATGCCAATTCATTCTCTAAAATTTCATTTAAAAAAATTTTTCCACCTGCATTAAATAGGGGCTTAGCCCCTTTTGTTCATTGCGTATAATCGGTACTGGCCCAATTGGTTTTGTACAACTTTTCACAAATTGTTCAGTCAAAAAGAAGTCAGGACTTAAAGCAGACTATTGCATTAATATAAACTCTTTGTTTCATAAGCCATTTTCTAGCGTTAATCATCGCTAAGCAGCTTAATATAATTATATAACAATTAAATAAATAAATAAAATAAAACATACACATTATATTTATGTAATAAAATCACAAATATTTTTTTTAATTTATAGTAATTCAATTAGTACTTTTAATTAAATCTATTAAAAAGTTGATTAATAATTTTGTTGCATTTTAATTAAATTTCTTAATCGAATCTAAAATAGATACAAACTTTTTAAACATACAAATTGTTTCATTAATACTATAAATTTGTTTTCAGGCTGAGAATTAATACAAATTTTGTTGGGAATACAAATTTCTTAATTGAAATCAACTTTGTATTTTTTCTGTGAAATGAGATTTTTTTTATAATTTGCTAAGCCGATTGGTAAGAAAAATGTTTCAGGTATTAAAGGTAAATGGCCTAAGTATTTGAAAATAGGCATTATCCTTAAAGGACATATTAAGTTTAAAACTGACTAAATAGGAGTTGATTTTGTTTAATTTTTCTCCTTCGTATTCTACAATTTAAACTAAGTATTTGTTATTAATAATAGTTCATGAAATAAAAGAATTCAATTTTTTTTTAATTCCCTTCATTGTTTCCAGTGATGTGCAATTTAAATTCAAAAGAAAGAAATACTCTTTCAATTTTACTCCCCACTGTATGTTGTATACATATGTTTGCTGTACGTACATATGTATTACATTTTTATGTTTGTATTTCTTCTGAATGGGTACTTGCTGCACTTGTTAAAGCTAACTTTGTCAATGGTTTTAGCGCATATCTTAGTACACACAAATGCATTTTATTTATATCGTCTAAAATAACATGTATTTAATGGGCAACTTTGCTTATTGGTTTGCTGTTGCTGCTGTTGTCTTTAATATTTGTTGCTAATGGTACTGATTTTATTAGCGGTGGTGGTGCGGTTTTTATTAAAATCATAACTAACTATGGTTTAAAAATGTTTTAATAAATATTTGTGTTTAAGAAAACAACTTAATAAAAAATAATCACAACAAAAATATACATGTGAATGTGATTAAAATAACAACAACTGCAAAAGATATACTTGAATTTACATGCAAATGTGCTGCTGATGTGTATGGGTGGGTATTTGTTTGCCTTTGATTTTTTTATTATTTTTTTTCTTCGGCAAATTCTTTTAGTAAATTTGGTTTTTAAATCTCAAACTGATATAAAAGCTTAGGTTTTTAGCAAAATAATTAACAGTGTATCACGGTATAATTTAGCAAAATGTTGAAAATTGTGAGTAGAAAAGCGACAAAAAATATTTTATAAAAAGAAAAACAAATTTGTTTTTGGAAAAAAAATACTTACGTTTATTATTAGAAAATGTTAAAAAATTAAAAAAGCGATGTGCAATATGTTACCTTTTTTTAATTTAAAAAATTTTTGCACGTGTTGAAAATACTTTGAGTGCCTGGGCCTTTCACGCACAAAACAATTTCGCTAAAGTTTTAATAATTTTTAGTGTTTTATATTGTGTTTAAAAAGAGTTTAAAATATATTTAATTAATAACAATTTAATAAATATACATATTTTTTTAATTTGGTTTGAGAAATCATATAGGACAAATGCGTACCAATATGCGATAAGGGGCGCAAAATTTTTGTATTTGGTTTCTGTAAAACATAAATAAAGTAGCGGCATAAATATTGTTGTTTTTTTTTAATTCTTAAATTGAATCAGTCTCTCAAAAAAGTATGCGACAAAGCAAGTATTCTTATTACAAAAAAAAGGTTTCCAGTCATTGTCTATACAAAGATTTGTCTGTTTAAACTTTAAAAGCGACGCGCAGTGGGGTTGTGGAAAAAAAGTGGGAATTAATTCATGGTGATTCACCTGTTATTTATTTTAGATTTGTTTTGTCATTATTATTTAAAGAGAGCAAGCTCTAAAGTTTGACAAAATGTTGACAGAATATGACTGCGGGAAACGTTTAATTATATTTTATTAAAGATGATTAGGTTTACGTCAGTCGGCCCAAAATAGGGGAAAACACGTTTTTTTTCTTCTTTTAAAACATCGATAAATTTGCATTTTAATGAAAGAAAAACCAAATATCGAAATATAAACAAATTGTTTCATATTCCTTTTTTGCAAGAGTTTCAACTGATCACAAACTGAATAACCGGTTCTTCTTTTTTACGTTTTCGCGAAAATATCGCACCCGTCACATTTTCAAAAATATTTCCTTGTGAAAATACTGTATCAAATAAGTTTAAAAACTACCGTGCTGATTAAAAAACTATGCCGGTTCTTAAAAATATTTTATGCAATATGATCCTAAAGCCTAATTTTTCTCAAATTAAGATATGTATGGTCGCTCCCGTCACAGTCGTCAAGTGGTCATTGTGTACAGGAATTATGTTCTTTTAATGTATTCTGAGCATCCAAATATGAAAGAAAAGGCTGTGGACGCCCAAAAAGGCCAAAAGTCAAGAAAGTGTGCAAAAATTTTATTCTTCACATTTTGGTACTTTTTTAGTTTTTTTAATAAAGTGACCGCGTAACCGAAGTAACCACTATTGGACAAGATTGAAATACTTACAGTGCTTTTAACCATTGCTCACAATGATCTTAAATGCCTTTTCAGTGTTCAAAAAGCATTTGGCTTAGGACTTTTTTGTTTTCATACACGGGCGAAAATTAATTGTTTCACTTTTTTGGGAATAAAAAATTAAAAAAAAGTCCAGGAATTTTTTCAATAAAATTTTAAAATATTTATTAAATGGATCAAATCTGAAACAGATATTGAACAAAATTTGATGACACCATTTTTTGAGGAGTACACAAAAATTTTTGAAGTAGATAAAAAGAAAATGGTAACCAATCTCATCAAACTGAGTAAAGGGTTTTACTACACTTTGTTAGTTCAATCAACCCTATATTATCCCAGCCATGGCAGAATAAGAAGGTGACCTCGTCCCTAAAACAACAACTTCCTGTAAAATTTAAGCATGAATTTTGTCAAAAATGTTGCGATCACAAATGCATACAGCATTATAGAACATAAAAAATTTGCAAAGTTAAGTTGGAAAACATATGGAGGAAATAAAAGTCAGCTGATCAGTTACTTCTACCTTGTTTAATAAACCTTGATCCCAGCAGTGTATTCTTCACTGTTACACAGTTTTATAATATATCCTGAAGATAACGCGACTATTTCATATACGCGTGTGTATGTAAAAAGGAGTAGGACTACTCCAAAAGTAATTCAATTGTGTGTAAGAAACATTATCCATTTAACATAATAATGTCCTAGGGCCAGACTATATAATCAATCTTTGTATTGCATTGGAGTTATTTTAAAACTACTCTGTGATAAGCCAAAGAAAATTAGATTTTCAACTAAGACAACGCAGTATGCGATCATCAAAAGACGAAGAACACCTGTCGCTTAACGACAAATTCTTGTTTTTACCCCTTTTTACCCTATTTGTATGTGCTTTTGATGACGCAAGAGTTGGCATCACTGCATTTAAATCAAAGTTTTAATGTTTTTCGATTGCATACCCTTGATTAAAACCAGAGATAGGCACACTAATACTATCGCATTTGTTCTAATATGTGTGCAGTTTCAGATAATATTAATTCTATATTGTTGTTGGTATAATTCATTGATGCGCAGCCCATACCACAATTGTGGAAAATAAAAACACACGTATTCTAACACACACTAATAGACATGTGCATGCGTGTACGCGCTTTTGCTTTGTTTTTTATTTTTGCATACTGGGCCATATTACTGTAAAAATTTTTTGAATATTATATTTACAGTTTTTTAATCAATTTCTCTTTAGCCAAAAATTTTATACCATTTAAAAAGTAAACAAATTTGTTTTTATTTATGCCAAAAAACAAAAACTGGTTTTTTGCTGAAAAAATTAAAAATTTTTTTTAAAACTTTTAAATAAATTTCTTTTACAACTCTTAGCTAATAGTTTTTTTTACTTATCTCGTTTATCTTTAATATTATAACTCTTTTTTTTAACAAAAAATATCATGCCAGTATAAATTTGCAATATTTCTTTTGCCTTTTGATTAAAATTACCTATTGTGCAGTAAATTCAATTTTTCTCACCAATACAAATACATTTTTATTTTTGCGCTTCACTGGTGTAATTGAAAAAACAAGCGGTAATCGACTGCTTTGTTTGAAAACTCATCTGAGACTGACTAAAAATTTCTAATGCTTTGTATACGTGTAGTTAAGATAAAAGAGGGAATTTGCGCTGCGCGGCAGAATGCCCAACAGTGATTTCTTACACCGCCCACTATTTCCTAGAATGCCATTCTAAGCTTAACCACTTAAATATAAATCCCATGAAAATCGATATAGTAAAAACACAAAATAATTAGTTTTGTTTAGCTCGGCGTGGCACCGCGGTTTTTTTGCCTTCAAAATTTTGGCCAATTTTTAATTTTAAAATTTTTACGTTAGCAATTTTCAAAACCTATACACAATTTCATAAAAATCAGTAGAGTACAAAACCATTGTGTTGTATGGACGTGAAACCGCCCATATTTCGCCCCTAAAATTAAGATCTCAGAGGCTTCCAAAAAATGTATAAAGTCTTATAAAAATCACTCGAGTAAAATTGTTTGCACTGTGGACTATGGTTTTTGTTGTCCCTGCCATTAGAGTCTCCCCTTCATTTATAAATTCTCTTAAAAATCAATGCAGCAAAAGTTTCTTTTTTGGAGTGTTTATTTTTTGTGGGCGTAGCACATTTTTTTTGTTTAAAATTTTAATGTTAGAAACTTTAAATATGAATACTTAATCATATACTTACGTGTCGATACAGGAAAAAAAACAATTATTTTTTTTAGGCACATCCCACTTTTCTGCTTCCAGAATTCTGACACAAGAAGACCCTAATATGCATTCAAAGTTTCAAAGTAATCGGTTGAGGTTTAAGTTATTGTGAGCGTGGCACCGCCTTCTTTATCGCCTTGAGAATTTTAGAGTTATAGGCAAAATATGTGTATGAGGGACAAGTATAAAGACTTGAACTTTTGTGGGTATGGCAACAGTCACTTTTTTTTCCTTTAAAGTTTTGAATTTAGAAACAGTATCTTTACACATAAAAATCGGTTTGGTATGAGTACCTGCATTGAGACTCTAATTTTTGTGTGCGTAATACCTCCTGTTTTATAACCTTTAGAATTTCGCGTAAGAGGCCTTATATGTATGTGTATAGAAAATTTCATTAAAATCAGTGCGGTAAGAGTACCTGTATTTAGAATTGAATTTAAATAATAGACTATTTTTCTTAAATTCGAAAATAAAATGATTCTTTGAACAAATCCGTGGTTGTAAAACATAATTAAATTTGATACCTTATCTGTAAAAGTAAGTCTAAGAAAAATACAAATTACACTTCCTTAATATTATGAATTTTACCATTTAAATAACAGATTTAAAGGTTGAGCTAAATAAAGTCAACTCCGTAATTAAAAAAAAAACTGGCTTAGATGCTCTCTTAGGTTAAAGTCGATCACAAATAATGTTTTGTACGTGTCTACCTTTATACCCTTCACATGAATGACAAGGGTATATATAAGTTTGTCATTCCGTTTGTAATTTCTTTGCAACCCCATAAAGTATGTATATATATTCTGGATCCTTATAGATAAGAAAGTCGATATAGACATGTTTTGGGAGTCAATTTAAGTATAACGGACCAGATTTTGGTGTAAAACTATTAGAAATATCCCCGAGATAATTGCTATTTAAAATAAGCAAAATCGGTTAACCATGGACCTAGATATAGGAAAAAAAACTGAGTTTGCCTCAGTTTTTTTAGAACAAAACCACAAAATACATACAAAATATGTAACAAATGTAATCAACCGGCAACGCTGTCAAACATATATGTAGATGAGCACATAAAAAATTGGCAAAAAATTTTTTGTATGCTTGGATGTAAGAATTAGGGTTTTTTGTTTCCCGGACTTTTTTGCTTTTCGGGAAACGGGAAATTAAAAATTAACTTCCCGGCAATTCCGCTCTTCAAATAAAGAAAAATTTTTGGATTGTACTATCAATAAACTGTTTTTATTTTTAAGTAAAAAAAATGTATATAGGTAAATACATACATATAAAAAACTTAGGAATTCAAAAAAGAAAGATAAAAGAGATCAAAGTAAAATTTAACCATTCAATCCAGGGTACACTTAACCAGGTAATATTAAGGCGAATTCAAAAAATTCGCCCTCTGCATTTACTTTTTGTGTTTGAACGGTGGAATCAAGGCACATTCAATGACATTTATACGAAATAAAAATTAATTTTATATGAAATTTTTAATTTTTCTGACATTTTACCGTTCAAACACAAAAAGGAAATGCAGAGGGCGAATTTTTTGAATTCGCCTTGAGTTTACCTTGTTGAATGTGCCTTGGGTGAAATTTAAAAAAAATTAAAAATTTCAAACAAAATTATATATTTGAAAAGTACGAATGCCAAATTTATTACAGTCAGCTGGCTCTGGATATTACCTGTTTGAGTGTACCCTGATTGCAAATATGCAAAAATTCAACAACTGCAAAATGATATCAGCAGGGAAGTCTTCGTTAGGCAAAAATCCAATTTTGCTACGTATTTACGCTCGTACTAATAATAATTTTAGTAGGATTATTAAGAGATTATTTGACAGTTCGCATAGACATCTCTCAAATAAGCCCTTAATGACCATACTTTAATTTTTTATGAATGTGGGGGTTAGTATTTAATGTTTTACAAACCAAAAAAAGGAAGAAGTAAAAAAATTGTGAATATCTTACAAAAATACTTGAAGTGCGAGATTTTGTAAGTCCCGGGAAAGCGGAAAATGAAAATTGACGAATTTCCCGGGATTTTTAGGGACGGAAACTCCCGGGAAAAAACCCTAGTAAGAGTGTATTGTCATATGGATGTATGTATGTAAATATGTATGTATACATACACTTAAAAGTTTGCATTAAAAAACACAGTCCATTAAAAAAAGTAAAAACGTAACAATATTATAAACGGGATCTAAAAATTAAGGTTATTTTTTAATTAGAAGATTTCGTACAATTTTTTTTGTTTTTTAAAAGAATGAATTATTCCTTTACTGTAAATTTTAAGACATTTTAAAGTTATTATATTAAAAAAACAAACAAAGTTGTTAAAAACTAATTTTTGTTTTTCCTGCATTTCAGTTTATCCTGACTGCTCTTCTGGTTTTTGCCTTTGCCGAAAATATCGACAAAGACGCTCAAGTTTTAAGTTTTAAAAATGATGCCGCCGATACGGAAGGAAACTACGCTTACGCTTTTGAAACCAGCAATGGTATTCAACAGCAAGCAGCTGGCAATCCTAATGGTGTAGCTGGTTCGTACGAATTTATTTCACCCGAAGGAGAAAGAGTCTTTATTTCTTATATCGCTGATGAAAATGGTTACCAGCCCACTGGTGATTACCTGCCTACACCTCCACCAATCCCAGAAGCAATTCTCAAATCTCTTGAATACATTGCATCCCATCCATCACAAAACAACCGTAAAAAGTAAAAGATAAAATGACTGCAAGTTAATAGTATTAGAAAAATTAAAGCTTTAATCAAAAAATTTTAAATTAGTTTCCAATGTGAAGAAACACATAGTATAGAACTGTAATTTGTGTTTTTTTTTATTAGTCATTCTTCCTATTCCCACTATCCATTTCAACTGTTTCATGTTCACCTTTAAACAAAACTTTTGTAAAGAAACTTCTTTTAGAACAAACTGAAAATTATTAAATGTAAGAATATTATAAAATTAAAAAATAATATTTGTGGTATATCCTTGTTACCTTAATATAGAAAGGTGCTAACTCGTATTTTTTAAACAACATTTTTTGTTTGGCTAATTGTGATATAGATTATGGTAAAAATGTATACAAAATTGCTTCGAAACAAGCAATAATTTTAGCTGGGTATGAAAAATACGAGTAGGTTCTATATTAAGGTAACAATATGTACTAGTTATGTAAGTAGTATAAGAATTTTTTAAAAATTTTATTCTTTTAAGGTTTAACCTAATTTTATCGTTATTTTGTTACAAATTTAAAAGACGATATTCTTAACAAATAAAAAGAAAAAAAAATATTATTTAAAAGTTTAACTGTAACAATATGATATGCTTCGGTATTAAACATTCACACAGTTCAGAGTTTCAGAGTTGCCACTGTAGTTGAAAGTTGAAAAAAATCACTTGTTTGTAATACAAACGCAAATTTTTGCATACCTTTATAGAACGTTTCCATTATAAGCATATTAAGTAATTTTGAGGAAATCATGTCGAAGTGTTTCCATTACGTTGAAGGTGTTTTTGTTCTCGAATTCAATTTGACACTTGTGTTTTTTGTATAGTTTTTACCATAAAACAAACAGTAATTTTGTTCATTAACAATTTACAATAGTAAAATAAAGAAAAACATATAAATATGGAAAACAACATTTAGCTTATATTAAATTATGTTCAACCCAATAACAATCTACCAGGGCGCACGTATATCAGGTGGCCTCGGTTAATCAGCTAAGTAACGGTATTTCGTTATAAGTCATTTCCATATACGTGATTTGCGCCAAAGCATTTGATTTGCTTAAATTAAGTAATTTTCTAAATGATTTCCATTATATATTTCTCATGAGCAAATCATCTCAAATGACTTAATTTGCTCAAGATTATGTCGAAATTTGTCTGTGCAACACTGCGCGGAGGCTATTATTACAAATGCAACTTTGGGATATCCGTTATTGGTGACTAACAAATCCTCCTTTTGAGCTTCGTTTAGAATACCACATAAATAGACATAATTATTAGATATAGAAAAAGTTTAAATAAATAACCATAAAATGTATTACAAACACATGGCTCAATGTAAAAAGTATGAATAGAAAAATTATCGAAAGCAATCAGATAACAGAATGGTAAATTAAAATTAAATAAATTTAGCGTCATCCAATGGATGGCCAAAAGCAAAAATAAAAATAATAAATAAAAAACAAGAAATCGTAGCCGATTTCGAAAATGCATTACACTCGGCTAGTATCGGAATTAGTCATTTTTAATAATGAACTTAAAGCCGAATAAAAAGACATAATCATTTCAGAAAAAAATGTTAAAAACTTTTCATACATTATTACAGTAACTGACTGTAAGTTATTTAGGAAGTATTTCGTAAAGTTGTTTTTTAATTGAAAAAACCAGTTATATTTTAATACAATATATTTTTTAACTGATTTGAGGGGTTATTCAAAGTTTCAGCTTAACAAAAATACTGATTTTCAGTTAAAGTTATATTTGTCAGTTATTTTTTGATAATATTTAACTTTGTTGTTGACAGAAAATCTAGTTAATTTAATACGAATATGTAAGTGAATTTTTTGATGTCTGAATTTAAATAACATATTTTGTTAATTTTAATGAATATCTTTTTGGACGGTTTTTAAATGATTTCCAGTTGATTTTACCTTTATAATTTTTTGAGTGTAACAAAAAGCAAATGAAATGTATTTTCGAAAGCATCTACTGTATCGTCAGCACTCTTCAATCCATACTTAAGTGTTGGTAGTTGCTAAATAATTTTTATTTAACTCAAAGTTTATTGGAATTTGAGTACTTTAGTATTTTGTACGCATTTGATTTACTTGACGGCCAGACGTTCATAATTTGCCTTTCAAATTGCAATACACTCAAATTTTTTAATTACAAACTTTTCGAACTTGAAAGCGCCTTGATTACCAACTTTTTCCATTCAACTTGGCAATCAAGTAAAAAGCTAATTACATATAGGTAGTAATTTTTAATTTTTTTCATGTGTCTGCTTATACAATTATTCTACCGCAAATAATTTTAAGTACATTTTCGCCTATTTTTCGTATATTAACATTATTATATATAAATAAATGTAAATAGTTTGTGTCGTTGTACCAAAATTCAGTCGCAAATAAATAATCTGAATGGATATATATAAAACAATGGTTGTGTTTCGTTTAACATATATTCTTCCGCAAAGCGATTGTTTTAAGTTTATTCCTAACTTAGCGGCCAGACGTTCAATTTTTGTCTTTTAAGTTGCAATAAACTCACACATTTTTACTAACACACTCAAACTTTTCGAACTTGAAAGCAACTTGATGATCAACTTTTCCATTCAAGTCGCCTTTCAACTTGATCGTCAAGTAAACAGCTGATTATAGCTTTTTTTCATAAAATTTTTGTTTTTTCGCGTGTTTGCTTACACAAATATTCTATCGCAAATAATTTCAACACAATTTTCGTGTATGTTTCGTATTTTACCATTTAGAAATAAATTAATGCAAATAGTGTGTGCGTGTCGTTGTACCAAAATTTAGTCGCAAATAAATAAAAAATGTAATAAAATAACAATTGTAAAATATAAAACGATTTTTGTGTTTCGTTTAACAAATATTTTGCCGCAAAGTGAGCATTTTTAATTTATTCCTTGAGGGCGCCATCTTAAGAAATGAAATTGATGATCAAGTTGATTATCAAGTTGCGTGCAGCCTAAGTCATGATCATCAATTCGATTGAATTTGACAAACAATATCACTATATTTCTTGCCTTTTCTATCACTATTTAGATTGAAATGAAGGTAGCATGATTTTTTCATGCATTAGTGTTTATACTGGTTTTTATATGTTTCACTTTAACTTGCTTTTTATTTTAAAACATATGTATATATCTACATACATACTTATGTATAATATAAATTCATTCAAGTTATATATCATTATTAGATCTAATCTTTAACATAAAATTGCCAATAATTAAATTTCTCACTGCAAAAAAACTTCTCATCTGCTGAGACTAACAATGAAGCAAGCCAATTTCGAACACCCGGCATAGAAGTGAAGCCTATCGCAAAGAGAGCTTTCTGCATCAATCGAATATATATTGATATTGTAAAACATACCAAAATTGCAACATACAATATTACAAATTATTATCTGGTCGTAGTTTTCAGGCGTTTTTTGCCATTACTGGTGATGATCTGACCAGATATCCCCAACAGAGTGTTACCTTAGCGCTCTGGATATGTGTTTAAGGTTTTAAAATATACATAAAAATTATAAGGACCTTATTACGCAAAACAAAGCATTGATTCAATCGTATTTGGCCAATTCCACGTAAAGCAGCTTAAAACGGGAAAAATTATTTTTTAACATTTATAAATTACTTTTAATTTTAAGTTAAAAAATAATACCCGTACCAGTCATTTTAAGAACATTTTTAAAAATTTTAAATATTCTACAATTCCTATGAAAAATTGGCTTTAAAACGCAATTAAAATGGTCATTTCTGTCACAATGAAGCGTGATGACACAAATTAGTTATACTTGATTTTATTTATTTATTTAATTAGTTTTAATCTTATAAATGAATACTAAGATTAAATGAGTTAGTAAGCACTAACTGCCTACTTGATTTTAAAAAGGTTGTATATGATGTATAATAACCCTCAATTTAGAGGTAATCAATAATATAAGTACATTTTAAGCAGTCCAAAATATCTCCTTTCCCAAGTATTGTGCGTTGTTCTGTGACTAGAACAAAAAGTAATGAAAATAAGGCCTAATACGTTCAAATTTAACATGTTACATAGAAGGTCAAAAAGTTACATAAAATGTAACAAATGTAACCAACGCTGGTTCAAAAGTACAGACATTACAAAATGCAAGATTTTGTAGTTATTCTGAACGAGAGGACCGAATATTCATCACAGAAAGTAAACCATAAATATACGTCATGCGCAACAAATTTTGCAATAGGTTTATTTCTATTTCTTATGCCGACGAAAGAATAATAATTTCTATTCAAACAAGTAAGTGCTATATTCGGCTGTGCCGAATCTCAAATGCCCTTCACAACGTGTAGGGGTTTTTAACTTAATTTATTCAAATTTTGTATGGCACCCCCCTTAGGGGGTAGGGATAGGTGGTAATTATGTTCTAGAAAAATGTTTGCAATAAAAAATGAGTTGGGAACAGTCCTACATTTTACCTATCCACCGGCACCCTGAGAGCTGTAGGGGGGTATTTATTACAATTTCCCTAACTTTGTTTCAGAGCCACCCTAGGTGAGGGAGATAGAGGTTAGGTATGTTCTAGGAATAAGGGGAAACTAATGGGGGTCGGTCATACACTTTCTTTCTCTAAAGGCATTTTTACATTAAGTTTGTAAATTGTGTATGGCAACCTCCTTAGGTGATGGAGATAGTGGCTAAGTATGTTCTAGAAATAGTTTAGGAGGGAAAACTAATGGTGGTCTGTGATACATTTCATTTCTCTAAAGCCGATTGCAGGAAAGTTGTTTGGGCTTTCACCCTAATTTTGAAAAATTTCGTGTGGCATCCCTATTAAAAGCTGGAGATAGGGTGCTAGAATGTTCCACAAAAATGATTGGAAAGAAAAAGTACTTGGGGGCGGCCTGACATTTGACCTTTGCAGGATCAACCCGGAAGCTATAGGAGCGAATTAATAAAAAAGTTTACTTTGTATGGCAACCCTGTTAGTGGGCTAAGTATGTTCCACAAAAATGTAGCTGAGAAAAAAATTAATAGGAGTCGATCTAACCATTGGACCATGGTAGGGGCAACTCCGGGAGGTTTGTATGTAAAAATTTTGGAGAAATAAACAGAGGTAGTCGTGGTTGCTGGCTTATAGCTTTGTCATTTATCGGGCGATTTTGATGAATTTCAATAGAAAATTTTCGCAAGTATACCTTTATATACAAATGTTTTAAATTTATATGACTTACCTTGTTAACAACTGGAACACTTTTATAATTTTATAAAATTTCTCGATACGAAAACTTCTTGCAAGTTGTAGAAACCAGGTACTGGATAACGAAAATATATACTTTATAGGGAATGGCAATCTGATATATATATAGTATATACTAATGCGAAGGGTATAAAAACATATTATTTTTTGCGTTTTTAATGTGTTTTACAGTTTATTTTGTTTTCGGTAACGAATATTATTTGTTAAGAAAAAAACAAAAATAGTTTAAAGTGATTATGCGATTATTCGACGTATAAAATTGAAGTTATTCTTTATTTAAAGTTTGTAATTTTTTATACTAGAGCGAATTACCAACTTAAAATAGTTTGATTAAACAAGTGGATACGGTAGTATTTATGTACATATGTGCGCATTTTAAAACAAAAAAAAAATATTAACACTTATCAAATTAAATTCTCACAACAATTTTAATTGGACGAAGAAAATTCCGCTTGGGTAGCTTTCTCAAAGTTTACTCTTTTTTTCCACCTTAACATGATCTTTGGCAGATTTTTTGCCGTTGGCTCTTGCTACAGGTCCAAAGCGATTAATAAAGTCGATTATGGGTGCCACAATAGACTTTGGATTGTTCATATGCAAGTGATGAGTGCCATCACTTTCAATATATTCAAAGTTTGGTTTTGTTTTTAACGCATCCATAACTTCACCATAATACTCTTTATCATCAAAACTAAAGGAATGACGAGCCTTGATATACATATACGGACATGTGATCCGCTTAGCCATTTCTACACACAATTCCTGAGATCCAATAAAGAGATTGTAAAACTTTAAACGTCTGTCGAAAGCAAAAAAATATTTGTCGGGAAATTTTTCAGATTTTTGAATGTTACGGGCTAAGATGTGTTTGCAAACATCCTTGTTGATCGAATTGAAAGTACCAACATAAACACGCTCTATAAGTTCTTCGTATGTGTAGCTCGGGGGTTCGCTTTTGTTTCTATAATGTTCTTCTTCACGTAAAAACTCATCCATAAGTGAATCAGTGGTGCGTATAACAGGGAGAAACTCACGCTGTGAAGGCCTTAGAAAATCTATACCAATAAACATATCAACTTTTTCAGGGAAGACGGCAGCAAATACAAAACCAATAACCGAAGACAAAGAATGACCAATTAGGTGCAACTTTTCCCATTTGTATTGTTTCATTATCGTTCGTATTATGTATAAATTATCTATGATATTGTAACAGCATCCATCTGGTAGTCTTGACGATAACCCATGACCAGGCAAATCAACTGAAAGGAATGCAACATTTGACGGCAGCAAAGGAACCAGCAAGTCAAATGTACCTGCATTTTCCTGCCAACCGTGTAAGCCAAGAATGGGTTGAATATCTTGCGGGCCGTACCATTTACCAGCCAAACGGCCCCAGGGCACAGGAATTGAGACTTCAGCAAACTATTTAAAAGTGGATTATAAATGTACATAACATATATGCATATTAAATTTTTCCAAAACCCACATCGGTCTTACCTCTCTAGTTGGGGGTTCCCCTTTTAAATCACCAGCATGTCTATACCTCTTGACGGTTAATGTTCCATCTGAATTTTTAACAATATTTAGCCCCATAACACAAAATAAATATCGGTATTTATGAAATAATTATTAAATAAGCCCTTAAAAAACCTACCACAAATATTATAAATGTGAGTAAAAATGTAAAAACATTTACACAACTAATTTTAAAAACAAGTTTTTGTGCTGTATTTATATCGATAGAAGGTGCAAAAAAGCTTAATGAAAAATTTTTAATAAACATTTGGGTGTGAATACTCAGCAAAACCGCAGTTATTAAACAGGAAAGCTGTAAAAATATTTACTTGCAAGTTGGTCTACCACAAACAGTCAACAATGATTTCCAGAAAAATTTAACGTTTTATATTTTTTAATCTGTTAAATATTTTTTTTAAGTAAAGAAAGCTACATGGCCGTGTTAATAGCGTTACCTACAAGGGGGGGCCAAAAGAAAACACCCTATTAGAAGAGGCTCTTATTTTTGCAAATGGCGGCCAATGTCAAATCTGTTGTAACACTTGTTAACTAGACAGATGTAGAATACAAGTGAACAAGCTAAGTAGCGGGAGTGCCCCAAGAACGCGCAATAATCGTGTCTACTTTTTTGCGTAAAAAATTTGTCTGTGGTGTTGGTACAGCGCGAATTTCGTCGCCGATTCCCCGGTCATCCGGAACTGACTGCGCAAACACTGCACCGTTTGGCCACCAACCTTGAAGAGTATGGGACCACACGAGACGCTGCTAAGATTGGCTGAGAATATCGCCGCTGTTGGCGAGGATGTCAAGCTGTCGCCAGAAACATCGATCAGATGCCGTGCCTCGCAATTTGCCATTAGCCGGTCATCCCTAAGACGAATTTTGATCAAAGACCTGCGCATGTACAAAGTCCAGTCTGTGCATCAGCTGCTGCCTGTCGACCACTAAACGTATCGAAAACAACATCGGATGACTTATTTTGGCCCACCTTGTATAACTTTCAAACCGCTTTCATAAAAACAGTCTTTACTTTTTTTTGCGTTTGAATTGGGAAACGTGTGCCGAAATCAACAACACTGGTTCATGCATACCTACGTCCAAACATACATTCAGAAACATCCATATGTATGCCTAACATTGTTGCCAGTTTGTTGAATTTGCTAAAAAAATTTCTAATAAAGTGGGGCCATCCTCCATCTCGAGGCTAAAGTAGACAATTTTCTACCAAAATCGTAATGATCGATGAGGCTTACTTCCACCTCAGCGGGTACGTGAACAGGCAATACTATCGCTTCTGCGGTACCGAAAATCGACAAGTGATGCACGAGGAGCCATTACACCCACTCAAAGTGACTGAATGGTGTGGTGTTCACGGTGGAGGAGTCATCGGGCCGTTTTCGCCGCTGGTCATTCGACAACAGTGGACGGTGCGCGCAATAGGGCCATGTTAGCCGAATTAGGGCTGGAGGATATGTGGTTTCAACAGGACGGAGCAATGGCACGCACTGCGCAGGTCACAATAGATATTCGGAAGGCGGCGTTCCCAGGTCGCCTCATCTCTCGTTTTGGCGATTTACATTGGCCCGCAAGATCACCCGATTTAAACGTTCCAGACTTTTTTTGTGAGGCTTTTTGAAGTCCCGTGTTTACGTAAACAACCCCGTGACCCCAGAAGCCCTCAAGGACATTCGACACAAAGGCGAGAATCTGTCGCTCGAAGTTCTCGCTGAAGTGATGAAAAATGCCATAAAACGAATCCGTAGAACAATCAATTGTGACGGCGCCCATTTGGCCGATATCATTTTCTCGACTTGACCAATAAAATTATAAAGGTTCAAATAAACATAATTAAAAAACAGAATCGAAGTTTTTCAAAAAAAATTAGAGCCAAATAACATCGAATGACTTCTTTTGGCCCACCTTGTATTACTCACTGGGAAGTTCGCTATCACGAAAATCATGCTACCGCAAATGGTCAAATATTTTATGTTTCTCTTAATTTAATTTTTTTCTTTGTTTTATTAATATAAAGCCGCTAAGCTTGAAAAAGTAGACTTATTAATTAATATTAAAAAGGCGAAAAAAAGAAAAAATAAAACTTTTTATAAATTTTTCAATAAAAAAATTTTATATTATTTAATTGGTTTTAATTAAAAACAAAAAAAAAAATAAAATATTTAACACAAAAAAATTAAAATATTAATTTAATTACACTGCAAAATAATATGGCAACTTTGTCTGATGATTGACTTTTATCACGTGATGTTTACTAGTTTGACGTCGCTTATTCCAAATATACATACCTTCAGTTTTTTTAACTGTATTAGGGTGGATATCTCTAGGGATTCCCTATATACATATATCATAAAATCAAGGTGTAAGTTTGTTTGTTTGTTTGTCACGCAATCACCCCTAAACGTCTGGACCGATTTTCATGAAATTTAGAATGTAAATACTTTAAAGCCTTGGGTGTGCGATAGGCTATACGTTTTTGGAAAAAGGGGAGGTGCCACGCCCACAGCACTTCAAATCTAACTGTACTTCTACTGCAAAAATATAACTTTTAATACTGGTGCATATGTTGCACCGATTTTTTCAAAATTTTGTACACATTTATAAAGCCTCTAACGGAAAAAAATGTTAAGGCGAAAAAGGAGGCAGGGTCACGCCCCCTAAAACAAAAAAATTATTATAGGTACTTATTCCAGACCATTTTTTTAAAGTAAATTCGCATATAAACAGCTTCTAAAGTTAAAATTTTGGAGGTAAAAAAGTGGGCGGTGTCACGCCCACAAAAATTAAACTTTTGATGCTGGTACTTTTATTGCACCGACAAACGTGCAAAATTATGTGAAGATAGAGCAATATTTAAGCCAGTAATAGCCTAAAACGCTTAATCCGGGAGGACATTTGTATGGGAGCTAGGTCAAAAAATCAACCGATCATCACCACAAACAACATACTTGTTTCATATGCAAAAAAACTTATCTTTTCTAAATTTCATCGAAATATCTGCAATAATTCGGTTTCTACTTTGTTCACAAGAATACATTAACACCCAGCCGGACTGACGGACTGACATGTTTTAATCAACTCAGGAAGTGATTCTGTGTCGATCGGTTTAATAAGAGGTAGGTCTCAGACCTTAACTATTGTGAGGTACAAATATTTGTACAAAAACATAACTAAATTTGGGTATAACAATATAAGAGAACTTTAAATTCCTTTTGAAAAACACTTGAAATGTAATTATACTATATATTAAAAACGATTGATATATATAGGGTGTCCACCGGCAAGGTATACTTATTCATTTCACCGCCATTTTGGTAAACATTAGTCTTGACAGTTCTTATTATGCAGTCGTGAAGTAGAGACATGGCAAATTTATTATGAAAAAATATTCAGTAACCCAACGTGTTTTAATCAATAAAACATGACAACCCCGAATTTCATGAAAAAATAATAATGGGTGACTAGTCTTATTTTCATTTGAGTGGACATGTGAATAACCAGAATAGTCGGTTCTGGGCAATAGAAACCCCTCAAATTATTCATCAGTTACTTTTGCTTCTATTAAAAGTGGCAGTCTGGTGTGCAATTTGGTCAGGAGGATTAATTGGACCTTACATTTTTTAAACTGAAGACGGCGTAATGGGGAGCGATATCCTAAAATGATTGAACACTTTTTAATGCAACAACTGCATGCTTTGGGCTTGGCTAACATGTGGTATCAACAAGACAGTGCTACATCGCATACAGCCAGGCTTACAATGGAACTACTGCGAGATCTCTTTCCACAACAAGTTATTTCAAGAAATGGTGATGATGATTGGCCTGATGTGACTGCTCCGAACTTCTTTTTGTGGGGATATCTGAGTAGCAAGGTTTATGCATATAAACCACCTTTCCGGTGGACACCCTGTGTATGGCAATATTATTGGAGCAACAATACCAACTGGGTAATTCTAAGAGGAAGATATTTTTAAACTCCAAGTAATTACCAAGTAATCCAAAAGGTTTGCCTTTGCTTTAACAAATAAATAATCCTAGGGTCAAACTCTCCAGGTTGCTGGTTTGCACGTGGACACTCCCTGCATGTTGTATGTCACCTGTTCTAGGGTATTAAGTGGCTAAAACTTACATATTTTTGCACTAAATGGAAAAACTACTAACAGAGTTTTGAAAAGCGTTTAATGATTTCCTAGCCACTTGTTATTTTTTATAATAAGCTACAAAGTTATCTATTAATATTTGTATAGTAATTTAAAATTTAATAATCCAGGTTTATTTTGCTAAGTTTTGTTTGCATAATTTCACACAATATTGTTTATGGGTTTAATGTTTATGTAAGTTTTATTAACAACACTTAAGGGTATTTCGCGTTAGGCTTTACATACTAAAAACATAGACAGCTCATCGAAACGATCAAAATTTCGAATTGAATGCCATAATTTTCCCCCAGTTTTATATGCACTTTTTTTAAGTTAGACAATTAATTTCAATCTTTACCTTTTAAGATTATTTCCGTGCAACACCGGGTAGGGTAAGCTAGTTTGCTTATAATTAATGAAATAATAAGTTTTCTTAATATAATTCACTACGTCATGATGGAGTAGAGTGTGTGTTAGTAAAAAAATCTTTTTTGTTTAATTTGCAGCGGGCATATGTTTAGAGAATACCGTTTTAACTTGAAAGCGTTTGTGATTGAGACTTGCAAAAATTTCATAAGTCATACGCGGGAAATAAAAGACAAGCCTCGTATTACGCAAACGGTATGCAAATCATGCGTTTTATACGTTTGTGGACGAATAAGAAAATTAATAGGTTTTGGTATGGAACCGTTATGATCTGGACTAAACCCATGAAACGCCACGACGACAGTTATTTTTGTTTGGTGAACATGACTGGCATGAACCAAAAAAACCGATTGGCACATCAACATTTTTTGAGTCCTAAAACATCACATAAGCCTCAAGCTGATGCTTCACAGGAGCAGGCTATGAATTTTCAACCGAAAGCTGACAGTACTGATAGTGACTTAAAATTTGACCTAAAAGTGTCATAACTTTTCAAACAAGCTGATTTAAACGACCATGTCAGAGATCTGGAATTGTCAAAAGCTACTTCACAAATTTTGGCTTCAAGATTAAAATCAAAAGAATTTAGTAACAAAAAAATCAAAGTTTCTTAGTACAGTCTGTCAAAATTTTTCGTGTATTGATATGTATTGAGTTTGTTCCTGGTATATCTAAATTTTAGCTTTGAAAACGGGCCGTTACCTTATTCGGCCTAAAATCAAAAAACTTTTCGATATCATGAATGAATAACATATTCAAAATCGAATATATTACAAAATTTTCGCATATGTACATATGTATGTTAATAGGTGTGTTCATTTACAGAAAATGATCAATAATTTTCCATATACATATATTGCTAGTAAGTGTTAACGTACACAAAAATTACCAACTAGAGAGCAAAAAAAACCTAATATGTTTAGAAACAAAAATGTTTCTGATAGTTTCTACTAGTAAAAATTTTACTACAAACACAAATGGCACACAAATGAAAAACTAGCATTTAGCGGTTTTTTAAAACAGAAACTTGACAAAAAAAGTTTAATTCATTAAAAATAATTATAATTACATAACATGCAAAAAAAAACATATTTAATAAAATAATAATTTATGGTTTCCTATTGAAGCAAGTTTTTAAAGCACAACATTTGCGTCAGTTTTAATTTTATTATGTACTAGCAAACCCGGTGCGCTCCGCTACCCTCATTCGAAAAGTTGATGGTAAAGGAAGGGATATACACAAATAACCGATTTCTTTTAACATTTTTGTACATATGTTTAACACAAAACTATATTTATTGTTTTTTTAACTGAGTTCCTTTTTTATTGTATATAAGCAAAAGCAATCACATACAGCGTGTTCGTGTATGTTTGTAAATTGCTCTTTTGCTTCATTTTTATCCCATTATAAGCTCTATTTAGTAGTATTGAGGCTATTGCACAAAATTTTGGGAGGTACGTCTTCCCCTGCTTCGATCATAAAAATATTTGACTCAAAAAGAAAAATTTTTAATTCAAAAACTTTTACAAAATTTTAAGCAGATATCGATTATAGTTCTTGAGATATACCATCAAGTCCATTTAATTAGTATGGGAGGTACTACGCCCACTTAAGGTAAAAAAATAAACTGTAGCCTATGTCCGTTCAGGAAGCAAAAAAAAAAAACATTGGTGAAAAAATCATCCAAATCGGTTAGTTGAGGGATGTTAAACAAATAAAATACGTCCTTTGAGAAACGTGTTTTTAAGTCTCTTATAACAGATTCAATTAAGAGTATGTGGCACTCCATGCGGTAGTATGCTGCAATATCTTAAAAATATTTTTTTTCTTTAAAATCAAGGCTTTTCAACTTAAATTCCCATTCCAACACAAATATTTTTAGCCTCTACAAAAATAGTTGATAGTTGAGATAATCTTTTTTGAATGTAAATCTTTATTATGCTTTTATAGAATTATACTAAGCGGCTGTGTCACAATAAGAATATCATTTAGAATATGTTTTTTGCAAATAAATTCATAAGTGCTCAGAGAAGTTCTTAATAATAAGGCTTTTGGAGAGGTATCCCAATCTTTCCAATAAGGTATCTTATCCAATACCCTTATTATGTGCTTTATTTTAACTTTAAATTATATAATTATCATTACCATCTACCCATTGTGATTCGCATAATGGAAACAGCTTTGTACCTAGATATTTCAGAAAATGCATTACGCTCAGGATAAGGTTTTTTAAAAAAAATCTTCTTTAACAAACGATACATTTTTTTGTATTATTGGTACCTTGTTTCCTTCCGATATCGAGTTGGTAAGTTGGAATAGAAATGTGTTTGTTTTGCATTTTTTGCGGTTTCTTGTACTTCTTTTACTGTTCCATTTCCTTCCAACATCAAAGTACACCCGTCAGTTCTAATCCCTACACAATTTTTAAAATCAAGACCAACGTCTTTCAAAGCTCTTAAAACTACTGATAATAGTGTGGTCGCATTAATTGATACTTTGACGTCATAGCCAATATCATTTAAAGACTCTTCAAATGCGCCGATTAAGGCGATACATTTTTCTTTTGCTAACTTTTCGTTTCCGTTAAAATACCATAAAGCTAAAGAAGTTTGGTTTTTTCCTAATATCAGTGGTTTCATCAAAAATAATTAAATAATATTTAGTGTCACAAATATTTTTCAGTATAATTTCTAAAATAAGATTATGGAAACTTTTATTTATTTCAGTTTGAATTGTTTTCGATACAACTATATGAAATTTTATCTCCAGCATCTATGCGAAATCGCAGAAATGAACGAAAAATACCTACCGAGCTTTATTTTTAGAAGACAGCAAAGGACCATCATTTTGATGTCCACGGAGAGGTATACTATGCCTTCCGGGGAAAATCATAGTTTTTATATCAGACAACAAACGTTGTTGAAGTGCAGATATTTGGATTTGATTTCCCACCTCAAGACGAAAGTTTTCTTGTGTCTTTAAAAACATTTTTACAAAAGCAACAGTATCTTTGAATATGCAAAAAATTTGTTTAATAAATATATAAAACGTTTGTTTGATGGCTAACAATTTTTTTATTAATTAAATCAAATATGAAGTTTTATTCGTTTGGGGGGGAATTTCCTTTTTTGTCCCCCCCCCCCTTAATCCGCGCCTGGATAAGGGTATATGTATATTAGAGACCTGCATCAAGTCCTATTCAAGCTAATTCAAGAACCGCATAATTTTCTAATTCTTGTGTTATTGTGCGGTTAAACGGTTTAAGTGCTGAAATGTAGAGTAGCTGACACAGTTTTTGTGCTGCAGTGTAGAGTAGCTAAGAATAAAGAGTGGTGTTAGGCACTGTGGTCGATAAAAAAATTACTGTGCTTATGGTGTGGCAACAACAACAAAGACTTAAGAGTAATGAAGTTGTTATGTTAACAAATAATAATACACACAATGTTGAGTGGGTACATACACAAGCAAACATATACACAAGCAAGCAAATCAATATAAAACTCATGCGTACCCAGCTAGCCAGGAGCTGTTTAATAGACGATGCTGCTTAATGTAAAACTCCTTAACGAATCTTCTGATGATTATTTGGCGAGTAACAATAACAAAACCGTTAATGTTTTTTTTGTTAATTTTTACTCTTTTGAACATTATCTGACACGTTCGCCTTTTAGTCTTGCAATGTTTAATATACAACTCTTTTAGGAGTCTTCTGATGATTTTTTTAAGAGTTACAAAATAACTTTTTTTTATCTTTTGCTCAACTATCGGCTTTTAATCTTACAATGTTTAATCGACGATGTTTTTTTGCTTTTGTATCTTTTTTAATGCAATTTACGGTTATAAATTTTTGTTTTAGCTTCGTTGTTCTTGTAATGTGTTATTTTAGTTTTGAATAATACTCGTGCCGGTTGTTTCAAGTGGGTTTTTGTAAAAATCAAAGAAATTTATAAGAAAAGTACCTAAAAGTATAAATATTGATAAAATGCAATAGAGACTTCAATAAAAAAAGTTAAATTGAAATTAAAGCATAATGTTGTCATCGCAAGCAATAAATATGAGAAGCAAGCGTGAGGCTTTGCTTATTATGAAAAGAATTTTTAAAAAAAATGAAAGTGATTGTGGTAGCAACAAAAAACAAAAGGAATGCATACATCCAGTTGAAGCAGAAGAAACCTGTTATGAATCTCTTGGTGAAGGTGCAGTAATTGAAGAAGATTCAGAAGAAATGTATAATGAAACTTTTGCTGAAGATGCACTAGATGAATATGAGGGACACTCCTTTGTTGATACCATAAGCGCAGAAAATGTTTTGCGGAATCATTTATCACAATGGGCAATAAAACACACACTGAGCACAACGGCAGTAAATGATCTACTTCAAATTTTAAGAGATCATAATATTAGCCTTCCAAAAGATGTAAGGACACTAAAGAAAACGCCGAGAGATGTAGTGGCCAAACAAATGGGCGAAGGTTGGTATATTAACTACGGTGTTAAAGATGCTATAACAGATTACCTTCGATTAAATAGTTATGACTCGCAAGAAATTGTACTGGATTTTAATATAGATGGTTTGCCCTTGTGTAAAAGCTCTAAAAAGCAAGTGTGGCCAATTTTATGCAGTGTTAGAAATTCCTTAGATGTACTTTTAGTTGGTGCATATGAAGGATTTTCTAAACCAAAGAGTGCAGATGAATTCTTAATGGATACTGTAAATGAACTAATTGATTTAGTTGAAAATGGCCTAGAGTACCATAATAAACACTATGCCATTAAAATTGGATGTTTTATAATGGATGCACCCGCACGTTCTTTCATTTTAGGAACGAAAGGTCACACAGGTTATTATTCATGCACTAGATGTACACAAAAAGGCCTAATGTTCGAAAATCGTCTAGTTTTTCCTTTAACCCAGAATCGGTCTTTACGAACAAATGAATCATTTCGAAGTCGATCTCAACCTGAGCACCACAATGTACATATACCTACAGCAATTGAAAGACTACCAATAGATATGATCAATCAATTTGCCTTAGATTTCATGCACATTGTTTGCCTTGGCGTTGTTAAGACTTTGCTGAATGCATGGACCAAGCAAAGAGGAGAGTTATATTCACTGTCTACACAAAAAATTAACTTTCTTTCGGAAAAGCTAGTTAACCTTAAGGATTGCATCCCCGATGAATTTGCCAGAAAACCGCGCTCTGTAAACGAACTTGAGAGATGGAAAGCTACTGAATTAAGGCAAATCCTTTTATATACTGGAGCAGTTGTGTTTAAAAATATTTTATCTGAAGAGAGATATTGCCACTTTTTAAAATTATGTATTGCTATGAGAATTTCGTGTGATAAAGACAATTGCCAAGTTAACAATCTGTATGCTCAAAATCTCCTTGTAAGTTTTGTAAAAGATGTACAAACATTATACAGTTTAAAATTTATGACCTGCAATTTTCACTATTTATTGCATATGCATGAAGACGCAAACAAATTAGGGTCGGCACAAGCTGCAAGCGCCTTTAAATATGAGAACCACCTACAAAAAATTAAAAAACAGATCACAAAGTATAACAACGTGGCTGCTCAACTATACAATCGCCAAGTTGAACTAAGTTATAACCAGGAGATTCTTTTAAATAACAAGTCTTCCAGTTACGCAATAAAAAGTGATTCAAATGGACAAAATACGCACATTACAATTAATGGATTAATTTTTTCGACATTAAAACCAAACAATTATTGCTTTGCACATGACAACATTATAAAAATAACACACATATATATGACACAAAATACACCTTATTTTGAGGGAAAAATAATAAAAAACTTAACAGCTCTTTTCGAAATACCTTTAGATTCAAAAAAAGTTGGTATATATAAAACAAGCGAAAACATCGAGGAGGGACAACTCGTCAGATTTGACAACAAAAAACTAATTAAAAAAGTTGCTTTGATACAAGATAAGAAAGAAAAGCTATTTGCTTTCATAATTTTAATTTAAATGTCGGACGAAACTTATTTCAACTCTCCACAAACCGTTGAATATATTGAATTGCGCAATGTTAATTCAGGTATGGTTAATATAAGTTTTGTTTTATTTTCGTAATTCTTCATTACTTTTTACGTTTTTCTTCAGAGTCAATTCAAACTCCGGATATTCTCACTGAGTTTAAAAATTTACACAATCGTATTTCATTGTTAGAACAAAACCAGTCAAAATTGTTAGAAAATTTAACGAAGGAAGTCATTACGTTGAGAAATGAAGTGCGACAATTGAAGTTGGTCCCTGAAGATATTCCTACCAATTTGCTGCCATCGTTGCCAGTTAAAGATATTGAGTCCTTCAAATTATTGAACGAAAATTTGAAAAACGATGAGATGTGCAAGCAATTAGTAAGTTGTTTACCTATGTTTATTTACGTATGTACATATGCATAGAAATAAACACAACTTTCTTAATTTCTAGAAATATGTATTAGGAAAGGTTGCAGCAATTGACCCAGCATCTTTTCTTAGAGGAGCAGTGAAAAAAGTAATGATCGATGAAGTCGCAACTGAATTTACTTGGAGAGGAACAACTGAAAAACAAAGCATTCAAGATTATATCGTTATTACTATTATGAGAAGTACATATAGAACTTTTAAGCTCATCCCCTTAGTGATTAAAATTTTTTTTTTTTGTAGATCTGTGTCATTCAAAATTCCCGCAATGTGATGACTCTGTTATTAACAGAACGCTGCAGCAACATTTTGTCCACGCTAAAGATAGAATTGATAGACGTTTAAAAAAGCAAACTCAAACAAAGCAATCTTTATAATTTTTCCATATAAAGAGGCTGTTATTTTTAAAAGAAGTATGTATATAATATTTATTTTTACATAAAGATGCTATTATTTTTAGCATGAACGTTTGGATTTTTTTATACTTGTTTCTGAAATGATTTTATGTTTTAGAATAAGTTCTATGCTAGTATACTTAAAAATGCTTTAAAAATAATAAATAAAAAAATTAATTTATAATTGATACCTCAAACTTGAAACTATTTTTTTTATAATATTTAACTGCTAAATGGAAATTATTGGTAGAAATGTATAATTCGTCAAATCGTCATTAAATGCGCTTTTGAAGACTCTCTCAATGACTCATAAAAGAATAACATGACGAGCATTTTAGAAGTTGCAAAATAATCTTTACGCGAGCCTCGTACGATTCTTCATGTTTTTCATCAACGATTTGTAAGATAATCTGTAATAAATCTTTAATGAATTCATCTGAGGCTAATATAAGCGTTTCCTGCGGCGTTGTGGGGGACTCCTGCAGATGAATCGTCTTCATGAACAGTTTCTCCCGTGCGATGTGTCTTCTACGATTAAAATATGCGCTCGTCGACGACTAAAAACGCTCTGCAAGTGATCCTCAAAAGACTCTTCTGCAATTGAAAAGGCTAGCTGGGTAATTACATTACATTACATACATATGTACATTCAAAATCAACCCCCGTTTTTTATAACTATCACACCAGGAACATCCCGCCAACAGTAAAGTTTCGAGATGAATTGAAATGGAAGTGTGCGATTATGATGAATTGATGTGCCGTGGTTGTTTGCTTAAATGTGCTTAACTGTGAATATATTTTTCAATTAAGTTAAGTTAAGTAAACAAAAGAGATGGCGAACAATACAACGAAGTACTTATTTTTGTGTGTGCACACGTAAGATATATGAAATGAATTGAAAATTCGAGATGATGCCTTATTTAGTGTCGTCTTGGGCTGGCCTCTACTCTGTACCTGCTACTTTGTTCCCCTAAATAATTAAAATATAAACTTAAACAAAGTACCAAACGCGAAAATGAACTGTGAGCATAAAAAGGTAGTTTCTATGATTTTCTTCGCAGTTTTAATCTAGAGCCTATAGTTTCCTATTTTTATGACTTCCGACTTCAATAGAGATCAATAGCACTGTATTTCACATTAAAAATAATTTGCAACTGCTTGATTAACTATCGGCCTCAATTTGGTTCAAAGGTGGACTTTTCATCCTAAAAAGGGGAAAAACATCTAAATGCAAAAAAGTACTTTTCGACCAACTTTACTGGCCCTAATCTGGCTAGTGAGACTTATCTCATCAAATGCAAAAACCAACACGAAAGTTTGAAAAGTACTTCCTGGTCACTTAATTAACATCTGGCCTCAATGGGGGTCAACATAATTTTATTTATTTATTTAAACTTAAAAAAAGTGCCAAATAGTAAAAGTACTATATGCCAATTAAGCTGAATTTTAAGCTTGATCTGGGCTCATAGTCCTTAATTTCATATACCAACACTGTGAAAAATTTACTTTCTTCCATTTTGCTGACTTCCGAACTCAATTTGAGCCAACAACTCAAAAAATGCAAAAAAAGGACCAAATATATGAAGAAGTTTTTTTTGTCCACTATGCTGACTTTCGACCTCAAACTGTCTTTAGCTTCACATATCAAAACTCATAATATTAAAAAATGCACAAATTACCAAAATTGTGGAAAAAGTAAATCTCCAGCTTTAATGGTGATTTATAGCACTCCCTTTCGCCGAAATATAGTTTATAGCCCTTTTTCATCCCTTCGGATTAAGACTTTAAAAGACTACCAAAAACATACTCATATTTTTTCGATACCTTTTGAAATTAGTTTGAACTATGATTTATTTGTATTGGTTAAAAAGTTACAAAGTAGTTAAAACTTTTTCCTATTTTGCTTGCGTTAGTTCAGAAGCTACAAAATAGACCTAAGGCGTATCAAAATATAGTTACCCGGTCTTGCCCCTTTCGGCCCAATATTTTAATATTTTTTTGAGACCTGTCCAATACATACGTAACCAAATGGACCTAAGAAGTATCTAAATAGAGTTTTTACCCTGCCTTGCTCTCAAGGATCTAATGTGTCAAAAAAGTGTCGAAAACATATATAATAATTTTTCGAGACCTGTCGAATGCAGTTTTAATATTTTTTTTCTACAATTTTTGGCTTAGAAGCGCTATTAAGTACCTAAAAGTACCAATGTATGATTTTAGCCCTTTTTTTTACTTCTTAAGTAATTTTTAATAAAACACGGTGTGTGTGTATGTGAATAATTTTAAATATATTAATTTATTTTTTTCTTTTCGATGTTTACTTTTCAATTGACAAATAACTAATGAATCAATTAACTAAAACTTCTTTTTCTATATGATTTCTTTTTTTTTCTCATATTTTTATTATTGAATCTTTGCTAATGCGAACTAACAATAAGTATTCAAATCTTAAAATTAAGTAATTTATATTAGTCCAGCCAGTGCCAGACTAAAACTTAAGTTCTCATAATTTAAACAGTTTCATCTTAGTTCAATAGTGTCCCTTCTTTTCAGACGAGTGTGTCCACTATGTTGCAAGATGTTTCGAGCGAGCGGATTTGGATGCGTTTCCAGCTTGTTTAAATACTTGTCCACCTAGTTCAGGATTTCGCATTTAACAAGTGGAACTTGTAGATCCTTGTGGATGTTGCTGTTTTTAATATACCAAGGAGCACCAGTGATCATTCTTAGGATTTTGTTTTGACGACATTGTATTTTTTCTATGTTAGAGGCGGAAGCAGTGCCCCATAATTGTATACCGTAGCACCAAATTGGTTTCGAAATCGATTTGTAGAGTAGAAGTTTACAATCAAGACGAAGCACAGAGTTTCTGCCCATTAGCCAATGAAGTTGTGTAGCGTTAAGTTTCATTTGCGGCAACTTCGCAACCTATCTCTTAAAACTCTATAGTTATTAAAGCAAATATTTGAATCTAAAGACAAGTGAGTCTCCTGTAGAAAAGCAATATCAATGTTAAATTGATTCAGTAACGTGTTAAGTTCAACTTTCCTTCCTATATGGATAAGAGAACCAACATTAAAAGTAATTAAATTTAGGGAATTATGGACCATAGACATCTTGAATTGACTTGTAATTTTCCATAAAATTCCTAACTTTATCCTTCAGAGTAAGAGGTTCGGATGAAAAAAGGTCTTGTACGAGGTTCATAAATTGCTGAATCAAAGGAGCCTTTTCCTGTTTCTTTTGTGGAGAAGTTCCACTCAAATGATTTAGCAAATTAGCAAAAGTTTTATCACTTTTAACAGGTTGACCAGCCTTTATTGCTGTTTCAACAATGCCAGCAGCTGCCAAATTCCTAATTTTTCCTTCCTGCTTGACTTGCCTTTTGTAAGCAACGTACTTTTTACACGCGGGACAACCCCTATAATTTGATGTATGACCATTTTCATTACAGTTAAGTTAACACAAAATGGCAAAACGTGGTCATCAGGGACAAGCGTACATTCACCTGAGGCGTGTTTTTCATTGCATTTTACGCAAGAAAATGGGCGAGTACAATTTTTTGAAAAATGTCCCCACCTTTGACACCTCCAGCACTGCGGAATCTTTGATGTAGCTTTAGGACGTTCCCATCATACTACCTGATTCAAGATATATTTTATGCCGAGTAACTCACTCGCCCTACGATTTGGTTTAAGTGTTACCAAGAACAAACCAGTGTCAATATTCTGCCTTCTTGAAAAAACTGTCGAGAACTTTAAAATAGAATCAATTGTATCCGCAACAATTTTGTCAATTTCTAATTTTATGTCAGTTGTGTCAGTTTTGTAATAAAGGCCCCTGCAAACTATGCTCTGACGTTAATGCTCTTTTGGCGTGTAAGTGTAAGATGAAATTTCATTTTCCTTTAAAAGCTGCATCATTTCTGCGTGTGCAGATGAATCTTTGAAATACAACTTACTTTTGAATTTATTTTGATTTTTAATTTTAAATTACACATTTTTAGAATTTAGTTGGTCACTTAGAGATTTTGCATTAACGTTTTCCAGAAATATAGGAGGGCAATATGAATTTACATTTGAATGAGCATCGCCATTTAATCTACTTATATTAGGTAAACTATTATCATTAACCGGCCTTTCGGACTCTATATTTAATTCCCCTAGAAGTGAATACCTATTTGTACGATTAACGTTATCTACTTCAACACTTTTTAATTTTTTAAATTGACAACTAGACAAATCGATTTTTACGTCATCTGGAAATTTTCTTTTTTTGTTGTTAACGGTTAGAAATTCATCTTCCAATGAAGAAATTGAAAAATTTTCATGATCCATTAAGGTTTCATTGTGCTCGTCAGTCAGACAACTTGCAACTTGAATATTTTCTAAAATTTTCAAACCGTTTCTTGATATATTTGTTTCTTGATAATTACCCTCTAATTGAGCCGGGAGAGATGGATTTGCAAAAACTGCATTAACCAATTCTTTTCCCAGTTGGGAATTCATAACAGCAGATTCGTATTCCTTCGGTTTATGTTAAACTTTCCCTTTTGGATTAGGGCTGAGTGCATTGACATTAACATTTGGCGATTTGTTTGAACTATTGGGGGGTCGCCCACCAGATTGCAAAAGCGCTGGATCTTTTCCCATAATAAAAACCAATCAAAAAAAGTTTAAGATTCTTTTTTTTTTTAAATTTGTTTCTAACAAACTTTTTTATTTTTGCTTCTTGAAAAAATTTTAATTTAAATTATTTTTAAGTATTTTCAGAGCTCTTTTTTTTAATTTTTTTACGTCCGATGTGTTTCACATTTGACAGGAAACTCTAGTTTAATAAAGTTTGTAAGTAACTTTGACTCATTTTTTTGTTGATTTTTCGAACATGGGAACCAACTCAAATTTAAGGCATATTACGTTAGAAACATAGTTACTGCCATTCTACCCTTTTTTTAATTTTAATTTATACCATGTTTTTAGGAAATATAACCTATAAAATTTTTTATGTGTGGTGGAGTCTCCGCCTGGCAATCAGAAGCTGCCATATTCAAGTCTGTGTTGAGACGATTTTTTTTACATTTTGTTTTCTATTCTATTTTATCTTCCTTTTTTATGTTTTCTGCTTTAAAACTTTTTTATTCAATTTATTTTTTGGAATATACATATCGTTACCTTAACATAGAAGGCCCCTAACTTTTTTTTATAAAACTTCGTTTATTTCAATAAATTGTCTGCTAATATATCACAATTAGCATGAAAAATCTCGATAATGATATACATACATACAGACATAGTCATATATATGTATATTCTTGGTTTTAATTTTATGAAATAAAAATATTTTTGAACATTTGTTTGAATATTTTTTCTATTAAGGTTTTTTATTGAAATACCCAGGCAGAAAAAGGCAATCAAATCGATTCTGTCCTGACGTTGGGAGAGGACTCTCAATATCAAAATAACGTGAATTTAACAAGTTAACAATGCTGTCTCGATGTTAAAATGATAACGCCAAATGGGCGTTTTTCGACTTTTGGTTTTTATGTTGTAGCAATACAGTAAATTTAAATTTCCGGTATAAGAATAACATTTTTTATCTTTTCTATCTTAGGAGTTCGACCTGGGGCCAAATCGTCACATTCGAATCGAAAATTCACTCGATTAATCGAGTTGTCAATGCTTTTAGTATGGGAATTCTAATAAGAATTTTTAAATTTCGATTCGTATCGAATGTAACGATTTGGCCCCTGCTTTTGTTAAAATAATGGACATTGCTACTTTAGGCTTTTAAATAAGAGATTTCCTCAAATATATATGTTTATATGTAGCAAAATAAAACATGTAAAAGACTTTCCAACGCATCTTCAGAGTTTTTTTTAGTTTTTCCTTACATTTATACATTTTTTTAAATTAAAAATATAAACATTTTTTAATTTGAAAGCAAATTTGACATTTACAAACTAGGGTTGCGATTTTGTGTATTTGTGAAAGAGTCGACATTTCGTGTTTACAGGGCTGTGGTGGTACAACATTTTTGGACCATCGTTTTAGAATCGTGTATTTCTGTCTGGGTAGTTTTATTATTTTCAGATTTTGCCTTAATAAAAATTAATTTAAAAAAATTATTTTTAATTTAATTGTATTTATTCTATTAACAATTTACAACCATGCCACAAGAGCTTAATTTCAGAGTCATCGCCCAATAAGAAGACGGACCACTCTGCCAGCGACGTGCAAAGAATGATCAATTACTCAAAGAGAAAAAATGTTGATCTGGTTGTGGCCGATTCCTCGCAAACGCACAGCATATCAAGTGGGATAGAAAGAATGCCAATAAAGGAGGTTAGATTAATTTTAGTTTTATAACCACCAATAATCTTTACATCTGTAATAAGGGCAATATGCCAACGCTTATAACGACGATCGGAAGGCAGTTATATATACACATGTATATAACTCTCCCTAATAGGAGCAGTGACTTAATGGAAAATTGGAAGGTTGCGAGTAATTCCTCGTTTCGGACTATAGGCGGATCAAAAGAGAATCATCTAGGAGACCACGTAAAACTGATTGGGTTGCCTTAAGACGTAATAATGAGGCGGGCTTAAATGGTTTACCAGTGCAAGTTAAGCCACATACTGTTGTAGTGGGAGAACTCACTAATACTTTAAGTAGCGGGTTCGTTAATATTATCAGGAAAAAGTAGCGACAAAAATTGCAGATCAGAAAACTTTGGATTTAAAGATCTACAGATAGAAGGCTGTTTAATAAGGCGAAGGCAAGTGGGAGAGTTTGGAATCGGAATAGCTGCAGAGTGAGTTTCAATAGGTATAAAAGAGATCCAAAAAGAGCTAAAAGGGCTTCGTGATCAAAGTACATACTGCAAATTCATGAGTCCGTAAAAAAAGCTTTTAATGTTCCGAAAAAAATTACATAATCCCACAGCGGCAACATGATATATCCAAGGAAAGGGCTGTTTTAGGAAGCTTCTTACTTAGGACCAAAGATATGTACACCTCAAGCGGCACTAGATGTTATTCTGTAATGAGAGTGGCAATAAGAAGATAAGTCAGACTAGGTGACTGAGGACTAGGAAAAATGTTTAATACTGGCAACACTAAGATATAATAGGTAGTATTAAGAATCTAAGTATAACCCGGGGATCTAAGATTGCCTATATAGTAATGAAGGTCAAATTTGAGAAAACAGCGCGGATAATATCCCTTAAAAGTTGGTATTAAAGGTGTTCGTATTTCCCTGATGAATTTAAGATGGATATAGGCAACAAAGTCGGGATCCATATAATAGGAGAGAACATCAGATTTTCCTAATAAATAACTGATGAGCGATTGTGTTTCAGATGGGTATACTCGCTATTTTAAGGACAACGGATGTTACAGTGGAACATTTTCCAAGGGATAGTGAGGTCATTATTTATTTTAACAGTCAGGCACCCTTTGTGGCCTTGAAGGTTCATTGTGTTGTTGTTGTTGTAACAGTTCCACCGTTGACGGTTGGGTTTTCCTGAAAATATATTTAAAAGAGAAAAGAGACTTCTTTAAAATGGTGTTTGTCAGTCAGTTGGTGGCATTGGGAGCTGGAGAAATTGTGCCACCTCAGGCGGTTTTACCCATAGGTCGATTGGGTGTAAGTTAGTTGGCCTATTGGGGCAGTTTAACAAATTACTTAGTCATGCCGGGAAAATCCGTTCTCGATAGCAGCTTAGGATACTGCACCATCTAGATCACAATTGTGCAAGGATGGAACGGGTGTGCCTTGGGATAGCGGGTGGGTGTTGACCAAGGACTTTGTTGCATCTGTATACCTCGAGGGCATTGGAGACCGCCACTTGATGCAACGCCCCCTGTGCGCTTGCCAGTGACATTCGGTTTACATCGGGTGGTATGATGTTCTGTATGTCACTGCTGTAACGCCGAACGTCCTGCCTGATGTGTCGGGGAAGTGGATCCCGCATCACTATGTGATGGTTTGGATTGGATTGGTCTCCTCATGTAAATGATCCACGCGCGTCATCTTAACACATCCGGTGGCTATTCTGAGTGCATTGTTCTGAACCGTTTGTAAACCGTGTCATTGTGTGTAGCTAAGGAATGATGTCCATACTGGGGCGGCATAGTTAAGTAGAGAGCGACCGATGGCCCTTTACGTCGCTATGATCGTTTCCTTAACCATGCCCCAAGAGGTGCTAGCAAGAGCTTTAAGGACCTTGTTCTAATTCCTCACCTTTTGGTTGATGTAAGTGGCGTGCGATGAGAAATGGAGAAGATTATCGAAGACTACCCCCAGTATCTTCGGGTTCTGGACCGTAGGGATAATTTTCCCGTCAACCGAGATGTCAAGGGTCATCCTCACTTCCTTTGTCCAAGAGGTGAAAAGGGACACTGTCGACTTTGGAGTTGATAACCTTTGCCTCCGTTCCCGAAAGAAGTCATTGATGGTGGCCAAGTATTGCGATACCTTGTCACTTGTGTCATCTTAGCTTACACCTGATGATATAATGGTGCAGTCATCGGCATATGACACCAATGAGACATCTTTGGGTGAGGTGGGAATCTTCGCAATATATATGTTGAAAAGAATTGGCGACAACACTCCTTCTTGAGGAACGTCCATTTTCGTCTTACGGTATTTTGATTTCTGGCCTCTGAACTCAACAAACGCTTTTCTGCCCGATATGTAATTGGCAGTCCAGCGTTTGACATCGTTGGGAAGAGTGGATTTCAAGATGTCACTTATCAGCAGGGAGTGATCAACCGTGTTAAAGGCTTTGGATAAGTCCAAAGCGGCCACGATCGTGCGCTGACAGAGTCTTTGCTGTAATATGACTGGTTATGAAGTTCAAAGCCGTTGTGGTGCTATGCGCTTCCCTGAAACCATGTTGGTGCGGAGCGAGTTGGAAATGCTCTTTCAGGGAGGGTAGTAGCAGGGATTCTAAAACCTTTGCTACGGGTGAAAGTAGGGAAATCGGTCTACATGACTCTTCAAGTGTAGCAGGCTTACCAGGTTTTAGAATGGGAATAGCTCTCGCCACCTTCCAGATTTAAAAGTTGCGTGAGATACTCCAATCCTGCTGGGCCAAGTTTTCCAAGCATAAGCATCGAGATGCTATCCGGACCTAGCGCCTTTGAGAGTTTGGATTTGGCGATTGTGTTCTCAACTTCAATGGGGGAGAAGCAGATGGGTACGGGGTTACGTGTGAGCCTTTTAATCCCACGTATGACCGCTCGTTTGGTCCGGTTCTGCATGGTAGGGTGTTCAATGAATTGCCTGCAGAACTGTGTTGCGCATTTCCTGGCATCGGTGTGCTGCGTGCCTTTAAACGCAACAGCAGAAAGGTTATTGTTGCTCTTTGTTGCAGATAGACTCTTAATGGTGGACCAAAGCTTTTTAGAGCTCGTTGAGCATTGGTTAAGATGGGCCAACCATTTATTGCGACGGTGTTCGTTCACGAAATCTGAAATATCGGCCGTCAGTTGCTCGATACGCTTATCCGCTGGGTTGCTAGCACGTAGCAAATCGCGCTGCTGGGCTAAACGTGCTGCATTTGATGGAAAACCTGGTCTCGCATTCGGGATTCTTCCTGCGGGGATAAAGTTTCTTGCCACTTTGAGAATAGTGTCCCAAAAGACCTTCTCGCCCATTCTGGCGCACGTGAGGGGCGGCAGGTGACGAAGAGTTTCGTTTATGAGGGTTGTGAAATCTTGCCAGTTGGCCTTGTTGTAATTCACAAACGTACGCTCATCAGGCTCAACAAAGTCGCTAGGCTTCTCCACAGTGCCCACAATGGGAATGTGGTCAGAAGTAAGTGCTGCTAGGGCTTGCAAGGTGGTATAGGCTAGGAACGACTAAGAGACCATGGAAATGTCAGGGAAGGTTGAGCACCTAGCAGTTATTCTAGTGGGGAAGCATTCATTTATCGCAGCGAAGTCGGATTCGTCTATCTGGTCAGCAATGAGATTGCCGCAGGAATCATTTGGTTTTGGGAATACCAGCTCTCATGGTGAGCATTGAAATCGCCAAGTAACATTCTGTTATCTCCTTGCAGAAGGTGGGATATGCTGGGGTGATAACGATACCCAATGCTGTTAACGGGTGGGATATATACATTGACAAATTCCAGTTCAGTGTCTCTAGTGTCCACTGAAATGCTCAACACTTCCAGAAATGGGTCGGGTGTGGGGGAGGGGGGCAGGGTGGTTAACGTGTAGTTAACGTCTCGCCTGATGATAAACGCGAGACCTCCGCCATTATCCCTCTCCCTATCCCTCCGTATTATGTTGTAGTTGCTGGAAGTTGAGAGTCTACAATCCCTGGGCAGCTTCGTGTCCTGAATCGCGGAAATAAGGATGTTGTTTTCCTGCATTTAACTGGTGATTTCAACGACCTTATTCCTAAAACCATTAGAGTTTAATTGCATGATCTTAAAGGATTGGTTGTAGTCACCAGAGTGTTGAGGCCGCATAAGACGGTGTCTCTGAGGATTCAAGATAGATGTGTTAGACAGTTGGCGTGGAATTCCTGTCTGTAATAATGGTTGTTGTAGTTGAGGCACGTACTGTGGCGTAGGCCCATTACTGCGAGGGGATGGACTCCGTGCAGATTTATGTGAAGTGATTACTGTTTGGGGGGGTTTATTATCGTAGCAACAGGAAGCTATGAAGCCATCACTCCAATCCCTGTGTGACCGCAGGTTGATACAGCGCCTCATGTGGCACCAGTTTTCACAGCCATTGCACTCGACCGAGATGATATTTCTCCGGATTACACTACGACAGACCGAGCAGGCATACTAAGTAGCAGGGACTCTACTGCGTCCTGTGGTGGGAGTTTGGACATGGGTCTGTGTGGCGGCAACCGAAAGGGTCCTGCTAATACCTCCCGATTGGGAGCTACAACAACTCACTACGAAGCTGGGTGACCAGTCGAGGTACCTGGCGAGACCTGAGCATCTCCTCAGGTGGCACCAATCATTACAGGCGGTAAATTTTACTGAGGTGACATTGGTGGAGAAACGTTCGTGACAAACAGAACAAATTCAGATACGGGGCCCTGGATTCTGTTCAATGCCGTTCACTATCAAAAGAATTTTGAGCAAAACTGCCGGTATATTTTGCTCACCTGAGGAAAAATCCTCCGTCTGGTACAGCTGTCACTGAGTTGACAATCTTTGGCCGAGTGATACTCGGGTCGTTCCGGAGCGTAGATCCAATTGTCGTAGGAACAGGTTAATTGTGTAGTCTAGGCTGGTGATGGACTGTAGGAAGGCCCTTGGTGGGATTATGGACACCGTCAGCGTTAGACTATGTTTGATTCTGAAAAAAGCAGTGAGACCACTAAAAGGTCGCTATTATATGAAGCTTAGGACATGGATGCTTAATATGGGGAATATCAATGGCAATTGTAACGCCCGTGGGTTGGGTTAGGCTATATGTCCGGGGCTGAGCTCAGCAGGCACTAGGATGTTCATGGATTTGGGGAGAATGGGTATAAGGACCATAATAAGGGTCATAACTACATACAGAGTAGTAAAGGATGTATGAGAATAAGGAGGTATTGAAGAAGATAGAGAATGTTGTCAGTCACTTGGCTAAGCTGCAGAACCAAAGGGTCAAGTGGTTAAGTAAAAGATTACATGAAGAACTAAAACATGTTTCCCACTGTAAGCTGGAAGATATCATAAGGTTCAGATGACGGCAAATGTAAACGTTATAACGATAGGGAGCTTTAGAAAACAAATTAGTAATTTTCTTTAATTTTACTTAAAGTTTTCTGAACCCAGGAAAAAGAGAAAGCCGAAACTTTTTTAGTTTTTTATTTAAATAAACCAATACTGTTATAAAAGTTTTCTAAGATGTTTGCTCTTTTAATTTGGCTTAAGTTCATATAATTTCTTTTTATTAGAAGAAATTAATATTTTCCGTTAATGTTGAAAGAATACTCGGCTAGTAGCGGTAGAAAACCTGCTTTTCAACAATAAATAAAAATAGTTTTCTAAGATCTTAGCAACAACATACCTTTGTATTTGCCCATTTCAAAAAAAAAAAAAACAAATACATTTAGTTAACACTATATATTTTCACAACATTTTCAATTATATTCAGCACGAGTAGGCATTTCAATCAGTTTGGCTTTTTTAAAGCTTACTTTCTGTGTCCATTTTTACTTGCTCTTTAGCAGCTTTAGACTTGTTTGCTCTTGCTGCTGGTCCAAAACGATTAATAAAGTCGATTATGGGTTCTACAATCGACTCAGGATTGTTCATATGCAAATGATGAGTGCCATCACTTTCAACATATTCAAAATTTGATTTTGTTTTTAACACATCCATAACTTCATCATAATACTTTTTATCCTCAAAGTAGGAGGAATGCCGGGCCTTGATAAACATATATGGACATGTGATCCGTTTAGCCATTTCTACACACAATTCCTGAGATCCGACAGCATAATTGTAAAACTTTAAACGTCGATCGCGTGTAAAGAAATATTTGTCGGGATATTTTTCTGATTTTTGAATGTTACGTGCTAACATGTGTTTGCAAAGATCCTTGTTGACTGAATGGAAAGTACCAACATAAATACGCTCTATAAGTTCTTCGTATGTGTAGCTTGGGGGTTCGTTTTTGTTGCGATTACGTTCATCTTCACGTAAAAATTCATCCATACGTGTCTCCATGGTGCGTATAACACTGGGAAACGGACGTTGATGAGGCTTTAGTGCATCTATACCAATAAACATATCAACTTTTTCAGGGAAGACGGCAGCAAATACAAAACCAATAATCGATGACATGGAATGACCAATTAGGTACAACTTTTCCCATTTGTATTGCTTCATTATCACTCGTAAAATGTATAAATTATCTATTGTATTGTAGTAGCAGCCATCTGGTAGTCTTGACGATAAGCCATGGCCAGGCAAATCGACTGAAAGGAATGCAATATTTGACGGCAATAAAGGCACCAGCAAGTCATATGTACCTGCATTATCTTGCCAACCATGTAAGCCGAGGATGGGTTGAACATCTTGTGGACCGTACCATTTACCAGCCAAATGACCCCAAGGAACAGGAATGGAGACTTCAGCAAACTATTTGGAAATGAATTATTATGTATGTTAGTATGCATGCATGTACATATGTACATATGTATGTTTTAGTAAGTTTCAACAACGGTAAAAATTGTTTTACCTCTCTAGTTGGAGGCTCCCCCGTTAAATCACCTGCATGTCTATATCTCTTGACGGTCAATGTTCCATCTGCGTTTGTTACATTATTTGGACCCATTACACTTACTAAAATAAGGGAAAACATTTCAATTACTAATGTTTAAAAAAAGTTTTGTAAGTTTGAATGCTACATTCGTATGTATATATACATATCTATATGTATATCGTTACCTTAATATAGTAAGGCCCTGATTTGTGTTTTTTATAAGCCCAGATTTATTATTTATTTATTTCGATAAATTGTCTGCTCATACATATATTACATTTAGCCATAAAATCTCGATTTAAAAAATACGAGTTAGGGCACTTCTGTATGAAGGTAACAGTATGTATATCGATGGAAGCTATCAGAGGTTTCAATAACACTAATAATATCTATATGAATACTGAGCTAAGCCACATTAATTAGGGAGAAATGCCGTTACAAGAAAAACCTTAACTCGAAGTCGATATTTTTTAACTAAATGTAACATATGAGCAGACCAGTTATCGGGATAAACGAAAATCTGGGCTAACAAAAAAAAATACGAGTTAGGACCTTTATATATAAAGGTAACGATATAAACGCAACTTTTTTTTAAATATACCAAAGAGCAATAAAACACTTAAATTTTATTATGTAAAAGTATTTATAGCTAATTATAATTTTAAAAGAGCAAAAATAGCTGATTAAACTGGTAATCTCTTTGATCAATTTCCAGAAATTGAAATTAACTATTTTGTCTTAACTAGTGGCTAAATTTAGGTAATTGTAATATTCCAATTATACTTTAAAAATAATGTGACAACATCAGTGGCCAAGTTCCATTATGAAATTAAAAATTTAGAGTTCGAATAGCGGTATTTTTTATAGATTGCTTTGAATGATATTCTAATGTCACGTACGTAATGCAAAAACGTTATTTGTCGTCATCATTTGAATTCGACCGGTCGCAAGTATTTAAAAATAAAAGTTCAAAGCAAGATAAATCTCGCAAACAAATATTGATCGATTTTTTTTTTAAATTTTATGCAATAAAAATTTTATAGTCTTTCAAAGTTTGTAGCATACGATATTGTAAGTAACACAATTCAATTTAATACTTTCAAATTCCTTTATAATTATAAATATTTTATTAAGATGGGTAAAAATAGCTATGAGACTACAAAGAAATGGAGGGAGGACTTGAAGAAAAACGAAGAACAAATAAAGAAATACCGGAAAAAGGAGGCTGAATGACAGCATATCTATCGAAAAAAGTTCGCAGATGCAGCCAAAAAAGACAAAAAAAAATAAATAACGACAAATTAACACACAATTAGGGGATTCACAAGGTGTTCTATTTGTCCTATTGTCATATTGTCATAAAATTTTGACAATGGTTTAACAACCTTTACCGACTTGTGGACACTCGGCGCAGGTGTAAGTGGAGTTATTGTGATAATTTAATAAGTATATTAAACGATGTGATACTTTTAAAGAACTATTTTTGTATGAGAGACAACAAAACCATTGTGAAATTTTATGACAATAGGACATAATAGGACACCTTGTGAATCCCCTAAATAAGTTTGATGTTTACTATTTTATTACAAAAACTATGCTTGAAATAAGCGAACAATATGAAGATATATTGTCTATATACATATTTTCTGATTGGAGTAGCGCTCAATTTAAAAACAAATTCATTTTAAAAAGTATTCCCTCTTTTGTAAACAAATTTAGCTGCCAACATTTAGAATGGAACTTCTTTGCCACATCACATGGTAAAGGTGCAGTTGATGGAGTAGGTGGTACTGTTAAAAGAAAGGTCTGGCAAATTGTAAAAGCAAATAAATTAATCTTGCCAGATGCTTTCTCATTTTATGAATGTGCTCATAAATATGTGGAAGGAGTTTATTTGTTTTATGTTGCTACCGAAGAGATTGAAGGGTTTTCTGCTCATCTCCATGAAAAATGTCAAAATGTCCAGCCCATCCCAAAAATAAGAAAACTTCATTCGTTTACTTATCATGATAGTCAGTATATAAATGTGTCTCGAACTGCGTATTCAGTAAGAGAAAAAATTAAAATTTAATAATTAAGTGCCAGCGCCGAAGTACATAGTGTATAGTAAGAAATGAAAATAACCTTTCATTGTTTTTATTGCTATTATCACCGAATAAACATTTTTTTAATTCTTTTTAAATTTGTTATGTATACTTATATTAAAAAAACCTATTTTTTTCAGACAAATACTATAAGAGAAAAATCTGTCACATACGGTATGTCACGAACGATATTAAGATTTGTTCGTAACAAAATCATCTAAAAATCTTTTTGTATTTAAAAATTATGGATTATCAAGGAAAAATATTTGGCTTGGTGAAAGAACTTAAAGAAAGGAAAAAAACTTTTACAATTCGCAGGTTTTCGTATATATGTATGTGCATGCACCTCGACATCACTTCCGTTTTTTGTCACGTACGATATGCGCCTTTTTCGCCCGATATTTTGGCCGGCAAGGTTTTCAAAGTCATGATTTTTTTTTAGATTATAGTACCCTTTAAATGTAACATATTGACGAAACAATTTTTCAGTTACCACTCTTTTTGCAAAATCTACACCACTTTGTAGGCGTACAAATGTCACGTACGATGACATGGAAATGCCCATATACGAGCAATTTTATCTTCCATCGAAATCCGTCATCAATTTAAAAAAACCAATAAGTGCTTTATTAATATAGAAAAGTGATTTTACAAAATATAATCGCACCTACATATGTATGTGTTAACCGTTATAAATGCTCTATTTTTTAACATTTATGGTTATTTATTTGAACTTTTCTATATATCTTATAATGATGTCTATTTATTCGGCTAAGGTTCATTATTAAAAGTGTGATAGCTAAGAATGGAAATTTTCATCAAAAATCAAGTAATTCCGATATTAGCCGAGTGTAATGCATTTTCGAAATCAGCTACGATTGCTCTATTTTTTTATGTTTGAAGCAGGGGCCGTAAAAATTATGCAAAAAAAAAATATATATAAATCCTAAAAACTAATAGCGTTTTTTAATATTTTTTTTTTAATTTTTGAATTTATGTGTTGAAAAATATTCAATATTTCTTTTTTTTTTTATCTTTTTGGCAAAAAAATATTTTGAATTCAAATTTCGAAAATTTTTACATATTCAAGGTTGTCGTGGAAACCAATAGCTGTCGGAGTCGGATTTTAAAATGGCAAAGATATTTCAGAGTTAAAAATTCAAGTATCGTGTTTTTGTTTCTAAATTAGATTACTGGTTTTTATTTAGGATCCAAACCAGGGTACACTTATACAGGTAGTGTTAAGAACCCAGCTGAGTATAAATTCGTCTTGAAATAATGTGAAAGTGATTGTCAGATTTATTCATTTTGTTCGAAATTGAAAATTTTTTTTGACATTCACTTTCTCAAACACAAAAATTGGTTTTGATACTACCTGTATTAGTGTATCCTATCAAATATGCAAATCGCATTAACTAATACTTTTAAGATTTGGTAAGTCTGCTTTCCTTCTTCTTTAATTTCCTACCCTCCTATTTAAAGTTATTTTTATAGCTCATATATTGTAACAATAAAAGCACATTTACATTGCCTGGAAATTTAGTAAATTTGATTTGTAATCTTTCTCAAAATCTGTGTACATATCAAGGCAAAATGTGCCTTGGTACATACATTGACTATGCGGCATGTTTTTACTATAAATAATTTCACATTAAAATGTCATACTTATTTATATGTAAATGGTAAGATAAATACTACATTTGCGACTGGGTGCAATCACTTTTTTTTAGTTTTTGGCACGCTTTAAGCCAACGTGCATATAAGTACTTAAATTCCAAAAAAATTAAAAAAACCTGAACGTTTTTGTTTACATTTTGTCGCTTTGATCTTCTCTACGAGTCATAACTTATTTTGGACTTTGATACAGCTGAATTCCAGTATATAAATAATAGCGATTTTTCTAACGACCTTAAGCATAATTTTTAATAAATTGTATTTTTTCAAATTTTGATTTTTTGCAGAAAAACTATAACTTACATGTTACCTTGTCTTCAGGAATTTTTAAAGGGGCAATCGTTTTACGTTCTCCCATTACCTTTGCCTATTTTTTGATTTTGTTTATAATGTAACCGGTGCCTCTTGGCCAACACCTAATATTTAAGGTACTTATAAATCTTTGAAAAGGCTAAAAACTATCAAATCCTAATCTTTGCATATCTTTTTTTATAAATCAATTTCTAAAGTTGTCAATTCATTCTGACAGAATGTTTACATAAAAACGGTTTTTTGACACTTGTTTTAAAATCAGTTTCTATTTTGAGTTGCCAACTAGAATAAAAAATAAAAATCATGGTAAAATTACACCCCTAAAAAAATGTTATTTTTATATTAAACATAATAAATTAACGTTATAAAAGAACAAATGTATATACATAGAAGTTATTTATTGGAGCCGTAAAACCATATACCATTAAAGTTGTTTGTTAACAATAATGCAACATGGGACCATAGCGGAATAAATGTACCTTGCATGGGACTTTATACGTATAGCCGATAAAAGTATAATATACATACACTGAGCCAAAAAAGCATTTTTAAATTAAAAATTTTGCGTTCTTGTTTTTAAAATGTAGCATTTTTATAAATTCGTCTTTAAAACAAAAATTTTCTTTTTTATTTTAAAAACTATCCATGTTATTTATAAAATACATCAACAAAACCATTTGTAAAACAAAAATGAATCGTTTTTGTTTTAATAATGAAATTTTTAAAATAAGAAAAAACAAACTTAGTTCGATTTTGTCACGGTTTCATTTTTAAAGTAAGACTGTTTCTGATTGATTTTAAAATTTGTTTTTTCAGTGTACCTATGTACATAGATTAAAAGTGATTGTTTGGGTTTATTTTTATTAAGTGTTACTACAACTAAGGAGATACATTTTGAGAAATATTGTTATGAGCATTCGTTAATAGCGATTCGGTACGTTGTGCATCAGGGATAACAAAACCATATAATTTTGTGGATGGGAAAAAGATTTCCCGATGAATTTAGTGATGTCTTAGACTGTAAACTGCAACATATTCCTGCCTAAGGTTAGGTTAGGTTGAACAGGCGGCTGCGGAAATGTTGAAGTAATAGTTGTGCAGCCCACTTGGGTCCGTTTCCTCGGTCCCTTTGTGATACCTGGGGAGATATTCCTGCCTAAACTGTAAACTGAATCGATTTAAAATCGATTGGTGTTCTGTAAATAGATCGATTGCTGCCTATAAATAGGTTTGTTAACACGATTTAAAATCGAGTAAATTTTTGAATATGGTTTGAATTTGAAAAAATTACACGAATTTGGTTTGCAAAACAGGGTCGAATCATTATAAATTTAAGAGGCTAGAAAATCTTTAAAAAGAAGAAACGTTTTCGTTTTTCTTTAATCTCCTTTTTTTATTATTTCGTAAGTTTCGCAATAATATACATATATTTGGGAGCAGGTAAAGTAGTATCCCTTATTGCACAAATTTTGTAAACTTTTTCATGAGCTATAACACCTATCGACTTCAATGCCTATAAATACATATATTGACAAAAAAAAAATAGCCGGATAGGAGAAAGAGGACATATTTGTGACATATTTTAAAAACCATCAATCGACTTCAAATGTCCGACAAAAGTCGTACATTAATGCCACTATGCTGGGAAAATAAAATTTAATAGAAGTAGAACGAGCAGAAGTTCCAATACAAATGAACAATTTTTGTGAAACTATGACGGGCGCCTTCTTTAAATATTATACATAAATTAACTGTAAAACGATGCTTACATTTTGGTAAAAAAAATAGTTGGTAAAGAGCAAAAGAAGCGGAAGTCCTCATACAAATAAAGAATTTTTATTAAATAACTCGGAAACAGCTATCAACCTCAAACTTTCTATATGGTATTTCTTTTATGATTTTTTTATTTGTTGGAAAGGAGACCGGGAAGTGGCATCGCCAATACAAACGTTCAAGCTTTGTAAAGTTTTCTTTTTAAAAAACTAGTTTTATATACGAGTATAAAACAATTGTCTTTAAACCTATGCTTTAAACCCGACAGTTACTTTATATTAATATTTGCGGTTCGAAAAAAATTGGTAAAATAACGAGGTGTTTTAGATTCAGCACAGCTGAATAAAGCGTCTTTACTTTTTTTAATTTAGTACAACTATAAAATGCATTTACAATGCAATAAAAGAAATAAGTGCCAAAAAAATATGAAAATAATAAATACTTCAATTTATTTTTCCTGGGGAAGGTTTGTAAAAATAGTCGTTGTATTAGCAGGAGAAAATTGAAGTAGTTTTAAAAAAGTATTTTCATGACTTACGTTACACCTCTTTTATTTAAGTAATTTAAAATAAATTTCAAAACTATAATATCAGAAAGCATTTAAATCTTCTAGTTTAACTATTGAATTTTTAATTGTTTTTATTTACACATTTGAATCCCTATTTTTCCAATAATGTAGGAAAGCAGTGGAATCATCCAACATTCATTAATTTTTAAAACACCTAAGATGAAGCAGTTCATTATCAATAGCACTTTTGCATTTTCTATTTCTTTTACTTGCCTTTTTTCTGACGATGATATATGAGAATGTATGGTGTTTTTCCACTCTAAGTACCTTTTATCTAAAAAAACAATGCAACATTAAGCTGTGTTGTTGATACTTTTTCTTGAGTTTCGTTCTCTTTGTTATGTTTTTTATTGGTACTCGTGTTGTGTACATGTAAACCCGATTAGTTCCGGGTCCCAGAAACACTCTTGGCCAACATAGACTGAAATAGAGATGCTTCGATATTAAATTAAACTCTATTTAGACCCCATATAGGCTAATTTTATGTGAATGACGTTTTAAAATTTAAAATCTCCGGATCTAAAAGCGGAAAAATACGTATCATTCCATTGAATAAGTTGTTGACATCTTTTAAATATATTATTTCTCGAATCTGCCTCGTCACACTCTTTTTGATTGCAAATAAACGTGTTGTGAAATCATTTAATCAATTTACTTATTTAGTTCAAACCTTACGTAGTTTTGAAAAAGTAAAAAAGAAAACATGCGATTACAATAAAATGCTTTATTTTGAATATTTTCTAAAATAATATTTATAACAAATATTAATAAAACATCTCCAGTACATTTATAGTATGTACATAATACATACATACATATGTATATATATATATATATACACTTACGTATAAATGTTCAAAGGTATGTATGCATATGGGCATTTCCATGAATATGTCAACCACGGCTGGAAAAATAAAAGTCATCGCAACTTTTTTTTAAATATACCAAAGAGCAATAAAACACTTAAATTTTATTATGTAAAAGTATTTATAGCTTATTATAATTTTAAAAGAGCAAAAATAGCTGATTAAACTGGTAATCTCTTTGATCAATTTCTAGAATTTGAAATTAACTATTTTCTCTTAACTAGTGGCTAAATTTAGGTAATTGTAATATTCCAATTATACTTTAAAAATAATGTTACAACATCAGTGGCCAAGTTCCATTATGAAATTAAAAATTTAGAGTTCGAATAGCGGTATTTTTTATAGATTGCTTTGAATGATATTCTAATGTCACGTACGTAATGCAAAAACGTTATTTGTCGTCATCATTTGAATTCGACCGGTCGCAAGTATTTAAAAATAAAAGTTCAAAGCAAGATAAATCTCGCAAACAAATATTGATCGATTTTTTTTTAAATTTTATGCAATAAAAATTTTATAGTCTTTCAAAGTTTGTAGCATACGATATTGTAAGTAACACAATTCAATTTAATACTTTCAAAATCCTTTATAATTATAAATATTTTATAAAGATGGGTAAAAATAGCTATGAGACTACAAAGAAATGGAGGGAGGACTTGAAGAAAAACGGAGAACAAATAAAGAAATACCGGAAAAAGGAGGCTGAAAGACAGCATATATATCGAAAAAAGTTCGCAGATGCAGCCAAAAAAGACAAAAAAAAATAGTTATCGACGAATTAACACACAATAAGTTTGATGTTTAGTATTTTATTACAAAAACTATGCTTGAAATAAGCGAACAATATGAAGATATATCGTCTATATACATATTTTCTGATTGGAGTAGCGCTCAATTTAAAAACAAATTCATTTTAAAACGTAATCCCTCTTTTGTAAACAAATTTAGCTGCCAACATTTAGAATGGAACTTCTTTGCCACATCACATGGTAAAGGTGCAGTTGATGGAGTAGGTGGTACTGTTAAAAGAAAGGTCTGGCAAATTGTAAAAGCAAAAAAATAATCTTGCCAAATGCTTACTCATTTTATGAATGTGCTCATAAATATGTGCAAGGAGTCAATTTGTTTTATGTTGCTACCGAAGAGATTGAAGGGTTTTCTACTCATATCCATTAAAAATGGCAAAATGTCCATCCCATCCCAAAATAAGAAAACTTCATTCGTTTACTTATCATGATAGTCAGTATATAAATGTGTCTCGAACAGCGTATTCAGTAAAAGAAAAAATTAAAATTTAATAATTAAGTGCCAGCGCCCAAGTACATAGTGTATAGTAAGAAATGAAAATAACCTTTTATTGTTTTTATTGCTATTATCACCGAATAAACATTTTTTAATTCTTTTTAAATTTGTTATGTATACATATATTAAAAAAACCTATTTTTTTCAGATTTTTTCAGACAAATACTATAAGAGAATAATCTGTCACATACGGTATGTCACGAACGATATTAAGATTTGTTCGTAACAAAATCATCTAAAAATCTTTTTGTATTTAAAAATTATGGATTATCAAGGAAAAATATTTGGCTTGGTGAAAGAACTTAAAGAAAGGAAAAAAACTTTTACAATTCGCAGATTTTCGTATATATGTGCATGCACCTCGACATCACTTCCGTTTTTTGTCACGTACGATATGCGCCTTTTTCGCCCGATATTTTGGCCGGCAAGGTTTTCAAAGTCATGATTTTTTTTTTAGATTATAGTACCCTCTAAATGTAACATATTGACGAAACAATTTTTCAGTTACCACTATTTTTGCAAAATCTACACCACTTTGTAGGCGTACAAATGTCACGTACGATGACATGGAAATGCCCATATGTGTATGTATAAAGTAAATAAAATAAATACACCAATTAACTATGACCCCGACTGATAACACACGTTTAAATGTTTTTTTTTATTATAAATAATTTCTCAAGTATGTACTTAAGAAAATCAACAGCAGCATCAGCAAGCAACAATAATTTAGAAAAAATATTAAACAAAAATATACTCGTAACAGCAAAACAAAATAGGCACTTAGTTCAAACAATAATGATGATATGATCAATAGTGAGTTAAATAAAACCACGTTTTTACTTTTAAAACGTTTTATTTTTATTAATTTATTATTATTTTTTTTTTTTAATTTTAATGCTGTTTTATTGATTTCTTTTGTTTATTTATTTTTAGGTGATAGTCTTCTTAATAAGAAATTATTTTCAGCTTTTTTTAATATGTATTTCTGCATATTTTTTTTGCGGGTTTAAACTTTCTTAATAAATATGCAAGTGTAACATTAAAATATTTTATATTTATTTTTTTCAATTAACTTTTGTTTTAATTTTTTCTCAGAATCTAAAATTTATATTTTTTAACCTTTTAAGTTGCATAGGATTATAAGCATTGAATTAAGTTTATATACTTAATTTTAGTTTGAGTTAATAATAATAAATATAAAATTATAAAATTAACAAAGTTTTATTTTAGTTATTTAACAACACAAAAAGATAGAAGAAAGTTTAGTTTAACCAAATTGGAGAACAACAACATAAGCTGCTTGTTTATAACAAACATAATTATTTATTATTTATTTTATAGATATTGCATTTAATTGTTTAATGGTTTCAAGTAGGTGTGGGCTGGGTATTTATTTGGGTATAATTAGTTGGAATACGTTAAATTTATTGGAATAAATATGTATATTTTCTTATTAAATGCATATTTTAAGTTTTCTTTAAACGTTAATTTTCGAAATGTATATAAGTAGTGTAGAGTGATCTTAATTGCGTAGACATAAATATTTTTTTCTTTTATTTATATTTTCTGTTTATACTGTTTTTAATAGAATGTTGAGTGTTTAATGGAAATGGTTCTTTTAATGTTATTTAATTTTATTTAAATACAAAAATTTAAATATAAGGTCGTTTTATATTAAAGCATTTTTTTATGTTTTAAAGTAAATTTTTAGAAAAATTCTTAATTTTATACTTAGGACCTGTTTACACAAATCAACAAAAATTTAAAACTGCGTATCTACTTATAAATATCATTTGTTTTTTATTTATTTAAATTTTCATCTTAATTGCACCATGTTAAAAAAAAAAATATAAAAATAATTAACAAATTGCAATCGGAATGTTTTATTTATAACAAAAAAAAAAATAGGAAAAAGCTGAATAATACAAAACAAAACCAAAAAATAACAAAATATGTGCGCTTAAGAGTTTAAATATGCAAATATATATAAAAATAAAGTAAAATTTTTTCAATTTTTACATATTTTTGTCCTACAATTTTATTCTAAATAACAATAAGTTTTTGAACGTGAATTTATCTAAACCTGTTCTTTGAATAACTTGTTAAACTAAAAAAGCTCTCAAATGTTAAGTGTTATTTTTTTATTTGCTTTGATGCCACCAAGAAAGTTTAAACATAAAAATGTATTCGATTTCATAAAATTTAAACAAATAATAATCAATAAAGCCAGATGTCATATGTATGTCGCTTTTACAAAAAATCTGGTTTTTCAAAAACAGTTTAGTTATTTTACATTTAAGATTTAAGTTACATTGGCCGATTAACCGTAGGATGATTAATCTTTGAATATGTAATTAAAATATTAAAAACAAATAAATAAAATTTATTTCTTATTTCTTTAGGTTAAAATTTTAAATGCCCCAAAACAAAAGTTACAGTAATCAACATCTATGACAATAATGTCATAATGTGGAACGTATTGATTTAAATCCAAATATAAATCGATCCGTTGTTATATTTATTTACGTTGTTATCAAACTCTAATAGAATTAATTTATAAAACGCAACGCGTAAAAAAATAATTTTTAGTTTAGTTTTTTCCTTTTTTAAATTAAAAGTTTAACAGTAATGTGAAAATGGTAATAAGTAGTTCATAAGCCGTATGACATGTTCATAAAAAATTTAAAATATCCCTTTAGCTAAAGTACTAACTACATAGTAACGTTTTGGAATGGCTATGTACTACTTGCAACCAGGACTATTGCAAAAGTGATATGTTTGTACCAGTCAAAAGAGAGCAAAATTAAAAAAAAAAAGTTAAAATATTCACTGCGCTTAGTAATTAGTTTAATAAAAAATTAAATGCAAGAAAAAAGCTTTTAATAAATAAAAGGAAAAACTAGTATTTAAACTAGTATACAGTGGAAGCTCGGTATAACTAATACTTTATTGAACTCAAATCCGGTCGGTATAGCCAATGAGCAAATTCTAACTTTTTAATTTTAATATCCCTATATAACGAACGATCACCGATTACAGGATCACAAAGAGCAAAACGAAAAGTCGTAACAATACCGTTAGTTTTCTTCTACTTTTTTTTTTGCTAAACAGCCGAGGCTTTATATGGCCTACTCAGTACCTAGATTGTTTGGTGTGGTAAAAACCAGAGTTAAAAATTGCTCACTCACTTCTCATTCGTGAGAACGAGTGTGAGCGCTGTGTTTACTGCAGCAATTTTTCATTAATGAATGAGTTTTTAAAAAACATTTTTTGCCTTCTCACTCTCGAGCGAGAAAAAAAAAATTTTTTTTTTCACCAGTCATAAATGAGAAGTGAAAAGAAAAAATATTTTTTTCTTTTCACGAACATAAATGAAAAGCATCAAATTCGAGTACTTCTCATAAGTGAGAAATCATAAATGAATTTTTTCGCGAAGCATTCATAAATGTGTACACATAAAATTTTTGGTCATGTTACTGGTGCTGCCATATGTAAAAATTTGTTGCATAGTTTTTGAAATGCTTAAAAAAAGTAGGAATAATTTTTTTTTTTTAAAACATGTTTTTAATAAATTAAAAACCCAGGCACTGTTTTACGTTGTGGTTTATTTGCATTTATTTAACTTCATTTCACATTAATTTTTCAATGAATCCGATTTAATGATTTTAGTAATAAAAATATGCGGTTAAGGTTTCACAAAAAGGGGAGCATTACTCCAGTGACAAACAAAAGCATCGTCACCATTACTTTGTATATCTTGTTTGTGAAGTAGTTTGTAATGTCTTTTGATATTTCCCTTCACTTTCTAACTAAGTTCCTTTTTGCACGATTCTATTACGCAAATACTTTTTTTGAAGATGCATCGTACAACACATATTTTTATACCCTTCACATAGTGATAGGGTATATATCACTTTGTCATTCCGTTTGTAATTTCTTTATTATTCATTTGCGACCCCATAAAGTATATATATTCTGGATCCTTATAGATAGGGAAGTCGATTTAGCGATGTCCGTCTGTCCGTCTGTCCGTCTGTTGAAATCAAGTTTCCGGAGTCAAATAAAAAGATACAGACCAGTTAATGGTGTCAAACTATTAGAAATATCCTGGAGACAATCGCTATTTAAAATCAATAAAATCGGTTCACTATTAACCGAGATATAAGCGAAAACCCAGAGTAACCCATTTTTTTTAGGACAAAATCCGTGAATATATCCCTATATATCTCAGTAAGTATAGTCACTCTTGCCACAAAACTTGGCACGGATACTCCTAAAGAAGGGACCTAAATAATGGAAAAAATTTTTTCAGATAGGACCAGGGGAAGGGGTATTTTTTCTACAATTGCACAAATTTGGTGAAATATTTTATGCGCTATATCTCGTAAACTATAACAGCTATCGACTTAAAATGTTCTACAAAAAGTAATTGCATGCTAAGGGCTACGCCTTAAAGAAAAAATTTTTTGGGTGGGGGCAAAAAAAGGGGTAGCTCCCATACAAATCGACAATTATTATCAAATATTCGATACGCTATATCTCGGAAACTATAACAGATATCGAAATGAAATGTTCTGCAAAAAGTAATAGCACGCTAAGAACTACACCTTAAGGAAAAAATTTTTTGGGTGGGGGCAAAAAAAGGGGTAGCTCCCATACAAATCGACAATCATTATCAAATATTCGATACGCTTTATCTCGGAAATTATAACAGATATCGAAATGAAATGTTCTACAAAAAGTAATTGCACGCTAAGGGCTACGCCTTAGAGAAAACATTTTTTGGGTGGGGGCAAAAAAAGGGGTAGCTCCCATACAAATCGACAATTATTATCAAATATTCGATACGCTATATCTCGGAAACTATAACAGATATCGAAATGAAATGTTCCACAAAAAGTAATTGCACGCTAAGGGCTACGCTTTCAAGAAAAAAATTTTCAAGTGGGGGCAAAAAAAGGGGTAGCTCCCATACAAATCGACAATTATTATCAAATATTCGATACGCTATATCTCGGAAACTATAACAGATATCAAAATGAAATGTTCTACAAAAAGTAATTGCACGCTAAGGGCTACGCCCTTAAGAAAAAATTTTTTGGGTGGGGGCAAAAAAAGGGGTAGCTCCAATACAAATCGACAATCATTATCAAATATTCGATACGCTATATCTCGGAAACTATAACAGATATCGAAATGAAATGTTCCACAAAAAGTAATTGCACGCTAAGGGTTATGCCTAAAGGAAAAAATTTTTTGGGTGGGGGCAAAAAAAGGGGTAGCTCCCATACAAATCGACAATTATTATCAAATATTCGATACGCTATATCTCGGAAACTATAACAGATATCGAAATGAAATGTTCCACAAAAAGTAATTGCACGCTAAGGGCTACGCTTTTAAGAAAAAAATTTTCGAGTGGGGGCAAAAAAAGGGGTAGCTCCCATACAAATCGACAATTATAATAAAATATTCTATAAGCTATATCTGGGAAACTATAACAGATATCGAAATGAAATGTTCCACAAAAAGTAATTGCACGCTAAGGGCTACGCCCTTAAGAAAAAATTTTTTGGGTGGGGGCAAAAAAAGGGGTAGCTCCCATACAAATCGACAATCATTATCAAATATTCGATACGCTATATCTCGGAAACTATAACAGATATCGAAATGAAATGTTCCACAAAAAGTAATTGCACGCTAAGGGTTATGCCTAAAGGAAAAAATTTTTTGGGTGGGGGCAAAAAAAGGGGTAGCTCCCATACAAATCGACAATTATTATCAAATATTCGATACGCTATATCTCGGAAACTATAACAGATATCAAAATGAAATGTTCTACAAAAAGTAATTGCACGCTAAGGGATACGCCCTTAAGAAAAAATTTTTTGGGTGGGGGCAAAAAAAGGGGTAGCTCCCATACAAATCGACAATCATTATCAAATATTCGATACGCTATATCTCGGAAACTATAACAGATATCGAAATGAAATGTTCCACAAAAAGTAATTGCACGCTAAGGGCTACGCTTTTAAGAAAAAAATTTTCGAGTGGGGGCAAAAAAAGGGGTAGCTCCCATACAAATCGACAATCATTATCAAATATTCGATACGCTATATCTCGGAAACTATAACAGATATCGAAATGAAATGTTCCACAAAAAGTAATTGCACGCTAAGGGTTATGCCTAAAGGAAAAAATTTTTTGGGTGGGGGCAAAAAAAGGGGTAGCTCCCATACAAATCGACAATTATTATCAAATATTCGATACGCTATATCTCGGAAACTATAACAGATATCGAAATGAAATGTTCCACAAAAAGTAATTGCACGCTAAGGGCTACGCTTTTAAGAAAAAATTTTCGAGTGGGGGCAAAAAAAGGGGTAGCTCCCATACAAATCGACAATTATAATAAAATATTCTATAAGCTATATCTGGGAAACTATAACAGATATCGAAATGAAATGTTCTACAAAAAGTAATTGCACGCTAAGGGCTACGCTGTGAAGAGAAAGATTTTCGGATGGGGGGTGAAGAAGGGGTAGCTCCCATACAAATTAACAATTTTTATAAAATTTTCGATACGCTACTTCTGGAAAATTATTACAGCTATCGACTTCGAATATTCTACAAAAAGTAATAATCAAATAATTCATACATTTTGGTGGAAAAGTTGGTGAAGAGCAGGGGGACTAGAACATTTAATAAGTTTTATTAACCTTTAAATATGAATAATGTCGAAAACTTTAAAAACTCTCGACCTCAAATCTTCTTCATCTATTTCTATTATTCATACGAACGTTAAAATTTTGTTATTTTTTCTTTAAAACTCGCACAAGGTTTTTTATTATATTATTTGCAGTACAAAATTACTCGGCTGGGTATATTTAAAGACCAATGTGAAGGGTATATAAGATTCGGCACAGCCGAATATAGCGCTCTTACTTGTTCAAAATTAAATTGTCTTTTAGGCATTGTTTGTTATTCACTTCACGCTATTTAAAATCCAAATAAGGATCTTTTACAAACGTTTAATGTTTATATTGCAATAAACATAGAGCTGTTACACACACTCATGCAAATTTTAAAAGGATTGGAAAAAATTGCATTCGGCTTTACCACCATTAGAGATAATTGTTCATCATTTAATTTTGTTTGGGATTTTCCACTAATTTGGAAAGTATTTAGTACCTGCCTGTCTGTCATCCTTTTAGGTATTGGGTATATTGTTACAAAAAATTGTGGTGGTTATTATACAATACACACGCAAATCTTTTTATGTACAACAATTTAAAACTTTACCTTTCAGGTCAATAAAAAAGAACCTAAGAGTTTGAAGGCGTTCCATTAGCAAAAGTAAGGTAAATTAAAAAAAAAAAGAGCAGTTACGACCTTGAACACAATACACAAGAAATACTTTTTTTTATTAGAAAACGTCAATTAAAAATTTAGGAAAACAGTTCAAAAATATTTTTAAAGATTGCTATGAAAATTTGTGTCAGTGAAGACTATAATATTTCTAAAAAATCACAACATAAAATATAATGTATTATTTAAGTTTCTTAACAAAAACAATTTTTTTACAAATATGACTTTTTCACAATAAATACTGCTATAAGTAATCCTTTATGTTAATATTTATTTATTATTGTTTATAAACCTACATATCGATTCCTCAGTATAAAAATGAAGTAACGCAATTCTTTTAAAATAGCTTTTTTGCCTTACTCTGGGAAACAAACGTAATTTTTATTATAAATTTGTGGTTGTTATTTTATTTAAAAATATATTTCTTTTTTTCAAATAGCATTAAAAGTCACTTAATTAAAAATATACTCAAAAGACTGATCAAAATATAGATGTGTAGTATTTTTTTAAATTTAACAACATATACATAAGTATATACAAGAAGCAAAATAAAAAAAAATTATGTAAATGCAAGAATTTTTTTACTCTTATTGGGAGTACAAATTTCACACGCTTAAAAAATTGTTTTCCGGCAACTCTGTTACAAAGCGTGAAAAATATTAAAGCAACACTCGCACTCATAAAAGAATGAATCGAAAGTGAAAAGAAGAAATTTCTCATTCATTTGTGAGTGAGAAATAAAATTTGGTTTGTATTTTTCATTTGTGATTTGTGAGCGTGAAAAAAAAACGACAAACTTCTCATAAGTGAGTGAGGGTTGGCAAAAATTTTTTCACGCTCTTTTATGAACGTGAGAAGAAAAAATTTTTTTTAGGATTTTTCGCTCTCGAGATTTTTCATGAATGGTGTTTTTTTATCGCTCACTCTTGAGAAAATTTGTACTCTGGTAAAAACACGTTTAAAAACTTCGGTTTAACGAAAGGTTCTGGCATTATATCATCCGTTAAACCGGGATTCCACTGTATAACTACATGACACTTAACTAGTTGAGCTCTAGTCTGAAGCCAAAAGCAACTAGTATGTTTGCTACTAAATATTATAAATTTTAAATTAACACACAAAATTTGCGTTAAATATTGCAGATATATTCGATAAGCCTTTACTTTTTACACCTTCTTTTGATTTGAGACCTGAGTCTAGCTTGTCATTACTTGACAACCTCTATTTCTCATTACGTAAATCTATTTGCTTTAAGTTGAAAAACTAAATTGTTAAAATAAAAAAACACGAATCAAACCTTTGATTGAAGCTCTGCTTCAAGAAGCAGGCGTATAAGGTTTGGCTTAATTTTTCAATGCATGTAAAAAACAATTAAAAACGGTTGTGGTGTCTGTTAAAAGAAAAAGAAATGTTTCAATAAAACCATTTATCTGGTCTTATGGCCTTAACGAAATTACAAAATTAACTTTGATTGAGTTAAAATCATTTTAAATCGAACAACTAAGTAAAGCCCCGATCATATAATGGTAAAAATATTTAAAGGATATTAAATTAATAAAAAAAATATGTGTATGTATAAAATTTGACAATTCCAAATAAAGTAAAGTGAGAAATGTTGTAACAAAATGGAATGTTTTATACAGAAATTAATATAAACCACAATTTTAAGTGGTACATGTGCACATATCGCCACCTAAAATGCAAAAGGGCTTAATAATAAAAAAAAATACATTTTATTTAAGATTGATTACAGAGCAGCGCATTTAAACACACTTTTACAAATGCTTAAGGCTACCATTTTAAAACATAAGGATTTGAATGGCGTAATCACACAAGCCAAAAATACCTAACAGCATATTGGACCACACAAAACAGTATTTTTGATTAAGTTTAGGTTTTCTTTTGGTTTTTGTTTTAATTTTCTGTTATGGATAGCTTGCATTTTTTTTTAATTTTCCTAAACAAACATACATATGTATGTATGTATATATGTACATACAAAATGATGCTTAAAATTATTTTTCCAATAAAAAATGCCCCAAAGAGAAAGAGAACCAAAAATCAAAGACATTTTTTTTATTCTGAAATAAACTCTATTTTCTTTTTAAATGTTGAAATCTTAAACTGCCCTAGTGGAATTTTTTTTAAAACGCCAAAAAAATAGCAAAAAAAGTAATTTTTGATATTTGGATCTTGTGGTTTGGGTCCATTTCCTTGAAAGTCAATGCATTAATTTGTATTTCTTTTTATTTTAATTTTATTTTATTTGATGCCACGATTCACACACATTGCATTGATGTGTAATAGTTTTTTGATTTTTGCAAACATTAAAAAAATAAAAAAAACATTACGTATTTTTAATTATTTTAAAATTATTGCGAATTAATTGGTTTAAAGCACCAACCTTCAATTTCATAAGCTTAAAACTTTAAACGTTGTGTTGGTTTTTCTATTCTTGCGTTTTGAAATATGTACAAAGTTATAATTAAATATGTTTAATGACTTTATATGTGTATATGTGTAAGCACTTATACATACATATTTTTAAAAAATAACTGACATTTACCCGCCCCATTTTAAATTAACAGCAAACAGTTCTAAGTATAAATAATTTGGTTAAGATTTAACTTTTAAAATTCATACTTTGTTTTAATAATATAATCAAATTTTGATTAAAAAGTTTTATAAATATAAGTACAATAATTAAGTATATATGTATATTTTTTTGTAGATAGAGAGCATTATAGAGAGATTATGTTTATTTTAATTTGTAAATAAAGAGAAAATGTTGTATTTTTTTAAATATAAGCTGAGTTTACACAAAAAAAATAATTACAAAATAAAAAATTATAATAAAAACATTGTTTAAGCTTTATGTTAATATGTATAAAGTATGAGAGTTTGTTATTTAAATTCGTTAAATATCTTTATATTTATTAAATTAATTTGTTTATATATATTTTTTCTTTTACTTTAAGCAGAGTTATAAAAAATTAGTTTTTTCAAGATTAAGTATTTGTGTAGGTTTATCTATAAGTAGCAGTTACAATATAACAGCATATAAGTTGCTATAATTTTAACATTTATATTAATAATATTTTCCATTCGGTTTTCATTCTATTTTTGTTAATGTATATTTTTAATTAATTTTTTATGTTGTTTATAAAGATTAGTTATAAATAATAAAGTATTTAATTTTTTATTATTTTTAGTGATTCATTAAATTTTTTTGTTATTAAATTTCTAATGCCTTAAACCATCAAATATAAAAGGGTATTTTACATTTGTGCCGATGTGCAAAAGTAAGCAAACGCCCATGATTAAGTATATGTATTTGTCGACTAAGAATCACTCGTTTAGATAATTATTTAATATCCGCCCGTCACTTTAGTTAATCTAAAGTTAGCATTTCTTTTACTTTAACCCGCAAATTTTGAAACACATCGTTTAAATAACTTTCTGTCTAATTTCTATTACAACTTTCTGAAAACATTTTCATTTTGAAATTTGCTTTTGATGTTGTGATATATTTGGTTGAACCTAACCGGCTAAACAACTTTTTTCAACTCGTTTACTATGTATTTATATGTTATTAAATGTTACACTTTACTGTTAGAAAATAAATAATTATAGGCTGTTGTATTTTTATTTCATTATTATTTAATATCTAAGGGCAAACAAGCAGGTGCATTTTATTCCTAATAATTTTTTTTTTAATTTTTGTTTTTGCTATGAATAAAATTTGCATCTGCTTCCTTACTTCTAAAGGATTTTTATTTTTTTATGTTTTCAAACAGTACAGATTTGTTTCATAAAAAAGCAGAGTTAACGAACAATCTCAGTTATCAAATAGACTAAGTATTAAATCAAAAACATAACTGAAAAAGTTGCATTATAATTTTGTTACTATTATTAATCATATCGTTACCTAAAATTCAAGAAGCTGAACAACGAAAAATTTCATTTTTGATTGGTATATAACAATAAAAAAACACACGTTTACAAACTTTAACCTTCTGTTTACAAAAAAACCAATACTTTTTTAAAAGAATTTAAAAAGAGCGTAACAACAAATGATTCCTTTTAAACAACATATTATTTTTGACTAAATTTTTAAATGGCTGTGTGACTGTCGTTGTTTATCGTATTTTAAATAACAGTAGTATTTTTTTTTATCAAATTAGGGCAAATTAAGCATTCGATTCGAACCGAATTTTTACCCAACCGAGTTGTCAAGGCTTAAAAAACATACAGGACTTCTTATAAGAATTTTTAATTGAAATTTGAATAGATCTAATATAAATAAAAGTTCTTGCAAGAATCTTTTAATTTCATTTCGAATCAGAGGCAACTTACGGCCATCGATTCGAATCTAAATTTAAAAAGTTTCCATTGAAATTCCTATATTTCTATCGAGTAAGATTGCAATTTAAATCGAATGACGTAATTTAAAGTTATAAAAATGATGACGGCCCTGCATTTTTAATGACGATATAATCTATTTAATATACAAAATTTAATCAATTAATTTTAAGAAGATTTATAACAGTAACGAATAAAGAGATCGATCGGTTACCATTCGATCGCTTTTAACGGTTTTTTGGTTTTACTGAAGCTCTTTATTTTAAAATTATAATTTTTCAAACATCGAATAGGCCCGATTTGTTAACACAAATAACCGGTTTTTAGCAAGTATGATTTTTATAAACATTAAAGGCACGATTGAGCTGCAAACGCTGTTCGACATCCGAGACCCAAATGTGTCTATAAAGTATACATAATTAAGCGGTAAAAAAAACTTGATTTATTTTTAAGAAGCTTCAAACTGCAAAACAATAATGATTTTTTAAAATACGGCGCAAAAATTAAACGCTGGGTAAAAAATTAGCTCAATGTGTTGTCGGGGGTGTGAAATGTCCGTTTTGTATACTTATGCTAAGTATACTACACTAGGCAGTTTTATGTGCTTCTTTTGTTTCCTTACATATCTGATACATGCAATGCGCGACAAAATGACAACACGCTGTCATTTTTAAGGTTCGAATTATTTGAAAACCGGGTTTTAAAAAAAGCCGAACAATCGATCTCCCTTGTGATGAGTCAACATTTAAATTTACAAATCGTCTATGTTCGGACAAACTCGCCGTTTAAAAACGCAGATCAACAAATTTTGTAACAAGTAGCATGAGGTATAAGCGTTAACAAAAGGTTCAAAAAAATATTCATTCAGTTTTTGTGTAACGAATAAAGAAAAATTTAAATTGTATTGTTTAGTGGTTTTACAGAAATCAATAAACAAAATTTTTAATAAAAAATAAAAAAAGTTGATTTTTAGTGGGCAAACAAAAATTGGCCAATTCACAAACTATCTTCTATTATTGTACATTTTATTGTATGCAACGATACAACACAGGTTGTAAATTGGGCAAATGTTTTAGTTATTTATTTTATGACAAATTAAATTCTATTGCTTACTGCTGCATATCTTTAAGTCCAACAACCTAGTTATTAGGAAGCATTTGTACAAAATTTACTTTTGCAAAACTAACCAATAACCATTTGAAATTCTTTAAGCTAAAAACTCTATTAAATAGAAAACAAACATTTTAGAAAATTTTTCAAAATGATTATTAAACGTTGCAATTTAATTGGTTACTTCTTATTTGTACATCCCCATTGGAACACCTTTTAAGTATCAGACAAAAACGCTACAGTTTCCAAAATTAAATTGCTTAGTTTAGATGTAAACAACTTTAGTAAGAATAACTGACAAGAACCCGGTACGATAAAATGATCTTGTAGGATTAATTGCTAATTGAAATAGCTTAGATGGTTAAAGCTTAGTTAAATCATGTTGCAGAACATATACCTATGTATATAAAATTTAAAAACATATTATAGGTTCTTTAGACGGATTCCTTATACAAAATCCGTTTCAAAAACTATTAATAAATAAGTAAATTCATTATTAATAAGGGAACAAATTTAACGTTCATAAATATAAAAGATTTCTTAAAAATGAATTGAAAATATAAATAATTATTATAATTATTGTTAATTAAAACCAGTCTCCCTTGTCATTGTTAAGTATTTCAAAAAGGCGAGATAATAAACATGTTATCAAAAATTAAGCGTAAGAAATATTTTTTTTATGCTTAAAATAATAAACCCCACTTTTTTTTAGCCATTTTTAACTAAAGAAAAGGTTTAAAAAATTGGTTTTGGAAGTTTATAATAAATTTGAAAATTTGCTAAAACTAATAACAAATCTATAGCATCACAATATTAGTGAATTTTTAAAACACCCAAAATATGTGCCTGGTAGATATACATATCAACACTTTTATAGATACCTCTTTCAGATTTAATTTTTTTAAAGCTTCATCACTAGAAAAAATTACCCTTTATTCATATATTTTTTTTATTTTTGAGGTTTCAGATTTAAGTAAATACAGTACCCAGAATAAAATCCCAGCAAAAAAAAGTGAAAGTTGTTCTTAAATCACAGCATTTTCATTAAATACCAAGTATCTCTAAGTCCTGAATTTTATATTCCGAAACAGTTATTTTTAGACACATCTAGGTATGTTTTAAGAATGCCTTTATTTGTATTAAGTGCCCAATGATTTGGACATAATTTTTTATTAGTAACTAAAAAAAAGCTGTTAAATAGTATTAACTTATTTCACTAATCAAAAAGCTATGCAGAATTTCAAATTTTCATCAAATACCAAGGGCCTCATCTAAAGTGCATACTTTTCAGTTCTCTGGACCATTTACCACCTATGACAAGCACGTGTTAAATTCATTGATGTTTCCCCAAAAGTAGAACTACTTCGGGTTGACTTTCATCAATGAATTTACCTATGATTCGTATGCACTTTTTTTGCTGGGATATATTTTAATTTTATATAAAGGTTCATCTAAAACTGATTTTTAACACTGATTTTCGACGATTTGTAAACGTTATTAAAGCCCTTAATACGAATATAAATATTTTGTTTCTTTTTTTAATGTGCAATATTCGATTTATAAAAAATCTAAACTATTTAAAATTTCCTAACGTTTGAGGATTTCTCTTAGTTTTACTTTACTTTTTTGTTTATAACAATTTTTTTGTTTTTTGTTAGTTTTTTTTGGTTTTTTGTTTCTTTTTTAAAAATGTAAATACCATTTACCGCTTATATTTATTTATTCCTTTGACCATTGTGAAAAGACGAAGTAGTTTTAGCAGAATTGGGTGATGAGATTCTTTGATTTTGAAACTCAGCAGCAACATTCGATGGAGATGAAGACGTAGTATTAATATTTTGCTCACTTGAAATGCTAGTAAAACTAGCTCCTCTGCTGGAATCAACGCCAGAAAGTGCATTAGTTTTAGAATCACTTTCATTGGCTGTTTGTAAACTACTGCTATTGTTTTTGGTCTCTTTTAAAAGATTACTTCTACTTCCTTCGCTGCTACCCATTGCCAAACGTTGCATTTGACGTATAACGGTAGCGGCCAAGTAAGCCTGCTTCCAACGTGATTTTGCAAAATTTTTTTTGAGTTGTTCTGAAACCGTGGCGTGAATGTTCTTGTTGCCGGCAGCATTACCCGAAATCCAAGGATGTGCCAAGGCCTGTTTGCAGGTGTATCGTTTTTCAACATTTACGCACATTAAATGACGTATAAAATCCTTAGCTGAATCGCTAATTTCATCCCAGTAGGGCGAATCGAATTCAAATTCACCCTTTAAGATTTGGGCAAATAAATTAGCATCATTTTCATCGTAGAATGGCGGATAACCGCACAATAGAATATATGAGATAACACCTATACTCCAAATGTCAACTGCTTTTCCATAGGGCCTTTGAGCCAACACTTCTGGCGCCACATAGCCGGGTGTACCGCAAGCGGTGGCCATAATTCCAGAGTCTTCCATTTTCGAAAGTCCAAAATCACTGATCATTATCTTACTGTCATCAGCCGGACTGTAGAAAAGTAAATTTTCTGGCTTCAGATCTCTATGCACAACACCCTGTTCGTGCATGTAGTCGACAGCTTCAAGTATCTGTCGTATCAAGTCCGAGGCATCCTTTTCTGTGTAGGAGCCTTTTTCCACAATACGATCAAACAATTCACCGCCAGTTACCAGTTCCATGATCAAGTAGATTTTTGATTTATCCTCATACGTTTCGTATAGCTGAACTATATTCGGGTGCGTTAATCTGTTGCCAGCCTGAGAATCTATAGCAGCAGCAGAATTTTCACTCTGATGATTGGCGCTAAATCTTCTTAGCACACGTATTTCATTTTCTAACGACTCCTCTTTACCCTTGAGCGCCTTCTTATCGATTATTTTCACCGCATAATGTTTGCCAGGCTCGTCTTTGCTTTCCGCTAAACGAACTTCAGAAAATGCGCCCGTACCCAGTAAACCGTGTAAATTGTACTTCTCCTCAATGGGTATAGTTTTGTTTAATTCTTTAATATCCTTGGCCTTACTTTTTTTGCCAGAATCCTTTTTGCCAAACAACGGCATTTCTCCTCTTAAAACAAAAACCAATAGAATCCTTATTGGAGAAATGTTACTTTTTCGTATTATTTTTGTTAGATTTTTTAGTCAAAATTCACTTAAGGTTTGTTACCATTTTACTTTGTTTAAATAATTTTGCAATCTCTTGCGTTTGTTTTTTTTTTAACTTTATATGTATGTATTACAGATTCAACGTTTTTTTTACAAATAAATTTAACTTTTTTTCTCTATTGGAATTTTTACATTCCTTTAGTTGCAAAAAAACAACTTTTTCTTGTAAAATCTTCCTCTACTTTTTGTACGTCATTTACACCATAAAAAAACTGTATATCTCTCATCCGCGCAGCATGTACTCAACAAAAAAAGTAAATAAACACTGATGGCAACTAAAAGATTTTCTTATATATCTTCAGCGATTTCATAAGCACATTAAATAATGATAAGACTGATTTGTTCTTTAGTAAAATATTTCTCATTATAATAAAAGCTTTACACGTTGCGCTGTTGGCTCAACCTATTGAATAATTTTTAATGAAAAATTCATTTTTATAAAGACAATTAGAAATCGATATACCAACGCTCACGAGGTGTATATTTTAAATACCATCCGAATATGTATATCTCAAAAGATATGGATATTATTATACAGTGTATTACATATACCCAAATATTTGCTACTTATTTTTATTTTTTATGTAAATATGATATCAAATTCATCTTAAGTACAATCAGTTAAAAAATTAAAGCAAATAACTAATCGCATATACAAAATGATTTTTTATAAGACAAATGTCCCTTAGGTTTATGATAACAAAATTTTATACAAAAAATTTATGTTGTGTAACCCTTTTATAGCTCCAAAAAGGTTTTAAATATAAGGCTCTAATTTAGCATTAAAAATACAGCAGTTAAATTTTTTAAACTACTTTTGCTACGGTATACATAGGAGTAAACCGTACGTAAATTATAATTAAGATTAGTCTGTTAATAACAAGAAATTTTTGTATTTTATTAGCACAAGCTGGGTAGTAGCTCTACATATAATTTATGACCGAAAGTAACACGTATGGGTTGCTTTATGCATCAGATATGATGGATATACCCATTAAAAGTGATTAGTCAGTTATGATGGATATATTCACCAAGTTCGACTAGTCAACTGTGATAGATATATTTATTAAAAGTGATTAGTCAGCTGCGATCGGTTTCTAAATAATCGTTGAAGAATAAAAAACAGTAAAGTAAGAAGTTCAGATATATGCGCTATATGTTAAAAAGAGATGGACAACCACTCGTGCACAATAGTTTCCGCAAATTTTTCATATTACTTTTAATAATTTGATAAAAACCTTGTTCTAGGCTTTGGTGGATAATTCAATCAGCAATGCCGGTAAAATGATCGGTCCCGAGCCCGAACGCAAACCAAACTCGTAATTATTTAGTAAAGTGAAGCTATTTATCCATTAATTTCAAACGAAAAAATAAATAAAATAATCAAACATATGTTTATTTTAACTAAAAAAATGCAATTATAACACGCAAGACAAAGAAAATGAGTACAATAGTGGTGATAGCTAAACAGTTTAATTGTTTAATGGAAATTAAATTATTTTTGAATGAATGTAGTGCTAAATAGTTATGTTATTATATATTTTAAGCCACAATGTTCCGTTAGTTTAGTGAAAACGTCGAAGCTTGAACATGGATCGATCTTCACTTATTACCGAACTCCGAACCCAAACAATAGGACAAAAAAGGTTTTTTTATTAGCACCTTCTGCAATAATTATGACCAGTAGTTAGCATCATTGTAAGCAAAACTAACTATTGCCAACTTAAATTGCTTCGAACAGTTGCTAATTTTCGTATTATGTGCTCCAGAATGCAAAAAGAATCTGTTTGAAAGTAAAATACAACTTTTGTATATAAATACGTACATATTTACAGAAAAGTTTAGTCTAAAAACCAAATGGTTTTGGCATTTTTGTATAATATCAGAGAAAAATTTATTATGAATTTAGAAAAACAATACATATATATATATATATGAAATTAATACCTAACTAATTTTTTTAAGAAAAACGAAAATGTTAAAGAAAAAAATTCACATTTTTAAACCAAGTTAAAAATATACTTAAGCTATATTTACACTACCTGAGTTGTCATCTGAGTTTCACAACTGAGACTTATTTTTATAGTGTAATAACATGTCTATTTTCATTTGTTAATATTTTTGTTTAACCTCAGTTGAAAATAGAACGTTTTCTATTTTCAAATTAGTTATCGTCTGACACGGCATTTAGACTATGTTACTTGTAACATAACTCTTTTCTCATTTCGTTTTAAAGTAACTCAAAAAACTTCAAGAATTTACATTATGTTACTACAAACTTGTCTCTTTTTTATACCCTTCACATAGTGATAAGGGTATATATCAGTTTGTCATTCCGTTTGTAATTTCCTTATTATCCATTTGCGACCCCATAAAGTATATATATTCTGGATCCTTATAGATAGGGAAGTTGAAATAGCCATGTCCGTCTGTCTGTCTGTCTGTCTGTGTGTCTGTCTGTCCGTCTGTTGAAATCAAGTTTCCGGAGTCAAATAAAAAGATACAGACCAGTTAATTGTGTCAAACGATTAGAAATATCCCGCTAACAATCGCTATTTAAAATCAGCAAAATCGGTTCACTATTGACCGAGATATAAGCGAAAACCCAAAACAACCCATTTTTTTTAGGACAAAATCCGTGCATATATCCCTATATATCTCAGTAAGTATAGTCACTATTGCCACAAAACTTGGAACGGATACTCTTTAAGTAGGCACCGAAATAATGGAAAAATTTTTTTCAGATAGGATCAGGGGAAGTGGTAGTTTTCATACAATTGCACAAATTTGGTTAAATAATTTATGCTCTGTATCTCGGAAACTATAACAGATATCGACTTAAAATGTTTTACAAAAAGTAATTGGACAGCAAAACCTACGCTTTGAAGTAAAAATTTGTTTGGTGGGGGGTGAATATGGGGTAGCTCCCATACAAATTCACAATTTTGGTAAAAAATTCGATACGCTATATCTCGGAAACTGTAACAGATATCGAAAAAAAATGTTCTACAAAAAGTAATTGGACAGCAAAACCTACGTTTTGTAGTAAAAATTTTTTTAGTGGGCGGTGAATATGGGGTAGCTCCCATGCAAATTCACAATTTTGGTAAAATTTTCGATACGCTATATCTCGGAAACTGTTACAGATATCGAAATGAAATGCTATACAAAAAGTAATTGGACAGCAAAACCTACGCTCTGAAGTAAAAATTTTTTGGTGGGGGGTAAATATGGGGTAGCTCCCATACAAATTCACAATTTTTGTAAAATTTTCGATACGCTATGTCTCGGAAACTGTAACAGATATCGAAATGAAATGTTCTACAAAAAGTAATTGGACAACAAAACCTACGCTCTGAAGTAAAAATTTTTTGGTGGGGGGTAAATATGGGGTAGCTCCCATACAAATTCACAATTTTTATGAAATTTTCGATACGCTATATCTCGGAAACTGTAAGAGATATCGAAATTAAATATTCTACAAAAAGTAATCGGACAGCAAAACCTACGCTTTGAAGTAAAAATTTTTTGGGTGGGCGGTGAATATGGGTAGCTCCCCTACATATTAACAATTTTTTTGAAATTTTCGATTCGCTATAGCTCGGAAACTGTAAGAGATATCGAAATCAAATATTCCACAAAAAGTAATTGGACAACAAAACCTACGCTTTGAAGTAAAATTTTATTGGGTGGCTGGTGAAAGGGGTAGCTCCCATACAAATTCACAACTTTTACGAAATTTTCGATAAGCTATATCTCGGAAACTATAACAGATATCGAAATCAAATGTTCTACAAAAAGTAATAATCTAAAAATTCATACATTTAAGAAAAAAAATTGGAGAGGAGCAGGGGGACTAGAACATCCCATAAAAATTAACAACTTTTATTGACCTTTTATTATAAATAATGTCAAAAACTTTTATTACTGTCGACCTCAAACGTTCCTCATCTATTTCTATTATCCATACGAACGTTAACATTTTGTAAAGTTTTCTATGGCCTTAAAACTCTCGCAAGGTTTTTTATTATATTATTTGCAGTACAAAATAACTCGGCTGGGTACATTAAAACACCAATGTGAAGGGTATATAAGATTCGGCACAGCCGAATATAGCGCACTTACTTGTTATATTTTGTTTTGGTTTCGTTGTTTATTCTTCTTCTTGAACGTTTCGACCATGGTACAATTACTTTACAATTACCTTAATTGTAATGTATAATTACCTTTAAGGTAATTGTGCCATGGCATATACGAAAGAGAATAAAGAAAAATAGAAGAAAAAACGAAAACGTCAAAAGAGAAACGTCAAAAAGAAACATTTAAAACAGAAATCCTGTTACTTTTGTAACTTCTCTGCCTTCTCTACCCAATTTGCCTTCAAAAACATGTAGCATGTAAAGTAACGTGTTACAAGTAACACGGCATTTAGACTATGTTACTTGTAACACGTTACTGTAACATACTACATGTTTTTGAGGGAAAATTGGGTAGAGAAGTTACAAAAGTAACACGGTTTCTGTTTTTAATGTTTCTTTTTGACGTTTTTCTTTTGACGTTTTCGTTTTTTCTTTATTCTCTTTCGTATATGCCATGGTACAATTACCTTTAAAGTAATGGTACTGTTGGAAAAGAAACTATTTTGAAAGTGAATTTCAGTTTTATATTTTAATTTAGATTTTATTACTTCAAATTAATAGTTTTTACAATCAGATTTTTTTCCAACTGAAGTTTTTGAGCAATATTTTTTATAAAATTTATAAACAAATTTTTACATGTGAACTTGTAAAAAAAGAAAAATAATAAGTAAAGTAAAAACAAGAAGTTATTTATAACATTCTCCCCCTCGTTAAACCCTAGTTTTAACCAATACAATTTTGAGAAGCTTGAGATCGTCTTACATCAAGTTTAGCTAGTTTTGCTACTGGCCTTTTTAAAATGCCACCCTTTGTAAAAACATCGGCACTTCTTACATTACCATCACTTGCTTTATATACCGATTTAACTACGCCCTTAGGCCAATTGTTTCTTGGCAGGTTTGAATCAACTATTATAACTATATCCCCAACTTTAAGGGGACTACATTTCTCAAACCACTTAGTACGCTTCGTTAATGTTGGGAGGTATTCATTTATCCATCGTTTCCAAAATATATCAGCAAAGTACTGCATTTTTCTCCAATTTTTTCTTAGCACAGAATCGTCTGCCGAAAAATTGCCTATCGGCTTATCACCATTAGAAGATCCTAAGAGGAAATGATTAGGAGTCAGTGCTTCGTCAGTTGTTGACTCTAGATCTACGTAAGCAAGGGGTCTAGAGTTAATAACGCGTTCACACTCTAGTAATCCATTATATAATGTATCATCTTTAAAAACAAAATTCGGCATAATTTGATGCAATACTTTTTTTACGGATTGGACTAGTCGTTCCCAACTCCCGCCCATATGTGGTGCTGCTGGTGGGTTAAAGTACCAGATTGTTGATGAAGTTGTAAATTTCATTTCAATTTTTTTAAAATCAACGTTGTTGAGAGCGTTTTCCAGCTCTGTTTTAGCCCCTTTGAAGTTTGTTCCATTATCGCAATATATCTCAACAGGTGTACCTCGCCGGGCAACGAAATTTTGAATAGCTATAATGCAACTGTCGGTGGTCATATCACGGGCCACTTCAATGTGTATTGCTCTTACAGTTAGGCAAGTAAAGAGTACTCCCCAACGCTTCTCTTGATGCCGTGCAACTTTAACAAATAACGGTCCAAAGTAATCCATACCGACGTACGAAAATGGACGAACGAATGGTGATAAACGGGCTTTAGGTAGAATAGACATTTCCGGAACTACGGGTGATGCATTTGAATTCTTACATTGTTGACAATTTTGACGTACTTTCTTTAACTCAACTCGTAATCTTGGAATGTAATAAAGCTTACGCAATTCATTGAGGCAAGTATCATGGTAAAAGTGGTGAAATTTTTCATGGAAAAATTGTATCAACAACCGGGTGCAATAGTGATTTCTCGGCAAAATTATTGGGCGCCTTGAGTTTTCAGGTATAGCTGTTGCCAATCCAATTCTTCCGTTCAATCGAATTACTTGGTCACTATCAATATAAGGGGAACATTTGTATAAAACACTTGATTTTGGAATACTTTCAATGTTATTTGATAAAATAGCATATTCATCCTTAAAAAACTCCTGCTGCATTTTTTGGTAAATGATGGTTTCTGCCATTGCATGTAGTTTAGAAAGATTAGGGAATAAGTATTCACGATTTTTTGACAATTGCAATTTCATCTTTATTTTGTTAATGAATATGTAAATGTTGACAACAGATTGACGCAATTTTTTCCATGATGAAAATCTACTAAAATCTATTAAGATATCATTAAATCCCTCACGATGTGCCATTACAAGATGGGGTCTAAGCTCCTCAGAAATTCTTGAATCCTTTAATTTATTTACTGGCCAATATGACTCATCATTTTTCAAGAATGGTGGACCGTCAAACCAGCGACTTTTCATATCAAATTCGAAGTTTTTCTTCCATTTTGTTGCATCATCTGCAACATTATATTTTGTAGCTATATATTTCCACTCAAATAATTTGCTGCAATCAAGGATTTCTCCAACACGATACATAACAAACTGTTTATAATTCCTAAGATCAGCTTTCAACCAACAAAGAACAGTATTAGAATCAGACCAAAAGGTTCGGCTTTCAAATTGTACGCTGGGAATATTACATACTGAATTTGCTAAACGAACACCCAGTACTGCTGCCATCAGTTCCATGCGTGGAATTGAAACAGGTTGCTTCGGAGCCACTTTTACTTTAGCACCTACTAAGGAAACTTGAACGCCATTTCCCGATGATACACGAAAATAGGCAACAGCAGCGTATGCTAATTCACTAGCATCAACAAATATGTGTAACTGCACTGAACACCCAGGGTGGATTGAGAGCCATCGAGGAATTTTAACACTTTCTATACTTGGTAGGAGTTTAATCCATACTATCCATTTATTGAAAACATCATCATTTACCTCATCGGTCCAACCTTCAGTAGTTCTCCAAACCTCTTGAAGCAGAATTTTTAAGTAAACTACGTAGGCCGATAAAAATCCAAAAGGATCGAAAATATACATAAGAGTTTTTAATACGTCAGTTTTTGTGGGTCGTTTTAAACCAGATAGAACATCTTTATTTACTCGATTTAATTTTAATGAATATGTAAAGTTATCATTTTCTGTAGACCACCACATACCTAATACTTTTTCTGTCGACATCTCAATCATTTTATCTCCAATTAGAACTTTGCTTCGTTCTTCTAATTCGCCAAGATTCTCCATTACAACCTTTGAATTTGATTTCCAGTTTCGGATAAAAAAACCGCCCTTACTATGAATAAAAGCCACTTGCTTTGCCAACTTAATCGCTTCATCTTCGGTATCTGAGCAATCTAACAAGTCGTCTACATAATGATGATTAATAATTGAATCTACTGCTCTCGGAAATTTATCTTTAAACTCTAGCGCATTTGTATTCTTAACATATTGTGCTGAGCTTGGCGAACACGCTGCACCAAACGTCATTACTTGCATTACGTAGACATCTGGAATTTGTCTATTTTCACCGTTTCGCCAGATAAATCGCTGGGCGTTTTGATCTTCTTTGCGAATTTGCACCTGGTGAAACATTTCTTTAATGTCCCCACAAATGGCAATTTTTTTTAAGCGAAACCCATACAAAGTGGAAAGTAACGGATTCGTCAAATCTGGGCCTTTTAGTAACATAGAATTTAAAGAAATTCCCTTGACTTTTGCTGCTGCATCCCAGACCAATCGAACTTTACCTGGCTTGTTCGGATTTGTTACTGTAAATATAGGAAGATACCAAGTAACACCTTTGGAATTCTTTACTTCATTTTCGGATAACTTTCGTGCATAGCCTTTTTCCACTAACTCATTAATTTGCAAGAAGAAGAATAAACAACGAAACCAAAACAAAATATAAAAAAGAGACAAGTTTCTAGTAACATAATGTAAATTCTTGAAGTTTTTGGAAGTTACCTTAAAACGAAATAAGAAAATAGTCATGTTACAAGTAACATAGTCTAAATTCCGTGTAACATAGTCTAACTGCCGTGAGAGTTTTAAATTTAAGTTTTTAAAAGTTACCGGATTAGATGCTTGTTTTTGTATTGCCATACACTGTACCATTTTAACAACTTTTAGAATTAGCGGACTTATTATTATTTCTCAGATGTAATGTAACGCCCCGTCCAAATTAGCAGTAAATATCTTAGCAAAAAGGCAATAACGTCGGAAGAATAACGGGAAATTATTGCTTATTGCCTCGCCTATGTTAAGGGTATGGGAACACGTATATATCCTAATTCATCATAAAAAAACAAACCAAATCAGAATATCATCGTTTTTTTGAGGAAAATTGGTAGAAATTATTAATTTTTTATCGCTTTGTATCACTTGTCGTCGTTTTTTAAATGTCACTTAAAAATAATATTTGAGTTTGACGTTTTATTTTTTTTTATTTTTTTTTTTTTTAATAATAATCAGCACTTAGGGGATGGCCCCTACACATGCATTGCATTGTGTTGGTATCAGGAAAATAGGTTATGGGAAGGAGGATTAAGGGAGTAGTGTTTGTGGACATTTGATTTAAATTTCTCGATATTTACTGTGGCAGGAAAGACATTATTAGGAAGTTCATTCCACATACGAACCGTGCGACCGAAGAAGGAATTCTCCCTGTAATGAGTAGTGCGATTCACTGGCCAGTCAACTACATATGGGTGCGCTCTCCTAGAAAAACGTGTATCACGCAAAAAGTTCCGGGTTTCGGGAACAAGGTCCCTGATTTCCGCAGAGCACATTCCATTATAGTATCGATAGAACAGCGAAACACACCCCACATCACGACGATGTTCGAGTGAATCCAGACGGTTAGATACCACAACGTCGCCGATAAGTATCTTCGCTCGTTCCTGTACGCGGTCAAGTAGCCCCAAAATAGACTTTGAGGCACCAGCCCATACATGAGAGTTGTATTCTATTTTCGGTCGGATATAGGTGGTATAAATATTGAGAAGATCAGATGGTGTAAAGTAATTCCCACACCGTTTAGGAAAACCAAGACACTTCGATGCTTCTTTCGACACAAGAAAGATGTGTTCCGTCCAGCGGACATCGCACTGGATTCTCATGCCCAGAAAATCAAGAGTATCTGTCTTTTCAATACTTATACCATCCATTAATACAGACGAGGCAGCATCGTCCAATGTGCGTTTATGCGTCAAAAGACAACATTGGGTTTTACGGGCATTAAAATCGACCCTATTCGCACGGCCCCATTTGGAGATTACCATCAGATCGCGGTTAATCGAAACATCCATACTCTGTCTCCTAGCTCCAATCTCCAAAGAGCTAGGTCTATGGTCAAACGAGTATGAATGGCATATGCTGCTGTCGTCTGCAAAGGAATAAATAGGATTCGAGGTTTGACATAGAAGGTCATTCAGAAAGATAAGAAATAAGGTAGGAGAGAAATAATTCGCAATAATTGCTTTCGAAAAATTATTGCTCAATAAAATGTTGGCAATAAATATGTACGCAATAGATCAGTCCACATTAGAGATAACATAATTTTGACACTTGCTGCAATATGTGTTAACATATTTATTGCTAATGAAGACTAGGGTAATACTAAAAGTAAAAATTTCAAATTGTTTTTTGACACTCATAAAAATTTAAACTTATTTTTTGACACTCAACTCAGATGAGAACTTAGGTAGTGTAAATATAGCTTAAGAAATACATTAGAGGCATGCATTAAGTCTTATTTCAAGCTAATTTCAGACCCGGATGATTTTCTAATTCTTGTGCTGTGTTGCGAATAAACTGTTTAAGTGCTGTAATGTAGAGTAGCTGACACAGTTTGTCTGATGCAATGTAGTGTAGTTAATAATAAAGAGTGGCTTGATGCACTGTTGTTAAGGGTGACCATTCGTACTGATTTCATCAGTATATGTACTAATTTTTCATTTGGTGTACTGTGCCTGTGCTCTGTAACTTTAGTGAGAATTTCTTGCATCGAAAAGTTTATTGTCGCCTTGTAAAAGACAGGATGAACACGATAAACCTAATTATTTTAACTTTTAACGTTGTATAATGAGAGTTTATGTATTATCTAAGTCACACTGTTAATAATCGGAAGACTATGACAATAAACAAATTTTCTCGCTGCGAAAACTTTTCGCCAGTTACAGAACAGGGGGGCAGCCCCCCCCCCCCCCCCCTGTAGTGTATATACAAATTTCAGTACATACCTGATTTTTTGAAAATGTACTGATTGTACTGAATTTTCAAAATAAATAGAAATTTAAAGTTTTTCCTCGAAAATATTTGTTAAATTATAACAAACCTTAATACGGTGCACTCGCGAAAACGTGAACACTCGAAAGTGTGAACGTCTCAGAAACGTGAACAAATTTATTTTTCCACAGAGTATTCTAAAACGTGAACAAAATCTGAAAGCTCTAAAACGTGAATACTTTTTATTTATTGTTTTTACTCTGTTTTTAAATTGGGAAATCCCTTACTTGTTTGTTTACATATGATTAAACGTTTTTTTTCATTGATGTATGCGTTGACCTGTTAGTTGCCCTTTGACATTGCTACGTAGATGAGGCAAGTGATTAAAAAAAATTTAATTCGTGAAATTGAAAAATGTCATTAAAAAACCCTAAAGTTTTAACTTTAAAAGATAAAGTTGATATTCTTGAATTATTGCAAAAGGGGTACAGTGCTGGTGGCTTGGCAAGAAAATATGCAGTTGCCAAAGCAACAGTTTCTTCCATTAAAAAATATAATACTCTTTATGGCACTGGAAAGCGTAAAACATTACGCGCTTCTGAACTTCCGGGAATAGAAAAAAGTCTTTATAAATGGTTCCTTCACATGCGGAATACAAAAATGCCGGTAAGTGGACTCATGTTAAAAGCCAAAGCTTTAGAAATTCACGTTCAAACTAAAGAAAATAATCGCTGTTTTAACGCCAGTGACGGATGGCTCCAAAAATTCAAACAAAGGTTCAGTGTTCGCCTTCTTAAAATTTCCGGAGAACAACTTTCTGCGCAGTCACAGCTTGTTGACCCTTTTAAGGAAAATTTAAGAGGAAAAATGGTAGACCTATATCTATGTGAAGATCATATTTTTAATGCTGACGAATCAGGGTTATATCGGAAGCAGTTGCCAGATAAAACATACGCATATTGCATTTTATGTTTTGTTATTAAAAATAACAAAATAATTAATTTAAAATAGTGTTTAGCATTTTTTCTTATTAATGTATAATTTTTTATACTAAAAAGGGTAATTTTTTGTTTTAAATTTAGGTACTCGATAACGTGAACAAACTCGTAAATGTGAACTGCCTTGGTAAAAATTAGTTCACGTTATCGCGAGTTCACTGTAGTTAAATATGCAAAAACTGTACTTAAATTAGGTCTGTCTGCGTACACATATTTTGCATCATTTTGTGCAAAATGTTACAAAATCTTGCAAAATGTTGTCTGCGTACTCCAAATCTCTTGCAGCGAGAGAGCCAAAAAGAAAATTGTTTGACAGTTGGAAGTAAGAGAACTTACAAAATGTTACTGGAGAAATTTCTTCTTGCAAGATTTTGCAACTAATTTGAACAGCTGTTTTTATTTACTAATTGAATGAAGCAATTTTTGTGAAACAAAAATAAAAATTGAAATTTAACAATAGTTAGAATTGTGTTGATTTTTAACGTTTATAAAAAATTATAATAAACATAACATTTTACTTGATGCTAGAAACGTCCAAATATACAAATAATTTACCGCGTACACATATGCTAAAATTCTTTTGCTTTGTTATTTGAATTGTTTACACACCGTTCAGCTGTTTTCTTGCAAGATTTTAATGGATACTGTCTGCGTACTTTTTGATATATTTAGAGCCGACAGAGTAAAATTGTTCTTACTCTCCCAAAAAAATTTCCTGAGTATTTGCTACTGGAAAAGTACGCAGACAGACCTATTATTTTGATCTATCAAATTTTGTTTTGAGTCGATCGACAACCTATCAAAAATGATTAAAATTTTTTTGAGAATTTATTTTCTTAATCAAATATTTTTTTTACAAGAATACATAGACGGACGGAAAGGCTTAAAATTGACTTAGAAAGTGATTTAAATTCGATCGCTCTAATTAAAGGTAGAAAAGCGTACTGATTTCCAACCAGAAATAAATGGTCACCCTACTGTTGTTGATGTAACTTATATACTGTCATGATGATGGTCGATAAAAAAATGACTGTGATTGATGTGTGATCAAAACTGTTTGTATTACACACAATGTTGGATGGATACATAAACAAACATACAACAGGCAAATCAGTATAAAATTCATACGTAAGTACATTACATTACATACATACATATGTACATTAAAAATCAACCCCCGTTTTTAAACCTATCAGACCAAGAACATCTCGTCAACAGTAAAGCTTAGAGATGAATTGAAATGTGTGATCATGATGAATTGATGTGCCGTTGTTGTTAACTTAAGTGTGCTTAAGTTTAAATATTTTTTTTAAATAAGTTAAGTTAAGTAAACAAAAGAGATGGCGAACAATACAGCACAGCACTTATTGTTGTGTGTGCACACGTAAGGTATATGAAATAAATTGAAAAATCAAGATGATGCTTAATTTAGTGACGTCTTGAGCTGTTTTTGCTTTATTTTCATGTGAAGTTGTTAGTCTTCCATTGGACACGTTCTCAAGTGGCGGATAGGGGGGGCTTCTGCTATACTGTCGATAATTTTGCAAGCCAAAATCGAACGTTATAGTAGAGATTAAGCTAGTTAAGGAATATCGTGATGCTATTCGTGTAATGATTCACCCCGTTCTCCAACCAAGCCAGGACTTGGCTGCGTACAGGAAGAAGACACTGAGCGCAAAGTGATACATAGTGTGCACACTCGACTCACATATACAGTCTCTGGATAATATCAACTAACTGAATACATCTGACAAATGGCCCAACACTCTTGATATTACTCCTGTTAAGTGGAATCTAAGCAGAGTAATCCATGGTGTTCGTTATTCTGCAGACCTTACAGCGAGGTCACTAAGAATACGCTTGTAAGGGCTATTATCGACAAGGGCTGAAGCGATGGAGCCATCTCCCAAGGAAATCGGGGGATATCCGTCCGAAAATGTTGGATGTGTTCTTGAGTATTTTTACGTAAAATCCCAGACCAATTTTCAAATAAATGACGCTAGCTGGTTACAATGCCACGTCAAACTTATGACTTGCACCAACGAACGGTGGGCCAAACCGCTTAAACCAGCCATAGCAGCCCTCGGAGAGATGTGGCCAGGACTCACTACCACACCATCTTGTCAAGAAAGCGGTCGGCGCTTCAAAAGGCAAATCGGATCCCTGTCGGATGCCCATCATTAAAATATGGGGCAACACAAACACCAACATAAGAGGTAAGTTTTTTCTCAATTTCATACTTTTCAGCAGTCGTGATCAAGGGTTTAGAACCTACTTTTATCATCGCGAACAGACAAAGTTTTAGACATTAATTTGGTCAGCGCGAAAAGCGCAGACTACCTCATTAGGGATTGGAAGGTGTCAGGTGACTGTCCCTTTTTAGACCACAGGTATCTTGAATTCTCTTTTGTGGGAAGTCAGGACAGAGCGACTCCAAACGTGAACAGAAGGACAAGCTGGCGGATGGGGAATGCCTATTTGCGGGGTATGCTACCCCCGGAACCATCTATTGTTACAGTTGGTGACATAGAGGACGCTGTATTAGCGTTATCAAGCTCTTTTAGGGAGGCTTAGTCATTATCTTGACCCCACCCTTCCTAAGGGCAGGAGTAAACCACATTGTTGGTCATTCACCATAGATGAGACCCGGAATCTAATCAGCGGACAGAATATAATATTGTCTTTATCCCTTAGGGGGGTTTCAGACACTAGAGGCTGGTCGATGTCTATCCCAGCCTCTTATCGCGATCCCAACACGCCTATACCAAGGGCGGATTGGTGAAAACTGCTCTCCACTCGTTAGTTGGTTAAATCGAAAGGACTCTCTAATACAGGAACTATACGCTTGCGTCGTTTCTGGACGAAGAGGGCGTCTTTAACAACGTCAACCCATTATTCGTCATCTGGGCCTTACGTGAGGTGCAGGTTGACAGTTTTCTGGTTTCCAACCTACTGTAACGTAGAATAATAAAGTTTACAATGGGACGAGCTGAGGCTACGAGATCAGCCAAAATAGGAAACCCTCAGGGAGGTGCCCTATCGCCACTACTGTAGAACATGACACTCAACTTGTTGCTTAGGAAAATGGATCTAATGGGACTAAGAATTGTCCCATTGGTGGTTATTAGTTTAATAAAGTTTGTTAATAATTTTGACTTTTTTTGAGTTGATTTTTTTAACATAGGAACCAACTAAAACTTAAGGCATATTACCTAAGGAACATAGCTACTGCCATTCTACCCATTTTTTAGTTGATTTAGCAAATATATAACCTATAGAATTTTTTGTGTGTACGTATTTCCTTATAATTTAATATAAGGTACCCCTTTAAATGTCTAAGGCTGTTGGGCACTTTGTTTAAATTATCTAATGAGATTATTAGTAATATTATTGTTTTTGTAACAACAAGAATCATTTTATTTGAATAGATTTAAGTTTCGATTGAATTAAAATTTTGAAAGAAAGAGTTTTTGTATCATTTTGCATTGAAAACGTAAGGTTAATTCCTGCTGATGAATGGGGTATTTACAAAATTCTGATAGCATTACGTAAAATATAAGGAAACAAAAACTCGTTTATTTTGTGCTTAATTTGGTCTACATAAAAAAGAAAAATACTTCCTTTTACACCAACATTACATATGGCGCACTTTCTGCCATTCAAATTGTCCTTAATTAACCAAAACCAGCAACATACATATATTTTTGTATTTCTAAAATTGTATTACTATTAGTTATTTAAAGTATTAACACAAGATCAGTGTACACCCAAGGCACATTCAACAAGGTAAACTCAAGGCGAATTCAAAAAATTCGGCCTCTGCATTTCTTTTTTGTGTTTGAACGGTAGAATGTCAGAAGAATTAAAAATTTTATATAAAATTAAATTTTTATAACGTGTAAATGTCAAATTGATTTTAATCAGCTGGGTTCTTAATATTATCTGGTTGAATGTGCCTTGGGTACACCAATACAGGTAGTATCAAGGCGAATTAAAAAAACTCGCCATCTGCATTTCCTTTTCGTGTTTGAAAAAGTGAATGTCAAAAAAATTTTGAATTTCAAATAAAATTAAAAAAATCTGACAATCACTTTCACAAAATTTCAAGACGAACTCATAATCAGCTGGGTTCTTTAAACTACCTGTATTTGTGTACCCTGCACAAGATTTAAACCATTGGAATCAGCCCCAATTTTTCAAAGTTGAAAAAGCACTATTTTAGTTTTAAATTATTTATTTTTTTGCTTATACATTTTTATGCTTTATTATTGAGCAAAAAATAGAATATTTTTTAGTGGTGTGTAAATATATTTGTTAAGTAGTGGTAAGTAAAACAATATACGCATGAGGGGATACATTAAGGAAACAATGTAGTTTAAACTTATTTAAAATTACATTGGCTTTTAAAGCAGATCAACATTTTTACATTAAAATAAAAACACGACGAAAAACGACAATCAATTTTTTGTTGGCAATGCTGTCAATGTTAAAAAAACAGGAGTACTAAAGATGAAGTGGTGGTACCGTGGTACTTTTTACCTGAAACTTCCATCACTGGTTTGTATTGTGTGAAAGCAGCTAACTGTTCTAAAAGTACTTTCAGACGATATGTATTTTACACATTACTTGTCAAATTTTGCAGTGCGAAATTGATATCTGCCGTCTGAACGCGTTTAGGCATTGCATGTGTGAAACACATATGTCAATGTCATATGACAAATTTGTAATTAGAGCGTGCTCTATTTTCATATGGCGAAGCATTTGTCATCAGCTGTTTTTAGAATTACAACAAGAAAATGTGATTTATTTTGGTGTGGATGTTATGTCAGATGTAATTACATATGTACGTCTGAAAGCAAAAATTATAACCGTCTGTAAAATGATAATTTTGACAGACATATGCAAATACATGTGGATTGCAAAAGTGAGTAGTCATGTGTAAAATACATATCGTCTGAAACCACTTTAAGTAGTGATTTTGTTTGTTTTGGTTTAATTTCTATTTACCAAAAAAGGTTTAAATTGTTTTCAAAAGTTCAAAGTTTAGCACAAGCATAAAATTATCAAAGAAACTAACTAGTAATTTCAAAAAGATACATAAGGCTGCAGCATACAAAGGTTCAAAAACACTGGTAATGCTAAATAAAAAATTACATCATTTTGCATTATTTGTAGTGACGGGACTTCGACTTGTTGACAGAGAAAGAAATGTTAAAAAAATCGGCGGGGGCGGCGGCAAACGGCCTTGCGCCGAGTTTTTTACATTAACATAAATAACTACATAGGTATTTTCTCAAATGAAATATTTTAAAGCCGTCTTAATTTATTTTTTAACTACTTGAATGCTTTTATGTACTTAAAGAAAAGCTGAATTGTGGTTTGTCGGAATTCGTATCTTATTAATTCACGTTAACTTAAACAATTATTTATCTTTCCGTTTTTTATTTAACACATTTAATATAAACCAAGATTGACAACCGACAACGTTTAAATTTGGTTACCGGCGTTGATGCCGATACCGAAAAAAATTGTTTCGCAAAATACCGGTATCAACAATTTATCGTTTCCTTTGATCCTACCTGTATCAAAATACAGTTTTCTTTTAGTTAAAAATAGTTTGACTAAGGTCATCTTAATGCATATTTCGTAAATTTGTTGTACAAAACAAAACTGACGCCCGCAATATAATTTATTTTATTAAGAATAAAAATTTTTAAAATCCAATTTTATGATCCTAATAATTTTCATTTTTTAAATTAATAGTTGAACCATTTGTTTTAAGACAATTTTGTTGTAGTTTCTTTAGGCTCAAGTTCGATCCCTACTAAATGCTTATATGTATGTATTTTGAAAATGAAGAAATCAATATTTTCTTTATTTTTTACCTTATAAAAGTAAAAAATTTTACAATTTTGTTGTGTATAAGCAGTGAAATTCGCTCATATTTGAACGTTGACCTCGATGCGCGCCCAGAAAACGTTGTGCGATTTGTGTTAAATTTTTAAGACTGAACTTTTAGACCTTATTTTACAATAATAGTCCGGCCGGCATACTATAAAATTAAATAAAAAAAATGGCTGTCAGCCTAATTAATGTACATACTAATTATGCACCCCTTTAATTTTTTACAGATATTTAAATGTTATGTTCAACTTCAACAAAACACAACTCGTGCGCCCAGTAAAGATTCGCAATCAGCATTTAAAATACAGTTCATTTTCAACGCCAAATGCAGAAAAAAAACTTAAACAATTTCACACAAGAAACGTAAGATTTATAGTTTAATAATTTAATTTGGTAATTCACAAGGCAAGTTATCCGTCGTATTGTCTTATGTCCAAAAAATTTCGCTTTGGCATAAATATTTTTTTTACAAATTATTTTTGCATATCACACTTATAATTATACCCTTCACAAAAATTACAAGAGTACATACATATATGCATATTTGTATGTATGTTTTTCGTTCCGTTTGCAGTTTCTTTAATATTCATTGCCCCTGCACAGGTGCAATGTAAGACCGACTCCTAATAATTTTTCCTCACAAACATTTTTGTGGAACTTACCCCCTACCTCTAACCCGTAACAGGTTTGCACTAAAAAAATTTAAAAAATTGAGGTAAAAACCCCTACAACTTCCCCGGAGTGCCTTTACAGGAACAAAGTGTATTAAAGAGCCCCATTAGTTTTCCCTCCTAAGCATATTTCTACAACATACTTACCCCCATCTCTATCACCATATCAAATTTACAAAAATGATGTAAAAACGCCCATAACTTCCCCAGAGTCGGCCTTAGAGCAATGAAGTGCACGACCGAACCCCATTAGCTTTCCCTTCCAAACATATTCCTACAACATAATTACCGCCTATCCCCATCGCCTAAGGGGATGCCATACAAAGTTTGGCAAATTGTAATAAGTTCTCCTACAGCTTTCAGGGTGCCCGTAGATAGGTCAAGCTTAGGACTTACCCCCTACTCATTTTTCCTTGTAAACATTTTACTAGGGCATACTTACCCCCTATTTCCACCCCTTAAGTGGGCTGCAATACAAAATTTCAAAAAAATTAGGGCAAAATCGAATATAGCGCTCTTACTGGTTCTTTTTTTCAAGACAATAAGACATGATACAATATTTTGTAAACATTGTAAATAAATTATTATTTTTTAAGTAAATTAATACAAACATACTTACATACATATGTATTTTTTCTTTTTAGTTTAAAGAAATCCAAATACCAGTGCCTTGGGGCCACATAGCGGGCAAATGGTATGGCCCTAAGCAGGAACGCCCCCTAGTGGGGCTGCATGGCTGGCAAGACAATGCTGCTACCTTTGATACTCTTGCACCTTATTTACCTGCCAATATGTCTTTTCTAGCTCTAGATATGCCAGGCCATGGCCTTTCCTCATGGCTGCCAGAAGGCATACATTACCATTCATGGGACTATGTTGCTTTAATTAAACGGATCATGGAAGAACTTAAGTGGGATAAAATCTCCCTGATGGCTCATTCAATGAGTTCGTTTAATTCATTTGTGTTTACTGCCTTGTTTCCTGATAAAGTGGACCTCTTGATAAGTATAGATATCTTAAAACCTTTGACACGTCCAGCCGACAAAATAATCGAAAATTTTGCAAAACGTATTGAGCGAGGCTTGAAGGTGGAGCGAAGAATACGCGACAAAACCGAACCACCCTGTTACGAATGGGATGAAATGGTGGACAGATTGCATACAGCCACTTTTAAGTCAGTGGACGTAGAGACTTGCAAGTTCCTATTGCAACGCAATATAAAATCATCGCAACATGAGCCACACAAATACTATTTCTCGCGAGATAGCCGCGTTAAAAATCTTATTCATTTTGCATTTTCCCAAGAATTGATTGTCCAAATGGCCAAACGTATCAGTTGCCCTCATTTGTTTATAAAAGCACTACAAGCTCCATACTACGAAGAGAAAGTGTACCACGATGAGGTTTTAGGTATTGTTAAGCAGAATCCTAAATTTGAATACCATGAGATAGATGGCACGCACCACGTTCACCTTAACGAACCAGAAAAAGTAGCAAAAGTTATTAACTCATTTTTAACCAAATGGAAGGTTTAAGCAAAACGAGTATTTAAATATAATCTTTGTGTAACTGAAAGTTTTTTGAATGGTTTTCGTATTTGAATTTTTTTAATGCATTAACGAAGTATTTACACAAACTTATTTAATTTAAATAAAATCTTTGTACATACATACGAATTTACAAATATGTCAAAAAAAAGTCAAAAAATTTATTGCTGCATAGGCTCGCTTTCCTTGTGATTATCTTCACAGGTTATTAGACATTCGTCATACGTCCATTTGGGATAAACTCGCTTGAAGAGATACATGAAGACCGTGTCGTAAGAACGCAATTGGCCATCAAAGTAACACTTCATGTGACCATGAGTACCTAAAGATTCCTTTATATGTCCTAAACGACCGCATTTAGTGCGTAGCTTGACAGGCTTAAAGTAGTCAACATCCTCTTTGTTAAAGAACATGTAACGAATGGTGGCTGATTTGCGATTGATGCGCATGGGATGACCACTTAAGACTACACGTTTTAAAATGATACGATCGGGATTACAGGACAGCAAACAACCTCTAGCTACTAGAGCCAAAGTTGAGTCGGGATTTGTTTTAAAGGCCAAAACGGGAGCAGGTGGAAATTGAATAGGTGCGTAAAAAGTAGCACATACAGTAGTGTGAGGTCGAAAATAACGTTCAAACTGTTAAAAGAATTATAAAAAATATTAGTTTTAAATTTGTTTCTTGCCACAAAAATAAATATTTACCTTGTGTTTATCACCATTGGTATGTTGACTGAATATTGGGTTCACAATAAATCTTCTATATCCACACTGTATAATAAGTCGTTCTTTAGATTTAATAGGCATTTCAGAATCAGGCATGCGTTTCAACACCACATTCACAACTGACATTTGGTGTTCGTGCGGAAGTAGACCGATAACTATAACATTCTCAGTTTGTTGGGCTGATTTGAAGGCTTGCCATTTAGAAGCAGGAACATTGGCCACATGTATGGTAATATACCAACCGGGCTAGTAATAATAAAGATTAATAAAAATATTAAAAAAAAAACCTTTGACTATTACACGTACCACTACACCATCAACTTCTTTTGCTTCATTGATTATGCGTCGTTTAGTACGGTCAAAGTTTTGGAATTGATAAATGCGTGCGTAGTCACAAGGAAGATTCTCTTTTGGATCCCACGGTGATGTTCTGTAAGAAACAACAAGAAAGAAAAAGCATTTTTCTTACGTTTATACTGATAATTCTTAGATTTGCATTTAGCTAAGAAGTTGAGATTTATTTATATTGAACGCATAACTGATAGTGTGAATGATAAAGTGTAAAAATGTTTTAAATCTGGGTGCATCCTCCCCAACGAAAGCAAAGGCAAAAATGCTGGGGGAAAATTACGACATTCTTTTCGAACCGAAATTTTACTCGATCGATTGAATTGTCAATGCTTTTAATATAGAAACTCTATTTGAAATTTTTTAATTTTAAAATGCCGCTCAAAGAGTGCCGATAAAATCCGTAGCACACCACTTGTCTGGTGTTGAAAACATAACTTCTTTAAGTAAATTTTCTGCATATAATAGTAATTTTAACGATTATTTAAACAAGTTAATAAAAGCTGGAATTTATTATTATTAAACTAGTCTTAGCACAAAATTGGTTCTACTTAGGACTAAAAACACATTAATGGTTATACATTTTTAAATTTACACACCTGAACGACTCTAAGCCTCTAAACTTTTGAAATCTTGTACGCGCGGGTATATTTAAAGGTGTATCGATTTCGTCTGGCCACATTTCATCAGTGCGGGCCTCTTTAAGCTTCTTCATAGTTTCACGTTCTTCATGGAAATCCATCTGTAAATCATATTTTTCGTCATTAATGACTGCATCAGATACAGAAGCAGTATCAACATATTCTTCGGTGTCAGATTCATGTTCTTCGTAGTCGCCATCAAATGATTTGTTTTCACAAGACATAAATTCATCTTCATCGTTTTCATCATCATCACTGTCTACATTATCATCCATACTTTCGTCTTCGTTGACCTCTACCGTTTCAATATCTGGTATCCAGGCGGCTTGATAAGCACTATATCCTTTTGGTATACGTTTGATAAGTTTCATTTTCTTAGTTTCTATTTGAGACTGAGCAATTTCTTCTTCTGTTGGCCAGGTTTGTTCAGCGTCCATTGGGTCTGGTATATTTTCTGCCTTTAAAGAGGTTTGTTTGTGGGGATCAGATTTAGCAACAATACGAACTTCCGGTAATAACTCCGGATTATTAAATTTGTCTTGTTTATAAGGAACTTGCGAAGCATCAACTTGTGACATTTGGAAGTCCCCTAGCCCAATAATATGCACCAAACCATTGACATCCAAATGCGTACCGCGTAGAAAGCCACTAACTTTAAGTGAACCCTCATCTTCGGCTGGATCTGCGTTTGGTATGAATTCTACATGATCTCCAAAGAGATGGGGACGATTGTTGCGGTTGTGAATAATGTTTTTCTTTTGACCACCAATACGTCTTATTACATTTAATCCTAAAACAAATTAACAATTAGGGGATTCAAAAGGTGTTCGATTTGTCCTATTGTCATAAAATTTCACAATGGTTTAAAAGCCATTACCAACAATTCAAAACTCGGCGAAGGTGTATGGGAAGTTGTTGTAACAATTTAATAAGCATATTAAACGACGTAGTAATTTTAAGAACTATTTTTGTATAAAAGACAACAAACCATTGTGAAATTTTATAATATGACAATAGAACATAATAGAACACCTTGTGAATCCCCTAAATGACAAAAAAAGGTTTAATTGATATAAACATATTTTTAAACTTGCCCTCAGCATTTGTGTCTAATTGCATGATTTTCTCCCTGGGCATTAGCTTGGATATAAAGTTTTGTGCTGACGCTTTAGCAGATAAGCGCCTTTTAGGATTAAGGGATTCCAAGTCCATAAGAGCTATTATAGGTGTAGGTATAGTCTGGACCGAAATCATATTATAGATACGATGGCCCCATTTGTCGAAAACTTCATCGTCACCCATGGCAGCCGATGTTAGCATTAAAGTGGTATCGCACACTTTTAAGTAATCTAGCACGGTTACTTCATTGCCCCTACCCACGGGTGGTATAATAAAGGCAAATCTTTGCTTGAAACGTGGAAAATGCATGTAGGTCACACCGGAGGTATTACGCCTCACTACCGCCTCTGTGTCACAATTTTCCAAAATACTTAAGGCCGAAAGCGGGTCCACTTGCAGATGCATGGGTAATAAACACACTAAGAAAGGTGCTGTATTTTGGCTACCCAGTTGGCGTTTAATAGCCAGAGCTTCTTCCCGTTTATTTTTACGCAACTTGAAAGCAAAATATTTATTTATTTAAAGAAACTTAATTTATTTACTTCAGCATATAAATAAATGTGTACACACCTGATTCATTTGGTTGCGTCTTTGTTCCTTTCGTTGGATTTGCTTGTGCTTATGGCTGATAGGAGTATTGGAAATTTTGCCTAAAATATTTTTGGGGTTTCAGTTGGAAATTCTCCATAAACATTTTATTCTCACCTTTAAGGGCCTTATCAATGGCACCCTTCGACCGATGTCTACCCGTTTTGTGTTGCTTATTGGTTTGTTTTAATGGCCCAGGCCGATGGGAAACCTGATCTGCCATAATTCTTTCCAATAGTGTATGCCTTTTTAGATATTGTTTAGTAATTTTTACCACAATTTTAGTTCAGAACTATTGAAGCACATGTGTTTTCTTTTACAAAATTAAAAGAACAAGCACGTTTGTGTATGTGCGATTGTCACAAATCCAAAATAGAAAAATGACGAAAAACAAATGTCAAAAAACATGTGGTGCACAGGGTGCTACAAATAACATTAAATAGAGATTAAATAAAACCGTTAACTGTACCGTCAACAATTTGTTTTATATATGTAGGTCCAAATAAATAAAAAATAGGTCGTGGAAAATTTTTGTCTTAAGCTCAAAGAGTTAAAACTCAACGTTACGCAGAAGGAGGGCTAATCAAATTCAAATTGCAAAATATTTGTCAAAGTCAAAATTGTGTAAGTATTTTTTTATGTAATGAACCAAACTTGGAAAAAATATTACAGAAGGCACTGATAAGGCCACTTCAGCAACAAATCTTACATCTGCTCCAAATTTGAGTTATTCTGCATCAAAATTTAAAGGAGAAAGTTGGTAGTTAAGCTTGCTTGGCAACTGTAAAATGGGTAATACGTAATGGAAAGCACTCAAAAATATTGAAAATGAAAAGCGAGTGGTCAAAACTTTAAAAAAACTTGACGTGGCAGGATTGATGTACAAAATTATTAAGCAGTACCTGGTTTCTATAACTTGCTAGAAGTTCTTGTATATACTAATATTTTATTAGAAGTATGAATCATTTAATTTTAATATAATGCAAGTTGGCACTTAGCAAATATCATGTTTTTTCTTTGATTCATTTTGTCTTTGACTGCGCGACTATAAATTTCTCGACTAAAGTACTACTCCCATATAATAAAGAGATGAGGCACAGGTTGCTGATTTGCGACAATTAGTGTCACCGCTGAGAATTTTAAAAAAAGTGGCCCAAATAATCGTTTCAGGAAAAAAATTTCCATAAAAAAGTCGCGTTTGGAAAAAAAGTTTCACTTTTTTAAAGCCTTTTTTAACTTTTTATTAATGTTTTTACAACTAATAAAAACAAAAACAGATCAACAATTCAAAAACACAAAAAAACTTGATAACAACAAATTTAAAGTAAAAAATGTATCAAGAGAATATATTCAATAAAAAAGAATTTTTGTACGTAGGAACATAAGTTAGGTAAGGCTACGAAGAGTAGTGGCGAGTCCAACTCGCCATCTCCTTCAGGCTAATTATGAATCCCTTCCGAAGATGTAAAAACATAAAAAGCAATAAATTTGAAATTGCAAAAAATAAATTTAATTTTTATATAGTTTTAATATGTATTATGAAAAATCAAATGCACTGTTTAATAATATATTTTAGACAAGTTGTCTGTCTGTTCTTCTTTAAATATCGAATATCGACAGAAAAAACTAGTTTAAGTAAAAAACAAATAGTACAATTTAACTACCCATTGGTTTTTTTATCTCTAGGGATGTAATGTAATAATACACTTAAACATATTTTTAATTTTTTTCATATAATTTTTTTGAAACTTTGTTTCTGTACTTGTGTTTTAGTTCATCACCTAGAATATAGTCTTCTAGTTCAGTATTTAATATATTTAAACCTAAAAGGTCGAAACTTTTAATTTGTTTGCCAATTTATTTTTCCCCAGCCCTGACTTAAAAAAATTTTTTCAGCACATGCGCTGCTGTGGGGTAATGTAAAAATATAGGCAACTAATTTATACAAATTTGGACACAATGGCTCGTTCAAATCATTTTTAAACAACCCACTGTATGCCAAAAGCTTTCAGCATTTTTAATTTAAAAAAAATTATGGCATGTGATGTTTGGGAATGAAACATATGCGAGGTATGTGTATACATACATATGTATGCGCGTATGCAAATAATAGAATTTGTTTAACTTTCGTAGCATAAAAGGGGTAAAAGTGGCAAAATAGTTCTAGCATAAAGAAGTTGGGCAAAAAACCAAAGGGCCCTTGAAAAGGTTGCAAAATGCAACTTAAGTTGACGAACGGTCATTCTGACGACAACAAAAAACAAGAAAAAGTACCTTATTTAGAAGCTGAGTGTCTAATAAATTTAAAACACTAAAGGCGGAGGCACATACAATCCGTCATACGTCATACTTCGCCTTTTTTAACTGACGTTAACGTAACAACGCAAGAGGATGTCACATAGAATCCTTTATAAACGGATGTTAAATTAGCAGGTGGTGGTGGTTCTACAGCAAAATTTGGTGAATATAATTATTGTTTTTGTTGTAGTTTTCGTTGGGTCAGTTGTCAAAAAAAGATATGTAAAAGTAAATAACTTTGACTACGCAGCCTCGATTTATGCATGAAAAAAGTCAATCAGTTGTGTTCATAACACCACCTGGTACACATAATTTCACCATGCAACTTGTCAAAGTACTTGACGTACGTTGAAAGTTAAAAGTTGCCCAACTTTAGTACGTTGCGTTGAAGGAGACGTACTGAATGTGACATTGTTCATAAGAAACCATGTTATTTAACTTAGCTGTCAGTTAAAAAAGGCTACGTATGACGGATGACGGATTCATTGTGCCACCGCCTTAACGCTGATTTTCACAAAGTCCGATTATAATTTAACAGGAAGTTTAACCGTAAGTTAGGCAAAATTGCCTTTCACAAAGTACGGTTAGTATTTAACCGGCAGATATTAACCAAAAAGTCCCTGTTAAATTTTGTTACGAACTCGCTAGTCGGCCGGAGATTCCTCCACCTCAGCTATCTCATGCGGCTTACTCTCCAGGCGTAGTTCTCAACCCTTACATGACCGAGGTTCGCCACAGACTAATAAAATTTTGGAGGAACAGTACCACAAAAAAAAAAACACTAATAAACAACAAACCCGCGGGAACACTCAACATAGGGAGACAGATGTAATTCCCCAATCGCCCTGTAAGCCCTGCCTTGGCCGTAATGCATCCACATCTTATACTTACGGACCCCTTATGCCGTCCTTTTCCGCCTCTTCCGATACAACAACCCCTAATAAATCGTCTACTCCAACATTTCGTTTACGTTACAAAACATTATTTTTAAAATTTATTATATTTATAACTAAAATTAATCATTAGAATTTGTATAAATAAACTACATTTAATAATAATATTTATACATACATAGATAAAAAAAACAATTTACTTGATATTAAAACAAAACTTATCTTGAACAATTATTTAATAAAAATAAAAAAAAAAACAATTACCATAAAAAATAAAGAATCTACTAGTAGTTATTTTGGCTTTCCCCACTTTCAAACCACTCTTTTCCGCTGACTTTCTGTTCCCTAAAAGAGCTCTCTGAGGGACCGAAACTCCCACACTATTTCTCTATTGGGAATAAAAAAAAAAACACGATTCTTGCTCACGACTAGTAAAAACTCTTACAATCGTACAAAAAAAATAATGAAACATAAAATAAATATAAAATACATAAGACACAGTGAGTATAACACAGCACAACACTTATTTAAAACACATATAAATCTAACAATACATATACTTTAGACAAAACTTTTCTTAAAACTAATTCTGGTTTTCTTTCCAAATTTCCCACTGGGGTTTCTATATTTATATTTTTGAAAATTAAGCTTCAGACCATCGCGGTTCCCACATTGGATATTGGATACAGCTTTTTCCGAATACCAAAGCCCTTTTTTCATGGAACTGTTACCAGCCTGGATTTTATTCTGCAACTTTTTTCCAAGGCTGGCACCTAATGCCGGAACTGCCAATATAAACAACACAAAAAAAATCGTTACCTTGATCTTGTTTCAAAATTTCCTGTTCCTTCCATACCTTTAGTGTACTTCCGGCAGCTTATATTCTGGGTCAATTCCACACCATAGGCTTCCGGACTTACGGATTCTTCTAACGAAATCCAATATTTGTGGCCCTTATCGTTTTTAAAACACAATTAATTCAATTTCCTACACCGCACAAAATAAAGCAAAATAAAAACATTTTTTACACATTTAAGCACCCCTAACACACGAAAACTCTAAATATTTTCACACTCACCTTCTTCAAACACTTTCAAACAAAGTACAAATTATTTAGCAAAACCTTTTTTCAAATGAAACTTTGTTTCAAAAAAAAACTTTTTATACAACTTTTTATAAAAGAAACTGTACCAAAATAAAACTTTGTTCGCACCAGTTACCAATTTTAAAATATTTAACCCGTTTACGATGGCTGACGCTTAAAAAATATTCTAGAAAAATTCTGTTGCCATTTTTAAGACTTAACTAAAATCCGCAATTTTAAAACCTACCAACAAAATTCAAACATAAAAACAATGTACCGAAATACCATTGTTCTGTAGCACCGTTTTTTTTTAAAACCTACCAACAGAAAACACTAAAACTAAGCCCAACATATCTTTATAAACCTACACAATCATACAAGCAAAAACTAATATTTTCTCTTTACCTGTTTTCCATTACCACTACTTTTTCTTATTACCATAACATAGTATCCGTGAATGGCAATACTCAAGTTACACAATTTTTACAACCATTAAACTAAAAGCTTTTTTCTTGTTTTTTTCCAGAATGGACTTCCAATTTGCACATCCATTTTAATCATCAAAACCTAACAAACTCTCCAGACAATACAAAACCAAACAACAACCAAAACCACACAAAATCGACCAAAAATTTATCATCCAGCAACAAGAACCCCAATTGGACGCCCAGGACTACTCAAAACCATCGAATCAGCAGAACATCAATCAAAAACAAACATAATACATAGAAACTGCATCAACATTATTCTACGTGCTACCCATCAGCCCACAACCTCCCTTGCAGCAACCATAAACAAAACCCGCAAATACAGAAACAAACCAATTCATCGCTGACCCCCCCGCAACAATTTAACTGAACAAAATCTTCCGGTTAAATGTTTTACTAAAACAATAATAAAAAAGAAAATTTAAAGAAGAAATCAACATTTACATTTTTGTAATGTTTTCAATAAGTTCATTCGTTTATTTTCCCAGTAAAGTCCAGTAACTTAGCAAATACTGAGTAATTTTACCAAATTTCTCTCACTTAAAATTTTTTAAGTAAAAAGTACGCGAACGGAAAATTTTAACAAAAAGTTTACCTACTTAAAACAGCTGATAGATTAAAATATATTGCAATAACTTGATTACTCGAAAAATGCATTAAATTTTTTTAAGCAAAAACAAACTGACTTTTGTGAGTGGGGTTAACTTGGTTTTGGGGTTAAAATCTATTACGATCACCACCACAAACAATGAGCTTGCTCCCTATGGCAAAATTTTTTTTTCAGAAATGCTACCTTTACTTTGAGCACACGAATATATGGACACCCAGCCAGACAGATATGCTTAAATTGGCTAAGGAAGTGATTCTGAGTCTGTCGGTATAATTTAAGTTGAGTCTCAGACTATTCTTTTGTACGTTACCTGGAGCAATACATACTGCTAGGGAAAGACTTAGCGTTAGTAAAAAAAACACGAATATTTAATTTTGGGTAATAAGTGACTGCACCGAGTACCCAAGTAAAAAGTAAACATTAAGAAGAAAAAGCCGCAAAAAAATTGATTTGGATATTCTAAAATGTGTTCGAAACTAAACATCCGTATAGGTCGGGACCGTGTCATGGAAGTAGCTTTTAACAGAATTGCGTAATACTCTTTCCTTTCTCAAACACAAGTTAAGGTGAAAAAATCCTGGCTTTTTCTAACATTTAAAACAAACTCATATCTTCTTCATCTTCGCTTTCATATGGCGACTCTAATAGATACAATACTGCATTTTGCAAAACATAGCCATGTCTGGTTACATTTACTCTTTCCCCTAAACTTAAAGTACTAGCTATATTTCTTAGCTGTTCCATTGTTTCGCCTGTGAACATTAAATTACTTTTTATACCATTTTAATTTTTCTCGTTATTCAATTTGTTAGCTGTTTGTTATTTCATTTTTTGTTTACATCGGAAAACATATGTTTTGTTTTACTAGTAATTTTTACTAGTAAAATTTTCTCTAGTAAAAATTTTTAAATACTCAGTAAGACAACTGTCACTTTGCGCTCTCAATTTGTGTTCTCATTTACTGGATTTTGTGTAAACGAACGCAATCCAGTAAAAATATTCAAAAATTTTTAAAAACTTTGAGTAAACGAATGAACTTAATATTCCAAGCTTGAAAGCCAAAAAGAAAAAAAGTTTTTACACGACGGGAGCATTTCTCTTTACATGTATAAAATGTTTTTTTATTTTCCACAACGAATACATTTATATGCATGCACATTTAACAATTTATACTTACCAAGGACCTGTATATAAACTATTTTAAGTAAAAAATTAACTTTAAATATATATTTCTCTTGCATAAAAAATTGCTAATAATTTTTGTATAACAATTACCTTAAGATAATTGTACCATGTGTATAACTTTTTTTGATTCTTTTCTTCCATTGCACGATTTTTCGGAAATAATAAAAACCAGTATTACCATACTTTTTCTATAATGTTAGTGTTAACTAACCGAAAGATGGTGAAACGCAAAAACCTAACCGTATGTTAAATAGTTCCGGTTAACGATATCGGCGGTTTGTTAATGTTCCTGTTAAATTAAAATAATCATAGATTGTGAAAATGGCCGTAAGACATTTTTTGTTGCAGGTTTGAAGTAGACAGCTGTAAAAGTTTTTGAGATATAGTATGTTAAAATTTTTATAAAACGGTCTGTTTGTATTGGACCACCATTTCCGTTTCTCCTATCCAACTATTTTTTTTTCTAGAACATATACATATGTACATATATCATCACTTACATACATATGTATATGCAGAGTTGGGCAAAATACAAGCTTTGCTGTATTTGAAACACAAAATACCTACTTGTTCCGGTGGTATTTCAAATACAAAATACTAAATACTTTCAAGTCGAGTATTTGAAATACAAAATACAGTATTTTAGTATCTTTTATTTAAAATACAAAATACAAATTATATATATAACCACTCATCTGCAAAACAAGAATTTCCTTTCATGAACACTCGACTTTTAAAAGTATCCTCAGATAAGCAGCCTCTTGTTAGAGAATATATAAATTTAGCTAAAGAAAACAATCTTTCTACAGGTCCTGAGGAACACAAGAATGGAAAGCTCCTTACTATTACTTTACTCCTTACTCCTCATTTAGGAAGCTGACTAACTCCAACTCCAAATACTTAAGAGCAAATAGTTAATTGAAATCTGTAAGATCGGCCAACGAGAAGCTGAGATATAAGGAAAAGCCTGAGATTTTTTAGAACAAAATCTATGCGTATATCCCTTTTTACCTCAGTTGCCACAAAATTTAATATGGAGAAAAGGCGGGAAAATTAACTTTGGGATAGTAGCAAGGACAATGATAGCCCCCTTACAATTCCATAAACATTATCAAATTTTTTATGCGCTTTGTTTCGAAAGCTATTACAGCTAATAACTTCAAAACTTTTACAAAATAAATCAAGAATAATGTTGGGGCAAGGGTAATGGAAGCCCAATTGCTAGGTTAGGTGAAACACCCGGCTGCGGATATAAGAAATGAGGTACAGCCTAGGCCACTTTCTTTGAAGTGTTTTTACAATTATCCTATGGATGAATGTCAAAAAATCCTTTAATGAACCCATCATAAGCATTATGAATATGGGTATAAGTAGTTTAATTAAGAAGCCCTATTGAAATAGGAAAATTATCGAAGTTAAAACTGTCTTATTTTCTCATAAATTGAATTACAAAACAAGTATGAGCGCTATATTCGGCTGTGCCGAATCTTATGTATCCTTCACAATGGTCTTCTAATATGCCCAGCCGAGTTATTTTGTACTGCAAATAATATTGTTACGGAGTTAAATGTTGACTGGGTATGTAAATGTTGACTGGGTATGTAACATGATTGGCGGTTGTTGTCTGCGCTAAGAAGTTATTTAAATCTAACTGCCATTCGATGGAAAGTTCTAGTGTGCTCTCGAACCATGTAGAATATTACACTGTGTTACCAACCACTATAAATAGTCGAGCAACACGAATGCCGCAAGCAGTTTAAGTTTAACCGTGAGTTGAATAAGTGAACATTCAAAAGTGCTAAATAGTAAAAGTGAATAACTTTAAGTGTTTTAAAGAAGATTGTAAATAAATATACGACAGTGTGTTTTAAATAAATAAAGTTTTGTACTGTTAAAATAAAATTTCAAGTGTTTATTATTACTTTTGCAATAAAAAGAATCCAGTGCCTGTGTTCTGTAACTTTAGTGAGAACTTCTCGCATCGAAAAATTTATAGTCACCATGTAAAAGACAGGATGAACACGATAAACCTAATTATTTTAACTTTTAACGTTGTATAAAGAGTTTATGTATTATCTAAGTCACACTGTTAATAATCGGAAGACTATGACAATAAAAAAAATTTTCTCGATGCGAAAACTTCTCACAAGTTACAGAACAGGGGGCCAGGTTTATTTGAAGGAAATAAACCAATGTATATAAAAGGTATAAACGTAACAATTGGTGTCAGAAGTGGGATTGCATTTTAATAAACATGAAATTCGAGAAAGTTCAGCAAGCAAGTGACTTTAATAAGAAAGTCCAAGATGTTGATGAAAAATATAAAAATCTAGAAACAAGAATTAATAGTCTTTAAAGTCATGAGGTACCAGTGCGAGTAATTCCAGAAATGTCAAACAGAATTAAGGCCCCTACTTTAGACGGCAGTGCACCATTCAATGTTTTTAAGTTCCAGTTCGAGGCAGTTGCCAATAGAAACGCGTGGAACAATGAAGAAAAGGCGTTAGAGTTGATTTTGGCCTTAAAAGGTAACGCAGCGCAAGTTCTAGAAAGCATACCTATTGGCTGCAGAGAAAACTACGAAGAGATAATGGTTGCACTACAACGCAAGTATGGCGGTGAACACAAACGAGATATATACCGAATGGAATTGCGAGGTAGAGTGCAGAAAGCCAACGAATCGCTACAAGACTTTGCAACAGAAATCGAGCGGCTGGTGCAGTTGACATATCCAGGCGAGAACCATCCATTTTTGGATCAATTTAAAATAGAAACGTTTGTGAGTGGAATACGCGATCCTGAAATCAAGCACGCGGTGTTTGGCACACAGAAGTCTACTTTTGCTGAAACCGTATCATACGCGCTGACACAGGAGACCCCAAAGTTACTGTCTAAGCCGCAAATACATAAGGTGAGAAATCTCGAAATTACCGCAGAAAAAGACAGAAATATTGTCGATGAGTTAAAAAATGCAGTTATGCTGGCATTGGAAGAAAAGCGAGGCACAGTTCGAGTCAAATGCTTTAACTGCGGTAAGAGCGGCCATTTTCAGCGAAATTGTAAATTATCAAGAAAGCGGGCTAGATCTGTTTCACCACCTAGAAACAGCAAACGCGTAAACACCACAGCAAACGAGTTTTCGTTAAACTAACACGAGCTAGCACTACGGGGCAAGAGCAAGCTCCCATAACCGAGGGCCCCACAATCTCCATATCAGTTATGCAACAGAAAAATAGCAACCTAACTGCTTGTAGGTATATCAATGATCGAAGGCATATTTTTACTATAGACACAGGAGCATCGCAATCCATTATCAGACCTGATATAGTCAAGAAAACAATCGAACCGTTATATGGCGTAAGTTTACGAACAGCAACTGGAGAACCTGCTACTGTCTATGGTAAAATAAACGTAAAAGTAACTATTGCCAACACAAGTGTGAATCATGTATTCATTGTTGCCGATATTGTGGACGAAGTAATCATCGGTGCAGACTTTATGATCAATCATGGAATTAGTCTCCATATGGGACAAAAGACAATGATTTGGCAGAATATTGAAATACCCCTAGATGTTGGTTACGAAGATAAATCGCCCGTAAGAAAGCTGCTTGCTATAGAACAAGAGAAAATACCACCACAGTCAGAAGGTGTAGTATGGGCGCGTATAGAAGGAGATTCTGTTGACAACCGGTTGTGGGTGGTAGAACAAACAAATAGAAAAAGTGACTTAATAACAGCAAAAGCCCTCGTGAGAACCTGTAAAAACGGAAGAGTCCCTGTTAGAGTGCTAAACCTTTCTACATGCGAAAAAGTCGTCAGGCCGAATTGTGAAGTGGGCCAGTGTGCTACAGCTGAGGCAATAAGTAATTGCGAAAAGGAATCGGGTCCTGTCTGTATGTCAAACAAAAAGCAGGAGATGCTATCGGAGTGCATAGAGAAATGGGTTAAAGGGTTATCCTTGTCTGATAAAAATAAAGCAAGGAAACTGCTCAGAAAGCACGCCTCCATCTTCGCCTTAAAAGAAAAAAGCAAGGAAGAACATTACTTGTGAAACATCAGATAAATACAGGAGATGTAAGGCCAATAAAACAAGCTCCCAGAAGTATTTCTCTAGCAAAACGCAATGAAGTAAAAGAACTTGTCAGCGAAATGGAGCGGAGTGGAGTAATAGAACCTTCTTCAAGCCCTTGGAGCTCCCCGGTAGTGTTGGTTAAAAAGAAGAATGGCAGCACCAGGTTCTACGTCGATTATAGAAAACTGAACGACGTAACCAAGAAGAACAGTTACCCACTGCCAAGGATAGATGACACGCTGGACAAGCTAGCTGGAACGAAATGGTTCTCCACATTAGACCTGCAAAGTGGTTATTGGCAAGTAGAAATCTCTGACAAAGATAAGGAGAAAACAGCTTTTAGTGCAAGTGATGGGCTGTGGCAGTTTAACGTAATGCCATTTGGGCTATGCAATGCCCCAGCCACATTCGAACGGTTAATGGAGCGTGTATTGAGGGGACTACATTGGAAGACATGTCTGGTGTATCTTGATGACATTATTGTCATGGGTAAAAGTTTTGACGATCACCTGAAGAATCTAGGAGAAGTCCTCAAGCAGATATCATTGGCTGGACTTAAATTGAGTGCGAAAAATGTGCATTGTTCCAAAAAGAGGTTAAATATTTGGGCCATCGCGTCGCAGAAAATGGTATATCAACTGACGAAGATAAAATTAAAGCTGTGAAGGACTGGCCTCGCCCAAACAATCTGCATGAGTTACGCAGTTTTCTTGGTCTTTGTACCTAATATAGGAGGTTTGTGCCGAATTTTGCCAGTGTCGCTGCCAGTCTACATGAGCTTACGCAGAAGTCACGACCGTTTCTGTGGGCGGACGCACAAGAACAAGCATTTCAGAAGCTCAAGGAGCTATTATGCGTAGCACCAGTCCTGGCCTATGCAATTGCTGGAAAGAAATTTGTGCTGGATAGTGATGCGAGTGGCTACGGGATAGGTGGTGTTCTTTCACAAGTTGTCAACGGTACAGAAAAAGTTATAGGCTACTACAGTCGAACACTCTCAAAGCCTGAAAGAAATTATTGTGTTACACGGCGAGAGCTTCTGGCAGTGGTAGAGTGTGTAAAACATTACCACAAGTACCTGTATGGACAACACTTCGAGATAAGAACCGACCACTCCGCACTCAGGTGGTTGCTACAATTTAAACAACCAGAGGGGCAGCTAGCCCGTTGGATTGAACGTCTCCAGAGCTACGATTTCGGCATCGAGCATCGAAAAGGTACTAAGCATGGATATGCGGATGCACTCTCCCGAAGACCTTGCAGATCGGAATGCAAGTATTGCCTAAAAGGTGAAGAAAAAGAGGGTGTCGTTGATGTTTGACTTACACGCGTAGAGACAAGTGACGACTGGTCAGCCGCACAAAGGGACGATCCCGTACTGGCGAAAATTATTTCGGCAAAGGAGCAAGACAAAAGGCCAACCCGTAACCAAATATCAGCGGAAAGTCCACTGATGAAATCATATTGGGCGCTGTGGAATAGTCTGCAGCTAATTAACGGATGCCTTTATCGTCAATGGGAAAGTGCTGACGGTAAATCGAAAACGAATTTAATTGTGGTGCCATCCTCCAAAATCGAAGAGGTAGTGAAGGAGTTTCATGATGGTCCTAGCGGTGGTCACCTTGGCGTAACAAAAACCGTAGAGAAGATTAAACACCGCTTCTATTGGGTTGGATGTCAACAATCGGTTGCTGATTGGATAGCAAACTGTGAACGATGTATCGCAGCCAAAGGCCCAGTAAGAAGAAGTAGGGAACCACTGCAGCAGTATAATTCAGGTGCTCCCTTTGAGCGAATAGCGATGGATATAGCAGGACCTTTTCCTATCAGTGAGGCGGGAAACCGTTACGTCTTAGTGGTAATCGACTACTTTAGCAAATGGCCAGAGGTATACGCTATACCAAACCAAGAGGCTAAAACTGTCGTAAACACGTTTGTAAACAACTGGGTGTGCCGCTACGGTGTTCCGCTAGAATTACATTCCGATCAGGAGAGAAATTTCGAATCTTCCATACTTCAGGAAATGTGCGAGCTATACGGTATCCGAAAAACGAGGACTACGCCACTTCATCCACAGTCTGACGGCATGGTCGAAAGATTTAACCGCACGTTAGAAGAACATATGAGAAAAGTGGTCAGTGCACACCAAAGGGACTGGGATGAGCACATACCTAAATTTCTGTTGGCATACAGATCAGCCGTTCATGATTCTACCTCAAGAACACCTGCAAAAATTATGTTTGGAACCGAGCTGAAGCTGCCAGGAGATTTAGAATTCGGTATTAAGCCCTCAAAAATAGAGGAACACGAAGACGACTCTTCAAGGGAACAAAAAGATCTTAACCAAGTTCATGAATTCGTACGTGGCCGGATAAAAATGACCAGTGACAAAATGAAAGCCAGATACGATCTAGCAGCGAATTCCGAAGGTTTTAATGAGGGTCAGCTAGTTCTACTATATAACCCACAACGGAAAAAGGGATTGTCTCCTAAACTACAAACTCATTGGGATGGACCGTATAAGGTAATAAAAAGAATAAATGATGTCGTGTATAGAATTCAAAAATACAAAAGCCCAAGATCAAAGATGAAAGTGGTTCATCTCGAGCGCCTCGCCCATTATAGAAAAAGTGAATCTATGTCTGTTCGGGACGAACAGGCTTAAGCGGGCGGTAGTGTTACGGAGTTATATGTTGACTGGGTATGTAAATGTTGACTGGGTATGTAACATGATTGGCGGTTGTTGTCTGCGCTAAGAAGTTATTTAAATGTAACTGCCATTCGATGGAAAGTTCTAGTGTGCTCTCGAACCATGTAGAATATTACACTGTGTTACCAACCACTATAAATAGTCGAGCAACACGAATGCCGCAAGCAGTTTAAGTTTAACCGTGAGTTGAATAAGTGAACATTCAAAAGAGCTTAATAGTAAAAGTGAATAACTTTAAGTGTTTTAAAGAAGATTGTAAATAAATATACGACAGTGTGTTTTAAATAAATAAAGTTTTGTACTGTTAAAATAAAATTTCAAGTGTTTATTATTACTTTTGCAATAAAAAGAATCCCGGTTTATTTAAAGGAAATAAACCAACGTTTATAAAAGGTATAAACGTAACAATATAATAAAAATACCCTGTGCGAGTTTTAAAGTCCATAGAAAAATTTACAAAACGTTCGTATGAAGGTTTGAGGTCGAGAGTTTTGAAAGTGTTCGACATTATTTATATTAAAAGACTAATACAAGTTGTTAATTTTTATGGGATGTTTAAGTCCCCCAGCTCCTCTCCAACTTTTTTTTATAAAATGTATGAATTATTTAATTATTACTTTTGTAGAATATTCGAAGTCGATAGCTGTTATAGTTTCCCAGATGTAGCGTATCCAAAATTTCATAAAAATTGTTAATTTGTATGGGAGCTACCCCTTCTTCTAACCCCACCCGAAAATTTTTTTCTTTAAAGCGTAGGTCTTATTGTACAATTACTTTTTGTAGAAAATTTGAATAGTTTGACACCAATAACTGGTTCGTATCTTTTTACTTGACTCCGGAAACTTGATTTCAACAGACGGACATGGCTATATCAACTTCTCTATCTATTAGGATCCAGAATATATGTATATACTTTATGGGGTCGCAAATGGATAACAAAGAAGTTACAAACGGAATGACAAACTGATATATACCCTTATCACAATGTGAGAGGTATAATAAACAAGAAGGAATTCAAAATTCTATTTATAGCTCGCATAAGCCTTGTGACATGATTCATACAACACGTACCCTTTATCAGATTATTGGGTAATATACAAATTAGCCAGAGACATACAAAAGTGATTAATAAAAACAAGTGAGAGCACTTTATTCGGCTATGCTGAATCTTATTAACCCTTCACACTTATCTTTTCGTAAATCCAGCCATCTAATCTATTCAAGTTGTTTTCGTACCGCAAATATTATAATAAAAATACTTTTTGCCGGCCCGGAACGTTACTAATATTCAATTTTGAATGAAATTTTTTATTTTTCTGGCATTCCACAGGTCAAACACAAAAGGGAAATGCTGAGGGCAAATTTTTTGAATTCGCCTTGCTGTTATCTTGTTTAGTGTACCCTGGGAAATTGTAACATTTTTAAATTTTGGTTATGACAAATTCAAGGCACATTCAACAAGGTAAACTCAAGTTCAAAAAAATCGCCCTCTGCATTTCCTTTTTGTGTTTGAACGGTAGAATGTCAGAAAAATTAAAAATTTCATATAAAATTAATTTTTATTTCGTATTAATGTCAAATTGATTTTAATCAGCTGGGTTCTTAATATTACCTGGTTGAATGTGCCTTGGACAAATTTTTGTATAACAAAAAAAATGTATTTTGCAAAAATGTATTTTGACATCATAAGTATTTGAAATACAAAATATTTCAGTGTTGGGTATTTCAAATACAAAATACATTAGAAGGTGGTATTTCAAATACAAATACAAAATACGTATATGTATATCAAATACGTATTTCAAATACAAGTATTTCAAATACTGCCCAAGCCTGTGTATATGTATGGATGTAAAAATTTTAACACTAAAAATCTTTTTTAATTATTGTAAAATTTCTTTTTTTTTATTACGTAATTTAAAAAAAATATAAATTAAAAAAGAATTTGTTTTTTGTAAGTGCAAGGGTAAACTAAAATCGTTTTTAAGTACATTTGAATTTATAAGGTTTGTTCCAAATTCTACCTATTCCATTATTTGTTATAAAGGAAAAAAATCTGACCGGCGAAACGGAATCAAAACACTCTTGAATTTGGCCATACTTCTGTGATTTAATCATATGTATGCATCTATATACTTATACAAACATATGTATGCATTTGAAAAAAAGAGTAAATTCAAGTTTCCTTTCACTAAAATTATTTTAATTATTTTTGCTACTACCACACTAAAATCTTTATTATTCATTTTTGTAGTAAATGCTTGGTAAGTAGTGTTTTGATTAGTTTTTGGGGTCGGTCGTACATTTTGTTGCTCTAAGGCAACCTCTTCTCAGGTGATGGAGATAGAGGGTAAGTATACTCTAGGAATACGTTTGGGATGAAAAACTAATGGGGGTCTGTGATACATTTTAATTCTCTAGGGGTGACTCCAGAGTAGTTGTAGGGGTTTTTACCCTATTTTTTTCAAATTTTGTATGGCAACCATGTCATGTGCTGGAGATACAGAGTAAATATGTTCCACAAAAAAAATGCTTGGGAGGACAATATAGTTGGGGTCAGTCTCACATTTTACCTTTGTAGAAGAACCTTGAAAGCTTTGGAAGTGGTTTAAAAAAAATTTAAAGAAAATGAAATTTTATACGACAACCCTGCTAGGGGGCGGTAATAGGGTGTTACTATGTTCAAAAAAAAAGTTCGTTGGGAAAAATTGATGGGAATGGGTCTTGCATTGCACATGGTATGGGGCAACTCCGGGGCAGTTGTGGAGGTTTTTATGTATAAATTTTAGAGAAATAAACAGAGATGGTCTTGGTTTTTGGCTTATATCTCGGTCAGTTATCGGGCGATTTTGCTGGATTGCAAAATCGATTTTTTGCAGATATTTGTGATAGTTTGATGCCTCTTACGGGCTTATGCGACATCGGCATTTCAACCATAACACGGACAGAGTGTCGAAGATTAATGTGGATGCCTGCCGCGTTGGCCCAATCCCACAGTGCTCTCGAACAATAGGTGAAAACAATGCGTCCACCAACGCCCCCATGGATGATATTTTGCCAACATGGCAAATTATCACCCATGGGTACCAATTCGAAGACATACATTTGGGTATGCCTTCCCCCTTCGTGAGGAGCGGAGCCCATCTAAAACTCCTACCGTTCTATTGGTCACGGCACCCGGTTGCAATGCAACTCCACATCGAGCAGAAGCTCTCCCCGCGATTTGGGTTTAAACCACAACCACCACGTTGCTCCCGAAGGGGCCTCAACCATCGCCAGGCTAGAACCGAGGTTCTAGGGGCTCCTGACACCCGTGGTACCAGATTTAGAATGACAAGCTTCTGGTCAGGCCTCGTAGCCAAGGTCAAGCCAAGGCTACTTCCAGTTGAACTCCAAACAGTTCAGGGACTGGTAACCCCTCACCATAACACGGACAGACGGAAATGGCTAAATCGATTTTTTTCTATAAGGATAATAGAGAAACTACAAACGGAATGACAAAATTATATATTCCCCCACCGCTTATGTGAAGGGTATTAAGTACATACATACTTACATACATATGCTTGCTGCTTTCGGCACAGGCCAAATTATATGTAAACATATGTACATACATGTGTACATACATATGTTTGTAAATACATTCATATGTTCATACATACATATGTATTTACATACATCCATATAGCAATACATACATACGTCCAAGCATGCAAAACACTTTTTGCTATTTTTTTTTGCCCATCCATATATACATACATACATATATGTTTAACAGCATTGCTAGTTTTCATTTGTTACATATTTTGTATGGAGTTTGTGATTTTTTCTAAAAAAAACTAAGGCAATCACAGTATTTCATCTCGGTCATTTTAAATAGCGGTCATCTCAGGAGTATTTCTGATAATTTGATACCAATACCTAGTCGGTAGTGCTTACATTGAACTTGATTTCAACAGATGTACAGATGGACAGACGGACAGACTTTTCAAAATCGACTTCCCTATCTATAAGGATCCAGGATATATATTCTTTATGGGGTCGTAAATGAATAGTAAAGAAATTACAAACAGAATAACACACTGATATATACTGATATGTAGTTAGTTTTTCGGCGAAAAAGTAGCTAACTTTTAGGTTAGCAAAGGTTTTGCTGGGATAGTCCGGACACCTTGATAGTCCAAACGAGCCTACAACTATACATATGTGTCCGGACTGCTGAAGTTGTACTGTAATCTAGAGTTTAAGATGTCTGTCTTCTTGTCTTGTTCATGTTAAATAATAGATACGATTTTTTTTTTGATCTAAGGTGACGGTATGTATGTATGCCTTAAAAGTTATTTTTTCATTTAAAAAAAGTTTTTTTGCAATACATGTTCTTTGTTTAACAAATTTAATTTTTTTATTTTATTAGAACTAAATTTTAGAACTTTTGTTTTTGCAAAAAGACACAAGGATTTAAAGAAATAAATTAAAAAAATGTGTTTCAAAAAACATTTGAATTAACATATTAACAATTGTTTAAACTGAATAAAGGTTAACTATAAAACTATAAATTATAAAAGTAAAGTCTGGTACATATATTTTTATACGATATTTATATTGTTTTAATAAATGTATGTACTCATAGTTTATTTTATCTCTTAAAAACCAGTTGAAGTTTAGTAAAGCAGCTAAATGAATCATTAACAGAAAACCTATACGTTTACCTAATACAAGGATGATGAAGCTCTTTACACTTGCAGTTTTCGTCCTAATATTAATGGTAGCATTTGCAAATAAAGCTAAATGCTCCTTAAGAAAGAAACAAATTAAAAATAGTGACAACTTTTTCAAAGAAAATTGACAAACTAAAGAAACTTAATAAGAAATTTTATCTAAATTGTCTTACTGCAAAAGGTCGGGAAAAACTGTATACAAAAATTGAAATCCTGCTTGAGGAAGTCAAAGAGTTAAGAAAAAAACTTAAGTTTCAAACAAGTAAACAAATGAAAATAAACTATTGTAAACTAAATGTTATTTATAAAAAACACCAATTCCATAATGTGAATAGTTCTAAAGAAGACTTTTTGAAAGTGATTAAGCTGTTTGAAGAAATACGAGTTCATAGAGCCAGAGGATATTACAACATATTTGATGTTATCTTAGAAGAAATACACGGAATTATGGATCTTAATTATTATAGCTATCGCAATACCTTATCAAAAGAAGATCGTAAAAAGAAACATGAGGGAATTAGTAAGCGGTTCAAAAAAATTGATAATGCAATTGATAAATTCGTATTAGTTAGTTTGTTATAAGTTATTTCTTAATTTAATTTTTTTAATGAACAATTGGCCAATTCACAAGCTCTGTTGTATGGCTTATCGTTTAAAAAAATACGATTTTAGTAAATTCACTTGTGAATAGGAAAATTTATTGTATTGTTACTTAATTGTACTTATGTCAAATGCAAAATGGAAAACGTCAGTTTAATGTATTCAATTTATTCTGAGCAAACTTTTTAGAAACGTAAACGTAAACATCAATCACAAGTGAAACATTTCCAGGTCTGAAAAAAATAGAACATATTTAAAACATAGGAAAAACAATCGGAACATTATTAAACACTTTTGTATTAAAATTTCTAACAACCAAAATACGATATTGTATATTTATAGAATTAGACGACGCATACGACGATAACATGAGCTTGTGAATTGGGCAAATATAATATTTTTGTGTGTATTACATTAAACAATACAAATAAGAGTGGATTAAAATCCCACAATAAAAAAAAACGTAAATCCCAGAACTTTGCTTTTTTAAAAAAAATTTCAGTATAACGTCCAGAATTGGTTTAGCCCAAAAGCTAAAATTCAGACACTTCTCTTCTAAAACCAAATAGAATTTTTTGATAATTGGTTTCGATTAGCATAAAACGGCCTCGTCGCTTAGTGGAGTTTTGTGTACCAAAAATGGGAATAAAGTTATGGTTCTTTCCCTGTTATTATACCCTTTACATTGTGATAAGGGTATATATCAGTTTGTCATTCAGTTTGTTATTTCTTTATTATCCATTTGCGACCTCATCAAGTATATATATATTCTGGATCCTTATAGATAGGAAAGTTGATATAGCCATGTCCGTCTGTCAGTCTGTTGAAATCAAGTTTCCGGAGTCAAATAAAGTGATACGGACCAGTTATTGGTGTCAAACTTTTGTAGAGATCCTGGAGACAATCGATATTTAATATCAGCAAAATTGGTCCACTATTGAACGAGATATAAGCGAAAACCCAAAATAACCCATTTTTTAGGACAAAATCCGTGAATATGTCCCTATATATCTCAGTAAATATAGTCAAAACTTTGCATTTGGTAATTGGACAAGGCCTACATTTTGAATAAAAAATTTTTGGGTGGGAGCAGGGGAAGGGGTAGCTCCCATTCAAAGTACCAATTTGTATAATATTTTTGATACGCTATATCTCGTAAACTGTAAAAGCTATCGATTTGAAATGTTCTACGAAAAGTAACGGAACATTGAGACCTACATTTTGAAAAAAAAAATATTTGGGAAGGGGAAGGGGTGGCTCCCATGCAAATTGACAGTTTTTATGAAATTTTCAATACGCTGCATTTGGGAAACTATAACTGCTATCGACTTCGAATGTTCTACAAAAAGTAATGATAATTTAATTTATACATTATGGAAAAAAAAATAGTTGGAGAGGAGCATGGGGACTGGAACATCCCATAAAAACTAACAACTTTAAACTTTTAATACGAATAATGTCAAAAACTTTTAAAACTCTCGACCTCAAACCTTCTATATCAATTTCTATTATATATACGAACGTTAAAATTTCTATTATAATATTTGCAGTACAAAATAACTCGACTAAAAAAGATGGCTGGGTATATTAAAAGATCAATGTGAAGGGTATATAAGGTTCGGCACAGCCGAATATAGCGTTCTTACTTGTTTATTTTAGAATTTGTCACAACATGAATGCGGGAAGGGGCTACTTTCTATACAGAGTAAATAGGACTTACATATTTGCGAAAAGTAGAAAATGATAAAAGGTAGCTTTCTCTATCTCTATTTTAAGCTTAAAGAATTCAAATAGAAATGTATATATTTACCATGTTTTTGTTGTTTATATTTTAAAGCTAAGTGGAAAACAGATATCGAAAAATTTTTTTTAATAAAAGTTTATCAACTTTTTTTCTGACCATTGGATTGTATAAAATGGTGAGTTAAAACTTAAACGGGATGCTTCCATTTCTATTACAATCTATATCACCATAACCTATTATATACTGCAAATCTATTATAGTATACATAAATAACTGCAACGTGATACCGTAGTCAGGCGAGGATCCAGCTCAAGCTTTTGAGGGGGGGGGGGGGGGGGGTGTCCTTAATGAAGCATAAAATTGAAAAACTGGCTTTTAGCGGCTTTTTTTTTTTTTTTTAATAGTAACCAGCACTCAGGGGAGGCCCCTACACATGCATTGCATTGTGTTGGTATCAGGAAAATAGGTTATGGGAAGGAGGATAAAGGGAGTAGTGTTTGTGGACATTTGATTTAAATTTCTCGATATTTACTGTGGCAGGAAAGACATCAGTAGAAAGTTCATTCCACATACGAACTGTGCGGCCGAAGAAGGAATTCTCCCTGTAATGAGTGGTGAGATTCACTGGCCAGTCGACTACGTATGGGTGTGCTCTTCTAGAAAAACGTGTATCACGCAAAAAGTTCCGGGTCTCGGGAACAAGTTCCCTGATTTCCTCAGAGCACATTCCATTATAGTATCGATAGAACAGCGAAACACACCCCACATCTCGACGGTGTTCTAGTGAATCAAGACGGTTAGATACCACAACGTCGCCGATGAGTATCTTCGCTCGTTCCTGTACGCGGTCAAGTAGCCCCAAAATAGACTTTGGGGCACCAGCCCATACATGAGAGTTATATTGCATTTTTGGTCGGATATAGGTGGTATAAATATTGAGAAGATCAGATGGTGTAAAGTAATTCCTACACCGTTTAAGAAAACCAAGACATTTCGATGCTTCTTTTGACACAAGAAAAATGTGTTCCGTCCAGCGGACATCGCACTGAATTCTCGTGCCCAAAACATCAAGAGTCTCTGTCCTCTCAATAATTATATCATCCATTAATACAGACGAGGCAGCATCGTCCATTGTGCGTTTATGTGTCAGAAGACAACATTGGGTCTTACGGGCATTAAAATCGACCCTATTCGCACGGCCCCATTTGGAGATTACCATCAGATCGCGGTTAATCGAAACATTCATACTCTGTCTCTTAGCTCCAATCTCCAGAGAGCTAGGCCTATGGTCAAAGGAGTATGAATGGAGTATGAGTATGGTCAAAGGAGTATGAATGCTGTCGTCTGCAAAAGAATAAATAGGATTTGAAGTTTGACATAGAAGGTCATTCAGAAAGATAAGAAATAAAGTAGGAGAGAGGACGGAGCCTTGCGGTACCCCTGAATTGATTTTAAACTCATTGGAAGAGATCCCATCTATAACAACACGAATAGTGCGATCTCTGAGAAAACTCGATATAAATCGAGAAAATTTTTTACCGAAACCAAAAGCAATAAGTTTAGATAGAAGCTTAAAATTTTGTCTCTGGCATCTATACGATTTCACAGAAGTGAACGAAAAATGCCTTCCGAGTTTGTATTTTCAGAAGATAGCAAAGCGTCATCATCTAAATGTCCACGAAGAGGTATATTATGCCTTCCGGAGGAATTATAGCTTTTACAATTGACAACAAACGTTCTCGATTTTTAATTTCTTGTTGAAGTGCAGAAATTTGTATTGGATTTCCCATCCCACGGTTTGTATCGGTGATATATCTTTCCATGCTCAAATCCTACTACTAAGGAAAAATATATTCCGCTTTCCTTTCTCATTAACACGTAAGAGCACTGATGACAAAATTGCGTAGCTGCTTTGGAAAATGCATTCTACTCGGCTAGTATCGGTAGAAAAAACCTGCTTTTTTTAATAAAAAGTTTATTTTAACATTAACGGAAAATATTAATTTCTTTAAATAAAAATAAATTATATAATGAACTTAAGCCAGAATAAAAATGCATAAATTTTATGTCAACTTAATAAAAAGTTAAAACTTATTAATATATATGTATTTATGCTTATACATTACATATTGATACAAAGATTAAAAGAGGAAAAATTTCTAAAATAAAATTATACATAAAAATTATTCACATTATAGCTTTTTTGATATTGTACTCTAGTCTAAAACTACTTTGGGAATTTTTTAAATTTAATTGCATACAAATGTACGTATGTACAGTTTAATGATGCAATAGAATTTTTGCTTTCAATTTAAATTTTAGTTTTTTGCTTTAAATAATCATATGCCACTGGGGGCGTTAATAACAATTAGACAAAAACAAAAAAAAAAGATTGTGAAAAAAATTAATTATGTAAAATATAAATACGATTGAATTTATCAAAGCATAACAAATGTAAATTATATCTATATGAATATGTAAAAAGTTTTATTTCTTTTCTTTTTGTCGTGGGAATAAATATACATATAAGTATGTCCACATATCGTTTTTGTACTTAAAAAAACTTAAGTTCAAGAAAAAATGTTTTTAAAATTATGCCTATAATCTCGGGTCTTGCAAGTAGGGATTTCCGAACTTTTAAAGCTAATAGCAGCGAGTTTATTGCAGTGTCATTGATCGAACCAACAATGTACTCAGAAAAAAATTATTTTAATTTAACTTAATGTTTAGAAATAGTGATACTTGTCATATACACTTCGCCCCTTTAGGGTTGCACTAAAAAATAAAAAAAAAATGATTTTGCTAAACAAAGCGTATTAAATACCAAAGTCAACGTTTTGTTTATATTTTAAATAATTGTTTTATTAATTTGGGCTGAACTTTAATTAAAAAACAGAATGTAACACTTTGTGTTACCCTCGTTTAAGATATTGTCATGAGTGGGAATATAGTCAAGTTCTTAAAAAAAAGGAAATTTCTTTCTTACTCACAATGAAAAAGCAATCCCGTTTGCTTTTTCAAAATTATGTGGGTAAAATAGATGTTGTTTTCAGCCAAAGCACTACTGCCGTTCAAAAAGTACTGTAAGAAAAAAAAAATAACTGATAAAATTAACTTTAACTGAAAATCAGTATTTTTGTTTATTTGAGGCTTTGAATAACCCTTCAAACCAGTTAAAAAAAATATTGTATTAAAAAATTTAACTGTTTTTTCATTGAAAAACAACTTTACGGAATATTTCCTAAATAACTTACAGTCAGTTACTGTAATAATTTTTTGAGGGTATTAACTAAACTGAATCCCATAAAAAAGAAATCAAAACCAGTGCCTCGTTTCTGTAACTTGCGAGAAGTTTTCGCATCGAGAAATTTTTTAATATTATAGAAGTGTTCCAGTTATTAACAGGGAGAGTTATATAATTTTAATATTTTAATATATTGCAAGTTAACATTTAAAATTTATAACAGTTTTTCTTTGATTCATTCTGTCCTTGACAGGACCACTATAAATTTCTCGACTAAAGAACTTCTCACATACCATACAGAAACGAGGCACAGGGTTCTGTATAAGGCCAATCGCCTTGTTCAGTTTTAAACTACAAGCGATAACGGTGAAAAAACACAAAAATTTTCAGAAAAATTACACGTTTCTAACGTTTTTTAACTTCGTTATTTACTCTGTGTTTCAATTATTAAATATGTTTTGGCAACTCACTATGGAAAAAGTATGTGAAATAACATCGATATTGGATTTGAGCTGTTTTAAGTTTAATTTGAGTCAACTTCGCATATATATGTGGCTTCTACGTGATGCGGCGATCTAGGGGAATGCCAAGATATTTCGTCTCAATTCGTTGAGGCACTGTTTGGTTGTTAATAAGAATTAGGGGGGCACGTTTCCTTGTGTAAAGTAAAAGTAACGTGGGTGCTTTATAGTAAATATTTTTTTTGTTTGCAAGACATATTTTGTTGTAGTTTGTAGATCGCAATTAATAAATGACACCATAATTGTGTTAAATTTATCATTAACTAAATCTATTACATGTGAAAGTATTTCAAAAATTAAATTTTGATTGTTGTTATGTGGTTATTTCAAGCCAAATAAATATTCTATTGTTTTGCTACATACATGGTTATTGCTGAATTTGATTTGCTAATAAACAAGACAAACAATAGTTGCTAAATGTTCTCATTTTAAGGATGACTTAATCAATGTGTTTTCGGTTCTCCTTTTTTGGTTCCCACATACAAAATCAATTTTTTTAAAAGTACTTTAAACTTTATTTGTTTAATTTTTGGCATTTAATAAATGTATCTATTTTTGAATTGTGTACTTAAGCGCGTCATTTCCTTTTATATGATTTAATGTACTTACAGATAAGTATGTACCTACGAATATACATAAATATTATTTAAATAATAATTGTCTATTCAGGTACTTGCTATTTTGAAATTTTAAGCAGTCAAAGTTATTTTTAGATTTTTAATTTTGCAAACGGATTTTAAGCAGCAAACTATGGAAAATTTCCTTTAAAAAGATTTTTTGTTTTGCCTTTAAATATTTTTTGGGAATATTTGTGCTCAAGAATTTATTATACTTAATCAATTTATTGACAAGTATAACTAATTTTACAATTATGCTATAGTTTTCTAAAATGTTTTGAGTTTTTTTAATGTATTTTTTTTTATTGAAGTGCTATAAAAAACAAGAATGAAAATAATACAAATTCATGAACATTTATGTTGGTGTGAGTATTAATTTTTTAATTATATTTAAAAAAAAAATTATTCGATTTAAAAAAATTGTTTATTGCTTGTAGAAAATCCATAAAAACTTTGTGTTACCTGTTGCATATTAAACAGTGCACTAAGGATTGAGGCCAAACCAAATCGGTCTAAAAAATCTATCTCATACGATAGTTAGGTATTGACTTTTAAATTATTTCGATAAAAATATGAACAAATTTGATTTTACAAATATAAATTGTTTTTATTTTTAAGTTCGTTAAACTATTTTTTACTAATTTTTTGTATTTAAATTGCTTGATTTTATATTCAAACATCGTCTGCAAATAAACCCGCCTATGCATGTAATTAACACACTGATCTAACAAGAGAAAAATTAATTTAGAATAAAAAAAAAAAACAGTAACACTTTGTAATTAGCAATAGTGATTTTTTATAATAACTGCCCTACGGGAAAGTGGACTGGTCTAAGACTATTGACGTAAACGGTTCCTTTGGGTAGGGACTGGTTCTAGTTCTTGCACTTTATATGAAGGAAACCTGTCACTTTTATATTGCGTTGTCATTGGAGGGGGCAATTGGTTCAAAACTTATACCTCCGAACAGGTAGCAGGCCAATCCTATATAAGCAACTTTTGCGTTTATTGTTTAAGATCCTGTTCCAGCTACTTTGTTTGTATTTACGCGTGTGTGTGTATATAAACAGATGTACATATTTATGTTTATGTATAGGGACCAGTCCTTCTGTTTTTTTGCTTAACTTTTAACCAGTTACTTAATGTGAGCCTTTTTAACCGACCCCCACCAATAACCTTTGTCCAATTCATGTTCTGTACCGGTAATAGGACGAGTACGCCGACCAATTGACACATATTTCCCGCAGGGTTATTAAAAAGTTCTAGCTGCTTACATCGATACACAGGGTGGGAGATTTATATTCTCAAACTTAAATAAAAAACGTAATAATTGACACAAGTTTTATTTAGAGCACTGAATGGCAGAATGGAAATGCGGATTTTAATTTTTTAAAAAGTATGCCATCCAGATGTCTTCCGTCGAGTTGAACACACTGTTCAAAACGGAGCCTAAAACTCCGTAATCATGCGTCGATAATTTAAATTGTTGCATAATTAAAAGTCACTTTCTTTCAGTTCTTCAATAATTTGAATTTTAAAAAGATGGAACTTTTGATTCCTTTTTTAAATTTCAGGAACAATCGCTCTTTGAAGTCTCAGCGAGGGTGCTCTTTTCTGTATTGCAAGTTGCAAATTTTCACGTAAGGTGCTTTCAACCTGTTTAATGTTTATGGTAGTCCTTTAAGATCGATTGGGCTCTGGCCGAGAGACATTCGTAGACGAAGCAGTTGAGCGGAATCTCTGCCTCCACGAATGAACTAAATTTACACTCGGTCCTTTTACGTGTTCGACGAATACCCAACTTGTCGACAAGCAATTATGTAAGAATCATTTCTTTAAAAAAATGTATCTACAGCCAACATGCGATGCTAACTGGACCTCTGCGACATTGTGACAGACAAATCCGAACAATCGGTTATTCCAACGGTGCCACCCTCTCTCCGCATCATTTATTAGTTTTTGAAATAATTGTATTTAATAATATAAATTTGCCACCAGACACCCTGTACATATGTGTGTACAATAGGGTGCCGTTATTTTTTTAGATTAAAAATATTTTCTATTCCTACAAACAGAAGTAGATATTGTGGTAGACCTGCTTTAAACAAAAGCTGAACGCCACGGCCTAATGTTTTCTCTTAACTTACGCCCGTGTGCACGCACATTGGTGAGACTTCAAAAAGGATTTTTGTACCCTTCACATTAGTGATAGGGGTATATTAAAGTTTGTCATTTCCTTAGCAATTTCTTTAAAATCCAGCTGCGACTCCATAAAGTATATATTTTTTTTGTCCTTAAAGATAGGGAAGTAGATTAAGCGATGTCCGTCTGTTCGTCTGTCCGTTTAAATCAACGTTTTGAAGCCCCTCGGTGTTGCATAGACCCGTAAGTGGTATCAAACTATCAGAAATATTTGCTAGCAAATTTTTGTTGACATCCAGCAAAATCGCCCGATAACTGACCGAAATATAAGCAAACAACAAAGACTACCTCTGTTTATTTCCCTAAAATTTTAAAAAAAACATCAACAACTGCGCGGGAGTTGCTTCTACACGGGTGTAATGTTAGACCGATTTCCATTAATTTTTCCTCGCGAACATTTTTGTGGAACATACTTACACCCTATTTCTATCTCAGGGTTGCCATAAAAAGTATAATTATTTTAAGTTTGTTTTAAATCGATCCAACAGCTCCCAGGGTGCTCCTAAAAAGATCAAATGTGAGACCGACCTCAATTAATTTTTTTTCCAAACAGGGCTGCCTTACAAAATTTGAAATAATTAGGGCAAAAACCCCTACAACTTCCCTGGAGTCGTCCTAAAAGAAATAAAGTAGGACCCCCATACAAAGCTTGCATGGTACCCGTTGATAGGTCAAATGTAGGACTGACCCCAACTTATTTTGCCTTGCAAACATGTTCCTACAACATATTTACCCCTGTCTGCCTAAATTGGGATCTGCTTAGGAATATTTTTAATAGTTTGAAACCAAAACATGGCCCGTAGGACTTAACTTGGCTTCCGAAACAGGATTTTAATAGACGACTAGACAAAACTTAAACATATGTAGGCACAAGAGGAGTGATCGTATGGGTGTGAAATTTTTAAAAAATAAGTTTTGCATCAAACCTCATCTTTCTGGGGGGTGAGACCAAAAACATTTCCACTTTAGGAAATAACGTGATTTTAGTAGGCGGACAGACAAATGGACATGACTTCTGCCTTGTCTTTTTAAGGGGTGAGACTTAAACATTTTCAAAAGAAAAAAATTGGCACTCTAAAGTACATACTTATGTATGTACACATAAACAAACATATTCTTACATATGCTTTTATACAAAAATACTTTTGTGCATGCAATTAAGTATTAATAAATTACAGGTGTTATTTAGGTAAACTACAAGTCATAATCTTTTGAATTAATCACTTTGAAATGAGTGACCTTAAGATGTTAAAACGAAAACTAATATACAACTAAGAAATTCTTTTATATACAAAAATACTAATTCATATTTTTATAATTTAAAATAAAGTTATAAATTTTATAAGAAATTTTCAGAAACCAACTGACTTTCTGACTGTTTGAATGGAATTTTTAATTGAAATTCTTGTTTGTTCATTTATTTAGTTTCTTTAAATTTTGTTCTTTTAGGTTACATCCGCCACTTCCCCATTTGATTTTTATCTTTTTTATTTTTGGCAATTATTACAGAATTCTTTTAAATTTGAGAATTAAAAAACAACTTAGCGTCTGGCGGCTAAATTGCAGTTTTGGGTAAACAATTTGTAGATTGAAGTGATATCAGCAAATAATAGTTAAGTAAGCAATTTTGACTGAATAAAGTTAATCTTCGTGAGGCCGCGATTGAGGTCAACACTACCCTGCCGTGTGAATGCGGTGGTCTCCGGTAGGATCAGTGCATGCACAAGCAAAGGTTGTGTACCGATCAAAAGAGGGCGTGAATTGAGTATGAAAGCATAGTTTTAACGAAGGAAAAGAAAAAAAAAATAATAAAAATGAATAAAAATATACTCTATTGATTTTTTTATTAAATGCAACGATCGCATATATTTCTCTAGGGGCCATAACAGAAATTTATGCGGCAGAACTTTTAGGAACGGTGAGTTAACATCCTTGAACTAAGCTTAAGTGACTTACACTAAGCATGCAACTCGAACGTACGACGAGTTTTGTCGTAAAGGATGAACTTGTTAGCAAAAGTTCGTCATGTAAATTCGACGTAACGACGAAAAACAAGTAAGAGCGCTATATTCCGCTGTGCCGAATCTTATATACCCTTCACATTGGCCTTTCGAAACCTTGAACTTTTTTATTTTTATCAATTTCTTTTTTATTTATAAAATATTTCTAATTTTTAAACATTGTCCGGTGTTATATTTGAACCTTTTTAGGAGTTTTAGCCTAATTTTTTTCAAATTTTGTATGGCAACAATGTTAGCGGTTGGAAATAGGGGATAAGTATGTTTCACAAAAATGTTTAGGAGGAAAAAATAATTGGGGACGGTCTTACATTTTACCTTTGTAGGAGCAACCTGGAAGCTGTGGGAGCGACTAATAAAATAAAAAAAATATGATGTAAGTATGGTCCATAAAAATGTTGTGGGGAAATATTTTTGGACGTCGGTCTTATATTGCACATTATACATGGCACGTCCGGGGCAGTTGCAGAGGTTTTTATGTACAAATTTTAAAAAAATTAACAGAGATAGTCTTTGTTTTTGGCTTATATATCGGTCAGTTATCGGCCGTTTTGGCTGAGTTTTAATAGCGATTTGCCTGCATACATTTTTGATGGTTTGATACTACTTCTCTATCCATTAAGACCAAGAAAATATATACTTTATGGGGTTTCAGATGGATATTAAAGAAATAACAAATGGAATGGCAAACATATACATATATTCCCCTAACACAAATGTGAAGGGTATAAAAATATAATTGCAAAATGATATACCAACAAAAATGCCACTAAAAAATTTTTTATAAAACTAGTATATTTTCTATTTATTTTAAATGTTATAAAATGAAACAAAATCAATTGTTAAACTTAAAATAATTTTGATTGCTAAAATACTTAAAAGCTAAAATCCGATGTGGTCGGCGTATGAAATGGAAATAAATTGTAGTGTACCACGCATGTGTAGCTAACCTAGCCACTACTAAAGCTGAAACCGACACTTACCACCCACCATCAGTAGGATAAATTTGATATAAATGCATATTGATATGTAGAAGGGTGAAGTATTTTTATTTGCACTTAATACACACAACCTCACATGTTAGCGTAGCAAAGTATCAAGTGTCTTCACTTGCAATAATTTATTATTAAGCCAAATTGGTTCAATGGGAATACTATTACTAGCAATTTCCCCTTTTTCTAATTGAGCAATTTTATGACGTTATGCTTTTGGTAATTGAGTGACCTAAAAACCACTCAATCTTAGATTTCAATTAAGCTCATAGAAAAAGTATGTCGAAAACAAAAATTTGGAAAACAAATAAGAAATTAATGATGTTGGAACTTGTATGACCTCTGATAGGAGCTCCAAGTATAAAGACAAATACCTTTTAGTTATTACAAGGCCTGTGGCTGAGTTCGCCGCGTAGGGCGAATTTCGGCGTACACAAATCGTTGTTGTGCGCATTTTCATATACACAAATATGTATGTTTTATTTATGGTAGGGCACACTCAACCAGATAATATTAAGAGCCAAGCTGATTAAAATAAATATGACATTTTTACGTTACAAATATTCAACTTTGTAAGGAATTTTTAATTTTTCTGACATTCGACCGATCTAACACAAAAAGGAAATGCAGAGGGCGAAATTTTTGAATTCGCCTTGCTGTTACCTTGTTTAGTGTACCCTGATTTATTGCGATGAATATTTGCGGCGAAAAGTTCGTCATATGTACGTCCGTGTTGTGTTCCTTGCATTACGCTGTTTTGTTCAAACCATCTTTTAATTGTTTTACAATTTCAATCAGATTAACGCTATAACCTTAATTAAATTTCACATTTTAGTAGTAATTTTTTTGAGTGCATTTTTATGAGAATATAACTCGTATAAATGTCAATTTTTATTATTATTTAATTTATTTTATATAAATATTTCGACTACTGGTCAACAAGTTCAAACGAAAATACGTTTTCTCTTATCATTATCGTCTTCATGATCATCAAAACTGTCATTAACATTATTTTATGCTAATTTATGTACAACACGCTCACTTACGTACGTGCAACTGTGAATTCCAATGCGCAAGTGCGTTTAAGTATACGATTCTGTATGTTTGGGTTTTTTGACTACCGTTTTAAGCTTTTTTTGTGTGACGGCTTTTGGTGTGTTATAAAAAATGTATGTGTTAATCAAAATTAATAGATTTTTTTAAAAACCGTAAATCTTTCAAAAATATGTAAAAAAATTGGTTGTTTTGCTGGAAAAAAACATAACTCATCATTTCTGGTCTTAAATTTTAAATAGAGTTTATAAAAAGTTCAAATATAATAAGAAAATATTAAAAAAGAAAGATAGTTTAGAGATTGTCTTAGAACTTTATTCTGCCTTTTAATACCCTCAAGTACCACAATTTTTGAGTTTAATTTTCTGTAACAATTTACCTAAGATCTAACAAACATACTTACAAACATATATACTTAGGTACCCAGCAAAAACTTTACTTACAAAATAAGTAGAAAAGTAAGTAGAATTCTCGTTAAGCACTTCTTACAATTCGACGGTGAAAAGTACTTATTTTTGTTCGCGATGTCCCAAAACGAATCCGATATTATTTATTTTTTTAGGTGGTCATACCCAAAAAAAAAGTACTTTTATTTTTAATGATTTAATTCAAAAAATAAGTATGCGACTACAAAATAAGAAGAAGACTTATTTTTACATTTTATTTTTATTTTATTATATATTCAATATTTTTAATTTCAAAAATTCATTTTTTGTACTTAACGTAGATGAGATTCGAACCAGGGACTTTTCGCACTCAGGCATCAGTGCGATACCTCTAGGCCAACGAAACACTTTGTTTTTAAATTTAAAATAACATATTAAAACAACAAGTTTTGTTCTGCTTGATTTGTTGAAGTAATCCGAATAGACTTTATTTAAAATAATAGCATGCTTTTAATAAGTCATTATAAAATTAAATAACAAATAGAAGAAAAGTAGCAATTAAGGCTGCAAAATAATGAATTAAGGAAGTCATTACAAAAAAGTTTGCAAGTGAAGTTTTTGCTGGGTAAGATGATTACCATTATAACGTTCAACATACAAGCAAGGTTGGCCACTGAAACGTATAACGCAATCAATATCGGTAACGATATTAAATTTTTTCATTTCGGTATCGGTATTTTAATTTTTTTTTTAATAATAACCAGCACTAAGTGGTTGGCCCCTATACATGCATTGCATTGTGTTGGTATCAGGAAAATAGGTTATGGGAAGGAGGATAAAGGGAGTAGTGTTTGTGGACATTTGATTTAAATTTCTCGATATTTACTGTGACAGGAAAGACATCACTAGGAAGTTTATTCCACATACAAACTGTGCGACCGAAGAAGGAATTCTCCCTGTAATGAGTTGTGCGAATTACTATTTGAATATCAAATGAAAAATTCTGAAATACAAATGGAAAATTCTGAAATACAATTAGAAATTTCTGAAATTGAATTAGAAATTTCTGAAATACAATTAGAAAGTTCTGAAATTGAATTAGAAATTTCTGAAATTGAATTAGAAATTTCTGAAATTGAATTAGAAATTTCTAAAATTGAATTAGAAATTTCTGAAATTGAATTAGAAATTTCTGAAATTGAATTAGAAATTTCTGAAATACAATTAGAAAGTTCTAAAATACAATTGGAAATGGTGTAGTTACAGATATATAAAAATTAAATTATTAAAATTTAATAAATTCGCTTTAGCTTCTCTACCACATTTAACATGTTTGACACACATAAAGAAAACTCGCTTTCTAAAATCAAGAATTTTATTTTTGAATTTATCCAAAATCTTTTTAAGTACGATTCTCACTTACATTTTCTTAAATCAAGCCTATTCGGATTGCTTCAACAAATCAAGCAAAAAAAAGCTTGTTGTTTTAATATATTATTTTACATTTGAAAACAAAGTGTCTGGGTGGCCTAGAGGTAACGCGCTTGTGCTGGAACACAGAAATCCCTGGTTCGAATCTCAGCTTCGGTAAGTAAAAAAAATGAAATTTTTAAATTATAAATTAATTATAATTATAAAATAAAAATAAAATATAAAATTCTTCTTCTTTAATAAAGCTCCATAAGTCAAAAAAATGACATTCCATTTTCGAATTAATCCAGTTTGCGGCTTAAATTAATCTTTTTCACGCTTACATCAAGTACGGTTCCGAACTTAAATCAATCCTTTTTTGGCTTAATTGTGGCTAAAAGTAAGAAATTCGTACTTGAAAAATTTTACTTGGAGTAAGAAATTTCGTACTTGATTTAAGAAAAACCGTACTCACCGTACTTTTGACACCGCTATGGCTTGATTTAAGTAAAGTTTTCTTAGATAATTTTTTGTGTGCAGTAGTGCCATTAGACCCTCTTCTATCTAAGTCGATTTTAATACGTCGATTTAATACTGGACCAACTTTTTAAAGTTAAATTTAGGCATATGTACCCTTTTTTGACAACAAATAGAAAATCTTAATATAATCGCTATTAAAGATTTGTATTAAGTATTATAAACAATGAAGATAGATATAAGCAAAGATATGCGAAAACCCAACTTTTTTAAACAAATTTAAGGAAAATTTTCTTAAAGTAAATATCTCGTTTACTATAAGACATGAAAGTCTAGGAAAAATTTTCTGATTTTTTGATATAAGTTAAGACAGTTTTGAAGCAACGTTTTGCAATTGACATATACATTTTGTAAAATAAACAAAAGACTTAAGAAACAAGCACCAACATATAACTTTTAAACAATAAATATTTGTTATTTTTTCGAGTTTAAAAATGTTTCTTTTCAATTTTGTGTAGTAAATAAGATGGTATGTAATTTGCTTGAAATTGTACTTACTTTATTTTTTTTTGTGTGTAAAGAACGCAATGTATTTGTGGCATGTCACGTATAAACAATATTTAAAATTACGTGATTTTAAATCAATATTCGTATTAAAAACATGAATGAGAACAACAAAAATAATTCAATACAATAAATATATATAACAATGTTGTAAATAGTTTTTTCAAAAATAACAACAAAAGTCACTGCTAAAGACACAATATGTAAATTATATCATTTGAGGGTTTTCGTGGACGAAATTGTTTTTTTTTTCAGATGTGACTACGCATACAAATTGTAGTTTTATTAATAAAATATTTTAAATTATATTTTAAAGAGCATTTTTCTGTATTTTTGTATTTTAAGGATAAGGCAATGACTTCTCATAACACTTACACAGTAGCACCAATGTTAAACACTTGCTGTGCACGTTTACACTGAAAATGTAAATTACTTTAAGTATGTACTTGGTTGTTTGTTAAAATTTAATTTATTTTTCTTTTCTTCTTTTTCTGTTATTGCAATTTTTGTTGTTTATGTAATCTTTCGGATTGCCTTAATTTAAAGGTATTGATTTCTTATTTCATTTTATAATCAGTTGTTGGTTGTTACTGTATGGATTTTCATTTTATTATTAAAATTTTTTTTAGCAAAATTTTTAAGGGTTTGTCAAGTTAGTTGTTTATCCTCAATGAGCGCGTAATGTTGTCTGTTAATTTTTAATTTAGGTTTTTTTAAAAGCAGATCGGAAAACAAAAAAATTGGAAAAAATATGTGCCGGCCATGTTACAAACAACGTTCAACTGCATGTGACTTTAATGTGTATTAGTACAGGTTTAAAATATTTGTGTGTATGTGTTTAAAAAAAAAACCCTGTAACAATTAAAAATATTAATAATTAATGAAAAAAATATTGGAGGAAAAAATTTCCAAATAATTTTATTTAATAAAACAGCTTAAATTAGCAAGCAAATTGCTAATAAACTGTGTTATAAAACTCTTTGGTTAGGACTAAGCTCCAAGCGATTTAATTTAAAGTAAGTGAAACAACTGCTGGTTACATAACTAATCTTTTATACAATTGTGTTTTAATAACTGTTTAATAAGTTTTTAAATTATGTATAAAATCGGCTTTAATTGCGCTTTGCTTTTACCAACCAACAACTGATATTTAAAAAATAAAATATTTTATTACATTTATTTGATAGATAATATCGAGACTTTATATTTAAAACCCTTTATCTTTAATATTTAAAAAAGCTACTTTTTGATACCGTATTTTTATTTTTTCCTATTTTACACATCTTATAAAATTTCCAACTTTTTTCAACAAACTTCTTACAAATATAATTTCAATAAAGTAAGTAAATAATGACCATTGCAAAAATCGTCTTTGTTGTCAAAGCAAATCATAAATGTATTTCAAATGCAATATTTGCGTATGATGTAGTCGTCGGTAAGATAAATATATATTTTTTTATATAATAACCAGCATTTAAAGGATGATCCCCATATATACATTGCATTGTGCTGATATCAGGAAAATAGGTTATAAGAATGAGGATAAAGGTAATAATACTTATGGACATTCGATTTAGATTTCTCGATATTAACTGTTACAGAAAAGATATTTTTTTCCACTTACAAATCGTGTGACTGAAGAATTTCCTCTGTAACGGGAAGTGCGATTCACTGACTAGTCGACCACAAATGGGTGTGCTCTTCCTAAAAGACGAGTTTCACGTAAAAATCCCGGCGTTCAGAAACAAGTTCCTTGATTTCTTCAGAGCATATTTCATTGTAGTATCGACAGAATAGTGGACCACAACCCGCATTGCGACGATGCTTAAGTGAATCGAGGCAGTTAAATACCAAATCGTCACCCATGAATACCTTCCGTTCCTCTAAGCAATTTATTAGCTCCAGAATAGACTTTGGAGCACCTGCCCATATATATAAGAGTTATATTCCATTTTCAATCGAATATAGTTGGTATAAATGTAGAGAAGATAAGATGGCGTAAAATAACTCCTACCTCGTTTCAGAAAACCAAGACACTTAGATGCTTCTTTCGATACAAGAAAAACTTGTTCCGTCCAACGTACATCGCACTAGATTTTAATACCAAAACCAACATGAGTTTCTGCCTCCCTAAAATTAATATCATCCATTAATACAGACCTTTACTGTGCGTTTGTGTGTTAGAAGACAAAGTTTGTTCTTACAGCCATAAAAATCGACCCTTTTCGCATGACCCCAATCGAAAATTAGCTAAAAGTCACGGTTAAGTGTTTCTTTCATACTTTGCCTCATAGCTCAAATCTCCGAGCTGCTAGGCCTGTAGTCAAATAAATATGAATGAATAGTGATGCTGTCGTCTGCAAAGAAATAAAAAGGATTTAAAATCTGACACAAAGGTCAAAAGGAAAGATAAGAAATAAAGTAGAAAAGAGGACGGAGCCTTGCGGTACCCTTGAATTGTATTTAAACTCATTGGAAGGATTCCACCCATAACAACCCGAATGGTAAAACCTCTAAGAAAACCTAATATTAATCAAAAAAATTTATCACTGCCTCCGAAAGCAGCAAGTTTTTATAGAAGCGTACAGTGCCAGATTCTATGAAATGCCCTAGAAACATCTAGAGCCACCACTTTCTTCTTCTTGACTGGCTCTCCAGAACCTGGTTAGGTCTTTAACCGAGATAAAACTGATCTCCAAGCGTCTCGACCTTCTGCGCTCTTTCTCCAATTCTGGATATTTAGATCAGCTAGATGTCGTTGGACCTGATCTTTCCAATGAAGCTTCGGTCTTCGCCTTTTGAGCATTCCTTTGGGAACGTGTTCAAAAACCTTTCTAGTTATAGCATCTTCTTGCATTCGTAGAACAACACCGATCCAACGCAATCTTTAAATTTTTGTGCGTTTTACTATGTCAAAATCGTTATATCGTTTATGCGATGCCGATAATTTCAGTAACACAAATCGGCCCACATAATTTACGAAGAATCTTTCTCTCAAATATACCAAGCACAGCTTCGTCTGCTAGCGCAAGTACCCGTACCTCAGCACCATATAATAGCCTAGGTAATATAAGTGTCTTGTATAGTTTTGTTCGACAAGAAAGGGCGGTACTTCCTTACTTTCTTTACTGTCCAAAGTGACATATTTTTGCTAGTAATACTCTTCTTTGTATTTCCAGGTACACCATTTTTTTGTGAAGAAGGCTAGTAGGTCGGTTCCCTGTGATTTAATAATAGAATTTAAAAATAAACTATGTTATGTAACTTATATATATTGAACCTGCAGGTAAAAAAGCAAATAATCTATTTACACAGACTCCGAAAGCAAACTGAATAATAACATAATTGTACTTTAAATATTTGAAAAGAATGAAGGGTTAACAATATTTGGGGCTTTCTACTACAGAAGGAGTATCGAAACAAATTTTTAAAAGATTCCAAATTTTTGTATGAAAAGTAATTTAAAACCCTGTCAACAATTGGATTAAAAAGCCAGAAGCAATATATATATTGAGAATGTTATGGAATAAGTGGGGGAAGCCAAACAAGTATTTTCAAAAAGTTATGTCACAGAGAAAACTAAAGCTACATTTACACCACCTGAGTTCTCACCTGAGTCGAGTGTCAAAAGAATAAGTTAAAATTTTTATGAGTGCCAAAAACAATTTGATTTTCTTATTTTTTGTATTACATTACGTCTAAGGAATTAGTTGTAGTCAGGGTTGGGCAGTATTTCAAATACTTGTATTTGAAATACGTATTTGAAATACAAATACGTATTTTGTATTTTGTATTTGAAATACTTAACACTGAAGTATTTTGTATTTCAAATACTTAAGATGGCAAAATACATTTTTTTTGTTATACAAAAAGTTGTCATTAGAAAAATTGAAAAATGTTACAATTAAAAAAAAAAGAATGGAAACTTTGTCTTCGTATTCATTCACGTCTTCGCCTTAGCAAGGCACGTTCTTTTACAGGTCTCACTCATTCAGGTAATATCAAGAGCTAAGCGGATATTTGGAAATGTGAATGTCAAAAAAATTAAATTTTGTATAAAAATTAAAATTTTTTTGACATTCACACCTTTAAACACATCAAGTAAGATCGCTATATTTGCCTCTGCCGAATCTTATATACCCTTCACATTGGTCTTTTTATATACCCAGCCGAGTTATTTTGTACTGCAAATAATATAAAGTCCATAGAAAACTTTACAACATTTTAACGTTCGTATGAATAATAGAAATAGATGAAGAAGATTTGAGGTCGAGAGTTATAAAAGTTTTCGACATTTTTCGTATTAAAAGGTTAATAAAAGTTGCGTGTGAATACGGTAAAATATTGGTTACAACCCAAGCAACTACAAGTTACTGCAATTAAAATTTACAAATTCTTTTAAAAAAAGTTTTAATTTTACTTAATTTTTTTCCTCACCTCAAGTTCAGTTGCTGGAGCTGAACTTCTTAACGTCAAGGTATGAAAATAAAACAAATTTTCACACTTTAAAAAGTAGAATGCCTTGTTAGCTAAGTGGATAGAGCGTATGCCCTGCAATCAAATGGCCCATGGTTCGAGTCGCTGTTGAGACTTGTAATATATACGTAAATGTAAATTGAACATAATATATAATTAAATAAAAGGAACATAAATAAATGAAATAAAAACAAGTAAAAAACAAAAAAAAAATAATTTTTTAATGCATGAAAATCAACTGATACTTTAATTTATCTGTCATGAATTTTAGATTGTTTGTACTTTGATTAAATCGCTAATTAAAAATTAAAAATTTTTAAAAATTTCAATTAAAATTCTTGTCTGAGTATGCATATTTCTTGATAGGTTATAATCTTTTTTTTTATTTAAATCAACAAATTTTTTAATTGAAAATTATTTTTTATTTTCTATGTGTGGTATAACCACTGTAATGAAGTTTGAAGAACTGCTTAAATTTTCAGGTTTCACATAATTAATAAACTTATTACTACCTTTGCTCTTGGTTATTCTATTAAATATGTATCCACTTTTGGGGCTTTACTATCTCAATAAACTAAGCATCGTCCGTCTGCCAATCTCCTAAATCAACTTTTCGAATCCCAAAAGACTTCAAAGGTTTCCTAAGGTACATTTTCCTAAAGGCATAACCTTTGGGAAGAAAAAATTTACTTTAATTTATATTGTTGCTAGATATGTTACTAGCAATTTACCCGCTATTTTGTAAGTGCAGTTTTTAAATATTAATTTAATCAAAATACTAAATGCGAAAGAGAACTGTGAGTACAAGGACGTAAAATTTGAATGATTTTTTATACAATCCCTATTTGCATATTTTTAGAAAATCCAAAAAAAAGTACCAAAATAATGTGACCCTTAATCTCAGAAAATGCGAAAAAGACCAAAACTGTGAAATAGTACCTTTTAACCACTTAGTTGACTTCTCGCCATAATCTGAGTAAGAAAGACCCAAAATCTCGAAAAAGAATATAAAGTAAAAACATTTTCGACCTCAATCTGAGTTAAACGTCGTTAATTTCGTGTTTGTAGACTTATATACCTAAAAACTTCTTTTGTACTTTACTGACTTAGGTACCCGCTAAAATGCCCAGCCTTACGCGTTTGACTGTACGATGATGATTGAGTCAGTCAGTCAGTCACCAACGATGTTATTTTATATATCATTATCTAAAATCTAAGGGACGTATCTAACATTAAAGAAAACTTAGAGAAGAAAGCAAAAGTTTCAACTAAAAAGCAACTAAATAGCGTTATATACATATAGCCCCGAAACTGTCAAAAGAGAAGCAAAGTTCATGAACCATATTTCACATTGCTTAAAAATTAATCAAAAAAGCATTTTAGCGTTATGCTTATTTTTTTTTAATTAAATATACGCTTCTTTGGATTTAAGGTGACGATATATAAATAATGAGTTCAAAGCAATGATAAGTGTATCAAGATTTACTTATTTTATTTCTGGAAACAGTGTTTCATTATTGGCTTGCTTAAAAGAATTGAATAATTGAACTCTGCATTTAAATATTTGTAATAAAAACAAACTTTAACAAAACATGTTAAAACAAATGCAATATGAACTTAAGAATTTCTTCGTTGAGTTTTATATTCTAGAAAAAAAGTGAAGACAAATTGTAGAAAAAAAGATTGTCAATTTCAAGTATCATTTAAAGGAAATATTTCATCAAGCTAAACTAGTTTTAAGCGCCATAGCTATTACCATTGTCTCTAGATTTTGATTTAGTTTTTTTTTTAACAATAAATAATTATTTTTAACATTCACAGTTTGACGTATTTAACATAATAAAGCAAATTTATAAGACTTTTTATATGATTTGATTCTAGTTTATAGATATCTAAGTTATCATGACTTAGTATAAATGATTTTTTGTTTAGTTTCTTGTGTACAAATATATTTATTAAAAGAGTTTGCATTTAAAGCGGATACAAAAGGAATGAATTAGGAATTAATTAGTTTAGTATTTATAAAAATTGTGATGCAATTTATTATCGAGCGTTTTTATAGAGATAAGTAGTAGCGACAAAGTGGACATTAGCATGAAATAGCAAAAATTTATTGAATTCTTTGGATCTGTGTAAAAAAAGAATTAAAGTAATTGGAACTATGTTTTTCGGTGTAATCTATGAAATTTCAATATTTAAATTACATAAAAGTGTTGCCCTGCTGTTGCTGCTCTTGTGACAAGCGAGCGAAAGCTGCAATAACGTATGTTTTTGGATCTGATTTGCTAAAATTTATAGTTTAAGCAAACCTTTTCAAAAAACATGATGACTTTAGTTTTGCTATTTTTTGTTCAAATTAATGTTTTAAGTGACACTTATTTTTTTTAAGTTTTCGCAAAAGACTTAAGAGACAGGCGGAGGTTTTGCATTGCATTACGTTTGTTATAAAACCTCAAAAGGCTTGACTAATTTCTTTTTTTTTTGAATTTTTGCTTGACAAACAACTTCAAATCAATTTGTTTTTATTATTATTTTATTGTACTTTATTCGTCACAATACATGCCATTTAAAAATTTAAACGTTTTACAAATTAACACACTTTTGTTGTAAAACCCCACATAAGCTGATAAAACAAATTACAAATATAAAATGTTTATGATCTTTTGTAAATATAATACTTTTTTTATTACATTTTTTATTTATAATTTTTTGCACCGTCATTATTAACAACAGTAAAAACACACTCATGACACATAAAACTACATCCATTCCGTAAGAAAACATAAACACTTGCAGTTTCAGTTGACATTGAAATTGAAAAAAAAACCTGTTGAGACAATTATGCAAATTTTTTTTAAAACCGGTTTGAATTGTAAACAAATTAGCTATGTTGGAAGTTTGCTCTATAAAGAAAGGCAGATGGACAGACCAATGACTACAAGTATGAATAACAAAACTGCATTTTTTATTTTTATTTATTTTACTTTGTTATCTTTTTTAAATTTAATTTTTATGATTATTTAATTGTTTAAATTGAAATTTATTAACCTTCCATCAGTTGTTGTAGGTGCTCATAATATGGGTAAATTTTAGGTTTTATTATTTATTGGTCACGTGTTATTAGGCACAATGACCACCATCACGCATTATTATCAATTTATTTAAAAGAAAAAAAAACAATCATGTAAACAACCCAACTTGAAGCTTAAAGAAAAAACAACAATAAAAAAATAAAATATTGTTAAAGTTCATAGTGCCGGTAAGTTATTCAAAATTATGAAATAATTTAATATAAAAAAAAATAAATAATAAAATTTAATTTTTAACAATTCCAACAAAATGCAACCAAGATAGATTTTATATAAGACTGAGCAAGCTAAGGTTTAGATGAATGTGTGATTTTATTAAATTTAATTAACACTTTATTAAGTGGTAATAAAAACATAATAAAACACACTTTTCTGCAAACAAATATTGTTAAAATTTCAAACTAATAAATCAAAGTGAATTACAAAATATTATGTTAAAAAAAACAAACAAATGTAAAAATTGATTTTCTTTGAGTAGCAAAGAGCATATAGAAATAAACATTTTCATCTTTTTTTTTTAAATCTTTAAGTTTTTCAAAGACTTTAAAAATAACATTTGTGTTAAAGTGTTGTTAAGTAAACATTAAAGGTACAAAAAACGTTTCTTCTTCTTGTCTTGCTTTCTACAGTCTGGTTGGTTGGGTATTCAGCCCAGGTAAGATTGGTATCCTTTTCTTTGAGATCAATTTTGTTTTTATTGTCAAAGATCCTACACATAACGTTTTACACCTAGCCGCCAGGATTAGTATTTTAGCTGCCCTTAAGGAGGAAAATGGAGACTGCCTAGGTAGCAGCCCAATATGGCTCAGAAACTTCTGGACTTATGACAAGAGGAACCACATCTTTACTCTCTTGTTTACATCTCTCTTGAGGATACTTCATGCAGGGTAATATTTCACCACCTCAAAAGTTCCTTGTAACCTTATATAGCTCGACCTCGCATTTTGTCGCTCTCGGTCAAGGACTGCTCATTTAATATATTCGCAACCAATCTACAGTGAGCCATTCAATCAGCTCACTGTTGGCCATCCATCTATCCGAATTCAAATTTCCATTAAACAAATAAATCAATCGTCTCGATATGAGGCAATTTTACACAAACTTTTATTTGCTTTTAATTCAGAGTTTGTTTAAAACAAAGATCCTTAATCCAAACTATCATTTATTGTGTCGTTACAGGAATGATAAGACATTCAAAAGAGACTTAAAAGTGAGAAGTTGTCTAATTTATACTTTTGCAAATATAATATTGAATTTAAAAATAAAATTCATAATTAAAAACTGCACATTATTATGTATAAATTTTTTAATTGAAATTTAATCAAGCAATTAAGACTTCTTTATTAATCAGGTTAGATTTAAGTGATTCGTTTGCTATTTTCTTTACGACTTTTTTGTTGACAAGTGAAACTGGCTGCGTCTACTTTTAAATAAAATGTAATTCGGTCTTCTGTTTAAAGTTGTTTTTCTGGTATATTTTTCTTCTTCTTCTTCCAGTAATTTGCTTGTGGTTATTGTAGCAGTCGCATGAGGACAGCGCTGACTGTATTTTAGTTCATCTGCATTAGCTGCATTTTTGTGTTTTTTTTTACTTTTGGTCAATGACCGATAACCATGAATGACATTGATTTTGAAAATTATTTTTGAATATTTTATATTGTTTTGTTATTTTGATAATGGGGTTTTAACAATTAATTGTGTTCTTTTTTTTTAAATATTTTTGACTTTGAATATTTAAGTATGTTCTTATCGAAGTTCTTTATAAAAAATGTCGAATGTTTAAATATTACTTGTTTGAGATAGAAACATCTCCATTAAAATTTATTAGTGATTTTAAATTTAACAATATAAATCTATGTGCTTTTGTGTAAAAAAAAACAGTTAAGTGCGATATATATGGCTGTGCCAAATCCTATATACCCTTCTCATAGGCCCTTTCGTATCCTCAGTAAGCCGATATTGCTAAGTTATTTTTAAAATGTAAAATAAAATTACATTTTAGTTAGGACATCGAAACAGTGGAGCATTTCCTGTGTCGCTGCTTTGTTTTTGCACAAACCGAAGCACAATGTTTTATGTCTGATGCTTTACCAGATGTGGCTCACTTGGAACGTATGTAATGGGAAATGTTTAGAGACTTCGTCCGCACCACCGAATTTCTGTGAACTCCTCTCCCTAGGACCCTTTGTCCTTTGTCCGTATCTATAAGGATTCAGAATAAAAATACTTTATGGTGTTGCAAGTGAATATTTTTAAGATTATAAATGGATTATCAATTCATCCTATTTCCAATTGTATTTCTAATTGTTTATTGGAAAGTTAAAATTGTATATCAAAAGTTTTTAGTTCAATTTTAGAGATTCCTAATTGTATTTTAGAAATTTCTAATTCAATTTCATAGCTTGATTATTTAATTTTAGAATTATTTAAGATAATTCAATTCACAGTTTTTAGTTTAGTTTCACAAATTTCAACACTATTTCTACACTTTTTAGGTTGAAATTGAGAAAATACAAATTTTATTTTGAGCAAAAACAAATTGAAATTATGAAAACCAAATTAATATTGAGATAAATGAAATTGAAACTGAGATAGTTTAAATTAATATAAGAAAACACAAATTGAAATTAATTTTTTTTAATAAAAAGAAATTATATGAACTAAAGCCAAATTAAAAAGCAAATATTTGTATTAAAAAGGTTTTCAATTATATTTTGGAATTGTCTAATTCAATTTCAAAAATTTTTAACTCACTTCTAGAACTTTTTGATTAATTTTTTTAAATTTCAACACCAACTGCAATTGTATATAAGAACATTTTAATTGTATATAAGAAATTTCTAATTCAATTTCTAAGTTTTCTGGTTTTAAATAAATTTAAAAACCCTGTTTGATTATATTTTTAATTTTTTTTATTGCGTTTCAGAAAATCTCTATTTATTTTCAAAATTTTCTTACACATTTTTTACACATATCAATTTCAGAAATTTGTAATTAAAGCTGAGAGTTTTCTTATTAAATTTAAGAAATGTTTAATTCAATTTTAAGAATTTCTAATTAAATTTTAGAAATTTCCAATTTGATTTTAAAATTTTCTATTTGTATTTTACAACTTGAATTTCTATTTCAGATATTTCTGTTTGCATTTAAGAATTTTCCCTTTGGATTTCAGAATTTGCTTTTTGCTTTTTTACAATTTTCTTGTTGTATTTCAGAACTTTCTAATATAGAATTAAAAAATATTGAAAACCATTTAGAAAATTGTAAAATACTTTGAGAAAATTAAAAAAACAAATGCAATGAAAAATTCTGTATTACAAAAGAACATGAAATTTAGATAGAAAAATCTGGAATCCAAGTAGAAAATTATTTTTTGAAATTAAATTAGGCATTTTTAAAATTGAGCTAGAAAATTCTGAAATTTAATTAAAAATTTCTAAAGTTAACATGGAAAAACTAAAAATGAATTTAAAATTTCTGAAATGAAATTGCTATTTCACAAGCCCTCTGTAAAGTTATATCCACTAATAAAATAGTCGCACGGTTAATTTACTTGTTAATTCAAAATGTTATCTTATCGTACTATTGTTGTATTTCAACATAACAAAATGCTTTCAAAATACCGATTATTTGCAATTAAAAGCGAAAATTTTTATATGGACGCTTACAGAAAAAGAAGCTCTACACAAAGAGTTAAAAGCGGCACAATCCAATGTTTCAAAAACATATGAAATGTTTTTGTATATTTAAAGCATAATTTAATATAAAAACCAGCAAAAAACAAGTAAGAGCGCTATATTCGGCTGTGCCGAATCTTATATACCCTTCACATTGGTCTTTAAATATACCCAGCCGAGTAATTTTGCACTGCAAATAATTTAATAAAAAACCTTGTGCGAGTTTTAAAGCCCATAGAAAAAATAACAAAATTTTAACGTTCGTATGAATAATATAAATAGATGAAGAAGATTTGAGGTCGAGAGTTTTAAAAGTTTTCGACATTATTCATATTTAAAGGTTAATAAAACTTGTTAAATGTTCTAGTCCCCCTGCTCTTCTCCAACTTTTTCTCCAAAATGTATGAATTATTTGATTATTACTTTTTGTAGAATATTCGAAGTCGATAGCTGTAATAGTTTTCCGGAAGTAGCGTATCGAAAATTTTATAAAAATTGTTAATTTGTATGGGAGCTACCCCTTCTTCACCCCCCATCCGAAAATGGGAGCTACCCCTTTTTTTGCCCCCACTCAAAAAAATTTTTCTCTAAAGCGTAGGCCTTATTGCCCAATTACTCTTTGCAGAACATTTGATTTCGATATCTGTTATAGTTTCCGAGATATAGCGTATCGAATATTTTATAATAATTGTCGATTTGTATGGGAGCTACCCCATGTTTTGCCCCCACTCAAAAAATTTTTTCTTTAAAATGTAGATCTTTGCGTACAATCACTTTTTGTAGAACATTTTATGTCGATAGATGTTATAGTTTCCGAGATATTGCGTATCGAATATTTTATAATAATTGTCGATTTGTATGGGAGCTACCCCTTTTTTTGCCCCCACTCAGAAAATTTTTTCTTTAAAATGTAGATCTTTGCGTGCAATCACTTTTTGTAGAACATTTTATGTCGATAGATGTTATAGTTTCCGAGATATAGCGTATCGAATATTTTATAACAATTGTCGATTTGTATGGGAGCTACCCAATTTTTTGCCCCCACTCAAAAAATTTTTTCTTTAAAGTGTAGATCTTTGCGCACAATTACTTTTTGTAGAACATTTTATGTCGATAGATGTTATAGTTTCCGAGATATTGCGTATCGAATATTTTATAATAATTGTCGATTTGTATGGGAGCTACCCCTTTTTTTGCCCCCACTCAGAAAATTTTTTCTTTAAAGTGTAGATCTTTGCATACAATCACCTTTTGTAGAACATTTTATGTCGATAGCTGTTAAAGTTTCCGAGATATATCGTATCGAATATTTTATAACAATTGTCGATTTGTATGGGAGCTACCCCATATTTTGCCCCCACTCAAAAAAATTTTTCTTTAGAGTGTAGATCTTTGCGTACAATTACTTTTTGTAAAACATTTTATGTCGATAGGTGTTATAGTTTCCGAGATATTGCGTATCGAATATTTTATAACAATTGTCGATTTGTATGGGAGCTACCCCATTTTTTGCCCCCACTCAAAAAATTTTTTCTTTAAAGTGTAGATCTTTGCGTACAATTACTTTTTGTAGAACATTTTATGTCGATAGCTGTTATAGTTTCCGAGATATAGCGCATAAAATATTTCACCAAATTTGTGCAATTGTAGGAAAAATACCCCTTCCCCTGGTCCTATCTGAAAAAACTTTTCCCATTATTTAGGTCCCTTCTTTAGGAGTATCCGTGCCAAGTTTTGTGGCAAGAGTGACTATACTTACTGAGATATATAGGGATATATGCACGGATTTTGTCCTAAAAAAAATGGGTTACTCTGGGTTTTCGCTTATATCTCGGTCAATAGTGAACCGATTTTGCTGATTTTAAATAGCGATTGTTAGCGGGATATTTCTGATCGTTTGACACCATTAACTGGTCTGTATCTTTTTATTTGACTCCGGAAACTTGATTTCAACAGACGGACAGACGGACAGACGGACAGACGGACATCGCTAAATCGGCTTCCCTATCTATAAGGATCCAGAATATATATACTTTATGGGGTCGCAAATGAATAATAAAGAAATTACAAACGGAATGACAAAGTGATATATACCCTATCACTATGTGAAGGGTATAAAAATAAAATAAAATATTGTATTATAATTGTAAAATAGTACAATAGAACGATAGACGGGGCTTGTAAATTGACCAAATAAGAAAGTTCTGATATAAATTTCGAAATGGTAGAGTCCTCTTTTATTTACAGGCACCCGATTTTCAAACACAGGCCTCCACTGTATTGTCAATACAACTAGTAGAAAACTGGGGTTTTTGAAAGGCTGAGCTCAAATGTACTTTAAGTTCGAATCAAATAAAACATGGTGTCCATTGTTCTTGCTAAATGCTGTAAAATATTTTAACAATGAGTCACTCATACTCGTATAATTAACATTTGTTAAAGGCAATAAAATTCTTAAATGTTTTATGTTTTAATGTATTATTATTTATTTGTTTAGTTAATTTAAAGTCAAAATCAGTTGTATTTTATAGTTATAAGACATAAGCCCTAACTATTTCTTACTGCAAATTAGATGCAGTTTTTTGAGTTTTATAAAAAAAATCGTCAGCGTTAGTAACATTAAAACGGTTTATTATTGTCGTTACCAAATAAATTCATCATTAATTCTGCCCACGATAAAAATGCGGAATTTAAATTTTCGTTTTAAACTAAATTAAATTATTTTTGTATCAGTTTGTCTTTGTGGAAGTTTACTTGTTCAATTTACAACAACAAATTCTCATTAACAATTATTTACTTGTGATGACTGAATGATTGCGAATGCGCGAATAACAAAATTAATTAATTAAAAAATTGAATTATTATGCGTTTTTTTTCCATATTAATTTTGTTATAATAATTATTTAAAACAAAAACAATAAATAACAAGAAACAGACACACACACACACACACACACACATACGCGCACTTATTACATATTATTTTGTTGTAATAAATAATAGATTTTGGCTAAATCGTGTAAGAATTTTTCTTTCTTGTTTTAATTTCAATTTATTAATGTTCTTTTGTTGAATTGAGTTTGTTCTAAGTTTGTTTTATGATTTTTTTTTTCGTTTTTGATTTTGACATTTGTTACATTGTAGGAAGTGATTAACTAGTTGCTGTTATTATAGATGTTCTAGCACATTAATGTGTTTTGCCCTTAGTCAATGCAACTTTAATTAATTAAATAAAAATAAAATTGTATTTTTTTCTTTTGTCTCGAAGTTTTATCACTTGTTTTAATTGCTTGAAATGACTATGTGGGTAAGTGTGACCGTGTTGTACGGGGGAAAAAAACATTACTTCCGTCTTAAAGATGGAATAAGTGCGGTTCTTGGTAATTTTTGCTTATAGAAACAAAAGGCCAAAACGTTCTTGAAGCACTAGTTTGTTAATAAAAAATTATATAATTAAACATTTTTTGTAATAAAAAATAAAAACATATCGTGATGTAGTTATAATTTTTTTTAATATTAGAATCTCTTCCTGTTGTTTTTTAAGTTCCGCACTTAAGAAAAAATAATCAATTATGAAGGTAAGGTCAGGCCAGGTTAGCCTAAATGGGCAGTTGTGCATTCAAGAAAGATTAGGTTCAAGCAACTTGGGTCATTTGCTTTGGTTCTCTTGTAATTCCGTTAACTTTTTGAATGAGGTGGGCCACTTACGCTTAAAATTGGACATGACCTGGGATACCCTTCCTTTGGATTTGTCTGCCTTGGTACAAAATTGACATTATGGTTTGAATTCCACTCAAGGGCGTTTTTCCATACTGGCATGATGCCAAATCGGGCAAAAGAAGTGAAGGCACTCTGTGCTGTTTTAAGATAAGTAAAGTCCATTTTTTTTAAAACACTCCATAATATCAACTTCTGTTCTTGTCGTGCCCGATGTTAAAAATTATTGACTTTTTTTGCCACGCCTTCGAATCTGTTGCCACCCAAGAAACTTTTTGGAGAATTATGTTTAATTTTTTGCCTGGTATTGTTGTTGAATGTTTCTTCGATTATCAGTCTAACTAGCTGTGAAAAGTCAGTAGAACATAAGTTTCATTGTCCATCACACAACAGGTGGATTTTTTAATAAAATTAAACCTAAATTTTTTTTCTTTTTAGTTTTGTCTCTAAGTTCCTTACAGAATTCCGATATAAACTTCCTTAACTTTTAACAACATCAACCCAGCATTAGATTTTTCTCTGCATAGAAAAAAGTAAAAACATTAAATTTTACAAATATCTTTTAGACCACTTTTTCGGCCTGAGTCATGTGTCTTTTCTAACATTTTTAAAGGCTTTTGAAACAGTGTGACAATGAGCCTTTAGATCTTCAGCTATTTTTTTGAAAGTCTAACTGCTATAGACCGTAGGTGACACGCTGATAAGGCGTATGTATCAGCTTGTTTGTATAATCTGGCTAAAAGAACGCATATCCAAGGACGAGAACCTCAGTGTCGTATGTATGTCCTCTGCACTTAAATGGAGACAAGACAGTATGTCCCGACTACATAGAAATAAGTCTCCTTTCCATTGGCTACAAGATACTATCTAGCATATTGTTTGAAAGATTATAATTGAAAGCCAACCAGATAATTGGGAATTGTCAATGCGGTTTTAGACCCGGCAAATACACCATCGCCAAATCCTGAAAAAACACAAGGAAGGCAGGTCTACACATATCATCTATTTTTTGACCTTATGGCCGCTTTCGACAGCCCCATACATTCAAAGGTGTTTCAAGGTATGCCTGATTTTGGTATCCTTACAAAACTGATACGACTCTGCAGGATGACCTTAACTGAAACACAATTCTCAGTTACAATAGGCAGAAATACTTCTCAACCTTTCAGTAACTAACGAGGTTTCAGACAAGACAACAGCCTTCGTGGGATATTTTTAATATTCTCTTAGAAAACCTTATACGAGATGCGCATGTGAATAGAACTGACACACTGTAAACAAACCATCACATGTTACTTGCTTACGCCGACTATATCGACACAATGAGGCGAAACTTGCGGAAGTAACTTCCACCTTCAAAAAAGTCAAACGAAGTTTATGGTCCAGTAGATGTGGGCAGGCAGTAGAAGTTGAAAACTACAACTTTGAAATAGTTAACGAGCTTATCTACCTCGGCACCGTCATTAGCAAAACAAACAACATCAGTCTTGAGCATTGGCGTAGGAAGGTCATAAAGGGTGGCATCAATCTAATTCATCTTGCCCCCTCCAACAAATTTAAAATATGTTTTAGACACAATTTTTTGGTTAATGCACTTCATACACTTTAAGTTTCTAATGGTTTTGAAATAAAAAAAGAAACAATTTGGATAATAGATGCCACTTTGGGCTAAGTAAGCAGTTTATCATTCGCAGGATTTTGTTTTGACGTTGTTTTGAATTTTCTACACTGTTCATTAAGGCTCGCTTAGTTGCTTAGCTGTCATTGATGCCTTTTGGTGTTTCTAACGATAGGTTTACCGATATTTTTTTTATTTCTAAGCTAATTTGTCTTTTAAATAAAAAGAAATTGCTTGTTGCGATTTGATAAGAACTTTAAATGGTAAGTGAGGAAAAACGCCAAAATCAATAAGTTTGCACATTTAAAACACGAAATCAGCTAATTAGGAGGGATTTGCTTTGCACCCCGTACACATTTCCATTTAATTGTTAATTGAAACGGTTATTGTTCAAACCAAGGCGTGTATGGCTGTCAAATGATTAGTTTGGCAGTTGTCGAGTTGGTTAAAGCAGGGTACACAGGTAGTATCAAGACGAATTCAAAAAATTTGCCCTCTGCATTTCCTTTTTGGGTTTGATAAAGTAAATGTCAAAAAAATATTAAATTACAAAGTTAATAAATCTAACAATCACTTTCACAAAATTTTAAGACGAATTCATAATCAGCTGGGTTTTTAACACCACCTGTATTAGTGTACCCTGGGTTAAAAGAACATCAAAAAGTTTTGATTTTTTTTTAATTGGCTAGTAAGCTTTTCAACTTGATTGTGCTGTGTGTGTTCGAGTCCCCAATTAGCTGTCAAAATTTGGTGTAAAACAATTAGGGGATTCACAAGGTGTTCTATTGCCATAAAATTTCAAAAATGGTTTAAAAACCTTTACCAACTATTGAACACTCGGCGCAGGTGTATTTGGAGTTGTTGTGACAATTTAATAAGCATATTAAACGACGTAGTATTTTTTAAGAACTATTTTTGTATAAAAGACAACAAAACCATTGTGAAATTTTATAACAATATGACAATAGGACATAATAGGACACCTTGTGAATCCCCTAAATATAAATTGTATAGTTGAATAAAAATCTTTAAATTCATTTTATGAAGTGTGTGACCAAGAATTAATTCAATTGATAGACTCAATTGACATTTTAATTGAAACGGTTTATTAAAAAAGTAATCAGTAGTCAGTTACTTAGGTTTAGAGGAAGACACTTGCGTCATCCAACTTATTGTGGTTCTCTCTGTTAAATTTTAATAAGTGGAAACTTTTTTCCATGATGATGACTCCTAATTGTAATTGTATTCATTTAAGCCGCTTAATTTTGGGAATGACTTTATTTTAAGGTCACTCGATTAATAAACCAAAATGACTGTAAGTTAAAAAAGATTTGATGTTCCATATATTTACCATTACATTTTAACTTAGAAACCAATGTTGACTTCAAAATATTTTTCAATTATTTTTTTATAGCTTTTATTGTTATTAAAAATCTTTTTTTTTTTAAGTAATGAATATATTCAAGGTTGCAATAATTAGTAGTTAAATTTGTTTAACACGTGCAACCATCAATAAAACCTGCACATCTATAAATTATTAAAAGCCAATTTATTTTTAAAAAAAACTTAAATTAAAGACAATTCAACATATATCATGTGTATTTCTAAGTTCAGAATGAAGAAAACAATTGCAAATTCAATAGCAAAAAACAATTAAATTTGTTTCCTGCGCATAAAACCACTTAAATGCACTCGCAGATTAACAACATAAAAGTCGTCATCATTGTGCTGTTCATCATCGCCATCTTAAGCACCATGTGTAGTAGACGTCTGCGTGACTACACCCAAATGCCGTTTAAATACATTCGTTTGTTTTTCAACCACATAGTGTTTTTCATTCAATGTTAAACAAACTGAATGCATGAACCCACAAGAGAAAGCAAATAAAAAACAACTCCAACCGAAAACAAAATATTACCCATACATTCATATAAATAAATACTGAATAGAATGTGTAAATATTGTTGTATGATTGGTGTAAAAAATTATTATTGAGCGCATTCATATGTGTTTGCAAATTTGTCGTTGTTGTTGTTGTTAAAACATTCATTAACTCGAAAAAACACCTGAATGTTTTTATAAAAACTCTAACTGTAATGAGACTTTGCTATGTTTTTGTATTTTTAATTGAGTTTTATACACATTCAAAACGAAAACTGTAAAATGAATGTGTTCTTCTTGTATCATTGAGTGTAACACACAATACATTCTTTCTTGTGTTGTTACTAGACCTCTGCATGACTACAACCAAATGCCGTTTTAAGACATTCGTTTGTTTTTCAACAACATAGTGTTTTTCATTCAATGTTAAACAAACTAAATGAATGAATCCACAAGAGAAAGCAAATAAAAAACAACTCCAACCCGAAAACAAAATATTATTCATTCATTCATATAAGCAAATACTGAATAGAATGTGTAAATATTGTTGTATACTTAATTGGTGAAAAAAATTATTATTGAGCGCATTCATTTGTGTTTGCAAATTTGTCGTTATTGTTATGTACTTTTATATTATACCGTTACCGTGTACTTTTTTATTATACCGTTAACCTATTTTATTTCACTAAATAAAGAAATATTTATAGTTTTTATTATTTTATTAAAGCAAAAGGTAAATCAATTCAGTACAATTAACGATTTTTAAAAATTAAAAACTTATTTAATTTCATTTGAGCAACTGATAATATATTTTTCATTTACACAAAAATGCTTGCTCCATCTAAAAAATGTTTAAATGTTAGATAGGGCGTTTTGCATATATGTATAGAAATGTAAATGCATATTTTTTTAATATTTGTATATATATGTATAAGTATATATTTTTTTATGTAAATTATTATTATCAAAAAATTTACTTGTGTAAAGTTTACTTAAAATTTTTAGGAAAAAATAGTAAAATTTTGAAAATGTAAAACGTACTAATTAACCGATAAAATCCTAAACATATATATATATACATATATATATAATACTAAGTATAGAATAAAATAATTTGCTAAATAGCATTCGGTTTTAGATAATATTTAAAATATTAATTACTTATTATTTCCTAGATAATATTATTTTATTCTTAAAACAAATATGTAATAAATATACTATATATTAATAGGATATTACAAAACATACCTTGAAAAATTACACCTTTTTAAATTAATTTTTTCCTAAGCAAAACGCGCAGTCATAAAAATACTAGATCTCACTCAAATGTCAAAACATTCATTAATTCGAAAAAACACCTGAATGTTTTTATAAAAACTCTAACTGTAATGAGACTTTGCTATGTTTTTGTATTTTCAAGTGAGTTTTATACACACACAAAACGAAAACTGTAAAATAAATGTGTTATTCTTGTATCATTGAGTGTAACACACAATACATTCTCTCTTGCGTTTTTACTGGCTTAACTTTATTTATCTCCCATAGAATGAAAAAAGTTTGAATGAATATTGTTTTTGTTGTGTATAGGCAATCAAATGAATATAGTCATGCAGATGTCTAACGTGTAGTTACCCAACTCATTGCCAGTACAACTTATAAAGGTATAAAAAAGAAAAAAAATTTTATAAAAAATGAAAGAGAGAGCTGCACAAAAACTTTCGAATACAGAAATAAGCTTTTGAACTAATGTGTATATGATAGCAGTTAACATTCGAATCGGGTTTTAATTACTTTTTAAGATGTCAAATTGGAAGAAGTATAAAAGGTTTTTTATTATAAATTGCCGGAATACATGATCTTTTTAATCGAAAAATCTGCTTAAACAATATATGCCCAAATTTTTTTGGGCGTTTTTATCTCCTTAACATTCCGTTTATATTTTTGTTTTTCGCATATATGGAAGTTGATTAAGACATGTTCGACCCTGTCTGTTAAAAAAAGTTTTACGAAGCATTCTGTTGTTCTGCGGATCAATTTATAATTTAGCAAAAAGTCCTATGGATGCACTATGAAAGCTTCTGAGATGTGCTTCGATTAACATGACTGGTGTAATGAAAGGCTTAACTCAGTTGGCAGTTAGATGATATCTACTGAGTACTGTGTAATGAAAACGGAATTGGAAATAAGAGGCTTAGTTGAAGTAAGGAAAATATGCGTTGAGGAGTTAGCCGGGGATTTAAAGCGATTTATATGGCCACAGAACCAAAAAACTAGTTCCCATAATAATTACTGAGAGGGATTAATGTTTGGAAACCGATAATTTGCATGAGGGGTGTTCAGTTTACACTGATAATATCAGATTGTTCTGTTAACTATCTGTTGAGTGTAGTTCCTTCTAGGCAGAGATACTAATCAGATATTACAATGAAAAATGTTTCAAGCAATAGTGAGACTACTATTTACGTGACAGTCAGGCAGTCTTTAGGGCCTTGCATTACGGTAAGCTTAGGTAGGATAGGTTACGAAGGGTAGTGATGAATGCAATTCGCCTTTGATGAAACCTATAATGTTCCATAGTTTCTCACTAAGATCATCTAAGAAGCGCCCTTGCAGCCACATCTGTCGGTGATTTTGCAGCCTAGGGCAATGGCAAACAAGGCGTTTTATAGTCTCTATCTCCTCCTCACTTCGGAGAGTTCCTATCCCATTTACTTTCACATATATTACATCAAAGTGCCCTTTAAGAGTCACAATTATACGCCTCAGTACCTCCCTGATCTTCTTGAGCAGCAGGTTAGTGTGCCCCTGTCCAGTCTGGGCCACCAAATCCCGGATATCCCGCAATCAGCCCTATTTTGGGTCCATGACCCGAGTCCCATCAACTCAAAATAGAAAGCTATTGGTAGGCTTAGCGGCTATACACCCAGCCTTATACCCCGGGAAGTTCCCCTCATCAAGATTTTCAGTTGTTAAGTTAAGGTTAATTTAACGTAAAACGGCCCATTATAGGGAAAAATAGTTTTTTTCTTAAATAAAAAAAAATCGACAAATTTGCGTCCATCATAGAATCATAGATGCCAGATTTGACGATTTATCGTCATTTTGACGTTTTTTGGCTTCAAAAAATGGCTTATGACGATTGGACGATTTTTATAAATAAAGGTTTTTGATTTTAGCCTACATGTAAAAGTTTCGTATGACTTTTAAATATTATATAATATCATGAAATAAGGTATTTTGTGTAAAACTATAAACTGTTTCTAGAGATAATGTTTGTAAATTTTCTGTCAATCTTTCGCTACTTTAACCACAAGTTGCTATCTAAATTTCGAAACATTGGTACCAAATGAAAGTTCTTTAAAGGCCCTTTAGCCTTAATACTCTACAGTGCAACACACTTATAACATAATATTTTTGTTTATATACACAACATACATATGTATACCTAATGTTTTCGGTTTAAAAAAAAACAAAAATAAGCTTCTTTCGCTTTGAAACCCTCTTTTTGGCCAATCCGTATTAGCCATTGCGTGTTAATTTAATAATATAAAAAATTTTTTTAGTTAGAATACAAGGAAGGATTAGAAATAGGATCCCTAAAAATTATTTCTGTATTTGTTTCAAATAATTTTGTTTTTAACATAAAAATAATTTTTTAGGACTAATGTTGGAAATGTCAAAAAACATTTCTTAAATATTTGCGCTCTTTTATTTTATTTTCGTTTTTTTTACTTTGAATAATGAAATTTTGCTTTTTTGTTACCACTTTTGATGAAACTATCTGTAAGCACTTTGTTTCCCCATTTTTTATATTATTATTAAGTAAAAAAGTAACTAAGATCATAAATTTTAGTAGTGACGATTGTTTGACGATTTTTTTTCCAAGATTTGACAATATTGGACCAAAATTATCTGGCAACTATGCATAGAATAGAAGTGGTTATTGTTAGCAAAATTATGTTCTTTCAGTGTCTACTTACTATTAATCGACTTGAAACATATTACCTTTGGAAATTATGGGCCTTCTTAAAATTCAAATTTTGAATTGTTTAGGTTGTAAGGAGAAATGTGAGCAAAATGGTCAAATCTGTTACAGTATGTGTGGCCATAAGTAAATGATTAAAGAAGGGCCTAGGGCGGGGTAATGGACATCATACTTCGTTGAGATCCGGGGTTCTGCAACATAGTTTGCAAAAAAATTTCAAACGATCAGGCTCGTAGTGGCTTGACCCTTTAAAAAGAAGCTGTAAGACCACCAATTGGTCACATTTTTGGAAAGTTGAGGACATGAGTGTTTGTCATAATAGATCTCCAGTGTGGAGAACAGAAGTAACTGTAGGGCAGCAGCACAAGGTTGGGTTTGAGAAACACAATTAAAGGTCATTACTGGATAATTTCCAATTAGGGTTAGGATCAGCCTGCAAAATTGACCGGCATTTGTACGACATCTAACAGAAACATCTCCAAAATTGGCAGAAATCTTTATGATTTCTGTCAGATTTCTGACCGTAAAACATATGAAGTGGTTGAAATGAAAACAATAGAACATATCGAGAGAAATTCTTAGCCGATGTGTCTAACAGAAATCTGAGAGGATTCTAATGAAGAATCAAATAAATATGTGTTAAAAAACCAAAGTTTTTTACTCATAAATATTTTTAATTTAAAACTGTTTTAAGGCATTTTTTTAATAAAAATATGTTAAAATAATTTATATTCTTCTTTTTAATTTAATGCAGTCCTTAATCATCGTTTTATTTATTTATTTATTAGACAAGTTAGAGTAACATCAAGCGCGCTGCCATCGCACTACCGCGTCACTTTGTTTTGAAAAAGCTAATGCCCATTTTGCTTGCAATGAGAAAAAAAAATACACAAATTAAAAAAAGAGCGAACTTACAAACATTTTTGCACAAATCGAGCAGAAAGTGTAAAGACAGGTCGTACATCAGCATTCTAGACATTTCTAACAGATAATTGTAAGATATCCGTACGATTCAATCCAGGTTTTTAGCAGACTTGTCTAATACAGACATTGGTGGTGCTCAATTTGCAGGCTGGGGATAAGAAAACACTTAAGTTTGCGGTTTTCTAGATTATTGTAGAAAATTTTGGAATAAAGATGAAATAGAAACAAAGGAGCTTGTTGCCTGCAACTGCCCTAGATTTCAGAACCATAGACATCATTTGGGTTACCATGGAATACAGGTAGCTAAAGGCAATGAAAAGGTGAGGTTCGCAAAGTTACTTGAATGCCTTTTTTCTCAGTCGTAGACTATCTCTTTCTTTTAGCTAGTTCTGTAATAAATAGATTCTATTTCTCTTGTTATTTAATTTTTATTTAGGGGACACACAATGGACACAGAAGGTCTCCCAGTGCAGATGCTTTATCTTTCGTAACTTAATCTTATCTTACCTATACTCTCTTGTACTATAGTAATATTAAGTTATTTAAATATAATAAAATAATTTTTAATTTAAGTACTTGCCAAAATTTACATACTTCTCTGGGTGTATGACGCCTAATGCACCCCATACACGTTTTAATCCAATTGACAACTGAGTCGGTTGTTTTCAAAATCAAAGCGTGTATGGCTCTGCCAATTGATTAGTTTGACAGTTGTCAAGTTGGTCAAATAAATATAAGCCAGGGTACACTAACACAGGTAGTATCAAGGCGATTTATCCTTTTTGTGCTTGAGAAAGTGAATGTCAAAAAAATTTTAAATTTCAAACAAAATCACTTTCACAAAATTTCAAGGCGAATTCATAATCAACTGGGTTCTTAACACTACCTGTATTAGTGTACCCTGGTATCAACAGATTTTAATTTTTTCCAGTTGGCTGGTAAGTCTTTCAATTTGATTGTACTGTGTGTGTTCGAGTATTTTGATTAGCGTTCAAAACTCGTGTAAAAAAATATTAATTTGACGTTTGTATGAAAATCTTCAGTTTATGAAGTGTGTGTCTGGGAATCAATTTTATTTGACAATTGAATTGAAACGTCTATAGGGTGCATAGTTCTGTTTAAGGTATAAAAAAAGTAAAATTTTTTGAAATTTCCAGCAAAGCTTAAATAGTTTTAAATAAAGTGTTTAAACAAATTTTGTAGTGTGTAGGCTGCTTTCTTCTTAAACTATAGCTCGACCTTGTAGTTTTTTCCTTTCTTTTCTTTTGAAGCCCATCTTGGTGTTAACGTTTTGTTAAAAGCTGTTTACAGCTGATTACATATGATACATGTTTACAAATACAACGTTCAACACAAAACAATTGTGAAATAATGTACTTGAATTTTAATTCTCTTGTCATCATTGCAAGTCAAATGCATTTGAGTTCAGTCAACCATTCACATTTAGATCTCATACACACAGCAACACACATTTAAATATTCAACATACTTATGGACTTAATCGATCCGTCTTAACAATTGCGCTTTTTTTTTTAGCGATTAGTAACAGATGTTTTCAAACATTTAATTTTTTATTTATTTTTTATTATTTTCTTAAAAGATACTTTACGATACCTGCGATATGGAGGAGGTTGTTTTTTTGTTGCTGTTGTTGTGGCTAATGTTTATGCAAAGGAAATTAGTTATTGCAGTGGCCTCATTAAGCTATTTTGCTAATTGCTGTCATATATTTAAATAGTACCTTCATATGTGTTAATACACGACATACTTATGAATGTTTATTTTTAAAATTGTGGTTTGTTTTTGTTTTTGTTATTTTTAGTTTAAATTTAAGCACTTGGAAACAATTATAGCTACATAGATAACACAGGTCAACATGAATTATAAGGTCGAAGGTTTCATAGTCAATTTATATACACTTGGCACTAAGTATTAATACCAATAAATATACTTTTTTTTGAAATGACTCTATATTTTCCGTTATGAATATAAATGTGGATGCTGCATTCTATTAAAGAAGAACCAGTTCTTTTATTAAAATAAAAAAAATTTGAAAAGATTGAAATTTTTTTATTGGGGGTGCCCCGGTAGATTAGTGGTAAGTGCACGAGTTTACCAATCTGGGGGTTGTGGATTCGATTCCCACCAGAGACCCTGGTAAGTTTGCTTCATTTTCTGTTCTTCCTTTCTTTCTTATCCTTCTCTAAATTTCTTCTTTCCTTCCATCTCAACCTATTCTATCTGCCTCTCCAGGTAACACAAAGGGACCGAATTAAGCGAGCTGTGCCGTTTCCTTTAACGGCTGCCTGTTCTACCTAACCTTACCTAAGGCCGATCGCCATATGATGGCAGACTACTGTTAGAGTTACAAATAAGTATAATACAATATAGTATACATAATAGAAAATCCAGAAGAAGCCAAATTTTTAACAACATTTTTTAGTTCTTGTGAGTTAATTTATATTTAAAAAAAGTTTAGAAAAGTATATTAAACATGTGCTACCACTCAATTGTGCATAAATTCAGAATGTCCATAAACAATATTAATTGACGCTCAGTACAGAGGGTATACAAATTGACCTTTAACCTTACAAACAACATATGAAGTTATCATAATTAAGGATAAAATTTAAATATTTTCTTCTGTTAAACATTTTAATGAGTCTTTTAGAAACAAAATTTATTTGTTTTTGAAAAAAATGTATTTCCTGATAAAACTTTCAGAGTATCTCTGAAAGTATAAATGCGATAAAAAAATTTATAAAAGCGTTATTATAAAGCAATTTTGTTTTCTATTCTTTGGCGCGTTTATTAATGCGTGTTTTTTATTTATTTCATTTATAGTTAAACTATTTGTTTTTAAGACAATTTAATTTTTTATTTAGGCTCAAGTTCAATGCTTACTAAATTCTCATTTTTTTTTGCAAATGAAGAAATTAATATTTTTGGTTTTTACTTTTATACTAAGTCCTCAGCACTTTAATTCTCTATTAATGTTGTTTAAAAATACTTTTAAGCCCCATAAATTTTCTGCTTTAGTTAATTGCAATTTTTTAATTTTTTTACTAAATTGCTTTTTATAACAATTTAATAAAACAGTTTTTTAACACATCAAAAAAACAATATATTTTAAAACAAACACATTGGCAATTGTTTATCGATCCTTAAGCAATACAATTAGAATTTTGTTAAAAATTATTTTTATGAAAACTGGTACTTAAATGGCGACAGAGGCAAAAACGAACAAACTCTGTGGACTTTTAAAATAAAGCTTAAGTGCTCAATTACGTAACGTAATTAATTTAAAACTTTTATTGTTGTTACATAGATTCACATAATTTAATATTAAATAAATGTTTTTATTAAATCGACAGATGGATTTCTTATTAATTTAATACTTTTAAAAAGAATTTCAAATAAACTTTCTGCATACATACGGACACATACAAATCAATGAAATACGATCATATTTATGTGGTTGCGGCTGTCAATGTGACTGCAAATTAAACCTCAAATTAAAACAAAAAATTAAAAGACAACTTTTACAATTAAATTTAAAAAAAAGAACAATTTACAACAAATGTACTAAATAAAAGTGTTACACAAGCCCACTTTGAACAAATGTCGTTTGTTTGGTGGGTTAGTAGTTGTTTGTCTGGTTGGTTGCACATTTTTTCTTATTGTTGGGTGGCGGTAAACATTGTATTTTTTGTTCAATTTTGTTTGCTTCATTTAAAACCGACTTACTTGAGATCCGTAAGATTGTACAATATTGCTCAATAAGCAAGTAAAATTTTTCGGACTAAATATTCGCAGTAGAAAATAAAAAATAATTTTGTCTTTTGCTCTGATAAAGTGCATTTTTTCACAAAATTCCACGTAAACATCCTTGTCAATAATCATTCTGATGCAAGTTACATATATCTGCTTTCTCAAAAAACATATATTTTTACCATGCCTTCCTTGATTTTTTATAGATATGTAAGTATTTGTAGACCTTCAGGATCCATTATACACTCCCTTAAAGCAAGATGAAGAAATAAGGCATCAAGTAAAGTACAAAAGAAACGGCAACACTATCTAGAAGAAAGAATAAAATATAAGACTGGAAAAAAGGAAAAGCCCTAGCCGGACAGTGTCAAGTTACGACACAAATCTTTGTTCTTAGACCTAATCTTACCAAGTCTATGACCAGCCTGGTAACTGCTGAGTCTACTTGAAGATTTTTCATTAAATCAACCTTGATCTAATCTTCCCATAGCGGTGACGAGCAAAAAATATATACTTTCAGAATTACATGTCACTTATTATACTGCAAAAGAGTAAGCCCGAAATGGGAATCAAAATGTTACTTGACCGATTGAGCTGTGAGTTCTTTAAATATTCGTTTAATTTTCGATTGATTTTGAATATTCGTTTCAAATTAAATGACGTAATTCGCCCTCCTGGTTCGTAACATTATGTGTTAAAATTTATTACAAATGTTTTGATCCTCTAAATAATTAAAATGTTTTGTACATTCAAAGCAGCTTCACTGAATAAATTGGATAAACTTAATTTTGTTCCCAAATTTTATTTAATTATATTACTTTGATCAATATATATATGATACTTTTGTTTTACAAAGACTATGTTACTTGTAACATGACTATTTTCTTATTTCGTTTTAAGGTAACTCCCAAAAACTTCAAGAATTTACATTATGTTACTAGAAACTTGTCTCTTTTTTATATTTTGTTTTGGTTTCATTGTTTATTCTTCTTCTTGAACGTTCCGACCATGGTACAATTACATTACAATTACCTTAATTGTAATGTACAATTACCTTAAAGGTAATTGTACCATGGCATATACGAAAGAGAATAAAGAAAAAACGAAAACGTCAGAAGAGAAACGTCAAAAAGAAACATTAAAAACAGAAATAGTGTTACTTTTGTAACTGCTCTGCCTTCTCTACCCAATTTGCCAACAAAAACATGTAGCATGTTACAGTAACGTGTTACAAGTAACATAGTCTAAATGCCGTGTTAGTGTCATTACGGATTTTTTTATTTATTAAGTTTTTTAAATGGTAAGTGCTGATGGCGGAGATATTTTTTAATTGTTAAGCCCACCCCGATTTAATCATTCTTTTCATCATTACAGCTTTAATGTTCATGTCTTAAGTCTTTTGTTTTTTGATGTTAAAATTAGGTTTTTAATTATTAGTTTTTTTATGTTTTTTTATTTTTATAAATTAGTTTAAATTTTATTTTTAAAAATTATAAAAACTTAAATGTGTAAGGTTTTCTGCAGAATCCATTTGGACACCTGGGGATGCATAGATACACGAAACTGTAATGTTTCGAGAAGAGAAGCTCGCAAAAGTAATAATTAATTTTGTGCATTTGAAATGAAAGAGAAAAAAAAACATATGATTTAAAACACCCTTGTTTTTGAATGCGAAATCCAATAATAATTATTTAAAATCAAATAAACTTACGAGTTGTTTTTTTTCGCGTATGAATAAAAATGGTTTTTAAATGATTTATTTGAATCTTTCCATACAATTTCTTAACTTGTTTTCAATAAAATTTTAAAAAAATTTTAACTGCATAAATAACTCAACAAAAATGCTTATTCAAATTGACAAACTCTAATACAAGAAGAATCTACTTCAAGTGATCTGCCAGTTCTACAGTAATTAAACAAACGTGGGTCACATTAGTGACTGATTCACATTAAAAATAATACAGAAAACAAAAGCAAACCAATGTTTGCTATTTTTAATTAAAACGCTAATGGCAAATATTAAAAGCTGCTGACTACCTTAAATACAGTTTAAATCATTAAAAATGTGGCAGGGCTTCCAAATAACAATTTTAAGTCGAAAAGTTCCGCCATAAAACAGCTGTAAAACAAAGGAAAATGAAAATACCATAAACACATGTTTTTGTTCTATGAACATAAAGAAACTGCCAAAATAATCTGTCTGTAATATGAGACTTGAACTAAACTAAAGAAATTATTTTTGTTTTTTTCATATTTAACTTAAAAACTCTTTGACCAGGCCTAAACAAATTGAAATTTTCTAAAAAAAAAATTTATATATTGATTTAAAAAAAGATTAAAATATTTTAAACAAATTAGTTAGTATTCTTATGACATATTGCGTAAGTTTTATTCAAGCATTAGAAGTTTAATGAAGCAAAAAAAACGAAAAGCGTGGAAATATATTGAAAATTTGGTTAAACGATCACCAAATGACATTTCACACTAAATAAACTAACATTTACTTAAATAATTAATGTGACATCTTAATAAACTTATAAATTTTGCTCTCAAATATTATTAAACGTTATAAAATTGGACCTATGTAGGACAACCCTAACGAAATTTAAAAATAATAAAATTTTTAGATTTGTTTAACAGTTTCATTTATCAAAAAAGTACTTTAAAACTTAAGAATTTTTGCTGTAAAATACAAGTTAAATCAATAGAGCAAACTAAATTGAATATAAAAAGGGAATTCAACTATAAAAAAAGATATTGTAAGCGGTTAAACTAACAAAACACATTTCAAATATAAAAAAAATAAACAAAAAAAAAAAAAAATAGCAACTAAAGTTACAATAAAAAAACTTAAAAGCAGAAGCAATAAGCCACATAAAACATTGACAAATTATCGTTAATATTTAAGTTGGAAGAACATAGCTCCCAGGAAACTGAAACTAAAACAAGTAAGAGCGCTATATTCAGCTGTGCCTTTACATTGGTCGTTTTATATACCCAGCAATCTGATCTAGCCGAGTTATTTCGTACTGCAGATAATAATAAAAATACTTTTTGCCGGTTTTGAATTCGAAAGATATCCTAGTTTTCGATGTACAAAATTTGAACGTTTGTATGTATAATAGAAATACCATGTAGAAGGTTTGAGGTCTAGAGTTTTAACAGTTTTCGACATTATTCGTATTACAAGTTTAATAAAAATTGTTTATTTGTATGGGGACTACTCCTTCCCCTGCTCCTATCTAAAAAAAATTTTCCAAAACGTAGGTCTTATTGCCTTATTACTTTTGTAGAACATTTGAAGTCGATAGCTGTTTTAGTTTCTCAGATTTAGCGCAAGAAATATTTCATAAAATTTGTGCAATTGTATAGGAAGTACCACTATCCTTGATTCTTTCTGAAAAAAATATTTCCAGAATTTAGTTCCCTATCTTCAAAGTATCCGTAGCAAGTTTTGTGGCAAGAATTACTATATTTACTGAGATATATGGGGAAATTGACTTCCCTATCTATCTATAAGGATCCATAAATTTTAGGTTGATCATAAAACAACTGCAAAATTTTTTTAGCGAAAAAGTAATATTTGTGACACATATGTAAAGTTCAAAATTCTTATGCCGGGCTGAGCCTTTATATTGAAAAATTTTTCTGTGCCAAGTTTTATAAAAATATTTAAAAAAATGTTACTTTATCTAGCATCAGCATGAACATATAATACCCCTACTTTGTATGTGGTGAAGAGTACACAGAAAAACCTATTCCCACATCTTTATACCCACACCACACATGTACGTGGCAAGATTCTTATGCGTTTGCGCAGACATTTTTAAGACCTAAAAATAATAGTTTGAGATCCACCTTTAAGCATATCAATAGACTCAAAATCACTTCGTGAGTCAATTAAGGTATGTCTGTCCGTACATCCGGCTGAGTGTCCATGTATTCTTATAACCAAATTAAAGGCAATAATTTTAAGGATAATTTAATGAAATTTGGCGCAAATAAGTTTTTTAGAACTGGCAGCAAACTTTTTTTGTGGTGATCTTTCATTCCGATTTTTTGACAAGGCCCATGTACACCTATTCACCCACAATTTTTTTTTATCGCCACAATTGTTTTATGTGTAAAACTTTATGGTTAAAATATGTTACTGAATTTAAGTATGATCGGCCAATTTTTGGACAAAGCCTCCATACAAGCGTCCTCCCGAAATAAGACTTTTTGTCTACAAATACCAAAAATTCAACTCTTTCACCAAAAAGCGTTGCATTTGTAAATAAATTTATGCTGTTATATAATTTATGTTACCATATTGGATTTCGATATGATGCGCCCATTTTTGTCATAGCTTTCATACAAATGTGCTCCTGTAATAAGCTTTTTTGGGTAGCCATTGGAGACCCCACAAAGTGTTCATAGGCACCAGCTTGGACTTTTGTTGATAGTGATTTCAAATGATTTACGTTAGCATGTCGGACGGAATTATATATAATACTTATACATAAATGGAATATAATATTGCTTGCAAAATCATTAAGCAACAAATTCACAGTGATTGCGAGTAGCAGAATTTATCTAAAAAAAGGTAAATTGGGTACCATACAAAAACAAGCTTAGAGACCTTTGTGTTTGAAAACTATAAAAGAAAATTATTTTTGCACCGAATCATTACTTGAAAGATCGTTACTTGCAAAATAAGTGGATCAATCACGATAATTCATTTTAGAACAAAGTATTTGAAATTGGCCTGATTCGTAAATGGACCTAAAAGATGAGATGGTTTTTTGGTGCGGAATCCATATGAGTACTGCTAAACACATGGTCAATACTAGGGAGATTGACCAGTTACTAATCGACCGTGTTTTCGGTCAGATATTTGAATATCAAATAGACCTGTTATTAGGCGGCAAGGAAAACTTTATTTCATTTTTAAGTAGCTTCAAACTCCCAATCAACAATGCTTTTTTTAAAATACGTTGCCAAAAATGAACCGCTGGGTAAACTAATACCGCAATGTATTGACGGAGATGGAATGTCCGTTTTGCTTTTTTTTAAATCTAAATACTAACTCACTCTCTTGTTTACGTTTAATTACTTATGTTAAGTACACACCAGGCATTTTGTATGTCCTCGTTTTGTGGCGTAACATATTTAAAATGAGCAATATGCGACAAAGTGACATCACACTTAATGCGTAAAATGTTTCAAAATGCAAATGCCACACACGAAAATGACGTACATTGTCTTTAGAACACACTACTATGTTTTATAACGATGCACGTTGGTCAAAAATCCATTTTTTTTTGGCCAAAACTATTTTTGTAAAATATATCAAACTATTTTATTAAAAAATGAATTATTGTGAATTACTATAACAATGATTTATCAAATATATGGAATTTATGCATTAAATATTAAAAAAATCTTTAAAAAACCACATGTAAGTCTTAGGATCTTTAAGTGTGTTTTAGACATACACATTTAATTGCTTCAAATGAAAATATATTAGACATTAGACATGTTTTAGTCAATACAATGCATAAAAATTAAAAAAAAATTAATATTAAATAAAAAACCTATTAAATTATTATTAATTGATGGTTATGTTTAGCTCATTTTCTAAGATTAAATTGTCTTTTTCAAAATCTTCTTCAAATTCTTCTTCTTCGTATGTGAGATCATCATTCTCTATATCAATAGTTCAATAACTTCTGATGGAAGTGTTTGGCGCTTTCTTTGATGAATGCGGGTCTTTAGGCGTAAAGATGATATTAATTCTCCCCCTTTTTTCGGGCTGAGATATATGCCGCATGAAATAATAAATTTGTCTCATTTTGCTTTATTGATGAAAGGCCTATCGCTTCCCTTCTTTTGCTACGCTCGGACATTTCTGAATACGGTAAGCTTGGCCGACCAGCTCTTGAAGAACTTGGGGCATCAGTTTGCACTTGATATATTTTGAAAGTTACTTCAGATGTAAGCCACTTACCATTTCGGGACTTAAAATATTTTAAGGAACTGCGACTTTCTCGCCACTTCTGTCCCAACTTAATACAAAAAAGGCGCATTTTTTCTTGTAAGTATTTATTATACTCATCAGAAGAGTTATTTTCGCCGATTGTTTTAATAACATGTGTCAAAAGAGCTTTCTGTTTTCCCTCTTTTGAAGAGTTTGCAGCCATATTTTAAAAAGATTGGCATTTTTGATGCTAACGTTACCTAAGAAAAAATGATTTATTTTTAAGAATTGAAAAAAGTTGAAGGATATATTTACATATTAATACTCTATAGACCATAAGTATTTTCGAATATTTTGTTTCGCACCGGACAAATTTGGATATTATTTTTAAAGTTATAATAATTTCGAAAAAAAAAATTTTTTAATATTTTTTTATATGCCTTCAGAAAATGCAAGTTTTTTTAAATCTAGCTATTATATTTTTAAAAGTTCTTTAGATATAATATAAATACTTACTTTCTTCTTGATAATCCATAAATATTTAATTTTAATTTGCTTTTTTTTGTTTCTAAATTATTCTTCGACTAAACACTTCAAATGCACTGCTCGCACTAAATTGTTTAACAATATTGAAAAGTTGCACGTTTGTTGCTGTACACATTAAATAAAGTATATAACGGTATATAAAAACAAAATATTTTTTTTGGTGATTTAAAGTGTTGATAACCTCATGAAAAAGTAAAAAGTGCAAAACAAGACAATAAAAAAATTACATTTTGGCCAAAAAAAAAAGGATTTTTGACCATCGTGCGATGGCACAAAATGGCATAGTGTTTACTCAGCATTAGACGAATTGCTTTTATTTTAACCAGTTAACCCGTTTAATATAACAATTTTTTAACAATTACTTTGTTTTTTAAATTGCCACTTTTAAAATTATTCGAAACCCGGTGTTTGTAAAAAGTCATATATTTGATCTCTCTAGTCAACGCTCTTAATTAATTTATCTTGTAAAAATATTTCAAATGAAAATTTTAAAGTTTAGACAATGACTGTTCGCCCAATAAAATTTAAAAATTGTAGGAGTCACGCGAATAGCTTGGGTTAATTAAGTTATTCTAGGTAATCGAGTTATTACAAAAACCCTAATTGATTTTTTGGCCATATTTTGTTCGCGATGTTTCAAAACGAATCCGATATTATTTAGGTAGTCATATCCCAAAAAATAAGTATTTTTATTTTGAATGATTAAATTTAAAAAATAAATAGTCGCAAATATTTTTAAAAAAAGAAGAAGACTTTTTTTAAATTTTATTTTTATTTTTTAGATACCTAATATTTTTAATTTAAAAATTTCATTTTTTGTACTTAACGTAGATGAGATCCGAACCAGGGACTTTCCGCACTCAAGCATCAGTGCGCTACCTCTAGGCCCACGAGACACTTTGTTTTTGAATGTAAAATAACATATTAAAACAACAAGTTTTGTCCTGCTTGATTTGTTGAAGTAATCCTAATAGTCTTGTTATACCCTTCACATAGTGATAAGGGTATATATCACTTTGTCATTCCGTTTGTAATTTCTTTATTATTCATTTGCGACCCCATAAAGTATATATATTCTGGATCCTTATAGAAAGGGAAGCCGATTTAGCGATGTCCGTCTGTCCGTCTGTTGAAATCAAATTTCCGGAGTCAAATAAAAAGATACAGACCAGTTACTGGTGTCAAACTATTAGAAATATCCTGGAAACAATCGCTATTTAAAATCAGCAAAACCGAGATATAAGCGAAAATCCAGAGTAACGCATTTTTTTTAGGACAAAATCCGTGCATATATCCCTATATATCTCAGTAATATAGTCACTCTTGCCACAAAACTTGGCACGGATACTTCTAAAGAAGGGACCTAAATAATGGAAAAAGTTTTTTCAGATAGGACCAGGGGAAGGGGGTATTTTTCCTATAATTGCACAAATTTGGTGAAATATTTTATGCGCTTTATCTCGTAAACTATAAAAGCTATCGACTTAAAATGTTCTACAAAAAATAATTGTACGCAAAGACCTACACTTTAAAGAAAACATTTTTTGAGTGGGGGCAAAAAAAGGGGTAGCTCCCATACAAATCGACAATTATTATAAAATATTCGATACGCTATATCTCGGAAACTATAACAGCTATCGAAATAAAATGTTCTACAAAAAGTAATTGCACGCTAAGGGCTACGCTTTAAAGAAAAAAATTTTTGGGTGGGGGCAAAAAAAGGGGTAGCTCCCATACAAATCGACAATTATAATCAAATATTCGATACGCTATATCTCGAAAACTATAACAGCTATCGACTTAAAATATTCCACAAAAAGTAATTGCACGCTAAGGGCTACGCCTTAAAGAAAAAATTTTTTGGGTGGGGGCAAAAAAAGGGGTAGCTCCCATACAAATCGACAATTATTATCAAATATTCGATACGCTATATCTCGGAAACTGTAACAGATATCGAAATAAAATGTTCTACAAAAAGTAATTGCACGCTAAGGTCTACGCCTTGAAGAAAAAATTTTTTGAGTGGGGGCAAAAAAATGGGTAGCTCCCATACAAATTAACAATTTTTATGAAATATTCGTTACGCTACTTCTGGAAAACTATTACAGCTATCGACTTCGAATATTCTACAAAAAGTAATAATCAAATAATTCATACATTTTGGTGAAAAAGTTGGAGAAGAGCAGGGGGACTAGAACATTTAACAAGTTTTATTAACCTTTAAATATGAATAATGTCGAAAACTTTTAACTTTATTATTCAGTTTATTCAAATAAGTACATGTTAAGTACACTCTGTAAGTTTGTTTCAGACAAAAAAATTATCATCAGCCCATTGTGCAGACATTGTAATAACTTGCACTTAAAAACTACATGATTTAAAACTAACAAAACTTAAAAAAAAACAATAACAGCAACAACTACAACCAACATCATAATAACAAAAATAACCTCAAAAACAAAAGAAAAAATAAAACAAAAATCAAAAAAAAAAAATTTGTTTTAAACTAACCGAAGTATTTAGTAGTAATATTTTTAGTACTTGAGCCGGCATTAATCAGACACCGAAGTCAGTCCAAGCACAGCCGTATTGGAGTGTGCACGCGAAAAATAAAGTTTTTAAAATATCTAAAGTTATAAAAGTTATAGAAGCGAACAAAATACAATTTTTTTTGCGTTTTTTCGGTCTTTGATTATAACAAAAACTAAAATTAGTCGTTGCTTATGGAAGTTGAATAAAAACAACAACAAAAGCATGTGCATATATGAAGTTAAAAATAAACAAAAAAAAAATATTTTCTGTTTGATTTAAGCAAAAAACAAACAAGTTTTAGCATAAAACAGATAAAAAACTAAACATTTTTTTTCAATTTAAAAGTGTAGAAAAACAAGCTTTTAGTCCATAAGAAAACCACCAACAGTTGCAAAACCTCCCACTACATACACACATACAGCTTAGAGTTTTAGATCAACAGTTGCAAAATCCTAACAAAGTTCTTAAAATTTTGAAAATACATTGTGAAAAGCTTATCTAAAATATTGCAGTTTTCTGTTAAGAAGATAACTTTGTTAAAATTTAAAAAGAAAAACAACCTAAAAAAAATATAATTCCTTAAGTGCCCTTGAAAACGTAAAATAGCGAAACGAAAAAGTTTTTAAATCCAAAGTGCCCCAATTTGTTTTTTTTTCTTATCAACTTCATATGACCCAGTTTATTAAGCGTTCAACTACTGATTTATTATTTGACATAATTTTAAACAATTTGCTTCTAACTTAAATTAGACACATGAATTTATATTAAGCTGTGTTAAACATAACATTTAAAAGGTTAGAAATAAAAATAATAAAATAAATCAAATTTTTAAAGTTGAAATTGTAATGCACAAGCGGTTAAAGTCTTTAAATAAATTAAACAACAACAATTATTTGAAATTGTCAAGTAAATATAACAACTAAACACAAAAGTAAAAAAAAATCTTAACAAAAAAAAGATGAATTCCCTTAAGCAACAACAACAAAAGCAGCAGGTATGAAAATAAAATTTTGAAATTTCTGTTTAAAAATTTGTAGTACGAGTACATGAAGCAAATAACTTTTTATGAATTTGACCTTTAAATTAAAGAAAACACAAAAAAATAAATACAAAAAGTAATAATGCATGACATTTACATATTTTACACGATCATTATAAGGCAGCGCTAAAGTTAAAATAAAGATTTCTTAAATTGTGTTTAATTAGGGACTTCAATAACTTGATTACAAATTTTTAAATATCCGAAACTTTAAGGAGCATTTTGATGGCTTTATTATACCCTTCACATAGTGATAGGGATATATATCAGTTTGCCATTCCGTTTGTAATTTCTTAGTTATCCCTTTGCGACCCATGAAGTATATATATTCTGGATCCTTAGAGATATGGCAGGCGATACAGCCATGCCCATCTGTGCGTATGCCCGTCTGTTGAAGTTAAGTTTTCAGAGCCAACTAAATACGGACCATTTGTTAGTACTTAACTTTAAAAAATATCCTGGAGACAATCGCTTTTTAAAATCAGCAAAATCGACTCACTATTGGCCGAGCTATAAGCGAAAACCCAAAATAACCTATTTTTAGGGCAAAATCCGTGCATATATCCCTAAACATATCTCAGTAAATATAGTCACTCTTGCCACAAAACGAATACTCTGAAGTGAGGGACCTAAATAGGGAAAATATTTTTTTAGATAGGATCAGGGGAGGTGGCGTTTCCGTTACAATTGCACAAGTTTTGTGAAATTATTCATGCACTAAATCCCATAATCTATAACAGATTTGGACTTTAAATGTTCTACATGTTTGTTTTAAAAGCTTTGAGCCATTTTGTTTTGTTTTTTAGCATTTTGATTTTATCCAGCGTCATTTCTCAGTTAGGTTTTGGAAACACTTCTTAAACAGCATAATGATATTTGTAAAAATTCAATGCCATCACGATTAAAAAAATGCCAGTCAGTAGCCAGTTTAAAGTCTCCGTGCCTCCTCTTTAAGAGCGTTATGTAAAGATTAATAGTTAAAAAAATATTTATCGTTAAGCAATTATGGCCAAGTTTAAAATAATATTAAAAATTGTCTTTAAATAAACAACTTAATAAATTTATTTCTTTTACGTGCTACTTCTTAGCAATTACACACTTACATACAAGAATTAACATTTTTATAAAATTTAATATAAGAAAAAATGCAGAATCACTACCAATCAATTTTGACATTGATTTTATTTAAATTAAAAAACACCAAACTGTTGAATTGACATTAAAGAAGCAAATAAGCATTTGCCCAGAGTTTTAAATTAACAGGGCAAACTCTAAAGATGGATCTCATTCACCTTGGAAATAGCCACCACTACACTTTATTTAAAGTAGGGATATTATACGTTTACGTGTTTTGTGTGTTTTGCTTAAAAACATAATTTAAAGATTAAGCTTAAACTATACGGTTCGATCCAGAATAATTTCGAAAGTCGAATAAACGATGTCTATCCGTCTGACTATTTATTTCTCTAGTGATCAAGATGCAGGTTGAATTAATAAAGTAAGCACTAAATCAAACTTGTGATGAATGGTCTTTTATTCCATGAATCCCCCATACATATGTACATCCTGAAAAAACTACTGATTATAATATGTCACAATCACAAAACACACGCTCTCTTTTTAGCATCACAGCTAAAGGGTTACAAGACGCCCATTATAACCACTAATATCGTACAGCCCAAACCAGTTAAGCTAATATTATATGACATTTAGGCGGTTCGTACCTTTTCTGATGTACAGATCCATTAAGAAAGGATTTTGGGAAAATTCAGATCCTAAATCAAAAGGGGCATAAAAAACTTAATTTTAAAATTATTTTATAAAAAAAACAAGAAATAAACTTTTTTAAAATTTTGAATTGGTAAAGGGTAAAACAAAGGGGAAAAAATTATATTTTAGCATCTTTTAGGTATTTTTAAAACGTCTGAACACATAAAGAAAAATATGGATACGTGGTTGATACTTTTTTAAAAATTTTAATTCTAAGGGGTTAAAAATTTGAAAGTTATATTTTGGAAATTTTAAAGTCCTTTTTGTAATTTCTAAGCCAATAAAATTAGAAACACAATCCCAAATTTATCTACTGCTACCGAACTTAATTAAAATTTAAAACGTAATATGCAGACAAAACGTACTTTTTAACGTTTTCAGGTTTAAGGATTTTTTTTTAATTTTTACCCAGATTAAGGTCAAAAGTCAAAGTACTATGCGCTACTAAATTAAAAAAAACAAGTAAGAGCGCTATATTCGGCTGTGCCGAAACTTATATACCCTTCACATTGGTCTTTAAATATACCCAGCCGAGTAATTTTGTACTGCAAATAATATAATAAAAAACCTTGTGCAAGTTTTAAAGTCCATAACAAAATATACAACATTTTAACGTTCGTATGAATAATAGAAATACATAGATGAAGAAGATTTGAGGTCGAAAGTTTTAAAAGTTTTCGACATTATCCATATTTAAAGGATAATAAAACTTATTAAATGTTCTAGTCCCCCTGCTCTTCTCCAACTTTTTCTCCAAAATGTATGAATTATTTGATTATTACTTTTTGTAGAATATTCGAAGTCGATAGCTGTAATAGTTTTCCAGAAGTAGCGTATCGAAAATTTTATAAAAATTGTTAATTTGTATGGGAGCTACCCCTTCTTCACCCCCCCTCCGAAAATGTTTTTCTTCAGAGCGTAGCCCTTGATGTCCAATCACTTTTTGTAGAACATTTCATTTTGATATCTGTTATAGTCTCCAAGATATAGCATATCGAAAATTTAACAAAAATTGTTAATATGTATGGGAGCTACCCCTTTTTTTGCCCCCACTCAAAAATTTTTTTCTTTAAAGCGTAGGCCTTGTTGTCCAAATACTTTTTGTATAACATTTGATTTCGATATCTGTTATAGTTTCCGAGATATAGCGTATCGAATATTTTATAATAATTGTCGATTTGTATGGGAGCTACCCCTTTTTTTGCCCCCACTCAAAAAAATTTTTCTTTAAAGCGTATGCCTTCTTGCCCAATTACTTTTTGTAGAACATTTCACTTCGATATCTGTTATAGTTTCCGAGATATAGCGTATCTAATATTTCATAAAAATTGTTAATTTGTATGGGAGCTACCCCTTGTTTTGCCCCCACTCAAAAAAATTTTTTCTTTAAAGCGTAGGCATTCTTGCCCAATTACTTTTTGTAGAACATTTCATTTCGATATCTTTTATAGTTTCCGAGATATAGCGTATCGAATATTTTATAATAATTGTCGATTTGTATGGGAGCTACCCCTTTTTTTGCCCCCACTCAAAAAAATTTTTCTTTGAAGCGTAGGCCTTATTGCCCAATTACTTTTTGCAGAACATTTCATTTCGATATCTTTTATAGTTTCCGAGATATAGCGTATCGAATATTTTATAATAATTGTCGATTTGTATGGGAGCTACCCCTTTTTTTGCCCCCACTCAAAAAAATTTTTCTTTGAAGCGTAGGCCTTATTGCCCAATTACTTTTTGCAGAACATTTCATTTCGATATCTTTTATAGTTTCCGAGATATAGCGTATCGAATATTTTATAATAATTGTCGATTTGTATGGGAGCTACCCCTTTTTTTGCCCCCATTCAAAAAAATTTTTCTTTAAAGCGTATGCCTTCTTGCCCAATTACTTTTTGTAGAACATTTCACTTCGATATCTGTTATAGTTTCCGAGATATAGCGTATCTAATATTTCATAAAAATTGTTAATTTGTATGGGAGCTACCCCTTGTTTTGCCCCCACTCAAAAAAATTTTTCTTTAAAGCGTATGCCTTCTTGCCCAATTACTTTTTGTAGAACATTTCACTTCGATATCTGTTATAGTTTCCGAGATATAGCGTATCTAATATTTCATAAAAATTGTTAATTTGTATGGGAGCTACCCCTTGTTTTGCCCCCACTCAAAAAAATTTTTTCTTTAAAGCGTAGGCATTCTTGCCCAATTACTTTTTGTAGAACATTTCATTTCGATATCTTTTATAGTTTCCGAGATATAGCGTATCGAATATTTTATAATAATTGTCGATTTGTATGGGAGCTACCCCTTTTTTTGCCCCCACTCAAAAAAATTTTTCTTTGAAGCGTAGGCCTTATTGCCCAATTACTTTTTGCAGAACATTTCATTTCGATATCTTTTATAGTTTCCGAGATATAGCGTATCGAATATTTAAAATAATTGTCGATTTGTATGGGAGCTACCCCTTTTTTTGCCCCCACTCAAAAAAATTTTTCTTTGAAGCGTAGACCTTATTGCCCAATTACTTTTTGCAGAACATTTCATTTCGATATCTTTTATAGTTTCCGAGATATAGCGTACCGAATATTTTATAATAATTGTCGATTTGTATGGGAGCTACCCCTTTTTTTGCCCCCACTCAAAAAAATTTTTCTTTGAAGCGTAGGCCTTATTGCCCAATTACTTTTTGCAGAACATTTCATTTCGATATCTTTTATAGTTTCCGAGATATAGCGTATCGAATATTTTATAATAATTGTCGATTTGTATGGGAGCTACCCCTTTTTTTGCCCCCATTCAAAAAAATTTTTCTTTGAAGCGTAACCTTATTGCCCAATTACTTTTTGCAGAACATTTCATTTCGATATCTTTTATAGTTTCCGAGATATAGCGTATCGAATATTTTATAATAATTGTCGATTTGTATGGGAGCTACCCCTTTTTTTGCCCCCACTCAAAAAAATTTTTCTTTGAAGCGTAGACCTTATTGCCCAATTACTTTTTGCAGAACATTTCATTTCGATATCTTTTATAGTTTCCGAGATATAGCGTACCGAATATTTTATAATAATTGTCGATTTGTATGGGAGCTACCCCTTTTTTTGCCCCCACTCAAAAAAATTTTTCTTTGAAGCGTAGGCCTTATTGCCCAATTACTTTTTGCAGAACATTTCATTTCGATATCTTTTATAGTTTCCGAGATATAGCGTATCGAATATTTTATAATAATTGTCGATTTGTATGGGAGCTACCCCTTTTTTTGCCCCCACTCAAAAAAATTTTTCTTTGAAGCGTAGGCCTTATTGCCCAATTACTTTTTGCAGAACATTTCATTTCGATATCTTTTATAGTTTCCGAGATATAGCGTATCGAATATTTTATAATAATTGTCGATTTGTATGGGAGCTACCCCTTTTTTTGCCCCCATTCAAAAAAATTTTTCTTTAAAGCGTATGCCTTCTTGCCCAATTACTTTTTGTAGAACATTTCACTTCGATATCTGTTATAGTTTCCGAGATATAGCGTATCTAATATTTCATAAAAATTGTTAATTTGTATGGGAGCTACCCCTTGTTTTGCCCCCACTCAAAAAAATTTTTCTTTAAAGCGTATGCCTTCTTGCCCAATTACTTTTTGTAGAACATTTCACTTCGATATCTGTTATAGTTTCCGAGATATAGCGTATCTAATATTTCATAAAAATTGTTAATTTGTATGGGAGCTACCCCTTGTTTTGCCCCCACTCAAAAAAATTTTTTCTTTAAAGCGTAGGCATTCTTGCCCAATTACTTTTTGTAGAACATTTCATTTCGATATCTTTTATAGTTTCCGAGATATAGCGTATCGAATATTTTATAATAATTGTCGATTTGTATGGGAGCTACCCCTTTTTTTGCCCCCACTCAAAAAAATTTTTCTTTGAAGCGTAGGCCTTATTGCCCAATTACTTTTTGCAGAACATTTCATTTCGATATCTTTTATAGTTTCCGAGATATAGCGTATCGAATATTTAAAATAATTGTCGATTTGTATGGGAGCTACCCCTTTTTTTGCCCCCACTCAAAAAAATTTTTCTTTGAAGCGTAGACCTTATTGCCCAATTACTTTTTGCAGAACATTTCATTTCGATATCTTTTATAGTTTCCGAGATATAGCGTACCGAATATTTTATAATAATTGTCGATTTGTATGGGAGCTACCCCTTTTTTTGCCCCCACTCAAAAAAATTTTTCTTTGAAGCGTAGGCCTTATTGCCCAATTACTTTTTGCAGAACATTTCATTTCGATATCTTTTATAGTTTCCGAGATATAGCGTATCGAATATTTTATAATAATTGTCGATTTGTATGGGAGCTACCCCTTTTTTTGCCCCCATTCAAAAAAATTTTTCTTTGAAGCGTAACCTTATTGCCCAATTACTTTTTGCAGAACATTTCATTTCGATATCTTTTATAGTTTCCGAGATATAGCGTATCGAATATTTTATAATAATTGTCGATTTGTATGGGAGCTACCCCTTTTTTTGCCCCCACTCAAAAAAATTTTTCTTTGAAGCGTAGACCTTATTGCCCAATTACTTTTTGCAGAACATTTCATTTCGATATCTTTTATAGTTTCCGAGATATAGCGTACCGAATATTTTATAATAATTGTCGATTTGTATGGGAGCTACCCCTTTTTTTGCCCCCACTCAAAAAAATTTTTCTTTGAAGCGTAGGCCTTATTGCCCAATTACTTTTTGCAGAACATTTCATTTCGATATCTTTTATAGTTTCCGAGATATAGCGTATCTAATATTTCATAAAAATTGTTAATTTGTATGGGAGCTACCCCTTGTTTTGCCCCCACTCAAAAAAATTTTTTCTTTAAAGCGTAGGCATTCTTGCCCAATTACTTTTTGTAGAACATTTCATTTCGATATCTTTTATAGTTTCCGAGATATAGCGTATCGAATATTTTATAATAATTGTCGATTTGTATGGGAGCTACCCCTTTTTTTGCCCCCACTCAAAAAAATTTTTCTTTGAAGCGTAGGCCTTATTGCCCAATTACTTTTTGCAGAACATTTCATTTCGATATCTTTTATAGTTTCCGAGATATAGCGTATCTAATATTTCATAAAAATTGTTAATTTGTATGGGAGCTACCCCTTGTTTTGCCCCCACTCAAAAAAATTTTTCTTTAAAGCGTATGCCTTCTTGCCCAATTACTTTTTGTAGAACATTTCACTTCGATATCTGTTATAGTTTCCGAGATATAGCGTATCTAATATTTCATAAAAATTGTTAATTTGTATGGGAGCTACCCCTTGTTTTGCCCCCACTCAAAAAAATTTTTTCTTTAAAGCGTAGGCATTCTTGCCCAATTACTTTTTGTAGAACATTTCATTTCGATATCTTTTATAGTTTCCGAGATATAGCGTATCTAATATTTCATAAAAATTGTTAATTTGTATGGGAGCTACCCCTTGTTTTGCCCCCACTCAAAAAAATTTTTCTTTAAAGCGTATGCCTTCTTGCCCAATTACTTTTTGTAGAACATTTCATTTCGATATCTTTTATAGTTTCCGAGATATAGCGTATCTAATATTTCATAAAAATTGTTAATTTGTATGGGAGCTACCCCTTGTTTTGCCCCCACTCAAAAAAATTTTTTCTTTAAAGCGTAGGCATTCTTGCCCAATTACTTTTTGTAGAACATTTCATTTCGATATCTTTTATAGTTTCCGAGATATAGCGTATCTAATATTTCATAAAAATTGTTAATTTGTATGGGAGCTACCCCTTGTTTTGCCCCCACTCAAAAAAATTTTTCTTTAAAGCGTATGCCTTCTTGCCCAATTACTTTTTGTAGAACATTTCACTTCGATATCTGTTATAGTTTCCGAGATATAGCGTATCTAATATTTCATAAAAATTGTTAATTTGTATGGGAGCTACCCCTTGTTTTGCCCCCACTCAAAAAAATTTTTTCTTTAAAGCGTAGGCATTCTTGCCCAATTACTTTTTGTAGAACATTTCATTTCGATATCTTTTATAGTTTCCGAGATATAGCGTATCGAATATTTTATAATAATTGTCGATTTGTATGGGAGCTACCCCTTTTTTTGCCCCCACTCAAAAAAATTTTTCTTTGAAGCGTAGGCCTTATTGCCCAATTACTTTTTGCAGAACATTTCATTTCGATATCTTTTATAGTTTCCGAGATATAGCGTATCGAATATTTTATAATAATTGTCGATTTGTATGGGAGCTACCCCTTTTTTTGCCCCCACTCAAAAAAATTTTTCTTTGAAGCGTAGACCTTATTGCCCAATTACTTTTTGCAGAACATTTCATTTCGATATCTTTTATAGTTTCCGAGATATAGCGTACCGAATATTTTATAATAATTGTCGATTTGTATGGGAGCTACCCCTTTTTTTGCCCCCACTCAAAAAAATTTTTCTTTAAAGCGTAGGCCTTGTTGTCCAAATACTTTTTGTATAACATTTGATTTCGATATCTTTTATAGTTTCCGAGATATAGCGTATCGAATATTTTATAATAATTGTCGATTTGTATGGGAGCTACCCCTTTTTTTGCCCCCACTCAAAAAAATTTTTCTTTGAAGCGTAGGCCTTATTGCCCAATTACTTTTTGCAGAACATTTCATTTCGATATCTTTTATAGTTTCCGAGATATAGCGTACCGAATATTTTATAATAATTGTCGATTTGTATGGGAGCTACCCCTTTTTTTGCCCCCACTCAAAAAATTTTTCTTTAAAGCGTAGGCATTCCTGCCCAATTACTTTTTGTAGAACATTTCATTTCGATATCTTTTATAGTTTCCAAGATATAGCGTATCAAATATTTTATAATAATTGTCGATTTGTATGGGAGCTACCCCTTTTTTTGCCCCCAATTACTTTATGTAAAACATTTCATTTCGATACCTGTTATAGTTTCCAAGATATAGCGTATCGGAAATTTCATACAAATCATTAATTTGTATGGGAGCTACCCCTTTTTTTGCCCCCACTCAAAAAAATTTTTTTTAAAGTGTAGCCCTTAGCGTACAATTAATTTTTGTAAAACATTTTAAGTCGATAGCTGTTATAGTTTACGAGATATAGCGCATAAAATATTTCACCAAATTTGTGCAATTGTAGGAAAAATACCCCTTCCCCTGGTCCTATCGGAAAAAACTTTTCCCATTATTTAGGTCCCTTCTTTAGGAGTATCCGTGCCAATTTTTGTGGCAAGAGTGATTATACTTACTGAGATATATAGGGATATATGCACGGATTTTGTCCTAAAAAAAATGGGTTACTCTGGGTTTTCGCTTATATCTCGGTCAATAGTGAACCGATTTTGCTGATTTTAAATAGCGATTGTTAGCGGGATATTTGTAATCGTTTGACACTATTTACTGATCTGTATCTTTTTATCTGACTCCGGAAACTTGATTTCAACAGACGGACAGACAGACAGACAGACAGACGGACAGACGGACATGGCTATTTCAACTTCCCTATCTATAAGGATCCAGAATATATATACTTTATGGGGTCGCAAATGAATAATAAAGAAATTACAAACGGAATGACAAAGTGATATATACCCTATCACTATGTGAAGGGTATAAAAACGCTGCATTCTCGGAGTTAATATAAAGGGTAAAATAAAAACATACAAGAGGTTTTCGAAAAAAGTATCAACAAACTAATTGTCATATTAACAACCAAATTGTAAATACAATTATTTTATTTTTGAATTGGCACTAACAATTTAAATCGTAAAAACATACAATCAATATTTTTGATATATGAGCCGTTTATTTAGAAAATAGTGTAAGTTAATTTACCAAAAATTCAAGATAACAGTTTTACTAGTTCTGTTTTTCTTTTTTTAATTTTAATTTAGCCAAACAATGTTTTTAATAGAAGACGATCTCAACACAAATTAGGTTAAGACTAAAAGATTTGATAGAAATGTAACGATTTCATATTATTAACATATTTTAAATTTTTTGTTAATGGGCTTGCGTCACTTTTTAAATGTTCTTGTGATGTTTAAATAACTCATCAAGCCGTAGCAATGAGAGAATATAGTTTCAGCCTCTCTTACTTTTTTTCTTTTTTTATATGGAGTTTGACACTCTCCCGGTCATAAAAGAGAAAATTCCAAACGTTTACAAATCTTCTTTTAAATGCAAGTAGTTGCACTATTAAACTGCAAACTGTCATGCTTTTGTACTTCTTTAACTAATTATTCAATAATATTAGTCATTTCATTCATTAACTTATAAAATTTTAAATAAATTTGCAGTTTTAAATATTTTATTTTTTATTTTCTTCTGTTCTTAGTTTTCTTTTCTAAAACATATGGTTTTGTTTGCAAAATGTATTAAGCTTAATAAAAGTGTGGCAATATTGTTGAGAGAATTTCGTTTCCAAGTGAAAAATCGCTGTCAGAATAAAATAGATTAAAATTTTGTAACCCCATTCAGCAGCTTGATTTTACGTCAAATTGTATGAAAAAAACGTTATGCAAGTGGTCTATTTAATCATTTAGTGTGTCAAACTCCATGTAAAAACAGATATATGTAAGAGAGGCTAAAACTATACCTTCTTTTTGCTACGACCTGATCAGTTTTCAAAAAAACCAAAAACATACTGGATCGGACAGTAAGAAAAAACTGGATCAGAGCTTAAGAATAAGGAAAGTTAAATAAGTTTTACTTATTTATTTATTTATAATGAGATGGAGAAAAAAAGAAAACAGGTTGCTTAGATGCGAGGCTTTAGTATGGGTTAACATTTTTAAAATCGCAAAGCGGTAAAAAAACTTTTTGTATCCGAGGTGTCGCCTTCTGCGCCCGTCGAGCGCCGCCTCAAAAAAAGCCGGTGATTTTTTTAATACTACTCTTTTGCTAGGCTCATAAAAAAATGTTTATGCCAACCGGACTATCCGTTAAGAAATGGCTAAAATATTTTAAAAATTATTTTCTTTTTTCCCTCACTGTGCACTGTATACTATATGCAAGCAACGAGGTTTATTTAAAAAAATTTTATTTGTAAAACGTTTATATGAAAATTTTTTTTTACACACCTGTTAAAAAAATTTTATATGACAACAATTTCCGAAGGTTATTGAGGATTTGATTCCAATTTTTTTTTTGTTTATTTAAAGCGTTTTTCAAGAATTTGGTTGAAGTCTACTAATAATTTGGTGTAAGAATCAATGAATTGCATATAGACAAACTTAACCTACAACAAAACCTATAAATAAAATTTGAAAATTTGAATTGTTTAATTTTTATGAAAAAGGGCCCCACCTAGCTGATTACTGTTTCGTTTATTAATTTTTTTTTTTGGTTGAAAAACTAATTTTAAATATAAAATAGTAATGAAAGGGTTCTATTTCAATTGATATAACCTTGAAAATGATTATATAATAACTTCAGTTTAACTCAAAATGTTTTCCTTATGTTTATTTTGCTTGTCATTTCACTTAATTTATGGAGTTTTTATTTTAAGATATAAAAAACATGGTAAAACTTATAAATAATAAAAACATATTGTTTTTATGTATTAAATATTTTTTGTTGATAATTTTTCAAATAAAAGATCTTCTCGCAAATAAATTCTTAAAAAGCTAATGATGAAAAAAATTATATTTAATAATTACAATATTAAGAACGCATTTTTATTTAATTATATGACACTTAAGTTTTCGAGTCGTGTCATATTGAGATTCTTTATTACACATTGCATGTAGTCAGTAATTATAATATAGATTTTAAAATTTTTATGTGATGGAGTTGTAATTATAGAAAACAAAAACTTGATTACACACACTACAAAATGGAAATTATATCTTCTATATTTTAAATTAATTCTAAACCAGAAGCGAACATTTAAATTGTTAGCATTTCCGACTGTTTTTTGAAGAGTTCTTTCCGAATATGAATTTACTTCTTTATTTTTTTAAGCTAATGGAGCTGTGAGAACTTACAAAGAATGTTTGATACAAGATGGCAGCATAGATGCCAGATTTGACGATTTATCGTCATTTTGACGATTTTTGGTCATAAAAAATGGCTTTTGACGATTGGACAATTTTTGCCCTAAATTTGACGATTTTTATAAAGGTGTTTAGCCAAAACCTAAAAATTTCGTTTACGCAAGTATGACTCTAAAATATCATATAATCTCAAAACAGTGGTACCAAATGAAAGGTTTATAAAGCTCCTTCAGCCTTAATACTCTACGGCACAACACACCTATAATATACCATATGTATTAATGCACACTATATATGTATGTATATTTTATGTATTCGGCTTAGGGGAAAAAAACAAGTGTCTTCCGCTTTAAAACCGCATTTTTAGTCATCTCATATACATAAGCTATTATGTTTTTATTTAAAAATATTAAAAATGTTTTTAGTAAGAATACTATATATAACAAGGATTAGAAATAGGATGCTTAAAAACCAATTCTGTAAAAAAATTATTTGTTTAAAATAAAATCTGTTAAAAATTTCTTATATATTTGCGTTTTTTCATTTGTAGTTTTCTTTGCTTTGAATTATGAAATTTTGCCTTTTTTGTTACTAATTTTGACGAAACTACCTGTAAGCACTTTGTTTTCCCCTTTTTTAATTTTTATTAATTATTTTTATTATTTATACATTTAAGTGTTGAAGATTCTCTGACGATTTCCAAAACTTGTTTTGATGATTTTGACGAATTTTTCTCAAATATTTGACAATATTGGACCAAATTTATCTGGCAACTATGGATGTCAGTATAATAAATAAAATATATATGTGTCACAGACTCTTTCAAACCGATGTTCTGAATTAAAATACAAATTCAAAAAGGCTCCTAAATATTCAAATTAAAATATTTCTTTTTTAAATTTATGCAAAACTTTAATAAGAAAAATAATAAATAAAAAAATCTTTTAAGACCAACTTTTCGAGCTGGTGCTAATGGCCTTTGGCATAACCTAATACTATTGTTAAAAAGGTCAACATTATATTATCACAATAATAATACCACTTGTTTAGACTTAAAGAAGCTTAACAGCACCAACACTATCGTAAACACCGATGCTTATTCAATACCTGATAACCAAAAAATTTTGGGTTTTTTGAACAAGTTATAATAAGATTTTGTGTATTTAATAAGTTTGGTGTTTATACCCTTCACATAGCGTTAAGAGTAAATATCAGTTTGACATTCCGTTTTAATTTAAATGATATCCATTTTCGACACCATGAAGTAAATATATTTTGGATCCTTATAGTTAGGAAAGTCGCAAGCCATGCTTATCTGTTCTTTTGTTGAAATAAAGTTTGCAGAGCCAACTGTAAAAAATTGTTAAAATGAAGGAGAAAAAAAAAATATGAGCAAAAATGGTAGAAAACCCATAAAAATTAATAAAGAAACATATTTAATTATATGATAAGCGATAAATAGACAATAAAAGGATGTTTGCAGTAGCCTCTCTCAACAAAAACTTTTAGTTTGTGTTCAGTCTCATTTACGTTTAGCCCACTTTGAACACAAGTTTGAACACAAATATTCTTTGTGACGACATTTTGCCGACGTTATTGCTTATGTGCAGAAATAAAAAATGCACATCTAGCCCCAGCGTTGCTGACGAGATATAACCAAGACTAATCCATTCAAAATCAATTAATATATCCCTAATAGAGCAATGCACTGTTGCAACGGAGCTTTTCACAGAAGCTTAAAGGCGGAGACCTAAATTGTGAGTTTTTTTAAAACTCAACAATACATTTTTCGCTTTTAAGGAAAAAGAAAATCAAAACAGTTACTGATGATTTGGTGTTAGAACTAGCGAAATGCATATAGACAAGCTTAACCTAAACAAGTGTTGGGGGTTATTTGATTTTTGTTAAGGAATATGTAAAAGGCCTGGAACAGAATAATGTTGTTGTAGTAGTAGCTGAAGCTAACGACGTAATGAAAAGCGTGGCAATAGAAATGCAAAGGGAATATTAAATCTCACCATACATATGTATGCGACAGCTGATAATTGTGAATTGGTTGTCGCCCAATAAAGTTAAAGATTTCGAGTTTTTCGCTTCAACTTTTACTGCAGCCACTACGACTGTTGACTCTTCCTTTTGCCACCTAACGCAGTACTCTAAGTGTTGTTTCAAAAGGCATTGCAGACAGCCGGACATCGGCGACAATTAATTAAAATATTTGTGCCCCTGGGCGCAAGAAATAACAACTCTAGGCGACTTGATCCCCCCCGGGCTAGCTTCAGCCTTTGGCCGGGCAATGAACTGTAAGCTCTAGTGCTTTTTAAATACCACATTTGCTAAATTAAGCTTCATAACTATAGTGTCATAAAACTTATAAAAGGTTTGGCAAAGCTTGTATTTGGAAAACACTAAAGCTTTAAGTCCATTGCTCAGCCAGCGGATCGAATGCACTAAAGTTTTATTTCCTTGCGTACGCCCGTAGGCCGGCTTTATACTCAAATTTTTTTCTTACAAAAACTTAAAAAATTACCCAAAAGAAAGAGCTGAAAGCTCTAACGAAGCTGGCAGGTCGAATCCACTGGAGTTTATTTTTTCTGCGGCTGTCCGTAATAGTGTTTGCTTTGAGGATAATTTCATTTTAGGGAAATATTATTTATGGATACAAAACTTTTTCGCATTCAACATATTTAAATTGGGAGTTATTTGGTTACGGTTGGGAGTTATTTCAATATTGTTAGGGTTTGTTTTGTTTCTGTTGGGACTTGTTTTATAAAGAGTATATTTTTTTCAATTGGGATTTATTTTACTTTTGTTAGAGTTATCTTACTGAAAGTTATTTCTTTTGAAAGTTATTTCAAGGTACCACAACAGACGCTATTAAGAAATTTTTTTGGAAAAGATCCCATATAAACGTTCACTTTTTGCGAAGTTTTCTATTTAAAAAAGAAGAGCAGCTATCGGCTTCGGGTTTGAAGTTGAAAAGTAAAAAAGTTTCGGTTATAAAACAACTTGTCTAAAGGGTATAAAAAAATTCGACACAGCCAAATACTGACAAACACTCTTAATATTTTTTTTTTAATTTTTTAAATAATTTTCTTGTTTGGCATTAATCTTTGCATTAATGCATTTATATGTGCATATATCAAACTTTTACAATATCGTAAAGTAGTTTGTTTTTACTTATTTTATATTTAAATTGTTTTTATAAGTAAACAAATGACTTATTAAATAGTGACGGTAGTTTTTGTTTTACAAATCCTTGGGCTTCTAAAAATCTAATTCTGTAAATAATAATAAAATCTACGTGTTGTACCAAAACGCTGTTCTAAGTCCCTTTTGCCCTTTGATACTTCCTCTCAGGCAAAATATTTGGTAGATAACAATCACAGTTCTCGGTAAATGTGTTTTTTTTTTTGCTTGGTAGGTACCACGCCCACTTAAGCCCACAAGATTAACCAAAGCCTATCTTCGCTGATTTAGGGAGTTTCTTAAAATCGAATAAGAAGTTTTGAAAAAAAAATCCAAAACAAATTAAAACAACTGTAGTATTTGTAGGCATTCAGCTTTATTTATAAAAATGATTTTGTATTTATTAGGGACTTTTGCCCAAATTTATCCTTAAAAAAATAAACAAATTCATAAATAACACAGAATATGAAGGAGAAAATATTTTCCCTAAAATATTTTAATCTGTAGAAGTGAAGATTAAATAACAAAAACACTTTTAACATAATTTACTCGGTTTAAAAAATCATGCGAATTTATTATTTGCAGGTTTCCCAATCAAAATATTTTTTTATTTATTTATTAATACGAAATCTTAATATTTATGTGCTTAACAATTTTTATAATTTGCAAAAACTATTTTAAATATAACAAAGAAAAAGAAACCTTAACAATATCTATTATAGTTCGATGGCATTTTGGAAAAACAAATAAATATTTCTTTATCCCACATTATAAAGGTCAGCTTGAATTACTATAAATATTTTTATTATAAAAAAATGATTTTATGAAAAATAAAAAATACATTTTATGAATAAATTAAGTGTTAATTGGTGTTGTTTATTTGGAAAAACTTTTGTGTTACCCCAGCGATGTGTTAAAAAGTGCATCTAAAATGTACATTTTTTTCGTATGAATTTACGTATGTTTGTCTGTATAAGATTATCATTAATCATAGAAAATTAAATTCATTTGTCATAAATACTATTATACATATGTAAACATTTATATAAATTAAAAATATAAATTAATATAAACATTTACAATTCCCTTAAAAGGGCATCATTTTTAAATGTGCAGATAAAAAGACAATAAATATACGATATTTAAAAGCCAGCAGACATTGTTTGTATGATAATAATAGAAATCCAAGCCCAAAATGGCAAAAATGTAAATCATCAGTTGATGTCGGCTATTTGCACTTTGAAATTAAATACACGATTTTATAAAGATCAGGGATGGCAAAGTGAAATTTTTATTTTCCTACAATTAAAACTAAAATCTAAAGCATATCAAAATTTGGTTGCCTTATTTCTATTTAAAAAGAACTTGAGCATTCTTAGTATATATTTCGATATCAATATTACTTCGTAATTTATGAGGTTAAGTGTAATTTTCTAGAGCCTTATATGGGACTCATTGCAAGTTTATGATAGTTTATTACAGGATTCTATTTAACATTTTGTGGTATAAGGTGATATACATACATATATAAGCAAGTTTGTAAGAATGAAGTAATGTTGTGCCTCTGGCAGATCCTTTGTCAGCCACATAAGTGCTACGTCATCCGCCAAGCCAATTATCTTTTCATTTGCAGGTAGAACTAATTTTAATACACCGTTGTACACAACGTACCATAACAATGTCCCTAGAAGTAGTCTTTAGGAAACACTTCAACGACTTTGTTTATCTTCCTTTCCCTGACGGTATCATATACCAGGAAAATTATTACAAGAGATGTCCTGAATAATGGCCAATAGGTTTCGGAGGATATGCACTTGTGACAAGGGGCCCACAGCCTTCTCCCATTTATCTGTATTGAAAGCATTTTTTACATCTATTACTATAGTAGCTTAGCACTTCTTGGCACTACTTCTATACAGTTTTCCTTCAATAGATTGTAGCCGTTTCCCTCACTTCGTTGATTGTTCCCACTCACAATGCGGCCAAAAAACCCTGTTTGCGGCCAGAAGTCCAAAAAATGTATAAAATATCCCCAAATTTGTTTGTGGGTATTTTGAGGCCCTTATTATAAACCCGTTTTCAGAATTAGCATATTCGAAATGGCCAAGTTAATATGTCGTAATGTACTCCCCAAAACGCATACATATGTATGGGGGCTGTGTCTAAAGATGGAACAATCATGTTTGAAATAAACAAAGAAGTTAAAGGCTAACTTTATGCCTTAGCACATTTGCTAAGTTTTGTAAAGATAAAGTAATATTCCAGCAAGTTAAAGCTTGAAATACTTATTCTGGGAGGACGTTTCTATTTTTGTAAACAAATTCGCAAATATTGAACGAACAATAGATTTTTTATCTATTTCTTCCATAATACATTAGCCCACTACATTCAAGATCTAGAGAGCAGGATCGCTCAATCAATGACTCAGGCCTGCTTTGTTAAGATTGAATTGCTTGAATTCAAAAATTTTGACACCTGTTTAATAGAAGCGTCTATTAGCTGAGCTTTTACACGGTAGTGAGCCGTTCAAGCCAAGCCCTCATGCCAACTGAAATTTTAAAGGAAATTGTGCCTTACTATGGAGAAATTTTATCCCCTAGGGTTTTCTTGTAGCCGACCAAATGACAAATAAATCTCTAACTTTGCTTTCAGCTTTTGGCCGCAAAAAGGGACTCTTAACCGCACTATACGACCGTAGATTTAGCCTTCCTTAAGCAAAATATGTTTTTTGATAGCCAATTTTTGGCATTAATAGAAGATTCCAATCTGCTATTCACTACCTTTTTTTTTAGCAACTTCTCCCACGTGTTTATCATATATAATTGGCGATAAGAGGAGGGTTCACATAGAGGCTTTCTTTTCTTAAGTAGTAATACCAGTTTTTGTTTCTTCCTTATCAGTGGAAAAACATATTACCTAAGACACGAACTAATAATCCTTACGAATTAATCAGGGCAGCATTTGAAAGCTTCTTTTTGCGTGACATATAGGACACATCGTACCGTCTTATCCTTAAATTTTAAAACAGCTGCTTCCACCTCAGATATAAGTAGTTTCTTGAGAAAAACTACATATATACCTCGTCAAAAACACAGTCTTCCTACGTCGCCGCATCCTTGTGGGCGAAGAGATGGTATTGGGCCCAAACATTTTATTCTCTAAGTTACTTGCTTGTAAGGTTTTTTTTCAATATCGCCACATTCAGTCCAATACATATACTCTCATATTATTGGTTTTTTTGACAGTTAACAAGTTTAAATGAATAAGGCAGATGTGACACTTTATAGTATGTCAAAAAATACCTGGAAGAAAATTTAAATGTTAAAAAAATGTTAAAGTTAAAGTGCTGGAGTTAAGACCGGTTATTGCCTCTTAAGAGCTAGTCATGTGGCAAGCTCAATGTTAGTGTTCATATAGTATACATTTTGTTTCATTGCAGGAAATATAAAAAGGTAAATGTTTAAAAAAATTAAAGTCCTTTAATATTTTAAGAAAACATATTTTAGAAATCATGAACTGTATAAAGTTATATTGTAATAATTTTAAAGGTTAAAAAGTATATAAAAAAATATGCTAAAAATTGTATCTAAAAACCTTAACACCTACCATCCCTGGTTTTAAGTAAGCCACACTCTATTATATAAGTGTGTTCAGTATGATTTTTTTCAAAAAATCATCCAGTTGGGCTTTGAAATTGAGGATGCCTTGAGCGTTGTTTACACGCGTTTGGCGGTCGGCAGGCTGCAACTGATGCACGGACTGGACTTTGTACAGGAACATGAGCAAGTCGTTGACCTAAATTATCCTTAGGGACGAACGGCTGATGGTTAATTGCGATGCACGACGTTTCTGGCGACAGCTCGACATAATCGCCAGCAGCGGCAATATTCTCGGCAGAACGGGCGCTCCAGGGCCGGCCACTCTCGGCAGAGTCTCGTGTGGTTCTATACTCTTCGAGGCACAGTCAGTGCAGGACGACCGAAGAACCGGCGACGGAATGCGCGCTACGCCAACACAACAGACGAATTGTTACGCAACACACGATTATTCCGCGTTTTTGGGGAGTGTATTGCTTCGTGGCTTGTTCACTGGTATTCTACATCTGTCTAGATGACAATGGTCAAAACAGATTTGACATTGGCCGCCATTTGAAAAAATAAGAAAATTTTCCAATTGGGAGATTTCTTTTGGCCCACTTGTAGAATCGAATCAAACTAATTAATTTTTAACAAAAATTTATGGTTTCACTCGTCGACTGGGGACATATTTCAAAAATTTTCCATATTTCGTTAAAATTTAAAAAAAAGGTATGCGCACCTATTGTAATTGAGTTTAGGTATATAATTTAAATAAATGCAGCAACTCATTCAAAATACATTATTTTGAAAACAACTTCTACGCCGAAAATATTGTTGAAATCAGCCTGTAATCTTAGAATCAACCATATATTCAAGTTAAAGAAAAACGCTACTGACTGACTGATTTGTTTTCGCTTAGAGCTAGACACTTAAATTTTTACTTTAGATAAGACTGCAAAAGTATATATCCATTAAGAAGGAATTTAATGAAATCTGGACCTTAGTGGAAAAACTAGACCGAAAGGGTTGAATTGATCCTTAACAATACAAGATGAAATAAAATTAAAAAGAAATAACGTTTTCTATTTAAAAAGAGACGGATATATTGTCTGGTCCTTTTTAGAAAAATTAGGACCTAAGAAAGCAAAAATAAAAAAATTTACATTTTTCCACTTTCAACGTACTTTTTGTAGATTGTAAACCAATAAAGCTATCATAGGCCCAACTTTAATTGCGTTCGACAGGTCTTGGAAATACACGAATATTTTTGGTTTGTTGTTTTCTTTTTTAATCTTAATTCCAAGGTTATGAAGAGGACAACAGCTATGGAAACATTAATATTGAAAAATTTTGACTTCAAATAATTTGTTTCCTTTTTTTTTGTGTTAAGGAATCTATTAATATAAATTAAAATGCTACATAACTCGATTGTTATAAAAAATAGTATAGTAGAATTTCTGTTTAAGTAGTTTTTTTAAATAAAACTCAAAACTTGAAGTAGAGGGCTTGTTTCTAGTATTACATACACATTTCAATGTCATTGATGACATTTTATCTTTTCTTTTTAATATAAATTATTTCTAATTCATTTGGGAATTTAAGCTTTTAAAAATACTTCTGGCTACTAAAAAAAGATTTAAACAAATACCTATTAGCTTAACGAAAAACCTAAAAAATCAAAAGCGTATCTTACCATTAAGTTTTACTAAATGTTTACAAACAAAACTGACAACCGCAAATACATTTCTTGTACTAAAATCATTCATTCATCAATTTAAACAAATATTTAAACTCTCCCGCTATTTTTTTTTTCTTCTGTTTTGTTGGTTTTAATATGTTCACACAAATTTTTCATACGACCTTGACATAATTTTCATACTTAAAATTTCACAATAAACTAAGAAACAAAACAAAACAATGAAATTATTAAACAAAAATTCGTACGAGTACATTAGTATGAACATACTTACATACGTGGGTACATATTGTGTGTGTACGTGCATACATACACACGAAACTGTGAATTTTATCAGGTGTCAAAAATTACACCATGCAACAATTAAAATTACATTTGATTAGCACTATTTTTTGTTTTAACTGTTATTTCCCTACCTCTAAGTACAAAAACAGTCAGAATTGAAAATTCTATGGATACGTTTTTTTTTGATTGTTTATCTAAAATTTAAATTTTTGAAGAGGTTGCCCCACTTTTTGTACCATAGCTCGGGAAGGCCTTATCCGATTTAAAGAAAAACACTTAAATGATGATAAATGAACATTTCAGAACTACAAGGAACCACTGTAGTTAAAAACTTAAAACAAAAATTAACGAGTTTCCTACAAAAAGATAATTTTTTACAAACATTTACAAAGTTTTTTCCGAATCGAAAGGAATGCACAAATTTTTTGTAAAAATAACCTAAAAACAACTCATATAATTAAGGGGTGTTTATTTTATTACGTATTCAGGGTTAAAAATAGACGAGTAACTTAAGTTTATTGTTAATAAAGTCAGCATTAATAATATTTATCTAATTTTGAATTTTTCTTTTTTTAATTAATTTTCAAAAATTAAAATTCTTCAATTTTTGCCGAAAAATTTTCAATTTTATTCATTGCGGACTAAATAATTCTGAAACTGTTGAAAATTAAAAAAAAAATGTTTACGCAGCAAAAATATAGTTCTATTGCAAGTCTTGTTCTTCTGAAAAAATCGTATACATAAGGCCTCTCCGCGCTATGACACAATCAATAGAGCACCCTCTTCAAAAATCTTAAATTTAAGAAAAAAATTAAAAAATCACTTATCCATAGAGTTTTCAATTTCGATTTTTTGCAAAGAGAACCATAACACATAGGTAGTTGTCCTTAAATGCCACGACAAAAGTATAAAATTTGTTGCATAGTATAATTAACGGCCAGCGGGAAAACATTATTTATGAGAATATATTGGTGTTTTTACACTGCAACACCAATATATTTTGTTGTACATACTATGGTACTGAATAAAATTTTTGGTGATTTCTCACAGTGTTTACGTTTTCATTAGTACTCGTATTGTGTACATGTAAAAGCCAATTAGCATTCGGGATTCAGAGACCAACATGACCATCGTTGGTAAAATGGCATGTGATAAGGCAACACACATTCACTTTGATCCGAAAAAAATGAAATTTTGCTTATTTACGCCTAAAGCAAACTGGGATTTTTGTTAGATTTTACAAAAAAAGAAAAATGCAAAAAACTACAAATGCTCCAAACTATTCATACAATGTTCTGCAAGTTTATTGAACTTATACTCGGCTTCAAATTCTATTTAAATACAAAATCCAGTTTTATTTAACATAGTTGTGTAGTCTTGTGCATAGGTGCCTAGTCTTGTGTTGTTTTATCTATTGTTGTTTGTTTTTCTCTAACAGCTGTTTCTTACTGGTTATGTTTTGATATGTCAAAACGCTGCCACAATATTAGAGAGAACAAACCCTTAATATTAGTTGTGTTCAATAATGCATTGAACACATTCAAGCAACAAGAACACAGGAACACACGAACACAAAAGTTTCTTGCTAAATTTGTGTCCGACTGGCTGCTACTGAAATATTTACTAGACTACCACTACAAAATAAACATATAAGCAATATGACTTTCTGTGGTGCCACCTAAAGTCTTTTTGTACTGTTTAAGCTATATTTTTTTAATCTTACCGTATTGGCAGCACTAATCTGTTATCTGTCGCGTATAAAAATAGAAATTAGTTTAATTTCGACCACGCCACAAAATTAGCATTGACAGCAACCCGTAGTTGTGTTGCATTGTAGCAATTAAAAAATTATTCTTATAAGCACACGTGTATTCTATTTTTGGCTGGTTGTGTTCGGTAGCCTGTAGCGAGGAATGTATTTAATGCTTAACTCTCCAGTAATTACTAGCAACGAGAGAGTAAAAAGAAATATTTTCAAAATTGCTCTCAAAAATATTTGAAAGAAAATGAACACTTCTACAGTCAAAACATGAAAGCAAATGTATTTTGTTATTGTAAACTTATAAAAATTTAAAACTTAAATTTTTTTTCAAAGCATAATGACAGGACGACTGTTTGAATAATTTCTGATAGTAAAATTTTTACTAGCAGAAATTATCAGAAACATTTTTGTTTCTAAACATTTTGCGCTCTTTTTTGGCTCTCTAGCTGCTAATTTTTTGTGTACGTGAACACTTACTAGTAATAATTATCGAAAATTATTGATAATTTTCTGTAAATGAACACACCTATTATTAATATAATTATTTAAAATACTGATATTGTTGCTAAGAGAAACAAATTCAAAAAATTGGAGGCTAGAACTTTAGTGTGCATGAAAGTTTTTAAAAATGCATTGACAACATATAATCTGCTGGTTCTATTTCTAAACACAGTTTTTTTTAACTACAATTTTATTACCAACCTTTGGCTGATTGCTTGTTGTTGTTTGGTTATGTTGTTAGAAAATTATTTAAAACTTATTAAGGGAATTCAAAAGGTGTTCTATTTTTCCTATTGTCATATTTCTATAAAATTTCACAATGGATTTGTTGTCTTTCATACAAAAATAGTTCTAAAAAAAATACTACGTCGTTTAATATGCTTACTAAATTGTCACAACTTCACATAAACCTGCGCCCAGGGTCCAATAGTTGGTGAAGGTGTTAAACCATAGTGAAATTTCATAACAATAGAACACCTTGTGAATCCCCGAATTGTTTTTTTAGACATGCAATGTGTTCACATACAACCGCTGATCATGTTTATTTGGAGTCTTGATACGAAAACTGTTTGATGGGTAAAGGCCAACATATGCATAAAATTTAATTCTCAATCATGAGAATGACATATTAGCACAAACATATCTGTGAGTGTAATTGGCAATTCTCACCGTACAAGATACTTTACATTTACTATTTTTTTTTATTAATTGTTGCTGTTGAGAACAGTGATGGCAGCAATTTAAAGGCAATTTTTGGAGCTAAATTCAAAAATTGAAGATTATTCCGTTTTAAATCTATTGATGTATTTATTATTCAATTTCTACTCAAGATTTTTTTACAAAATAAAAATCAAAGAAAAATAAAAAATAATAATATTAAATAAAATTATTTCACAGCAGCAATTGATACAAATGTATATCAACATTAGCAATATGACCATACATACACTTTTAGAGATAAATAAGTTAAAAGAACAATCATTTTGAAAAAGAGTAACATTTTTTTCCTGCCATAGATTTGTTTTTATATAATATTTTGATTTAATAGTTATTTCAGTTGAATTTATTTTTACAAATACGCTTGCTGGTAACTCGTAGCTTAAACAGGAGGTGCTACACCTTTATTAACCATATTTTATAAGAATTAAACTATTAACCGTATTCAAAGCAATGCGGTTTCTTATTTTATTCTTTAAAAATTCATAGCACTGAATGTTTTTTCCACTTTAGCATTAGAGTATGGATACGATACTATTTTTAAAACAAACAATGATGCACTTCAATCCAAAATTGGTCGATTCTGTCTAAATTTTTCCACAAGTTTTAAATTTCTCAAGCGAATTTACAGGTCTTCAATTTCTTCAAATTCTTTTATAACACATAAATTATTTTGTGAATCCTGCAAAAAACATTTTTTACGCTAATGGCCGAAATTTATTCCAACATCTTAAAAATGCCACAAAGACAAAACAATAAAGTAAAAACGTAAAAATTTTGCTATAAAATGCAAAAAGTGCCAAACGTGCCGTTTCCACAGTTAAAAAGAGCTGTGTTAGCTCCTTAAAAAAAACTAAAGGGAAAATTTTCAAGCTAGAAGCAATTAAAAAGAGCTAAATCTAGCTCCAAAATAGCTAAGTTGGCATCACTGGTTGAGAAAACATACAAAAATGATAAATAAAATAAAATTTTAAAAAAATTATTAAGCAAAGTAAATTTTTATACAACTTTGCATCTTAACAAAAATTAAACTCTGAAATTTTTAATTTATCTATTTAACTTCAAAATTTTTCAAATTGAAACCCAAAAATCAAATAAAGCTAAAAACTGTTTCTTAATACAAAAAAAGTACGGAGAACATAATTAAAAGGAGTTTTTTAAGTATTTTTATTTATATTACAAAGTATCTACATTCAATAAAAATAAATATTCTTTAATTAAGGTTTTCAATATTAAAATATTGTTGCCTCGTTAACATCTAAATCTTATAATTGAAATAAATTTTTTTTTTTAAATTATAATTAATTTTTATTAATATGCAGGTTGAACGTGTTTTATAATTCTACAGTAAATTGTTTCTTGCTTGTTGTTTTTGAAAAAAAATGCATTTTAGTTCAATTAATTTTATTTGGGGTTAAAAATAAACAAATATAAAAGACTTAAGACACAAACTTTTTACATACAAATTTTAATAATGTTGTTTGCTGTTTTCAAACATTCTTGTGCTTGTTGCTATGACTGTTTTTGGTGATAAAACTCCGATAAATTTAAAATACACCTAATCCTGTTTTAGACGGTACATACATACGTTCCAGGGAGCTTCGTGTAAAAAAATCGTACAAAGAAAACAGTACATATTCATAAGGTTATATATAATAAATTCAGCTTTAAGGGTGGTCTAACAGATAAATATTTCTCTGGAACACAAAAATTTAATTTCTTTTATTTCATACAATGAAATAAGAAAATAATGAAATATGTTCGTGTTTAAGAAAAGAGGAAAAAGTATTTTTAAAGTTAACACGGATGGTGTTAATAAAATCAAAGCTGGTTTATTTACTTTAGTGGTTGCTGCAGATGGTTTAAGTCTTACAATATTTGTGAAAACAACAAAGAAATTTTTGCTTTGATTTTGGTTGTTTTAGTTATTGTTATATTTAATGCAGCAACTTTCAAAACATGCCGTTAGTACTGCCATGTTTGCCACCTCTGATGTGATAAGAGTACAACGGTTTCTAAAATGGGTAAGAAAATATTATATCTTATTCAATATATTATGATTTAACATAATTAGGCCTTGCCTTATTCTGCAACATTTTTTTGTCATGTATTACTATTTTAAGTAGTTTTTCTCACTGATTTTATAATATAAATGCACAATTGCTTCACTTTGTTTTCTTTCGTTACCACCCAAGTAATGTTACAGTCATATAATTAATGCCATAATTAACTAATTTATTTTTTCAATCCTTTTCGTATTTATATTAACTTGTGCCATTATTATAAAGTATTTTTTTTAAATAAATATTGTTTTTACCATTTTTTACTGTATAATTGTTGTTATTTTTAAATGTTAAATTACCAGCGAAAATATTAACCATGAGAGGTTATAATAACACTTAGTAATAACAATTAAAATACAATAAAAAAAAAATCCGAATCTTATGTAAACATCTGGGAGAAAAAGTGAGGTGAAGGTCAAAATTATTTATTGGTTATGCTCTCAAAACATGTTTAATTGTCTACAATTAATTACTCTCACACTTGCTTACAATACAGTAGCAAAAACAACGACAAAGTAAGAAAAGCTCTCATATAAACGCAAGGGGAAATAGTTTCAAAAAATGCATTTATCATTAAGCTTAGTTTTAATATGCACGTAATATACAAATATGCATTTAACTATATTTCAATGCATATGTACAATATACATAAACGTTTCTTAGCATAAAAAAGGTACTTATTTCAGAGGGTCGGTTGCTTAATGTTTATTTTAATTTGGCTACAAAAAAGGTGTCACATATCGAGGGTGACCATTCGTACTGATTTCATCAGTACATGAGCTAATTTTTCTTTTGGTGTACTGATTACAAATGTTTGTACTAAAATCTTTTGATTTCTGAAAAAAGTACTGAGGGCAAATTACGGCATTCAATTCGAATCGAAATTCTACTCGATCGATCGAGTTGCCAATGCTTTTAATATAGGAATTTTTAAATTTCGATTCGAATCGAATGCCGCAATTTGCCCCCATGCGATTATAATTGAAATTTAAAAAAACTAATTAGAATTCCTAAATTAAAATCACTAAGAAATCTATCGAACGAGCATATTTCAACTCGAATCGAGTGCAACGATTTCACCCCTGATTTATGAAAGTAATTTGATATTAAAATTTGTTTCATAAAAAGAACTGTTAACAAACTAAATGGTTTAATATTTTTCGAGGGGAAAAAAAGTATTCAAAAATTGTTTTCGTAAAACCTTTTTGACGTTTTACATAATCAAATGTATTCAACAGTAGAACTGGTTTAGTTTATCTTAAAAGCAACAGCATTTTATATTTCAAACTAATTTTTTGTTTAAATGATTTGCGGAAAAAAAGAGAATAAATAAAAATGTGTTCCAATAGTAACGTAACAGCAAGTGCTCAAAATTTGTCTATTTACATCTCAAAAAGGCTTGGCTTATAATATTTCATGTAAACAAACCAAAAATCAAATAATATTGAAAATATTTAAGGAATTTTTTGTACAGAAAATCCAACTGCTTCATAGTTTATTGCAACAACAGATTAATTTTTTTATTTTGGGACAAATGTTTTCTAAAATCTTAATCCTGAATAACAAGAACACGTCCGACGGCCAGATGATCGGATGGACGGACATATCTTTTTCGACTCAGGGAGCAGTTTCAAGTCGATGCTCATAACTTAGGGTGGGTGTACTTTGAAATAGCTCCCAATTAAATAACTTCCAATGAAATGATTCTAAAAGAATAAATTAACCCCTAATTGAACATATACACTCTTAATAAGATAAGTTCCAACAGAAAAAAAAATTGAATCCAGCAAAAATTAAATTATCCCCAGACCTCCGGTCGAACGCAGCAAAAATAAATTCTAGTCGATTCGAACTGCCAATTTTGTTATTGCCTTCGCCGGGCTAATATTCTTTCCAAATACAAATTAATTATTTAGTTTTTTGAAGCTGGTATTTAAAAAATATTAGAGCTGGTGCTCTGACGAAGGCTATAACAAATCTGGCCGTTCAAATCCACCAGAGTGTAAATTGCTTGTGCCCGGTCAAAGGTCGGCTTTTCACGGCAATTTTTTTCAAAGATTTCAAAATTTTAAATTAAAGTGGTTGTTATCGAAGGCCAGATATGATAGGGAATAATTGGAGATGAAAAAACTCCAAAATAAATCCCAAAATAAAATAACTCCTATACTGAGGACAAATTTAAATATTCTCAAAAAAATTTATAGTTGTGTTCGATAACTTTCCAGTAGTTAGTTACTAGCAACGAGAGAGTAAAAAGAAATATTTTCAAAATTGCTCTCAAAAATTTTTAAAAGTAAATGAACACTTTTACAGTCAAAACTTGCAAGCAAATGTATTTTGTTATTGTAAACTTATAAAAATTTAAAACTTAAATTTTTTTTCAAAGCATAATGACAGAAAGACTGTTTGAATAATTTTGATAGTAAAGTTTTTACTCGCAGAAATTATCACAAACATTTTTGTTTCTAAACATATTACGCTATTTGTTGGCTCTCTAGCTACTAATTTTTTGTGTACGTGAACACTTACTAGCAGTAATTATGGAAAATAATGATAATTTTCTGTAAATGAATACACCTTATATTTTAAGTTATTTCATAACCTCAATTTGTATGGAAAAAAATTTAAAGTTATTTCATTATATCCACACCACATACATGGAAAATGCAGACGTTTCTATCGTCCACAAACAATGGTTCGATACCCACCTTCAAGTACACCGAACGACTCAGAATCACTTCCTGAGTCAATTCAGTCATGCACGTCCATCCGTCCCTCTGGCTGGGTCTCTATGTATTCTGGTCAACAGGTCGCAGCTTTAAAGATATTTTGATGAAATAAGCGCAGATAGGTTTTTTGCCCTTGACACGCAGCCTATTGTTTGTGATGATGGTTAGTTTCTTTTTTGACGCCACCATACAAATGTTCTCCCTGAATAAGCATTTTGGGCTAAAACTAACTCGAATATAAATCTATATTCACAAAATTTTGCACATGTGTCATATTTAACATCACTATTATACTGAATATATTATAGGTTCATTTTTTATATAGCCCCTATATAAATGAACTCCTGGAATAAGAATTTTTGGCTTAAACTGACTCTAAAATTGCTTTATCTACACAAAATTTTGGATATATATATCGTGAACAGTCCAAGGCTTACGAAAACTGCTCAAAATGCCTTTTAAATGCATTAACACATTCGCACGACTTTTTTAAATAAAAATAATCCAACCGAGTTTTGTGAAGAGTAGCGTAGTTCCTGAAGTCGGCGTTTATCTGAAAATCCAGTTAACCCCACTCACATACATTAGTATTTAACATTTAATTAATAATGGTGCAGGGTCGGGTTTAACCGACTATAAGTTTATCACTTGCTTAAAAATATCAATAAATAAAAATCCAAAAGAGAATAAAATTAATCGAAATGTAAATAACTAAAGTGGTACATGTTGAATGATCTGCACTTCCTTTTGATGAAATTGTTACATGTATTGTTTTCTTTAAGAAAAAAATGGGGTTTTGTACAGAAAGAGTTGTATATAGGATTAAAAGCACTTAAGGTCATCGAGTTAAAGACCTATTTTCAAGAATATTTACACACTACGAACTTAAAGTTAAAATTCGTTAAAACTCGATTTTGTAAGGTCACACCAGTCGCAGTTTTCTTGTAGTTATTTTGAACAGAAATTATTGTGTCGATTTCATATTGCAACCCACCACAGTAAAAGTAAACCGTATTTTTTTAACAGTCTCTGATAATTACAAACAGTTTATTTTCATTGAGTCCTTAAATATCTCTTCTTGATTAAGTTTTGTAGCATTTTAAGAAGGTTTTGCCCATATGGCTGCAAACAGTTTTTTGTCTCTTAAAAACAAGGGCAGTTTGTAAAGATTTTTTAGGCAAAAAGACCCATGGATTATCAACTCGGACTTAACCAAACATAAACTATTTCTTTTTATTGTTTTTGTAAACAAGAATGTTTATACATACATACATACATACATACATACATACATACGTATATTAATTTTATTTTTAATTTTTAGGTAAGAACTGGGGCAGTTAAAATCCCTACCTAATTATGAATTAAGTTGTAAGACACAAGTACAAATGGTCGGCCCTTAATTATACCCTTCACATACATATGTAATTGATAAGGGTATATATCAGTTTGTCATTTCGTTTTTAATTTCTTTATTATCCATTTTCGACCCCATAAAGTATATATATTCTGGATTCTTATAGATAGGGAAGTCAATATAGCAATGTCCGTCTGCACATCTCTTGAAATCAAGTTTCCGGAGTCAATTTAAGCGCTACGGACCGGTAGTGCAAATTAGTAAGGTATTTTAACGATATTCACATCGCTTAAATAAGTTAACAATAAATATAACAACTTTGCGATTCAGGATAGTTTTTGACCAATATTTGTTATCTTAAAAGTCAGCTGTTATTGTTAAGTAAACAGCAAAACTTTTTAGCAATTTTTACAATCGTTATTGTTGCTAATTTAACGACAATAATTTTTGTGTTGATAGTTTTATTGACAAAATGTTATTTTGTATTTAATATATTATTTTAACTATAATTATGCTTTCCTCTTTGTTAAAATTTATTTTGCAACCAATTTTTTTAAAATAAAATACATATCGCACCCGTTCAACAATACTGTATTAACTCAAAAACTTCAAAGTGTTCAGGAGAGACAAAAAACTGTTTTCTTAATGCTTAAGGAATTTCCCATTAACAAAAGTTAGGCAATATTTAGAAACCCCATCAATTATTGTATTGCACCACATAACCTTTTTATTTGTTTATTGTTTGGAGATAGAAATGCGATTTTTTTTAATTATTATCATTTTATTGAATTATTTTTGTTAATAAAAAGTAAATATTTTGAGTTGTGTTTGTTTACATGAAATTTATTGCTGTATTTTATACATTTTATTATTAAAATAACAACATAACTCAAAATACTACTCTTTACAGCAAAAAACAATCATTTGTTAAGGCCAATCACTTCAAATAACTCAAAATAATTTTGTTTTGTTGATTCACAGAAATAAACCATTCCAATATTAAGAAAGAGTAGTCAGAACTATGGGAATTTTTAACCATAGGTAGACATAAGTGTTATGTATTGTTTTTTGCCAAAAAGATAAAATCAAAAAATTTTGAGTTAATACAGTATTGTTGAACGAGTGCGATATTAATGTATACATGTACATATGTATGTTTATATATTTAAATGGACATACATACAAACATATGTATAATCTGGGGTGTGCCGAAATTAGCAAGCATATGATTTATTTTTTTATTATTAGTATTATACCGAAGACCATCTGCATAGAAGAACGTAATTTGTTTGCAAGATCACTTTGTGGAAGGAAAAATAGAAAGTAGATATGTACAAAGCAATTTCATTATAATATTTGAAGTACGAAATCATTCGGCTAGATCATATGGCTGGGTACTTTAAAGATCAATGTGAAGGGTATATAAGATTCGACAAAGACGAATATAGCACTCTTACTTATTTTATTTTGTAGAGTTTGGATTTAGTCTTAATATTTTTTTTCTAAATGTTACGTCTTACAAAGTTACAAATAATTCTAGTTTGAAAGGAAAAATATTAAAAGTTATTTTAATTCAAATTAATTTAAAAAATCTCGTTAAATCCTTTTATTTACATTGAATTCCTCGAAGCCCTAAATCTGCTTTTGTTTATATTAATTTTAAAATCTTAAATATTGGTTCCAATTAAAAAAGTTTTTAATATAAAACCGAAAATTTGCATAAAACTGTTTTGTAAAAAGTAAACTATTCTCTATGCCTTTGCATTGTGTAAACAACTCTATAAAAATTTTTCTTACAATTGCACTAAATAAATGTTCGCAAAAATCTACATTTTAGGCAAAGATTAACCCTTTTATTCTTTATTACAGCACAGATAGCACACAAGCGTTATAACTGTAGCACCTGGACATCATATGGAATGCCTAATTTGTCTTACAGTCCCTTTCAAAATTTTATATGGATTATTTAAGAATTAAGTGTGAAAAATAATTAAAAAAACTTTCCATAAAGAAAAATCTTAAACTTATCAGCTTTAAATAAAAAGAAAATAAAACGGTTTTGTGAAGAGGCAAAGGGTTAATCATGCTGTCAGATTTAACAAAAATATCAATAAAATGAATAAATAAATTCATTTGTTATTCCAACCACCAGCCAGGTGTTAAGAAATATTTGTCAGTTTTGTTTTGCCATTTATTTAGTTCTTATTCAAATGTAACCATTTTTTTGATGATAAATATAAAATATTTAAATTTTTTTATTTTTAACTTGAATTTAGTTCCGCTTAAAAATTCCAATGCGATAAATTTTTATTTTTTCCTTATAAAGTACTCTTGTAAAGCAATCACGTTCATTTTTATATCGACCAAAGAAAAAATTTTTTTTAAATAAATCTAATGTAAATGACCTGAAGCATATAACAAAATGTTTTTTGGAACATGGTCACAGTTGATGCCATTGAATAGATAAAGTTAGCAGATATATTAAGGAATGAAATTGATAGGAGCTGTTATGTTCATAACGAAATTTCCCTTTAAACATACATATAATTGAAGTTTTAAACAAAAACTTAAACAAAGTACTTAATGCGTAATAGCACTATTAGCATAAAAAAGTACCAAATATGAGGGAAAGAATTTTTGGGCATCTTATTCACTTTTGACCTTAATCTGTGTTAATTTTTGTTAATTTAATATTTTAAGACTTATAATCTAAGTTGACTTCTTGCTTTAAATGCTTTCAGCAGACTTTTATTTCGTATTTATTAAACCAAAATTAAAATCAAAAAAGACTTAAAAATACCCAAAATTAGAAAAAAGTTTTTTTGACCACTTAATTGATTTTTGACCTCAATCTAGGTTAAACGTTGTTAATTTCATATTTGTAGACTAGTAGTCCCAAAAGTACTTTTTGTAAACTTTGCTAACGTTCAATCAATATTTGATATTTCAAGATTCAAAATCTCAAAATATGCAAAGAGTACCAAAAATTAGATCAAAACACATTTTGTTCACTGTTGGATTCTAGCTTTTCTGGTGTTTCATAGCTTTTTCTTCATAATTCAAAACTCAAAAGTACTATAGAGTAATATTTATCCCTTTTGGACCCCAAGGGAAACAAAATGTCAAAAAGTACCAAGAGTGTGTTGATATTTTTTCAAGGCCAGTCGAACCCAAACTATTTACTAATATAAAGGGCCCTAAAAAGTACCAATACATAAAATTTTTCCTTAGGGCCCAGTATATGAAAAAAAGTATCAAAAACATATTATTTTTTTTTGAGCTGTCGTCGCCAATAAGCCAAGATGTTAGAAAAATTCAGTTTCCAAGGGAAAAATATCCGAAAGCTAATATCTCCCAGCTATAAAATATAGAAAAAAATTAAAAAAGTGTTGTATTTCATGCATAAAATAAGTGGACCCGTGTCTGTCTTTTTTCCGAAATTAAGAACCATAAAGGGTAAAAAAAATTAATCACTAAATTTTGAAAGTGCCTAGAACCATTTTGTGACTTCTCAACAAATAAAGATAGAATAATAATTCCAATTCCATTCGACAGATCGCAAAAAGTTTTAATATATTTCCGCCACTGCATTTGACACCTGTCAAAAAAAATAAATAAATATAAATACTATTCGAGTACTTTTTAGAAATTGTGTACCTTTAAAGGGTAGAAATAGGTGAAAATTATAAATTGGTACCTTTTAGGTACTTTTTGTTACGTTAAAATTTACAAAGAAAGAAATATAGCGCAAATTAAGTTCGGCAGGTATTTAAAAAAATATGAATATTTCTTTGCACTTTTTAACTTTTTGGGGGTAAAAAAGGGTACTTTTTTAATATTATTTTTAAACTTTTGAACCAATAAATATTAAAATAAATTTTTAAAGTTGCGTTTGAGAGGTTTTGAAAATAAATGAATTTATACTTTTTTGAACTTTTTAAAATTATTAATCCTAAGACAAATTTTAATTTTTATGCAAATAGTACGTTTTGGCATTTATTACTTTGTTTTAGTTAAAACTGTGCTTACGAAGTTCAGGTTAGTTGGAAGTACACAATGCAGATTGGATCAGTTTGAGTTGTTTATTGTTAAATATACAAACTTCCGAAAACCCCTTTTTTGACATTTGTGAGAATGTATTGAAGATAAAATTAAAATTCTGAAAGTTTATTAGTCAGGGCTGTTTGCGTTTTTGTTAACGACATGTTTATTAGTTGTTTTTTAAGTAATAGGTTATCTCTATATACATTGACAATTTTGGCCCGCATTTAGTATTATATAAAAATACATATTTTAAAAAATGATTCTTTTAAAGCTCTGTATTTTATTGCTGTCCTCTTTTTTGAACGTGCAAAGTCCTCATTTTAAAATATTTTGATGGTCTTTTGATTCAGATTTAGATTGCCATATTATCACATTTTATTAAGATTTTAGATCTTAATTATCATTGAAGACACTTACAGCGGACAGTTTTATATTTCAAAAGAAATTTAAAAGTTTAATTTAAACCATAAACAATTTATATTATTTGCTTTGAAATTATTTTGTGGCGCCAGAACAAAAAGTTCTTTCTTCTTTATTAGTTTCTGTGAAAAAATTGGATTTTTAATTATTCTTGGTTTCAAAATGTTTTTTTTTTTATTTTTGTAAACATATTTTATTAGTCATTTAAGCGCGTAAATATATATTTTTTATTTCTTTACAATAAATATTTGCTGGATTTGGAAAACCCGAAAATATCAAACTTTTGTGGAATTTCTTTTTATCTTGAAATTCGCAAAAAAAAATCAAATGTTGTAAATGATTATAATTAAGATTTAAGTTTATGGCTTCTTTCAAAAAGGGCTTTGTCATTAAATATATAAAAGATTTAAGTGTTCAAAAACTTTGTCAGTTGTGCTCATTTTTCAGTTAATAAAATATTTTGATTTTTAGAAAATTTTATATACAACAATTAAGCTTTAGAGAGTATTTTTTAGAGTATTTTGGGGAAAAAAATAGTTTCATAAAATTCCCGGCTTAAAGGGAGGGATTCAAAAAGGAACACAAAAAAGAAATACAATGAAAAACTTTATTATTACTTAAATCGTCCTTGTGTTTTTTCAACACTGATGCGCCCTCTATCACGAAATTGAAAGCGATTTTTTTTCAATTCTACGCAGTTGTTGTTCTTTTTCTAATTTTCTAGTTAATTTATGATATAAAATTTTAATAAACAACCTACTAAATAAATAAAATGTACAATATTTTAAATTCAATAAGTATAAATTATTTCTGTCTTATCAACATTTTAAAGTTTTTAGTTCTATTAATTAGTTAAATTTATTACATGCGGAATTTAAAAAATATATAAAGCAAAGCCTATATACCTACATATGTACATACAATCATTTATTTGTACATTTAATATAGACAGAAACATATATGTATTAATAAATACAAAGAAAACAAAACAAAAATTAAAATTTATCTACAGAGTTGTAATAAATTCGTGTAAATTTTGTTTATTTGAATTTTAAACTTATAAAAAAAACAGGGTTTATGCGGCCCGCTTCGCTGGAACTGTCCCTATTGCTTATTAACTCTATTTGAAACCATATATTTACTCAATATTGCTTTATTTAAGGTGGAATTAAATAATTTTTTAAAAAAGTAGTACAACGCTGTCCAATATTATTCTATTTGTTTCTCTCCTTGGTCGATCAATTATCATATCATATTAGCCAAGGCGAATTCATTGATCAGGTGCTGTTACGAGCACAGCAGATCTACTTTTTTCTTGCATACATCGAGGCTGGGTTGTCAAATTTGTTTATGTTTACATGTCTTTTTTTGACACAGCAGCCAACGAAAATCACAACAAAAAGGAAAATTTTTTCGCCGCAAATTAGTTGTTGTAAAATCACCACCACCTGATACATTCATTCGCCTTGATATTAGCTTCATGAAGGAATAACAACCATAATAGTTATGTTTTCTAAAATACGTAAAATAATTTTTTCCATAGGAGATTAATTTTTTTTTTCTTACTCAATATTTTTTTAAATAAAAAACCTGTCTACATAAGTTTAAATATCATTGCTATAATTCTTAAACAACTATTTTGTTAGAGGTATCAGGCCTCCTTCCTTCTCTCAAGGTTTTCACATTAAAAAATATTCAATTGACATAAAAATAACTTTTGCGAAGATAATCATATCTACAATAATTTTATTTTGAGTTTTTCGTGCTACAAATCTCTATTTTCAGTTTAAGTAAAGGTTTAAGATGTCACACCTAATCAAAGAAAATTTCGAATCTATAACTGTTGGAAACAAAAGACAGAAAATTTTTATTAATTTAAAAGAATGTGGTGCGCTTCCTTAACTTGTTAGCTTCTTTCTCAAAAAAGTCATTTAAATTAAAGTGAATAATGCGAGTTAAGTCAATCAAAAAAAACTATTCATACTTATTTTTAAGCCTATAGATGTAGAGTATAGAAAGTGCAATGCGTCTATACTCAAAATTACTTGCTTTTTGCTCAATACACATACTAAATTTTATAAAAATCCATCAAGCCGTTTCCGAGGAGTTCAATCAATTACAATCACCGTGACCCGAAAATTTTATCTTTAATTATGATTTCAAAAATTCAATACAAAACTAAAATAATTAAGATTTTCTATTAACCAGTTTCATTGGTTTCAAAAGATTGAAACCTTAATTATTATTTTATTTATTTTTATACAAAAATATTGCACTTAAAATCAAAGAAATATTTTAAAAAACTGGCAGAAAACTTTTTATCCCATAGTGTTAAAGAAGTTCTTTTTTACTTTTTGACTTTTGACCCCAATCTAGGTCAGTGGTCGTTGATTTATTATATGATTAAATAAAATACTTTTTTTTCCAGTTAATTAATTTCCAGCCTTAATCGGGATCCAAACACAGCCCTTTCTTACATATTTATATACTTATAATTCATACAAATAACAAAGTTATTTTTGGTCAAGCCTGACCATATTATGTATATCATACATAGGGTGGCCATTTATTTCTTGTACGAAATCAGTACGCTTTTGAATTTTTATAGACTAAGAAATACCTTCAATTAGAGCGATCAAATTAAAATCACTTTCTGAGTCGATTAAAGCCTTGCCGCCCTTCTGGGTGTCTATAGATTTTTGTAAAGAAAATATTTGATTCAGAAAATAAATTTTAAAAAAATATTTAATAATTGTTGAGATGCTGTCGATCAACTCAAAACAATATTTGAGAGATTAAAATAATTTTAAAACATTTTTTGTTGCTATAAAAATACCTTACTATCTAGTTTTACTATAATTTAATAATTTTTTTGAGGAATAAAATTAAAATTTCAATTTATCTTAAAAAATCAGTACATTTCAGTACACAAATGTTTAATCAGTACATTAAATGAAAAATCAGAGATCGATTAAATACATACATATATTTGTATTTAGTATAGGAGTTGGTGGCATAAAGATAGACACAAATGCAAAATTTGTTCAAAATATAGTAATATTTGAGACAGTTATAGCCCAAAGTGCTTATTCCTTCAGGGCATTTGTATGGGGGCTATTCAAAAAAAATGGAAATTATTCTACGAGTTTAAACACATTTTCCCAAACGAATCAGATTTTTTTTTAGTTTTTAAGGCGATTGTCACTAAGGCTTTAGGTCTTAAATTTTTTATTTTCATTCCATCTGAGAGATGGATGATGCTCAACCGTTAGTCAAGTGTTGCCGAAGGGACTTTTAATAGAAAAAAGCATAGTGTATATGGAAAGTAAACTTCATCCTAACTTAAAAAGTAAAAACGAAAGAAAAACGGTCATGCCGTATCCCTTTCCCTGTTACATGTAAGTTAAATAGGTGAGGTTTACAACCAAAAGACACTACTACCGTTCAAAGAGTACTGATGATGAGATTGCGTAGCTGCATTCTACTCGGATAGTATCAGTAGAAAAATCTGTTTTTTTCAAATAAAAGTTTCTTTCAACATTTACGAAAAATAATAATTTCTTCTAATAAAAAGAAATTATATGAACTTAAGCCAAACTAAAAATCAAAAATTTGTATTAAAACAATTAGTTCAACAATAAATAAAAATCAACATTTTTTATTTTCTTCTGCGTTTCATGTTACCAAAAGCGTGAAATATTTAAAAAAAATTCTTCTTTTAACATTTGATAAAACTAACTAATCTCATAAATGCTTTTACCCAAAACAAGGTTTTTTTTCCTTTTCCGGAAACTTTTCTTGCAGAAAATGGAAAGCAATAATCTTTTAGGGAACCTTAATAATTTGTTAAAAACATTTTCTTACTTAGTATCATGGCGCAATTATGAGTATCAGGTGGTGTCGATTCTACAACAACAAAATTTGATGAATATAATTTTCGTTTTTGTTGTAGTTTTCGTTGGCTCTGTTGTCAAAAAAAAATATGCAGAAGTAAACAACTTTGACTACCCAGCCTCGATTTATACATGATGTGCTTGTAACACCACCTACTACTAAGAGTATCAAATTCACAGTAAAATTTTTAATAAATCCTTTCATATATTTCTTGATATTCAGTATAAAAACTTGCTTAAATCGAGCGTGCGGCCTTTCCTTTTTTCTAATAAAAAATCAAGAATAAATTAAAAAATAAACACATTTTAAAAACCCCTAAGAAATGGGATTTTTTAATAAAAACAAAACATATGTATGTACGTTTGTATTTACATACATACGTATGTATGTACATATATTAATATTAAAATTCCAAATATAAATCTTAATTAATATTCAGTTAAAATAGATTTTAGTGCAAATTAATAGAATCTGATATTTATTGGCAAATTTCGTTTGTCAAATAGCAAGAATTTTTGTTTTGAAATGATACAAATCATTTATATTTGAATATTTAACATTCTAACACCGGTTAAGCGTTTATGTATGGTTGGTTGATTCTGAGATTACGGGTTAATTTCGACGTAACTTTTGGAGTCGAAGTTTTTACATATTTTGAATGGGTTCCTGCATTTATTTAAATTATATCCACTCAGTTATCATAGGCTTACATTATTAAAATATTTCCCCAATCCACCAATAAAACCATAATTTTTTCTTTACAAAAATTTTTTTATTTCCAATACGAAACTTTATAAAAAATTTAATTCGTCAACTTATTCTTAAGCTTTTATTTCTAGGATAATTGTCATTTCCCTGGCCAGTTTTATTGACAGTTCATAAAGGTGTTCTTATATATTAAAGTTATTGCATATCAAAAAAGTTTTGAGATCTTTGAGTTTTAACGTTAAAAAGATTTTAAGGGGGAATAACGTGTATTTGGCAAAACCTTACACTTATATATATATTTATAGAACAAAGAGACCACTTGGTAACATTTTTGCATTTTACAGTAATTTTGTTTAAAATTTTTACACTATATTTGTTTGAAATTCAGAAAAATTTAGGTGAAATTAGAGTTGGGACCAACCAGGAGAATAATATTTGAAAAAAACATTTTTTTTAAATATATTTTAGTGATTGCAAAGATCTGTAAAAGCTTTATTAAAAAGTAAATAATAAAAGTGTGATATATTCCTCCTTATTACGAATGTCAACGGCGACACTATTGACGTCGACTTGCAATTCAAATTACTGTTAAATTATATATTAATGGTATTTATTTTCCTAAAAATATCGATAAAATGTCTAGATCAACATATACCTTCAAATTTATACCGGTTCCGGGAGAAGTTGATGTCGGCAAACTAAATTAAATTTAGCTAAAAATGGACGTCGACAACGACTTTCATAATAAGGAGGATTAACTTGCTCAATTCAAGTACAAAGAGAAATAAAATTGTCTGTTAATCTCAGAATCACCCGTATGTTAGTAATTTTAAAGATTTATAATACAAAAGGTATTTTACACTTTGGCGCCATTTATTTATTCATTCATTCATGTGCGTTTTAAAACAAATCTAACGTTTTTACTCACGTGCTGTCATCAGCTATTGTGATTGTAATGAGTCTGTTTTGTATACACATGAACACACAAACCTATTTCCATTTGTCCAATAAAGATATGTAAGTTTATTCATATCATCCAGGAGTGACGTATTTGCGTCAGAACAAAATTACCCAGTTTTGGTGTAATTTTTTTAATTTCTGCAGAAAAAAATTTTAAATCTAATTTGGAATACCCATAGGGAAATTTGACAGAATGCCAAAATTTTCATATACAGTCAACATGTACCCAGTAAAAACTCAAAAGAATTTGTGTAGCAGACTGTCCTTTTTTATTTGATTACAAATTTATGAATTCCATTCAACAGAATAAAGACATTTTGGTGGGTATTTATGCAAAATAAGGGTTATGAAAAAGACTTGTTACCGCATTTTAATTTTATGTGATGTTTATGGAACCCGAAAGGTGAAACGTCTTGGACGTATAACAAAATATACAAAAACATCCAAAACGTCTTACGTGCATTTACCACTACAGTTTTTTGATCCGTTATGATCCCTATAAGTACAAAAGCAGTCGAAATTCTAAATTGTTTGGATAAGTTTTTTTTTAAATTTCAGATTTTAAAGGGTAGGCCTTACCTTATCTTATTTTCAGCCCTTTATCCTCTTTATATCTTAAATTCTAAACGTCTCCAGCTTTACACGTTTCTGCTGTATGATGACGAATATGTCAATCACTAAAGTTATTCTTTTATAGAGATTTCTGTGTAATTAGATCTGAGATTGGAAATTCCTTTTAAGGTAAAACAATACGTTAACTTTGACATCTTTGCGAGTAAAAATAACCACAAAATGTTTAAATATTTTTTCTAATGTTTTTACTTTTTTTGTTTTGTTTTGTTAGAAAATATCGTAAAAATGTTACGATCGAAATTCCATCATAAATTTCTAAAATTTTATCTCTAAATTACGTCTAATTCTAATACATTACGAGACTATAAATTATTTTAAATTAAATCACAAAAATAAATTAAAAAATTATATAAGAATTTAAAATAAATGACTCAGAACTAAAAATAGTCAAATATTTAACTTAAATAAAGGTTTAGTGACCCTAAAGTTAATAAAAAAAAAAGAAATAGAGAAACAAACAGAAATTTGAATTTTTTTTTATAGCTCCGCAGCATACATATGTAAGTAAATACTTATATTTGTTATCTTCACTATTTTTTTGTACTTAAAGTCGTTTACATTTAATGACCAGGTTTTAAGACAAACAATTATTATTAAGATCTATTTAAACACAAAACTAATATTTTCAGTTAAAACCTAATATTTAATAACCTTCTGCTTTTAATAGCATGTTCACACGGGGACCAAAATTCGAAGTTCGCTCTCTCATTCACGGTTCGCACCCCAGCCATGGTTGAAACTACTTGTTTCGCTATACAACACCTTCTAGGTTTATTTTGAATCTTGAATTTTGTATCATCTCAAATTTCGATAGCTGACTTACCGGCCAAAAAAAATTTTAATATAGAAAACATTAAGGTGTTCAAACCCTAAAAAAACATCCAATATTAAAAGCACATATTTTTAAATTTATTTGTTTAAAAAAAATAGAAAAAAAAAGTAGGAACGCTATATTTGGCTGTGCCGAGTCTCATATACCCTTCACAACCATAATTTTTTCAAATTTTGTATAGGTGCGTGTCTCTTTAGGGAGTATGTATGTTCTAGGCAGAGTTGGGCAAAATAAATGCTTTGCTGTATTTGAAATACCAAGTACAAAATACTTCTTCCGCTTGTATTTCAAATACAAAATACCAAATACTTTCAAGTCGAGTATTTCAAATACAAAATACAAAATACAGTATTTTAGTATCTTTTATTTGAAATACAAAATACAAAATACATTTATAAACATTAATCATGAACACAAGATTTTTAAAAGTTTAATTAGATAAGCAGCCTCTTGTTGAAGAATATATAAATCCTGCTAAAAAAAACAATCCTTCTACAGGTCCTGATGACAACAGACTGATGTTTAATTTTATGAAAACAGTTCTCTGCAAGGCACATTCAACAAGGTAAACCCAAGACGAATTTAAAAGATTCGCCCTCTGCATTTCCTTTTTGTGTTTGAACGGTAGAATGTCAGAAAAATTAAAAATTTCACATAAAATTAAATTTTTATAGCGTGAAAATGTCAATTTGATTTTAATCAGCTGGGCCCTTAATATTACCTAGTTAAATGTGTCTTGGTTCTCTGTATGTGCCTTGTATGTGAAAAACAAATCAAATTAAAAGTAAAGTAATATCAAGGCGAATTAAAAAATTCGCCCTCTGCATTTGTTTTGTATACCCTTCACATAGTGATAAGGGTATATATCAGTTTGTCATTCCGTTTGAAATTTCTTTATTTTTCATTTGCGACCCCATAAAGTATTAATATTCTGGATCCTTATAGATAGGGAAGTTGATGTAGCCATGTCTGTCTGTCCGTCTGTTGAAATCAAGTTTCCAGAGTCAAAAAAAGTGATGCGGACCAGTTATTGGTTTTAAACTTTTTTAAATATCTTGGAGACAATCGCTATTTAAAATTAGGAAAATCGGTTGACTATTGACCGAGATATAAACGAAAAATCAAAGTAACTCATTTTTTAGGACAAAATCCGTGCATACGTCCCTATATATCTCAGTGAATATAGTCATTCTTGCCACAAAACTTGGCACGGATACTCTGAAAATAGGGACCTCAAAAGAAAAAAAAAAGTTTTTTTCAGATAGGATCAAGGGAAGTGGTTTTTTTCTCTGCAATTGCACAAATTTTGTGAAATATTTCAATCGCTAAATCTACGAAATTATAACAGCTATCGACCTACACTTGGGAGAAAAAATTTTTTGAGTGGGGGTAGGAGAAAGTGTAGCTCCCATACAAATTAATAATTTTTATGGAATTTTTGATACGCTATATCTCGGAAACTATAACAGCTATTGACTTCGAGTGTTCTACAAGAAGTAATTGGATGATAAGACCTACATTTTGGAAAAAATAGGTTGAAGAGGAGCAGGGGGACTAGAAGATCCCATAAAAATTAACATTTTTTAATAACCTTTTAACACGAATAATGTCACAAACTTTTATAACTCTCGACCTCAAATCTTCTTCATCTATTTCTATTATCCATACGAACGTTAATATTTTGTAAAGTTTTCTATGGACTTTAAAACTGGCACAAGGTATTTTTATTATATTATTTGCAGTACAAAACAACTCGGCTGGGTACATTAAAAGAGCAATGTGAAGGGTATATAAGATTCGGCTGAGGCAAATATAGCGATCTTACTTGATGTGTTTAAAAGTGTGAATGTCAAAAAAATTTTTTATACAAAATTAAATTTTTTTGACATTCACATTTTCAAATATCCGCTTAGCTCTTGATATTACCTGAATGAGTGAGACCTGTAAAAGAACGTGCCTTGCTAAGGCGAAGACGTGAATGAATACGAAGACAAAGTGTCCATTCTTTTTTTTTTTTTTTTAAATTGTAACATTTTTCAATTTTTCTAATGACAACTTTTTGTATAACAGAAAAATGTACTTTGCAAAAATGTATTTTGCCATCATAAGTACATATTTGAAATACAAAATACTTCAGTATTGGGTATTTCAAATACAAAATACAAAATACGTATTTGTATTTCAAATACGTATTTCAAATACAAGTATTTGAAATACTGCCCAAACCTGGTTCTAGGAATATTTTTGGGATAGGAAACTAATGGGGTCTGTGTTATATTTTATTCCTTTAAGGGCGACTCTGGGGAAGTTATCAGGTTATCTACACTATTTGTATGGAAACCCTGTTAGGGGTCGGAGATAGAGGGGAAAGTATGTTCCACAGAAATATTCGTGAGGAAAAATTAATGGGAGTCGGTCTTACATTGCCCCCGTGTAGGGGCAACTCCGGGGCAGTTGTTGAGGTTTTTATGTACAAATTTTAGAGAAATTAATCGAATCTTGATCTTTTGCTTATATCTCAGTCATTTATCGGGAGATTTTGTTGGATTTCAATAACGACTTTCTCGCAGATATTTCCGATAGTTTGATATCACTTTCGGGTCTATGCAACATCAGTGGGATTTAAAAAGTTGATTTCAACTATAATACGTGCAGACGGACATCGCTAATTCGACTTCCCTATTTATGTAAAGGACCAAGAAAATATATATTTTATGGGGTTACAGATAGATATAAAAGAAATAACAAACAGAATGACAAAGATATTATGAATAGTGAAAAGTTATGGTAAAAAGTAAAACAAAAACAATGGTTTGACGCCAAGGTTCGCAATTTAGATTCAGAGATCCAACTAAGTGATTCATATTACCGTGTGAACATGCTATAAGCAAAACTTAAGGGTGGCATTATAGCCATATGACTTTGGCCGTTTGTTTACGCTTTAAAACCAAAAAGAAAGGTGTGAATCCGCGTTTTTAGTTCTTTATTTTGCTTTAACGGCTTATTTATGGGAAAGTTTTCGATTATGCTTTGTTTTTTGTAAGGTTTCCACATTTTTATAGAGCGCAAACAGAGAAAATGAAATTGCTATTTTTGCTTTCTTCGCTTTTTAGTCATTTTTTTTGCTGTTTTTTTCTTTTTAAGCTTTTTTTGTTTTTGCAACTTTTTAATACTTTTAACGTATGTATATTTTACATTTGAAAATATATATTTTTATAAATAAATAAATAAAACAATTTTAATGTCTTTTCAAACGATATTTTCATATAATGACAACAAAGTACTTTGCTTTTACTTATATTATTTTTTTTTCATCTTCGGCTGACTGTGTAACAATAAAACAAAGTCCAACTAGTTTCCTTTTGACCAAAAACGTGGTAAGTTAACATCCGAAAATATTAAACTCATTCGATTGCTTATTGTAATAAGTAAATTTTTATATATATTAAAAAAACTTAAATAAAAACGTTAACAAAATGTACAAAACCAGAAACTTTTTACCCCTTTTTTCAATTTTTCAAGTTTTTTGCTTTCAACGATATTTGTTGCTTTTGCCTATATTCTCTGCTTATAAATTGATTAATGACTTAATAAATTAAACTGTATTTAAGTCTTATTTATATTTCAATAAAAATTCACTTAACTTTTGTTTAAATACAAAGTTAAAAACTAGCCATTACAGTTTCAATAGTTTTTATTATCGTTGAAAGTTTAATAGTAAAAAAATATTAAAAAGTTATGGATTGTTGGGAATTTTTACATTTTAAGTTTTAAAATAGTCAGCTGGTTGTTTTTTTAATTGCTTATAATTTATTACTTTGTTACACTCAAACTGAGATAAAGTTCAGTTTCTAGGAAAGTCCACTAAATACCACATATAGATTCTTATTTTTTTTTTTCTCTTTTAAACAATTTATTTGTTATGGCTTTTGTTTACATCCCAGCGATGAGAAAGCTAATGACGTAATCGCTTATTCAAGCAATACTGCTAAGTGCTACTGGTAACTATTTGAATACCTTTTGCAGTTGTAAGTGGGGGTCTTAAATTTCGGGATCTTTTAAAAAAATAGTTATTTAGCAAAAAAGAAGCTAATGTTTCTTCATATTTTTAACTTACTAGGTAAGCAAACTTTTTTTTGCCAAGTCTTCCATCTAAACTGTTTGGAATTAGTTTAGATCTACTAAAAAAAAAAATTTATAATGATAACGTATCGATTGCCTAATATTACAAGGTTGTATTTGCAAAAAACGTAGATGTTTAAAAAACCAAATTTTAGATTCTTAATTTTTACCTTTTTCCCAAATATGTCAATAAAGTTTAGTTAAACTTTTAATTAGAACTTTAATTAAATATAAAACTAAGCCAAATTAATATTTAATTTAATAAAATTCAGTTACATGTGTTTCAACATTTACTCTTATTACTAAACATCTACGGAAACAGTTTTTAGTGTTTAACAAAACTTTGATCTTTTAAAAAAATAAAAAATAAATCTTTTTTTTCTAAAATGGAAAACTTAAAAATTATACCTATTATTATTAAAAAAATCAAACTATTTAATATGCTCAGTACCGAACAAAGAGTGCTGATGAGGAGTTGTAACGGGCTCTGATGCGTTCCACTCGGCTAGTGTTGGGAATCTAAACTTGTTCAAGATAATTCTTCAATAAAAATCTTATCACAAAAACATTGAAACAATTAGCCTGATAAACTATAGGAAAATTTTAGAAATGAATATCTTTTGTAACATAAAACAACTGAATGCATAAAATATTTGTTCGGTATCAGTGTAGGTGTCACTGGAGCAAATTTGAATGCGTTTAACCCAGATAGATCATCCGATAGATGTATCCGATTCATATTTATTAAAATATTTTTAAATCTTATTGTTTTAAAATATTATTGATAAAATCTTCCTTGTTGGGGCATTTTACATATTGTATTTCACATTACCAATAACTTCAAAACTTTATTTTGTATAAAGGCTTTTAGCCTTTTTTTTTTTAATAAAACTGAACTCAAAGAACAAATAAAATACACATTTATGTGAGTTTTTCTTTATCCTAGATCATGATACAACTAATCAGGTAATCTCGTACCTGCAACAACTACAAATTAGTACCAACGTGTCAAACAAAAGCTTATAGAAAAAAAAAACGATGAGTAATAATTTTTGTTGTTTTATTTTCACAGGGAGAGCATAATTTTGACATTTTGGCACTAATCAGCTGGGCCGACGAGACTACCTGGTTCTATGTATCATGTCCTAGATTTTATAAAATAAAATATGGAATAGCAAATATAACAGAGCAATTTAAATTTGTATTTTGTTTCGGAATTTAACAACGTACAAAAAGTATGTGTCAGAGCTATTTAATTGTAACAAGTAAGAGCGCTATATTCGGCTGTGCCGAATCTTATATACCCTTCACATTGGTCTTTAAATATACCCAGCCGAGTAATTTTGTACTGCAAATAATATAATAAAAAACCTTGTGCAAGTTTTAAAGTCCATAGAAAAATATACAAAATTTTAACGTTCGTATGAATAATATAAATAGATGAGGAAAGTTTGAGGTCAAGAGTTTTAAAAGTTTTCGACATTATTCATATTTAAAGGTTAATAAAGCTTATTAAATGTTCTAGTCCCCCTGCTCTTCTCCAAAATGTATGAATTATTAGATTATTACTTTTTGTAGAATATTCGAAGTCGATAGCTGTAATAGTTTTCCAGAAGTAGCGTATCGAAAATTTTATAAAAATTGTTAATTTGTATGTTAAGCTACCCCTGCTTCACCCCCCATCCGAAAATGTTTTTCTTCAGAGCGTAGTCCTTGATGTCCAATCACTTTTTGTAGAATATTTGATTTCGATATCTGTTATAGTTTCCAAGATATAGCATATCGCAAATTTAACAAAAATTGTTAATATGTATGGGAGCTACCCCTTTTTTTTGCCCCCACTCAAAAATTTTTTTCTTTAAAGCGTAGGCCTTATTGCCCAATTACTTTTTGCAGAACATTTCATTTCGATATCTTTTATAGTTTCCGAGATATAGCGTATCGAATATTTTATAATAATTGTCGATTTGTATGGGAGCTACCCCTTTTTTTGCCCCCACTCAAAAAAATTTTTCTTCAAAGCATAGGCCTTATTGCCCAATTACTTTTTGTAAAACATTTCATTTCGATATCTTTTATAGTTTCCGAGATATAGCGTATCGAATATTTTATAAAAATTGTTAAATTGTATGGGAGCTACCCCTTTTTTTGCCCCCACTCAAAAAATTTTTTCTTTAGAGCGTAGGCATTCCTGCCCAATTACTTTTTGTAGAACATTTAATTTCGATATCTTTTATACTTTCCGAGATATAGCGTATCGGTATTTCATAAAAATCGTCAATTTTTATGGGAGCTACCCCTTTTTTTGTCCCCACTCAAAAAATTTTTTCTTTAGAGCGTAGGCATTCCTGCCCAATTACTTTTTGTAAAACATTTCATTTCGATATCTTTTATAGTTTCCGAGATATAGCGTATCGAATATTTTATAAAAATTGTTAAATTGTATGGGAGCTACCCCTTTTTTTGCCCCCACTCAAAAAATTTTTTCTTTAGAGCGTAGGCATTCCTGCCCAATTACTTTTTGTAGAACATTTAATTTCGATATCTTTTATACTTTCCGAGATATAGCGTATCGGTATTTCATAAAAATCGTTAATTTGTATGGGAGCTACCCCTTTTTTTGCCCCCACCCAAAAAAATTTTTCTTTAAGGCGTAGCCCTTATTGCCCAATTACTTTATGTAGAACATTTCATTTCGATGTCATTTATAGTTTCCGAGATATAGCGTATCGAATATTTTATAAAAATTGTTAAATTGTATGGGAGCTACCCCTTTTTTTGCCCCCACTCAAAAAATTTTTTCTTTAGAGCGTAGGCATTCCTGCCCAATTACTTTTTGTAAAACATTTCATTTCGATATCTTTTATACTTTCCGAGATATAGCGTATCGGTATTTCATAAAAATCGTTAATTTGTATGGGAGCTACCCCTTTTTTTGCCCCCACCCAAAAAAATTTTTCTTTAAGGCGTAGCCCTTATTGCCCAATTACTTTATGTAGAACATTTCATTTCGATGTCATTTATAGTTTCCGAGATATAGCGTATCGGAAATTTCATACAAATCATTAATTTGTATGGGAGCTACCCCTTTTTTTGCCCCCACTCAAAAAAATTGTTTTTTAAAGTGTAGCCCTTAGGGTACAATTAATTTTTGTAAAACATTTTAAGTCGATAGCTGTTATAGTTTACGAGATATAGCGCATAAAATATTTCACCAAATTTGTGCAATTGTAGGAAAAATACCCCTTCCCCTGGTCCTATCGGAAAAAACTTTTTCCATTATTTAGGTCCTTTCTTTAGGAGTATCCGTGCCAAGTTTTGTGGCAAGAGTGACTATACTTACTGAGATATATAGGGATATATGCACGGATTTTTTCCTAAAAAAATGGGTTACTCTGGGTTTTCGCTTATATCTCGGTCAATAGTGAACCGATTTTGCTGATTTTAAATAGCGATTGTTAGCGGGATATTTGTAATCGTTTGACACCATTTACTGATCTGTATCTTTTTATCTGACTCCGGAAACTTGATTTCAACAGACGGACAGACGGACAGACAGACAGACGGACAGACGGACATGGCTATTTCAACTTCCCTATCTATAAGGATCCAGAATATATATACTTTATGGGGTCGCAAATGAATAATAAAGAAATTACAAACGGAATGACTAAGTGATATATACCCTATCACTATGTGAAGGGTATAAAAAGAAAGTTATAGTCGATCAAGCCTGACCATCTGTTTGGGTATTGTTTTTAGTTCCCCTTATAATACATTTAGTAATAAACTATGGTAATTAAAATGTAAAGGGGAAAAAGAAAAACAAAACAGCGAATAATGGTTTGTTGGATTCTTAAAAAACTTTTGAACGTTTTGGTTTGCTTATAGTAATTCTCAATATGTTTATTGAGGTTATTATATAAAGACAGAAAATATTCATGAGGTTTTTAAAGAATTTGGTTAAAGTCTACTGATGATTTGGTGTAAGAACCAATAAAATGCATATAGACAAACTTTACCTACAACAAATTCTGAAAATATAAAAAGAAAATTGGGATAAAATCCTAAATAATATTTAAAAAGTGCCATACGATACCTTTTTCACTTAAAAAATAAAAAAATCAAACGATAAGAATTATTATTTCAAATAATAGATTTTTTTTTATTTATTTTTTCAAAAAAATGGTTCAATTTAAAATGAAGAAGGAAATGCTAATTTTAATATAAATGATTAACTGCAAAAGACAGATTATAAAAAAATCGAAGTTTAAAAGGAATACGTAGAGTAGTTATTGGTTACTGCAAAAGCCGCCGCAAGCATTTAGAGTAAAAGGCCAAAATCAAAGATCGGTTTAATTAAATTTAGCCTTGGAAAAATCCAACTCAGGATGTTGTTGTTTGAATCTATTTGAAAGAAGAAAAATATGATTTTTTTAAATGAAATTGCAATTAATTACTATTTTAACGAACTTTTCCAATATTTCCTGTTTCTTTTGATCTTCACTGGTGGGCAAACCCATTTCCTTTTGACGTTGATCATACATCATTTTCTCTACTAAACTTCTAGTTTCACCTTCTAAATCAGAAAGTTTAGAAGGTTCAGGATTGATTTTTCGTGTAGAAATTGGTGGGTCCGACTTGACTAAACGATCCCACCAATTCATTTTATTTATCTATTTAAAGTTTTTTTTTAAATAAGTTTTTTAAAAATATTTATTTAATTTTGTTTTGCAAACCTTTTCCAGTGTAATTTGTACGGTTTTACTATCTTGCAATACCCAGAGACATTCTTCCACTTTAACCTCGGCACACAATTGGTCATTGATAATGGGCTCTTGGCCTTTTATGCCAACTTTAAGTGATCTTTTTTGAATGTCCACAACCAAATCACGTGATCTTAAGTTGAATGTTACAGCAAATGGAATTTTAATCTAAAAATAGAAATTACAAATAATCGTTTTTATATCTCTTTAAATATATCAATAAAAAATTAAGAAAAAAACTTTTTTGAAGAATCTTCGCTATATTAAGATTTTAAAGTGCTAACAAAGAAAAACCTCAACTTTTAAACCGATTTTTGTATTCATTTCATTTTCCGAGTTAAAAAAATAATGTCAAACATTATTTCCTTTTTAAGTTGTTAAATTAAATGTTAAACCATAAATCTTTTGAAGAAAAAAAACATTTAATTTGTTTAAAACCTACGCCTTGACGAGACAAATCCATGGCTAGACAAATGTCAAAATCCCCAAAAAAAATCCGATACTTTTATAGTGGGTTTTTCATATATTAAGCCTTGCCTGCAGTACGGTTGATGATGCTTAACCCACCTTTGCCGTGCTGTGGATGGAGATCCAAAGATCCATCTCTACCAAATAAATAATTATGTGGATCGCCACATGGTTCGGCAGATACAGATGATCCTTAAAGATGATGCGTTATATTATCTAAATATCTAATTTGCACAGCACTTTAGGAATTTAGGTAGCCAATGCCTGCTAAGAATTATTTGTAGAGAGATTAATAAAGAGACCAGTCTGGTGAAACGGGATTTAGAAAGTTTCTGTGTTACGCACGGTTTAATTGTTCGTATCTCTTCCTTCGGGAGTGGACGTGGTGGGTGTGGTTATCAACATTTGGGTATATGAGAACGATTTATATTCTAAGGCTCGCCTGGGCGCTAGAGTGATCACCTTGAGCAGTATTATAAGAACTTTAAGGTTTGAAAGAAAATGTTTTTTGACATTGTCAAGGTTCAGCTTGAGCATGAGCTAATATAAAAAATCAAGTGCAAAGGTGTAGGCGGCCACAGGAAATTGAATTCGGCTATGCTCGGTATCAGCTGAAAAGAATCCTGTCGTAGAAGTAGCTCGGTCGGTGTTTTTAAAACAGGTTGACGTAAATGGCTCGATTTTGACCTAAATAAATTAATAATTGCCAGATGATTGGTTTGATTTAGCTTGGGCACTGAGATTTATTAATAAAATTACAACTTGGATTTGCTTTGGGGTATTTTATAAGCAGAACTGGTGTTCAGTGGTAAGACCACCGTGAAATTACAAAAAACGCGCATTAAAAATTTCATAAAATTGTCTATTTGTATGGGGATTACCATTTCTCTGTTCCTACCACACCAGTTTTTCCTAAAATACCATAATTTATTAGTAGCCCTTTGAGGTCGATAGCTGTTACAGTTTTCCCTAAATGCCGTATTAATGGAATATTTAAAATTGTCCGTTTGTATAGGGAATACCATTTCCCTTCCTCCTACCAACCTATTTTTTTCCAAAATGTACATTTCATTTTCATATTACTTTATGGGGACTATCAATTCCCTTTCTCATCGCCTGCAAAGCCATCCCGACAAGTTTTGTTGTAACATGACTATAATAAATAATACACAGAGGAAAATACGCAAGAATTTTGTTTAAAAAATTGGTTAAATCTAGTTTTTACTTTTACTTTAGACATTAATTAGAAATTAATCCTAGGAATATTTCGAATAGTTTGACATTGGATTCTCTTCACCGGGAAATATAAAGCCGGGGGTTTTAGACGCCCACCACTCAATGAGGAGGAGTTTAAGCAAGCATGTAAGTTAAGTATCTTAGGGTAGCCCTTGATATCAAACTGTCATTGTAGGGGAATACTCAGGAAAAGGTAAAAAGAGACCAAATCACACTATACATGCAAAAATTCTATAGGAAAGAAGTGGTTGCACTGTATGGTACGAGGCGATAGAAAATAGTTCTTATAGGAAGCCTCATCCTTAAGTCCATAAATGTGATTCACTTGGCATCACATGTGCCATAAGAAGCATATCACAAGCGGCGCCAGACGCCATTCTATATTGAGTACTGAGTGATGTTAATGACGGCTAGAAACTTGGTCAGATAAGGCGAATATGGATAAGAAAAATATCCACATAAGAATATTATGAAAAATTGATACTAAGATACTAGTATAAGCCCGAAATCTAGGACGGACTATATGGTCAGAAAGGCCATTTTTAAGAGAACACCAATGATAGGTTAGGCTAGGTTAGGTAGAACAGACAGCCGTATTACCTGGAGAAGCAGATAGATAGGGCAGAGATAAAAGGAAGAACAAATTTAGAGAAGTATAAAAAAAAGGGTATAAAGCAGACTAACCAGGGAATCGAACCCACAGCTGGTAGACTCGTGCCCTTACCACTGATCTACTGGGGCACCCGAATACCACCAATAGTTATCCCTAAAAGGGATTGTTAGTAAAGGTCTGATAGTATGTATGAGGGGTGTGCAGTTTCCACTCACGGATGTAAGATGGATACATGCACTGGAGCCGAGGTCTATATCATGAGAGAGAAAATCGAAAGGCTGGTAGGGGACTGTAAAAAGGCTCTTTGTGCGATATTGGACACCTTCAACGCCAGCGACAATGTTGGTTTTCGGGATACTGCGACATATTTTGTTGGCAAAGAAATTTCCGACGAGCTTGCCAGTAGTCACTTGGCTCTTGGTTTGACATAAAGGAGAAAGTTGTGAAACCACCAGTGGGTCACTATTATGAGAAGATTAGGACATGGATGCTTAACATGACGAATCTTAAGTGTGACCACAGAGTAGATTGGGCTATTTGGCCGGAGCTGAGCTCAGCTGTCAATAAGTTGTTCATATGCTAAGGAAGAATGGGCCTAAGGAACGCGGCTCTCCATGTTATTGTAGGTTTTATGAGGGTCAAGACAAATTGAAGACGACGATAGTTCATTTTGTCTGTAGCTGCCTGAGATCGCAGAGATTAGCTAAACGATTCCACAAAGAACTAGAAGGTGTTTTGCAGTTCAAAACTTTAGTAGGTTCATCATGGAAATCAAATGGCCATGGCGAGGGTATTTAAACTATTTGCTTTATTCTTAGTCTGTTTGCTACTTGTTAGTTTACTACTCCTAATTTTTTTTAGACCCAGAAGGTCTCCGAGCATTAATGTATGAGAGGGCTGTGCATTTTTCCATCACTCTTTGCAGTCTTACCTAACCTTTTTTATCAAAACTATCCCCGTAGTTGTTGACACACCTACGGAATTTTTATTTCAACATACGTACAGACAGGCAGACATGGCTAAATAGACTTCTGTCTATAAGGATCTAGATTATATATTCTTTTTAAAACAGTATTTTTGTATATCATTTAAATGAAATATAAACAAAAATTATAATTAAATTGTAAAAATTTTTCAACATAAATAAGCTATTGCATTCAGAATTCTATGTATGAAATAAAATCCCTAAATTCGAAACATAATCCTGTAATTAAGTTCTCTCTACATAAGTATTTTTAACTTTAAATTTTTTCGTTTTGTTTTTAGATGTTTAAATCATAATTAGCATAATGATCATTATTATTTGTTTTTATTTTATACAATAGTGGTAGTTGTAGTTGTTGTAGTTTGGTTGTGTGCTTTGGTGCCGGTCACGTTAAAGTCGTTGTCCAGCATTGTTTTTCCCTTTGTCAAGGTTAGTTTTATTATACCCTTCACATAGTGATAGGGTATATATCACTTTGACATTCCGTTTGTAATTTCTTTATTATTCATTTGCGACCCCATAAAGTATATATATTCTGGATCCTTATAGATAGGGAAGCCGATTTAGCGATGTCCGTCTGTCCGTCTGTCCGTCTGTTGAAATCAAGTTTCGGAGTCAAATAAAAAGATACAGACCAGTTAATGGTGTCAAACGATCACAAATATCCCGCTAACAATCGCTATTTAAAATCACCAAAATCGGTTCACTATTGACCGAGATATAAGCGAAAACCCAGAGTAACCCATTTTTTTAAGGACAAAATCCGTGCATATATCCCCATATATCTCAGTAAGTATAGTCACTCTTGCCACAAAACTTGGCACTGATACTCCTAAAGAAGGGACCTAAATAATGGAAAAAGTTTTTTCAGATAGGACCAGGGGAAGGGGTATTTTTCCTACAATTGCACAAATTCGACATAAAATTTTCTACAAAAAGTGATTGTACGCAAAGATCTACACTCTTAAGAAAACATTTTTTGAGTGGGGGCAAAAATGGGGTAGCTCCCATACAAATCGACAATTGCTATAAAATATTCGATACGCTATATCTCGGAAACTATAACAGCTATCGACATAAAATGTTCTACAAAAAAAGATTGTACGCAAAGATCTACACTTCAAAGAAAAAATTTTTTGAAAGGGGGCAAAAAAAGGGGTAGCTCCCATACAAATCGACAATTATTATAAAATATTCGATACGCTATATCTCGGAAACTGTAACAGCTATCGACATAAAATGTTCTACAAAAAGTAATTGTACGCAAAGATCTACACTTTAAAGAAAAAATTTTCTGAGTGGGGGCAAAAAATGGGGTAGCTCCCATACAAATCGACAATTGTTATAAAATATTCGATACGCTATATCTCGGAAACTATAACAGCCATCGACATAAAATGTTCTACAAAAAGTGATTGTACGCAAGGATCTACACTTTAAAGAAAAAATTGTTTGAGTGGGGGCAAAAAATGGGGTAGCTCCCATACAAAACGACAATTGTTATAAAATATTCGATACGCTATATCTCGGAAACTATAACAGCTATCGACATAAAATGTTCTACAAAAAGTGATTGTACGCAAAGATCTACACTTTAAAGAAGAAATTTTTTGAGTGGGGGCAAAAAATGGGGTAGCTCCCATACAAAACGACAATTGTTATAAAATATTCGATACGCTATATCTCGGAAACTATAACAGCTATCGACATAAAATGTTCTACAAAAAGTAATTGTACGCAAAGATCTACACTTTAAAGAAAAAATTTTTTTAATGAGGGCAAAAAATGGGGTAGCTCCCATACAAAACGACAATTGTTATAAAATATTCGATACGCTATATCTCGGAAACTATAACAGCCATCGACATAAAATGTTCTACAAAAAGTGATTGTACGCAAGGATCTACACTTTAAAGAAGAAATTTTTTGAGTGGGGGCAAAAAATGGGGTAGCTCTCATACAAAACGACAATTGTTATAAAATATTCGATACGCTATATCTCGGAAACTATAACAGCTATCGACATAAAATGTTCTACAAAAAGTGATTGTACGCAAAGATCTACACTTTAAAGAAGAAATTTTTTGAGTGGGGGCAAAAAATGGGGTAGCTCCCATACAAAACGACAATTGTTATAAAATATTCGATACGCTATATCTCGGAAACTATAACAGCCATCGACATAAAATGTTCTACAAAAAGTGATTGTACGCAAGGATCTACACTTTAAAGAAAAAATTGTTTGAGTGGGGGCAAAAAATGGGGTAGCTCCCATACAAAACGACAATTGTTATAAAATATTCGATACGCTATATCTCGGAAACTATAACAGCTATCGACATAAAATGTTCTACAAAAAGTGATTGTACGCAAAGATCTACACTTTAAAGAAGAAATTTTTTGAGTGGGGGCAAAAAATGGGGTAGCTCCCATACAAAACGACAATTGTTATAAAATATTCGATACGCTATATCTCGGAAACTATAACAGCTATCGACATAAAATGTTCTACAAAAAGTGATTGTACGCAAGGATCTACACTTTAAAGAAAAAATTTTCTGAGTGGGGGCAAAAAATGGGGTAGCTCCCATACAAATCGACAATTGTTATAAAATATTCGATACGCTATATCTCGGAAACTATAACAGCCATCGACATAAAATGTTCTACAAAAAGTGATTGTACGCAAGGATCTACACTTTAAAGAAAAAATTGTTTGAGTGGGGGCAAAAAATGGGGTAGCTCCCATACAAAACGACAATTGTTATAAAATATTCGATACGCTATATCTCGGAAACTATAACAGCTATCGACATAAAATGTTCTACAAAAAGTGATTGTACGCAAAGATCTACACTTTAAAGCAAAAATTTTTCGAGTGGGGGCAAAAAATGGGGTAGCTCCTATACAAATCGACAATTGTTATAAAATATTCGATACGCTATATCTCGGAAACTATAACAGCCATCGACATAAAATGTTCTACAAAAAGTGATTGTACGCAAGGATCTACACTTTAAAGAAAAAATTGTTTGAGTGGGGGCAAAAAATGGGGTAGCTCCCATACAAAACGACAATTGTTATAAAATATTCGATACGCTATATCTCGGAAACTATAACAGCTATCGACATAAAATGTTCTACAAAAAGTGATTGTACGCAAAGATCTACACTTTAAAGAAGAAATTTTTTGAGTGGGGGCAAAAAATGGGGTAGCTCCCATACAAATCGACAATTGTTATAAAATATTCGATACGCTATATCTCGGAAACTATAACAGCTATCGACATAAAATGTTCTACAAAAAGTAATTGTACGCAAAGATCTACACTTTAAAGAAAAAATTTTTTTAATGAGGGCAAAAAATGGGGTAGCTCCCATAAAAATCGACAATTGTTATAAAATATTCGATACGCTATATCTCGGAAACTGTAACAGATATCGAAACCAAATGTTCTACAAAGAGTAATTGGGCAATAAGGCCTACGCTTTAAAGAAAAATTTTTTTGAGTGGGGGCAAAAAAAGGGGTAGCTCCCATACAAATTAACAATTTTTGTTAAATTTTCGATATGCTATATCTCGTAAACTATAACAGCTATCGACTTAAAATGTTCTACAAAAAGTAATTGTACGCAAAGACCTACACTTTAAAGAAAAAAATTTTTGAGTGAGGGCAAAAAAAATGGTAGCTCCCATACAAATTAACAATTTTTATGAAATATTCGATACGCTATATCTCGGAAACTGTAACAGATATCGAAACCAAATGTTCTACAAAAAGTAATTGGGCAATAAGACCTACGCTTTAAAGAAAAATTTTTTTGAGTGGGGGCAAAAAAAGGGGTAGCTCCCATACAAATTAACAATTTTTATAAAATATTCGTACGCTATATCTCGGAAACTATAAAAGATATCGAAATGAAATGTTTTACAAAGAGTAATTGGGAAATAAGGCCTACGCTTTAAAGAAAAATATTTTTGAGTGGGGGCAAAAAAAGGGGTAGCCCCAATGCAAATTAATAATTTTTGTTAAATTTTCGATATGCTATATCTCGGAAACTATAACATATATCGAAATCAAATGTTCTACAAAAAGTGATTGGACATCAAGGGCTACGCTCTGAAGAAAAAAATTTTCGGATGGGGGGTGAAGAAGGGGTAGCTCCCATACAAATTAAAAATTTTTATAAAATTTTCGTTGCGCTATTTCTGAAAAACTACTACAGCTATCAACTTCGAATATTCTACAAAAAGTAATAATCAAATATTTCATACATTTTGGAGAAAAAGTTGGAGAAGAGCAGGGGGACTAGAACATTTAATAAGTTTTATTAACCTTTAAATATGAATAATGTCGAAAACTTTAAAAACTCTCAATCTCAAACCTTCATCTATTTGTGTTATTTATACTGACATTAAAACTTTGTAAAGTTTTCTATGGGCTTTAAAACTCGCACAAGGTTTTTTATTATATTATTTGCAGTACAAAATTACTCGGCTGGGTATATTTAAAGACCAATGTGAAGGGTATATAAGATTCGGCACAGCCGAATATAGCGCTCTTACTTGTTGTAGTTGTTTTTGTTTTATGATCAATTGTGAGTCTTTTCTTGTGGTTGATTTTCAAACTGTGAATTAATATCATCGCCATCGTCGTCTTTTTCGTTCGCAGTGTGAACAAACGGTATTTTATAGTTTAATTGGCCACAACATTTCAAGGTCGTTAAAAAGGCTCAGATGCTCGCTCGTTCCTCGTACTGCAACTGAGGATGATGATGGTTGTGATGCCAATCTTTAAATCAGTTACTTTGTTATTGTTTCTTGTTTTTATCTCTTCAGATTTCTTAAAGAATGTAAAACAACTTGTTCTAAATTAACAAACAAAAAATAAAGGCAATTTGGTTAACAAACACATTGAAGACCATAAAAATGAACGGAATATTTTTCTGTTTACAGATGCTGATTCTTTTCTTTAGTGATACGAGCATGTTTTGTGAAAGGATATTTAATGTGAATATCTTGTTGTTAAATTAACTAACATTGTTTTGTCTTAAAAATTCTTGACCCATCTGAAATAGCTAAAAGAACAACAGAATGAAAAACGCATAAATTTTATAACCTTTTTAGAACTTTACCATTATAAAACTTTAAAAAAACAGTGTGAAAAACAATCAGGAAACAGAATTTAAAATCAATACAATAACAGTTGTTTAGTTAACAAAATACTATAGATTTTTTAAAATTATTTTTAACAAAACCTTTAATTGGCAAACAGGAAGAGTACATATTATGTGTTTAAGTGAATGTTTAAATTTTAAAAATCACAGCTAAACGCTTATTAGACTGCCACAACTAATACTTCCAGCATAATAAAAGTTTGGACATCTATGGGGACACTGCTCATTGCCTAGATAAGTGCATTCTGGAGAGATTTAATATAAATATATGGTAGTCGAACGCCGAGAAAAAGTAGTCCAACGTCCATCTAAAGTTATACCAATTGACTTGTCTACACAGCTGGGGTGGGTTTTTTAAGCAAGAACCCTTGATTGATTAATATCAGAATATGGTGGGGTTGCGGGGCCTTCCGGCATAGTTGACACTGAAATCGCCTACGAGCTCGCTCGTAGTGGGTCGGACCTTGAGTTGACATATAAGGAGGAACTCTTATGGGAGTATGGAACATGGGTGTCTAACGTAAAAAATCTCTAGTGGAAAAACAGGAGTGACTGTAGGGTAGCTAGGCCTGAGTGAAACTTAGCAGACACAAGGTTGCTTATGAACCAAAGGAGGTTGGTTTAAAGATTGGGGTCATAGCTGGACACTGTCCACTCACGAGAAAAATGGATCAAGGCAATCTTGATTATATCAGGGCGTGTGGGACTGAAGAGAAATTTAAAACGATTTAGCATGTTGTCTGTCACTGCTAAAGATTAAAGAAATATAAAGTTAAGTGGTGTAATAAAATATTTTACGAATAAATTAGCGACGTTTTGAGACGTCATGGGTTCGTTGTGGAAAGCAGGTGGCAAAGGCAAAGAAAAGGGGGCTTTACACAAGCACTTTAATGAATTTTTTTCTTGGTGTAAGCCCATCTCCCTTTATTTTGTCATTCTTATAATTTTTTTTTTTCATTTACTTAACATCCTAGTTTTTCTATGTTTCTTTAAACAAACGCACATAGACCCAGAAGGGCTTTAAGTACAGATCTATGAGAGGTTGTGCTAATCTTTATTCTCCTTTGCAGCCTTACCCAACCTAAACCAACCTAACCTAGCCTTCCTAAGTTCCAGGGCTTATTTTTGATTATGTGGCTTCAAAAATTTCTTTAGGACATTGAGTTGATATATCTTGGGTGAAGTTTTACCGCTAAACAATATCGCTTCTCATTTTGTTTATTGGACGAATGCTTCAATATCTCGCTATTCTTATTATTAACGGATGCCAAAAAAAATTATTTTTTTAGTGTTTTTGATTTCTTATAACGGGGATCATTAAACGGCCTGACTAGGGGGGTTGCTGCTAAACTTTCTTTTCTTATTTTTTACTATTAAATCTACACGATTGTGGTCTAACAAAAAGTAATCAAATCTTAAACCCAAAAGGTTAATACTAATCCAGCCCATGCCAGACAAAAGTTTAAAATAAAGTTTATTAACTCTTCAAATGATTGTGTCCGTCATATACCGGGTGTCTGGTGGCAAATTTATATTTTTTAATATGATTGTTTCAAAAAGTAATAAACGGTTCGGAGGGAGGGTGGCGCCGTTAGAATTATCGACTGTGCGGATTGGTCAGTCACGATGGTCGAGTGAGCATCGCGCGTTCGCTGTGGAGACATTTTAAAAAGTAATAATTCTTACGTAATTGCTCGTCGACAAATTTGTTTAAAGTTCGGTATTCAGTGTATGGACCAAGTGTTAATTTAATTTGTTCATTGGTGCAGAGATTCCGCGCAACTGCTTCGGCTATTAATGACCCACGGCCAGGGCCTAGTCTAGCTTCTAAAACGCCCGAATACATTGAACTGGTTAAAAGCAGTTTCCGTGAAAATCCGCGAAATTAAACACGGAAGAAAGCATCCTCACTGTAACTTCCAATAGCGATTATTCATGAAATTATCAAAAACGAGCTGAAGTTCCATCCTTTTAATATTCAAATCGTTCAAGAACTGAAAGAAAGTGGCTTTGAGTTACGGAAAAACTTTTGTAAAACGATGTTAGAGCGTTTTCGCACTGAAGCACCCATTTTTTTAAGCGACGAAGCTTATTTTCATTTAAACGGCACGTCAACGAGCGAAACTGCCGTTACTCTTTTCAAGAACCCGCAGATTAAATCACTAAAAACCATTGAATTTACCCAGGGGAACTTTTTGAAGTGTCTTATCCACGCATCAGATAATTGGACCACTTTTTTTAAATTCTCGAGGTCAGGCGAAAAATATCCACGTTGAGAATTTTCGACGCATGATTAGGGAATTCTTTTTACCAAACCTGCGGGCTCATGCATCGTACTATTCACACACAGCTTTCAACAGTGTAGGGCGACTGCATACACAGCTAGAGCTTCGATGAATTTGATTTGGGAAATTTTCCCCCAAAAACTGATCAGTCGACTTGGGGACATCTTATGGCCACCGAGGTTTCGAATCTAGCTTCACGGATTTTTAATGACAATCTCCACCCTCTTGGGGCTTTAAAGGAAAATATTCGTTGAGAAATCAAGGCATTTGTTTCGAATCGAAATTTAAAAATTCTTATTAAAATTGCTATTATAAAGGCACCGACAACTCAATCGATCGATTAAATTTCGATTCGAATCGAATGTGACGATTTAGCCCCTGCTCAATTAAACCAAGTCTACTGTAGCGTGTGGCGCAGAACACAAGACTCCGTTTTATACAGTGTGTTTAACTCGACGGAAGGCATCTGGATGATGTACTTCTTAAAAAATAAAAAAAAATCCCATTTCCCTTCTATCATTCAATGCTCTTAATAAAACTATGGTTTACGCTTTTATTATAACTTGTACCAACCTGTTGATCTGTTCAACGCGTAACTCGATTCGAAAGAAGCCATTTACGAATGTCACATTAAAAGTTTACAAATTTGAACAAATTTTTTATCAAATCGAGTTACGCACTTAAAAAAGTTTTTAAATAAGTTGCCATCTATGCGCATGTGCACATTTACCCTCTTATTTCCTTAATCGCAACGCCCTTAAACAAAAACAAAATGTATGTAAAAGTTTTTTAAATTTTAGTTTTCTCCATACAATTGTTTTTGTTATTATACGTTGCGTTTAACGTAATTAGGCCCTTAAACGTATGTATGTTATTATGTACAAACATTTCTATATAAGTACCTGCATATGTGTGTATGTACTTCTAAAACGTAATTTTTTATATAAAAAAAAATTAATTTTAATAAATGTACAACGAAACTAATTGTAACTTAATTATTTTAACAATCGATTGAACATAAAAACATTCAGTTTAATTCCCAAGAAAATCACATTTTTGTCTCGGTAATTAAAAAATCTTAATTATTTTTTAAATATTTTTTTTACGTTTTATGTAAATTTAACAAATAAGAGAAATGAAATATGGGTTTCTCCAATTAATTTATTATTTTAATGGAATTATTCTTGGTTGAGTTGTAAATGTCAAAATTTCTGTTAAAAAAAGCAATTGTTTGTTTATGTTTTAATTAAGTTTTTTGTTTTGTTTGAAGTGGGCAATTTTGTTTTATGAAAAAAAAAACACGGTTTTTGCGTTTATTTCAATCCGTAGCAAATAAATAAATAAAATGTGATAGATTTTGTCATATCAAAAAAAAATCAACTGCGAGTTAGTTAAATAATAGATATATGTATGATGTTTCACACTGGCAGTTTTACAGTTTATCTAAATTTTAAATTCAAATACGCTTTAAATGCTTTTTTATCGGGCTTCGATATTTTTATGAGCCCTACTAATATTTTGGCCGAAATAAGGTGGTCATGCTTCATAACTTAAGAACGATTTGTCTGATTTTGATCAAAATAGCATCATATGATTAGGAATGAAATTTTCTTTAAGTCAGCTTAATAATATTATTTTATATTTTTAGTGTTACCTTAGTGAGAACTTTTGGTATAAAAAAACTTAAAAACAAAAATTACCATGATTTTTTGAAGTGTTAGAAAAAACTGTAACTAATAGCAAGAAATCCCAAAATATTTACGTCGTTACGTGATTAACTGTCAAAAAGGTAAAAAACAGTGTTGCCAAACTTGTGTTTTTTTACACACCCTTACTGCAGAAAAATACAGAAAACTTCATATTTTACAAAAAATAAAAAAGGAACAATTAAAAAAAGTAAAATGTCCAATGTTTCTGTATTATCTTATTAAGAAGTTAAAAATACATATTGACTTTGTAAACAAAGAGACAACATGTTGTGTTTTGCTATTTGATAAAATTTGTTACGGGTATGATATTTTCTTACATTTTTGTTTAGTTTAACATAAATTTTGTAATAAAGTCAAGATGCTGTTAACCCATAAATAATTTAATTTTTTTTTTTAATTTACGGCCTGCCATTTTTTCCCTCTCATGGCAACATCTTTTCTTTCATTTATTCTTTATCTCACCACTTTTTTTGCTTTATGCATCCCTATTAATATGAGTATGAAGGCAGCATGCTTTTGCATGCATTAGTTTTGTCTCGCTTTTTGTTATATTTTTAAATTTTAATTTGCTGATCATCAGTTGTCAGGAAATTTTAGAAATAAAAAATTGTTTAAAATACGCTACAAAATAATTAAGCAACAACATTTATGTATTTTTGAAATTTATAATACTTAATCAATTTATAATTAATAAATAAACCAATTGAAAGAATACATTCTTATGTTTTGTTTAATTTTATTATAAGTTTTTCTGGATTAATATTTTTTGCTTCAAGCGGTCTCGCGGTCTTTTTATTTGCGAGTTATTTTGACAGATTAACAAAGTAAGAAGTTCTCGCTTAAAAATTTTACAGAAACACTTTTTCTCACCAACTGCGATTAATCGCTTTACGTAACATACATACGAGTATAATTTTCGCTTTAAAAGTTACACATACAGCCTTGTGAGAAAAGTCAGCTGTTTGTGTCGAATTTATTTCGTTTTGCATGTTTTAACTGTCAAATTTCCCGAGGCGAGAGTTACAGAACATGGGCACTAAGCCCGATAGAAAAAAACTGAAAGCGGATTTAAATTTTGCGCTTCGAGATCTCTATAGTACACATATTGTTATTTGCAGAGCAGTGATATTGGTAGAGGTGATCAAGCCAGAAAAAAAAATACAATTACGATTATGTTAACCTCCCTTTGTATTTACAAAAAAAAACACCTAAAAAAGAAGGTTATTAAAACAACCAAAAATTTAAATCAAGTTTGTTTTATTTAAATTTATTTTTAATTTTAGAATTGACTTACACACTACTAAGTGTAAACGATTTTTTTAATAATTTTTAAACTGTCAGCGTAGCAGACAAATTAAGATTAATTGTCAGTTAAATGTGTTTTAATCAAAAAAATCTATCACAACTTATTAATTTTTATAAATAAAACAATTAACAAAACAAAACTTTTAATTAGGAATTTGAACAACTTAACAAAAATGTGAAAATTATTGAATTAAGCAATATATCTGTATGTACCTAAAAAAATATCAAAATTCCAAATACGCTTAAAAAAACTTAAAAAATATTAAAACTTTACAAACATTATTTTACAATAAAATGTGTTTTTTACATATTTTTAATAGATTTTTTTTAATTATATTTTATCAATGTATGCACTTTTTTAAATTAATTGCATAAAAATTTAAAAAAACAGAGTTTAGTAAATGTGCATTTTTTGCTTATTTGTCATAGTTGCCAGCAGGTAACGCGGAAAACTTATTTAAACGTATTTTATCTTTGTTACAAATAATGATGTAACAAAAGCAGCGACATTCTAAATTTAGAATCCCACACAGGTAATTAAGCTTAAATAATAAAGGTATAAAAATATCATAAATATGTCTAACACAAAGCATTAAAAAATTAAATTAATTTATGTGTAATTCTAACCAACGGTACCCATCTACTTAAAATGCCCAAAATTTTTAAGTTCTATTAATTAAAACAAATAAAAAAATCTTTTAATGAAACCTAAAAAAAATCTACATATTTATTACTTTATTTTTGACCACGAAGTTTGCCGATTCTCCATCCCTCATAACCGTTAATTCTTTATTGAGTTTCTAATATAAAACGGCCGTTAAAAATTGTTTTAGATTCCCAATTATGCCCATAAGGTGCTTTCAAATACTCAAGGAGAAGAATAGTCTGCAATTTATTGAGATAATAAACAAATCCAAAATGTTATGCCATAAACATTAAAAGTTAAATAAAAGTAGAAGTGTTAATAAGTTGAAAAAAATAAATAAAAAGAATTGATATTTAAAAATAGTTAAACCTGGAACAAACAAATTTTTCACGGCAATAAAATAAAAAATTTGATGAATCATCAGAATTAAGATGTAGTTAGCAGTTATTAAAACTATTATTTTAAAATGTTATGACACACAGTGGGGTACTTTGAATTTCCAATAACACACAAGCAAAGTTGAAATTGACTGTTTAAACTAACATGATCAACCATAATGTTGTCAATGGTTTTTATTGTTATGCACATGCAGCATAATCATAAGCTGCGGGTCAACGGCATTCAAAATAGAGGTGAGCGATCCCGTGATTCTTAGGGAATATCGTTAATAGTGAATGCGATTTTAAAATCACCGGTTATTTAAACAGTGACAGTGATCACTGTTTAGCATTTTTCACTTCTTGTAAAAGAGTTATTTTAATCTCTGTTAAATTATTATACATAATGTTATTTTAAGCAGTGATTATGCGATTTTAGTTCTTTTTAACGAACTCCTGAACAACGCATTGAAAAAATAATATAAATGATAAATAAGAATTAAAAATATTTATGAATAAGAAATATAAATTTTCAATAGGTATGTATGTATGTAGTTACAAACAATATTCCATATTTATATTAATATTTTTAATTTACTTTAAACAAAATTTTTATAAAAAATTTAAATTTATACCTTTTGAGATAAGTTTTTAAGCTCCAATGGAGCATTGAGATAAAGCTTTAATTTAGAAAAGCAGCTTAAAATTCTTGTTAAATAGATTCCAAACATAAAAATATATAAAAATATGTAGTTGAAATCCATTGTAACAAAAACAAAAACCTAAACAAAACAAATTACACAAATTAAGCTGTATATGTACATAACACAACTAAGTATAATATAACATTTGTGCTTTTTCTCGTTTAAACGCGTTCGTCGGTCATTTAGGACTTGTCCAGCTTTTGAAAATATTCTTTCGCATGGACTGGCGATCCTAATGCACAAAAATGTTCTTGAGCTATTTGAGAAAGACTTTGATATTTTTATTCTTTTTTACTTCACCAATCAAAAATATTTTTATTTCTTGATAATTGAAAGTTAAGTCCAAAAACCCTGAACATATTAACTAAAATTTCATTTCAGATAACGATTTATATATATCGCTTATTTACTCAAATATCGTAATTCTAGAAATGCATTTTTGGCGTTAACGATTTAGAATTGTTTGTTACGCTATGTTTAATGTCGTATATAAGTTTCATATTAAAAATGTTTCTACTTATAACGTGTAAAAAAATTTAATTATTATTTTCTATATACATAATGCGAGCAAACTAAAAACTTTATACGCATTTTTTTCGAAATATTTTTGTTGTACCTTTACAAAGATTTTCGCTTATCATGTAAAGTTCTATTTTTGTTAGCTGTCCTTTTTTCATTTTAGGTTACGATATGTGTTTAAAATAAATGTGTGTTTAAATCTGTTTTTGAATATTTATTCTTTAGCCGGCTCATATCTGAATTTAATCCGCCGTCGTGGACAAACAATGCTCGGCGCTGGTCCCTGACGGCACCTCTGTTGTAAAGTTTTTAACAGCACTTTGACAAACACACATACAAACACATAAGCCCTTTACTTAAGTAAAAAAGAATTCTTTTAAATAACAAAAGCAGCAACATGATTTGTTAGCTATGACCAAATGTAAACATGAAGCACAAAAATGTTACTTTACATTTTGCAAAGTTTAACATAATAAGAGTAACATCGCAGGTAAAATTACTGCACAATATTTCAAAATGTTACTTTTAGTAACATAATAAATTAAAAGTAACATTTTAGTAGAAACAGTTACTTCACGGTTTATGTCACTGTCGTTACATGTCAAAATGTTATTTAAGTAACACAATAACTTAAAAGTAGCAGTAGCAGTTACTTCACAGTTTATGTCACTGTCGTTACCAGTGATTTGCAAGTAACAGGTATAAAATCACAGGTACGGAAATATCGCTCATCTCTAATTCAAAATATTAAGCAATTTTATTGTTCTGCATATTCAGCATTGTCAGCGTTTGCTGACATGAATGAGTATCATTGGTCCGTAGTTCATTAGCACATATAATCAGTGATGCTAACTTTTTGAAAGCAAAAAGCACATCGCACACAAAATGAGGCACCAAAGAGCGTAATTCAGAAAAGCGTAAAAAGCACTAAACTTATTATACACACACTTCAAACGTGAACGGGATTTTATGCATTTTTGCAGATGTTTGTATCGCCCTAAAGGAATAGCTTTAGACCCACTTGTTCCATTGCCGGTAGACTGAGAATCACTTTTTTAGTCAATTAAAGCATGACCATCTGTCCGTATATAGGACTGGTTATTTATGTGTTTCTTGGGGCTAAAACTGCTCTAAATATCACTCTCCACATAATTTTTTAAACGAAAATTAAAAATTTAAGTTTTATATTAATTTCCAAATATTATTTAGGATTTGATCTCAATTTTCGCAATATTTTAGAATTTGTTGCAATACGAAAAGGTTTTGTTTTCAGTAGCCTTTATAATACATTTAGTGGTAACCAATAGTTATTCAGATGTATAAGAGAAAAAGAAAATCAAAACAGTTGATTAACAAAATATGGTTTATTGGATTTTTAAAAGAGCTCTTGAATGTTTGGGTTTGTTTATAATAATTCTCGAAAAGTTCATGGAAATTATTATATAAAGGCAGAAATTATTTATGCGGCTTTTTTAGAATTTGGTTAAAGTGTGCTGATGGATTAGTGTAAGAACCAATGACACTTTCAGTTTTAGTTAAACAATACAAATTTATATATTTCTATAAAACTTACGTGTACGTGGTTTAAAACGGACTATGCAGCCGCTTTGATAAAAATTCAAGCATATTAGGTTTTTAAAGTTTGTCTAAAAGATGTTAAAGTGAATTGTTAATCGAGGGGTAAATACACTTTTTAATAAAAATACCAATATGCTGTGAGATAACTAAAGAGTTTTTAGGGGAAAACTCATTTGTGAAACTTGCAAAAACAGTCACTGCATATAATAATTACTTATACATTTAAAGACTTGTAAAAAGCACTAAAGGCACTATCGAAAAATCAAGAGAGCATCAGCTTAGTGCTTTTTCTCAGTTTGGCACTAAAACTAAAATTTTGGCGTTTTAAGGCATTAAAAAGCACCAAAAATAGTGCTAAAAGCACTTAGTTAGCATCGCTGCATATAATTAAATTTTTAATTTCGCTAATTTTGTTGTTTGGTTTAATTTTGATTAAATATCAATTATGTATGTATGTAGTTTAATATAATTTACAATTAAGTAATTTTTTATATTTTATATATAAATACCAATTAATTTGTAATAGAATGCATTTTTGACACTTCTATATAAATTGTACCTGGAATGCAAACGGTATCTGCCAACAGAAAAATGAAATCGAATATTTTTTTTAATAAATCTTAAAATTTATGTAATAATACAAATTTTTGATTTTTAGTTTGGCTTTAGTTCATATAATTTCTTTTTTATTAGAAGAAATTATTATTTTCCGTTAATGTTGAAAGAAACTTTCAATTTGAAAAAAGCTGATTTTTCTACCGCTACTAGCCGAGTAGAATGCATTTTCGAAAGCAGCTACGCAATTTCATCATCAGTACTCTTTGAACGGTAGTAGTGTATATGGTTGTAAACATCACCTATTTAACTTACATGTAACAGAGAAAAGTATACGGTATCAGTGTTTTTTCTTCTGTTTTTATTTTGTAATTTAGGACGAAGTTTATTTTTCATATAAACTATGCTTTTTTCCATTAAAAGTCTCTTTGGCAACACTTGACTAACGGACAAGCATTTGTCCATCTCTTCGTCCTAACTTACAAAATAAAAACAGAAGGAAAAACACTGATACCGTATACTTTTCTCTGTTACATGTAAGTTAAATAGGTGATGTTTACAACCATATACACTACTACCGTTCAAAGAGTACTGATGATGAAATTGCGTAGCTGCTTTCGAAAATGCATTCTACTCGGCTAGTAGCGGTAGAAAAATCAGCTTTTTTCAAATTGAAAGTTTCTTTCAACATTAACGGAAAATAATAATTTCTTCTAATAAAAAAGAAATTATATGAACTAAAGCCAAACTAAAAATCAAAAATTTGTATTAAAAACAATTAGTTCAACAATAAATAAAAATTAATTTATGTAATATTTATTTCTGAAGATCATATAATATCTTAAAGCGTACTAAAAATATGTAAGTGATTAAGTTTCTACGATACGAAAGATCCCAAAAAATACATAGATTTTGTAGCGGATCGGCTATATTGATCAAATTGAAAGTCAAACACATCGTCTGATCAGTGGCTTCTCTGAGCCTTATATGCAAGCAACTAATATCCGTATTGAAGAATATGTGCCAAACCCTGCGACTGAAGTAGCAATTTGCAATCTTTTTTCGGTCTGTGACTGTTTTGTGCGGCTTCTTCAAACTTATACTATTTTGCGACTTTTGGCCCCTTTTTATTGCAACGGCTTTAAAAATATGTTCATAACGTATAACATTTTTTTACATCATAAGGATACTTGCTTTTTCCTCATAAACAAGATGGCTAACATTACCCAGTTTTTTATAAACATGTAAACTTTCTTCGACAAAAAAAATCAAATCTGGCAGCAATTCATGTTTTTTTTAACGCGAATTTAGTGGTTTTGTTTCGAAATAAAATGAGTGCTTTCTGACTTTTTGAGTAAAGTTCGGTAAAATACGAACAAGCAAAAATTGACTTCCCGGAAAAAAAACACACAAAATTAAAAACACACAAAATTACAGCCACACGGAAAAACCAAATTCCGAAAAAATAGAAAATGCTTTTAACCGTTACAAAAAAATTAACACGCAAATTTCAAGGAAAAAATAATTTAAATCTGTTAGTTTTTTTTTGGAAAACAACATTTGATAACGTTTAGAAACAAAATTTTCTTTTTTTACTGTTTGTTTTTTAAAGTTTATTGGTCGCAAATTCTTTGTTATTAATACGAAAAATATTAGGGGCTGGTTTGTGAAGAAATAATAATTCTTGTTGGATTACAATTATGAGAACGGAAGCATGACTTAATTTTATTATATTCTTAAGTAGTTCCTACGCTTTAAAAATGGGTGGGACTTAGTTTTTTAAAAGCAACTATTTTATACTTTTTTTTTGCCTTAAACGCCTTTTTTTGCAGTCTTTTTATAATTCTCATCGGCCACTCTGAACGTAAGCCCAACAAAAAGTACAACAATTTTTATAAATATTTAGGCCCTAGATTTATAGCTTCTGGCGACTACAACACTAGGCATACGTATTGAGGTTTCTGCCTAATAAGCCCTAGTGGCCGTGGTTTGTATGATTCTGTACCAAATCGGACTAAATGTAATTTCAACTGGACACCCAACTAATTGGTCGGCTGACTAAAACTAAATTCCAGATGTCATTAATTTCGACGTAAAGAACGGAAATTTTTTAGATATAATCCTGTTTGGATCAATATGGAAAAATTTTAAGGTCGTCAAAACAATCCAGTGAAATCTTTTTCATTTTGAGAAATAGCCTCTCAATGTTTCATAGATTACAAGGTAATGAGTCAGGTCTTTACAAAAGAATAATGACCTGTTTGTTAAGGTCTTATTAATAACGTATTCTAAAATAGGATTATGAGTTAGACTTTGTTTTGTACAATAATTCTGTTTAAAAAACCTTAAATTTTTGTTGAAATTCGTATTGTGTAATGCTTGGTAACAAGTTTTTTTTTAAATGATTTTTGTAAGCACATTTGTAAGTGGGGGTCATGAATTTTGGAACAACTCAAACAAAATAACTAGTTTTTCGATCAAAACTAGAATTAACTACACCTTTCGCCCAAATTTAAAATGATTCAATACAAAATTCCTCATTAGTTGTAAGACAATTACGACGATTAGGTCAAGAACGGTTATTCTAAAAAGTTAAATATTTACGTGAAAAAAAAAAATTTTTTTAGTTACAAACTTCTGCACAAAAGATTCGCACTCTCTATCGAGGTAGGGTACAAAGTCTAAAACGTTTTATAGTTTTGTCACGTGCTACGCTTTCGCAAGCTTCTTAAACAATTTCAGAAGCTCATTAAAAATAAATTCTCACTTAAAATAATAGAATAAAACATTTGAATATTAGCGCTAAATAAAAAAATAAATAAATATTGGTAAAGGAAGGAGTGGAATTTAGCAGTTCTTTAATATAAATTTTGTTTTTATCTAAATTACACATATGTAAATACATAATTATGTACAAAATTTGTATGTTAAGAGATAAAAAAAAAGAAGAAAAAAAACAAGTTGAATTGGCGTACAAGTTTAAGCCATTCAAAATATGTCACTTTAACCTGTTTTTTTTTCCATTCGTTAACGTTTGTTCTGTTTGTTTGTTTCCAGTTAAGCTGATCAAATTTCGTTTTGATTTATATCTTTTTTTTTAATGTTTTCCGAGTCTTTTGTGTCATATTTTTCTTAATTGTTTTTTTTTTTTTTTTTTAATTTAAAAAGTCTAATTGGTACCAGGCTGTGATGTCTATTTTGGTTTTTAGTTTTCTACATATTTATGTTTTTATTTTATTGATTTTAATGTTGATCATTGATTAATTAAAATTCAACAACAACAAAAAAAATACCAATAGAAGAAGTAAAACAGCATAAATATGTATTAATACATACATATGTATATACAAAAGTTTTTAAAAATCATATGTAGATATAAGTAAAAGGCGTGCGTATGAATAATATTAATGCCTATTCCAGTATTTATGTACATTTTTAAATCAAATATAACAAGTAAGAAAGTTATAGTCGGTCAAGCCCACCTTAATTATACGCTACATCACATTTGAATAGACCAATAATATTTATATTCAGTATATTAGTTGGTGGCATAAAGTAAGACACATTGCAAAATTTTGTCAAAATAGAGTAATATTCGAATCAGTTATAGCCCAACATGCTTATTCCGGGAGGATATTTGCATGGGAGCTATGCCGAAAAATGGACCGATCATCACCCAAAAACAACAGGATTCGTGCCAAATTTCATCAAAATACCTTAGAAGTTGCGAACTGTAGCGTGTTCACAAGAATACATGGACACAGTCTGACGGACGAACAGGCATGCTTAAATCGGCTCAGAAAGAAATTCTGATTCGATCGATATGCTTAAAGGTAAGTCCCAGACCATTTATTTCATGCCGTTACAAACATCTACACAAACTCATAATACTCCTACCACATATGTGTTGTGGGTATATATTGGGCTAAGACGGGCCTTAAAAACGCCCTGTAATTTATTTAAAGTTTTTGAATCAATGACGCATTTTTAGTTTAGTTTTTTTTGAGCCAAATTAACGATTTAAAAGGGCCAAATACCTTTGAAAGGGCCAAAAAAAGTTGACTGCCCCTTTGTTCTGTAACTTGTGAGAAGTTTTCGCGGCAAGAAAATTTTTGCAAATATAATAGTGTTCCAATTAAAACCACTGTGGTTTAGATAATACATTTAGTTATTGTTTAAGCTAAAAGGACCAAAATAGATTAGAAAGTACCACAGGGTTATCAAACATTCAAAAGTGCCACAAATGGCCCTGTTGTGCTACATTTTGCTTTACTGTTGTAAATTAAAATGTTTTTATTCAGAAGAGAAAATATTTTTATTAAAATTTGGATTAAATAAAAGATGGATTAAATAAAAAGAAATCAGCCGATTATTATGATATTCTAGCTAGTACAGTGGTGCAAAGGAAAAAATTCTGTAACTCTTCCAAGCCTTTCACACACATTTTCAAACAAAGTGAAATGTTACAAAAATTTTGGAACTTATTTTAAAAAAAGTTATAAAATGCATGTTTCCTTTATGAAATTGTGTTACGCCCTTAATGTTATTCTATCTGTTTTCCACCCTAAAACTTTATGAATAATTGCTAACAAACCTAAAAAAATTGGTGTAATGTTAACTCTGAAACTTATATAACGTCCAGAGGTGTCTTCCATATTAAGTGGATGTACTTTTTACAACTAGAAAAATCCTAGAGATACATAGGCTTTATGAACTAAACCGAGAAACAAACACAAATCAAATAAACAAATGGATAGCATCTCTGAGCCTTTTATTCAACAACAAACAATTCAGAACCTCGTGACTTTGTAAGCTGGACAATAAGCTAGGTATGTTATTGGAAACTTAGATTTCCAATATGTTATTGGAAACTTAGATTTCCAATAAATACCATCAGTACAATTTTAATAAATCTTTAGGTCCTAATTTAAAGCGGATGGTGAGTATAACGCGGCTAAAACGGAAGCGTACGTACCGGAGCTACCGGCTCCTAAGCCCTACAGGTCGCTTTTTGTATGATTTCGTTTTTAAAAAGCGGCTGATTGTTTATTTCAACTGGACTGCCAAGTGACCAGAATAACATTCCAAACATTATTGATTTTTTCCGTTACGAAAGGTATATTTCCGAACTTTTTGAGGTTCAAGACTCGTCTTCTGATCTCTTGCTCGCAATGTGAAGGGGTAAACTGGCTCAAGTTTAAAAAGATATATCAGCACTCTTTGCTCGTAAAACGTGCCATTAAAAACTCCGGAAGATATTAATGAACATTCTGAAAAATGCTTCTTTCAGATACCGCCAAACTAGATACAACAGCCTTTTCCACAAATGCGAAACAGATTTTGTCTAAATAAAGAAGAGCCCATAGAGAATAAAACAAGCATTGATCAGGCACATAGAACAGCATCTCTTAAGGCACACTCAAGCACTCAAAAGATTTAGATACGACTCCTTAGACAAATTGTCACTTATGGCGATCAACCAAATGTCTTAGAAGTTCGTTATTACAAAACCGCCACTGCAAAGATCTTTCGAAGATGGAGGCTTACAGATCTATAAGTCTCTTGCCAGCTATGCCGAAATTGTTCGAGATATTTCTTAAAGTCAAACTGACTCCGATTTTTAATGACAACACCTAAATTCTCGAACCAATCACACATCATATTATTCAAGTAGAGGAATAGGCAAAGTTACGGCAAATCAAAATAAACAAATGGAAAGCACCGACGTAACATTCACTTTACATAACGAAACGTGCTCCCCACGCCTTTTTAATAAATAGATGGTGCCTCAACACTTGAAGGCAAAATACCTTGGCATTTATTCAACATGGAGAAAATTCAACATCGTCAGAAAAAAAATCCTACAAACGATAACTGGTGCTCCTTGGTATTATAAAAACAGCGACATCTACAAAGTTCTAAAATTTCTTTAGTGGAATGTGAATTTTTAAAGTTTTTATTTTTTTAAATTCTGTGTGGTTAAGCCTTGAAATAAGCTGAAACACAGTTAAATCCATGGGGGACACACTTTTTAAAGAGAAGTGAGGGACACACCAGAATAAAAGTATATTTTAAATTCGAGAACTTAGATTAACCCGTGCGCCGGCTGGACTAATATTATTATTTTTAATACTTATTACTAGTTTAAGGAAATAAAAATTTAATAAAATTTTTTTTTTAATTTTTATGAATTTTTTGCACTTTCTGACATTTTTTTATGGTCAAATATGGAAAATATTAATCAACATTTGTCATGTAAAATTTAAGGACTATTAGGATTATGCCATAAAAATATTTTCGTTATATGGGATGTGACACGCCTACTCAACTGAGTTGTTTTTGGCAATAAAAATAGTTTACCTTTTACAACGAATGGTGTCGAATTCGTTGTTTTTATACCGCTTAACCCCCCTGTGTTATGTGTAATAAGCTAAAATGACGCCTTACTGTCTATCAATACGGAAAAATATTTTAATTTCTTGTATTTTCTATAATTTCAATTTAATCTATTTATTAAACAATACTTCAGCAAAAATATCAAAGAAATTATAAATAATAAAAACTAATTTTAGTTTTATTGCTTTTAAAACTACAAATTAATTTAATAGCGGGAACTTGAAGACTCGTATTTTTATTACTTAAATATTTTACAAATTAATAATCTTTGGTGTTCTTTTGTTAGATATTAATTAAACGGCACAAAATATATTCAATATTGATAAAAAGTAATTTGAAACAGAATTATTTTTCATAAGCCCTTGTGACTGGCACGGACATGGCTTAATTTACAAATCGTATTTTTAAACAATCTTTACAACAAATCAGATTATATTTTTTAAGGCCGTAAAAAGTTTGCCTCAAAGTGCTTAGTTGCTTTAATTGTTCAAAGAAGAAAAAAAACACCCCAAATATTCATATTGATTCAAATAAAAATTTTCTTCTACACTTCTCAATGTATGTTTTTTTCATTATAGCGAGTCTGCGCTTCCTGATCTCCTTTTAAGGTCAAATACGGGAAATATTACTCAGAATTTACCGTATAAAATTTAAGAATTATAGTAAATTTGTTATAAAAATCATTTTTCTTACATGGGACGTTACACGCCTACTTAAAGGCAATTCTTTTTCGGTGGACTAGCTCACCTTTTACAACCGATGGGGTCCAATTAGTTGTTTTTATACCATTCTCCCCCTTTGTACTGTGTAATACGCTAAACTGACGCCTTATTGTCTATCCGCACGGAAAACTATTTTAATTTCTTGTTTTTTCTATTATTTAATTCAATGCCTCAGCAAAAATATCAAAGAAAAAAAAATAATTTTAGTTTTATTGCTTTTAAATCTATTAATAAATTTAAAGCGGGAGCTTGAAAACTCGTACTTTTGTTACTTAAATATTTTACATGTTATTAGTATTGGGTGTTCTTTTGTTAGATTTTAAATGTTGGTATTTATTAAAAGCAACTATAAAACAAGAATTATTGTTTCTTAGCCCCTGTGACTGGCCTGGACGTTGCGTAATTTTGAAAGTGCCTTTTTACACATTCTTCACAACAAATCAGGTTTTCATGATTGTCATGGAAGCCGATAGCTTTCGGAATCGGATTTAAAAGCGATCAATTAAAACTTCTGTATAACGAGTTTTAATAAATACATTTGAAACTCGATTTCAAATCAGTAATTCAAATTATAAATAAAACACAATACAAAATATTATAACTCTAAAATTTCTTTCCGACAGCTATCAGTTTCAATGACAACCCCGTATATTTTTTTTAATATTTCAAACTTTGGCCTTAAAACAGAATATAGTTCTCAAGAACAGTATGTTTTTGAACGTTTAGCTATAGGTAACCACTGAGAGAAAATTATTAATGGCTACCAGAAAAATGTGACGAGTTTTAAGAATTTTTTTATTTTTTTTATTTATTGGGCAAAAACGGTTCCACTTAATAAAATAAGAGGTAGCTTTACCCGGCCCGCTTTGCTTCACCCTCCAATGCAATAGAAAAATATTGAACAAGGTATTACCGCAAATGTAATCGCCGAATTGTCCATGATAGTTCCAATAGCATTGGGGTACAATTTATATTCTACACTTTTAACAGTCATAACCAACATAAAAACTAAAAAAATAAAAATGGCACATATCTGCCAGTGAAACCGAAGTGGTTTACTAGACAACTTTACTCCATCTAAAAATATATATCTTTTATTAAAAATTTTTATTTTTTTGGTTTTTATGTTGGTTATGACTGTTAAAAGTGTAGAATATAAATTGTACCCCAATGCTATTGGAACTATCATGGACAATTCGGCGATTACATTTGCGGTAATACCTTGTTCAATATTTTTCTATTGCATTGGAGGGCTACAGCTCCCGCTTCAACCTTCTCCTTTGCAACCTAACCAAAACTGTAGGTGACAAAGTTATTCATGCAAAATGTAAAGCCTATAGATAAAGCCGTTTTAAAATGTGTTTTAGTTGTGTAGGAAGTGTCAGCGATCAAATTTTAACTAACTGAATAATTGTTTAAATAATCCAATTTATATTAAATTGGCTTATGCAAGTTTAACAATAATTCCCTAAATAACCGCTGTAGTTCCCCATTTAATATTTAAGATTCTCCGATCCTCTTTTTTTTCAAACAAACCAAAGGGAAATATCGCAGTTGAACGAAAGTACCACCCATTTTTTACCCCAAAAATTTGTTTATTATATACTTTAAAAAAGTATATAAAGTCTCATAGAAATCGATCGAGCAAAGGCATAAATATTGATTATACTTCTTGTCCTTAAAACTTTACTGTTTCGAGTTAATAATTTCTTTGGGCGTATCACCGTTATTTTTTTTTAATTTTGATATAAAAAAACTTTAAGATGCATAAGAACGCTTATTAAAAATGCAGTAAAAGTACCTGAACTGGAATTGAAATTACTGTGGGCGTTGCACCTCTTACTTTATTGTCTATAATGGTTAAATTCCCAAAACTATTATGGGCATTGAAGTACTGTTGTCAAAAAACCGACTTTTCTTAAAACCGGTTTTCCGGTTACCCGAACTTCAAAAAACCGGTTAATCGGTTAACCGCCCATTTAATTAAAAAATATACATATAAAACGTAAAAAATAATTAATCTTTATTAAAACAACAACAAAAATAACACAATTTGACTTTTTATATTATGCATACCTGGGCACACACTTAACCAGGTAATATTAAGAGCCCAGCTGATTAAAATCAATTTGATATTTTCACGTTATAAAAATTTTATTTTGTAAAAAATTTTTAATTTTTCTGACATTCTACCGTTCAAACACAAAATGGAAATGCAGAGGGCGAATTTTTTGAATTCGCCTTGGGTTTACCTTATTGAATGTGCCTTGATACATACTTTTAGAAAAACAGCTTATATATTTACGCATATTATTTTTTTCTTGTTTTCTCCAAATTTCTTACAAATTTCATTTTTTTAACACACAAACAATAATTCACAGCGAAATAATAGCACTAGCACAAAAATAAAATAAGAAAAATTTACGATTTCCACAGATATAAAAAATCGGTAAACCGGGGGAGAAAACCCGGTTTTTTAAAAACCGAAAATATAGCCCAAACCCGGGTTTTCGGCTGAATTTTAATTGCTACGTTTTTTCGTTTTTACATTGTTATTTTATTTTTGTCAAGAAAAATTTTAAAAAATTGTTTATTTTTTAGACTTTTATGCTTTTTTAAATTGTCCAGTTATATTTTAAAAATACAGGAGATGTTTTTCTAGTTTAAAGTTATTTTACTTTTGGTATCTGGCAGCCCTATATTTGATTGATTGTTGTAAGCACATTTGTAAGTGGGGGTCATGAATTTCAGGACAACACAAACAAAAATAACAGTTATTCGGTCAAGGTAGAAAGAGTGGAAACAGAAGTAAATCTAGGGTTAAGAGTAGAATTAGAAAGTTAAAAAATAGGATGAGGCAGACTTGCCAAAGTCTATGGCAGGAATTGAACCTGTGATCCTAAGACTGGTAGACTTGGCCACATACTCACAAGTCTTTCGGCGCACCTACGACTAAGGTTAAAAAACGGTTATTATACCCTTCACATGGTGATGAGGGCATATATAAGTTTGTCATTCCGTTTGTTCCGTGCATATATCCCTCTATTTCTCAGTAAATATAGTCAATCTTGCCACAAAACTTGGCACGGATACTCTGAAAATAGGGACCTAAATAAGGGAAAAATTTTGTTCAGATCGGATCAGGAAAAGTGATATTTCCCCTACAATTGCGCAAATTTTGTGAAATATTTCATGCGCTTAATCTTAGAAACTATAACAGCTACTGACTTTAAATGTTCTACAAAAAGTAATCGCACAATAAGACCTACGCTTTGAAGAAAAATTTTTTTGGATGGGGGCAGGAAAACGGGTAGCTCCCATATAAATGATCAATTTTTATGAAATTTTTGACACGATATATCTCGGAAACTATAGCAGCTATCGACTTCGAATGTTCTACAAAAAGTAATAATCAACTAATTTATACATTTTGGGAAAAAAAAGTTGGAAAGGAGCAGGGGGACTAGAACATCCCTTAAAAATCAACAACCTTTATTAACCTTTTAATACGAATAATAATGAAAACTTTTATAGCTGTCGACCTCAAACGTTCCTCATATATTTTTATTATTCATCCGAACGTTAAAATTGTGTAAAGTTTTCTATGGACTTTAAAACTCGCACAAGGATTTTTATTATATTATTTGCAGTACAAAATAACTCGGCTGGGTATATTTAAATACCAATGTGAAGGGTTTATAAGATTCGGTACAGCCGAATATAGCGCTCTTACTTTTTATACCCATCACATAGTGATAAGGGTATATATCACTTTGTCATTCCGTTTGTAATTTCTTTATTATTCATTTACGACCCCATAAAGTATATATATTCTGGATCCTTATAGATAGGGAAGCCGATTTAGCGATGTCCGTCTGTCCGTCTGTTGAAATCAAGTTTCCGGAGTCAAATAAAAAGATACAGACCAGTTAATGGTGTCAAACTATCAGAAATATCCTGGAGACAATCGCTATTTAAAATCAGCAAAATCGGTTCACTATTGACCGAGATATAAGCGAAAACCCAGAGTAACCCATTTTTTTTAGGACAAAATCCGTGCATATATCCCTATATATCCCTATATTTTCAGATAGGACCAGGGGAAGGGGTATTTTTCCTACAATTGCACAAATTTGGTGAAATATTTTATGCGCTATATCTCGTAAACTATAACAGCTATCGACTTAAATTGTTCTACAAAAAGTAATTGTACGCAAAGACCTACACTATAAAGAAAAAATTTTTTGAGTGGGGGCAAAAAAAAGGGTAGCTCCCATACAAATCGACAATTATTATACAATATTCGATACGCTATATCTCGGAAACTATAACAGATATCGAAATGAAATGTTTTACAAAAAGTAATTGTACGCAAAGACCTACACTTTAAAGAAAAAATTTTTTGAGTGGGGGCAAAAAAGAGGGTAGCTCCCATACAAATCGACAATTATTATAAAATATTCGATACGCTATATCTCGGAAACTATAACAGATATCGAAATGAAATGTTTTACAAAAAGTAATTGTACGCAAAGACCTACACTTTAAAGAAAAAATTTTTTGAGTGGGGGCAAAAAAGAGGGTAGCTCCCATACAAATCGACAATTATTATAAAATATTCGATACGCTATAACTCGGAAACTATAACAGATATCGAAATGAAATGTTCTACAAAAAGTAATTGTACGCAAAGACCTACGCTTTAAAGAAAAAATTTTTTGAGTCGGGGCAAAAACAGGGGTAGCTCCCATACAAATCGACAATTATTATAAAATATTCGATACGCTATATCTCGGAAACTATAACAGATATCGAAATGAAATGTTCTACAAAAAGTAATTGTACGCAAAGACCTACACTTTAAAGAAAAATTTTTTTGAGTGGGGGCAAATAAAGGGGTAGCTCCCATACAAATCGACAATTATTATAAAATATTCGATACGCTATCTCGGAAACTATAAGAGATATCGAAATGAAATGTTCCACAAAAAGTAATTGGGCAAGAATGCCTACGCTTTAAAGAAAAAATTTTTTGAGTCGGGGCAAAAACAGGGGTAGCTCCCATACAAATCGACAATTATTATAAAATATTCGATACGCTATATCTCGGAAACTATAACAGATATCGAAATGAAATGTTTTACAAAAAGTAATTGTACGCAAAGACCTACACTTTAAAGAAAAAATTTTTTGAGTGGGGGCAAAAAAGAGGGTAGCTCCCATACAAATCGACAATTATTATAAAATATTCGATACGCTATATCTCGGAAACTATAACAGATATCGAAATGAAATGTTTTACAAAAAGTAATTGTACGCAAAGACCTACACTTTAAAGAAAAAATTTTTTGAGTGGGGGCAAAAAAGAGGGTAGCTCCCATACAAATCGACAATTATTATAAAATATTCGATACGCTATAACTCGGAAACTATAACAGATATCGAAATGAAATGTTCTACAAAAAGTAATTGTACGCAAAGACCTACGCTTTAAAGAAAAAATTTTTTGAGTCGGGGCAAAAACAGGGGTAGCTCCCATACAAATCGACAATTATTATAAAATATTCGATACGCTATATCTCGGAAACTATAACAGATATCGAAATGAAATGTTCTACAAAAAGTAATTGTACGCAAAGACCTACACTTTAAAGAAAAATTTTTTTGAGTGGGGGCAAATAAAGGGGTAGCTCCCATACAAATCGACAATTATTATAAAATATTCGATACGCTATCTCGGAAACTATAAGAGATATCGAAATGAAATGTTCCACAAAAAGTAATTGGGCAAGAATGCCTACGCTTTAAAGAAAAAATTTTTTGAGTGGGGGCAAAAAAGAGGGTAGCTCCCATACAAATCGACAATTATTATAAAATATTCGATACGCTATATCTCGGAAACTATAACAGATATCGAAATGAAATGTTTTACAAAAAGTAATTGTACGCAAAGACCTACACTTTAAAGAAAAAATTTTTTGAGTGGGGGCAAAAAAGAGGGTAGCTCCCATACAAATCGACAATTATTATAAAATATTCGATACGCTATAACTCGGAAACTATAACAGATATCGAAATGAAATGTTCTACAAAAAGTAATTGTACGCAAAGACCTACACTTTAAAGAAAAATTTTTTTGAGTGGGGGCAAATAAAGGGGTAGCTCCCATACAAATCGACAATTATTATAAAATATTCGATACGCTATCTCGGAAACTATAAGAGATATCGAAATGAAATGTTCCACAAAAAGTAATTGGGCAAGAATGCCTACGCTTTAAAGAAAAAATTTTTTGAGTCGGGGCAAAAACAGGGGTAGCTCCCATACAAATCGACAATTATTATAAAATATTCGATACGCTATATCTCGGAAACTATAACAGATATCGAAATGAAATGTTCTACAAAAAGTAATTGTACGCAAAGACCTACACTTTAAAGAAAAAATTTTTTGAGTGGGGGCAGAAAAAGGGGTAGCTCCCATACATATTAACAATTTTTGTTAAATTTTCGATATGCTATATCTCGGAAACTATAACAAATATCGAAATCAAATGTTCTACAAAAAGTGATAGGACATCAAGGGCTACGCTCTGAAGAAAAAGATTTTCGAATGGGGGGTGAAGAAGGGGTAGCTCCCATACAAATTAACAATTTTTATAAAATTTTCGATACGCTACTTCTGGAAAACTATTACAGCTATCGACTTCGAATATTCTACAAAAATTAATAATTAAATAATTCATACATTTTGGAGAAAAAGTTGGAGAAGAGCAGGGGGACTAGAACATTTAATAAGTTTTATTTACCTTTAAATATGGATAATGTCGAAAACTTTTAAAACTTTCGACCTCAAATCTTCTTCATCTATTTCTATTATTCATACGAACGTTAAAATTTTGTTATTTTTTCTATGGGCTTTAAAACTCGCGCAAGGTTTTTTATTATATTATTTGCAGTACAAAATTACTCGGCTGGGTATATTTAAAGACCAATGTGAAGGGTATATAAGATTCGGCACAGCCGAATATAGCGCTCTTGCTTGTTTTTCTTTTAATTTGAAGTTAGGTATCAATTCATAATCGACACAATACATACTGACAATTTTTCGATGATTTGCAGGATGCATAAATTTAAAATTTAACTTAAAAAATTACTAGATTCAATTTGTGTACAAACTTTTGACAATTCGTATGTGTGTCATTTATCGAATCAATAATTCTACTTCTAAGGCTGATTCCACCTCTTTTTTATTTAGTTTTTCTTGTTAATTTTATTAAATTTTATTATTTTATTAAAATTTATTTTAAATCTAAGATTGATCAACCTTAATTTTTTTTATCTTGAGAAATCACGCCTATAAAATGTAAGCAGATGGAAGGAAAGTTTATGATTAAATTGACAATAAAAAAAGTATAAAAATATTTATGATCAAATTAATTTTGCAGAAAGTTTGTGAATAATTTATAAACTTTTTTTGCTTTAGGTAAAACCCACTATTAAATAAATAGAATATAAATTCTATTTTAATTTGACAAGTGGAGTTTATTTAGAGTAAAGCGCAAATGTGGGTTTTACAACTTAATATTAAAGTTGTATGTATGTGTGCAATCAAATTAACATAAAATATTGGTTACTTTAGGACGGATTAAAAAATATGGATTAAGTAAAGGGAAAGATGACTTTCTAATAATGGAGATTCCTTATTATGAATACAGATAGTTATTTCTTGAGGGTCAAATAGTAAATCATTGTTGCAGTTTGTAAAAAAGGAAACAAAGAAAATCTCAAATAGTGCAAAAATGTTTACCTAAGCAGGGAAACCGAAAAATTTAAATGTGCAAAAAATATGAAGAAGTACTTTTTAACTTTCTTACTTAGTTAACTTTTAGTCTTAATTGGAATCCATGGCGCTTTCTTTCATATTCCATACAAAAAGCTCAAAGCGTGTCATACAAGTTAGAACTGTGCTTTGAGTTTCATTTTAGCATCAACGTGTTCCACAAATAAAAAAAAGACGAAGATATGCCATCAAATGATAAAAAGAATAAAATGTGCAATTACAAGCTGATGTCAAAATTTATAAAGAGGCTCTGAAAGTAATAAATATTTTATTTCCGACTTAAATAGTCTCACAGAAGACAACTTTGACCGCATATTTGTGGTTTCCCTGTCTATAAGAAAACTACAATATTTTCACAATGAAGAGGTTAACAAACTTTAGCAATTCAACAATTTATTCCTCATATTAATCAATAACCTCTATTGCAACATTGAACAACATTATTGTCATCGTCATACTGAAATTCTTTTAATTTTAATTAATTCTTAGAATCTTCATTTTTGCTTCATTTAACTGGTTTTGTTGTTGCATCAAATTCCTGAGTTGAGTCACGTAGATTTTCCTGATTTTTTTTTTGTTTATATGCTTATGCATTTACTCATTCCAAAATAATTTTATTTCACGACTTTTTTAAAGTTTAAACAACTTTTTTGTTTCTCATAATTTTAATGAATAATTTAATACCAAACAGTTTATTTCCTGGGGTTTGGCTGATTTCTATTTTATCGATTTGAAAAGAATACACATCAACGTAAATAAAAATAATTTTAAACGAAATATAATAAACAAATATTTTTTTAAAACTAAAATTTAACTTGTTCAATATTTTAATTAGTTTTTAAAGAATTTTATTTGGAACAAATTTGAAACATTTATATTAATGAAAGCAATATTTCTGCAGAAATTTTATTTAAATACTTAAGTGTTGAATACAGGGAATTAATATTTTCAATTTGCATTTTATTGTAATAAAATACTTTCTCTAAAGACTTTTTTGCAATTTCGATATTTAAAATTATCCCGTCGATTTTTTACTTTGCTGCTGAGTTTTTTTAAACCATAATAAACACAAATGTCTTTAGTCTTAACAATTTAAGTTTTGTCATTTAATAAAATAAATAAATAAAACTAGTAAGAGCACTATATTCGGCTGTGCAGAATCTTTGACACCCTTCACATTGGACTTTTGGAATACCAAGTCATCTGATCTAGCCGAGTTGGTTTTGTACCGCAAATATTATAATAAAACTACCTTGTGCCAGCTTTAAAGTCAATAAGTGTCCTAGTTTTTGAAAGAGAAAACTTTACCAAATTTGAGCGCTTGTTTGTAGGTTTCAGATCGAGAGTTTTAACAGTTTTCGACATATTTCGTTTAAAAACGTAACGTTTTATCATAACAATTGATCATTTGTATGGGGTCTGCCCCTCCCCCTGTTTTTATTCATCTAATTTTTTTTCTGCAATGTACGCATTATACTGAAACTCCTTTGCAGCAAATTTTAAGTTTATAGTTTTTATAGTTTCTAAAGCTATATTTACACTACCTAAGTTCTTATCTGGGTTTAGTGTCAAAAAACAATTTGAAATTTCTATTTTTAGTAATACATTTCATCTAAGAAATTATAATAAGTCCGCTAATTCTAAAAGTTGTTAAACTGGTACAAAGTGTATGGGAATACAAAAACAAGCATTTAATCCGGTAAATTTTAAAAACTTAAATTTAACCCCCTTATTTCCTAAAACGCAACGCCCTAAAACAAAAACAAAATGTATCGAAAAATTTTTAAAATTTTAGTTTTTTCCATACAATTGTTTTTGTTTATATGCGTTGCGTTTTACGTAATTAGGCCATAAAACTCAGATGTTAAATAATTTAAATATAGAAAACGTTCTATTTTCAACTGAGGTCAGACAAAAATATTAACAAATGAAAATAGACATGTTATTACACTATACAAATAGGTCTCAGTTGTGAAACTCAGATGACAACTCAGGTAGTGTAAATATGGCTTTAGATTAAGCCAATAAAATATATTTTACAAAATTTGTGCAACTGTAGGGGGGATATTACTTCCCCTGCTCCTATCTATTTAAAAACATTTTTCCCCTAATTAAGGTTTCTATGTTCCAAGTATCCGTGCCAAGTTTTGTTCAAGAGTGGCTGTATTTACTGAGATTAATAGAGATATATGCACGGACTTTGTCCTAAAAAAATGGGTTATTTTGAGTTTTCGCTTATATATCGGTCCGTAGTGAACTATTTTCCAGATTATAAATAGCTATTGTCTCAATGATGTTTCTGAGTGTTTGATTCCAAAACGTTTTCTGAACGACTTTATTTGGCTTCGGAAACAGCCACACATACGGGCAGACGGACATGGCTATATCGACTTCCCTATCTAAAAGCAACCAGAATATATAAATATATGTATATACTTTATGGGGTCACAAGTGAATATTGTAGAAATTACAAATGGAATGATAAACTGATATATACCTTTATCAGTATATGAAGGGTATATTAAAAGAACAAACCAGATTGATTCAAGGGGACAACAGAGTATCATAATAAAATTGTTTATTTCATAAGACTTTTTGTTAATAAAATTATTATTGTAAATAATCTTAATAGCGGTTCTTAGAAAAGTTTCTTAAAAGAAAATTTTAATTATTGAACCCAACACAATGAAGAAGCAATTATTTGATTTCTTTGAAACAACTAAACAACTGTTCTTTTGTGAACGGGCTGGTTACAGCAAAAAAAAAAATTTTAAATAACCATTTGTTAGACGTAAGTGGAAGTATCAAAATGTTTATTATATTTAATAAATATTGTATAAATTAAAATTTGCAAGTCAGTTTCAATGTTAAATTAAAAGAAGAAAAATCAAAAGACTTAAGAAGAAGAAAAAAAAAACAAATATAAAATACCCAAACATTATATTCATGTATAAAATCTTTTAATTATAAAGTAGAAAATGTTAAAAGATCTTCATTCAGATTTTATATTTGTTACACTTGGTGCCTGATACTTAAGAGATTCGCAACCTTCAATATATAATTAGAGAAGAATAACACTTTCAATTGTTCTGTAGTACTACTTTTAAACATAAAAATTTAAAAACTTTGGTGCTTACGTTTAACATTTTTTTTAATTATTCGATACAATATAAGAAAGGAATTTTTAAAAATCAATAATTATTGTTATAAATAAAGTGAAGTGCCAGCAAATCAATATGCAATTGGTTTATGTTAGAAAAATAATTAAGCGGATATTTTAAAGACTTCAAAAAAGAAATAAACCAAATCATTTTTTTTTTGGTCATGTGCAGTTATTATCTTGACTCGATTATGGGTTAGCAAATATGTATATGATGCTCTTAGAATATGGTTATCGTAAGAGCAACATATGTATGATAACCCGTAATCAAGATTTTAGTTACCCAAAATCAAAGTAATGAGTACCCCAAACATATAATGATAATTTTAATCATAAAACTTAGTACAACTATAGTATAATTGCGGCAGTCATAATAACGATGAAATTCTTCGTGATCATATTCCCTTGACCATACTCAACCATGTTATTTCCCTGGGTGTTTGCAAAATCCGACTATTAACAAGTAAGAATGTTATAGTCGGTCAAGCCGACCATATTATACTCTACACCTTATTTGTATGGGGGCTATACGGAAAAATATACCGATAATTTTTGTATTGAGTATAAAAGATGATGGCATAAAGAAGTCCAAAACGCTTATTCTGGTAGGATATTTGCATGGGGGCTATATCAACAAATTGACCGATTATTACCACAAACAATAGGTGTCGTGCCAGTGCCAAATTTCATTGAAAAATCTTCAAAATTGCAACCTACACTTCGATCACAAGAATATATGGACATCCAGTCGGACGGACGGACGGACGGACATGCTTAAATCGATTCGGGAAGCGATTCTTATTCGATCGGTATACTTGAAGGTGAGTCACAAATCATTATTTTTGAGCGTTACAAATACCTGCACAATCACAATCACTTTCCTTTCTAAAATAATTCATTAAGTTGATGTACCTAAACCATTACTGACCTAAATTTACCACAAAAAGGGAGTGTTTTTCGAAATGCACGTGTTAAGATATGTAAGTGTTCTTTTTATGATCTCATTGTCTACAAACTGTTTTGTTGAAAAATAATAAAATATTTGGCAAACTAAAAAAATTTACCAAAAAACAAAGAACTTTGATACTTATAGAGCATTTACATAAACAAAGATTAAGCGATAAAACCAAACAAAAGGTATAGACAGGGTGAACTAAAAGGAACCTTGCGAAGTTAATTTTTTTTTTTAGTTTTCACTACCAGTCAGTGGATTCTTTCAATGGTATTACTAATATTGTCGCCTAAAGCCAAATTGGTAATTGGTAATGAAGGTGTTGTTATTCAAGATTTGAATTTGCTTAATTTAAAAGTTTAAGTTGTTACACTTTAGTAAGGGATTCCTTGTAGAATTTATAAATAAAAAATGCAGTAACATGACTTTAAAAAAATTTAGAGCTTTATAAAATTTGTGTATATATCGTCACAGAAAATGCAAAACGCCCTATCTAACAAACAATTAAAAATTGGCTTTTTATAATTTATAGCCTTCAAATATGTACGTCATCTCGCAAAACTCTGTTTTTTTCAGAAGAAATAAATTTGTTGATCCTTTCTAACTAAAAAAATTTTAAATGTTAGATAGGGCGTTTTGCATTTTCTGTGACGATATATAGGGTAATACATCCCTATTTTTGTAAGTGGTATGTTCCAATTTCACCGATTATTTGTTGCAGCTCATTTTGCAAATAATGCTTAAACATGTTATAGAAAAAATTCTCATTAGACATTTGACACAAATGCGCCTCAGGGTGGCTAATATTTAAATCAGATAAACAAGCCAGAAAATATAAAATAAAAAATAATAAAATTCAAAACAAACCAATACATCAAAAAAAGATATTTTTAACTATCACTTTGAAAGAAATAGATTTTAAACTTAAAAAAAATCACAATTCAATTTTTGATGTCAAAATATATATATAAATATATATTTAAAAAAAACTTCCATTCTTAGAAAACCCCGCGCAATTACAAAAACAAAACTTTGAAATAAACCCCATTTGAAACGAAACAAATTTTTAAAAAGTTAAAAGTAAAGTCGTGCATGACGTGCGTTACTTAACTTATCATAAACGATTACATTATTAAGAAGCTCAAAGAGAAACTTTTAAAGCATTCTAATTATAAGTCTTAGAAAAATTGCTTGAAATCAATATGAATAATTGGAAGCATTATAAGACAAACAATCTTGCATACCGATATTTTAAAATATTTAACAAAAACCGCTAAATTACTTAGAATAACGAGTAAGTGTGAATGTGTAGTAGAAACCAAAATCCGGCAATTTAAAGTCAATACTGGAACAACAGCAAGAACAGCAATAGCAACAATATTAACAACCTGTTGACAACAATGACACCAGTTATAACAACAACAATACAGTACAAAGCCCGTCAGCCAGTCACCTAAGCAAGCACCATCCAACACCAGTTACCAGAGTGATACGTCAAACAACAACCAAACGATGAATTTTTTTTTGTTTTTTTATTTTATTTTGTTGAAAACTCACACCCATACAAGAAACATACAAAGACATTTAGAAGTCAAAAATATATACAATAGCAAAATATAAAATAAAATAGAGGTATTTCGCTTTTAACTAAAGAAATGAGCAAACATTTTTTGTTTAGAGATATCAGTTTGATTCTTGATGTTGGATAGATCGGTTCTAGATACGGTTGTTGTTTAAAAAAAATATTTTAAAAAATTCAAACAAAACATCAACAGACGAAAATAAAATTGTTAAAGCCATAAAAAAATAATTAGTTACTTATATTAAACAAAAAATAATAATAAGAAGAAGTTAAAGTGTTATTGTTTTTGGAAAAAATTAAATAAAAAGAAAGCAATCTTAAACAAAAATCCCTGCCAAAAAAGGATACGATAATTTTCCATATCAAGAAGATCAGATCAAAAAAAAATATTTATTGAAACTAAAAACACACATATATGTATTTAATTGTGTTGTTATAACATTTATTTATTTAAAGATTTTAATAAGACTAATAAAAAACTTCTACAACAAGAATTATAAACAACCCAATAAAAACCACTGCCAAAGTAAGTAAAAAAATTTAAATTAAACAAATGAAATTTTGCCAAAATAAAGAAACTTCCGCAAAACACTTAATTTTGTATTAAAAAAAAAGAAATATAATACATATGCAATGAAAAAAATTAATTAAAAATATATTAAGAATTAAGTCATGAAAACACTTGAATTTTAAGCTTTAAAAACAAAAGACTTAAGACACAAGCTTTTTTGCAAACATTCATTAACAAGCAGAAGGTATTTTAGTCGGTGAATGAATATATTTAATCTTATTTTTAATTGTTAAATTTGACACAAAAACAAAAATAATAAAAATTAGTTCAAATAAAAATCATAAGCGTTTAAATAAATAAAATAAATTAAAAATTAGTTTTAAAATCATACAACTCCACAAAAGTGTTTGAGCCAAAGACTAATTAATTCAAATTTAAGAAGAAAACAATTTACAAAAATATAAAAAAAATTTTTAATTTTCGTAATAAAATATAAATTATAAAGTACTAATACCATATAAAAATAACTAAAAGAAAAATTAACAGTTTTTAAAATTTGTGTAAATCTATTTATTAGTTATAAGACAATAAACGTTGGAATTAAAAATTTTTGGACAAATAAATGTGTGTATCTGGAAAAAATTAATATTATTTTCTAATTTAAATTCAATGTTTGATATCTTAATTAAATATTTTGCTTAAAAAACTAATATTATGGAATATAAAATAGTTCATTTGGTCAAGCCTATGTTTAAATGAAAAAAAAATTTTGTTTATTCCAACAAAGTCTTAAAAAAAATCCAAAATTAATGAAAAGAAAAAAATTGCCATTAAGGGAAACTGTAAACAAATCTAAAAACCCTACCATTAACAAAAGACTTAAGAAAAAAACCTGCTTATTCCAATTAAGAATTTAAAAAAGTTTAAATTTCAGAAAACTTCCAACAAAATGAAAACCCCTGTAATAACAAAATAAAACTGTTTTCACTACCAATGACAAAAGACTTAGAAAGCAACCTGCAAGCACAAAAAAAATTAAACAAAAATTATATGTAACAAAACCATCGCAAATTATTTGTATAAAACTAAAGATTAAAAAAAAACCTCTAAAACTATCAAAGACCACCTATAGCAAGAGATTAAATGCCAAGTGAAAAAAATAACAAACACAAATAACGTACTAAATTTTTTAATAACATAATCCAGTCAAAATAAATAAAATTTTTCTATAAACATTATATTGGTTATGCTTGTAAATTCTTATATGTAATAAATTCGTTATAAACAAAACTATAAACAAGACAATTTGTCTACAAACAAAAATAAGCAAGCCCAAGTTGTTACCAAAATAAAATTATGTCATCTGAAAGCCATTAAATCTAAATTTGAAAAAAAAACATTTTTATTGAAAATTAATAATGAAAAAATATTATAATAAACAAAATAATAAAACTGTAAAAATTTTAATAAAATTTTAACAAAACCGTTTTTTAATAGCTGAAACATACAAACAAACACACAAAATAGTGATTTTGAAAAAAAATAAAAAACAACTCAAACATTCAAAAATGTTTACAAACAAATTTTAGGGCCAAACAAACCAAACATGACATTAAAAAGATAAGGGATACTATTTTTAGTAAGATTTGTAAAAAAAAACGAGTTGTATAATATATTACTTACAGCTAATAGGTGCAATTTAATTTAACAGGGAAGAAATATTCAAAGCAAATATTCTTAATATAATAATAAAATATAATAATAAAACCCCCTTGGAAAGGCACTAAAATCGACACCATCCGTTGTCAAAAGTAAGCTTTTATTATTATTATTCTGTATTTGACAACGGATGGTGTCAACTTTTTAAGAACGCCTGGCGCTTATTTTGCCAAAAAAAACGTTCTTATTTTGGAAACGCTTCGTTATTATTTCGACAACAGCGGTTCTTATTTTGACAACGTTTTATTCTTAACTTCTTCAAAAAACTAACCCATTAGAGATTAATCAATATATATATATCGTCACAGAAAATGCAAAACGCACTATCTAACAAACAATTTAAAATTGGCTTTCTATTAATTATAGCCTTAAAATATGTTCGTCCTTTTGAAAAAATTATTTTTTTTTTCAAAAGAAATTTATCTGTTGATCCTTTTTAACTTACATATATGGCAAAATTCGTGTTAATTGTAAATGTATTTTTTATTTTTACAAAAATGCTTGCCTCTTCTAATAATTGTTTAAATGTTAGATAGGGCGTTTTTCATTTTCTGTGACGATATACATATTTAATGTATTATTTTTTTATTAAGCCTTTTAAATATAAATTAACTTTTAATAATAAAATTCATACTGTAAATGGTGAAAAACTGTTTGCAAGAATCGTGGAGTTATTTAAGATAATGGCCTATAATATATATAACTTCTAATTTTGATTATTTGCTTAAAAGTTAATTTCTAGTTTGTGTATTCTTGTTGAATCGTTGAAAAAGGTCTTTAAATTCTATAATAAATAAATATACTCATACATTTTAACACTCATTTACCCTACCTTTTGAAAAATTTTACCAAAAACAGAACTCATTGGTGACATTGTTGAGCCATTGTTAGCATAGGTTGGATAAAGCTTTGCATTGACTTTTCCAATTACGTATGTGTATTAGAAAGATTGCAACAAAACTATTTATAAAAATTCCCAAATGCTTTTCAATAAAGAAGAACATCACAGCCGTAAAATTTCCATTAACATCAGATTTATTTTAATATTAAATCAATTCCTAAAAAGCATTAACAAATTATTGGAAAAAACTTAAATATTTTTTTTAGGCGACAAAAATTTAAAATCCTAAATTATAAGCAAAAAAACCCGGGTTCTCACCTAATCTAAGGTTTATGAGACAGTTTTGATATAAAAAATTCATTTTTAATGATGTAATAGAATACTACCGCAACTTGGAGCAAAATTGACTCTCAGAAAAAACAGAAACGTCGCACAGTGTAATACATAATTTAATATTACGAGTGGCCAAAAATTAAAGGAGTAATCATAAAAAAATAAAACTTAACACACATATTTAATTTGATATAATATGATCTGACCTAAAATTTAATCACTTAAGCTCCAAGGATTCGTTTCCTTTCCATATATCTTTTAAATTTAAATTTAAATTGCAAAGAAAGAAAAATATGGATTATTGCAATTTTGAAATAAAAATGAAGTTATAGGACAAACCGGAATAATTAAGAGCAACTAGAAACAAACACCTAAAAGCAAATTCCTTTCACTTGAATGTCATTAAATAAACAAAAATAAAGAACTTAGATTTCAGTCATTAATTCACATCAAAATAAAAACTAAATGGATTTTTTTAATTATTTTTTTTGTATTTTTTTTTAGATGAATGATTACTGGCATATACCAAGAGCATCACTCTCGCCATCCTCCGCATCATCGGCAATATCGTCAGCCTCATCAACACAGCGTAGTAATCGTTCACAAAATAAACAAAAACTAACACCCACACACTATAGGCAACAGCAGCATAGTGGTGCAGCGGCAATGGGAGGAGGAATTGGAAGTAGACGTGATAGTGAAATGAGTGCTACAACAAGTGCCGCTGCAACAGCGGCTGCAGCAGCTGCAGTGTTGGCGGCCGCCAAAAGAGGCTCCAGATCATCACAGGGCAGTAATGATAGTAATAACAGTACAAGGGTAAGTATAGTTTATCACTAAATACACACAAAAAATATTTTTAATAAATTTAAAATTAATTATCTTTTAGAGCGCCGCTTCTGGTTCTTTGCTTTTAACAGCAGCGAATTTAAAGCGGATGGCTGAGATTCATAAAAAACAAGAACAAAATCATCGCACAACAGCGTCATCGACATACAATGCAAATTTAGTTCAAGTCTCTAAAAATTATCAATTGGCAGCTTTACCTCAAACAGATGATAGTGGCAAAGTGCAACAGCAACATCAAGATCAAACTCAAAATGATGCTGTTATTAATATTGATCCTAATTTAAATTTTATTAAAACCAAAGATTTAGATACGGTGTCCATAGCCAGTTCAATGCATTTTACTATGGTAAATGGAGATACCGGAGCAAATAAGAAAACCAAAAAGGGTTTATGCGATCGTGGCAGACAAGTTACTGTCCTGATTGTAACAATGAGTACAATATTTTTATTGCTCATTATTGGCATGGTGTATGCGCTGGAAAGTAAGTAAAATTGCTGAGGTATATTCTTCTTTAATTAGAGCAAAAATATATCTGGGGGGTTATTATGTAATTCAAATCGAATCGAAAAGGCTTTCGAAAGAAATCTTCGATTTGAAAGGCAAATTGTATTATCAAATACGTTTAAAATATGCATTCTTTAATGGAATAATTTAAGGTAAATATCAATTGATGCTGAAACTAAACATGTTAAAAACCTTTAAGTTTTCATTAAAAAATAAAAATTATTTTCCGAACGTTCGTAAATTAATTTTCGAAAATCGTATTACGTAATTGAATTTGTACAAATTCGAAAGATTTTGCATTCAAATCGAATTACATGATAGCCTCCCTGATTCGTAAATAAAATCATTTAGCAGCTGCTAATAATAAAAAAAGTTTTCAACAAAATATTAAAATTTCTTTCTTTCTTAATTTTTATTTGCAGTGCGAGCACGTGAAATGCCTCAAAGCTAACAATACATGCATGCATACATACAACAACAACTTCTTTTAACACTTGCAAATCAAGAGCAAAGTAAAACCAACACTAAAAGAAAGTAAATTGCAAAAAAAGTGGAGAAAAAAAGAGCAAAAGTTGTGAACTTAATGAATTTATTTTACAATGATTTTAAGAAGTTCACGTAATGAATGAAGCTTCCACAACAAGCAAGAAACAATTATTTTTAATTTAATAAAATAAGAAATTAATTTTTAAGATTATTTATTTTATTTTTACGAAAACCATTAAGAAAAAAACACATTCATTCTATGTCATTAAAAAAATCGCATTTAAACAACAACAACAACAAAATGCAGTGTTTTTATAATTCAAACACTTTATTGTTTTTAAATATTAATTTTTTTTTTTAAATAACATTTTAATTTAATAATTAAAAAAAGACAATCAACAAAAAATGTTTAAATTCTCAGACTCACACACACATAGATATTCTAACATACATTGATTGTAGTGTTGTCAAAAAACCGACTTTTTTTAAAACCGGGTTTCCGGTTAACCGAACTTCAAAAAACCGGTTAATCGGTTAACCGCCCATTTAATTACAAAATATGTATATATAACGTAAAAAAAGAATTCATCTTTATTAAAACAACAACAAAAATAACTTAAAAAATAGCATTTGTTACACAAAATTTGTACTTTATGTAATTTATAGTAAGAAAAACAAAAAATAGTGACTAGAAAAAATTTCTGAGGACCAAATGTGAATTTTATCAAAATTGATAAAACACAATTTGACTTTATATATTATACATACTTTTAGAAAAACAGCTAATATATTTATGTATATAATTTTTTTCTTGTTTTCTCCAAACTTAATTCATTTACTAAACAATACCTGACATCAAAATAATAGCACTAGCTGATAACAGTGCAGTAAAAACAAAAATAAAATAAGGAAAATTGACGATTTTCACAGATATAAAAAATCGGTTAACCGGGAGGAGAAACCCGGTTTCTTAAAAACCGAAAATATAGCCCAAAACCGGGGTTTCGGTTAATCGGTTAACCGAAATTGACAACACTAATTGATTGGCATGACATGCCACAACATTTGAAAACATACACACGCACAAACATTAGTTTAGTTCAAACATAATTCTATAATTACTTTTCATTAATTTAAGTTCCCAAAGTCATGTAAATTTGTTTTAAAACGATCTAAACTAATTATTTAAGATTTTTTTCTTTTTTTTAATCTATAATTAAAATACAATAATTCATTTAGTGTGTCACATTGCGAAATACTTTTTTTTTTCTTAAATTTTTTAAATTACATCATTTTTTATAGAGTTTTTTATTTTTACTTTTACTTTTTTTTAAATAAGTTTTACATTTTTTTATAATTTTTGAAATCAAACAAACAAAAAAGCATGTATTAGTTAACAACAAAACAATCATTTAATTTATAATTCTTTTGTCCCTGTGATATGTTTTAATAAATCAATTTATTTAAAAATTAAATTAAAAACAAATAATGAGTTTTTTTATAAATAAAAAAAGACAAGATTTTAGAAAAATTATTCCTATTAATTACAAGTATAAAAGTTAGGTTAGGATGAACTGGCTGATGCTTAAGGACCCACATAGACTGTTACCAGACAAAAGAAACGATAACCAGTCTTACTCTTTTAAAGCTCCACACTCTCGTGGCAAATACCAGCGGTCTTATCTTTTCGATCACGGATATTTCCTCTAGGCCTTGGAAAAAACTGGATCCTAGACAGCATTCCTTGGAGCGTACGAGCGCTAAACAGTTGCATATAATATGGTCAGAAGTCTCTTTATCCCCCGTGTACACCACAGAACCGGCAGTCATCGCTGGTCAGTCTCCCTGCTTTTTTTGGCATGAAACGCTGTTATCATCCCTACTAGAAGTATACAATTACTCGTTCGAAAAGACATAATAAACTTCGTTGCCCTTGGGTCATAAGATCCCCACATTAACCTTGGGACTCTACACGAATTCGTATTCACCCATACCTTCGTGGCTATGACCCTCAGCGTGAAGTATATGCCTCTATTGTAGAACTGAAGTGAAGGACGAACGCCTACTGCTCTTTTCATAGACAGATGGACCCCTTGGTTTGCCAACTCGTCTGCCATCTCATTTACTTGTATCCCCGAACCCAATAAAAATCAATAAATATCTTCAGCTGAGAATTCTGAGAGGATAATGCAAGATCGGCGGCCTCAATAATGCTGCCATGATCAAATGGCACACGATTTAAGGTTTCAAGACAAAGATTTCATCCAGCGCCGCTGTCGGGGTGCTACGTTGGGCACCAGCTTTACACAGTCCTGCAAGCCTGTGCGCGCTCTCCATGCGACTGCAGTTATCAACCACACGGGTACTTCATAAAATAAGATAGGCCTAGCCATTTCAGTGTAGTGCATAGAGCGTGCATAGAGCTCATTGGTCGTCTTCCTAACCCTTTTCTTCACATTTTGCCTTCATGACAGCTTTCTTTCCAGTATAATTCCTAGGTACTTCCTGCGTCCCTTCGATACTAGGCTGTCGTGGTCCATGGATAAATTTCAGTCTTACTGGTAAACCAAGTTTTCTCGGAGTTCACACTCAGCCCCACTTTCCTCGCCCGCTGGCTAATTCCAGCCAGTGAAGCCTCTATCACAGAGCTGATTGTATCCAGATACTTTCCGGTGACAATGACATCTACATCATCCGCCAACCAATGTCCAGAGAAGTGGTGAGAGTACTTCTCCTTGGGGAGTATCCTTTAAAGCCATCTTTTCTGTTCTCGCACATTCCGCACATATAATCCTGCTCTTCAGGAGAATCTTCGCCTTTGGCGAACTAACAATAAGTATTCAAATCTTAAAACTATTTAATTTTTATTAGACCAGCCTTTGCCAGACTAAAATTCCAAGTTCTCATAATAAAAAACTCGCTCCAAACTTTTTGCAACGTAGTGGACACTAGAGATGAGCGATATTTCCGTACCTGTAATTTTATACCTGTTACTTGCAAATCACTGGTAACGACAGTGACATAAACTGTGAAGTAACTGTTTCTACCATTGTGTTACTTTTAATTTATTATGTTACTCAAAGTAACATTTTGAAATATTGTGCTGTAACTCTTATCTGCGATGTTACTCTTATTATGTTAAACTTTGCAAAATGTAAAGTAACATTTTTGTGCTTCATGTTTACATTTTGTTCTATAAAAGAAGTAAAGCGCTTATGTTTTTATCAGAGTACAAATATTCTCAAGAGTGAGCGATAAAAAAACACCATTCATGAAAAATCTCGAGAGCGAAAAATCCTAAAAAAATTTTTTTCTTCTCACGTTCATAAAAGAGCGTGAAAAAATTTTTGCCAACCCTCACTCACTTATGAGAAGTTTGTCGTTTTTTTTTTCACGCTCACAAATCACAAATGAAAAATAAAAACCAAATTTTATTTCTCACTCACAAATGAATGAGAAATTTCTTCTTTTCACTTTCGATTCATTCTTTTATGAGTGCGAGTGCTGCTTTAATATTTTTCACGCTTTGTAACAGAGTTGCCGGAAAATACTTTTTAAGCGTGTAAAATTTGTACTCCCAATAAGAATAAAAAAATTCTTGCATTTACATAAATTTTTTTTATTTTGCTGCTTGTATATACTTATATGTTGTTAAATTTAAAAAATACTACACATCTATATTTTGATCAGTCTTTTGAGTATATTTTTAATAAAGTGACTTTTAATGCTATTTGAAAAAAAGAAATATATTTTTAAATAAAATAACAACCACAAATTTATAATAAAAATTACGTTTGTTTCCCAGAGTAAGGCAAAAAAGCTATTTTAAAAGAACAGCGTTACTTCATTTTTATACTGAGGAATCGATTTGTAGGTTTATAAACAATAATAAATAAATATTAACATAAAGGATTACTTTTATCAGTATTTATTGTGAAAAAGTCATATATATAAAAAAATTGTTTTTGTTAAGAAACTTAAATAATACAGTATATTTTATGTTGTGATTTTTTAAAATATTATAGTCTTCACTGACACAAACTTTCATAGCAATCTTTAAAAATATTTTTGAACTGTTTTCCTAAATTTTTAATTGACGTTTTCTAATAAAAAAAAGTATTTCTTGTGTATTGTGTTCAAGGTCGTAACTGCTCTTGTTTTTAATTTACCTTACTTTTGCTAATGGAACTCCTTCAAACTCTTAGGTTCTATTTAATTGACCTGAAAGGTAAAGTTTTAAATTGTTGTACATAAAAAGATTTGCGTGTGTATTGTATAATAACCACCACAATTTTTTTTAACAATATACCCAATACCTAAAAGGATGACAGACAGGCAGGTACTAAATACTTTCCAAATTAGTGGAAAATCCCAATCAAAATTAAATGATGAACAATTATCTCTAATGGTGGTAAAGCCGAATGCAATTTTTTCCAATCCTTTTAAAATTTGCATGAGTGTGTGTAACAGCTCTATGTTTATTGCAATATAAACATTAAACGTTTGTAAAAGATCCTTATTTGGATTTTAAATAGCGTGAAGTGAATAACAAACAATGCCTAAAAGACAATTTAATTTTGAAAAATATGTGTTGTACGATGCATCTTCAAAAAAAGTATTTGCGTAATAGAATCGTGCAAAAAGGAACTTAGTTAGAAAGTGAAGGGAAATATCAAAAGACATTACAAACTACTTCACAAACAAGATATACAAAGAAATGGTGACGATGCTTTTGTTTGTCACTGGAGTAATGCTCCCCTTTTTGTGAAACCTTAACCGCATATTTTTATTACTAAAATCATTAAATCGGATTCATTAAAAAATTTAAATGAAATGAAGTTAAATAAATGCAAATAAACCACAACGTATAACAGTGCCTGGTTTTTTAATTTATTAAAAACATGTTTTTAAAAAAAAAATTATTCCTACTTTTTTAAGCATTTCAAAAATTATGCAACAAATTTTTACATATGGCAGCACCAGTAACATGACCAAAAAATTTTATGTGTACACATTTATGAATGCTTCGCGAAAAAATTCATTTATGATTTCTCACTTATGAGAAGTACTCGAATTTGATGCTTTTCATTTATGGTCGTGAAAAGAAAAAAATATTTTTTCTTTTCACTTCTCATTTATGACTGGTGAAAAAAAAAAATTTTTTTCTCGCTCGAGAGTGAGAAGGCAAAAAATGTTTTTTAAAAACTCATTCTTTAATGAAAAATTGCTGCAGTAAACACAGCGCTCACACTCGTTCTCACGAATGAGAAGTGAGTGAGCAATTTTTAACTCTGGTTTTTATATGTGTGTTTGTGAAAGTTGTGTTAAAAACTTTACCAGAAAGATGTCGCCAGAGATCTGCGCCGAGCACTGTTTTTCCGCGACGGCGGATTAAATTCGGCTATAAGCCGGCTAAAGCATTAATACTCAAAAACAGATTTTTACACACATTTATTTTAAATACATATCGTTAGCTAAAATGAAAAAAAGCACAGCTAACAAAAATATAACTTTACACGAGAAGCGAAAATGTTTGTAAGGGTACAACAATAAAAAATTCGCTCATTTGCGCAAACAACGCCGTAATAAAAAAATGTTTCGAAAAAAATACGTATGAAGTTTTTAGTTTGCTTGCGTTATATAGAAAAGAATTATTAATTTTTTTTAACACGTAGAGTAAGTAGAAACATTTTAAATATGAAACTTATATACGACATAAAGCATAGCATAACAAACAATTCTGAATCGTTAACGCCAAAAATGCATTTCTATAATTACGACATTTAAGTAAATAAGCGATATACATATGTATATAAATCGTTAGCTGAAATGAAATTTTAGTTATTACGATCAGGCTTTTTAAACTTCACATTCAATTATCAAGAAATAAAAATATTTTTGATTGGTGGAGTACAAATAAATATAAATATCCAAATCTTTCTCAAATAGCTCAAGAAAATTATTGTGCATTAGGATCATCAGTTCCATGCGAAAAAATATTTTCAAAAGCTGGACAAGTTCTAAATGACCGATGAACGCGCTTAAACGAGAAAACGCACAAATGTTATATTATACTTAGTTGTGTTATGTACATATGCAGCTTAATTTGTGTTATTTGTTTTTTTTAGGTTTTTGTTTTTTTTTACAATGGATTTCAACTATTTTTATATATTTTTATGTTTGGAATCTATTTAAAAGAATTGTAAGCTGCTTTTCTAAATTAAAGCTTTACCTCAATGCTCCAAGAGAGCTTAAAAACTTATCTCAAAAGGTATAAGTTTAAATTTTGTATCAAAATTTTGTTTAAAGTAAATTAAAAATATTAATATAAATATGGGATATTATTGAAAATTAATATTTCTTATTCATAAATATTTTGAGTTCTTATTTATCATTTATATTATTTTTCCAATGCGTTGTTCAGGAGTTCATTAAAAATAACTAAAATCGCATAATCACTGCTTAAAATAACATTATGTATAATAATTTAACAGAGATTTAAATTACTGTTTTACAAGAAGTGAAAAATGCTAAACAGTGATCACCGTCACTGTTTAAATAACCGGTGATTTTAAAATCGCATTCACTATTAACGGTATTCCCTAAAAATCACGGGATCGCTCACCTCTAGTGGACACACTCGTCTGAAAAGAAGGGCTACTACTGCACTTAGATGAAACTACTGAATTAATTATTTAATTTTAAAGGAGAGTAGATATCAGATTCATGCCACGCTTTAAATGATTGACCCAGTGAGAACATTATTGAAATCGCCTGCAATGTCCAGTAAATTTCCCACTGTGTATTCACCGCAGTGAAGGGTTTCTCAATCCGTGAGACGACTAAATGAAGTGCCGTCTTTACTGATTTTTTCTTAGTATAGGCATGCTGGTTGTCATAAATCCAACCAGGGCCCATGTTATCTTTGATGTGAAATTCCAGAGTCCTTTCTAAAGTCTTCAAGGTAAATAACGAGAGGCTAATGGGCCTGTAGTCCTTCGGGAATAAGTAATTGCTATTACCTGACTTTGGCATAAATACAACCCTTTATGTCCTCCAGGATACAGGCACGTTACTTCGTCTCAAGCATTCCCTAAAGATCAAAACCAACCCGGAAAAATTCGGCTTTTGCAACGTTGAAGCAGTGCGGTTGAAATGAGTCGATTGTCCATTTCACTCTCTTCTGGGAGACAATACCACAATCGTCCATCATATGGACATACATATGCATGGACTTGTCGGTATATAAAGATTTTTAGAATTAAAACTAGCGCTACGTTTGACTGGGCCGAATCTTATATAAAAACTTCAAATTAGAAACAACATCCATACATACATACATACATACATACATACATACATACATACATACATACATACATACATACATACATACATACATACATACATACATACATACATACATACATACATACATACATACATACATACATACATACATACATACATACATAAATACATACATACATACATACATACATACATACACACATACAAACATACATACATACATACATACATACATACATACATACATACATACATACATACATACATACATACATACATACATACATACATACATACATACATACATACATACATACATACATACATACATACATACATAAATACATACATACATACATACATACATACATACATACATACATACATACATACATACATACATACATACATACATACATACATACATACATACATACATACATACATACATACATACATACATACATACATACATACATACATACATACATACAGTCTACGTAGTGGGGGTATTATGCATTTGTACAGATGTTTGTACCGTTCAAAGAGTACTGATGATGAGATTGCGTAGCTGCATTCTACTCGGCTAGTATCGGTAGCAAAATCTGCCTTTTTCAAAGTTAAAGTTTCTTTCAACATTAACGGAAAAATATTAATTTCTCCTAATAAAAAGAAATTATATAAACTTAAGCCAAACTCAAAAGCAAAAATTTGTATTAAAAACAACAAGTTCAACAATAAATAAAAATTAGCATAAAACCATTTTATTTATTTATTTTTCTAATTATGTCTAGCACAGCAAGATTAAAATCTTATAAATTACAGTGCTAGTAAACAAGGCATGACAATAATTTAATAAAGAGAAAAAGTTAAAAATAAATAACACACAAAAATAAATGTGTACATTAGTTTAAACAAATTTATATAAAATCAATATTAAAAAGTTAAAGTAAAATATATTTAAGTGAAGATAAGAAATATAAGAAAACTTACTTGAAAAACTTAAAAAACTCCTTTTTAAACATGTAAACATGTTTTTGAATAATATTTGGTAAGTTATTCCAGAGACTTATACTGTATATAAAAAAATGTCGTTGAGATAGAAGACTTTTATGTCTGAATTGAATTAGTTTACTGCCACGATTTGAACTTGCAAATAAAATTCAGTCATAAATATACGCAGGCTCTTTTAAGGTATTAATTTTGTGTAAGAAGATAAGAAGACATTTACATACATTTCAAAAGATCAACAAATTTTATTCCAAAGATTTGGTAGGAAAATGACAAAATATGATCACGCCGGCCTTTTTGAAAAATATAACGTGCAATATTGTTATATAAAACTTTGAGTCTTCGAAAATTTCACATCCGTATGAGAGTGATGGGATTAGGTAAGTTTTGGCTAATAGCATGCGTATTGCAAATGGTGTTGAATCTTTAACAGCCCACAAGTTACGAAGCATCCCATACACTCTTCCTACAACAGCATTAATATGATCGGACCAAGTAAGTTTATTATTAAAGGTGATTCCTAGGTTGCATGCTGAATTTACGAAATTGATATTGTTATCCCCAATTTTTATTCGAGGGCCATCAAAAATTGTCCTAAGACTTTGACAGATGAATACATTTAGATTTTGATGGACTGAGACATAGACCATTGGCATTGGCCCAGCTGCTAATTCTGCACAATTCATCATTTATTTTTCTGATACAAAAGTCAATATCAGGGATGTTGCAAGATGTGTAAAGCTAAACGTCATCAGCGTACATATGCACATAACTATCAATTAAAACGTTTGGAAAGTCATTTATATAGAGGCAGAAAAGAAGAGGCCCTAGCATAGAGCCTTGTGGGACTCCTCTGTTTGAAAAGGTATTGTAAGGTTGAACTACTTGAGATTTATTGTGAAGATAAGAAGATATAAGGTTATAGGCCGACCTGGAAAAATTAAATAACTTTTTAAGCTTTTGAATTAAAACCGTATGATCCACAGTATTAAATACCTTACTGTGATCAAGCATAATTAAAAATGCTACCATATTCAAATCAAGTTTCGATCTTAGGTACTCAACTACATCAGCTAGTGCAGTTGTAAAACTTCTATCCTTACCAAAACCGGATTGCCTTTCAGATAAAAAATCATTACTTGTGAGATACTCGATCATTTGTTTGCCAGTTTCGGAAACTTCTACAATTCTTAAATTTCTACAATTCTAAAAGGTTAGGTTGCGTTGCGAAAGGTGATAAAAACAAGCGTACTCATACGTCAAAATACGGAGACCTCCTGGACACATACTGCATCCTTCAAAGAGAAAAAATATCTGAGAAAGAAGAAAACAATAAAATATCAACCAGTGTGAAACTTCCTTTCCATTGCCGATCTCCTAGCCACCTGATTTCCACAATTTTCTCCAGTTTACACTGCAAACATCGCCTGGTTATTCGTATAATCTTTAACCTAACTACTTGACGCTATGGTTCCGCAACCTCTGGCAGTAACAGACGTACTTTACTTTTCTTTATCCTCACACATTCTACAATAGTATGAAGTGCCACGATTCTTTTTACTTATCCTAGCCCCAACCGGGAAGTGTCCAGTTATGACCTTGAATATGGTCTTAAGGCCCATTCTCCCCTAACCTATGAGCAACCTAGTGCCTGCTGAGCTTAACCCCGGCCACATGGTCGTAGCCACACTGCAATCACTCCTGTTCCCCCACTGAAGATTTGACATGTAAAGCCTTCAGGTCCTAATCTTCCAAAAATAGTGACACATTCGTAGTCTTAGAGTTTCCTTCTTCTATTTCAACTTTAAGGCCGAGCCATTACGAGCATTCTCGTCAGTAATTTCATTACCAACTATGTCACAATGTTTTAAAACCAAACACAGTCTGACGTTGAAGGTGACCATAATCCCACCAAGGGCTTTCCCACAGTCTCTTATAAACATACACATGACGCGTTGCGCCTTTTAGGCCTTAAGGGCCGACTGACTGTCAACATAAATAGTGACCAAAATATCCCTTGGAACAGTTTTCCCTATAATGATCAGTATCTCCGCCTGGAACACACTAATCTCACCAGATAGTCTCATATAGACCCCTGCTTCTGTGCCAATACCCATCTTAGATCCGTCAGTGACTGCCCTAATACAGGTTATCGGACCTCAACCAACAATTTCTTTTAGGATTTATTATCTGTGTTGTTCTCTTAAAAGTGACCTCCGTGACCATAGATTCCCGGCCTTAACCAAGATTCTCAAGACCGATTTCCCTTTATCTTAGTATGACCAGGGGGCAAATTACGGCATTCGATTCGAATCGAAATTCTACTCGATCAATCGAGTTGTCAATGCTTTTAATATAGGAATTCCAATAAGAATTTTTAAATTTCGATTCGAATCGAATGCCGTAATTTGCCCCCAGTATTAAGAAATTATCTTAATTCTGACTTGCCTAGTCTGACCAAGCTTCTTGCACCCCTCCCTATCATCCAGGTACCGTGTTAAGAATGAGGTTTAGTTACGCTGTAGGTGTGGTTAACATGGCTCAAGTGATGCCAAGTGAAGCACATCTTTGGGCCTTGAAAAACCAGTTTCAACTCTCCACAGCTGAAAATAGCGCGTTCACTTGTTTGATATAGCCTCCATACAAATATCCTCTGATATAAGTATTCTGTGTTTGGCGTTGTCGTGTCGAATGTTGTCGCATTCGACAGAAAAACGAAAAGGGCGCTATTAATTGAACATTGGCGTATTAGTTAGACGGTACCAACCACACACCAACCACAATAAGGGTGTATTTCTCTATCTTAACAAAATTTTGTATAAACATTCATATGTACTACAGAGACATCAATTCCAACTTTTCCGTGCAAAACAGGAAGACAATAGTGTTAAAAAATATGAGTCAGTCATGACAGCATCTCCTGCTTTTTCAAATGAAAGTTTCTTTCAACATTAACGGAAAAATATTCATTTTTTCTAATTTTCAATAACATTTAGCAAATAAAATAACCGCTTAAACTACCATAAATACTGGGTGTAAATAACAACAACGAAAAGCTAAGAGGAAAATAAATCATTAGACTTTTATTTGACAGTTTTGACGTAAATATTTAAGTGAAAAAGTGCCTTATTAAATAATTAGGGGATTTACAAGGTGTTCTATTTGCCCTATTGTCATAAAATTTTGACAATGGTTCAACAGCCTTTACCAACTATTGGACACTCGGCTCAGGTGTAAGTGGAGTTGTTGTGATAATTTAATAAGTATATTAAACGACGTAGTACTTTTAAATAACTATTTTTGTATAAAAGACAAAAAAACCATTGTGAAATTTTATACCAATATGACAATAGGACATAATAGGACACCTTGTGAATCCCCTAAATATATTATATGTTTAAGTAAATTTATAGTTCTGAAACCCCCATTAGGCATTTGTAAACTACAAAAGTGTAACCGTTATTTATAGTTCGTTAAAAATAGGTATATATGTATGTACCTTTTATATATTAACAATTATTTTAGGTTACTAAAGGTATTTACTAGTGTTTGTATTTAGGTATGACAAAATTGTACTTAAACAAAATATTCATTAAATTAAATTTTAACACTTAAATCATACACTTTATTACAAATTAACCCTTGAATTTTGGCGCTTAAAGGCATTAAGATAACTGGACAATTTATAGAAAAATGTTTTTTTTTTAGTTTAGCTCCTCTACTACCTCGTTTTTTTAAGGTAAAAATAATTCATGTTTTTAATAAAAAATAAAACAAAAACTTACCTCAACTTCGTTCAAAGTTTGTGTCCACATGTACTTGTCGAGAGTGCAACCGTTACCAGAATTTGGTAATAATTTACCAACTTCACTCTTTTCGGATTCATCTTCTGCTTTGTCTATGGGTTTTGATTTTTCCTCATCAATCGCCACTGGAATAGTTCCATCTGCAACAGCTTCCTTTAAAAGTTGTTGGCGTTTCCTAAAAACAAAATGATTCACATATACAATTTGTTTAAAATAAAACAATAAAGAAACTATCGAAAACTCACTTGTTCTCCTCCTCTTTAATTATTTGGGCCGCTTCCTCATCAGTAATATCACAAATTTTATTCTGAGCCATTTCTTTTTCACGGGCAGCTCTTTGTTCACGTTCTTTCTCCTGTTTAAGCTTTTGTGTTTGCTCTTCCTTTTTCATTTTTTCTTTATGTTCAGCAATGGCTACATCAGCTTCTTTTCGCAGTATATCCATTATAAGTTTTTCCCAATCACCCACATAGAAATCGCTTCTACGTCTAAGAAAACCGGCAAAGGTCTTTAAAAACTATGAAAGAAGTCTTATGAATCAGTTATAAAAAAAATTAGTAATAATTCTACATACATCAGGCATGCCTCCTTGGTGTTTTTGAGCCATAGCCAACAAAATATTGTCGTATTGTTCTTCCTGACTTGACATTTTGTCTTTATTTGAATGTATTTTTGTTGCAGGTTTTAATTTATTAAATAATTTTCTAGGACTTTACTAGAAATTCCAGTTAAATAAAACGCCTTTTATGACCAAACAAATAAAACGTGCAAACCAAAAAACTTTTTTGTTTATCATCTGTTTGGAAACGTTTGTTATGACAACTTAGAACCAGGGATGGAAAATGATTATTAACGAAATTATATTCCAGGGGATCCCACTACACACAAAATATTCTATATGTTATATATCCTAAGAATATAGTATATGTTCAATCATAAGAGCTTCTACCAATAAATATTCAAATCTTAAAACTAAGTAACTGATATTAGTACAGTCAGTAACAGACCAAAATTTAAGTTCTCATAATAAAGTAAATTGTTCCTATGTTGAATGCGGAAGCAGTGCCCCATAATTGTAAACCGTAGCACCAAGTTGGTTTAAAAATTAAATTGTAGAGTAGAAGTTTACAATTGTAATGATACAGATTATATGTAATTACTTATTAATATGCTCCTATGCTCAACACGTTGTTGTATACCGTCGGAGAATATTAACCCCTGAGACATACCTCTCAGAAAAGCTGAATGCTGGTTCTAAGGTGGGAGAAGCGAATACTGTTTTGATACTAAACTACCCAAACTAAGCACATTTTTAACAAAAGATATCAAGCTCTAAACTTGTTTTATATACACAACTGTTTACAATTCGCGATATTAACAATCAAACAATGTAAATCAGCACAGATATACAATAAAATTAAGTAATACAGCGTAAATTTGTGAAAAAAAACCAACGATTCCATTTACACAAAGTAAACACACTTTTTTCGCAACTCTAGAGTGAGAAAAAAAAATTTTTTATTTTGTTTACATTTTTTTTAAGCTTTTCAAAACATTTATTTAAATATTTTTAATCGTTTTTATCGAAATCGTTTGGATGTGCTATGAAGCATATAAAAGACCACACGAGGTGTAGAATATAGACATGTATGTATTTTGGTAGTATGCGGCAGCACATATATATTGCTTGTAATCAAGGTATATTGAACAAGGTAAGAGCAAGTGAACAGCTGACATTTATTCCCGCCATATGTTTTCTAGCCTAAGTTGCTTTCGCACGATATATGTTTTACACATAACTTGTCAAATTTTGCAGTGCGAAATTGATATCTGCCGTCTAAACGCGTTTAAACATTGCATGTGTGAAATACATGTTTAAAAGTCATATAACAAATTTGTAATTAGAGCGTGTTCTATTTTCATCTGAGAAAGCATGTGACATCAGTTTTTTTTAGAATAACAACAAGAAAAAGTAAGTTGTTTATTTTGGTTTGGAGGTTATGTCAGATGCAATTACATATGTACGAGTGAAATCAAAAATTATAAACCGTCTGTAAAATGACAATTTTGACAGACATACGCAATTACATGCGGATTACAAAAGTGACAAGTCATGTGCAAAATACATATCGTGCGAAAGCAGCTTTAGATTGGAAAATTTTTTTATGTTATAAAATGGAGGTGTATACAATCTGTGTGTGTGAGAGCCATATTAATAGCAACTAAGATAGAATTTAGCAACAAGATAATACATGCAACATTTTTAATGAAATTGTTGATGTAGAGACGAGGTCACCTTATTATTCCACAATGCTTGATATGTTATATGGCAAAATTATTGAAACTTACTGGCCATGGCGCCACCTGTTGGATTTAAAATTAGCGTTGACTTTCGTTTCCGGTGTGAGTATAAACTAAACGAAAGTATTCAAGTTCCGTGTTTGTAAAAACAATATAAAACTACAATTATATAATATTAAAAAAGCAATATGAAATTAATTTTTATTAAAGTTATTTAAAAAAAGTTGGATTTGAATTAAAAAAAGGGATAAAAAAGTTGTTACGTGAAATAAGATTTATAAACCCAAATTTGTTACAGCATCAAGAAATAAGTGCCAGCCAAACATTGTGAACAGGGTACGTGATTTGTGAATAAGAGTTGTTTTAAAAAGTGACAATGATCGCGGTTTGTTATTTATTTCAAATCAGAAGTTTTTAAAATAACGAAATTGAAAGTAACAGTTACTTTGCGTTTTCTTTTCCTATCTGAAATATGTTTTATCTATTTTAAATGCGAAAAGATGTGTTAACTACTTGGGTAGCATTTCCGTATCTTAAAATTGTCCCCGTTCGTTCGTTATAGCGCTCCTACTATATGAAACAATTGAGTCACTTTTACGCGACTTATACCAGACATATACACTAGACTTATGTATATCAGACTTACACGCTGGAATTCTTCATGAAATTGGTACCATGAAAGTTTTGTTTAAAAATAATATCATGAAATTTTATGTTTTTAGACGAGAGATGTAGAAAAGTAGGGCCTCTTCACCATTTTTGTCTACAAACAAAAATTTAATGTAGGTAGTTTTATGAAAAATTTCATCGTATAAGTTTAGTACAACATCAGTATAATACTATATATAGTGTAAGTCTATAAAATTTTTCATAAAATAGCTTTCATGAATTTTTTGTTTGTAAACAAACAAGGTGAAGACGGATCTACTTTTCTACATCTCTCGTCTAGAAACATAAAATTTCATGGAAGTAATTTAAGTCTAGTAGTCGATGAAAGTGTTTAACTTGCTTACAAATTCGAAGACCAATTAAGATAAAAACATAATGCAAATTGCATTCGCAGGTCTTAAAAAACATATGTATATGTTTTAAGCATTTCTTAAAACTTTTGTGGCTATGAGGAAAAAGGCGTTTAACTTGTAGTAGTTTTTAGGTTCTCTTTCCAACTTGAAAACCAAAAAAGATGAAAATATATTTCTTTATTAACTTTAAGGCCAAAAAATAAACAATTCAAATTTCGTTCGGGAAGTCTCAGAAAAATTTGATTACTTTTAGGTATTTTTTTTTAATTTTGAACCCTAAAGGATAAAATGTATAGAAAATCATGCAAATTTTTTAAGTACTTTTTTGCATTTAGTACTTTATTTTAGTTAATAAAGTAGCGGGAAAATCGCTAGTTAAGACAATAGTGTGAGCAAACGCGCAATATAATTGTGACAGGTGTAACCATTTTACTTACGTTTTGCTGATAACTCAAACGTTCAATAATTTTATATAAAAAGGATATGATTACCAAGAAAGGTATGTTTTTTAGTGTTAATAGCAGGTAAATATTGAAACAACATGATCTCTGCTCCCGATGACAGCTAGATGAATGTGTGACCTAAGGTCACTGACCTTACGAATTTAAGTTTTTAATAATTGTGTAAAATATTCTTGGGACCGGGCCTAATATTTTTAATTTCTTTGTGGTTTAAAGGGTTTCTATCGCATTTGAAAATTCATTTTTATAAAAAAAACATCTCTTTTAAGAAGCCCATTTTAGATATTGTGACGGGCGTGAAATTTTTATTAAAGCGTGAAAAAGAGATAGGATTATTCAGTGTAAAACCATAGCTGCCAGATTTGAAGATTTATCGTCCTTTTTACGATTTTTAGGGCCAAAAATAACTTTTGACGATAGGACTATTTTAGCCCTGAATTTACGATTTTTAAACATTATAGATTTGTGTCTCTTCTAAAAGAAAAACAGAGGCAGAAATACATAGATATTTTAACATAAAAATGAATATTTGTGTCAAAAAAACTATTTTCGAAAAAACTGAGAAATATTTATACAGATTTTCTTTTTGTATTTTTAGTTTATTTTGCTTAAAATTATAAATTTTTGATTTTTAAATTGTTACTACTTGTTAGCACTTTTTTTATTATTAAGTAACAAAAAATATAAATTTTAGAGTTAACAATTCTTTGACGATTTCAAAAAGTTGTTTTGACGATTTTGACAATTTTTTTCCTACAATTTGACGATATTGATTGAACCAAATTTATCTGGCAGCTATATCTTGCAGCTTTGTGTATGACTATATCAAATTGATGCAAAATTCATAATATTAAAATTTATTCCAATTAATTAATTATTTTTCGATTATTTTCATTTTCTATTAGACGTCTACTTTTTTTAAAAAGAAAAAAATTATTTTTTCTTCATTTTGGACATTTTTACGTGGAACTGCATAAACTTTTTACCTAAAGATAATAATAAATTTGAAAACTTTAATTAATTTTTTGGGAAACTATTGGTATAAAAACTTTTTACACTATGGCATTCCTGGTGTAGAGTACGTTATTTCATAAAGAGATTTTCAAATATATTTGCTCAGTTTTGTTCGGTCTTCTGAAGATAACAGTCGTGTGAAGTATTTTCGTCCTGAAAGCCTAAATAAATATTTTTGTTACATTCTTTAACAAAGTGAATTATAAAAGAAAAAAAAATATAATCTTATACAGAAAAATCCAATTCTATGCAAAGAATATTTTTGAAGAAATTGTGTTTTTAAAATTTAAGTGTTAAGCTAAAATCGATAAGATTTTTGCGTAAATTAACAAAAAAAACTATTAACAATAACAGTTAAAAGTAATGAATTTATTTATGTTTTAGTTTATTTGAGGCATTTCTTTTATTTCTCTTTCCCCCAACATGGTATAGAGAATTTTCAATGGTTTATTGTTGCAAAAATAAATCATATTTTTTTTTTTAATTTGCAAAACACGCAAAAAGTTAAAAATTAAAAAAAAATAATATTTTTAAAGATATGTATTTATGTATGTGTCTAAATAAATGGATATGTAGTATAGGTATAAAAAATTCTTTAAAGGTTAAATAAAAAAAAATTCACTTTAAAATATTACGACGTTTTGTTCTTTAACTTTACTTTAACTGCCTGTCTACCAGCCTGCTTAAAAATCGATAATTTATTTTCACATTTATGTTGTCGTTTTTAACAAGGAGAGCACGTACAAACATAAGTATGTATTTAGGTACATACTTACGTATGCATGCATTTATATATGAATGTTCTTATGGGATTTTATTACCTCCAGACAGCCGGGGTTAATATTTTAAATAATTTTAAACTAAAATTTTTAATTAAATTTTTACTTTAGTATGTAAGTATTATTTTAACCAGCATATACTCTTCAAACAATTTATGTTCAAAATGACACTTATTCAATACAAAAGGAAGTTTAAGCTCATCGAATAGGTATGATATTATTTTCTTATCCAAAAAGTGTTTCGTTTGAAAAAAAAAAAATGTTTCACTATTATTATACTTACTATGTGAGCCTTTTTAGTTACTTCCTTAAAGGTTAATTTAAAGTATTAAGTATAATATAATTTTTTTCTGTAAAATGTAAACTTACTGTCCACAAGTAGAGCAAAAGTATTGACTTAATAAACACTTCTATCCCATAATGTACTTCTAATTGCTTAGAGGGTAGATAATATTACACAATTTTCCTGCTATAATTTTTTTTTCTAACATTAGGAAGTAAACTATGTATATCGTTAGCTGAAATGAAAACATATTTCATTATATTTTATTAAAAGGCACAATTTTATAATGTTAGAAACACAACTTGAAAAAGAATTCCGGAAAAAAGAAACAATTTACAAGCACTGCCTTTGTAATTTGAAAAATGTTTTTGCTTCTTCTGTAAAATTAAAAAAAAAATGTAGATACGTTGTCTTGCATTTCAGCTGACGATAAATCGTTACCTCAATATAGAAAAGTCCTTACTCGTAGTTTTTTATAAGCCCAGATTAACATATATTTCGTTTAATGGTCTGCCAAACAAAATCTCGACAAAAGAAATACGAGTTAAGGCCTTTTTATATAAAGTAGTTCTGATAAGATTTGCTGTTTTTTTATATTTGTTTTATACTTTTAACCAAAGATCTGTCAGAAATGACAGAAACGCAAGCACACTTTTAGTTTTTATAGTCTATGGAACTTTTCCAGTTTTAGGAATTGAATTGAATTAAATTATTTTCTAAGCCTGTCTGTCCATCTGCGCCTATGCTTTTTATAATCGAAATACAGGTTGGAGATACAGATATACATACTTGGTTCTGTAAAAAAATTGATCAAACATTACCAACTTTTACAATAAATTATAAAACAGTTAAATGTTTTATCCAAGAATTAACAAACCACATAACATCTATTTTAAATGGTTTAATATTATTCCACTACCTTAATCATTTGCCAGTTCATTTATTTAACACAAATCATGGAATACTCGTTCTAAATGGTTTATTTCGGAAATAAGTAGGTTTTTTTTGTGATTTTACTTTCAAAGCAAATAATTGTCCTTATTTGGAAGAAAGAATATTTCCCTTCCTTATTATTTTTTAAAATAAAAAAATTTTAAAAGGGAAGACCAGGTTCTGAATATTATTTGTTGATTTATATCTAACAGACGCTTTTTGTTAAAGAAACCCAACCAAAGGTTTTTTATTCTATGAAAGTATAAAGAGCTTTTTTAATTCTTGTTTACCATGACTGAACTGATCAAAACTTTGGTTAAAATAAGGTAAAATTATTTGTTTTTTTTTTGCAAAAAAAATTTGTGAACATAACAGAGAAGGTCGGCTAGCTATTGCCAAAATTGGCAACTGGATAAAAAAAAAAAAACTCGCAGCACCACTTAGAAGAGAAAAATGCCATTGTTGGCAAATATAATTTATTTAAACGACGATTGTAAGTTAACATAAGCAATCTTTGCTCAACAAGTGCCCTAATATTGCTGAAAAATTTGGTTTAAAAGATTTCAATACTGTCATTGCCTAATAAAAATCCTCTAATTATTGCAAAAAACACATCAAGAAATCATCAAAATAGCTTATCAGATCATCTTTAATAAGAACCAATCATTATTTGATTACAACAACTGTCGTTATCAAGCAATCTTTAAAATACCAGCTGAGTCATTTCATTCGTTAAACCTGGACTAACCAAGTATCGTGTTTTTATGTATCTCTGAGAACTTTTTTTAATAAAACACTTTAAATAACAAATTATTTTGAAAAATCAGTACATCTCAGTACACAAAATGAAAAATGAGTACATGTACTGATGAAGTCAGTACGTATGGTCACCCTACTTATGTACAAAAGCTATGGAAACTGGGCAACATCTTAGCACCTTATCTTTTATATCATGCTTTCAAATGTACAAAATCACATTAACAAAGCAAGTACAAAGCCTTTTTAATTCATCCCATCTGTTTCTCTCCTAAATATACTTACAAGCAATTAAAAAATTGTATAACGGTTATGGTTTCCGGAATACGTACGTCAAATAATGAATTTTGGTGGCTTCCTTAAAGTAAATGTTTTCTCTAAATGAAACTAAATTAAGAGGCAAGCTACGCACGAAAATTTTTTTTGGTTACACTTCTTAAAAAAAGAGTATAAATCCAATTAAAAATGGGTAGAATGGCAGCAACTAAATTTCTTAGGTTTATTCCAAAATTTTTAGTTGATTTTTATGTTTTGAAAAATTAACTAAAAATTTGGTTAAAGTTACTGACAATTTTTTTTAAACAAACAACGAGACCAATGTGCACTATCCTTATAGTTCAATTTTCCTTAGATAAATTATCTTGGCTTTAAATTAATTTTTTTTTTATTTAAAAACTTTTAAAAAAAATTTACAACAGAATGATTTAAAATACAAGTTTTTCGCAATACATATTTAGAAAATAAACAGCTTTTGGCAAACAAGTATGCCAAAGAGGTAAACTCGGTTTTAATACTGTCACCGTCACTAATATTTTGAAAGCAATAACACTGCCACGATTGGTTATGATGTTAGGGAAAATCGAAAACTACCTTTTTTGCGACAGAGGATAATCTATGGGCTGTGTTCTAAACAGCATTAAGTGCTTGGGTTTGGGTTATGCCTAATATTGCATATAGCTCCTAAAGAGAAGAACTCTTGCAATAGTTTTGCACAACTCTTTTAGATTAAAAAAGTAGTAAAATATAACCTTTAAAACCTTAAGTCTTCTTACTGAAATTTCTAAAAAATTAAAAAAAAACATATATGTTCATACATTTATGTTCTTTTTTTATATTCCAATTCTTTTAACGTACCTTCATTGTCTTAAAAATTGTTTAAATTGACAACTAAATAAATAAACAAATTATACATAATGGTAACATTAGCTTGGATTTTTCGTTGAATGCGATTTAAAAATTATCTATTTAGCTAAGTTAGTAAAACTTAGTTTTTTGTTTTGCATACAAAAAAAATAACTAACGAAGCTAAACTTATACAAGTCTTGAGCCGTCTTGAGTACTCAGAACTAAAATACACAATACTTTTAAAACACAAGTTTAATAGCGTAAACAAAGACGCATGTATATCAGGTGGCCTATGTTCTACAAAAACAACTAAATCGTCATACAAATGCGAAGGCAGATAACAAAAACTCACAAATTCTTTACTAGCACTCTTTGAGCTTTTCTTAGAATACATCAGTTGTTGTTTGTAAAAAAGAATAAAAATACATAAACATAAACAAATTTTGACATTTAAATATCGAAATACTATTACTCAGGTGATAACTATTCATGCGCCTTGGCGTAAGCTTAGAAGTTGTGGAAATAATTTATTTCTATGAAATAATGGGGAAAAATATATTTAATCCATATAATTCCTTAAAGAAACATTTTGTTGTAACGATCTAATGTTAAATTTTTATTTCCGTTTCAATTTTCCCATGTCTTCTAAGCTCAACCTAGACTGGTCTTCTCCTGGTATTTTACGGAGGTAGTGTTTAGCCAGAACACTTAATGAAGGCCTGGAGACATTGGCGATGATGACGTTCCAGTTTTTACTGCCACACGGAAATATTACGATTTTTTTAGGTTGTCAAAAGCCTATTTTGCTTTGGAAAGCCTGCATTCGATGTGTTCTCAGCTGCCACTATTGTTAGATATGCAGGTTCCCAGGTAGAAAAAAACTCTGAACGTCATTGGTTTTCTTGTAATTCAGCTCAAAACTTGCCGTGCGTGTGATGTTTAGGTGCATTAATTTGGTTTTAGTCCTACTGCGCTTGCTTTCAGTGTGATTTTGTCCAGTATTTTTCGCTATGTATAGTGGAAAAATTTATCGCAGGTACAGAGGTGGTAGCTATTCACTGCATTATTCAATGATAATTTCTGAGGTTATTTATAAAGTCTGTGCCGTTGTGGCCTAAATCCTGCTAGCTCGTTGTGCAGTTTCAGTTCAACTACAGCTGCAATACGATTTTACAAGACCTGTGCGATAGCTTTGATTGCGACATTTAGAAATGTTATACTTTTCCAGTTTCTACAATACATAAGGCTACCTTTCTTCGGAAGCACGTTTTCAGTGTGGTTAGAATTAAGCTGAGGCAGCAAAACTCAGAAGTTATCATAGTTATTTACTTTAAACCTGCCCAAAGTAATTATAATGCAATGTCTACTTTTTAAACAAATATTTGCTGATTACAAGGGCGAAATAATTTATGTAATGGTTGCCATTGAATGTATATCATATGTTCCCACTGCCCCCTCCTCAAATCTTTGCAATTTTTGGCTCTAAGAGGCAACATTTTTACTGAAGATTTTAAGCCAACGTTTCCAGCAATATGTATATATCCTACCGGTGCCGCAGCATATTCCCCATGTGCTGAAAGTAGCTAACGTTTTGCCAATCCCAAAAAAGAATAAGGCTGAAAACCCTAAAAATAACCCGCCAATATCTGTTTATTCAGTATTATTTAAGACTGTGGAGAGTATGGTTAACTACTTCGTTGTTAACCATCTGAAGTCGAACGGATTTTTAGCGACCACCAGTACGGTAAACGAATAGGACGTGCTCGGGTGACCTTCTAAGTTTTCTAGTAGAAAAATAGTGGTGAGTAGATATTAATCATTGTAGCGAAAACAAATTTGTGGATCTGGCATTCAGCGCTTCTATTGAAGCTTTTGACGTCGGTGAAACACTTTTCTTAGAGATCGCACTATTTGGGTTGTTATAGATGAGCTCCCTTCCTATGTTATTACTTATTTTTCTTAATGACATTTTTTGTCAAACTTCGAATCCATTTTATTTTTTTGCAGATGATGGCAGCATATGCCATTCATATTCACATTACGTCATATCGAGATTCTGAAAAAAGGGGTATAAGGGAGAGTATGAAAGGCACTGCTAACCGCAATCAAATGGTGATCTCCGATTATAACTGTGCGAATAATGGTTATAAGATTCAATGTTGTTTGTTGACACAAAAACTTTTTATGTTTTGTGCATGAATATCAAGCGCAATGTCCGTTGTATGGATGGAACTCAATATTCTTGTGTCAAAGAGGCAACCAAATATCTTCGTTCAAACAACCTTATCCTCTTAGTATTTATACCCCCATGGTTCCATCAAAATTAAAGTACAACTGCCATGTATGGACTGGTGCTCTAAAGTCTAGCTTGCAGCTACTTGACCGTATACAAGAACGTGCAAGGGTACTTATAGGTTGCGTTGAGGCATCTATCCGTAACGACTGATTCGAGAATCGATACTATAATGAAATGTGATGTTAAGTAATCAGGAAACTGTCCTGAAGCCCGGGATTTCGTACGTAGTATGCGTCTTTGAAAAATATCACTCTTATTTGGGATCGATTGACTAGTTATTCACACCATGAATTACAAGAAAAAATCGTTCTTTTATTACACAGCTTATATGTGGAATAACCTTTTTTAAAATCTCTTTTCTGTCATTTTTTAATATACTTATATTTGAATATATCTAAGTATGAGTATTAAAAATCTATATCAATGTCCATGTGCTCATTATAAAACTTTCAGTTATTTTACATATCGCAAATATAAATAAAACAAGTAAGAGCGCTATATTCGGCTGTGCCGAATCTTATATACCTTTCACAAAATGTAGGCGCTTTTATCCTAATTTTTTCAAATTTTATATGACAAGCCCTAAGCGGGTGGTGATAGGGAGTAAGTATATTCTAGAAAAGTTTTTGCAAGGAAAAATGAGTTAGGGTCAGTCCTACATTTGACCTATCCACGGGTACCGTGAAAGCTGTAGGGAGGAGGAGTTATTATAATCTCTCAAACTTTATATGGGAGCAAGCCTCCTTAGGCGGTGGTGATAGGGGGTAAGTAGGTACTAGGAATATGTTTAAAATGGGAAACTAATGGGGGTCGATCGAACACTTTATTCCTCTAAGGCCGACTCTAAGGAAGTTATGGGTGTTTTTACATCATTTTTTTTAAAATTTGTATGGCAAAAATTTAATTGGGGTTGGTCTTACATTTGACCTTTATAGGAGCACCCTGGAAGCCGTGGGAGCGATTTAAAGAAAATAAGACAAAAATTAAGCTTTGTATGGCAACCCTGTTAGGGGGCGGAGATAGGGTGTAAGTATGTTCCACAAAAATGTTTGTAAGGAAAAGCTAATAGGAGTCGGTGGTACATTGCACCCGTGTAGAGGCAATTTAAAAGAAATAAACAGAGGTAGTCGTGGTTGCTGGCTTATATCGTCAGTTATCAGACAGTTTTGCTGAATTCCTATAACAAAATTTTCGCAAGTATATCCGGTACTACAAACAGGCTCGAAAAATATCAATGGGGCTTTAAAAATTTGATTTCAACAGATTAACAGACTGACGGGCATCGTTAAATCAACTTTCCTATCTATAAGGATCAAGAAAATATATACTTTATGGGGTCGCAAATGGACATTAAAGAAATTACAAACGGAATGACAAACTTATGTATACCCTTGTATGTAAGGGGTGTAAAAATAAATTTAGTTTCTTTTTTAAAATCTTATGTATTGCACATTTTTCGAAAAACCATAAATCAATTATTAATTTCGTACTAATATAAATATTATCTGCATACAATCTTAAATACCTACAATCATACAATTATAGCTTCATTTATACAAAACGAAAATTGTTCATGAGGAAAGGGCAACCATATGATAAATGAGAATTAAGTTGGGGTATTTTATTTCTTTTTTATTCTTAAACTAGCTGACCCGGTGAACTTCGTACCACCTACCAATTATTGAATATATGGACTTTTTAAAAAGAGTTCACAGTTTATGTAGTCAAATAGTTCATTGGAATATATTTACATAGAAAACAAAAATTCAAAAAGATTACAAAAATAAGGCGTTTCAGGTAAAAGCTGTTAAGAAAGCTATGTATTTTCGTGCATGGGTTATGTTTAGGTTAATTCCCTTCAGTGCAGTACCTTGTGATATAAGAAACTTTTCGTTTTGTTATTAGGCGCAAGTACAAATAAAGCAGATGGTTTGCCCACACGTGAACATGCAACGTATATTTGGCCATGAGAAAAGCATGTATTTTCTAAATTAAGACCACAAATACTCAAGGATTGTCCTTGTGATTTGTTAATCGTCATTGCGAATGCAAGACGAATAGGAAATTCAATTCGTTTGAACTCAAAAGGCATATCGGTTGGTATCATCGGAATTATCGGTATGAGAACTTCTTCCCTTTTGAATTTTCCTCTTAGTATAATTGCGTGTATAACACGGACCATCAGTTTCGGATTACCAAATGCGTTCCATTGCAAAGTTTTGGTTGGTTTAAATTTCAAAGCACGATAACTACCGAGCCAACCTTCAGTTGTAAGTTGTGCGGGGGTAAGCCAGGCACATCCAAGGAGTTAAGAACTTCAGTTGGATAGTTTGTGGCTTCATATTCGTTTGTTACACAATCAAAAGATTTAAAAGAATGCAGAGTACCAACGATTTGATTCTGAACTATTTACAAAGTTTAAATCATCAACATCTATATTTTTCCCATTAGCAATTATGTTGAAAAATACTTTCCAACTCTTCTTTTGACGATACAAAATTACAAAAATTTTGAGGAAACGAAATCAATCCGTTTGATTCGTCGACAGGAATACGGCCATTACCGATAGTCAACAATTGGTTGGAGAAATCTTGAGGTAATATATCGTTGAGCAATGTAACTTTCATGTTTTCTGTCATCTGCAGTATCTTTGGAAAACGCCACAGACTTGAGGATTTAACGCAAGCATTTTTTTGATCAGCCGCCGTCGATCTTAGACTGGCAGACAGTAAAATCATTGCACCTCCAAAACATCTTGGGTCACTGCGCAGATAATGATTTTACACGTACTAAAACTTTGGACATGACGAAGTTTTTCGCAATGTTACATATTGGTTGCTCTATATTTTGAAGGTTTAATGGCAATTTAAACGCTGAATGAGCTGTGCGGCATCCTTTTTACAATGTGGCCGCTATTCCAGATGAAGCTTCCGCTGCAGCAATGTTGGATCTCGCATGAACAGTGGCTAAAATCAATGACATGACGAATGTCTTTCCAGTTCCACCGGGCGCATCCAAGAAAAGAAAACACCGTTTCCATCATCAATTGCCTTCCATCATCAAAAACCTTAATTTGAACTAATTGGTTCAACTCACGTCGATCGTATTCACGTTCACGCTTCAATTGTCGATTTAGTAGCTCATTCAATTCATGTTCTGGTGCTGGCAGTCCTAACCTGACTAACAAACTGCCGCAAATAAGGTAACGCATGTCTTCAATTAAGAGCTAGTCCCGGTTATGCATATTCGCATTAACTTCAAGATTTGGATTTCTCGAGCAGACACGATATTGATGTAAAATGTCTTTTGACATATTGTCCTTTGTTCCACAGGTCACTTGGATTTGACGGGAAGCATGTCAAAATGATAATATCAAGTAATGTTCGTATCTGGCTTGGATATGCAGATATAATTGCCTCAGCGCTTGTCGTATCCCAATGAGTATCGTTTTCAAACAAATTGAGTTCTTGACACGCAGCACAAAATGTTGGGCAGACTATACCATAAACAGTACGAAATGCCGCAATAAAAACATTCTTCGGATGAACTGTATAAATGCAACCAAGAGCATCACTTAAACGCACATTTGGTGGCCAGGAACCATAGTGCCTTTCTTTTGACGTTAAAATTTTTTTTAAGAAGCGTTCCAAGTGTAATACCGTGGCATCCCCGAGTAAAGTAAAGTTTGGGCAAACGGATCGCTTTGACAAACAGCAAAGAAACTTGTCAATGTTGCCGCTGGAGGTATTTCAGCACGTTGAACAATATTTGCCGCGGTGAAATATACTCGTTGGCCATTCTCCAGATGCACCGCTAAATGTACAACAGTGGGATGAATAGGAAATGAGAAATACGCCACGCTGCCTCATTTCAGTTCACATATCGCCCAACTTGATAACCCGTAATTTTGTCGTTGCCATTGGAGGTTTGGATGCTAAAAACAGCCACATCGCTGTCTTTCGTGACATATTTGCAGATGTACTTGATCGACTTCATTGAATTAGAATATTCAACATTGCAATGTGTCTTAAATGATTTGGAAAGAAATGGCGAATGTGGCACAGTCCAACTGTTGTCAATCACAAAATCGTTTCCTTTCACTTTCTTTGTAATAGTTTGTCCGTTGTCATTGGGCGATAAACGCCGATACAGTAGATAACCGTCATGGCCAGTGATAGTTTCCGCCGTCAATTTTCGTGGATAATGTTTGGAACACTTGCCGTCGACCATGCACGGAGATTGGGGGTTGATGGTGCCACACGGTCCATGAATAATATTTGTAATTACAACATTATGTAGTTCTAGATCTGTATCGGGATCAGGAATTTCGGCACTTATAATATAATCTATCTGGTCTGGTCGAACTTTTTCGACTAACCAAATAAGAATGTGTGCATGCGGCAAGCCTCGTTTTTGCCATTTTATTAAATACATCCAGCATCGAGTATCTCCGAACACGTATTGCCTAAACATACACAAATCACGAAACATTATCCTTAATAGCATGTCAATAACGTTCCCTACCAGAACAGTGACGGTCATTTGACCGGTCATATGACCGACACAGATGACCGGTCAATCGGTTATTATTTTCTATCATTTTCTTAAGGGCGATGTGAAAAAAATTACCGAAACTTTGTGTACGTGTGATCTTGCATCTCTCTCGCACCTTCAGATGTGATAGAAATATTGGTCACAAATGACCGAAAGAAAATGTTTTAGTGTTAGTTTCGGTCACAAATTTCTTGTATGGGGTTATAAACATGTTTGTTTGTTTCTTTGATAATTACTGAAAATTACTGATAAAGCGTGAATAGAAAAGCTGGGAAGCTATTACCAAGTAAAAACTTCACAAACAGTTCAGTTTATAATGGCTTCATTATTTTGTAGCCCTATCCGCCACTTGTAAATAATTTTGTTTTTATTTTTTTAAATGTTTGTCGTGCTTACCAAAACCAAATGACTCGCTAACTGACAGACAGATTCATCATTGCATAGCCTAAATGCTTAGGGCAAGACTTAAAAAAGAACTAAAAAAAAGATAGAATTATTATTTAATATGCGCTCGACAGGTTTCAAAGTTATGAATGCATTTTTAGTACTTTTTTGAAATATTAGACCAGCAGAGGCGAGACAGGATAAAAAACCATATTTTGAAACGGCTCAAATATGAATATAAAATCTTGATAACTTTGATCCTAAGGGGAATAAAGGGATAAACATTTTATTGGTATTGTTAGGTTATTTCTGTTACTTTTAAACTAATAATTTAAATTGCGTTCAACTGGTTTAAAAAAAATTTGAACACGTTTTTTGAAGTTTTTTTTTACAGTTATTGAGGCTTATATAAGAAAGCATATTTGTTGTATGGAAGGTGCCATACCCATTATCTCCTCTTTCCCTATACTCACGTAAATTATGTATATTAGCACACATAAACGTACATAGACAATTTGGATACTCTAGGTATAAGAATTATTGAAGTACATGTAAAAAAAATTCCAATTGTATGGAAGGTGCCACACCAAAAAGTTTGAAGACCTTAGCTGTTACATTTATTGAGATACATATATAAATATTTCCATGCTATTAGAGGTTTCACACCCATAGTTCACTTCCTGCCTATACTCATCTTAGTTATGCATATTAGCACTATAAACATCCGTACTAAATTTAGAGATTTCAGCTGTTACATTTATTGACATATATATGTAAAAGATTTTTTTCTTGTAAAGGAGGTGCCACGGCTATTATTATCTTCACGCCCAAACTTAGCTTAATTGCAAACATTAACATTGTTAACACCTACACAAAATTTGGAGACTTTAACCCATACACAGCTGAATTATGCATATTACCATTATTAACATCTTTACAAAGTTTTGAGAGTTCAACTGTTACAGTTATTGAGATATATAAAAAAACCTATTTTCGTTGTATGGGAGATGCGACGCCCATTTCTTTTTTCCCGCCCATACAGAGCACAATTATGCATATTAGCTCTATAAACATCCGTACGAAGTTTGGAGACTTCAGCTATTACAGTTGTTGAGATATATTCAAAAAACTATTTTCGTTGTATGGAAGGTGCCACGCCCATTTATTTCTTTCCACCTATACAAAGCTCAATTATGCATATTATCACTATAAACATCCGTACGAAGTTTGGGGACTTCAGCTATTACAGTTGTTGAGATATATTCAAAAAACTATTTTTGTTGTATGGGAGGTGCTACGCCCATTTATTTTTTTCCGCCCATACAAAGCTCAGTTATGCATATTAGCACTATAAACATCCGTACGAAGTTTGGAGATTTCAGCTGTTACAGTTATTGAGATATATAAAAAAAACTACTTTCGTTGTATGGAAGGTGCCACGCCCATTTATTTATTCCCGCCTATACAAAGCTCAATTATGCATATTAGCACTCTAAACATCCGTAAGAAGTTTGGAGACTTCAGTTATTACAGTTATTAAGATATATGCAAAAAACTATTTTCGTTGTATGGGAGGTGCCACGCCTATTTATTTTTTCCCGCCCATACAAAGCTTTATTATGTATGTTAGCACTAAAAACATCTGTACGAAGTTTTGAGACTTCAGCTTGTACAGTTGTTGAGATATATATGTACAAAAAACTATTTTCGTTGTATAGGGGGTGCCACGCCCATTTATTTCTTCCCGCCCATACAAAGCTCAATTATGCATATTAGCACTATAAACATCCGTACGAAGTATGGAGACTTCAGCTATTACAGTTATTAAGATATATGCAAAAAACTATTTTCGTTGTAAGGGAGATGCCACGCCTATTTATTTTTTCCCGCCCATACAAAGCTTAATTATGCATGTTAGTACTATAAACATCCGTACGAAGTTTGGAGCCTTAAGCTATTACAGTTGTTGAGATATATACAAAAAACTATTTTCGTTGTATGGGAGGTGCCACGCCCATTTATTTTTTCCCGCCCGTACAAAGCTCAATTATGCATATTAGCACTATAAACATCTGTACGAAGTTTAAAGACTTCAGCTATTACAGTTATTAAGATATATACAAAAAACTATTTTCGTTGTATGGGAGGTGCCACGCCTATTTATTTTTTCCCGCCCATACAAAGGTTAATTATGCATGTTAGTACTATAAACATCCGTACGAAGTCTGGAGACTTCAGCTATGACAGTTATTGAGATATATACAAAAAACTATTTTCGTTGTATGGGAGGGGCCACGCCCATTTATTTCTTCCCGCCCATACAAAGCTCAATTATGCATATTAGCACTATAAACATCCGTACGAAGTTTGGAGACTTCAGCTATTACAGTTATTAAGATATATACAAAAAACTATTTTCGTTGTATGGGAGGTGCCACGCCTATTTATTTTTTCCTGCCCATACAAAGCTCAATTATGCATGTTAGTACTATAAACATCCGTACGAAGTTTGGAGACTTCAGCTATTATAGTTATTGAGAAATATACAAAAAACTGTTTTTGTTGTATGGGAGGTGCCACGCCCATTTATTTGTTTCCGCCCATAAACAACTCAATTATGCACATCAGTATATAACTTACCTATACCAAGTTTGGAGACTTCAGCTATAATAGGTATTGAGGTATGTGAAAAAAACTGTTTAATTTGTATGGGAGGTGCCACGCCCAGTCGGAATTTACAAAAAATAATAAGCCTAAAGCGCATTCCCAGATATCGGGTATGTCTTTTTTTCAAGTTTCATTAAAATCGGTCCAGCCGTTCTCGAGTTATAAGCGGTGTCACTAACAAAAAAAAAATTGTTCTTTTATATATAAGACTAGTGTATAGAAAACAAGAAACGTGCGTTTCCTTCGACATATGTACTTAAGAATGTACATATGTATATACATATTTATAAATATATATTGGGAATGGTTAGTATATAATTATGTACGTAGTTCAAAGGCTTCGTAAATGCTACAATATACATTTGTTTGCATGTGTGTATCTATCATTGGTTAAACATTGTATAAGAGTATCTTAACATTTCATCAATAAACGAGAGAAGAAAAAATCCCTTAAACTTTAAGATAACAAATTTACATTTAACTTTAACGCTAATTTCGTCGACCCGGAGTTGTCTTCACGCATCTACACAATTTTTTTTTGGAATTTAAATGAAATAAAGAGGTAACAATTAATATTTAAAAAGTAGTGTTGAAAAAGAGATTCTATATATTTTGTAAGATGTAGAAGTACTTAGAATTTTAAATCGCCTCATGTAAAAACACTGGGAGTTTTCACTATTCCCTGTTTTCCTTTCCTAAATAATCTCTTCCCGAAAAATTTCTCTGTTTTCTGAAATCCTTCATCTTACAACACAATTCTTCCAGCCTGTTTAAAATAATGAAGTTTTTTTCCTGGAAAAATTATTCCTCCGAGAGAGAACTCATTTCCCTGGGAATAATTTGTGCTTATATATTATTTGGAAATTCCTTCTCAAATTCTTATTAGCACTGCCTGACCGTCTGCCTGTCTGCTGAATCAACTTCCTAAAACCATACAAAAGCCTATGGTCTTCTTAGTGGTACAACTCTTTTTAAAAAATATTCCCAATAAAATCAAAATCGCTATTAAAAATCAACAACTACCGTAAATTAACAAGGAAAATAAAGGCGAAACCCTTTTAAAAAAAAATTCGGGTACACATTTCTTATCTACGTATTCCGGTAACTATATGGATCTCGGGATGGCGGAATGTAATAACACTTTGTTGCTTATACAATGACTATTGTTGATAATGGGTTTTGAATTCTTTTAGTTATTAAGTAGATGACAGATTTAAGAGAATTAAAGGGTTTTAAATATAAATACCAATTTATATAATTGATTTTGGCTAAATTTTTTTGTGTTAAATACTTGTCTAGTATAAATCTCAAAGGTTATGCACCTAAGCCAGTGATCGGCTTGTTATGTGCTCCTAGCAAAGAACAACATCAGAAATAAGGTATCGGTCTCTGGCCTGGGCAATGGCCCAGTGAAAAGTGACCTAAAAAAGCCCCATCGATTTGATGTTCTCTTTGTGTGTCCAGCAATCGCTGCTTTTCGCAATCCCCACCAGATGGAAGTCTTATTTAGAGTGTGATACTCGAAATACTCATGATATTGCCAAGTTAAGGCTTTCCCGGTTTTAGAATCCTCCTATTCCTATCCTTATCCAGGTCGCCTCAGAGGGTTATTGTCAATCTGCCAACCGTTTCGTTGTTTCACAGCGCCCTGTGTGCAGTTTCAGCCTACTCTTTACTCTTTATCGCAACGAAGAGCTTCGGGATCCCTACATCGACTACCAGCTGTTTCATAGTTCTAGTCGCTAGATTGTTCGCTTATTCATTATCGAACACCTTATGTTGTCCAAGTACCCGTAAAATGCGAACATAACCATATTCCGAGTAATCAATAACCATCCTCTTGCATTAAAAAAATCGTTCTAGAATTTCCAGACATACATAATTGCTTTTTACGACGCTTGACTATCTGTACAGATGTTCACATGCGTTAGACTTGCATGTGCCTTAAACCAAGGCAAATATTTTGTAGTTTCCCGTGTCTTTGTAGGTGGAAACAGATCTCGGTCCCCGGGTTTTCAATAAAAATGTCCAGTCCTGTTCATTCCTACGTTCTATATCCAGTTGGTATTAGCGCAATGCAGTTGATCTTTACCAAAACTGAAGGTATACGATCGCACCACTTTACGGTCACCGAAAACCCTCCATTTGCTGCAAAATTCGTTGATGGCTAGATTCAAAACCCCCATTAATCCATTCCCCCATTGTCTGTAGGCGTTTGCAGCAAGTGTCGCCTCGTAGCACACGCGGGTTTTGATAGGCTGGATGCAAAAATCATATCCAAAGCCCCTGTCAGAGGGAACTGTCATAATTGCCACACTTATCCCAAGGCAATATGTACGTTGGACTCCAATTTTGAACTTGCACCAGCCCATTAATGTCCATTATACCACCAAAAAGTAGATTCGTATTAATCTTATTACGCTTTTGTATAGCCAGTGGGCCATTTTTGAAGGCCCTATTTTTTAATGCGCTTAACATCGCTAAGCCTTCCTTGGCCTCTCCTCCAAATGGTGACTTTTTATACGATTTCCGATCCAAGACTACTCCCAGGTACCGCTTTAGGATATCATAATCGTACTACCAAAAAAACGTGGCTCTTCGTGGTACGCTATTTTCATTTTCCTGGTGAACAGACAGATCTCAGTTTTCTCCGGCTTCATACAGATAAGATCCGCAATATATGTACACTATGGGGTTGCAAATTCAAATTGAAGAAATTACAAATGAAATGTCAATCAGGTATACAAATACCCTTAACACTCTGAAAAAGGCACAAAACATTTTTTTAAACACTTTTTTATTATTTGTTGATGTTTTACGTATTTAAATTCTGAGTTTAATCTTTCCTTCCTTCCTTTTTCTTTTGCGGTTGTAGATACTTATGTATAACTTAACTTGTTATTTTAGCTCCGTTCACATTTGCTGTTTTGGATTTTCAGCAGTAAATTATAATTTTTTGGCATTTACTGGCAAAGTTACAAAAAATAATAATAAATTAAAGCTAATAAGCAAAGCACAAAATTAAATAATTAAAAAAAAAAAAAACAAATCTGGAACAGCATTGAAGCAATACTTTTTCAAAGGTCAGTTGAAGGTTATTGACATAACATCAGTTTAATTCTAAAATATTGTTTAAGTGTTTTACTTATTGAGCTGTTTGCTCTTTTTATTTTCAATAAAATATTCCTTTTAATTTAAAAAAGAAAGGAAACAAATATTTATGAGTTTAATAAGTATTAATCAGTCACACAAGTTCTGGTTTGCTTTTTTATAAAAACCATTGACGGTTGTTTTTCCAGTTTTGTATTGGTGTGTTATTTGTGAAATAATTTTTAAGGAATTTTATTGCTTATTGTTTAAATGAGCTGATATAGAGAAAACCCTTAAAGGACTACAATAGAAAACACAGTTTTGACTATAACGTCAGATTTTAAAAACGTTTATTACTTTCTACGTTGTACATACAAACCAGTGTTGCCATAGAATTTTAACATATACTAAAATCCTCTTTTTAACTTTTGATATAGAAAAAGTTGATTTAAGTAGATTTAGTAGTAATTAGCTGTTTATAAAATAAAAAAACCCAATTACTTCAAATTTTTGAATTGAAACTAAAAAATTTTTAATTATATTAACTCACCAGCAAACTACTTTACTACTCTCTTAAAAAAATTTAGTTTATTGTACACAGTTTGTAACTCTATATATGCATAAAATTTTGTTTTAAAAAATTATTTTAGAAACTCTGGCAACACTAAAAATATTTGTAAGAAAACTTCTCTCTCTCAAGGAGCAAAAACTTTAGTTTTACAAATCATTACAAAAAAAAAATACCGACACAGAAAAAAATAATATACGGATGCTTTTGTCAAGGATGAATGAATGTCCTTCTGTTGTAAGAGAAATATAAAAGAGAGCAGGATGTGAATATAAAAAACAATAAAATAAAAAAATAGTATAACGTAGTACAAAGTATTCTACACACATCCATCTATGTATGTATGTATGTGTACATGCAAACATGTAATTTCAGAAAAGTATGTAAAATCCTGAGTTTACAATAGTTGTGTTTGTTTGTCCTTCAATATGTCGTGAACATTGGCGTAGTATAACCAGAATTTATATTGTCCCCCAACAAATTCAAAAAATTTTATTAATAAATTTCGGTGCTATGGGCACCGCCTCCAACATAGAAAAAATTTAACGCCGTCCAAACAAAGTTCTAAGAATGATAACTGGTGCTCCTTGGTATATTGAAAATAGTAACATCCACAAGGATATAGAAGTTCCACTAGTAAAATGCGAAATCCTCAACTATGTGCACAAGTATTTAAACAAGATGAAAACACATCCAAATCCGCTTACTCGTAGCCTCATGAAACCTATTTGGCACACCCGCCTAAAAAGTTTCACTCGCAAGTTTAGCTAAATTTTGTTTAACAGACCTTCATGGCATACTTTATCGAGAGCTTGGGAGACAAGAAAAAAAATACGGAGCAATACTTTTTTTCCTTAAAGGCTTTTTTTGTAACCTGTACTTATCTGTTTTTTTTCATATTTTTATTATTGAATCTTCTGATAAGCTGTTTTGATGATTTCTTGATGTGTTTTTTGCAATAATTAGAGAATTTTTATTAGGCAATGATAGTATTAAAATCTTTTAAACCAAATTTTTCAGCAATATTAGGTCACTTGTTGAGCAAAGATTGCTTATATTAACTTACAATCGTCGTTTAAATAAATTTTATTTGCCAACAATGGCTTTTTCTCTTCTAAGTTATGCTGCGAGTTTTTTTTTATCCAGTTGCCAATTTTGGCAATAGTTAGCCGACCTTCTCTGTTATGTTCACAAATTTTTTTGCAAAAAAAATCAAATAATTTTATCTTATTTTAACCAAAGTTTTGATAATAATAAGGAATCGAAATATTCTTTCTTCCAAATAAGGAGAATTATTTGCTTTGAAAGTAAAATCAGAAAAAAATCCCAATTATTTCCGAAATAAACCATTTAGAACGAGTATTCCATGATTTGTGTTAAATAAATGAACTGGCAAATGATTAAGGTAGTGGAATAATATTAAAAATTTTAAAATAGATGTTATGTGGTTTGTTAACTCTTGGATAAAAAATTTAACTGTTTCATAATTTATTGTAAAAGTTGGTAACGTTTGGTTTATTGTTTTACTAAACCAAGTATGTACATATGTATCTCCAACCTGTATTCTGATTATAAGAAGACATAGGCACACAGACAGATGGACAGACAGGCTTAGAAAATAATTTAAGGTCAATCGCTAAAACTGGAAAAGTTCCATAGACTATAAAAACTAATAAGGCACTAGTTAGAGGAAAAAACTAAAAGTGTACTGATTTCCAACAAGAAATAAATGGTCACCCTATATGAAAACTTGATGGCCGCACGGAGCAGCAAAATGATTTCGACAAAAACGATTAAGAATATTTAGTTTAATTTTTGACAAAGAGAAATGCACATTTATAAAGATAATTGTTTCAAATAAAATATTAAGCTTCTGAAATTGTCAAACAAAATTATTTAAGTTAATAACATTTTTTTTTTTTTTTTTTCATATTTTTATTATTGAATCTTCGCTTTTGCGAACTAACAATAAGTATTCAAATCTTAAAACTAAGTAATTTATATTAGTCCAGTCAGTACCAGACCAAAATTTAAGTTCTCATAACAAAGTAAATTAATTTAAACAGTTTCATCTAAGTTCAATAGTGTCCCTTCTTTTCAGACGAGTGTGTCCACTATGTTGCAAGATGTTTCGAGCGAGCGGATTTGGATGCGTTTCCGGCTTGTTTAAATACTTGTCCACATAGTTCAGGATTTCGCATTTAACTAGTGGAACTTGTAGATCCTTATGGATGTTGCTGTTTTTAATATACCAAGGAGCACCAGTTATCATTCTTAGGATTTTGTTTTGACGGCGTTGTATTTTTTCTATGTTAGAGGCGGAAGCAGTGCCCCATAATTGTATACCGTAGCACCAAATTGGTTTCAAAATCGATTTGTAGAGTAGAAGTTTACAATCAAGACGAAGCACAGAGTTTCTGCCAATTAGCCAATGAAGTTGTGTAGCTTTAAGTTTCATTTGCGTCAACTTCGCATCTATATGCGTCTTCCATGTAAGGCGACGGTCCAGGTGAATGCCAAGGTATTTCGTCTCAAATCGTTGAGGCACCATATGGTTGTTAATAAGGATTGGAGAGCACGTTTCTTTGCGTAAAGTAAAAGTAACATGGGTACATTTTTGCTCATTAATTTTTATTCCCCATAATTTTGCCCATTTTTCAACTTGGGTTACGTGTTGTTGCAGCTGGTTCGAAGCCTCTTTTGGGTCTTTGTGAATACTAAGAAAAGCGATATCGTCAGCAAATGTAGACGTGTGCGTAAAACTGTTTGTTGGCATATCTGCCGTGTAAAGCAAGTACGAAATTGGACCTAGGATACTCCCTTGAGGTACACTAGCCCCTATTGGTTGGTAACAACTTATTTGGTTTCCCTCTTTGATTTTAAATTGTCGGCCTGTTATGTATTTTTCTAAAAGGTTGAAAATATTATCTGGAAGGTTGAGCTTTAGTTTGTTTAACAGGCCTTCGTGCCATACTTTATCGAAAGCTTGAGAAACGTCTATAAAAAGTGCGGAGCAGTACTTTTTTTCCTCGAAAGTTTTTCTCATAACCTGCAACAGTCTGTGAGTTTGTTCTATTGTGCTATGTTGACTTCTAAAGCCAAATTGGTAATCTGGAATGCAGTTGTTTTCATTCAAGATCGGAGTAAGCTTGTTTTTAAGCAGCTTTTCAAACAGTTTGGACAAAGTTGGTAACAAACTTATAGGCCTATACGACTCCACCTTCGAAGGATCTTTACCAGGCTTAGGAATCATCTTTACTAAGGCAACTTTCCATGTTGGTGGAAAATGTTCAAGCCGTATTATGGCATTAAAAATAAAAAGAATTATTCTTTTTGCTGTAGAAGGTAGCTCAATGAGCATTTTGTTGCTTATTGTATCAACGCCAGGAGCTTTTTTATCATTAAGGTTAGCTATAGCTTCTACCACATCTGAATATCGGAAACGTATTTCTATAGGACGTCTAGAAACAACAGGCGGTAATTCCCTCACGTCAGTGCATGTATTAGGAGTGAACACGTTTTTTAAATGGCTTGCGAGCAGATCGCATTTTTCTTCATCATTTCTAGCCCAGGATCCTCTTAGATTGCGCAGTGGTGGTTTTGCGATTACGGGTCTTTTGAGACAACTGGCTGATCGCCATAGAGAATAATTTGTTTGAGGAGTCGCGTCTAGACCTTCCAAATACTTCTTAATTGATGCAATTCTGTGTACCTCCAGCAAGTTTTTTAAGCGATTTGTACACTCTTTTAGCTTCGTTTTAAGTTGGGGCGATCTATGCTGTTGCCATTCTCTTCGCGCTCTCCTTTTTTCAGATAAAAGCTCCTCAACATCGACAGAAAAAATTTTGTTGTATTTGACCTGACGGTATGTTGAAGAAGCATGTTCAACGGCTTTTTTAATGTTTTCATTTAGGATATTTAGGCAATCATCGATTTCTTGGGGAGTTTTTAGTGGTATGTGTTCCGAGCAGTGAGAGCTGATATATTTTTTATATTTTAACCAATTTACTCTTTTTGATAAGAAAAAATCACTAGTTGCGATTTGGTTAGGACTGCAAATAGTGATAATTGTGGGTGAGTGGTCAGAAGATAAATCCAGAGAGGCTTGCGCCTCAATAAGCTCCGGGGATATACCTTTTGCTACGCCAAAATCTATTACGTCTGGAATTTTATTGTGGTCGGTTGGCCAATAGGTTGGTTGTCCGGTAGAAATAACACAAAGACCAATTTCATATACGGAATCATACAAGATACGACCTCTGGGACTAATTAAGCGGGAACCCCAGTAGGTGTGTTTAGCGTTATAGTCTCCAGCAGCTATGAAGCGGGGGCCTTAAAGATTTGTAAAAACTGTTGTACTGATCCTTCGTTATGGAGAACCTGGGTGGACAATACACTGACGAAATAACTAGGTTAGCGAAAAATTCATCAATGCAGACGTTTGTTGCTTGAATATAGCATTCGGAGATGCCACCTAACCATTGGTGTTTAATTCTTGATTTGATTAGTATAGCCGAGCCACCACATGATCTATCTCTGGGATCCTTCGAATCATAAAAATTGTATCCATTTATTTTAAAAGTGCATTTAAATAAAAAAAAAGACAAAGAGTGTTTGTGCCGCATTTGATAATTTTGAACTCTAACATATTTTCGTTATTTTGAAGTGCGGCAAATAAGTTTTTTTTAAACAATTATTTTGTTTTTTTCATTCTGGTATATTCTATATACTGTTGTTATGTAAATTGTATTTTTATTTCGAAATTAATTAAGTATCGCAAAAAGTATATAACTAAAGAAAATAATTTTCAGTAAACTGAAGCAAAAAATTTTGAGCTTATTTCTTTCAGATATCAAAAAATGGATTCTGTTTTTCGAAATCACGGCAACAAGTAATCACTCGACGATATGTATTTACATATACATATACTTTTAACTTAGATACTGTCTAATAGATACACACACTATAACTAGTTAGTAGGTATTTACTGAAGTGAATTTTTGCCTTTTTATGTAGAATATAATTAGAACCATATGTTATGTTCAAAGTGATTTTCACTTAGTATGTGCTTCATATGTACAACAACATCTTAATATATTTATTAAATTTCCACTTGTGTTGGTTGCTTTTATTTTATCGTTGCTGCTTAAGCACTTAATTTACCCAAGAGTGTTATTGACGTTAAAGTTTTTAGTTTATCTTTTGTTTTAAATAAATTATCTAGTTGCATATACTATATATGCATACATTCATATCTACATTAATAAATTTAGATAAGGAAATCTTAAGGTTTTTGCTTATATTTTTGCTAGAAAACTTCTTATGAAAAAATCTTTGTAATTTCGAAATATGACTCTTGAGACCTTTTTATACCCTTCATATAGTGATAAACGTATACATAAGTTTATTAATTTGACATTCAGTTTTTAATTTCCTTAATATCTTTTTGCGATCCTGTAACGTACATAAGTATCGCACAATACATGGAAAACAGTCACAAATCAAAATCACTTATTTTCGTAAAAGCCTTTTAATGTTGCTATCTTTATGGGTTTATAAGTTACAAAAAATACGTTAAAAGTGCCAATATATATTATTTTAACCCCTTTAGTGTCGAAAATTTAAAAAAAGTAACAATAACATACTTATTAACTTTTTTCGAGTATTAAAATATAGTTATTTCCCTGTCTTGCCTCTAAGAGATTAATTTTTGAAAAAAGTACAAAGAAAACATATTGATAAAACCCAAGACATATCCATACAAGGTGGTCGCAGTAAAAAAATTAAGAGAGTCGTTCTCTTACTCTTTATTTTTTTTACATGGAGTTTAACACTAAACTTGAAAATTTTTCAAGTTTAGTGTCTTGTATGGATATGCCTTGATAAAACCGTTTGAATTTTGTTGTTTACTCAAATCTGCAATATTTATTCTTCATGGTGTATTTCGGAAAAAATGTTCTTCTTATTTATTTAATTAAAAAAATGTTAAAAGGAGACCAGGTTTTTTTGAATATTATTGCTTGTATTGATATCAGCATTAAAAACTTTTATATCTTAAATGTATTTTTGTATTAAGGAAGCTTAAAACAAATCTAAAGTCGCATTTTATTGCCAGAAAACGCAAAAGGCGACAATAGCCCGACAATTCACAAAAAAATTGCAGCTAATCGTATTGTTGGTAAATAGCAGCCTTTAAAGGATCGCTTGAATGTTTGAATGATGACGTACAAAAAAAGCGGTCGCCTAACAAGTGTCAAAATGTTGCTAAAAAGCATCAATCCTTCAATGATCTCAAAAACATTTGTAGAGCAATATTTTCAAGAGTCACACAGCAGTTGTCGGGCGCTAAAAAGTGTCGCGAAATAATCTCTTTTGTCAAATAAACGTTAAAATTCCATCTGGGTCACTTCATGGAAATATGCTGGGTTGTAACTTAACAATTTTTTAAGGAAAAAATTTCAATTTGAATATTATATTAAAAAATCAGTACAATCAGTATGCTTTCTCGAATATCAGTACATTTCAGTACACATGAAATTAATCAGTACAACATGAAACCAAAATTCAGTACATGTACTAATGAAATCAGTACGAATGGTCACCTTAAGTATGGTACGCTTAATGAGATTTTGATAGGTCTGATGGAGTTGATTTAAACTTTCAAAAATAGCACATTGATTGTTCATCATATTATCAATGTAATACATATGTAAATAGATGATTCCGTAATACATACGGTCAACAACTTTAACATACATATAATTGAACAATGTGCAGCACACAAGGCGACTACTACAGATAAAAGCACAAAACGACAATATAAAAAATCACAAGTACAAAAAAACTATACTGCAACAACAAAAATATATTTATTTGTATTGACGTATTTAACTTCTAAAAATAGAAACATTCCAAAAACCTTACATTTTTCACATCGTATACATATCGATACTGGCGCAAAGAGGGAAACAAACAGATGAAACATCGTTGCTTTTATCAGCACATCATGCAGTTGTCCCTCCATTTACATCGTATTTGGTTTCGGCAAATGAAGTTTATATTGACTTAAAATTTCAGTTTATTAATAAGTACCCAGCAAAAAAAGGTGGAAGTTGTCACAGCATTTTCATTAAATACCAAGTATCTCTAAGTCCTAAATTTTATATTTAAAAACAGTTATTTTTATACACATCTAGTTCTGTTTTTAGAATGCCTTTATTTGTATTATGTGCCCAATGATTTGGACCTTATTTTTCATTTAAGCTGTTAAATAGTATTAACTTATTTCACTAATCAAAAACCTATGCAAAATTTCAAATGTTCATCAAATACAAAGGGGTTCATCTAATAGCCTTTTTACACTTACGTACATTTTGCAGGAACGCATGGAATATGTTAAAAATGTGAAATTTGCGTTTACATTTGTAAAATCTTTCATCTTTCATCCGTCAATTTTTACTGTATTTAAGACGCCAAGTGATAAAATAATGAAAAAATTATATTAACCGAATTTTTATTTCCAAAATTATTGAAAACTAAATAAAATAAATTTAAATAATATAAAAATTGTATGCAAACATTAATTAATTGTTTAATTTTATGCGTTTGCGAAATTAACAAAATGCATGCATGTTGTGTGTATGTATATTCCCATTTGTATTAAAAAAAACATATACATACACACACATATATAGTTCTAATTGTTTACAAGACGTAATTATATAAGATGGCGTTAAGAAAGCAAATCAATACTTTTTCATCCATGTTTTATGCTTTTTATGTCAAAAACATGTTTCTGAAATGTCGTTTTTATTGTAGAAATAACCTTACCTGATAAAAACAACCTTTAATTGTATACATTGTTGTTTTATTCAACTTCGTTCACTAGTGATGACACCAAAATAATCAAAAAATGATAAGTGAAACCAAATGATATAGGAACATATTTTAAAGATGACGAAAAAAGTTGACACACAAACCTGTATAATTCATATAGAAAGATGATAACATTTTTGAAAATTGATGAAAGATGTGAGTAAGTGTAAAAAGGCTATAAAGTGCATACTTTTCAGTTCTTTGGATCACTTTGGATCTCCTATGACAAGCACGTGTTAAATTCATTGATGTTTCCCCAAAAGTAGAACTACTTCAGGTTGACTTTCATCAATGAATTTACTTATGATTCGTATGCTCTTTTTTTGCTGGGTATTTAACGATAAGTACTAACTTAGGGGGACCATTTTTTTCTGGGTCAAAATCAGTACGCTTTTTATTGTTTTTAGTCTAAGATCCACCTGCATTTGAGCCGTTATTTTGAAAGTGGCATAAGTCACTTTTTTTAAGTCGAGATATTTAAAGGTTTTAAAAATACCGAAATTTACTCACTTCCTGATTTGATATAAGTATGTCTTTCCGTCCGTTTGGGTGTCTATATATTCTTGTAATCAAAACCCACGTGGCAGCTTGATACTTGATTTAGATAACAAATTGAGAAAAATTAAATAATAATTTTAGGACAGCTGCTAATCGATAAAAGTAATTTCAATACACTTTCTGTTGCTAGAAAAATACTTTATTTTCTAGTTTTGCTCTAATATAACAAATTTTTCGAGGGAAATTATTTAAAGTATCAAGTCATCTTGAAAAGTCAGTACAATCAGTACTATTTCCCAAAAATCAGTATATTTCAGTACACGAGTTTTTAATCCAGACCCCAAAAGAGAAATCAGTATATATACTGATAAAATCAGTACGAACGGTCACCCTTTACATACTAGTATATGTATAAAATATATGCGGGATAATATGATTTTCCTTCTTTTCAAAAATTGAGGAAGATAATTGGTGGCATAAGGTACCAAACGTGTGTAAAGTTTTGTTGACACTGGGTAATATTCGTAACAGTAAAAGGACGAGTAGATATTTGTTTTAGGGCTTTCTTAAGAAATATGCCGATTATAAAACATTACAGCTAGTAGCATTAAGCCTTTGTAAAAGAATGGGCCAATCATCACCAGTTTCAATAGGGATGGTCACTATAGCTAATTTCATAGAAATATCCTTACCCAGCTACACGGATGGACATACTTTATTCGACTTATAAAGTGGTTCTGAGTATCAGTGGTTCTAAAACTATTATATATTGGCTTTATAAATACCATAAATACCTGCACAAACGCATAATACTCACACAACTCATGTGGTGTATGTATAAAAAATACAATTAAAAGTATTTTATTAAATAATTATAATAAGAGTATGGTGTATACACATACATATAGCACATATTAGCCATTTTTTGTTTGCGTCAATAAAATTTTCGCTAAAATTTTTAATTAAAAAAATTCTAAAATGTATTTAAAAGCTTTCTATATACAAGTTCACTTAAATTACTTAAATAAACATTTTTTTAATTTCTGACATATCAGCAATACTTATTGAAACCGTATCTTTATAATTCTAAAAATAAATAAAAATATTTGTTTATATTTTTCGTAAACATTGCGTGACAGTACCGGCCGGCTAAACATGTAGTAGAATATGTCTGTGTTAATATTAGTGGTGCTCGTTCAACCCTACACCATTATTGGGGGAGGAAAAATGCGTTTGTCGTTATATTTGTAGCTCAATGGAAAAAAGACTATACCTTACCACCCACTCTTTGATTTGAGTAATTATTTTTTATTATTTGATGTTAAAATAAATAAATACCAAGTTCGAATTAAAATTTGGTATTTAAATAATAATTAAAAGTAATTGATGTAATCACAAGCTGGGTGAAAGTCAAGCGGTAGGGCTGAAAATCAAATTCTGGTTCGAGAATAAGGAATAAGGGACGGTTTGCTTAAGTTAACCTTATAATCGCTTAAAGATATAACTTACGCAAATACAAATTCGGATTGAATTTAAACGTTCATACTGGGAAAACAAATATTATTTAAAAAAATTTTACTAGGATAAAGTTTTTTTCGTTAAAAAAAAAAGGGGGGGGGGGGCATATTACCTATAAAGCTTAATAGAAAAACCCATTTTTTGCAAAAGAAGCAGTAACATATTGATAGATCGGCTCAAATTTTGACCTTTACACAATTATAGTATATCCCTAATAAAAGGAGGCATTTCTTATTATTGTCTATTCTAAATTTAAACTTTTATGAATATAACATTAACATATGGTCAAATGTAGGAATATCTTCAAATCAAAAATAGACGCCTAAATACAAATATGGAAGATTTTACTTTTGCGTTGTACACTCAAAAAATTATTACAGTAACTGACTGTAAGTTATTTAGGAAGTATTCCGTAAAGTTGTTTTTAAATGAAAAAACAGTTAAATTTTAATGCAATATTTTTTTAACTGGTTTGAAGGGTTATTCAAAGCTTGAAATAAACAATAATACTGATTTTCAGTTGAAGTTAATTTTGTCAGTTATTTTTTAGTAATATTTAATTTTTTTATTTTTTTTCTGATACTTTGTGCTTTGCTGTAAATGACAGAAAATCTAGTTAATTTAAGACGAAAATGTCAGTTAATTTTTTGATGTCTGAATTAAAATGAAATATTTTGTTAATTTTAATGAATATCTTGTTGGACGGTTTTTAAATGAATATCCAGTTATTTTAAATAGATTTCCAGTTGATTTTACATAAAAATTTTTTCAGTGTACAGTATAATGTGATCCATCTTGATAAACCATTACGTTCTTAATAATTTAGGGGGAAGTGTACAAAACATGTACATATACAAAACTAGTTAATTGAACGTATTGTATCTTTAGTTACTTTTAATATTTAATCGTTCGAAATGAAATGGGATTATTTTAACATAATTTTTTTGTAGCTTTACATACAATTTTGTTTGTTAGTAATAATAGTAATTTATTGTTACAAATTCGGATTAAATGTTATTTCAACACTTTATACGTACTTAAGTGCCGGAGGTGGATGTTAAACCATATCCATGCATACACATGTGCAAAAGGTAACCGGAAATTTATTACAGATTTAGAGTTGACGGCTTCTACTTAAAAAGGCAACCATTTTCTGGATTACTGTCTCTCTTATAACTTCTAGGATTTGAATACATGCTGACAGGTTTTATTCTTAGGATGCGGCCCCAAAAAGCGTGACAATTTAAAATTTTATTTATAAACTCCTTTATTTATTGAATTTTTTTGTTTATTTTACCGCGTCATCTTAAAAAACTTATTTAAGGGCGAAAAACATCAAACAATTGCTTGTTTAAAATAGTGGTCACGCTCTTAGAGGCAAATATTTGACATATCTGGCCGTAGTCTTAGCATGTCCCAAAGAAAATATCTTACTGACTTATTTAGGTTGCTTTTAAAGAATGTTTATTCTTTTAGCATTACTTCCCCAAATTTCTGGCATAAAGTTTTGAGATGTCTTCCACCACTTAATCTCTCAATCGAAATTTCGGTATTCCCCTACCGCGCCATCCTTCCCCAGGATCATGTTTAAATTACATTTTCATTAATTATTCTTTCTACATGACCTAGCCAACGTAAACATTGAATTTTAAAACGCCTTACTATTTCAATGTCAACAAATATCTCATAAGGCTTGCTGTTTATACGACACCGACATTCTCCGTCAACATAGATTTTAAGAAAACTTTCCTCTCGAACACTCCAAATACTGCCTCGCCGACTTTTGTGAATTCCCGTGCTTCATAATCATATAGAAGTACGGATAGTATTATTTGATTTAATTTTTGCCTGTTTGGAAAGGTTTGTTGTTCTTTTGTATCCCTCTAAACAATTCCATTTTGAATAAAAGTATCTAATAAATCACAGCTTTTGCTCTACTGGTCAATAGTACACATTTTAGAAAATCAATTTACATTATTTTCCATACTTTAACTTCTCTATGTTAAAATTTATTGAAAATTTCAATATTAAAAAAGTGTCTTAAATGTTCATACTTTATTATATTTTAAGTTTAAAACACAAAGTTAATTTTTTTTTAAATTACTGTCCTTAAGGAAGTGACTAAATAGTGTCATTAAGTAAGTATAATAGTAGTGGAACGTTTTTTCCCGAACGGGGACACTTTTTAGATAAAAAAATTATATCATATTCGATGAGTTTAAACTTTCTTTTGTATCGAATAATTGTCGTTTTTAACAGACGTTGAACGTATAAGTTCTGCATCTGTAGTAATAAAAAAAATTAAAAACCATTATAAATACGTTAGTATCCAATTGATTAACTTGAAATTTATATTCGTAGGATTTGTAAAAAAATCTCGTTTGAATTATATATTTTTTGGCTAAATCGGGCATATGATGTATCTATTTGTTTCTCTTGGGTCTTTCCCAGGATTTGGCGCAGTTTGTATGTCTCGTCAATGATGGATTTTCCATGTCTAAAGCTGCATTATTATCGCCTAATTATCCCGCTCACCTTAAATTTTAGGCAATTTTAAGGAAATAAACCAAATTGATTGAAATTATTACAAAAACGCAATAACAAATTTAATAAACTTACAAACGTTAATTCTCTTAACGGAAAAAATATCGCGGTTTCAAAACAAAAATTTGAGATATTGAAAATAATATTGTTTATAGATTTCTTTTATGTACATTCACACATACATTTTTTATTTTTAAAATCAACACAGTTTAAGTTAAGTTTATTTTAATTTACTTGAATGTCAGTTATGAAAGTATATGTAAATTGGAAATCAATTTTACCCGTTAAAACGTTTAGATTTCGAGATACATATTTATTCTCAGTTCATCAATTTTTGCCAGCAGTTTCTAATGTCATTTTTATTGCGTCTTTCTATTAGCAAATTATTTAAGCGTAAAATATAAATTAAATAATAAAAATATAAAAAAACTAAAGATAGGAAAAATTGCAATCAATTATGTAAGGAACGTTATAAGTATTCAAAAGTGTGTACATACATGCTTATTATATAGAAAATGCACGATATTTACTATCAATTATAATTGTTTTTTTTTAATTAAAAAACAACATCTGACGGGGAGTGGAACAGAGCAATATGCCATCAGAAAATGAGAAAGAGCTCTAATTTTTTAATGAATGTTAAATTGATTGACAAGTCTAAAAATTTAAATATTTAACATAAAAAACAAGCAAAAGCGATATATTCGGTTGTACCGATTCTTATATACCCTTTACATAGGTCTTATTGTATTCCAAAGTAGTAAATACGACGATATAATTACTTTGTGAAAGGTTTGAAGTCGATAGCTACTCCAGTTTTTGAAATTTAAAACTTTAAAAAATTTGCCCGTTTGTATGGGTATTGCCACTCCCCGTGCTGCTATTTAACAATTTTTTCTTTTAAGTTTCTAAGATATAGTCTTTCAAAAATTTCCTGCTCCCAGCTTTGTTTCCAATAATTTCCCTGCTTCTACAAAAAATGTTCTCTAATTTAGCTCCTTGTTTATGCCTTTTTTTGTGAATTTTCAACGTTTTTTGTTGCATTTTTGCAAACTTTTCTAAAAAAAAATTGCCATTTTTAACTTGCCCTGGTAATAACAAAATCCTTAATTTTTTTATAACAAATAAACGCTTATAAACCGATAATCATGTTATTAAAATTTAGGCCCCACGTCAATGGCTGTTGAAAACTAAGACGGATGACGTGTGACGGACTCTATGTCCTAACCCCTTAAGAGCTCAATTTGGCAATTTGCGATTAAAATCGCTCGATCATCTGAAATTTTAGTAAATACCAGCAACTAAATGTGTATTTAGTTTAACTAGAAATTGTGTTAATAAAATTGAAAAAAGTAAGAAAACCTGGCAAAATTTTAGAAATTCTATTTTATGCTGTAAACAATAAGAAAAAAAATACCTAGAAATTTAACAGAAAACAACACCGTTTCTTTAGAATTTCTGTTTTTTCACTTTCAACAATTATGCGTATTAAAAAGAAGTTTACAATAGATTGTAAAAAATTTGTAGGTCATTATAACCGAACTTCCCTTAGTCTCTAGAAAAAACTAAACCAAAAAATTAAAGTTATAAATTCAACAACTTATTTTTAATTGTTCATGCGTCAATGTTGTTTTCTTTAAATGAAAGAAATAAAAATCATTCATTTACTGGCTGATGTCTATGGAAACTAAAGCGATTATGTCTAAAATTAAACTTTAATCAGTTTGTCTACTATAACATGAGTACTTACTTATATACATACATACAGATATTTCATAAAAAAAAGTTTGATTATTTATTCAGACTATCGGTTTAATTTCATGAATGAATCACGATTTGAAACTGATAAGACTGCAAAATAATTTCGTTTTATTTCCATTAGAACGTTTTGGGGTTTTAAGCTTTGTACTGTTGCAACAAAAATATTTTTATATTTATAATAATATTTTTAAAGTATACCAATTCTGCAAAAAAATAATACCACTTTATCCATTTTAGCTACAACAACTAGTTATAACATGGTCCTATGTAATGCAGTAACGCAACAAGTTATTGTCAAATAAGAACTTGTGGTTAATAGTTCTGTTCCAGATGCTTTACGAAATAGTCCGAATTTACACAAAGTTACCCAAACTTACCCAAAAGCATTCCAGGTAACAATTTTTGGACAAAAAAAGAGAGCGTATGAGAGAGTAATTATTTTTCATTGCCTGTACAAATATACCCTAACATGATACAACTAATCAGAAAATCTCGTCCCTGCAACAACAACAAATTAGTACCAAAGTGCCAAACAACAGTTCATAGAAAAAAACGATGAGTAATAATTGTTGCTGTTTTATTTTCACAGGGCACGTTGGGTTGAAATGGTTTGAAAGTGACGCTTAAAACTAAAATTTTGTATTAATATTTGGCATCGGATAAAACTAGATAAAATTCCACATCACTATGTCAATTTTCAAGCATCTATCTTGTCAGCTGACTCCGTAGTGACGTGTCAAAGTACAAAATTTTTTGCAATTTTTTAAAAAGCGAAAAAAGTAAAATTTTGCATTAAACGAGTCCGTAATTTCCAAATTTAACGTTAATAAAGTGTTATTTTAACAATGGAACCTTCAACTTCAAGTATTGAAGTATACAAAAATTATGTAGTTTTTTTGAAAATATGTGTGAAAATATTTTTGATGATTTTTTTAAAAAGGGTCCAAAATTGGCCTATTTTTGATGTTTCGTGAACCATAACTTTAAAAAAGAAAATTTGCGGTTTTGTTGCTCCATTTTTTGCTTTTAACGTTTTTCTCTTTGAAGTCGTGTTTTTTCAAAGTCATGTATTTAACAAAACTAACATGTATTTTGTTTTGCTACAGTCATTCGTTCAACATTCGTGAACAAGTTTCAGTCATATTTATTCACAAGAGTGTTAAAATGGTTTTGTATGACTCCTACAATACATAAATTTTTAATTCATGGTCCCGAAATCATAAAATATGCCCTTTTACCGATTAGAGAACTTTCAGAAGAAGCTCAGGCAGCCAGAAATAAGGATTTTAAAAATTATAGGGAACACTTTGCTTGCAAATGCAGCCGAGAAAAGTCGAATGAAGATATTTTAAATAGTTCAGATCCATTCATATCTAGTAATAATAAACAAAATGAGCGGAAAGAAAAGCAACAATTATAAAATTCCGAACTACAGCTTTTGTTATCATAGTATATTTCAAGAAATACATGATAATGAGAGGAATGATAGCGAAGATTATGATTATGAAGGTAAGGATGAACATAATATGGTTTCTTTTTAAGTGTATGACAATTATTGATAAACAAAAAATATTATAAAATTTTATTTCGTTACTTGTTTTAAAAAGTTGTAAAATTCTCGAAATCCTTCAAAACCCAAATTCAGATTTTAAGTTAAACTTATATTCATATTTATGTAAAATTTATATATTTATTTTTTTATTTTTTAGAAAGAAGACAATATAAGCTTTAGTTTGCTTCTTATTTTTTAAAAAAATCCCTTTTCATTTTAAAATTACGGCGAAAATTCTGAAACAAACTACATATAATTTTCCGAAAAATAAAAATGTCTATAAAATCGTAAAAAAAATTTTCCGTGTATCTTTTTTTCAGAATATGCCTTTTTATGCATATTTAACAATTTAAAAAAAAAATCAAAAAAATTTAAATTACGGCTCCCACGAATTAATCGCCACTTTCGGTGCCATCGAACCCACTGTGCAGGGAGAACATAATTTTAACATTTTGGCTCTAATCAGCTGGGCCGACACGACTACCTGGTTCTTTGTATCATGTACCCTAACTTTTTCTTTGGGTAAGCTCGGAGAAGAACTTTAAAATCAGCTGATTTTTGTTTACCTCTAAAATTCAAGAACTAATTGGTCATTTTGTAAAAAAAATTAAGTTTAAAATGAATATTTTTCTAAAAAAATTAATTTGTACGTAAAAATGTACAATTATTGATAAATATTTATTTATTTCTTTATTATAAAAATTTGCTTAAAAAGACTTTTTATACTTTTGCTAAGCGTTTTAGCGTCTAAAAAAAAATAGATTTTTATTCTAAAGGTTAAAATAAAAAAAACCGTTATTTTTTTAAGCTGTTTTCACACGTTATGTATTTTCCATTTGACTAGTCACTTTGGAAATTTAAGTTTAATTGCGTATGTCTGTCTTATTGGTTATTTGACAGATTTGGCATACACTAGCTTGCAATTTTTCTAAAAACAACTGGTTTCAAATGCTTTGTCATGGATTGAAAATATAAGTCTAAAAGTATATGCTACTTCCTTTTAGGAACTGAGTACCAGGAAAAATACACGGTACTGATTACTCAGTACCTTAATACTCAATACTCTACAACGTTTTTGTCACCTCTTTGTCTATTCTGAAACGATCCGTTGTTTATGTAAAACATATATAAATACATTTAAGAACAAGTTAGAGGGTTATAGTTAATAAAGCCCGCCCTACACCACAATTAATTTTGTATTAAGAACCATCGCATGCAAATAGTCTAAGTAAGTTATGGTGACTTCCGTGTGTGGGGCTGGCTAACTTTATTCATATTACGGGAGGTGAATAATTATTTAATTTTTACAACTTGGTTGAACTCAAAAAACACTTGCGCGTCTGACATAATTTCTTCGCAATTAATGGCTTATGATTAATTTTGAATTGCTAATTACAGGATTCTATTTAATATTTGATAGCAATAAGGTAATAAATATATACAAAATTTCGTGTAGACAGAGTAATATTTGAGCTAGTTGAAGTCCAAAGTACCCTTTTCGGGAGGGCATTTGTGTGGGAGCTACGTAATACAATGAACTAATTATATCGATTTTGATTTTAGAGATTTCAGGCAAAAAAAATTAGCACATATGCAACATTTTATAAAGATATAGTAATATTTTACCAAGTTTTAACTCAAACCGATCCTAAAAAATGCGACATTTGATAACAGGAATACATGGACACTCAACCAGACAGACGGGCATTCTCAAACCGACTCGCGAAGTAATTCTAAGTCGATCAATATACTTAAACGTGGGTCTCAGACCGTTAAAGCGTAAGAAATTAAATCAACATGCAGACATTTATAAAGTTATCTCTAAAACTTTTAAACGTAATAATTGTAGGCGCCTGCAAGTGGAATAGAAATTAATTACCACAAGAAATTGTGTCTATACAAACATATAGTCACCTGAAATTTAAAATACTTTAGTTTAAAAAAAAATCTTAAAAGAACACAAAAATTTCGTTTGCATTCAAGTAAACTTTCTTCAAAGTCTGTTTTTATTTTAAAATATTTTTATTTTTAGCAAATTCTTTTTGTCTTAAGAGAAAGTAACATATTCTTTAGTCGATTATATGTCCTTTTATTGCACCTAAGTAATTTGTAGTGTGGCCTTGCAATCATTTTCGTTTTAATATCCAATATCAACTTAAGGGTATTTAAATTAAATATTTTTGCAGCGGTTTAACTTTTAGGGAACGCTATGTTTGTTTAACAAAATATTTGTTTTATTTTTAGTAATTATACCCTTCACATAGTGATAAGGGTATATATCACTTTGTCATTCCGTTTGTAATTTCTTTATTATTCATTTGCGATCCCATAAAGTATATATATTCTGGATCCTTATAGATAGGGAAGTTGAAATAGCCATGTCCGTCTGTCCGTCTGTCTGTCGGTCCGTCTGTCCGTCTGTTGAAATCAAGTTTCCGGAGTCAGATAAAAAGATACAGATCAGTAAATGGTGTCAAACGATTAAAAATATCCCGCTAACAATCGCTATTTCAAATCAGCAAAATCGGTTTACTATTGACCGAGATATAAGCGAAAACCCAGAGTAACCCATTTTTTTAGGACAAAATCCGTGCATATATCCCTATATATCTCAGTAAGTATAATCACTTATGCCACAAAACTTGGCACGGATACTCCTAAAGTAAGGACCTAAATAATGGAAAAAGTTTTTTCCGATAGGACCAGGGGAAGGGGTATTTTTCCTACAATTGCACAAATTTGGTGAAATATTTTATACGCTATATCTCGTCAACTATAACAGCTATCGACTTAAAATGTTTTACAAAAATTAATTGTACCCTAAGGGCTACACTTCAAAAAAAAATTTTTTTGAGTGGGGGCAAAAAAAGGGGTAGCTCCCATACAAATTAATGATTTGTATGAAATTTCTGATACGCTATATCTCGGAAACTATAACAGATATCGAAATGAAATGTTCTACATAAAGTAATTGGGCAATAAGGGCTACGCCTTAAAGAAAAAATTTTTTGGGTGGGGGCAAAAAAAGGGGTAGCTCCCATACAAATTAACGATTTTTATGAAATACCGATACGCTATATCTCGGAAACTATAAAAGATATCGAAATGAAATGTTCTGCAAAAAGTAATTGGGCAATAAGGCCTACGCTTTAAAGAAAAATTTTTTTGAGTGGGGGCAAAAAAGGGGTAGCTCCCATACAAATCGACAATTGTTATAAAATATTTGATACGCTATATCTCGGGAACTACAACAGATATCGAAATGAAATGTTCTGCAAAAATTAATTGGGCAAGTAGGCCTACGCTTTAAAGAAAATTTTTTTTGAGTGGGGGCAAAAAAAGGGGTAGCTCCCATACAAGTTAACAATTTTTATGAAATATTCGATACGCTATATCTCGGAAAATATAACAGATATCGAAATGAAATGTTTTACAAAAAGTAATTGGACATTAAGGGCTACGCTCTGAAGAAAAAGATTTTCGGATGGGGGGTGAAGAAGGGGTAGCTCCCATACAAATTAACAATTTTTGTAAAATTTTCGATACGCTACTTCTGGAAAACTATTACAGCTATCGACTTCGAATATTCTACAAAAAGTAATAATCAAATAATTCATACATTTTGGTGAAAAAGTTGGTAAAGAGCAGGGGGACTAGAACATTTAATAGGTTTTATTAACCTTTAAATATGAATAATGTCGAAAACTTTAAAAACTCTCGACCTCAAATCTTCTTCATCTATTTCTATTATTCATACGAACGTTAAAATTTTGTTATTTTTTCTATGGGCTTTGAAACTCGCACAAGGTTTTTTATTATATTATTTGCAGTACAAAATTACTCGGCTGGGTATATTTAAAGACCAATGTGAAGGGTATATAAGATTCGGCACAGCCGAATATAGCGCTCTTACTTGTTTCAATATAGTTTTGTAGTTAGAAGTAATGTATGTACATATATGAAATATTTAATACAAAATATAACGTACATACATACATATGTACATACACACATATTTCTTTCAAAAGAAGAAATATTCAAAAATTGTTTACTTTTGCGTTGAGCTAAATTCTCATGATTTATTTTTCATATTTCTCCAAATGTTTTAGCAGACTAGACATTTTATTTAAACATGCATATGTAGGTCATTTCACGTAAAATTAACTAAGTCAGAAAAAATAATTTTCTTATTTCCAATAGAGTTAATAAATAATATTAATAACTGTGCATATTCTCTAAAATATTTTATAAAATATAATCTTAAGTCAGAATTTTTAAAAGCCTTAATATATAAAGTCACAGCCGTCACGGTTCTCTAGTGGTTCTCTAGACGTATATAATATTGTCTACCTCTAAATTCGTAGACTTTTTTATTATAAACTATTTTCAATTTTTTTTTAGGAAATGTGAGTAAATGGTCAAATTGATTTTGTGTGTACATTAGGGTGACAGCCAAATTTCGCTTATTTAATTTCAAAGTTTGGCGTCCGGGATATTGTGACACAAGGTCTAAAAGTTTAGCCCTTAAAAATTTCAATTAAATCGCACAACACTTTCTGGGCGGGCATCGAGGTCAAAGCATAAGAATTGGACCAACATCGTATGTGTTAATCCAATTAAGAGCCTTTCACATAAGCTTATATCAACTACCGAATGGCATGTTCATGCCAGAGAAGACAGAAAAAAGCAAAAAAAATAAATTTGAAAGCAAAAAAATGTTGGAAAAAAGCAAAAAATATCAAAGTAAATTAAAAAATGTTTAATGTCTTAAAAATTGTTGCAACAAACAATCAAATAAGTTTTTAATTTTTATTTTTTTTTCAGTACAATATGTGGTATTTGGCCAATTTTTTAAATATTATTATCCGAATCTATGGCCTATGGTCCAACGTAAATAAAATACTTGAATCACAATTTTATCCGATATTTTTTCGACTTTTTCAAGGGTGTGTTATTAATTGGTTTTAAATTTAAAAAAAGCTTCAATTATAAATAACACAAAACATTTAAGTATTGGGATTACAACACTCGAGAGATATGTAGCACGTAAATATCACAGTTTTTTTTATTGCAAATCAGTTGTTTAAAAAAGATTCAGATAATTTATTTTTTGCTTTAGTTCAAAAGCGAACTTCATTGTCTTTTATATCCTTGTTACACGGTTGAAATTAAAAGCTTGTTTGATAGCCGAAGAAAAATCACTTTAGTGACAGTAGGGTCATTAAGCGCTTGTTTGACAGATATCTGTGAAACAATTGTCAAATAAGCTTTAAATAAACCTACTTTAATTGTTATGAATATGAGCGTTAAACTTTTGCAAAAGCTGCACAGAAATAAAAAACATTTTCTAAAATCAAGAACTTTATTCTTGAATTTATCCAAAATCGTATTTTTGAATTTATCCAAAATCGTACTATCCGTACTTAGGTTCTCTTAAATCAAATCTATTCGTATTATTTCAAAAAATCAAGCAGAAAAAACTTGTTGTTTTTAATATATTTTTACATTTAAAAACAAAGTGTACCGGTAGCCTAGAAGTAGCGCACTGGTGTTGCAGTTTGGACAGTCTCAGGTTCAAATCCCAGCTACGGCAACTACAAAAAAAAATTTTAATTTGTATACTGAATACTACGTATAACATTTTTTTTCTTATAATTTTATTATTGAATCTTCGCTAATGCGAACTAACAATAAGTATTCAAATCTTAAAACTAAGTAATTTTTATATTAGTCCAGTTAGTACCAGACTAAAATTTAAGTTCTTATAACAAAGTAAATTAATTTAAACAGTTTCATCTAAGTTCAATAGTGTCCCTCCTTTTCAGGCGGATGTGCCCACTATGTTGCAGGATGTTTCGAGCGAGCGGATTTGGATGCGTTTCCAGCTTGTTTAAATACTTGTCCACATAATTAAAAATTTCGCATTTAACTAGTGGAACTTGTAGATCGTTGTGGAAGTTGCTGTTTTTAATATACCAAGGAGCACCAGTTATCATTCTTAGGATTTTATTTTGCCTGCGTTGTATTTTTTCTATGTTAGAGGCGGAAGCAGTGCCCCGTAATTGTATACCGTAGCACCAAATTGGTTTCAAAATCGATTTGTAGAGTAGAAGTTTACAATCAAGACGAAGCACAGAGTTTCTACCAATTAGACAATGAAGTTGTGTAGCTTTAAGTTTCATTTGCGTCAACTTCGCATCCATATGTGTCTTCCATGTAAGGCGACGGTCCAGGTGAATGCCAAGGTATTTCGCCTCAAATCGTTGAAATCGTATAAAATAAAATACAAAACTCCTCTTATTTGATGAAGCTTTGTTAGCCATAAAATTAGTTTATAACCTTGGATTAATATCGTTTGCCCTTAAATCAATCTTTTTAAGCTTACATCAAGTACGGTTTAGAACTTAAATCAATCCCTTTATTGGCTTAAATGTAGCTAAAAGTAAGAAATTCATACTAAATAGATCGTACTTGGTTTAAGAAAATCTGTACTTAGTTTAGGAAAGTACGTACTCACCGTACTTTTGACACCGCTACGCTATTTTATTATTTGTTTAACATAGTTATGTATATGTCAATGAACTTAAGTGTCGTAAAAATAAATATTGTAAAGCTTACAGTTTTGTTGAATTTTTATAAAAAATATATATTTTCTTACTAAAAAATGTACGTTAAAAGTACTAAAATGTTTCAAAAACACAAACAGCAAAAAAGCAAAAATAAAATTTGTATCTTCTCTGGTCACGTTGCTCAGTGTAATTAAATCGGCGTGTAAACAATACATTTCACCTTTATTTAAAATGCATTTCAAATTTTTATTAGTCTTACTTAAAACGCAATAACAGTAATATAAGTATTAGCACTAATGTGTTTTTAGACTACATTGAAAATAGTATATTTAAATATATTTTTTTGTCAATTATTTATAGATAAACGTACATATCGTCACCTGAAGTGCAAAAGTGTCTTACAAAAATATTAAAAATTAAATATTAAATAATTTCTACTTATTTGGCTTTAACTTAGTTCATTATTAAAACTGTAAAAGCTAAGAAGGAAATTTTTTATTAAAAATTAAGTATTTCCAATACTAGCCGAGCGCTCTTTCTATTCGGTACTACTGTAAGTTGAATGTAAATTTGTTTTATTTAAACAAACTTTAACTAGAATTTGAATACTGGAATTATATTCATGTTCTTTATTTCTTAGGCCGAACTTAATTTACATACAACTCTATGTTCTCTTATTCTCATTTTATTACCAGTTACTTCTAATATTAAATTTTATTTTGCTTCTGGCCATCCATTGGATGACACTAAAGTTATTTAATTTTTATGTATTTTATTTACAATTCTGTTATGCGATTGCTTTCGATAATTTTTTATTTATACATTTTACATTGAGCCATGTGTTTGTAATACATTTTTTATGGTTTTTAATTTGAACTTTTTCTATATCTTGTAATTATGTCTATTTATTCGACTTCTGGAAACTCACCCAAATCCGCTCGCACGAAACATCTCTCAACATAGTAGGCACACCCGTTAGAAAAGGAGGGATACTAATGCGCTTATATAAAGCTTATTAATAATATTATGAGAACTTAAGTCTGGCACGGGCTGGACTAATATTAACTACTTAGTCTTAAGATTTGAATACTTATTGTTAGTTCGCCAAAGGCAAAGATTCAATAATAAAAGATGACAAAACAAATTTATTCGGCTTAAAAAAACTATATAATAGAAGTAGCTAGTGGCAAAATAGGAAGAGAATGAGAATAAGAAAACATAGAGTTATATGCGGATTTAGTTTGGCCTGAGCTATAAAGAGTATAAATATATTTTCAGTATTTAAATTCTAATTAAATTTTGTTAAAATAAAACAAATCAACATTCAACTAACAGTAGTACCGAAAAGAAAGAATGCTGACAAGAAATCGTAGCTAATTTCGAAAATGCATTACACTCGGCTAGTATCGGAATTACTTAATTTTCAATAAAAATTTCCATTCTTTGCTATCACAAATTTAATAATGAATTTAAAGCCGAATAAATAGAAATTATTATAAGATATAGAAAATTTCAAATAAATAACTGAAATATAAAGTCATTTCTATAAATTAAACCCAAAAAATTATGGTTTTTTTACACATGTTTATATGTATGTGCTTTGCGCTTACATTGCAAATAAATTTTTTGTCAAATTCTAATAAATCTATCGGTTCATAAAAAAATCGTACCAATATAAAATAAAACTGCATATTAATTAGTAAAAATAGTACATAGTTCTAAAAGATAAACTTTTAAATTCAGAAAATAAATTATTAATTAGTCTTTTCTTTTTTTTAAGCGTAAATTTTATATCTTCACATAATTAAGAAAAAATTGAGCAAAAAAATAGCATTCAAAATGCTGAAAGATATATTTTAGAATATTATATACCATCCCTGACTCTGAAAGATTTATTTCACACAAGCTGTATTTTTGCTGCAGAGCGACTGAACTATTGAACTAAAGGAGCGACCTAGTTCAGTAGAGGGAACTGAGCTAGAAAGAGCGCTCACCTTAAAGAGCGTAGTGTATTGAAACAAAAATTGTGTCTACCGCGTAAAGCAAACTTTGTCTTACACAATTTAATTATAAATTTAATTTTTTGACAGTGACAAAATATCACACCCAAAATACTAATTAGGGCTAACATTAACTTTTAACTTGGGAGACCCTAAATTTTTTAAAAAGCCAAATATAAAGGTTAAAACTTATTTTTATTGATTTTATGTAACTAATTTCCGTTATACTTTATAAAATTATTTTTAGCAAAATTCTAAAAATGCCTGATTTGTTGTTTTTGCTTGTGCACAAAAGAGTAAGGAAGAAAAAACTTTTCTACACCTTCCACCTAAAAACAAAGACTTCCACTTAACTAATTTTACAAAAAATGTTTATCGTCTAAAAGAAGTTGCATTAAAATACATGTATTATTTTAAAGAAATCGGCATCACTGCAAGAACCACAACAATTTCTTATTGAGTATTTTATAAAATTTTATTGCAAACTACGTATATTCGAATGCATCAATTAAAAGGGAAAATTTGAAATTTGTTGACTTATAACGACAATATAGAAACTGCACGATCAGACATCCACAACAATTGCAATCGCGAATCTATGAATGATTTTATAATTTACATACATACATACATACATATGGGCATTTCCATGAATATGTCAACCACGGCTGGAAAAATAAAAGTCATCGCAACTTTTTTTTAAATATACCAAAGAGCAATAAAACACTTAAATTTTATTATGTAAAAGTATTTATAGCTAATTATAATTTTAAAAGAGCAAAAATAGCAGATTGAACTGGTAATCTCTTTGATCAATTTCCAGAAATTGAAATTAACTATTTTGTCTTAACTAGTGGCTAAATTTTGGTAATTGTAATATTCCAATTATACTTTAAAAATAATGTTACAACATCAGTGGCCAAGTTCCATTATGAAACTAAAAATTTAGAGTTTGAATAGCGGTATTTTTTATAGATTGCTTTGAATGATATTCTAATGTCACGTACGTAATGCAAAAACGTTATTTGTCGTCATCATTTGAATTCGACCGGTCGCAAGTATTTAAAAATAAAAGTTCAAAGCAAGATAAATCTCGCAAACAAATACTGATCGATTTTTTTTTTAAATTTGATGCAATAAAAATTTTATAGTCTTTCAAAGTTTGTAGCATACGATATTGTAAGTAACACAATTCAATTTAATACTTTCAAATTCCTTTATAATTATAAATATATTATTAAGATGGGTAAAAATAGCTATGAGACTACAAAGAAATGGAGGGAGGACTTAAAGAAAAACGAAGAACAAATAAAGAAATACCGGAAAAAGGAGGCTGAAAGACAGCAAATCTATCGAAAAAAGTTCGCAGATGCAGCTAAAAAAGACAAAAAAAATAATAAACGACGAATTAACACACAATAAGTTTGATGTTTACTATTTTATTACAAAAACTATGCTTGAAATAAGCGAACAATATGTAGATATATCGCTCAATTTAAAAACAAATTCATTTTAAAAACTATTCCCTCTTTTGTAAACAAATTTAGCTGCCAACATTTAGAATGGAACTTCTTTGCCACATCACATGGTAAAGGTGCAGTTGATGGAGTAGATGGTACTGTTAAAAGAAAGGTCTGGCAAATTGTAAAAGCAAATAAATTAATCTTGCCAGATGCTTTTATGAATGTGCTCATAAATATGTGGAAGGAGTTAATTTGTTTTATGTTGCTACCGAAGAGATTGAAGGGTTTTCTGCTCATCTCCATGAAAAATGCCAAATGTCCAGCCCATCCCAAAAATAAGAAAACTTCATTCGTTTACTTATCATGATAGTCAGTATATAAATGTGTCTCGAACTGCGTATTCAGTAAGAGAAAAAATTAAAATTTAATAATTAAGTGCCAGCGCCCAAGTACATAGTGTATAGTAAGAAATGAAAATAACCTTTTATTGTTTTTTTTTATTGCTATTATCACCGAATAAACATTTTTTAATTCTTTTTAAATTTGTTATGTATACATATATTAAAAAAACCTATTTTTTTTCAGACAAATACTATAAGAGAAAAATCTGTCACATACGGTATGTCACGAACGATATTAAGATTTGTTCGTAACAAAATCATCTAAAAATCTTTTTGTATTTAAAAATTATGGATTATCAAGGAAAAATATTTGGCTTGGTGAAAGAACTTAAAGAAAGGAAAAAAACTTTTACAATTCGCAGATTTTCGTATATATGTGCACGCACCTCGACATCACTTCCGTTTTTTGTCACGTACGATATGTGCCTTTTTCGCCCGATATTTTGGCCGGCAAGGTTTTCAAAAACATGATTTTTTTTTTAGATTATAGTACCCTCTGAATGTAACATATTGACGAAACAATTTTTCAGTTACCACTCTTTTTGCAAAATCTACACCACTTTGTAGGCGTACAAATGTCACGTACGATGACATGGAAATGCCCATATGTATGTATGTACATACCGCTTCCTTAATTGAAAAAAGACGTATCTAATATTAAAAATATTAAAGGTTTAAAAATATATATAAAATATGTAACTAAGAAAAGTTTTGAACCGCATATCTTGTAATTTAATGTTAAATATTTAGTCTCTGTCAGGATACACTAATAGAGGTAGTATCAAGGCGAATTCAAAAAATCCGCCCTCTACATTTCCTTTTTGTGTTTAAGAAAGTGAATGTCAAAAAAATTAAAAATTCCATATAAAATTAATTTTTATTTCGTATAAATGTCAAATTGATTTTAAACAGCTGGGCTCTTAATATTACCTGGTTGAATGTTCCTTATTTCAAACAATCATTTTCACTAAATTTCAAGACGAATTCATAATCAGCTGGGTTCTTAAAACTATATGTGTTAGTGTACCCTGGTCTCTGTGATATTAGTTGTGCTCAATAACTTTCCAGTAATTACTAGCAACGAGAGAGTAAAAAGAAATATTTTCGAAATTACTCTCAAAAATATTTAAAAGTAAATGAAGTCAAAACTTGCAAGCAAATGTATTTTGTTATTGTAAACTTATAAAAATTTAAAACTTAAATTTTTTTTCAAAGCATAATGACAGGAAGACTGTTTGAATAATTTCTGATAGTAAAATTTTTACTAGTAATAATTATCGAAAATTAGTGATAATTTTCTGTAAATGAACAAACCTTTTTTTTTAAGCGTTAGATACATCTTTTTTAAATTAAGGTAACGCTATGTTTATAAGTATATTTATTTTATTCTTTTTGAGGTATAATGAAAATTGTTTAAAGAGAGTTGGCTCATTCAACTGTAGTCGCTCGCCGCAGTCTGTTCTATAAACGGTTACAAAACGTTTGTTCATAAAAAATACAGGCAGAAAGAAAAACATTTTATTTAGTCTGAGTTAAAAAGACCCTTATTTTGAATTTTTTGACGGCAAACTGAAAACGTAAATAAATAAAAATTTTGTTGCAAACATACAACATACATATAAACATACTTATGTACATACAAAATATGTATTTCATAAAAAAATTTAAAAATTCATGCTTGTGGGGAAAAAAGATTAAAGTTTTTTAAATTCAGAAGCAAAAAAGAAACAATAAATAATTGTTAATTTTTCTTGCCTTATTCCAAATAGAAAAATACATTAATTCACAAATAAGACGTTGCGTTAAATTAAAAGAGAAAAAAATAACAGCAAATGCAGTGATAAACCAAAAAAATTAAAACAAAACCGAATACAAATCAGACAAAAGTAATCCTTTAATTGGAAAAGCCTTTAACAAAAAGTGTGAAAACGGAATTAAAACAATAAAATACGAAATAAACAAAAAAAATAATTTGCATTGCATTACTGAAAACTGTATAATGGCCCCAATTATTGCTGACAATTTTATTGAATCAGGATGTGAATTTGTTGATAATTCCAATACGACCACTTCAAGGGCTGCTGAAATAAGTGAAACATTTAAAAGTGAAGAATCGTCATCATCTGGTAACTATTCGAATGTTGATGGTGTTGTTGTAAGTGTTGAAGGGCAAAAAGAAAGTGTTAATGAAGTGCAAAGTTTAAATGTTTATGATGTTAAAGATGAATCTAAATCAACAAGTAAGCAGATGCCCTGGGAAGCTCCAGGCAAACAAGGACTCTACGATCCTCAAAATGAACATGAAGCATGCGGCGTTGGTTTCATTGTCGCCATCGATGGTAAACGCTCTCACAAGGTAAGTTTTGTGCAAATGCCTGTTTAAGCTAAAATGAATTTCCAAAAAATACATGCATACATACATATGCATGTACATTAGACCGTTTGCGGTACGCCGGCAAATATAAAACATTGTTAAAAGATTTCGAAAAAATTTTTTTTTGCTTTATCTTCGGCACTTACTGTTGGATCTTTAAGAAGATCTTTAAGAAGGTCCATGTTTTGATTTACTGGCCATTAGACTTCAAGGTTTTACTCCCCAAATCTCAGTTCGAACCGCCTTTATATACTACAATAATTTAAAAAAATTAATGCTTACAAAAAGCTATAAAAAGCTATTGTAAAGAAAGTGTTTTGACATTTTTATTGGAAGATCGAAGCGCCTGAAAATCGATTTTACGTTCGGCTAATGAAACAAACTTTCTGTAATGGCCACCTAAAAAATTAAGTGTTCAGTAAGTATTTACATACTAAGTTACTGGAAAGTAAACAAATGAATCTTAAATCTGATTTTAGAATTTTTTCAACCTACTTAGGTCAGTAAATGCGTCTCCGGTCGGCATTTAGCTGTAACATTTGTATAATACCAACAAACACGTCTTTAATAAAAGTTCATTTATACGTGACTTTACCATACCACAGTAAACAGCTGTTTGAACCGAACTTATGGGCAACACTGTATTTGATTGTAGGTGACTTACCATTACGCCATAACCATAACTTTAGAAACCAATTGAGGGTTGGTTTTTACGGCAACGGTTATGGTTATGGCGTTATGGTAAGTCACATATAATTGAATCTAAAAGGTAGGTTTGCATTGAATGTATATTGCATATGACTTGTCACTATTGCAGTCCATATGTAAATGCATATGTATATCTGTAAAAATTGTAATTTTACATATGCACGGTTTATAATTTTTGCTTTCACACGTACATATGCAATAACAAAGTAAACAACTTACTTTTCCTTGTTGTTTTTTTAAAAACAGCTGATGCCAGATGCTTTGTCAGATGAAAATAAAGTGCCCGCTTATTGAAAATTTGTCATCTGAATTTTACATATTCATGTCAAATAAACAATGTTTCAGCGCATTCATACGATATGTATTAGTTTTGCAGTGAGAAATTCAAAAAGTCATATGTAAAATACATCCCATATAAAACCACCTTAAATAAGCATAATTATTAATATACATATGTGTCTAAGAATTCCCCGCACTCCTTTTTTTATACCTACTTGTGTATTTAAAAACTTACATATCTATGTCTTTTTAATTTCCAGATTCTTCGTGATGCCCAGACCTTGTCAGAACGGATGAATCATCGCGGTGCTTGCGCCTGTGATAATGACACTGGCGATGGCGCTGGTGTTATGGCTTCTATACCCCATGGATTATATGCCAAAGCATTGTAAGTTTAATAAACATGCAACGCATTATTAAAAACTATTTCTTATTATTGATTAAACAAAATACTTTTGTATTCTTTTCTCCCTATTTACTACCCAGTTAACATTTTGAAGGTTGTTTGGTAAAATATCACCAAACTTAGTCTTTTGAGATTACCTACAATAATTAAAAACTGACTAATAAGCTGTGATTAAATACGGACTCGAAAATGAATCCTACAAATGCTTAGAAAGCGACTATTTTCAAAAAGCAATTATGAATTAATTTTCATATGCTCGCAATGGGATTTTGAAACAAACTTAATCAAAAACAAGTAAGAGCGCTACATTCAGCTGTGCCAAACCTTATATACTCTTCATAACGTGTGAGGGTTTTTACCCTCATTTGTTCAAATTTTGTATAGAAACCCCCTTAAGAGGTGGAGATAGGGAGTAAGTAAGTATGTTCTAGGAAAATTTTTGCAAGTAAAAATAAGTAGGTGTCAGTCCCAAACGTTGTATGGGAGCTCCCTTAGGCGGTGGAGATAGGGTATAAGTATGTTCTAGGAATATGTTTGAAAGGAAAAAATAATGGGGGTCTGTGATATATTTTATTCCTCCGAGGAAGTTGTAGGGGTTTTCATTCTAAGTTTTTTACATTTTATGTAATTATGTTTACTTAATTGCACCCGTGTTGGGACAACCTTGGGGCAGTTGTAGTGGTTTTTATGTACTTGTTTTAGAAAAATAAACATGGGTAGTCGCGGTTTTTGGCTTATATCTCAGTGAGTTGTCGGGCAATTTTCTGTATTTCAATAGCGGATATTTTCGCAGATATTTTTGATAGTTTGATACCACTTACGGACATCGCTAAATTGACTTCCCTATCTATAAGAACCATACAAATATATACTCCATGGGGTCGCAGATGGATATTAAAGAAATTACAAAGGAAATGGCAAACTCATACAAACATACTCTTATCACTTATGTGAAGGGTAAAATGAGTCAATGAGTCTTTCATGGATGAGGATTCTTGAAAGACTACCGACATAATATTCATTTTCGATTTAAAAACGAATGCATAAGCGACTATATTTTAAACGTGCAGTATGGTCGGAAAAGACTAGAATTAGTATAATAGAAAATGCTTACTGGGTGCATACTTACATATTTCTTGGTAAAAAAGTATTTGAAAATATTTTTACGTACATATACATACATACATACAAAAATATGTATGTATACCCATTTGATTTGCTATGAATGCATTTATCAAAATATTAAAAGAAAAATATTTATGCTTTTTTGTTTTTGTTGGCATTGTTTCAAAATATTAATTAAAATTTAAACAAGTAAGAACGCTATATTCGTCTGTGTCGAGTCTTATACATCCTTAACATTGGTCTTATTGTACTCCCAGCCCGCTGATTCAGCTAAGTTGTATCAAACCGTGAATATAATAAAATTAATTTGTGACTGGCTAGAGCCAATAGCTATTTAACGAAGTTATATAGGAATATAATCCGTAGTACTTTACTTGACTCCGGAAACTTTATTTCAACAAGATTACAGACGAGTATGGCTACAAAGACTTTAATATCTATACACAGAACCAAAAATCCATTTAAAAAGCACCGAAATCGACACCATTCGTTGTAGTAAGTGAACTAAGCACGTTCTCTATTCGACAACGGATGGTGTCAATTTTTTTTAGGAAGCCCTGGTTCTTATTCTAACAACAGCCGGTTTTCTTTTGGGAAACCTTTGTCTTATTTCCACAAAAGCTGTTTCTTATTTGGTAACAGAGCGTTCTTTATTTAAGAACAGGGCGTTAAAAAATTGACAATGTCTGGTATTTATAAATGTATCGTTTATTTGACAACGACTGGTATTGTTTTATTCGTTCTTGATTTGGTTTAATATTTATGAACGTATGTTCTAGAAGAACTTGTTCAAGAACTTGAGCAATTTGTTCCTAATTTAACACCAGCCGCGTATGATTTTAAAACTAATTTTTTCCTACTTTATGGAGTCGCAAGTGAATATTGTAGAAATTACAAACGGAATGACAAACCGATATATTCCCTCATGTCAATGTGAAGGGTATAACAATGAGATAAATAATTGAATGTTCAAACAAATAGATAAATGTAAACAGAATAGTGATATAAAGAAGTTTTGTGGCGGCTATTACCCATTAATTTCTTAAATTAAATTAAAGTTATTGAACTTGCCGGTCTAATAAGAGTAGCGAAGCTCATCGCGTTAGTTACATTAGAAATGTTTCAATTAACAAGTTGCCCCGATCGATGAAAAAGTCGTTTTCTGGGCATCCTAAATTGGCTTAATCAGTTCTTAACTATAAAATATAAGCAGCTCTTTTAGTGTGAATTTCAAATATTGATTAAATATGGGAGTAGATCATTAGAGCTGTGTAGCTCATGAACGAACGGGTCAAAATGAACGGATCACCGAATTGAACGAAGTGATCCGGTTATTTTACTGAGCGCTTTTCGTTCAATTGTGTTCCGTTCAATGTTTGTTTCTTCAGGTCTTTTTTATGTCACAATTTCGTTCGTTCAGATGTGTTTTTTATGTTATGTTATTTTGTTTCAGTTGATTGTTTGTGTATTGATAAGAGTTGCTTTAAAAAGTTTGCGAATGTGCGTACATATTTCTTTTGAGCATCGCTGTGGCACTGCCATAATTTTTTTTAAATTTGGTTTAACAGTCTTTTTCTAAGAAGTTTGATTTATTATAGTGTTTGTGTTTTTATGGATTACTATACACTTTTTACACAATTTCACAAAAAGTTTTTTCTATTTTGAAATTCAAAACCACAAGCTATGTCAAAACAAATCTTTAAAAAAATATGTTGCCGTACTGTCGTTCAGAAGTGAACGATTGAACGAACGGGTTAATTTTTGTAAATTGAACGAAACTGTGCGATCACTGAAATGAACGATTTGGCACAGCTCTATAGATCATTGGTAATCCCTGAAATAAATTTATTTTGAACTGTTTTGTATTGTCCAATTAATTTCTAAAAATTGTAGGAATTGCCCGAGTAATTCAAATTGCTCGAGTTAATCAAACTACTAAAAAACCTAAATTTATTATTTGGGTAAATCCAAACTCCATAATTCGATTAATTTTTTCCTCGAGCAAACCCAAAACCCGATTAAATTGACACTCTATTATGCATGCGTATGTATATCGTTGGCATAATCAAATGTGTAGTCAATTGTTTCATCATCAAATGCCTTTCCAAAGTTGATTAATATATCGTATAGAAGATATCTGTATTTACTGACCGTCTTTTTGATCATGTGGGCAATCAACTTTCACAGATACTTTGTTGGAGAAAATCATCTTCTGGTAAAGAAGCTTAAAACTGATCGTTGAATCTTTTAAAGGAATCACAAAAATAGATAAAAATTCAGTTTTAATTGCATCTCATATGAAGTGCATCTATAAAGTGGCTACGACTGACCAAAAAGTATTCAGAAAACATTTTGTTGTAAAAATTACGTTTTGTTTTACCCTAAATTTGATAAGTAAAATGTTATATTTAAAGAGCCGTTGGAGACAGAAATTTTTATTAGACTTTTTATAGGGTCATACATAACCAAACAACGACTGGTTGCCAACGGTATTTGAACCATTTTGCAAATATTTTCTACCCATATTATTTTATGTTGATGCGTTTTTTGACATTTCGGTGTGATTTAAGCTAGTCTAAGCTTTAACTTCGAGGTTTCGCCTTAAATCCAATGTTCGTGAACTTCCTCCTAATGGCTTATGTGTTGAACAGCAGTATCGACAAGTAACTTCCTGTTTTTAAATATATATTAACATTTAAAAAATAAAATTTTCGGTAGCCTTAATAGTACACCGCTGGTTTTGCAGTTCGAAGTGTCCCAGGTCCAAAGCCCATCTACGGCAAGTAGAAAACAAATTATATACGAAACTCTTCTTTAAAATAAAATTAATTTTGATTTTTGTATTGTTCTCATCTACGCTTACATAAAGTATGGTTTTGAACTTAAATAAATCCTTTTTTGACTTAAATGCGGCTAAAAGTAAGAAATTCGTACTAGATAAGTCATACCTGGTTTAAGAAAAAATCCGTTCTTACCGTACTTTTGACACCGCTGCGGTTTGATTTAAGAAAAGATTACTTGATTTATTTTTTGTGTGTAGTTGAAAGACGAAAAATTTCTATGTAACCAGAGGCTGCTTTTCTAGGCCACACTTGCACTTATTGACGCCCAATTTAATTCCTTGTTTTATTTGTTCTCCTTGTTGCTGCACCTTTAAATGGATTGTTTTATCCACTTAATTATGGGCAGTAGCAGTACTTTTTTTCTGGTTATGCACATCTAAAATAAATCCACGCCATGTCTTGCTAATTGTGAAATGTTTAATTTGGTTTTTGGTCACGTGATTTTTTTTCCAGATCATAGTTCAACCAGACCAATAATTCATTAATTGTAATTCTGGCATAAAATATTTTTCAAATTAATAATTATTTTAATTACAAATTCCCTTTCATGTAAAATAAACCCTTTTTGTTTTTGATAAGTTGAAAATTAAAATTCGATTCGATAATATGCATTATCTAGCCCGTTACAAAGATTCATAGTTTTTTGAAATAATATAACATAGTGGCACTTTTAAAATTTGCGGACGCATTTTATAAATGTCGATTTTCATTAAAAAATAAAAGGTAATTTCCAAACATTTGTAAATAAATTTTTGAAAATCGTACTACGTGATCCGAATTGTGCGAAATCGAAATATTTTCGATTTGAATCAAATTACATACATACATAATAGCCCCCTTGTTAACATCGAGAATAGCTTTTCTCACTGTTGGATTTAAAGAATGAGTTCAAATCATTAAAGATTTTATGTCGCTGAGTCAGGCAGCTAAAAAAATCATATTTGAACAGATGTAGACACATGCAGTTAAATTGACGTAAATTTTGTTAATTGTAATTTTTTTTCTATTACAATTATAGCAAATATTATAAACTTATTTATCTTTATAATATATTTCTTTTGAAAGTATTTGTTTTTTGTAAGGATGTGTGTTTCTAGTATTGATTCCGAACATCTTTTTTTCATTCAAGTTGTACAGAGTTATAAATAGGTTGGCTGGACATTATCGTGTTTGTCGACGTAGTCGTATACCGTCAACCATTCAAAAACATTTTTTATATATGTACGACCTTGAAATATAATGAATATTTATTTGTTACACATTGTGCTAATTGAACTCTACTAATTAGGCTTACAACCAACGACCACTTTTAATTTGTTACAATTTTAATGCACTCTGAAATAAGTACATATTTGTGGAGCAATTTAACAAATGTTTATAGACTACATGCGTTTGTTTTCTATATTATATACTGGTTAAATGCAAGTATGTACATACATATCGCTACCTTAAAAAAGAAAAGTCCTAAATCAGTTTTTTAAATCGATTTTGTTGCATATTTTTAATAATCTATCAAAATATGAAAAAAAATTTCAATGTAATAAAAGTTCAATAAAAAGGGCTTTTCTATGAAAACTAAATAGTATACATACATATATATACATAGGTATTAAGGTGGTATCAATATCCCTGCAGCTAAAGTTAAAACTAGTAACGTTTTGGAAGTTATATACTAGTTTCAACCGGGATTGTTGTAAAAGTAATAAGTTTGTGCCCAAGGCGCATTCAACCAGGTAATATTAAGAACCCAGCTGATTAAAATCAATTTGACATTTTCACGTTAAAAAAATTTAATTTTATATGGAATTTTTAATTTTTCTGACATTCTACCGTCCAAACGCAAAAAGGAAATGCAGAGGGCGAATTTTTTGAATTCGGCTTGAGTTTACCTTGTTTGTTCATATAAGGTGGTCGCATTAAAAAAATTAAGAGAGTCGTTCTCTTACTCTTTATTTTTTTTTATATGAAGTTTGACACCAAAATTGAAAAATTTTTCGAGTTAAGTGTCAAACTCCATGTAAAAAAAATTAAGAGTAAGAGAACGACTCTCTTAATTTTTTTATTGCGGCTACCTTGTATGGATATGCCTTGGTTTGTGCCATTTAAAAAAAATATTTTAAACGTCAACTGCGCTGAAAAATTAGTCTAATAACAAATAAAACACAGATAAAAAGCTATAACTATTTGTCAAATTATTTTTATTTTTTTTTAATACAAATTTTTGATTTTTAGTTTGGCTTAGTTTATGTAATTTCTTTTTTATTAGAAGAAGTTATTATTTTTCCGTTAATGTTGAAAAAAACTTTAATTTCTTTTTTTAAAGTTTTTCTACCGCTACTAGCCGAGTAGAATTTATTTTTATTTTTTTGTAATTAATTTCGTGAATGTGTGCCATAATTTACACTTACATATGTACATGTGTTTCCTTTTGAACTATAAAAGAATTATATTCTTAATGTTCTGATTAAGGTAATAAATAAAAAAATAAATAAATAAATAAATGAATAAACAAAAACTATCATTTCAACTAGTATATAACTATATTAAACTTAACTAGTTGAGCTCCTATGATATTAAGAGCAACTAAGTAGTATATTTGTAACACATACTAGTTTTTTACCTATAGGGTATGCCTGTATAGTGTACACTGTACACCCACATAAAAGCAGAAGACACAGAAACTCAGTTAGGGGATTTACAAGGTGTTCTATTTGTCTTATTGTCATATTGTTCTAAAATTTCATAATGGCTTAAAAGCCAAGACCAACTGTTGGACACTCGGCGCAGGTGTATATGGAGTTGTTATGACAATATAAAAAGCATATTAAACGAAGTAGTATTTTTTTAGAACTATTTTTGTATGAAAGACAACAAAGCCGTTGTGAATAGGACATAATTGACAATAGGATATAACAGAACACCTCGTAAATCCCCTAAACAAAAATTATCCATAAACTTTATAAAAATTAATTAAGTAATCTCAATTTACTTACACAATTTTATGAATTTATTTTTTGTTTTATATTCACAAAAACATTACCAGTTTTTACATTATTTGCAATCAAGAGCATTTTAGAGCAATTACCATTTTAACGAAAGTAATTTTGTTTTGATAATATTTTATGTCTTCGGTTTTTAAATTATAAAAGCAAACACGTTATTTAACTGGTCAAAAACAAATATGTATTGTTTTGGTTAATGAACTTTTACTAAAGGGGTGTCTCAATTATTTTATACTTTTTTACCCCACATAACGATGGGGTATAAGGACATTTTTTTTAAACGTGGAAACACAAAACCTTTTTGGCAAGTATATATTGAATTTCATTTCAAAAGTAACCACTTAAATAACTACGTCAATTTTACATTAATATTATTTAGTGACAAGTTCAAGGAATCAACATTTTCACAAACGTACACAAGTATATTAGCCTGACTGCTTACGTTTTTTAATTCAAAGTTTAATCAGCTGCGATAATAATTTTATCTCCTACACTGCCAGTTTCACACTAATACTACTGTATATACTTTTAATTGGTAGTTGAGGCAAAAAAAATATTCATTTTTATACCTCCCAGAGCTTGATTTAATATAATAAAAACAACAACAAAATTACAGTAATGCCAACAACTCTTACTTAACGGGAGAATGAAAAGAAGAATACAATCATGATGAGTTTATAATTAAATTGCATTTTGAGGGCAAAAAAAAAAATAAATTTACAAAATTGAATTGCATCAGTTAAATGCGTCTAATTGACTTATCGCTATAATTAACGTCACATGACGTAAAGTAAATATAACAAATGAAATGTAAAAAATGTTGTTTTCATTCGTTCTGTATCGGACAACTTATATTCATTACTATCTAACCTGGTGCGTTTCGCTATCCCTATGAGATGCTTAAATTAAAATTCTTGTACATTGAAAAAAGTTACAAAATCATATAAGTTTTACCAAATTATTGTAAGATGAGGAACGTTTTTTTTTATTCCATTATAATGGCTTTCTAAGCGGCTTTAAATTATGTTTTTTCACTCTTTTTTTCTTATTCTTCCTGTTTGTCATATGTTACATTTTATTTTGATCGAAGCGTTTCAATGTTGTGCGCAATTGAAGTCCCAAGCTTTAAAAGCTGCTCTACAAAATAATACTTTTATCTGAGCTTAGGTTTCCTCATCTGCGAGTTTTCTTGGGATTATGCCAAACATTTTTCTTTCTAGAGCATTTTCGTCCATTTTCATATTTTTAATAAGCTTTTCTTGTATTCCTGTTACATTTACGGTGAGAGCCAGGTATCCTGGTAGACCAGTGTGTAAGTTTGCAAGTCTACAGGGCACAAGAGCTCCTCTGCCACATCCTATTTGTACAAATTCCTTTGCTACTCTTTCTATCTTATACTGCAGGTAACACAAAAAGACCGAATTAACCGACCAAACTATTATTTCCTTTAACGGCTGCCTTCTCTACCCAACCAGTAAGAATCATATTGTTCAAAAAACCTCAAAATATTACAATTGTGTACCTATATCGAATAATCGATACCAAATACTTTCTCTTTTAGGATCATACCTTAGGAGTAAGTGGAAAACCCAGTTTTTTAATATTAATGTTTGTTTTTTTCAAATCTCATTAAAGGTCGTCCCAGGGCATTCAATTGCCAGAACTTGGGAACTATGCCACTGGTATTTTTTATTTGGATCATCAAACTCACAAGCAAGTTGAACAGGAGTTTAATGCGTTAGCTGAGACCCTAGGAGTTAAGGTGTTAGCCTGGCGTGATGTGCCATCAAATACGAGTGCCATCGGTGTAGTAGCACGTAAGTCGGAACCATTTTCACGCCAAGTATTTGTCACGCGCCCAACTGATATGAATGATGAGGCCTTTAAGCGTAAGACATTCGTTTTAAGAAAGCGTGCAAGTCACGAGCTGGCCAAAGAAGGTCGTCGTTTTTACATCTGTTCTCTTTCTACCAAAACAATCGTTTACAAGGGCCTCTTCACATCCGATCAACTTTGGGATTACTACACTGACCTAAAGGATCCCGAGTTTGAAACCTATTTGGCATTGGTTCATACACGTTTCTCAACTAACACTTTCCCTTCGTGGGAGAGAGCTCATCCGCTGCGTGTTTTGGCTCACAATGGTGAAATAAATACTTTGCGTGGCAACGTCAATTTAATGAAAGCACGTGAAGGTGTCATGAGAAGCGAGTTGTATGGTGATGACTTGAAAAAGCTCTACCCGGTCGTGGAACCAAATCTTTCCGATTCCGGATCTTTTGATTGTGTTTTGGAATTTCTTACTCAAGCAAGTGATCGCACTTTGCCTGAATCTGTAATGACTATGGTGCCAGAAGCTTGGCAGAATGACAAAACTATGCCACAAGAGAAACGCGATTTTTATCAATGGGCTTCTTGTGTCATGGAACCTTGGGATGGTCCAGCCTTAATTTCTTTCACTGATGGCCGCTACATTGGTGCTGTGCTAGATCGTAATGGCTTGCGTCCATCTCGCTTCTACGTGACCAAAGAAAATATTTTGGTTATGGCCTCAGAAGTTGGTGTCTATGATGTTGATCCTTCCCAAGTTATCCTAAAGAGCCGTTTGAAACCAGGCCGTATGTTATTGGTTGATACCCAAGAGAAGAAATTCATTCAAGACGTTGAGCTTAAATCTCACATTGCCAAATCGCGTCCTCATTCTGAGTGGTTGCAACAAAAAGTAAGTGCAAATTATTTAAATTTAACATTTTGTTAAAAGATACACTAACATAACTAAGGACTTAAAACCCAGTTGGTCACGTCTTTAAGATATCTTTAATGATGAGTGCTATATTGTAGTTAATCCTGTAGGTTACCTTAAAAATTCCGTTTAACTTTACAATCCTGAAGAAGTGACACTATCGCTTGTTTGCATTAATATATTAATTATTTAATAATATAGAAGGCTACACTGAAAAGAATTTTATTATACATAAGTTATATTTAAGTTAATATGTCATAATTAAAAGTATCAGCATAACCACCTTGTTTCGGGAAAAATATTAGTAAGATCATAAAAAGATCTAAGCCCGATAGAAAAAAAAAGCTGAAAGCTGGTTTGAGTTTAGCGCGTTGAAATCACTAAAGTTCATAGGTGTTGCCAGCAAAAAATTTAAAAGAAGGTAGTGTATATCGAATCTGCGCAAGCGCCAAACCTTGACGAAAGCTACCTATTTATAGAGTCACTCAAGTCCTTTTTTTAATCGCATTATGTCGAAGAAACGTTTCCCCGTTGCGCTGGAGCCATGGAAAATAGTATTTCAAAGTTTCAAATTCCTTTGTATCCCCGCGCAACCTTCAGTTTTTTATATCAAGGATTTGTAAAACTTAACCAACTCTGTCCTCCAACCGGATTTTAAGTATTCCCTTTCTGCGCCTTGCTTAGTAGTTGGCTGCTAATGCCTTTTTGTCTGCAGCGACTGTAACCATTTGGCCGACATGGCCCAACTGTGTATTTTGATGTGCTTAACTACGTTCATTTTAGGATACAGCTCACACAGCTAACGGTTTGTTCAAAGATTATACTCCACGTTAACACAGGTTAGGCCACAGATTTTGCTAAAGATTTTTCTCTTTAAAAAATACCCAGCAACCCTTTGTCAGCTTTTGCAAGTACCCATGTTAAAGAAATACAGGTGGAAGAAGCGTTTTGTAAAATGTTATTTTAGTTCTTGAAGAGAGGTCTTTGTTCTGAGGTATATCAAATCCTCTACTACCTCGACGTTGCAATTGCCGCCTTTCAGAGTCACCCTTCTGTCGTCGCGTCGTTTGCCTAGCAGTTACAAGTATAAGATCAGGCTTGTCGTCGATTGCCATCAGAACCATCTTTAGCAATTCCTTTTTAATTCTGAAATTTGATCACTGGATGACAGTAACGGTGCCTGTTAAATTAATCTTTTTCAAATATTTTCTTTAACGGTATGATAAAAAAGTTGCACCTCTTGCGGCGGTGAATGTTTCGAATTAAGCAGTTACATCCAAGCAATGTGGTCTTCTGCGCTTCTTCTCTAGCAAATAGAAATGTTTAGCTGGACTTTGTCTTTTCAACGGAGTTTTAGTCATTTTTTTCTGCAGTTTTCTCTGGATCATATCCTATATGTTGGTTATTTATTTCACATTACAGTTATCTTTGTCCCTATTATACACCTCAGATCCCTTCTGCTCTTCTCGAGTAACATCCATCCCTGTCCCTCCACGTTAGACCCACTTTGTCCAAGACCCATGTTTCTATTAAACCATAATAGAAGCCTATCGAAGGTCTCAAAGGCTCACATCCAAGCTCAATTTTCTGGGCCGATCTCCTTATCGGTTACTTCATTGCCGACAACGTTACATTTACAGTCGTCCACAAGTCTAGCGTTGGCGTAATGTCCCTCAGAGCCTGACTGTCGACGTATCTTATCACGTCCTCTGCCCCCCTCGTATTCTCCCTTATCATATCCGCGGTCCTTATAACCGCCAGAATCTCTGCCTGAAAAACGCTACATTCCTTCAGAAGTCTTTTGACAACATTGGCCCGTATCCAATATAGTAGCGCCAGCACCCGGTAGTGTGCAGAAAACTGCACACCCCTTAAACAGTGTTTAAGATATTTTCCAGCCCTTACTGTACGTTAACACTACCTGGTGTGTGATCCCAAATTCAATTTCCGCGACGCTATGGTCGATCAAAATCAAATGCAGTAAGAGTCGACGCCCTCCCATCCTCTCAATATGACGGCATGTCAAACTGATCCTGCCCTAATCAGGTGGGTAACTCTATGATTCGATTTGATTAAAAATTTGTTCGAATCTGTATGCTTTGATTATGTATGGAAATTGGAAAATTTATTCTTTTGAATAGAAAAACAGAACAGAAGATTAAAACAAAATTTGACTGAGGCATTTATTTGTTCCTTTAACTCCTAACAGAAGCATAGGACCGTTTTTAGACTACAGTACTCAAAGAATATTTATTCAGTGTTCAATTTAGGTTTTGTGAACGCTAGAGTAATCACGTAGTCTTATTTAGATTTCTTTTCTTTTAAAATAAGCCAGGTGTATCAATAATTTTTTTTAGTCATATAACAAGAAAAACACACAAATATATCTAATTATTTTTATACCGAAACTAATTTTTTTATATTATTCGTATGCTTCAATTAATCAAAATAAAATTTTGGACTGAAACAGATGGTGAGTTAAGATTTTTTAATTATTTGCTTTTTTGGAATAATGGGCTACAAAGATGGCTGATTATTTTAGTTTGAGTTTTTAAGCTTTATATTTTCCAAAACATGATCAGTTGCTTTATCGTCTTATGTTGACTTAATGACTTTTAAGAATTTTGCAAAAATAAAAATTATAATCTATTAATATAGATAACCTTGGATGAGATACGTAATGCTAATGCCTTTAATACCGATAATGCTAATGGGTCAATGGAAGGTAAAACGGATCCAGCAACTCACGGCATGTTGGACCCTCGTCTATCCTTGTATGGTTATACAAACGAAACCGTTAATATGCTCTTGGTGCCAATGTTTAAAAATAGGTAAGTAACAAAATAGTCTAACCAATTGCAAAAAAAAAACTTCTTGTTTTATAAATGTTTAGAAAATAAACAGCACAGTTTGATCATAGTTTTAGTGTTGAATGTTTATATCTTCTATTTAACACAAAGTTCATTGAAATTAAAATAAAGACTTATTTTTTTAGTAATTAAACAGAAAATAACTCTTTTTGCACTTGATTTACACACAATTTCAAAATGAACTTTATTTTGTAGAAAAGAGGCCCTTGGATCTATGGGTAATGATGCTCCTTTGGCTTGCCTCTCAACATTCCAACCAATACCTTATGACTATTTTAAGCAACTATTTGCCCAAGTGACTAATCCTCCCATCGATCCATTCCGTGAGAAGGTTGTTATGTCTATGCAATGTCCCATTGGTCCGGAGGCCAATATATTGCAGCCTTCTGCTGAACAAGTTCATCGAATTTGGTTGCCTAATCCCATTTTGAGCATTCCAGATACAAATCTTTTAAAACGAAATACTCATCGTGGTTGGAGAACCAAAGTCTTAGACATAACATTTCCATTCCAGGAGGGTGTACATGGCTATGTTGATTGTATTGATCGTATTTGTCGTGAGGGTGAATCGGCAGCATCATCTGGATATCAACTCTTGATCCTCTCTGACCGCAATGCTGGCCAAACCGGCAAAGCTCCAGTGTCAGCTCTTTTGGCTTTGGGTGCTCTACATCACCATCTCATCGAGACATACCAGCGCATGAAGGTTGGAATTATTGTTGAGACTGCAGAAGCTCGCGAGGTTCATCATATTTGCGTACTATTGGGTTATGGTGCTGATGCCATTTGCCCTTATCTGGCATTTGAGTTGGCTCAAGCCTTGCGTAATGATGGTGTCATTAGCCCCGATGTCAGTGACAAGCAAATCTATTCGGCTTATGCTCAGGCTATAGACACTGGCATTGCCAAGGTGATGGCCAAAATGGGCATTAGTACATTACAATCGTACAAAAGTGCTCAAATATTTGAAGCCGTGGGTTTGGGAATTGACATTGTGCACAAATGCTTCCGGGGCACCGCTTCCCGCATTGGAGGTGTTACTTTGGAAATAATGGCTCGCGAAGGTTTGGAACGTTTCCAAATGACTTATTGCAAAGTATCGGCTGATACTCGTATCTTGCGTAATCCTGGTCAATATCATTGGCGCCATGGTGGTGAAGCCCATATTAATGAACCAGCCTCGATTGCTAGTCTTCAGGAAGCAGCTGTCTCTAAAAATACAAATGCATTTGAAGCATTTAAGGCTACCACTTTAGACAGTGTTAAGAAATGTACGCTAAGAGGTCAATTAGAATTTGTAAGCGACCGCCAAAAGATTGATCTTTCAGAGGTGGAACCGGCTAGTGAAATCGTTAAACGGTAATACGACAAAATTATCAAATAAAAACATATTGAAATTTTAAACTTGTTACAGATTTGCTACTGGCGCCATGAGTTTTGGCAGCATTTCGTTAGAAGCCCATCAAACTCTGGCCATAACAATGAATCGTATAGGAGGCAAAAGTAATACTGGTGAGGGTGGTGAAGATTCAGATCGTTACTTAAGTAAGTCCTAATTTGAATGTTTAATGCCATAACAAACTTGCATGTCAAAACTTGCTTTTTTAACCAATTACAGATCAAGATCCTGAAAATAGTCGTCGTTCTGCTATTAAACAAGTTGCTTCGGGTCGTTTTGGTGTTACTGCTTCATATTTGGCCAATGCCGATGACTTGCAAATCAAAATGGCTCAGGGTGCAAAACCAGGTGAAGGTGGTGAATTGCCTGGATATAAGGTTACCAAAGATATTGCTAAAACACGTCATTCTGTGCCTGGAGTTGGCCTGATTTCACCACCTCCTCATCACGATATTTATTCCATTGAAGATTTGGCCGAACTTATTTACGATTTAAAATGCTCCAATCCCAAAGCTCGGATTTCCGTAAAATTGGTATCTGAAGTAGGTGTAGGCGTTGTAGCCTCCGGTGTTGCTAAGGTAGAGCTTTCATGGCCTTGTTTTTTTTTTTAATCTTACACACTTTTTAACATTTTATCTTGCAGGGTAAGGCTGAACATATTGTTATTTCTGGTCATGACGGTGGCACTGGTGCAAGCTCTTGGACTGGCATTAAAAATGCCGGTCTACCCTGGGAATTAGGTGTAGCAGAAACACATCAAGTCTTGGTTTTAAATAATCTACGCTCAAGGTGAGTTAACCTATGTTCTATGTTTTGTGCGTATCAACACTAACCATTTAGAACAAACTACATATAAATAAATATAAACAATAACAAAACCTGGTTATCCAGATAACGTGCTTCTTCAACGGCCTTGTCGTCGGAGAGGATTTTAACAAAGAAACAGTGAGCATACTCAAAATAGAAAATGTTTCGCGCGTCGCGTTCCGCTTAGAAAGAATTTTGAAAAGTACAATGTTGTTAAAACGTTTAGAACAAGTGATTTCAATTTCTGCACATTTCTTAAAAAACAATAACGCTTACGAAACACGAACACACACACGCACAAAAGAAGTCATAAAATCTTTCCTCTTGAAAGCGGCAGAACAGGCCAAAAATCAGCAAATTGAAGGATTACCACGATGCGCATTGAAGCAAAACCCGGAAGGCTGGATGTTGAACAACATTTTAGTTCATGTATACTTGTGTGTGTGTCTCTGGATGTGAGCGTTAAAATTTGTTGACGAAATGTTTGCACGAACACAATTTTCTAAATGATCGATATACAAATATTTTACGAAAATCAAAAAAAAAATCGCCACTTAAAAAAGTGCGTTACTTGCTAGAAACCGAAAACAAGACACACATTCAATCATCTCACTAGTTGCTCCCTCTTTGATCTCTTTTGCTAAGTTGCTCACTTGCATCTTCCGCCCTAGTCGTCCTCGTGTTTGATCGTTCTTCATCAGCTGCTGCAGCGGCTTCATTAGTAATTTCTTCTCAATCTTTATTTAGACTTGTCTAGAAGTTTTTCTTATATAATTTTTTTTATTTTCTATGTCTTTGTGTTGCTATCATTGATTATCCTACTTCACACGGAATCGGATTTTTTTCTCTCAATTTTTCCGACGTATAAACAGAGTGGTACTTCAAGCCGATGGCCAGTTGCGTACTGGCTTTGATGTTGCAGTGGCAGCTTGTTTGGGTGCTGATGAATTCGGTTTTAGCACAGCTCCCTTAATTGTTATGGGTAAGTCTTTCAAAAGATGTTTGCAAACTTTTCTGGCTGCAAACAATTATGTAGAATAATAAAGTTTTTTTTTGTATACAATACGATGCATGTGTTCAAATTTAAAAGTAAGTTTAGCCATCAAATCTGTCAAAAACATTTTTCTTTAAATGTAAGTTAGGTTAGGTAGAACATTAAACCGTGAAAGGAAATGATCTATTAGGTCCGCTTACCCACTTTATTTGTGTTACCTGTAAAGAAACATAAAAAGAGTGGGAAAATGTGTAAGAATAAAGTGTGAAAAAAGCTTAGATAAAGAAAGATAAGGACGAAACGAACTAGCCAAAATGAAATATATGTATCTCAATAAATAAAGGAGTTTAAAAACATTAATTTTTAGTGGTCATGGTTTTTTTTTTGGGCAAATATTTGACATATCTGACTGTACCCTTAGAAAAGGGAACCCCACAGACATACATTTTTATGCCATGATTGTGTTGGTAGTTCATTTTTGAGCGTAATTATTTTTCTGTTGCGGCACCAGTTTTAATTTGCATTTATGCGCTAGTTGACCTTTCTAACAACTTCTCTAAAAATTCATTCGATAGAGCTTCTGACAATATCTTACGTTTTTGTGGGGGTATATGTCCAATCCAGTTCCACTTACTTCTTTAAATTTCTATTAACAATGTCGTTTAGTTTGATTCATCACCTACACTTTTGCATTATTGGCCCTACCATGTACATATATTAGGTCTATTCGCGAAAGTCATGTTAACCTACTGTTACTATGTCAAGCAACAAAGATTTTCGGCGACAGAAGAAATAAACCTAAATGAAAAAACCAAACCAAACAGGCGACAATTGTTTCATTAACAACAGTGTTTGTTAAGTTTTATTCACGTTTATTGTACGGTTATTGAACGGCTAGTGCACGGTAGCTGTACTGACGTATGCACGTACGTTTATTTTACTAGATAAATATAATATAATTAAATAAATACGTATACAATTCAATAAATAAATTCTTTTACATTCTGTATACTTTCAAAGTAAAAATTAAAAGGGAGTTTACGGCTTCAATACTTTTCTTCGTGTGAAATATTACGTTAAAGATTATAATTTCAAAACTGACATTTACATGAGTGTATAAAAAGGGCATAAAATATGAAAATAAAGGCTAAATAAATGTTGTCATTGTAGCGGTGTCCTTACGGGCCGGCGACACCTACATTAATGCTTATTGTCGGTATGGGAACCAGGGTTATGTAAGATAATGAAGCGGGGACTACCATCTCATATATCAGCACTCGGAGACCTTCAGGCCCCATTGTGTGTCCCTTTAAAAAATTTAAGACATCAAATAAACGAAGAAGGAAGTTGTAAGACTAACAAAACAAATAAATATATCTCAATTATAAATAAGAATTATCTGGGAGTTTTCGCCCTATTTCTGGTTTTCCTATTCTAAAAAAAATTTAATCGGAAAATTTCTTCTTTTTCTCACACAAAACAAAATTTGATATCAATTCTGCAACACTATTTTTCCCGGTTGTTCAGAATAAGTGAGTTTTATTCCCAAGAAAATTAGTTTCCCGGAACCTCATTTTCTCGGGAACACTTATAGTTTAGGTGATAGTCTACATCTTCTCTTTATTATTTATCCTCTTAAACTTAGAACTTAAATTTTAGTCTGACACTGGCTGGATAAATTTTATTAGAATTCTTATACTTAAGGCATTGACCGCGAAAAATTTCGATTTAATTCGAATACGACGGTTTCGCCCCTGACTGATGAACCCAATGATATTTCAAGTTAACACTGCTAAACATCGCCTAGTTCCTCGTGGAAACCTTTACTTGACCTATTAACCCTATGGGTCAACCTTGGGCAATGAAAGACAACATGTTCTATTGTCTTCAATTCCTTTTCATCTTCACACATCCTTCAATAACCTGGATTGCCGAGATTAAATCTGCTCGTTCTAACCCTAGCTGATTAGTGCCTTGCTATGACCCTAACTATCGTCCTTACAACAATTTTATTTAAGTCCATGAGTAGTATAGTCCCGCCCACCCTAATCGGACAGTGCCCAGTTATGATGCCAATTGTTGTTCAAAGACCCAATATTCTTAAGTTCATGAGCAACCTAGTGTCTACTAATCTCTTCCACTCTGTTCTCCACTAAAGATTCTTTGTGTAAGACACCAATTTTCTCATTTTCCCATAATTGTAAATAATTGTGGCCTCACATTTTCCTTCCGAACTTCGGTTGGATTATTTTTGTACCAAATAAAATAGTTGTATAGAATTTTCCGATTGTCGATCCACAATCTATTATTGGTTACATATAATAATGATAACAAATTAAATGCATCTTCTTATATTCCTTCTCTAATCTTCTTTAGGATGTACTATGATGCGAAAATGTCATTTGAATACCTGTCCAGTTGGTATTGCTACCCAGGACCCTGTATTGCGTAAAAAGTTTACTGGAAAACCGGAGCATGTCATTAACTTCTTCTTTATGCTGGCCGAAGATGTATGTTTTTCTAAAAATCTAATTTAATAACTACTTGTTTCATACAAACTTTTTCATATTAAATCTCAACAGATTCGCAAGATAATGGCAAATTTGGGCATAAGAAAATTTCAAGATCTTATTGGTCGTACTGATTTGTTGCGCGTATCCGAAAAGTTGTCGCCAAAGGCCAGCACTTTAGATTTATCATTGCTCTTGCAAGATGCTTTGAAGTTGCGTCCTGGCACCAATATTTTTGGAGGTTCGGTAAAGCAGGACTTCCAATTGGAAAAACGTTCCGACAATGAACTAATCAGCAGAGTTCAATCTATATTTGATGATACCGAAGATAATATTGTTCTTAAAATGCGCATACATAATGAAGAGAGAGCTTTTGGCTCTACCCTTAGCTATCATATTGCATGGTAAGTTGTAACTATAAAACTTTTTAGAAAATTTTTGGTTTGAATTAATTTTTTTTTAATTTAAGTAAATATGGTGAAGCTGGTCTTCCGGAAGGCAAAAGTATGGATATCTACTTGGAGGGATCTGCTGGTCAGAGTTTCTGTGCTTTCCTAGCTAAAGGCGTTAATGTCACGTTAAAGGGTGATGCCAACGATTATGTAGGCAAAGGCCTTTGTGGTGGTACAATTGTTATAACTCCCCCAGACACGGCAGCCTTTGAGTCTCATTTAAATGTGATTGTTGGTAATGTGTGCCTGTACGGTGCTACTGATGGTCGCGCTTACTTCCGCGGTATTGCTGCTGAACGTTTTTGTGTGCGCAACTCGGGTGTCACCGCAGTCGTTGAGGGTGTGGGTGATCATGGCTGCGAGTATATGACAGGTGGTACTGTACTTATTTTAGGTCTTACGGGACGAAACTTTGCAGCTGGCATGTCCGGTGGTGTAGCGTATGTCTACGACATCGATGGTTCTTTCAAACCAAAAGTAAATCCTGAACTAGTAGAACTCTTGCCGCTTGAACTGCCCGCTGATGTTGCTTTGATCATGCAGTTATTGCAAGATTTCATTGAGAAAACCGGTTCTAAAATTGCCAAACAAATTGTCGATAACTGGGCTCAGGAACAAAGTAAATTTGTCAAAGTCTTCCCCTATGACTATCAAAGGGCTCTTAAGGAACTTGAAAATGAAAGAGAAGAACAAGCTAGCAAATCGAACGTCAAGGCCATTGGAAATGGCAAGATCTCCGAGCCTTCTATAAAGGATATCGAAGAAGCCATACAAGATGTTGCCTTGGAGCAAAAGCGCGCAGATCGCATTTTGGACAAGACCCGTGGTTTCGTTAAGTACAAGCGCGAAACGGCACCTTATCGTGATGCTCAAGAACGTCAAAAAGATTGGGAGGAAGTTTACAACTTTCCCCATGTACGCAAAAATCTCAAAGTTCAAGCAGCTCGTTGTATGGAATGTGGTGTACCATTCTGTCAATCAAACTCCCATGGCTGTCCTTTGGGCAACATTATTCCTAAATGGAATGATTTGGTGTTCCATGACGACTGGAAGGAGGCATTGCGTCAACTGTTACAAACTAATAACTTCCCCGAATTTACGGGACGTGTTTGCCCTGCTCCTTGTGAAGGCGCTTGTGTCTTGGGTATTTCCGAACCTGCTGTTACCATTAAGAATATTGAATGTGCAATAATTGATCATGCTTTCGAACAGGGTTGGATAAAGCCGGAAATACCAGAGATACGTAGTGGAAAGCGTGTAGCCATTGTTGGTTCTGGTCCTTCGGGTCTGGCTGCGGCCCAACAGCTAAATCGTGCTGGTCATTTCGTCACTGTTTATGAACGCAATGATCGAGTAGGCGGTTTGCTTCAATATGGCATTCCAACAATGAAGTTGTCTAAAGAAGTGGTCAAGAGACGTATTGATTTGATGGCCGATGAAGGCATCGAGTTTCGAACCAATGTTCATGTGGGAAAGGATATTCAAGCGGAAATCTTGCTTAAAGAGTAATTATAACTTTTACTATATTGGAATAATTTAATCGAATGTTTTTTCTGTTTAATTTTTTGAAAGGTATGACGCCGTATTGCTAACCACAGGTTCCACCTGGCCACGAGATTTGCCACTGGCCAATCGTGACCTCAAGGGTATACATTTCGCCATGGAGTTCTTAGAGGCCCAACAAAAGAAGCAACTGGGTAGCAAAAAGGACATTATCTCTGCTGAAGGTAAACATGTCATAATTATTGGTGGCGGTGATACCGGTTGTGATTGTATTGCCACATCATTGCGTCAGGGAGCAAAGAGTATTACAACATTTGAAATTTTACCCGAGCCACCTAAAAACAGAGCTAATGATAATCCATGGCCTCAATGGCCTAAAGTATTCCGGTAATGTCAAAGGGACTAAAATCTTTTTGTTAATACTTTTTATTTTCTTTTGGATTTTTGCATTTTCAATTTTAGTGTCGATTATGGTCACGAAGAGGTGCGTATTAAATGGGGCAATGATCCTAGACAATACTGTACAACCACCAAGGAGTTTATTGGTGAAAATGGCTATATAAAGGCAGTAAAAACAGTTGAAGTTGAATGGACTAAAACAGCCACTGGTGGCTGGGCCATGAAAGAAGTTACCGGCTCTGAAAAGCACTTCAATGCCGACTTGATTTTATTGGCAATGGGCTTTTTGGGTCCAGAAAAAACAGTGCCAAATGAATTATCATTGGAGCTAGACCCCAGAGGCAATATTAAGGCAGTCAATGGAAAATATGGTACTTCGAATCCTAAAGTGTTTGCAGCTGGAGGTAATTTAATCTTAAAATAAAATAAATAGATTTCAAATATGAATTATTGTGTTGTTCTTTTTGTCAAATATTTGCAGATTGTCGCCGTGGTCAATCCTTGGTAGTGTGGGCAATTACCGAAGGTCGCCAGGCTGCTCGCCAAGTTGATTCTTATCTTTCTGGTCGTCCAAGTGGTCTTCCAGGGCCTGGTGGTGTTGTAGACCCCACCAAAAACGCTTAAATCTATTTTGTTTAGTGTTTTCTCATTAATGTTTTTAGTTTTAAAAACACACTCTCTGTCTCTTTATTATTTCTTTTTTTGTTAGCGTCTTTTTAATACATATTAGAACATAACTACATATACATAAATATAAGAAAAATATTTTGTTTTAATTTATTAACCTAATTAATCATAATCTATATGTATTTTACATTTCATTTATTTCAAAAAACAAATGAAGTCAAACTTAAATTATACCAACATAAACAGCTTTAAATTGTTTAAATTATTTAAACAAAAAATTTATTATATTTTAACAACAATAAAACTAAAACTATTTTCAAAATTTATTTATTAAGCTTTAAAATATGTATTAAAAATATTATACTTAACTACTATTTCATGTTATAAAAAAATTCGAACTTGCTTTTTGGACTCATTACAACAAAAAACAAACAAAAAAAATTGTTAACTATAAGATTTACATAATTAATATGCATACATATTATATATTGTATTACAGATAAAAAAAAAATAATTAAATAAATTACCGCATACGCACTTAATAGTCAATTAGTTGCACTTTATACATCAATTTTGAAAAAACTTTAAATATGATATATTTTTATAAAAAAGTATTCATACATGCAAATATTAAAAGCTTTTGTATTTAATTGAATTTAAAATTCATGTGGTCGTTTGAAAATTTGAGGCACTTAGTGCAGGTTTTTACACAACATACATACATACATACTTCCATACATGAATATAATTTTCCGTAATTATGTACAGTTGAGAATTTTGTTAAAAACGCTAAACGTTTAAAAGATTTTATTCGTAAAAGCCTAAATTTTATTAAGAACAAGGCTCTCAATTTACACATATATTTTGTATTTTCAAAAGTTATTTTATATATTTTTAAAAACAAGTTTTTATAATTTTGTTCCGTTAGAAAAAAAATAAAAGGGTTAAACAGCCAACGGTCTTGTATTTCCATACATATTTTTTATTAAAAATTTTAAACAAAAATAAACACCGCTTGGTCTCATTTCCAATGCATTATAAACCCATAGCATACTTTAGGGAGCATTTTGTTTATAAGTATGCAAACATTAATTGAAAAGAAAAAAGATTTTTTTGAGATAATTGTAATAACGGTTTTATTTGCACCAACAATGATGTCAACAGTTATAAGTGTTAGCGGCTTAATTAAATTACAAAACGACTAACGGCCCTTTTCACAAAGTGCGATTATAAATTAACAGGAAGTTTAACCGTAAGTTGGGCAAAATTGCATTTCACAAAGTACGGTTAGCATTTAACCGGCAGAAATTAATCAAAAAGTCTCTGTTAAATTTAACTGAACAAAATCTTCCGGTTAAATGCTTTTACTAAAATCAAAAGAAAATGGAAAGAAGAAATCAACATTTACATTTTTGCAATGTTTTCAATATTACAAGCTTTAAAGCCAAAAAGAAAAAAGTTTTTACACGACGGGAGCATTTTTCTTTACCGGTATAAAATGTTTTTTTTTTTTTATTTTCTACAATAAATACACTTATATGCATGCACATTTAACAATTTATACTTACCAAGGAACTGTATGTAAACTATTTTAAGTAAAAAATTTATTTTATTTATATATATTTCTCTGCATCAAAAAACTGCTAATAATTTTTGTATAACTTGTTTTGATTCTTTTCTTTCATTGCACAATTTTTCGTAAATAATAAAAACCAGTATTACCATACTTTTTCTTTAATGTTAGTGTTAACTAGAGGCCAGCTCAAGACGACACTAAATGAGGCATCATCTCGAATTTTCAATTCATTTCATATACCTTACGTGTGCACACACAAAAATAAATGCTGCGTTGTATTGTTCGCCATCTCTTTTGTTTACTTAACTTAACTTAAATATAAAAAAATATTCACACTTAAGCACACTTAAGTTAACAACAACGGCACATCAATTCATCATGATCACACACTTCAATTTCAATTCATCTCGAAACTTAACTGTTGATGGAATGTTCCTGGTGTAATTGTTTTAAAAACGGGTGTTGATTTTTAATGTATGTATGTAAAGTAATGTAATTACGTATGAATTTTATATTGATTTGCCTGCTTGTAAATATGTTTGTTTATGTATCTATTCAACATTGTGTGTTACACACAGTTTTGTTTTCGTTGTCCACACATCATCACATTTTTTTTTATCGACCACACATCATGAAAGTACTTAACTTGCATCAACAACAGTGCATGACACCACTCTTTATTCTTAACTACACTACATTGCATCAAACAAACTGTGTCAGCTACACTACATTACAGCACTTAAACATTTTAATCACACATCAGCACAAGAATTAGAAAATCATCTGGGTCTTGAATTTTCTTGAAATAGGACTTGATGCAGGTCTCTAGTGCTAACTAACCGAAAGATGTTGAAGCGCAAAACACTAACCGTATGTTAAATAGTTCCGGTTAACGATATCGGCGGTTTGTTAATGTTCCTGTTAAATTAAAATAATCACAGATTGTGAAAAGGGCTGTAAAATTGCTAAGGGTTGCTTTATACGTGACTTAACCGTAACGCCATAACCTTTCTTATTGAAAATCCAACTGAAATCCAACTGGAACCCAATCGGAAACTAATTACAATGGCTATGGCGTTACAGTTAAGTCACGTTGGATTTTCAATAGGTACGGCTATGGCGTTACGGTTAAGTCACGTCTGATTCAACCAAGGTTAGTAAAGGTAACTTGAGGTTGAATCAGACGTGACTTAACCGTAACGCCGTAACCAATCTTCCTTGTTGTAATTGTCATTAAATATACTTGGTTTTTTATATAAAAAAAGAAAGCGAAAAAAGATCCCTACTTTTCTTAAAGTCTCTACAAAATAAAATACAGGCAAACCTAATTTACCTACATTATTATTTTTGAAACATATTAATACAAGCATATCGTCACAGAAAATGCAAAACGCCCTATCTAACATTTAAAAATTTTTAGAAGGAGCAAGCTTTTTTGTGTTAATGAAAAATATATTTACAATTAACACAAATTTTTGCCATATATGTAAGTTAAAAAGGACCAACAAATTTATTTTTGCTGAAAAAAAAAGTTTTGCGAGATGACGTACATATTTGAAGGCTATAATTTATAAAAAGCCAATTTTAAATTGTTTGTTAGATAGGGCGTTTTGCATTTTCTGTGACGATAGGTATATGTACCTATAGACTTTTTACATGGATGGCTGTCTACACCCTTAAAAACAAAACAAAAATTTTATTTAAAATTAAAAACATAAACGTTAAGACAATAATTAGAAGTTAAACTATTATAAAATTATCGGCTAAATTTAAAAAAAATGTTTATTGATGTGCTAATAACTTGAAAAATTAAAAATATACATACATATATTCAAATACTTTATCGTTACTTGTTTAAAAAATTACTTAAACTTTTAACTCGTAAAATTGCATTAAAAATAAACCCAAATTACAATAGAGGAAACGAGCATATTTTATTTTACAAATATTATCACAATAATTCATGTTATTTTCTTTTCTGACAACGAAATAATAAATAGTAGAAGTTCAAAAAAATTTCACCTTTTCTAATGTTGTTTTAAGGAAGTAGATATAACCAACTTACAACCTACATATGGTCAATCCCACGTAAAACGGCCCAAATTTTGAAAAAATTGATTTTTCTCAAAATTAAAAAAAAAACGAATTGAAAGAAAACGAAAATGATCGAAATATAAATAAATTGGTTCATATTTTATCTTTATTTGTCCCACAAGAGCTAAAAATTATCACACACCGAATAATCGGCTCTTCTTTTTTACATTTGGATGAAAATTTCACACCCGTCACTTAAAAAAAAAAGGATTTAGAAACTTTAAAGTACAGCAAAAATCAAACAAATTAATTACGTTCTGAAGAATATTTTACACAGCTCGATCTTTAAGTCAAAATTGTCTTAAGCTCAAATTTGTAAGATCACAACCGTCACAGTCTTTTAGTGATCATTGTAAGCAGAAATTATGTATGTTATTGCAGTACCCACTTACTTTGAATCGCTTAAAAATACACCATCCTTGGTGTTTTGTGAGTTTGAGTTACAAACAAAAATGTGAGTAAATTAGTTACACCCGTCACAATGAAATTGCCCATATGTATGTTGTATTGTTGTACATTGTAAAGCAAAAATATTTTTCAAAGAAATATTTTTTAAAACAAAAAAAAAATGCATTTGATACATTTACGATATACATACCTACTTTGCTAGCAACGATACAGAACAGGTTGTAGATTGAACAAAAACACAAAAGTATCTTGAGTTTAGTTTATGCAAGTTTTAACTTAAAATCTATACATAAGTACATATATAATTAATTACATAATTACTGGAATATACATACATATAATGTTCATAAAATATATAATAAAATGTTAATTTCTAACAGAAAAAAACAAAAAAGTAATAAAAAATGTATTAATATGTTAACTTTAAAATAAAAATTTGTTTTAATATGATTAAAAAATTTAAACTAAATATCAAGTGAAACTAATTTTGCGTAACTTAATTATTTCCTTATCCTCACAAATTATCGTGTGATTTTTTTATTTGCCAAAAGGCACATAAAAGTGATTTCGGGGAAATCAAAAAGAAGTTTTGGTTTAATTTTTTGACAAATATACACTTAAGGTTAAAATGAAAAAACCATTGATAGAGATATTTTTTTGAATAAAACCTTAAATGTATATATATTTTTTTTTTAAATTTGTCAATATTTTTTATTTTACCAATGAAAGACGAAAAGTGCTTGTATCGCATTTGATTACTTCAAAGGCTATTAATATCATATTTTTACTTAAGCCCAATAACGTGCTTCGTGCTTTTATTTGTATTTTGATCCCCAATTATAAAGTCAATATCAGTTTAAGAATTTTTTTTCTTGCAAAAAAACATTATTGCACGTCGTATATCCATGGTGAATATTCACAATGGATATACGACACTTTTTACATTTTTGTAAAGAAAAAGGAATAGTATTTTTATAGTTTTTTAAAACCTTAAAAAAGGAAGCATTAATCATATATAATCATTTCATATTACAATATTTCTGAAAATTTGGCGTGCTGCAAGTAAGAACACATATGACGATAGGTATACCCCTTTAACTCAGAACAACTTCATTAGGCGATTAAACTATAATGTATGTACATCCCAGCAAAAAAAAAGTTTATGCGATTTTTTACAGACCACATTTAAATCACATCTAAAGATGCTATTGCATATTTTCTGGTTTTGTTGCATTTAATTAAATGCAGAAATAAAAACTGGCATTGTAAATGAATCGCCGATGTCATTGTTTTGTTTGTATTGAGCAACGATTTACACTAGGTTGAAGTGTTGTAATGAATTTTAGGTCTATATCACATAAAAAGCTAGATTTAAAAAGAACATTAAAATCGCATTTTAGATCAGAAAATTCCTTCCTTAGTAGGAGTGGTTTTTCCCCACATATTAAATGCAGAAAACACCTTAGTATGGAAATTTTGTAGCATCGAAAATGTCAATTATATGCGGTTTAAATTTGGCAAAAATAAATAGCATCCCTCCAATGACAACCCTATGTAAAATTCATTGGTTTTTCCTCAAAATTTGAAGTGATTCAAGTAAGCTAGTTCTGGGTTTTTTCTACTTCTTTTTCCTCACTTTTTTTACTGGGATGCATATGTCTGTTTGTCTGAAAATTTAACAACGAGAAGTTTTTTAAGCAAATGTACGATGTTTGTAAAAAATTGTGTGATCGTTATTAAAGGACCAGATACTTGTTGCTGTAAAAGAATTGATTATTCCCTCGGAATATGCTTTCCGTCAGATTCATAACCCAACCGCACTGTTGCTCGATATGACTGATTGAATAAGGCGCTATTTGAATATGGTGAAATTTTTACATTTGTTCATTAGATCTAGCTTAAGCTTTAAACTCAATAAAATACTCTATAACTAATTTAAAAAAGAAGAAAAAAACTTAAATTTGTTGGGATCTGATTTTTTCTAAGTTTATAAATATTATCCGCCCCATTCTGTTGACCAAATCCGAATTAATTTATCGATTTCACACCGATACAACTTTTATTCGATTTCAAATTACGTTTTTTAAAGTTCTTTTTTGTTTGTTTAGATTTTTAGGTTTCTTAGCTTTAGCAAAAACTAAGGTTAATTTGGCCGGTAAATTAATACCATGGTACAAGAATACATAACGCCAACACCAATTTCGGCTAGAATATACTAGCACCTATAATTCTCTTCGATTTTTTTTCCTTCTTGAGTTTAGTGGTTCTCCTCCATCTATTCAAAATCTCGTTTGCATGCAGACAATCATAAAAGCCTCGGATAACTGTATCACGGGTCAGTTATGTGACGCCAAACAATTCCCTACATGCGAGAGTGAGACGCAAAATTCTCGAAGTGCGATAAAAAGGGACGGCCTGTTTGTGCTTCAAAATAATGACCAACGACGCGACGAGCAATCTCTTTAACTCACCAGAGCTATTTTACGACTGTTTTAATTCTTAAACTGAAAATTTTTTTTAACAAATTTGTTTTTATTTTTAATTATAACACATTTTTTAAACAAAAAAAAACCAAATTTTAAAAATAAACAATTAAAAATAAGCATGATAACAAAGATTTTTGAAACAATACATAACCTTAGTTACATTTAAAAACTGTTACTGGCTTATGTATAAGTTTACATATCTACATAATTTTTAGATGGGTATAATTAAATCTATTATACGTTTATTATATAAAAAGTAAGTTAACAAAGAGCCAACCGACTAGGCAGGCGTTTTGTTGTTAAAATTCTGTGGCGCAGTTAGAGCAGCGTTTATTCTTCATGGCTAGACAACATAGTATGCCAACGGGGAAGAACAGTAATGCACAAAACAGACCAACACATGGATAAGAATCCTCTAAAATGCCAATACGGCAGGCTGGGCAACCACCAATCACAATTATTTCTTGTGGCACGCTAACGGCTGGTTGTATCACAACATTAACGGGTGTAGTTTCGAAAGCTCCATACGAAGGAACCTGCTGATGCGGAGGTTGTGGCGGTGGAGCACTTGGAATTTCAATATTTGGATAAGGATATTTAAAACCTAAAGATTTAAAAGATAACAAATTAAATTGTGTCTGGGCAAAAAACCAAATCAACTACTTGCCAACTTGCGGTGGTGGCTCAGTTGATGCATTCATGGCCTCTTCGTACGATGGCGGCTGAATTTCTTTAGTCTGCTGAGACATTTTTGTTTTAATTAGTTACTAATATCTTCATATGTATCTTTTTTAGATGAGTCAGTTTGTTTTTTTAATTTTAACAATATCAATTGTTTTTAACATTCCTCTTTGGGTTTTTCTTAATATGAAAGTTAAAAAGTAGTGATGACACTTCAGCAATAACAAATATTGTTAGTGTTAGAAAAACACTCAAAAGAATGGTTACCCTTCGTCTTCATTGATCGCTGTTGACGTACTTATTAATGTTACTGGTTTTTGGCTCTAAATGTCATATATAGTGGCTATGAAGAATAATAGCGATAGACGTGCTTCAAATAAAAAAAAATTGTTAAATTAAACACAAGGGTTCAACATAATCTTATTAGTTAGATAGTGTTCAAATGGCACAATTTTATAAAAATCATAGTCATTTCAAAATTGTGCAAACAAACTTTTGACTTTAGTATCTCTCAAACATATTTAAAATACGGGAAAATAACTCTGTTGTGATTTTAATTTGCTTGTGTTTTCTTGGTCTTATTTTGGTTAAGATATACATATATATTAAGGGGTGTCTATGGTTTTCGTCGATTTCGTTTATTAAAACCTAAAATATTACACGTCAAAGAAAGTTTTTAAACTTTGTTTTTATATAAAGTAATTTAACATTTCAATCATCGAGTTCGCCGGGCTTAATATATTGTGCGCTTATATATACTAAAAAATTGTCGTATGTATGGTTACTTTCTTTTCAATATTCATTTATTAATATGTTCCAGGTTTAATAATTTTAACTAAGTAAGCATCACTGTTTTATTTTGGGAATGGACCGATTTTCTAAAGCCAGGGTACACTCATAGAGTCAAAAGCATACAACAATAAAATATCAGTTTCTGCATTAAAACAAAACTTTCTAAATAGAAAACACTTTCAACAAAAAGTATTTTTTTAAATAAATAATTAGAAAAAACATTAATAAAAATGGCTAAAATGGCATTTCAGCATCAGGCCGGCACGGCCATGGAGTGTTTAAGTGTAAGTTTTGTATGCAATATGACATCATGGGTGGAGTTTACAGGTACTGTTTTCAATCCCACATTTAGATACCCATAACGCTGCACAAAGAAAAGGATTATGATCAGGAAGGCAGAGAGATTCTAAAATGTGGCTTCAAGATTGGCGGTGGTATCGATCAGGACTATAAGAAAAGTCCTCAGGGCTATACAGATTATGTAGGTTTTTTATATTTGTTTGTATCTAAGGAAAGTGATTTTTAAATGCGCTTACATATTTTTAACTTGACAGGGTATTTATGTTACAGAGGTTCATGACGGCAGTCCAGCTGCCCGTGCTGGCTTGCGTATACATGATAAGATTTTACAGTGCAATGGTTATGATTTTACAATGGTCACGCATAAAAAAGCAGTTAGTTATATACGAAAACACCCGGTATTAAATATGTTGGTTGCCCGTAAGGGAGTTACCTCTACATAAGTGTTTTTAGATAAGTTCTACTTAATACCTCTTGTCTATTTTTAAGTATTGTTATCGTCTAAATAATCAACAAAAACTTGTTATGCTCTCAACTATCAACCTTCTATTAATACTCTGCAATTAAAATTAATATGCTACGCGTTGATTCAGTTCAGGATATTTTATTTTAAAATTACATATGTACAAAACGAGTATTTTCCTAAAAATAACTGCTTAAATAGCCAACGAGTAATGTGTGTCTATCCAAGCGATGTTAGAACCCAGTCTTAGTATCTTTTTCTATTTATTTTATTTTGTGTTTTATATACATATATATGTACCTATCAAATTTAACTCATGTTTCTGCATCCTTTTAAGTTTTGACAAAACCAATTCAAATATTTAATACGTTGCCAAAATATTACTAAGTATAAGTCTATATAATCGTAAAAAATGAATATACATATTTCGATGTACGCGTTATTGCATTTATAAAATAAGCATTCAAAAAACAACAAATTTATACTTTTACAAGCAGAGCCTGTAGTAAAGAACAGTATTTTATACAATACAACTTATAAAAAGGAAAAGATGATCAGCGTTGTTATGTTTGGCGTTTTCGTGTCGATTGCTGTCGAATTCGACACAAAAACGACAGGAGTACATACTATCTGTTTAACATTGGTACAAAAATTTACAACGACTACGCCAACCGCAGCACGGCTGAATTTTTATAGATACATATATCAAAAATAATATCTTATTTTATGTGATACAAATAAAAAATTCATGTGTTTTTTTATACATTAATAAATTTTACACAGAAGTAAAAAATTATATTCACGAACCTTATAGACCTTTTTTTTTTGTTAATTTTAAGATTTATTTGTTTATTCCAGTAATGATTTTAAATTTATTTTAATAAAAAAAAAATGTGTGTTTTTAATTTGCTAAGCATATGTATGTTTTTTAGACTTATTTTATGCCTTAGTAATTTTCAGTGTCTTAATTTGCTTATTTGTTTTCTCTAGGTTTTAAACTTTTTTGTATTAATTAAAAAGACCTTAATCTTGAGACAAAAAATTATTAATTATCTTAATTTGCAATTTGACAATTGAAAAAAGTCAATAATGAATCTATTTCTTGTAAGTTTATATGCATTTATACACATATTACATTTTATATATATCACAGCTCAAAATTTAATTTGTATATAGGGCTTTTGTTCTTAAGGAAATTTAAGCGCATACGAATTAAAAAAAAAGTGATTTGAGAACTGCTTTATGAAAAACACAATTTTATTGATTCCTAAACTTAAACTGTGTTTAATTTAATATGCGACATGCAAGAATATGTTTGTCTCCAGTGCGTTCCTATATCATGTATACCAAATGTAAAATTATTAGTCATCAAGCTATACAGTAGAATGCTCTTTTTTTTACTGGATATTTATGTATATAAGCTTTAATAAAACACAAAAAATTTGTATATTTCAATTTTTTATTTAAAAAATCTCAACTTTTTTATAAATAGTTTTCTTATTGTAAGTTGCCACATTCTTCGTTCAGCTTTTAAATAAATCTAAAACGATTTTAAAAATATATTTATGCACTGCAGTATGTTCCTTGTCGCGTGTTTGTGGCAGAAAAAAAAACATGAACTCCTTATAAAACACAGGCGAGGAATTTTTATATTTTGTTATATGCCCATATTCATAATACTTATAGTAGGTTTATTAAGAGCTCATTTGACAACTATGATATTGACATCTGACAAATTAGCGCTTAATAAACCTCCCTATAAGTATTATGAACACGGGAAACAGTTTTCTAACATATCATCAATCATGATAACTAGTGCTTTTTATTTTTGCCATAGCGCTCGTATTTACTCTTAGAAGAATGCCACAACGCCAAAGGAATCGCCAAGGAAGGTAAAGTCATGATGGCAAAAGCTATCCAATCGAAAAAGTGAGATGAAAACCGTTTGTTGAACTCGCCTAAGTTGACAATACCGCCCTCACCAGGTTCTGAACTTATAGCCAATTGCAACTGTAAGAAAATAAAAGGAAAGTTCATTCCAACAATTCAATAATAAAAAAATTTAATTATGCTGCTTTTTTTCGTGGTAAAAATTTGTCATTTCAATTATTATAAATTTTTCTTGCATGCAAAATATTAGATTAGTGTTTTCCTAAATCAAAATTAAATAATGTTTTACTAAAAAATTAATGAGTTATACTCTTAATTCAAGAACAAATAACATTTAAGGTTTAAATGTAATGCAAAATTGGTACTCATTCATTCTGAAGCTGCAAGCTTACGCCATTAACCTACTCTCAAGACAAAGGTAGGAAAAGTAAGCCCTTAGATTTTTAATTTAGTGTGATATCAACTTTTTCATTATTAATAAATTGTGATAAGAGATTAAAGGAATCAGCCTTATTGTGGTTGGCGTTTGCGTAGTCTCTTTTAACTTTTGGGTACCGACAACGCCAAACACAAAAAGATTGATTATTTAAAAAAAAAAAAAAAAGGAAACTACATTAATAAAATACCTTTTCAACTTCTTCTACTGGCTTGTAGGTTATCTCCGCAGCAGTGAAGTTAAAGTAACCGTGAGATTTGGGACGAACAACGAGGACATGAGTGTAGTTGGCCTGGGGAGATATGCGTTCAATAGTAGCAGTTGGTTGACCACCAACAATTTCAAACGCTTCAGGGTGGAAACCATTGTCGACTAACTTAATGTTAGTGGCAGCACCATTGCCAACATTAAAAATAGTGTATCGCACCAGCAAGTCACTCTTTTCAACCAAATATTTATTTAATATCTGTTTAGAAACCAACAAACGGGCAGAAGTTTCTTCATCAGACAAGCAAACATTGAAAAAGGCCAAAAAGGCGCAGATGAATATCAGGAATTTTAACATGCTGAAATAGTTTAAAATAAAATGTTATGTAGATTTATACAAATCTTTAAACATGCACTAGAGGCGACGCAAAACTTGTCGACGTAGTCTACTTTTTAACCAGAATTTGGTATTTATTATACTTCTATTGCTTTAATACACACAAAGTTTATTAATTTTAACTTTTTATAACATCTTACTTTATTGTTAAATTTTGTTTTATTTTGATATGCGAATTTTTTGGTAAAACTGCCACGGCTTTTCAACAAAATGATTTAAAGTTTTTTTAAGGAGAAACGGCAGTGTTGTGACGTGTAAACTTCGTTTCGGAAATGTCAATTTTCGTGTACGCAAAAACATAAATAAAAGCTGTATGCTTTGATTCTGTTTTATTTAAGCAAATTTTAAAATACTAATTGGTAAGGCAGTGCTTACAGAAACAAAGTATGTATTTGCACGAAAATTGATACTGTTTAAAAATTTTGTAAAGGTATTTAGAGCGAATTGTTTTGCAAGTAGCTTTAGTCCTTGTGCCACAGCTAATGCATCAAGCATGTTTTCTTATTTTAGAATACTTTTAACCAGCAAATAAATATATATAATTTAGAGTATTTAACACAATATGAACTTAAAAACAGGTGATCATATTCATTAAACATAATACTAGAAAGATACTATGCTGATTACAGGCGATTATAAAAATATCTTAAGCACAATTATCAAATAAGCCTTTAATTAACCTACTCTAAGAATTATATATGGGCAAATATTTTTTAAACTACAATTAGTAACATCACACCAGTCATGGTATTTCAGCCTATATTCTGAGCAGAAAACAAGTTCTTTCAGCTTGTTCTTTAAACTTATGATATAATATGTAAAGTCATCCATCCCGTTCTTGGGAATCGCAGCTTTTTTAAATCAAAATTGTAATCTTTTTATATAAAAATCAAACATATGTATATATGAGTAAAATGGTCCCACCCGTCACGGAATGGAATTGCCAGAATTCAAAATTGCAGCAACTTCACTCCGATTCATTACCCATAATATATGCGTGGATACTTTTTTATATGGCCCATAATGGGTTCGGTTTAATAAATAAATGTATTATTCATTTAAAAATCAATAAAATACCCTAATTTGGCTCCAGAATACCCAAAAGCTTTGGAGCTTCCCAATTTTTTTTTGCAAAAAAGTATTTTCAAATTATTGTGCAATTGCTTTTAAAATCCTAACCCCTAGTCTTCATTAGCAATAAATATGTTAACATATATTGCAGCAAATCTCAAAATTATGTTATCTCTAATGTGGACTGCTCTATTGCGTACAAATTTATTGCCAACATTTTATTGAGCAATAATTGTCAACCATTTTTCGAAAGCAATTATTGCGGACATAAAACGTCAAACTCAATTGTCATTTGAAAGTGACATTTAAAAAAGGACGCCAAGTGATACAAAGCGATAAAAAATTAATAATTTCTGCCAATTTTCCTGATTTTCTTATTTTTTTTTTTGTTTTTTTATAATGAATTAAGATAAATACGTGTTCCCATACCCTTAACATAGGCGAGGCAATAAGCAATAATTTCCCGTTATTCTTCCGACGTTATTGCCTTATTGCTAAGATATTTATTGCTAATTTGGACGGGGCGGGACGTAAGCTGAGAAACTCTTTATGTCAAGAGATAAACAAACACATTAGGTAATTTCTTATGCTAAGAGAACAATACTGCAATTTTCAAAAGTTTTCTTGGATAGTTACTTAGTCTACAAAGCGAACGAACACTTTGGCTAAACACAGATATAACCAAATAATTGCTATTAGCAGTTTTTACTCTTGGTAATGAAATGCTTAGTAGTTGCGTATTTATGGTAAATAAGGGTATTACTGTTGTTGTGTTGTTTACATAATTTACCATAAATACGCAACATATTAGGCACTTCACCACCAAGAGTGAAAACCGCTATGAACTTATATAGCGTTCCCAAGAAGATGTTAAATAAGGTTAGATAATCCACGGATTGGTAATAAATTTATGTATTTTAGAGAAACATGTTCAACATAAATGCAGCTCTGGGAACTGGTTGTAAAATGCACGATAGATATGGCAGCTTTTTCGAGCGGTATGAGACTACCGGCCGCCATGTTTGCAAGAAAGAGAAAACAAAAGTTACACGTCAGAGTTAGACAGATATATATATATATATATATATGAAAACAAAGAAGAGTTGTAAAATTTCGTCCCAGAAAAACAATTTTCAAGTTTTCCATAATTATTAAGTAAATTAAAAACAATTTAAATAAGAAAACCCAATAATAATTTTTTTAAAAATAAAGATATTGATTCTGCTGTTACTTTGACTAGGTGCGTGCAATTTAAATTTACGTTGCTTTTCTAAAAATGCAACACTGCAATTTTGTGTAATGGATTTAGGATACAAAGATATCACAGTTGAGTTTTATTCGTCGGAGAAAATTCAGGTATATGGGATTTATTGTGTCGGCAGCTTAAATTTTATTTATTTGTATATTTCTTTAGTTTAGCAAAAATATGTGGTTATAAAAAACAAATCACTAAAATTGCCGCACATTTTTAAACCGTATTCAAACAAAATATAAATAAAAAAGAATTGAAAGAAACAAAAAAAAAAGGAAGAATGAGAATGTGTTGTTAAATGTGTGTGTATAAAAAAAAGAAAAGGTAATCAAAAGTATTTCAAAAGAATTGAAAAAAAATAATATGATAATGAATGTTAAAAAGTGAGTTTAAACTTAAACAAAAAATATATTAAATACCTGTAAATAGAAAAATTTGTGCAGTTTTTAAATAAAAAAGGGTTAGATTTCTTTCTTAAAGCATTGAACCTGTTTAATTGGCCACAAAAGCAATTTGGCTGTATGTCGCTGTGTGAGGCAGACACGTACACTCATACACAAGCATAAATCAAATAAAAAGTGGTTTTTATCTCAACAAATAGGTATTCTTCAATTAAACGGGGTATGTTGTTGTAATATATGTATTTATAAAATAAGAAAAAAAATTATAAATCTGTTGGTAAACATCCAATAAATGATTTTCTTTAAGAAGTGCTAAAATATATTTTTTAAAAGTCTTTTGATCCCTCTTAAAAAATTACATATACCTATATCTTAAATATGGGTGTTATTCCTTTTTTTATAATGGGCAAAAACCAACCCCTCCTTTTCCTATTTTGAAAAATTTTTATACATATTTGCATTTGTACTATTTTTTTATGTGTCGTGTTTTAAACCGGTCTATTTGAACTGCGCTGTTTCTTCGCTTCAAATAACAAGCAGACGCGGTATTCAATTGTAAGCACGTCCATACATATTTATACTATTGACACTGTTAAATTTGGGATTTTCTTTTTTGTTTTTTTTTTTTTTTAATTTAGACGCTATTTGTTTGAATTTAAATGCTTGTTATTGGGTTTCGTAAAATAAGGCCTACTACAAGCATAAACAGGCTGTTTCAAATAGAAAGTATTACAGATACCTAGGTATCTAGTGGGGAATGGTAAGCAAAGCCGAAAATCGATTTTTGATTTTAGGATCAACTATTTTAATCTTGATTTTCATAGTCGATTAATCGAAGCTCATAATCGATTATAATTCAAAGTCGACTTTTATTTTGATGATTACAAGGAACGCAGGTCATAAACAAATACAGATAGCTACCTAGTTTGACTTCATACATAGTTATGTACATACATAGGTATACCTATACTTTAGTGCAAATATTCATTATAATTTCAATATATGAGATTAAATTAGTGAAAATTTACATACACCCACACAAGAGATATAGGTACATACATATTTAATTTAGAGACAATAAGTTATTTTAGGTGTACTGTGCACTGAACTATTTTTTCAAATCTGAACATTTTAACTTTCGGCGTCAAATACTTATTAACACATGAGTTTTCGGTGCAGATATTTTGAAATAAATTGTGTTAATAGCATAATTCTTAAAATTTATAGCATTTTGACATTTTTTAAGTAAAAACGATTTTTTGGGCTCAATAATCGATTTCAGTATAAAATTGTCAACAAAAAGCTGATTTTAAAAAAAATCGATTTTTTTTTGGGTCAAAATTGATTTTCGGCTATAATCGAAGTCGATTTACCAGTCCCTAATATCTAGGTATTTTCTATTAAAAGAATTTTATTTTTACAGTTTTAGTTCAATATAATGTTCTCAAAACTATTTTAGAACAAAATAATGGAAAAAATATGTGTAAATTGTTTTATAGTTACCTAGCAAACCAACAGTTTCAAATGTCTTGAAGTTCGACCTACATATAGTTACAATTTTGCTTAGACTTTTGGGTAATTAGTCTGATATCAAGTGAACGTAACAAATTCGTTTTAAAATTTTTCAAAGTTTGTCTAAAGCTATATTTACACTACCTGAGTTGTCATCTGAGTTTCACAACTGAGACTTATTTTTATTGTGTAACAACATGTCTATTTTCATTTGTTAATATTTTTGTCTAACCTCAGTTGAAAATAGAACATTTTCTATTTTCAAATTATTTAACGTCTGAGTTTTAAATTTATGTTTTTAAAAGTTACCAGATTAAATGCTTGTTTTTGTATTGTCATATACTTTGTACCAGTTTAACAACTTTTAGAATTAGCGGACTTCTTATAATTTCTTAGATGTAATGTAATACTAAAAATAAAAATTTCAAATTGTTTTTTGACACTCATAAAAATTTAAACTTATTTTTTTGACACTCAACTCAGATGAGAACTTAGGTAGTGTAAATATAGCTTAACTGTTTTTTTGAAAAAAAAATTAAAAATTGGTAAAAAAAAGCTTTGATATTTTTAAACAAACATGCATGTATGTATAGGTATATAAAAAATAAAAAAGGAAAAAAAATTAAAAAACAATTAGCCAAATAATAGTGACGCGGTAATCCACTGTACTTAAGAGAGCTATGTCGCTTCAGACAAAAAGTAAAAGTTAAAAAAGGAAATTATTTGCTTATAAGTACCTATAGAAGTTGAAGATTAAGTACCTATCTTATTACCTACATAAATGTTTTCACATAAATGTCCTAAATACCCCTTGAAATCTGCTTTAACACCTACTACTATACTATCCATAAAAGTTTCGTACCCCTAATATTTTTGGAAAACTTGAAATTATAGGTTATAGTTGCTAAAAAAATCCCCCAGAAATTTTGTTACCTATTTTTAAATTTGGCATCGACCGTAGAAAGTTTAGAATTTTTATGCTTTTGAATAGAACTTTAATTTCACAATAGTTTGCATTTTCGTCAGGCGATGATTTATGGTGATTCCCAAATATATTTTATTATAAATTCTTTAATCTCCATTTGTACAACTAACTGTTTATTATAAAAAAAAATAGAAAATCAATTTAGTTTCTATTAAAGATAAAATTTTGTTTTTGTTTAAACAATATTCCAATGTAACGTAGTAGGTTTATTAAGGGCTTTATTTTTTGGATTTTCAATTTATTTATAATGCGTTTAGTGCCTTTCGCCCAGTTTGATGTATGTATGTATATATTAACCTTGTTATAAAATTCAAAACCTTTACTACCAATTGCTGTGCTGAATAGTATCTATGTGTACATATGTACATACATATGTATGTAGGTATAACCGTATTAAAGTTTTTATTTCGTGTTTGCTTGGTAGGAATTTCTCGATCATTTGAAGAGGGGTGGTTGTTTGTATTTTAACAAATTTTATAAGCTAAGCGACCTTTTTCATTATCATTTTTTTTAAATTTATTGAAGGTTAAAAGTGTGAACTGAAAACTTTTAATAATTTTAGAAATAAAAGGGATTTAGAATATGAAAATATAATAAATAAAATATTAATCTTTAACTTGATTAAATACATATGTATGTATGTGTGTATGTACATATGTATGTATGTTTGTATGTACATATAGGTACAATATTTGAATGACAATTACATTAACATTTAAATTGTAAATAGACTGCTACTTTTGTATATATGTATAAACGTATATATACATATGTATATGAATATATCTTCCTTGTAACCTCGAATTCTAAAACAGCATCTCTATTCTGACTTTTATACATCGTTACACATGCATACATACATATACATATATGTACATACATACATATCTTGATCATCAGTAAAATAGCACTTTTTATACCCTTCACATAGTGATAGGGTATATATCACTTTGTCATTCCGTTTGTAATTTCTTTATTATTCATTTGCGACCCCATAAAGTATATATATTCTGGATCCTTATAGATAGGGAAGCCGATTTAGCGTTGTCCGTCTGTCCGTCTGTCCGTCTGTCCGTCTGTCCGTCTGTCCGTCTGTTGAAATCAAGTTTCCGGAGTCAAATAAAAAGATACAGACCAGTTAATGGTGTCAAACGATTACAAATATCCCGCTAACAATCGCTATTTAAAATCAGCAAAATCGGTTCACAATTGACCGAGATATAAGCGAAAACCCAGAGTAACCCATTTTTTTTAGGACAAAATCGGTGCATATATCCCTATATATCTCAGTAAGTATAGTCACTCTTGCCACAAAACTTGGCACGGATACTCCTAAAGAAGGGACCTAAATAATGGAAAAAATTTTTTCAGATAGGACCAGGGGAAGGGGTATTTTTTCTACAATTGCACAAATTTGGTGAAATATTTTATGCGCTATATCTCGTAAACTATAACAGCTATCGACTTAAAATGTTCTACAAAAAGTAATTGCACGCTAAGGGCTACGCGTTAAAGAAAAAATTTTTTGGGTGGGGGCAAAAAAACGGGTAGCTCCCATACAAATCGACAATTATTATCAAATATTCGATACGCTATATCTCGGAAACTGTAACAGATATCGAAATGAAATGTTCTACAAAAAGTAACTGTACGCAAAGATCTACACTTTAAAGAAAAAATTTTTTGAGTGGGGGCAAAAAAAGGGGTAGCTCCCATACAAATCGACAATTGTTATAAAATATTCGATACGCTATATCTCGGAAACTATAACAGATATCGATATGAAATGTTCTACAAAAAGTAATTGCACGCTAAGGGCTACGCCTTAAAGAAAAAATTTTTTGAGTGGGGGCAAAAAAAGGGGTAGCTCCCATTCAAATCGACAATTACTATAAAATATTCGATACGCTATATCTCGGAAACTATGACAGATATCGAAATGAAATATTCTACAAAAAGTAATTGCACGCAAAGGGCTACGCGTTAAAGAAAAAATTTTTTGGGTGGGGGCAAAAAAAGGGGTAGCTCCCATACAAATCGACAATTATTATCAAATATTCGATACGCTATATCTCGGAAACTATAACAGATATCGAAATGAAATGTTCTACAAAAAGTAATTGCACGCAAAGGGCTACGCCTTAAAGAAAAAATTTTTTGTGTGGGGGCAAAAAAAGGGGTAGCTCCCATACAAATCGACAATTATTATCAAATATTCGATACGCTATATCTCGGAAACTATAACAGATATCGAAATGAAATGTTCTACAAAAAAAAATTGCACGCAAAGGGCTACGCCTTAAAGAAAAAATTTTTTGGGTGGGGGCAAAAAAAGGGGTAGCTCCCATACAAATCGACAATTATTATCAAATATTCGATACGCTATATCTCGGAAACTATAACAGATATCGAAATGAAATGTTCTACAAAAAGTAATTGCACGCAAAGGGCTACGCCTTAAAGAAAAAATTTTTTGGGTGGGGGCAAAAAAAGGGGTAGCTCCCACACAAATCGACAATTATTATCAAATATTCGATACGCTATATCTTGTAAACTATAACAGATATCGAAATGAAATGTTCCACAAAAAGTAATTGGGCCATAAGGGCTACGCTCTAAAGAAAATTTTTTTTGAGTGGGGGCAAAAAAGGGGTAGCTCCCATACAAATCGACAATTACTATAAAATATTCGATACGCTATATCTCGGAAACTATGACAGATATCGAAATGAAATGTTCTACAAAAAGTAATTGCACGCAAAGGGCTACGCCTTAAAGAAAAAATTTTTTGGGTGGGGGCAAAAAAAGGGGTAGCTCCCACACAAATCGACAATTATTATCAAATATTCGATACGCTATATCTTGTAAACTATAACAGATATCGAAATGAAATGTTCCACAAAAAGTAATTGGGCCATAAGGGCTACGCTTTAAAGAAAAATTTTTTTGAGTGGGGGCAAAAAAAGGGGTAGCTCCCATACAAATCGACAACTATTATAAAATATTCGATACGCTATATCTCGGAAACTATAACAGCTATCGAATATTCTACAAAAAGTAATAATCAAATAATTCATACATTTTGGAGAAAAAGTTGGAGAAGAGCAGGGGGACTAGACATTTAACAAGTTTTATTAACCTTCAAATATGAATAATGTCGAAAACTTTTAAAACTCTCGACCTCAAATCTTCTTCATCTATTTCTATTATTCATACGAACGTTAAAATTTTGTTATTTTTTCTTTAAAACTCGCACAATGTTTTTTATTATATTATTTGCAGTACAAAATTACTCGGCTGGGTATATTTAAAGACCAATGTGAAGGGTATATAAGATTCGGCACAGCCGAATATAGCGCTCTTACTTGTTTTTTTGTCTTAACCGTAAAAATGTTTATTTATAGGTATCAGTAAATAGATTTATTTATGTATGTATGTAGGTATGTATATTGGTATGTATGAATATATGTATGTATGTGTATGCATAAATGCATATGTAACTGTATATAAATATATTTTTATATGTACAGTACGCCAAGAAATTGCTTTGACAATAAAAACAATCATACGGGGTTGTCATGGAAACCGATAGCTGTCGGAATTGGATTTAAAAGCGACCTATAAAAGCTTTTGTGTAACGATTTCTTAAATTTAAAGCTTGAACTTCGAATTAAAACTAGTATTCTAATTTAGAAATAAAAACACAATACTAAAATTTATAACTCTTAAATATCTATAAGCCATTTTCAAATCCGAATTTGACAACTTTAGGTTTCCATAATACTCCAATACTTTTTAAAAAAATACTTTTGTATATACATATGTACGTTAATATTAATAATTTCAATAAAAATATATTAACAAATTATGATTTTAAAAATAATATTTTAATATTAAGCATCCATCCTTTCAATTAATACTTTCAACACTAATGAAAAAATATCGACTCATTAAATAGTTATCACTTGAAATTCTTTGTTCTTCAAATATTTAATTTCTTACATAAACTGCAACATTTTGATGTTTTTCAATTTTTTTTTTCATCATTTACCTATTTTGAATATTTTTTTTAGATGTTTCTAACTTTTTTTTTGCATGTTTAGTTTTTCCGTAAAAAGTTAAAAAAAAAACAATAATTTTTGATTTATGTACAAACATTTCCTTCACATACTGTAAATACGGAACTTTCTGGTATATAATGTTTGTTTGTGTACTATTTGTCTTGCTGTATTATTTATTTATTGTTTTTTTTTTTTTTTAATTTTACAACGAATAAAAGATACAAAAAATTTATTCATTCTTCTTGCCTTTGCTAAATACGTTTATGTATTGGTCACGACATATTCGTACCAGCTCCAACATTAAAAAACTCAAACACTTCGTCGCATTCGCATAATTGTTTGTAGTGTTTTGTTGTTTTTTTTCTACACCCTTTACATGGTGTTTTTTTCTCAATCGGTTTGTTGTTTTGTTTCTGGTATAATTTTTTTGGTCAATGTTTAAAACCTTAAAATTTGTTGACCCCAACACATTTCTGTGTATTAAATTAATACAAATTCGATTTTTGTTTCTTTTGAAATGTACACTAGTCTTGTAAACAAGATAACTAATTAGTTTTTCTTATGCATAGTTTAAAAAATAATTATGTAGGTATTCAATGTGTATATAATAAATGTATTTAATTCATTTCATTTTATTTTAAAAATGCTCTCTTGTTTACATATAATTTCACCTTAAAAAGCCTTTCGCTTGTCTGCGTGGTTTCTTATAAATACGCAAATTTATTTATTAATTAATAATAAGCAAGTATCCTAAAAACTGAAGAAAAAATGACAAATTTCTTTATTTTATTTAATTTTTGTTTAATGCAAGGTAAAAATTAATTTATTAAATAATTTATTTAATAAATTATTTCTTTTTTGAGTTTCTAAAAAAAAAGTGTTTTAACTTGAGTTTTTACTTTGTAAATATTATTTATGTATTATAAATATGTTGGCAGTTTGTTAAATATGAAAATTAAAGGAAGGGAGTGAGATCGATAAAGTCTTAACACACATAAATGTAAATAAATGCTTTCCTATTTATTCATAGGACTTAAAATTTTTATTTGACAAAAAAGTTGATTTTTATTTCTTTTAGCATTAGCAATGAATTTATAAACCTTTTCCGGAAACCCTTCCTATAAGGGTTTAAGGGAGCTTTCTGTTACTTTTTTGCAACAGGGAGTCTATTTTAGTTAAAAATCTACTATATTTTTGGACATCTCTTATGTGCCCTTCAATTCTCTTAACAAGAGCCAAATATCTTTCCGCTGGCCTTAGTTCCAGGCAGTTTGTAGCATTTATTGTTTTTTTTTTGTACAAAAACCACATTATTGTTCTTGTACCATTTAGGGGCTCTTTTACCATAGAGACAGGATGCCAACTCCAGCCAAAAGTTAGTGGACTTCTTGTGCTGTCTTATTAAATGGAAGGAACTATTTTGTAAACATTCCTTAATGTAAATTTTGGTATTTATAGAGTCCGTTGTAATAAGTGTTTGGATTCTTTAGATTTTATATTATGTCTTAATAAGATAATTAGCATGCCTTGGTGCGTATTAGATAATTGTGTGTGAAATTAGCTCCGTAAGTTAGGTCCGGGTGCCCCGGTAGGTCAGTGGTAAGTGGACGAGTCTACCAGTCTGGGGGTTGTGGGTTTGATTCCCACCAGAGACCCTGGTAAGTTTGCTTCATTCTTCTGTTTTTCTTTCTTTCTTATCTATCCTTCTCTAAATTTCTTCTTTCCTTCCGTCTCAACCTATTCTATCTGCTTCTCCAGGTAACACAAAGGGACGGAATTAAGCGGACCCAAGTGAGCTTAATCCTTTCTTTCTACGGCTGCCTGTTCTACCTAACCTAACCTACCTAGGTCCGTTTTTCAACTTTACCTAAACAAAAAGGTAAACTAACATTAGTCTTACTCATTGTCTGGATAATTAACAGAGAAGAACATTTTATAGTGCAATTAAAATGTTTTGCTGAAGAATTAAATATGTAAACTTAACAGTCAATTTCGAGAGCATAATCGTTAATAATAAACAAATATATAGCAAAAAGAAATTTAATCATGAAACTACATATTTTTAAAAATTGTAGTCGAATTACGCCTATTAGGGCCGGAAGCCCGTATAGCTATCAATTGTGACGGCGCCGCGGCGTTCATTTGGCCGACATCATCTTCTCGACTGGACCAATTAAGTTCTAAAGGTTCAAATAAACATAATAAAAAAACAGATTTGAAGTTTTTGATTTAGAAAAAAAAATGAGAGCCAAACAACATCGGATGACTTCTTTTGGCCCAACTTGTATATTATGTTTTATACCCTTATCACTTATGTGAAGGGTATAAAACAGGAACCTTCGCATAGATACTCAATTTCCATTATTAAATGCAAAATCTTAAATTAAAGCTGGAAACACATTCAAATAAATAAATGTTGAAAAAAATTTTAGTTATTTAAAAAATGTTTTCTTTTAAGAGATTTAAAAAATAAAATATTAAACAAATCCCTTACTTTCCTTTTACTGTTTTGTTGTATTGCGAATGTATAGATTTTTTTTGTAATCATACAAACAAATACACTTGCACATACACAACTACCAATATAAAACAATACCAATATGTTTAACCTGCCGAAATGTTGAGTTGGTGGATTCTGGGGTGGTTTTGGCGTGTTTGTATGTTGCTTAGTTCGCAACGGATGTTAGCGGGTTATATTAACGAAATTTTGAATTCTTGTTTGTTTGTTTGATTTGTTTTTGGTGGCATGATGCAGATAGATGGCCTTAAAGTGGGATGATAAGGTGAGAATAGTTGAAGCATATGATGGCATTTCATATACATATAACAACAACACACATATAAACACATACAATCTAAACCAATGAAACAAATCTAGGAGTTCTAACAACAGTTTCAAAAGCATCTATTCAGTACCAAATTCTTTAAACATTTATATAACTACATACAAATGCATACATATGTATGTATAAATGTATGTGAATACAGACGCATATTTTGTTTCAATACATACGCAGTCTAACACACGCACACACTAACAAATAGGCTCTTTAAATATATACTACAATTTGGTCCTTTAATAAGAGACATTGATGTCGGACTCTTTAAAGTTTTCGACAGGAATTAAAGTTTCTCGAGGTGCATATGGAGATTATGTCTGTATGGGTTGTTTAGGCTTTTAGATGATGATAACGAAAATCGTGAGAGTGGTAATGAGACATGTTTTGCTTGGTTTTGTTTATATTTGGTCATAGTATTTTGTATAAGGACCCCTAGAGATTGTGTTTTAATGAAATCATTTTTATTTGTGCAAGTGCCCGGCTTGTTATTAGTGTAGGTGGTTTATGAGCGTGAGGGCATATGTATATGTAAGTATGTGTGTATATGTATATTCAAACTAGAATTATTTCGACCGTAAAGTTGTGAAATATATTTTCATATTATTTGTTTAACATTCGTCGACAACTTCTAGTCGTCGTTGGTTTTACGTGCATGCAGGGCGGGTAATAATAGCACATCATGTGCATCCTTAATATTCATATTGGCCAAAACGGAAACGGAACAAAATCAATATGTACATATTTACAATCTAAATCAAAATATTTGCAACATTGCTTTATCTATTTTCCTTAAATTTTAAGCTTTTTGGGGCATATTTTTGCATTGTCTTAGAAGTGAAAAACAATCGTTATGTTGGTTCTGTAATTCAAGCTTGTTTTGTAGTAAATTTGTTATTGAATTTTATATGATGCAGCATCATTTCTCAAACTATTTTTATAAATTTCACAAATTCATTTCAAATATTCCAAATACAATACACGCCAACTCCAGATTTTTCCACTTTACAGTTTATGTCAAGGCTTTTAATTTAATTTTTGTAAGTAATGCATGACCGACTTCATATTTTCCCAAAAGGGCTAAAATCCCTTACGAAAATTTCATATGATGCAGCAGCATTTTTTAAACTATTTTTTAAATATCACAAAACCATTTCAAATATTCCAATTACCGAGTTAGTAGGAATGCATGTCAACTCCATATTTTCCCACAATGATCAAAATCTCTCACAAAAATTTTATTCATCATAATTTAAAAAAAAATTTTAAACCTTGTAAAATCAATTTAAATATTCCAATCAGCGATAGTTAGTACTTACCCCTAACTATGTTTTTCGTACAGTGTAAATGAATGCCAACTCCATCGTCTAAAAAACATATTTTTAATGTCAAATTTTTTTTATTAATAAATTGTTGTTTGCAAAATTAAACAAAAACCATTTGTGTTGTTAAGTAGTTAACATAACTCTGTTAACCTAATTGGTTATCTTTACACACATTTTTTGCTTACGTGGTCCTTTAGATTTAATTTTGCTCCGGAAACTTGATTTCAACATATGAACAGACCGACATGGCTAAACCGACTTCTTTATTCACAAGGATCCAGAATATATGTATATATAAATACTTTTTACGGTCGCAAATGAATATTGTTGAAGTTACAAACAAAATGACAAACTCATGGTACAATTACCTTACAAGGTAGTATCGATTCAACAGCTGACTATTTTTTGCTCGATTTTTTCCACTCTCTAAATCTGTCAAACAGTAAATTTTTTGACATAAACGATGATGCTTTTACAACCACTTCATAAATTTGGTATCGAGTTGGTTGTAGTTGTTGCCGTAGCGATAGTACCTTGTAAGGTAATTGTACCATGGACAAACTCATATGTGGGCATTTACATTAATTTCCGGGTGTTACCATTTTGGTCATAGATTTTTTTTTTTTTTCAAATTTATAACTTAAAAAATGCTTTAATTCTCCAGAATAATATGTTTTTTAATGCTTTGTTCAAGATAGACACTGAAAAAACATGATTTCTGCTCATAATCACCACTAGAAGGTTGTGACCTTGGGAAATTGAATTTTAAAGAAATTTGGCTTGAGATCGATCGTATTGTGTAAAATAATCTTGAAAATTATTTTTTTTATGGTTTTAAGTGTTTTTGATCATATCCCAGGCAGAAATACACGATTCTAAAACGATGGTCCAAAAATGTTGTACCACCACAGCCCTGTAAACACAAAATTTCGACTCTTTCAAAATATCGTACCATTACAGTACTGTATACACAACATCGCAACCCTAGTTTGTAAATGTCAAATTTGCTTTTAAAATAAAATATGTTTATATTTTTAATTTAAAAAAATGAATAAACGTAAGAAAAAATTAAAAAAAACTCTTAAGATGCGTTAGAAGGTCTTTTGCATGTTTTATTTTGCTACATATAAACATATTTATTTAAGGAAATCTCTTATTAAAAAGCCTAAAATAGCAATGTCCATTATTTTAACAAAAGCAGGTCGAACTCCTAAGACAGGAAAGATAAAAAATGTTATTCTAATACCGGAAATTTAAATTTACAGTATTGCTACAACATAAAAACCAAGAGTCGAAAGACGCCCATTTGGCGTTATCATTTCAACATCGAGACAGCATTGTTAACTTGTTAAATTTACGTTATTTTGATATTGAGAGTCCTCTCCCAACGTCAGGACAGAATCGGTTTGATTGTCTTTTTCTGCCTGGGATGTTTCATTGCTATTTTTATTTTGTTGAGCTAATTGCTTTTAATACAAATTTTTGCTTTTTAATTTGGCTTAAGTTCATATAATTTCTTTTTATTAGAAAAAATTAATATTTTCCGTTAATGTTGAAAGAAAATTTTATTTGAAAAAAAAAACAGATTTTTCTACCGATACTAGCCGAGTAGAATGCATTTTCGAAAGCAGCTACGCAATTTCATCATCAGTACTCTTTGAACGGTAGTAGCGTCTAAAGATGTATTTCTGTCGGAAGATTTATTTTCCTTCTTTTTTTACATTTGTAAGTTAGGACGAAGTTTACTTTTCCATATACACTATGCCTTTTTTGCATTTAAGTCTCTTCGGCAACACTTGACTAACGGTCAAGCATTAATCCATCCATTAAACGCTTTTTTATTATTGTATATCATACAATAGGGGGGTTAAATCTTATTTATTTCTTTTTTCGTCAACGACAAATGAACTGAAATTTAAATATCATTTTGCACCGTGCCATGTGTGGTTTAATATATGTTTATTTTATTGTAAAAAAAAAACAATTTTTTCTCTAAAAGATGTGACGGGTGTGGCATTTATATCAAAACGCAAAAAAGAAGAGCAGGTTAATTAGTATGTGATTATTTTCACTTTTGCAAAATAAATGAACATAAAATATGAACCAATTTATTAATATTTTGATAAATTTCACTCTCTTTTAGACGTAAATGAATCGATATTTTTAATAAATAAAAAAAATGTTCCCCATATGTTTACGTGGTATTTTATAATATATTACAAAGCTTTTAAAGATGATAATGATGATGATGGCAAAGAGTTTTATATGTCTACTGACCTTTCTAATGAAAACTCAAAGTCTTAAAAATTGTTTACACATATGTTTAGCCTAAAAAAATAGCGTAAAACAACATTTTTTAAAGTACAAAGTGGTTTTTGTAAGCCATTTCGGATGCCTAGACACATTCAGATTGCATCGAAATATTCACAAAAGTTGTTCAGATTTACAATGTCTACAATTTTGTAATATATTGTTAGTGATAAATTATGAGTCCTCGTAAGTTATGCTGAAAAAGTAAAAAAAGTGCAGGAAAAAAGGATTTTTTGCACATAAAATGTTTATAAAATTTGTTTAGTAAACCTTTCACTATATTACTGCCAAATATAGTTAAGCAATATCATAAAGTCTGAATTAGCTGTTGGCCAAAAACTGAGGACAAGTTTTTTTGAGTGGTGCACTGACTTTCAAAATCTTTTGAGGTCCATAAAAAGTAATTGGAAGTCAAATTGCCAAACTGAGTACAGGGTTTTACTAACCTTTGATGGTATAATCGAACCTATTCTGTCGAGTCCATTAAAAAACAATTAATTATCAAAACGTTTTATGACCCACAAAAAAGTTTCTTACTCATATGTAAACACACAAGATGAGGAAAAAAAGGAAAAAGTTAAATTTTCAAAAATTCGCAAAAAAAATGGTGCGAAAACGCGCAACGTTTTCTTTTTTCGCCTAAAAGTAGAGATTTCAGGTTTTATTGTGATGAAAAATGTCTTTGGGATAATGACTGCCATCACTTTCAAAAACCTTTTGATTTTATTATTTTTAATCAAAAAGTGAACAAAAAAACCTCTTTTTTTAATTTCGAAGGAACTTTTTTAAATAAGGCTTAAAATAAAAAAAAATTAATAAGGCAGTTGCTTATATATTCTTTCGCAGAGAAATAAAATCAATGTAAAATATTTTTTTGTTTAGCTACAAAAAAATATATTGTTAACCTCTCAAAACCATCAAAAGTTAATAAATTGCAGGCAAATTTACTTAACTTTCCTGACTTTGACAGTGCCTCAAAACGACAAATTGCAAGCAAAAGATTTGAAAATTCACTATCCGATACAGAATTTTGATATCTGTCGAGCTGCGCACTTAAATTTTTACATATCTTAAATTTCCATTTTGGCTTAATGTCCGGCTAGATTGGCAAAATACCCCTATGTGTGACGTAACGACAGCAGCCGATATAAAACAAAATGTATAAATAATGTGTGTTGATGAAAACGCAAAATAGTGTTAAAAAGGGCAGATTTCTTTTTTCAAAGTGGGGGGCTGTGTTCAAAAGTCAGAATTTGTTGGAAAAAATCAATAAAGTACAATGCAGAAAGTAAAGTGCAAGAAGATGTAAAACTTTCTAAGTGTAAACACGTCTTTGACTCGTTTGTGTGTGTGTGTGTGTGTGTGTTTGTTTTTTTTTTATAAACCAAATAGCAAATATTTATATTTTAGCAACATTCACAGTATGTACATATGTATAGGTATATCTGCATGAATACCAAATATGTAGAAACTTTTTCTTGTCTAGAAGTTATTCGCTTTTAACCCCCTTTTTAAAAGAAATCAAACAAAAGTCGTTTTCAAACAGGATTTGACAATAATTAAGGTATAACCTTGATAAGCATTATTAAAAAAATTAAAGATGTTTGTACAAAGTTACCGGAAAAAACTTTAAAAACTGTTAAGGATAATATGTTATAAAATATATTTAAAATTCGTTTCTTTTGCAATAGGTTAATATGATAATACAGGGTGTCTGGTGACAAATTTATATTATTTAATACGATTATTTTAAAAAGTAATAAACATTGCGGAGGGAGTTTAGTGCCGTTGGAATTTGTGGATTTGTCAGTCACAAGGTCCCAGTGTGAGCATCGTGCGTTTGCTGTAAAGATATTTTTTAAGGGAAATGATTCTTAAGTAATTGATCGTCGACAATTTTGTTCAAAATTCGGTAAACAAGTGATGGGCCGAGTGTAGATTTAATTCATTTGTGGGTGCAGAGATTCCGCGCAACTGCCTTGGCTATGAATGTCCCACAGCCAGGGCCCAGTCGATCTGCCAGGACACCCGAAAGCATTGATTTGTTGAAAGCAGTTTACGTAAAAGTCCGTGACTTTGAATACGGAGAAGAGCAGCGTCACTGGAACTTCCAAGAGCGATTATTCATGAAATTTTAAAAAAGGATCTGAAGTTTTATCCTTATAAATTTAAATCGTTCAAGAACTAAAAAAAAGCGACTTCGATTTGCGCAAAAATTTTTGTGGAACGATGTTGGAGGATTTTTGCACTGTAAATCCCATTTTTATTTAAACGGCCACGTTAACAAGCAAAACTGCTGTTACTGGTCTCCAAGAACACGCAACCCTCGATTGAAACATCAAAAACCATTACATTGCCCCAGGGTAACTGTTTGGTGTGCCTTATTTACGCATGAAATAATTGGACAATTTTTTCGAAAATTCTGGAAGCCAGGCAACAAATATCAACAGTGAAAGTTATCGACGCATGATTACGGAATTCTCTTTTCCAAACCTGCGAGCTCATCCAAAGTACTCTTCACACACGTGGTTTCAAGAGGATGAGGCGACTGCACACACAGCCAGAGCTTCGAAGAATTTGCTTCGGGAAGATTTCCCCAAAAAACTGATCAGTCGCTTTGGGGACATTCCATTGCCACCGAGTCGCCTAATCTAACTCCCATGGATTTTTTTAGAGGGCTGCCTCAAGGAAAGGGTTTATAATGACAATCCTCAATCTGTTGTGGCTTTAAAGGAAAATATTCGTCGAGAAATCAGCTCAATTGAACCAGATTTAATGCAGCGTGTGGCGGAGAACACCAGGTTCCGTTTGAAACAGTGTGTTAAATCGACGGAAGGCATTTGGATGACATACCCTTTGAAAGATAAAATCTGCATTCTATTCTATCGTTCAATGCTCTTAATAAAACTTTGGGTCAATTATTACGTTTTTTATTAAAGTTTGAAATGGTAAATCTGCTACCAGACACCCTGTAGTTTAATGTTATTTTTATGATGTTGGCCCTATGTTTTATTGGGAATTAAAGGTCTAAATATAAAAAAAATATTTATTTATGTATGTACATACCTTCATATACATACATATATTTTTATTTCTCTTTTACCAGAATATTGCAATTAAAGTATGCACATATATAAACTGTTTGCAATGCAGTTTCAAAGTCAAAAGTTTAGTAGACTTGAATTGTGTCTAAAGAGATTAAACACAAAAAATTTTTAATTCGTAGGTTTTTATACTTGTCTCTTCGTGCCTTAAATACACACAAAAATGAAACAAAAACCGAAGCAAAATATCTAAATGTACTTACTTTTTCAATATCCTTTAATAAACAGACAAAAAAAAATAAAAAAAAAGAAATAATATAAAATACAGACAAATGTTTGCTTTTTCAAGCACTCAAAAATAAAAGTAAACGTGTTAGAAAAATTAATTAATAAAAACTCTTTTCGGTACGGTTTTTCTTTAACCAAGTAAGAAATTTCTTAAACCTAGTACGATTTTTCTAGTACGATATTCTTACTTTTAGCCACATTTAGGCCAAAAAAAGATTTATTTAAGTTTGAAACCGTACTTGATGTAAACTTTACCCAAAAATTAAATGTAATTTTTTTGACTTACGGAATTTTTTTTAAGAAGAATTTTATATTTTATTTTTATTTTAGAGATACTTTTAGTTTTACCGTAGCTGGGACTTGAACCAGGGACTCTCCGGATAATGTTTAAAAAAAATAAATTTGCTGGTTTTTTTAACCTTGTTGGCTTTAGATTAAGCCGATAAATTCTTCTTTTACTAACTTTTCGTTTATGTTCAAATACCTTAAGCTGAAAGTCCATGGCACGCGTCAACGTCACAGTGCGTTGTGACTTTCTGAACTTTTTGTACGTTGTTGCGTTTCAAGTTACATGCAATGCTTTGACGCATTGAATTTTGTGTTTTTTTACACTACAATAACAAAACAAAAATAATTGTGTTTCAATAAAGTTTATCGATAGCTTTTATAATAATACTAGCTAAGCCCCGGTGTGCTTCGCTACCCCAATCATAGTAAAATAATTAAAATATGTAAACAAAAGAGTTTATATATTTTTTAATTTATTGGTTGCCCGACATAAGTTGCAATAAATAATAAGTCAGCCCTACTATTTACTTAGCTCATAAAAATTCGAAATTTACCAGGCTTATAGTTTTGGATATTCAGAAAGTTTTAATAAGCAAAAATTATTTATAAACTTCTATATATAATCTTAGCCCCTTACTTCCAGACTTTAGGTAACTCGCTGTAAAAATTTCAAAAAAATCGATCCACTGGTGTGGACAGCTATAAATTACAAACATACATACATATATGCATACATACATACATACATACATACATACATACATACATACATACATACATACATACATACATACATACATACATACATACATACATACATACATACATGCATACATACATACATACATACATACATACATACATACATACATACATACATACATACATATATACATACATACATACATACATACATACATACATACATACATACATACATACATACATACATACATACATACATACATACATACATACATACATACATACATACATACATACATACATACATACATACATACATACATACATACATACATACATACATACATACATACATACATGCATACATACATACATACATACATACATACATACATACATACAATCATACATACATACATACATACATACATACATACATACATACATACATACATACATACATACATACATACATACATACATACATACATACATACATACATACATACATACATACAACCTTTCTTTATATAATATAGATACAGGGATCACATATCAAATATTTTTCAAAAGGTGTTCAAACTTCTCTTATATTGTTAAATTCAAATTTTATTTTGCTTTTGTGCAAATTTTTGTGCCTCACCAAAGAAAAAGGTCTGAGACCCACCTCCAATTATACCGATCGACACAGAATCACTTTCTGAGTCGATTAAAACCTGTCAGTCCATCCGTCCGGCTGGGAGTTAGGTGGAATTCCAAAACGCAGTTTGCTTTGCATCACGAAATTTCAAGTTTTTCCTGAAATCAGAGATGATGTTTCTGGTAATATCTTCTACTTCCAAATGAGAGCTTACAGTTATATTAATGTCCTGGAAGCAAAAAACGTTGTCCAAATTGTAAAGAGTGAATAAGTGAAGAAGAAGAAAATTTTTAATGCAAAGCAAACTGCGTTTTGGAATTGAGCCTTATTAATGTATTCTTGTAAACAAAGTAGAGACCGCATTTTTGCAGATATTTCGATGAAATTTGGAACAGATAAGCTTTTTGGCATAAGAAAAAAGCATGCTGTTTGTGGTGATAATCAGTTAATTTTTCGACAGAGCTCCCATACAAATGTCCTCCCGGATTGAGCGTTTTGGGCTATAACTGGCTCAAATATGGCCTTATCTTCACATTATTTTTCACGTTTGTCTATCTTTATGCAACCCATTTTTGTACCGAAAATAAATATTATCGCTCTATTTTTGAGCTTCATAAAAATTGCAACAATAGAAGAACCAGTATGAAAACTTACATTTTTGTGGGCGCTGCAATCCTCCATTTTTGTCCTTTAAAATTTCGGAATTAGAGGCCTTCTATATGTGTGCCAATTTTAAAAAATCAGTGCAATAAAAGTACCAGCATAATAAGTTTAACTTTTATGGGCGTGGCACCGCCCACTTTTTTACCTTCAAAATTTTAACTTTAAACGCCGCTTATGTGTGAGCTAATTTCCAAAAATCGGTCTGGAAGAGGAATTTAAATTATGTTTCTATCTTAATTGATTTTAAAGTTACAAAAAGTACTAAAACCTAATTTTAACCCTTTCTTGCCCTTAGGATTTAATAATTAAAAAAGTATCTAAAAACGTACTCATATTTTTTAGACCTGTTACACTTAATTTGAATAATGTTCCTATCGTTATTGGCTTAAAAGTTACAAAAAACGAATAAAAAAATCAAAATATATTTTTAACCCTTTTTTCACCCTTTGGGCCCAAAATTTGAAAAAAGTACGAAAAATGTAATCATATTTTTGTAAAACCTATCGAACGCAATTTGAAAAATTTTTCTATCTTTATTGGTTTAAAAGTAACAAAAAAGTACCAAAAAGTACCAAAATATAATTTTAACCCCTTTTTTCGCCCTTTTGGACCAAAATTAAAAAAAAAAAAACTCCAGATACCTGTCTGTTTATTTCTTAAGGAAAACGCTAAACTTTTTAAATTTTGTTTCTATCTTATATACATCAAAAGATAGTAGGTTACAGATTTTTCCCTTTTTGTCCCCTTTTTATCCCTTTACGGGCCCAATGTTTAAAAATTCATGTGCATTTAAACAAACATGTAGAGCTTAACACGTGTTATAAATTTCATGTATTTAGCTCTACGCGTTTGATCAATATGGCCTTGGGTAATTTTTTTAGGCCATTCATAACCTAACCTTCCCATACAAATGGGCGTGTTGTGGGCGTGGCAGCAATAGTTTTAAAAAAAAAAGTAGCCTATTGTTCCTTCCAGACTTGAGATAACTCCCTGTAAAAATTTCAAAAAAATCGGTCCACTGGTGTGGCCAGCTATAAAATACAAACATACATACATACATACACACACACCCCTTCTTTATATAATAGATACAACTGTCCCCCCCATTAGTCAAAATAGCTATTCTGTTGGTTCGATGCTTTATGACGCATGCAAAAGTAGACAGTAGCTTTACTTTTTGCATGCGTCGCGTCTAATGACACCAACGCGTCAAACTCTGCAACTTGCCATATTGAAATACACGAATTCAACTTTTTTGACAACCGCGTATAAAGCGAGAACGCCTAAAAAGCGAGTTATGGACTTTCAGCTTTAGAGCTAAAGAAATTTGGATTTTTTGATAAATCTTTGGTTTCGTCAAAAATAATTTAGAAAATAAGATAATAGAAACTTTTATCTATTTCATTTTGAGTTGTTTTCGATGTACATAAGTATGTATATGAAGCATATAAAGGGGAAGCTTGGAAATGGTTGCCTAAAATTTTATCCCCAGCATCTATACGATAAATATAAATCAAGTTTTCGGATACAAGTCAAATCACATGGAACACATTTTTGTTTTAAACTATTAGAAATATTCCTAGGCAGAGTGCTATTTAAATTCAGCAAGATTGGATCACTACGGAATAAAATAACCCGTCTCTTTTCGGACGAAATTATTGTCAATATATATGTATGTAAAGCAGTAAATATGACCACTGTTGCCAAACAAACTTGGCACGGATGCTTTGAAAACGCTAAGCTAAACTGGGGAATACATATGTATATATATTTTTTAAATGGATAAGGGAAGAGGAAGCCTCCCTAAAATGATAACAATTTAATGAAATTTTTTGGCTCCCCTTATTTCAGAAGCTGTAGCAGCTTTCAACACCAAACCTATAACAAAGTTATTGTACTACAATATCTACATTTTGAAAGATAAATTCGTAATTGGAAAGGAGGCCGAAGTCACACAAAACAGATAAATTTTTTTTTTAATTTTGATGCGCAATATTTTAAAATACGTAACAGTAATCGACCTTAAATCTGCTACGAGATGGTTCTAGAAAAACGTGTAAATTTTAAGGGAAAAATTTGTTGAGAGGGTGGGAGAACGGGGGTTAGGTAACATGTTAATGAATTTTTCTATTTCAAAAACTAGAATAGCTATTGACTTTAAATCCGCAGTAACGTTATTTTTAACCAATATTTACGTTTTGGAAGCAACTTAGCTGGATCGGATCACTTGGCATACCGAAAGACCAATGTGAAAAACACATAATATTCGGCACAACTCTTAGTTTTTTTTTAATAAATTAAAACCTTTTTAGCCAACTGTCTTACATCTGCCCAATATCGGACAGAAGTTTTGTACGATTTCTGTCTTTTTTACAATTTCTAAACTGTACTAATGCTATTGTGCTATTAGACATAATAATATTAGATGTGTTTTAATATTTTTTTTTTAGATCTTTAGGTCAATGTGAATTTTGTTTTGTCGTTTCTTTTTCACATAAAATGTTTAATAAATTATGTATCAAGTTTATATTTTTTAAAGAATCAAATTGATTTTATACCAAGTTTTAATAGAGCTGTACAAAGAAAATGGTTATAATGTGTTTTGAGTTGAAGGGGAGTAAAAAGTACAAAATATTATTATCGCACACTAAAGCAAAAACAGTCAAAACTCTAAAGTTTTTTTATATCATTAACTTTTTCTTTAAACAGTTCCCAGATTGAAACCATAATAAGAACGAAAATTTCATTTACCTTTTTTTTTGACAATTTCGTAACTGTTGATTTCGATTTGGTTATAAAATTATAACCATGTTTTTGAAAGCATTAAAAAAGCCTCTCATTATTATATATTTGAATTGTGACTGTTTTTGATTTAGTGTGCGATACGTAAGTATCTATGAAGATATGTATAACCCAGATAGCATTTGGAAGATTGTTTTTCGAAAAATCACCTTTCTGAGTCTTTTAAGAGTACTTTTGGTGATCAAAAACTGATTAATCACTTACACGATCAAAAAAGGACTAGAAAATGATTCGCGGTACTGAGTGAAATGAGTTTAATTTTAAATACAATAACAAATTGTATAGCAATCGCAAATTAACCATCCATACGTTTAAAATGTGACTACATTTTTCGTCATTTATTATCATTTTCCACTCACCTTTACGATTAAAAAATGCTAAATCGAAAACAGATCATGCAGGTGCTTAAGAAGTGATAAAAATTATGTATTTTATGATTTTATTTTGCGCAGATAGATGATTGAACACTGCTTGTTAAGTAAATGTCAAACACTTAAATTTTTTTTCATATAAAAAGTAACATCGTGGTATAAAAGTCGTTTTGCTGTGAAAGTGAAATTTAAGGAATAATAAAAACGTGTAATTAAATTAAGTAATTATCTAAAAATCCTTAAAGTAAGATATTTTAATCAAACAGCGAAATGCAAAGTAAGAAAGGGGAAAAACGTTGCAGCTCAAATATGCAGAAGACAGGTAGAAAACTTGGAAGAGGAGGAAGAACTTAAGCAGCCATATGGGACAAAACAAGAACACGGAGCAATTTTAATTACCTTCTTTTTTTGTTTTTTTATGGTATATACATATGTATTTTGAAAATGTCAATAATAATAAATAATAAAATAGAAATATGTGTGATAAATGACAATAAATTGACTTACAAAAGACTCGAAAGCGACTATAGTTATGACTAAAAGACGAATCAAAAGAGAGTCACAAACGAACTAAAATTAGACTTATATATGATCAGAAAACACTTCAAATACTACTTAAATAAGAGTCGAAAATGACTTTGAACTGATATCAAAAAAGACTCATAAAAGACTTATCAAGAAGAGTCACCGGAAGTTAACTTTTTCTACCGACAAAAGTATCTTTTATGCTCAGAAAATGCGCGCATATTTTGCCTTTTTAATCGCGCAGTGGAGTCAAAAAAGACTCAAATTTGATTAAAAAATGAAAAAATTGCTGGATGGGAAGTAATATGTACCTACATACATTAGTATATGTTTACCCTGCAAATAATATTGGACCACAGGGTCCATTTAAGCTGAAATAGGCAACATGGTTCCAACGTGGTCCTATATAATGCATCCGTAAACCAGACCATTTTCAAACAAAAACTTGTAGTTTAGCGACATTTGTTTGTATTTTCACGATCGCTTATACAGAAATATCGTAGTTTTGAAACTCATTTGATGTAATGCATGATAAATGATCCAACCCTAAATGGACCAAATTTTTTTTAAACTTTGGAGCATTCGTACTTCCTTATGGACTGGTCCATACACGCATGTATGGACTAGTTGTGTTATCTGCAGGGTACATATGTACATACATACATATGAACATATACTTTATATACTAATAATTTCTCAAACATTGTTATTTTAAGTATGGTTTTACATATGTATCTACATATGTACATACCAATACATACGTTTATTGTTTAAAACCTGTTTAGATGACCATTAAATTGATTTAATATTCCAAGAACAACATTAGCAACAACGACAACAGGGTAACATCAACAAAAATGTCTGCAAATTATTTGTGCGTATTTTATTGGACGGGATGGTAAAATTTTACTATTATTTTGTTGTTGTTTTATTTGATTATCTGATAGTTGTGGAGATTTCAATAAATATTGTGGTAGGGTGGGAAAATTCTTTATTCGGTTGGTAGGTACTTATTTATTTTGGACCGAGAGTTTCAGTTTGTTATGGTTGAGTGATTTACAGTTTTAGTTGCAGTTGCTGTTATTGCATTTGTTGCTGTTGCACAACAGTGTTGTGGTTTTTGTAGTTGTCTGCATATTTGTATGTATTTTTGCATGTTATTGCGCACATGCTGTTCTTCGTCTTCACCGTTTTCTCATTAATATCGTTGCTTCTGTTGTTTGTTAAATATTAGGTGGAGCAATATTTCTATTTAAAAATGCTTAAAATTAAAAGATATTTTTAATATTTTACTACATTTACACACCACAAAAAACTAAACAAACAGCAACTGGAGCACTACATAAAATATTGTAAATTGGACGTTACAAACTCGGTGACGAATGTCGTAAAGGTTTTTAATCCATCGTGACAAACGCAGACAATTTAAAATCATCCATTACAGTCGAGAACTTTTTTGATGCCATTTATGAATTTTTTTAAGTAATTGTCTAAAATTTCATAGAGGACAGATTTTGCTTGAGTTCGGCAGGCGTCTCTTTAACATTGAGTGCTAGATATACGGACACTTAAAACAAACAAAGACCTGCATTCTATAGTTTACTATTGAATTATAACTAGAGGGACCATTCATTTCTGGGTCAAAATCAGTACGCTTTTTACTTTTTTATAGTTTAAGATTCACCTTCTATTATAGCCAACGAATTAAAATCAAGTCCTGATATGATTTAAGCATGTATGTATGTCCGTTTGGATGTCTATATATCCTTGTAATCAAAAAACAGGTGGCGGGTCAATACTTGATTCAGATAATAAATTAACAAAAATATATATAATAATTTTAGGACAGCTGACAATCGATAAAAATAATTTTAATACACTTTCTGTTGCTAGAAAAATTCTTTATTTTCTAGTTTTGCTCTAATATAACAAATTTTTCGAGGAAAATTATTTTAAATATCAAATCAATATGAAAAATCAATACAAACAGTTCTTTTTCCCAAAAATCAGTAAATTTCAGTACACGAGCTTTTAGTCAGTACAACAAAAGAGAAATCAGTACATGTACTGATGAAATCAGTACGAATGGCCACCCTAATAATTACAGACAATGTCGTTATTGTAATTCTTATAGCTAATTTCGCCTTGATACTGAATTCGTAATAATAGTAAATAAAAAAAATGTCACAATGACATCTTTCAGATACATATGTATGTATGCATGTATGTATGTATGTATGTATGCATGTATGTTTGTATGTATGTATGTATGTATGTATGTATGTACATATTACTTCAATTTATTTTTTAATGTTATTTTTGTTTGTTTTTTTAACTGTTAAATTAGCAAATGGTTTAAAATTTTTCTTCTGCATTGTCTAAAGCTTAAATTATATAAAAACATATAAAAATAAATTATATAATAATAATAATTATAATGTCATAACCGTTGCCATAAAAACCAAAATTCAATTGGTTTCTATGGTTATGGTTATGGCGTAGTGGTAAGTCACCAATAATCAAATACAGTGCTGCCCATAAGTTTGGCTCGAACAGATTTTTTCTGTAGTTATGGTTATGTCACGTATAATTAAACCTTAAATCAACATAGAGCGTGGCAAAATCCGTTTGCATGGAACCTCTGACAAAGTTTTATCTTGTTTATTTTGCTCGAAAAATAAAAAAGTCTAGAAAATTTTTTTATAAAATATAAAAATATTTAATGGAGCCTTAAGCACAATATTTATTACTAAATTTAGTTAGGCCTTATAACCAAATCTAAATCAGCTTTGAACCAAGCTCTGCAAACTGAGTAGAGAGTTTTACTACCCTTTGATAGTACTTTGGTAGTACTTAAATCTACATATACTGTACTTTTCAAAATGTCTTTATTTGTTGCACAGTCTCATTGAATAACAGCCATGTAATATACTTTGTTTAAAGCTAGCATGGTGTGTTTTGCTCTCATTGTTTAGGTTTTTGCTGGTATTCTTGTTATTCATATGTAAAATTATATTGGTGTTCGGACCCCAGGGACCAATCTGCCCGTCGTTGGTGTAAAGTATAAAGGAATAACATAAACATAACATAAATCTTTTTTTATTTAATAATCCAATATAAAGTTCTTATTTTATAATTTGTTTTTTTTTTTTTTACTTTAGAAAAGAAATATAAGAATTAATTTTTTTTAATTAATTCATAAGTAATTCAAATTATTAATTTTTTTTCTTTCAGGTAGAAATTAAAAAAAATAATTATAATTGCGTCAACAAGAAATAAAATTTGTTTAATCACACAAGCAAAAAAAATAATTTCTGGAAACAAAAAGACTTCAAAATACCTAACTCGGTTATAAAAAGGTAAACTATTGAAATTATTAATTATTTTTATTTTTTTTTATCCCACCACATTAAGTATTTGTTTTCTTGGTCCTTATAAATATGAAAGTCGATTTAGCGATGTCTGTCTGCCCGTCTGTCCTTATTATGGTTTAAAGCCCCCCGATGTCGCATATACCCGTAAGTGGTATCAAACTATTAGAAATGTCTGTGAGCAAACTGCTATTAGCTAAGAAATTGAAAATACGACATCGACTTCTATTTAAAAATTTAGACATATGTACTCCATTAATAAAAAAAAGTTCGGCGTTTTGTAAGGCCAATGTGAACGGTATATAGGGTTCGGCATAGCCGAAAATAGCGCTCTTGTTTTGATAAAAAACAAGTAAGAGCGCTATATTCGGCTGTGCCGAATCTTATATACCCTTCACATTGGTCTTTAAATATACCCAGCCGAGTAATTTTGTACTGCAAATAAAAAAATAAAAAACTATGTGCGAGTTTTAAAGTTCATAGAAAAATATACAAAATTTTAACGTTCGTATGAATAATAGAAATAGATGAAGAAGGTTTGAGGTCGAGAGTTTTAAAAGTTGTCGACATTATTCATATTTAAAGGTTAATAAAACTTGCTAAATGTTATGGAATGTTATAGTCCCCCTGCTCCTCTCCAACTTTTTCTCCAAAATGTATGAATTATTTGATTATTACTTTGTGTATAACATTCCAAGTCGATAGCTGTTATAGTTTCCCAGATGTAGCGAATCCAAAATTCCCTAAAAATTGTTAAATTATATGGGAGCTACCCCTTCTTCACCCCCCACCCAAAAATTTTTTTCTTTGAAGCGAAGGCCTTGTTGTCCAATTACTTTTTGTAGAACATTTGATGTGGATAGCTGTTATAGTTTCCGAGATATAGCGTATCGAAAATTTAATAAAAATTGTTAATTTGTATGGGAGCTACCCCTTCTTCACCCCCTATCCAAAAATTGTTTTCTTCATAGCGTAGCCCCTGATGTCCAATTACTTTTTGTAGAACATTTGATTTCGATATCTGTTGTAGTTTCCGAGATGTAGAGTATCGAAAATTTAATAAAAATTGTTAATTTGTATGGGAGCTACCTTTTTTTCTGCCCCCACTCAAAAATTGTTTTCTTCAAAGTGTAGGCCTTGTTGTCCAATTACTTTTTGTAGAACATGTGATTTCGATATCTGTTATGGCTTCCGAGATATAGCGTATCAAATACTTCATACTAATTGTTAATTTGTATGGGAGCTACCCCTTTTTTTGCCCCCACTCAAAAAATTTTTTCTTTGGAGCGTAGGCCTTGTTGTCCAATTACTTTTTGTAGAACATGTGATTTCGATATCTGTTATGGTTTCCGAGATATAGCGTATCAAATACTTCATACAAATCGTTAACTTGTATGGGAGCTACCCCTTTTTTTGCCCCCACTCAAAAAGTTTTTGCTTTATAGTGTAGGTCTGGTTGTACAATTACTTTTTGTAGAAGATTTTAAGTCGATAGCTGTTTTAGTTTCTGAGATATAGCGCATAAAATATTTCACCAAATTTGTGCAATTGTAGGAAAAATACCACTTCACCTGGTCCTATCTGAAAAAAATTTTTTCTGAAAAAATTTTTTCGTTATTTAGGTCCCTGCTTTAGGAGTATCCGTGCCAAGTTTTGTGGCAAGAATGACTATATTTACTGAGATATATAGAGATATATGCACGGATTTTTTCCTAAAAAAAATGGGTTGTTTTGGGTTTTTGCTTATATCTCGGTCAATAGTGAACCGATTTTGCTGATTTAGATCGGCTGCGGGATATTTCTAACAATTTGACACCAATAGCTGGTCTGTATCTTTTTATTTGACTCCGGAAACTTGATTTCAACAGACGGACAGACGGACATGGCTATATCAACTTCCCTATCTATAAGGATTCAGAATATATATACTTTATGGGGTCGCAAATGGATAATAAAGAAATTACAAACGGAATGACAAACTGATATATACCCTTATCACTATGTGAAGGGTATAATAATAAGCTTGTATGGGTGATAAATTAAAAAATTAAATTTTTTTGTGTCAATTTAGGTAACAAAAGTATTTAGAGTCTCCCCACAAAAAACAAAGTTTTTTTTTTAGAAAAATTCAAGCTTGAAAAGCTTAAAATTAGTTTCAATTATCTTTTATACCCTTTACACGGTGATGAGAGTATACTTATATCAGTTTGTCATTTCGTTTATAATTTCACTTGTAACCCCATAAAATACTATCGGATCAGCGAATTAAAAAATAATAGAAAACAACCGCCACAAAAACAAAAAAAAAATACACATAATTCGTCCCAAGACGATCACTACTCGGCACATAAATTATTTATCTTATTATTATGCCTTTCACATAGTGATAAGGTTATATATCAGTTTGTCATTCCGTTTGTAATTTCTATAATATTCATTTGCGACGCTATAAAAAACATATTTTTTGAATACTTTTAGATAGAGAAGTTGATATAGCCACATCAGTTTGTCTTCATTTTGAAAAAAAGCCCGATATAAGCGGGGGGAGCGAAAGACTAATGTAAAGGGTATATAAGATTCGGCACAACCGACTACAGCGCTCTTCCTTATTTTACTATAGTAAGGTATGTGTGTTTTTTCCTAGGCTTTAGTTACAGATTTTAAAAATGTAGAAACTTCACATATTATATCTGTATTAAAATTTAGTACATATTTAAATAGAACTTTTAAATAATTGTTTTACTCAAAAACTGGCCATTAATACTATCTGTTCTTAATATATTATTGGCATTAGTACTATTTAAGTGCACTATTTATGTTGTATTTTATTAAATTTTATTATCAATGCAATACAACACTTTTTTTAGTTTCTTTTATGCGCTTGCTCGGAAGTTGTTTTTGTTTTTTTCTCTTTCCCTCTCGGTCACGAACAGGGTTGTCAGTTTTTTTCAGGGTCTATCGCCAAAACGGGTATCAAAAATCGCCAAAAATCGCCAAAAAATATTTTTTTGAGTTTAAAAACAAAAAAAGTCGCCAAAAAATCCGCCATAATAAAAATCTATTGTTTTTGATGCAAAAAACTCAAAAATTATTTTACTTAAATAAACATATGAAATATTAATGTTTTTTATTAAATTAATTAAATAAAAAGAAATAACTATTTAATTAAAGTAAAAATTAAATTTTGTTTTGTACACCAAGAAATTAAAAGGAAGAATTGAAAATATGTATAACTAAGAGAATACGTAGAATGACAGTTATATTGTTAAGTGAAATGTTGTTAAATATTAAAAACTTTGCTTAGATTAAAACACCAACTTAATGCAGCATTGGTATTGCAGTAATTTTAAATGTAAAATCTGTGGCAAACAAGGTTATTTTATTAATTTATAGGGTTTGTTGTTGGTTAAGTTTGTCTATATGCATTTCATTGGTTCTTACACCAAATCATCAGTAGACTTCAACCACCCAAATTCTTAAAAAACTCATGAATATTTTCTGTCTTTATATAATAACCTCATCAAACAAAATGAGAATTACTATAAAAAACCAAAACGTTCAAGTTTTTTTAAGAATCCAACAAACCATTATTCGCTATTCGCTTATTTTGATTTTCTTTTTCCCCTTACATTTGAATAACCATTGCATATAGACAAACTTAACCAACAACAAACCCTATAAATTAACAAGAAAATTGGGATTAAATCCTAAATAATTTAAAAATTAAGGTTATTTTATACAAAAAGGAGTAATATGCAAGTTATGTTAATATTACCTTCAGTATAGTTTTTGAATGTGTGAATCTATACATAGAAAGTTAAAAAAACGTTTTTTTGCTTATGTAGCAACTAATTCAAGAAATTAAAAAGATGCATTTAGTAAGCTATAAACTTCAGCTTCATCTGTTCCTTCTGTACCATTTTGGGTCAAAATATTGTACGTAATTCACCAATAAAGGCTTTAAAGTAATCATAAAGTCACGTTTTTTAAACCTATTTATTATTTAAAGGGGGTTCAGACGATATGTATTTTACACATGACTTGTCAAATTTTGCAGTGAGAAATTGATATCTGCCGTCTGAACGCGTTTAAACATTGCATGTGTGAAGCACATATGTAAATGTCATGTGACCAATTTGTAATTTGAGCGTGCTCTATTTTCATCTGACAAAGCATGTGTTATCAGCTGCTTTTAGAATAACAACAAGGAAATGCAAGTTGTTTATTTTGGTTTGAAGGTTATGTCAGATGTAATAACATATGTACGTGTGAAAGCAAAAATTATAAACTGTCTGTAAAATGACAATTTTGACAGACATATGCAAATACATGTGGATTGCAAAAGTGACTAATCATGTGTAAAATACATATCGTCTGAAAACAGTTTTACTATTCAAAACCTTTGATTGTAAAATAATATTACAAAAAATATTTTTCACATGCTAGTTTTCAAGAAAATCACATGGAACGAAAAAAATAGTTGGCAAGAAGCAAAACTAAACCATTTAAAATATTAACTACAAAAAGCAACATAGCCAAAGGAGTAACACGATATTTTCCACCATCCAATAGCATCAAAAAAAGTACGATCGTAACAACTTTTGCAACACTGATTTGTATTAAATTTGTTCATCATTAGTTAGTTGAAAAACTTTGCCGTTTGTTAAAATAATCGCCAACAATATCGCCATGGCGTCAAAACTAAATTTTAATAGCCAAGAGCACTAAAAAATCGCCACATTTGGCGTAAAATCGCCATAACTGACAGCCCTGGTCACGAATGGCCTTGCGTTTTTAATAAATCGTCTGTTGTTTACGGTGAGTGTGTGTGTGGGCTCAGAGACGGAGCATACGTTTTTTATTCGGGGTATAAAATTAAAAATATTTTTTAATATCCCAATACACCAATAATGTGAATTTAAAATACATTTTTTATCACTTAAAAATTTCGTGATAATTATTATTATTATTATTTTATTATTATTATTATTTATTTAGTAGTATTATAATACTTTTCGGGAATCACATTTAATTTTTTACATTCTATTAGTATTATTGCTCCTTATAAAATTTACAACATTTTTTTTAAATACATTTATATTTTGTTCATCTTTTATATTATTTGGCATCGTGTTGTAAAGCTTCAGTCCTTTGTAGAATAGCGACCTTTGCCTTGCATTTGTATTTACTGTCTGTATCCTGTAATCATTAGCATTTCTTAAGTTGTATGGTTGGACACCTCCCACGCGTCTTAACTGTTCTATTATTATTGGAAAATTCTTGTGACTTATCTATTTGCTATATTATATAAAAAACGAAATTATTTTGTCTTTTTTTAAGAAAACAAAATATAAAATATAAAAACTATTTTAAATTGAAAATATCTTTAAAATTAATTTTTTAAACTAATTTTTAGATCTTTATTCTATTTTCCATCAGATTTCTTTAAAAAATTCTAAAACTCTTGGTAGACATGTCAACTAAGAGTTTCTCACGGCACATCTAACAGATTTCTTGCCAGAAATTCGTTAAAAATTTTGTATAAATAGATGAAATTTTTGTTAGAAATTCGTTAAGAATTTTGTATAATTAGATGAAATTTTTGTTAGATATCCTACAGAGGGCGGCAAATTTTGCTAACACACATTAAAAATTGCTTAAAAAATATTATACCTACTTTCCAAGGCGAATTCATAGAGAAGGTGGACTCGACAGATCAGCTGACTATTTTTTCCTCGTGCAATTTTGTTACACAATATGTATGTCAAAAGTTTGTCTATATGCTTCTTTTTGATTTTAAAAAATTACGCGTCGGTTAAATTTTAAACTGAAAATTTGAAAAAGTGTTTTTAATTAAAAAAACTGTAAAACCAAATGATGCGTTCTTGTGCTTTTGCAAAAAAAGTGTAAAATTTGTTTTATTCACGTTTTTCTTCGGCCAATAATTTGTGTTTTTTTTAATGATGCCATATATTTTGACATTACCCGTACGAATTTTTCGCCCTGATTTTGCTGCCTTCTTTCCTAGTATAGTACTTGGTATAATATTTCCATCTTTGTAATCTATCCTTGAACTAAGCAGATTTTTTTTATTTATTTGGATTTTAGTAAAATCTGTATTTTTTATTTATAATTTTATTAACACAATTCATGAATACACGCAATACAAACTCATAATTACTTTTTTTTTAATTTTATGTATAAGTTTATGTATGTGCACATGTACACTCATACTAGAGACCTGCACCAAGTCCTATTCAAGCTAATTCAAGAACCGCATAATTTTCTAATTCTTGTGTTATTGTGCGGTTAAACGGTTTAAGTGCTGAAATGTAGAGTAGCTAAAACAGTTTTTGTGCTGCAGTGTAGAGTAGCTAAGAATAAAGAGTGGTGTCGATACTGTGGTCGATAAAAAAAATTACTGTGCCTATGGTGTAGCAACAACAACAAAGACTTAAGAGTTATGTTGTTGTTATGTTAACAAATAATAATACACACAATGTTGAGTGGGTACATGCTAGACATCTGCATGACTATATTCATTTAATTGCCTATACACAACAAAAACAATATTCATTCAAACATTTTTCATTCTATGGGAGATAAATAAAGTTAAGCCAGTAACAACACAAGAAAGAATGTATTGTGTGTTACACTCAATGATACAAGAAGAACACATTCATTTTACAGTTTTCGTTTTGATTGTGTATAAAACACACTTGAAAATACAAAAACATAGCAAAGTCTCATTACAGTTAGAGTTTTTATAAAAACATTCAGGTATTTTTTCGAGTTAATGAATGTTTAACAACAACAATAACGACAAATTTGCAAACACAAATGAATAATAATTTTTTACACCAATCATACAGCAATATTCACACATTCTATTCAGTATTTATTTATATGAATGTATGGGTAATATTTTGTTTTCGGTTGAAGTTGTTTTTTATTTGCTTTTGCTTGTGGGTTCATTCATTTAGTTTGTTTAACATTGAAAGAAAAACACTATGTGGTTGAAAAACAAACGAATGTATTTAAACGGCATTTGGGTGTAGTCAAGCAGACCTCTAGTACATGCACAAGCAAACATATACACAAGCAGGCAAATCAATATAAAACTCATGCGTAATTACATTACATTACATACATATGAATATTCACAATCATCCCCCGTTTTTTATAACTATCACACCAGGAACATCCCGCCAACAGTAAAGTTTCGAGATGAATCTAAATGGAAGTGTGCGATCATGATGAATTGATGTGCCGTGGTTGTTTGCTTAAATGTGCCTAACTGTGAATATATTTTTCATTTAAGTTAAGTTAAGTAAACAAAAGAGATGGCGAACAATACAACGCAGTACTTAATTTTGTGTGTGCACACGTAAGGTATATGAAATGAATTGAAAATTCGAGACGATGCCTTATTTAGTGTCGTCTTGGGCTGGCCTCTAACTCATACATAAATGAATATGTTAATACCTATACAGTACGTAGACGGTATTGTGCGTTTGTGCAAATGTTTGTAATGCCCAAAAATAACTGTTTAAGACCCAACTTTAAATAGTCGATTAAACATTTTAATCATTCTTGTAATAAAAAGATAGGTCGAAATTATTAAGATAATTTGAAACATTTTGTGTTCACACCGATAAGTTTTTTTGGTTTAGGGACCAACCCTGTTGAAATTGGCGGTGAGTGGCCCTATATTTCACATAAGTAGCCCTTTATTTCACATAAGTAGCCCCAATACAAATGCCCACCCGTTATCGACTTTCACTGGCTCAAGTAATACACTATCTCCACAAAATCATGGATATGTTTAAAGCATTGTGTCACCAAATGTTGTCTATACTAATACAAAGAGGAAAAGTTCGTTTGTATGTTTTGATTTTTCTCCGGAACTACTTATCCGATTTGAATGATTTTTTCACCAATTATATTTGTACCTTCTGAACGAACATATGCTTTATTTTACTTTTTTCTGCTTAAAATTTCGTTAAAGTTATTTTATTACACATTTTTCATTTTGAGCCAAATATACACACACCCACGCTGTATGCGTATGCTTATATTCTGTGCCACACGATCGGGCAAAAAAGCAGCATAAAAAAATGGTTTGAAAGTTATAAAAGAAATAAAAATAAATAATTAAATAAACACTTTAACAGATAAATGTAAACAAAAAAAAAAAAAAATGTAGTAGTAGGGATTTTATTTAATTTAAATCTTGGTAGGGGATAGCGAATTCTTCCAGTGATGTCAATATCATAAGCATATGAATTTAGCACGTGATTAATTTTGAAAATAGTGTTATTTCTATTTGCTTCAGTATCTGAACTATTCAAATGGCACACTGTTGGCCTAACAACCGTCTGCCGCCCGCTAAACCCTCTAGTAGCCTTAGCTTACCTCTAAGGATAATAGGATTGTTTGAACCTAATATAAAATAAATTATGTTGAAGAGTATAGTATGGTCGGGCTCGATCAGCTTGAATTTTCATACTTGTTTGTGTTTTATTGTTATTAGTTTAAAAGGTCAGAAAGAATTTTACTATTTTTAATTTGGACGACTGAAGACTTTCTGTACATATGGATTCAGTATCTATCTATGTTTGTATGTTTCGTGAATATATTTTTCTTAAAAAATGTCGTTGATAAGCATTTTATTGCTTGTTTTGATTAAGTTTTTATTTAGGTGAAGCTGAGAAAGGTAGTTGTTATATTTCCTTAATTGAAATTTTGCATATAAATATGTATGTATAAATAATCTGAACAACTTAATAGAAAACTGTTAATGGAAATATTAAACAGATTTATACTACTCACGGGCCTTTAACATATCATCGAGCCATTAAAAACTTATCCTAACAAAGGTGTATGACTCAACCTACAGGCCTTTCTATAAGAATATATTGTGTACTTTAATGTAAAAATATTATTTTAACAAGCAATTAAGCCCGCTACTTTGTAAGAAAAAATAATATTAAGTTAAACGTAATTTAAAGTCCACAGTTTTCTATTTTTATGACTTCCAACTTCAATTGCCATAAATTTTATGTGACGGAATTAATTTATTGCCTTAGTCGGGGTTAACAAATCTTCGTTTTACATATTTAGAAGAACCAAAAAAATAAAAATCGCGAGTACAAAAATGCAAAAGTACTTTTTGACCATACATATATGTAAGTAAGTTCTTCAAACATAATTTGGGCTAAAAGTCATCACTTTTATATTTATAAGCTTGTGATGCAACAAAAAAAATTATCAAAATGTTAAAATGTAATCGATGCCCACCTTAATGACTTCCGACCTAATTCTGTGTCAGTTCCCTCTAATTTTTTATTGCTAGTCAAAAACTCCAAAAAGTGTCAAAAATGTGAAAAAATATACGTTTTTTCCACTTTGCTGACTTCCGATCTCAATCTGGGTCGATTGCCCTTAATTTTATAATTTTAGAGCCATTAACTAAAAAAATGTTTACGCTAGAGGAGTCATCAGTCCGAGGATGCCGCTGATTAAATGACAACAGTAGACGGTGCGCGCTATAGGGCCATGTTGGCCGAGTTTTTTCTGGAGGGCATGTGGTCCTAGAGAACGGAGTAACGGCATACACTGCGCGAGTAACAACCGATATTCTAAAGGCGGTGTTCCCGGGTCGCCTCATCTCTCGTTTTCGCGATTTACATTGGCCCGCAAGATCGCCCGATTTAACCGTTTCAGACTTTTTTGTGGGGGTTTTTTGAAGTCCCGTGTTTACGTGAACAATCCCAAGACCCTGGAAGCCCTCAAGGATAACATTGGACGCAAGTGCTAAAAACTGTCGCCCGAAGTTCTCGCCGAAGTGATGAAAAATGCCATTAAACGAGCCCGTATAGCAATCAATGGTGACGGCGCCCATTTGGCCGTTTCATTTTCTCGACTTGACCAATAAAATTCTAAAGGTTTAAATAAACATTATCAAAAACAGAATCGAATTTTTTTATTTATAAAAAAATAAGATCTAAACAACTTTGGATGACTTCTTTTGGCCCACCTTGTGCTACAAATACATGTTTTGAACATTCCTTCGACTTTGTTGACAAACATATTGGTGATGACAACTTTGTATAATAATAACAATATGGATGATGGTTTTAATATTATAAAACAACGATAAACACAATATTTTATGTATGTAGTATGTACAGGATTTGCAGCAACTATCTTTTTTGATATTTGCATTAGCTGAAAATGCTAACAATGATGGTTGCAAAAACATGTTTTTGTTGTATTTAACATTGCATCCCTATTGTTGCTGCAGTTTTGCAGTTTTGGGGACCAAAAGCTTGGTTGGAGGCCCCCTAAATTTTAAAGTAGTTTCATTAATATCAACTTCGAACTAAATAACAAACAATAATAATCAAAATACTAATGGTGACCCTGTTATTGTCGTTGTTGAATTGATATTTGTAAAGATGACAATTTATTGTGTGATGTAGTTGCATATATCGTAGTATTACAAACTTATGTATGTATTGTTTTAAGCAATAACTTCTCTATCAAAATTTCCTTTTAGAACTCAATTTCATTTCTTGTTTGGCATTTCCTTTCGTTATGAAATTTTCATTTGCTTGCATTCGTAGTAACGAGTATGATGGGGAGGATAAAGATGGTGGCATAATGTTTTAGTGCAATTTAATCTAAATCTTGTTGTCAAGTATATAGAACCGCAAAAAATATGCCACTATTTTTGTTGCTGTCTGAATTGTTGTTCTTCTGACAAATGCAATAAGAATTTGTTTTTGTATATATAAAGGCATATTAGTGACGCCACCACCACTTTTCATTTTCCGTTTTTACATACTAAGTAATGCATTTTCATATATTCCTTATATACAATTTTGCACTGATATTAATTTGCAGAAATAAACATTAATGCATATACATACATACATGTGTTTACAAAAATTTTAAATATTAAAATCAATCACCATTTGTAGTCCTCACGAAATCGTAACTATTGATTTTTTTTCTTATCTAAAAGAATAAATTGGCTAAAATTAAAAAAATATATCGGCATATGCTACTCTCCAAACGGACCTTTTAAAACTCCGTCAGATATTCAGCCTTACAGACAAACGTAAACAAGAGCGTCAGGCGTTTTTTGCTTATCAAAAATTCTCCCGCCCATACAATTTGTATGAAGCAAACCGAAATAACGCGATGAAAAAACGAGGCGGTTGGATAATCCATTATTGGCAAATCGTTAAGGAGCAAAGTTAGCTACAAAAGTAGAAAAAAAATTTGTAAATAAATACTAAATCAGGATGCCAGTTTGATTTATTTAAGCTAAAAATGGGAGTTTGTTGAAACAAAATTTGATTCGTTTATTTTTTGTGTTGTATAATTTTTTTTAATAAATAAAATTCGTCATATTTCGGATTTTTTCCAAGTTTATTTTTCTATCTTAGTTTGGTAACAAAAATTAGTTTGTTGTGGTAACACTATTTAAAGCATTGTCGCAATGGCTTCCGTTTTTGCTTAGGTATGCAAGTTAAGCGTAAGAGCTTTTCGATAAAAAGCGCAATGTTTTCCGCTCTGTTTAGGTTTCTCTGCTATTGTATTTGGCTTTGTCTTGGCTGCTATTCATTTTACTTTAGCTTATTTGTTATTCGCTATCAAAAAATTTAAAACGACTACGCCGTCGCAAACCACAATAAGGCTGATTGATGACTGTCTTAATAGCCTTAATAAACATATGTAAAAAGCTACTTATTGTTAATTTATAGGAAATAAAGATTTAATGATAAAAAAATACATATTTAAAAAATAATAAATATTATTAACTCATGCATGGCAATAATTTTTTTAAATTATCGGACAGGATCCTCTTTAAGTGATCCTTACAAAAAAAAATCCACAAAAGTGAATATAGAGTTTGAAAGCACTATATATTAACTTTTAAAAAAGCCAAAACTAAAAGAAATCTTACGACGAAATAAAAGTTTCTGATGATTTTTAATTTCATATTAACAGGTTGTTCGCAACAAACTCAAAAAATAGAAGATGTTTAAACAATTTAGAGCAATAAAAGCTTATAAAATAAAACACATTAATTTTTCTTTAAAAAAAATTTATCAACTTTGTAAAAAGTTTTATCAATTTAAAGAAAAATTATGCGAAAAATTGATTGTCTAATGCCTTCTGCAATTTAATTGTATATTTTGTAAATATCTTTACAAAACCTTCAGAAATAAGTGCATAATTAAATTTTTTTAATAAAATTATTTCATTTAGTGTTATAACTACAGTTTACAACATGTTTATGGGGAACACTTCATTCAAACACACACAACTCTTTGCAGCCCTTCTGGGAAAATTGGCACATAAGTCGTTCGCCCAACCTCTGCCAAACCATTTTAAAGACAGAGTGAACTGATTTTGTACGAATCTAATATGTTTCCATATCTGTATATGTATAATTATAAATAGTCGTCTACTCGGTCACTGACTAAATGCAAATAAAAAATAATGCCAATCAAAGAAAATAAGATAAATAAGAGTATCCCAGTTGGCCAAAACGTCATACACTACATTGTCGTTGACGACGGTTGTATGACGTTTCCAAATTTGTCCCCCCCTCTCTTAACGATAACGTTTAGGAAACGATCATTAATGACAAAATGGGAGACAAAATGTTTAGAACTGGCATACTTTAAGCAATGTTCTTGTATAGTGTCTTATATTAACTGCCTTAAAGAAAGAAAAAAAGACAACGCCTTGGCCTTAGCCCTGTATCAAACAAGCAGATTAATAGATAGCAGCAAAGTCCTAAATGCTGTCTTAAACCAAACTTTATGACAGGATTAGCAACAAATTCTCTTATAATATTATAGGTAGCCACAATTGACGACAATATGAGCGATTTTGTCCAAAATATTGCCGTATATTAAAACCTGTTGATGACAAAACGAGCAATATAGTCTCATAATATCTTCAATAGTCACAAGTGACGACAATATATTTATTATAACGCTAACGAAAAAAGATTCATTTAAATGATTGAACAGAACAACGGCATAACGTTTTTTCCCATACAATTTGACGTATAACCACGCTGCCAAATGCGGTTATGAAATAAAATCTATTTTAATCTCACAGCGCTTTTTCTTATGATCTCATTTAAAAAAAAAAATTCTCTCAACAACAATGCCACACTTTGATTAAGTTTCATACATTTTGTAAAAAAAAAACATATGTTTTAGAGAAGAAAGTTAAGAACAAAAGAAAATATAAAAAAAACATTTAAAAATGCAATTAAAGTTAAAATTTTCTAAGTTTATGTATGAAATTACTAATTATTTGGAAAAAATTAACAAGGAAGTACAAAAGCATGACAGTTTGTAATTGCCAATGCACAACAACTTGTATTTCAAATAAGATTTATGAAGAAATTTGGAAAAGTTTAATGTGTATCGTGAAGTTGCAGCCGACGTTTCAACTCTGGGCCTGTTTTCTCTGAGAAGCGCTTTTGCGGACTTGATCTGTTTCATCATTAAAGTATAATGGGCGTAAGAAGACGGTGTGTTTTATAGTTTTCATCGTCAAAATGAAAAAAGTGAATTTTGTTCAAATTAAAAAGGGTTTTGGTAATTAAAATGTTTAATAAATATGTAATCATTACTTATTAATTATTTTATTTATTTTGATAGTTATACATATATTTATTTCTTTCACTATTACTTACACTGAATAAAAATTCTAAATTATCCCAAATGGAAGAAAAACATTTTAAAAAATAAGTTTATAACATTTTAAAAATTATTAACAGATTCTACTAAAAAGGAAGGATATACTTTGAAATATTTCAAAGAGAATTTAGGAAAACCTTTCGTGGGATTAAAACAACCTACAGTGAAGACAAGACCAGAAAAGCACAAAAAGAAAATCTTGATTATTAAAAAATGCACAAAGAATTTATTTTGTTATTTTTTTTAACAAAATAAGTATTGAAAATAATTCGTGTAAATAATTAAATTTTTTTTTGTAACAATATAATTGTCAGGGAATAAATTTTTAATATTGTGAATCATATAATTGGGACATATGAACGACATTGTCATTTAGAAGTGATGAAAGGTTTAAAGATATTGTCATATTAGGGGACAATATTTATGACATTTTTAATAAAGCTAACATACACGACAAGCTAGCTGGTATTGTCGTTCATTACCGATGACAAGTAGAAGTTGTCACCCATAAAGCCGTTGACGCTTTATTGCTAGACATTTGCACCTATTTTACACGATAAGTTAGACGGTACTGCATATGTATTTCTCAGCGAATTTTAACACGAATATTGGTTCACAATTGTGTAAGCGGCAAACTGGTCGACATTGTCTCTTTTTATACCCTTCACATAAGGGATAAGGGTATATATCAGTTTGTCACTCCGTTTTTAATTTCTCTATTATCCATTTGCGACTCCATTAAGCATATATATTCTAGATCCTTATAGATAGGGTCGATATAGCCATGCGCGTCTCTCCGTCTGTCACTCTGTACGTCTGTTACAATCAAGTTTCAAAAGTCAATTTAAGCACTACGGACCAGATATTGGTGTCAAACTTTTGGAAATATTCCTAAGATGATGGTTATTTAAAATGACCAAGATCGGTTCACTACGGACCTAGATATAGGCAAAATACTGCGTTTGCCTCCGTGTTTTTTGAACTAACACACAAACTCCATACAAAATATGTAACAAATTAAAACTGGCAACGCTGTTAAATATGTATTATGGATGGGCATTAACAAATACAAAAAAAAGTTTCTCTTATGCTTGGACGTAGGTATGTATTGTCATATGTCATTGGTATGTCATAGTTACATATATATGTATGTATGTATGTATATATGTACATATGTATGTATTTACATACATATGTATGTACACATGTACACATGTACACAAGTAGATATGCAAAAGCAGTTTAATTATAATATTTAAAGTACGAAATCATTCGGCTAGATCATATGGCTGGGTACTTTAAAGATCAATGTGAAGGGAATATAAGATTCGGCACAGCTGAATAGAGCGCTTTTACTTAAGGTACCTTTACACGGTAATACAAAGTAATTAGATTTTGTAGAATCAAAATATTATGAAATTCTCTCCGTGTTTAAAAAAAGAGAATAAAAATCTGTTCTAACTATTTTTCATGTTTACACGGATGAGGTTGGTAAAATCGGTTGTTTCTTGCCACTTTCCTTTTAGGGTAACGCCATATGGTTAAGGTTCAACAATATTAACAAAAACAACATGAAAAAAATCTGCTTTTATTTTGATAGTTTGTGTATTGTTTCATTAAGTGTAGCCACCTTCATTAGATGCTGTAAGTGCTGCCAATATTTCACACCTCTGATGTGATGAGAATACACAAGTTTCTAAACATTATGCTTTTACATGATGAGATTTTGTATTATCCCACAACATTTTTTGACATATCGTAATATATGTATTACCGTGTAAAGGTACCTTTAATTACACTTGCGTGGTTTTTCGCGACATTTGTAGGAAAAAGTAATTGACGGTTTGTTCTTACTGTCCCTTTTTTCTCGTGCAGGATATTACATTGTCCAGCCTTAAAGGTTGTCTTATAAAAAATATAAAGTAGAGGCCAGCTCAAGACGACACTAAATAAGGCATCATCTCGAATTTTCAATTCATTTCATATACCTTACGTGTGCACACACAACAATAAGTGCTGCGTTGTATTGTTCGCCATCTCTTAACTTAACTTAAATGAAAAATATGTTCACACTTATGCACACTTCGGTTAACAACAACGGCACATCAATTCATCATAATCACACACTTCAATTTCAATTCATCTCGAAACTTTACTGTTGACGGGATGTTCCTGGTTTGTTAGTTTTAAAAACAAGGGTTGATTTGTAATGTATGTATTGATTTGCCTGTTTGTTTATGTATCTGTTCAACATTGTGTGTAATACACACAGTTTTGTTGTTATTGACCACGCGTCATGACAGTATTTAAGTTGTATCAACAACAGTGCATGACACCACTCTTATTTATTCTTAACTATACTACATTGCATCAAAGAAACTGTGGCAGCTACACTACATTACAGCACTTAAATAGTTTAACCGCACAACAACACAAGAATTAGAAAATTATGAGGTTCTTGAATTAGCTTAAATAGGACTTAATGCAGGTCTCTAATATAAAGCAAAGGAAATACATTATTTGGGTGACAAAAAGTTTTGTGCCTATTAAAAATTTAATTCATAAAGCAAAACAAAAAAAAAAATAAGTGGTGCACGTTGTGTGAAAAAAATAAATAAATAAATAAAAATCGTTTTAGCAAACGTCAGACAGTAAAATTGACAGACAAAACACAGACACGTATGAAAAGCAATATAAAAATGATTATTATTCGTTCTCTTCTTTGTTGTTCTTTCATTCCACAACACATTACTATCGGCAATATGAAATAACAACAGCGGGCTTGTCTTTACAATTTTTCTACTTTTTCTTTTGTGAATAAATTTATTTAACAATTCTGTTTTATAAACTTGTTCAGTTGTTGACGTTATTGTTGAGGCGCTTGTTTGGGGAATTAAAACAACTCGCGTGAATGCTATATACATATGTGTACATTCGATAATGCGATAATATACATATATACATTCATTGAGTATGTTTGCTATGTATATCTATGTACTTATATACATATGTATAAAAGAACAACGTTAGTGACTGACTGACTGACTGATCCTTCATCGCACATCCCAAACGCGCAGAGCTAGAAATTTGGACTGTAGATACCTATTCATATGTATATAAGTATGCACTAGGACGGGATTTCGGGAAATTCAGACCCAAAGGGGGTAAAATTAGGCCAAATATGGAAACATGAAAAGTTTATACATATCTCCTAAACTATAAACGTTAGAAACAAAATTAAAAAAGTATTGCATTTTACTCAAACAATTTTTTTTTAAATTTTAGACCATGAGTGGTAAAAACTGAATTTTAATAGTGCCTAGGTCCACTTTGTAGCTTCTAAACGCATAAAGATAGAAACATAATTAAAATTACATTTAACAGGTCTTAAAAAATTATGAATATTGTTTTGGTACTTTTTCGAAATTTTGTACCCTGGGTACAAATTATACATATATTGGTACTTTTAGGAACTTTTTGTAACTTTTAAGCCAGTAAAAACAATAACATTACATATTTAAATTGCTTTCGAAAATTCTGAAATCTTTTAATGGGCACAAAAAAGGTTATTAATTACCTTGTGGTACTTTTTTTTTGGTACATTTTGTAACGCCCAAGCCAATAAAGGTAAAAAAATTATTTAAATTGGTATGGACAAAATGGAATAAATGTTAATTGTATCTTCAAAATCGTTTATATTTTTTTTTTCTGTAAGGTTATATATAAAAAGTAACAAGGAGGATGGTCTACCATTTTTCTAATTAAAAACTTTTTACTAAAAGTGTACTTCTTATAACGAAAAGGCCTTATAATTTGCAGTCAATTCATTAATTAAAACACCAAGTAAGTAAATCAAGAGGAAATAAATATATTTTACTGGAGAAAAAAAACTATTCGTTGTAAGTATGGAAAATTAACACGTTCATGTTGATTAAAGCTAAATATGCGGACGGACAAAAAGCTAATTTTTAAGTTTTAAACTAAAATGCTAAACGTTTTGCTAATCAGTAATTATGACTTTAGTGGTTGTTATTAAATTGTTTTTTATTTTAGTTTGCTTGTATTTAAATCATTTTATTTACTTAATAATTTTCAAATTATATGTTCGATTTATACATATGTAAGTTTTTTTTAATTAAATTGATTATTTTCTCTTTTTTTTTCTTGCAGGTACGAAAAACATACATTCGTAGGATACGTTTTCAGAATAGTAAGTTATGAGACAGTTCAATTATTTATTACTTTAATATTATAAACTATTTGGGGATTTTTATTTTTGGCGACAATCCGGGTTAAAAAAATTAAAAAAAACTATATATAAATAACTTATGAATTAATGTGTAACTCAATTTCAGTTGCGTTGCCCAACGGAAACCAAAACTACTTATTTGTCATATTGTTAACAATTCGCTAACTGAAATTGGCAATTATTAGCCGTCAGTTTTCATCTAAGAACTGAACTAAAGTTGATTTGCTAAACGTAATCGACACATAAATTAAATAGTTTTAGTGTAATCTAACAGTAAACTGGAGCAAATTAAAATATTAATAGTAACATGTAAACACAAAAAGAATGAGAATTAAAGAAAATAGATTTGTCTGTGTCACAACATAATGAAATAAATATAATTCATGTTCTTTTCCAGTAAACTTTAAGTTAAATAAAACAAATTTGCAATTAACAAAGGTATCGACGATAAAATAAATCGTGGCTGGTTTTAAAAATGCCTTTTTATTTTATCTAAAACAATTTTTAAAGATAATATCAAGTGTGAAAAAAATTAATCGCATTAAAATAAAATTTTATTAATTTACTTTTATTTAATTATATAAAATAATTGCTACAAATGCTATTCTGTTTGTTTTATTAAATAAGAAAAGCAAAAATATTTTATTTTACGATTTATCTCTTGGTATTGATATAATGATAATTCTAATCGAATTTATTTTCCCAATTTCCTTTTGTATAGAAATTTACAACAACGAATACAAATATATTATGTATTTGATTATGCACTGTTTAGTTTGTATTTACATACATACATATGTAAGAATGTATAGAAATACCTATGTACATGCTTAAATACGTTCATATTTATTTATATGCATATGCAAGTAGTTATCCACATGAATACATACCCTGCAGGAAATATCAAAGTAAAACTGTAGTAAATAACTTCTGACATTGTTACCACTACTACTGACTAACTTTGCTTGAGAAAATGTTTTCTGCTACAAATATTTCACATTTGTGTGCCTGTAATAATCCACTACTATCCAAAAGGTTGTGCTTTTGGAGATACATATACGTAGATAATGTACCTAGTGATCTGATATTACTATCAACTTCGCGGCCAGACAAATCTTGACTATCATAGGCGTCAATTTTCGGCAGCTCTTTTACCGTAAATGATTTACCGGCCCCAATTTTTGATAAAAACAACTAGAAAATTAATCTTGCTTTTTGCTATCGCTAATTCTAAATTATTTGCAGTCAAAATTGCCAAAAACTACCACTGCAACTATTCGAGTTTCTTAAATATATTTTTTATTATTATACACTTCACATAGTGATAAGGGTATATACCAGTTTGTCATTCCGTTTGTAATTTTTTTTATTATCCATTTGCAACCCCATTAAGTATATATATTTTGGATCCTAATAGATAGGGGAGTCCATTTAGCCATGCCCGTCTGTACGTCTGTGTGTCTGTTAAAATCAAGTTACCGGAGTCAATTTAAGTACTACGGACCAGGTATTGGTGTCAAACTATCAAAAATATTCCTGAGATAATCGCTATTTAAAATTAGCAAGATCGGTTAACCTCGGGCCTAGATATTTCCAAAATATTGGGATTGCCCCAGTTTTTTTAGAACAAAATCCATACAAAAAATGTAACAAATGTAACAAACTGGCAACACTGTTAAGCATGCATATGGATGTGCATAAATACGCATTAAGTTGCTGTATTCTTGTTCAGACGTAGGTATGTACAAAGATGGCACACGTTTGACAACTCAAAGGCAAAAGAGAGTGAAGACTGTTTTTGTGAAAGGAGTTTGACAGTTATAGTTTACTATCGCAATAAATGTACATCATATCATACGTGTATATTATTTTTGCTTAATTTGTTTCTGTTTTTTAAGAGTCATAGTGTGTGTGTGATTGTTGTTATACCTTTTATCAGTTTGTCATTCCGTTTGTAATTTTTTGTAATATCTATTTGCGGCCCCACAAAGGGTATATATTCTGGATCCTTAAAGATAGGGAAGTCTATACAATTGTTCAAATGATGTGAGTTTTCTATTTCGAAAACTATAATAGCTATGCACTTCAAGCCCACCATAAATAATTATAATATTTACGGTTCGTAAACAACTTGCCTAGATCAGGTGACTGGGTAAACAAAAAGACCAATGGGTAAACAGAAAGCAATGCGCTATATTCGGCACAAAGTGTACCTATGTATTGCTTTCAGCAATTATCTGAGTTAGTTTGTACACTCATTCGAGTTCTTTTAAATTGGGGCGATATGTGCATTTGCAATTTGCTTCGATCTCTTATTTTTTCAGAAGAATGCAATTACACATCCGTAGAAAAAAATCTATATTGTATATAGTGGATGTGGGCGGAAGAAGCGTGTTCAGCGGCTTTTAATATGTAAATTAAGGCTACTAAGACAATCGTTGATATCGTACGGGAATAAGAGAAATCACTAGTTACGATTTTGTAAGGCCTATAAATTGTGAGGCTTTAACTTCTTAAAGTTCCTGAGGCATTTTTCGTTAAGCCGAAATCATTTAAATATAGAATCTTTATTATGGTTAGTTAGCCAATAAGTTGGTGGTCAAGTTGAAATTACATTCAGTCTCATTCAAGACGCGGAATCACACAAAGCGCGACCCCTTAGGCTAATGAGCCGGGAGCCCCAGTACGTTTGCTTTGCGTTGTAGTCACCAGCAGCTATAAATCGGGGGCCTTAAGACTAACAATATCACGAGGTTCTGGAAAATGTGTTTGATACGGATATTAGTTGGTTAAATATTTTTAATTTTATAATTCAAAATAGAAAGTTTATTTTAACGATCCGAAAGAAAATGTTTGACTAATTCAAAAAAGACTTGTTCTGACTCAGAAACTTTTCTTCAAATTTTCTTTACAATTAATTTTTTATTTCTAAATGAAAAAAATTACAACAACAAACATTTTTTTTTAATATTTAATATGTATGGACTTATTAAAACATTGAATTTTTATAAATTTAAAACAGAACTGCCAACATTACAACAATTCGTATAAAATATTTCTTTCACTTTAAAGTGCAATTTAAACTGAAAACTTTCTCATACCAATTGCCATCTTTGCTACCTCTGCTACCAGCATCATTATTATTGTTGTTGCCGACATTGGCATCATCAGCTTTGTGTATGGATGTATGTATATCACCTCACTCACTCCATTCCTATTGTCCTCGTTTGGTAACACAATGTTTTGTGAAACAACTCGGAAAAGTCTAAATAGTTAGTTGTTTAGTTTAGTCGATGACTAAATAAGTAGGGGCGCGAGGAGTTGTTATTTAATCATGTATTCGTAAATACAAGCTGTAAAATGTATCTGAAAGTTTATTGCAGTAGTATTTGTATATCTTCAACCCATATGATCGTGTCTTAAAAAAGTCTACTGAAACGATGAAACAAAACTCCTATACAAATGCCTTCCCGAAATAAATATTTTTGACTATAACTACCTAAAACATTATTTTACATTTTTTTTCAAACATTTTGCTACCAAAGTGAATATAAAACACTTTTGTTGTAAGCCCATAATAATACCAGAAATCACTAATAAGGTATCGATACTGAATTACGCATGTTCAAGTCTGTTTTGAATAAAAATAGTGTAAACATAAATTATAAAGATTGGTCGGTCCATTATTTGCGATATCTTCCAATATAGGCCTACAAAGAATAAATATTAAAATGTAAAGAAGTTAAAAAAATTACTCTTAATCTAACTGTGGCTGTAGTTGTAACTAGTTCCACATAAATAAAATAATGGTCAATTGAGAAACTTAGAATATGAAATTATTTATGTTAAATGAAATTTATATGTTGTTTCAATTTGTTTTTGTATATTTGATATGTTAAGAGTTGCTACCCTGCAGAAAATGTCAAAATTAAAGCTGTACTTGTTAACTGCTGGCGTTATCACATACTGACTAATTATCATACTAACTTTACCCGGCCCGCTCTGCTAGCCCCACCCCACTGCTTATAACACTTAAGGGGTGTACTAAACTTTTTGACATTTAAAAAAAAAATAAACATGCTCAAAAAACACTTTTGCGATGATAGATATCATAATTGTGTTTAAAGTTTTTCGATTGCATAGAAATGCTACACATCTCCATTTGTAGTCTAAGAAAAGGTCGAGATGTTACTAGAATTCTTCATAAAAATCGATTTGGTGAGACTACCTACCTACATTGAGATTTTAATCTTCGTGGGCGTGATACCTCCTACTTTATTGCGTTAGAGGCCTTTTATGTGTATATTGTAGGCTGGCCCCGCCTCCTCTGTTTGCTTGGACATTTTAACGTTAGGCAACCTGTGCATGCGGACAAATAAAAAAAAAAATATGCGCAGTAAAAGTATAACAATAAAAAGTTAAATTTTTGAGGGCGTGGCACCTCCCATTTTTTTGCCAAGAAAGATTTTTATCTGGAAGTGGTACTTGTATTAGGATTTTGGTTTTTGTGGGCGTGACCCTGCGCGCTTTGTCGGCTCAAAAATTTCAACGTTGGAGATCTTGTATAAACTTACAAATTTAAAGATAAATAATTGTGGGCGAAGCACTGCCCACTTTTTTGCCTTGACACTTTTGGCGTTAGACGCCTTGTATATGCATTCAAATTTCCCAAAAAATTGGTTCAGAAAAAATTGGGGTCGTGGCATCTCCCACTTTTTTGCCTAAAAAATTTTTACTCTAAAAGCTAATAAAGTTAAAAAAATGCACTTGTATTAAGTATTTATTTTTTTTCATTAGAAGTACAGGAAGATTTTTAATGTTGGGGGTTTGGCACCGCCTCTTTTTTTAAAAAAAATCTATAGCCTATCACACACCCCAGGCTTAGGAGTATTGATAACAAGGTGGTGGTGATTTTACAACAACTAATTTACGGCGGAGAAAATTTTGGTTTTTGTTTCGATTTTCGTTGGATGATGTGTCAAAAAAGATATGTGTGTAAACATTAACAAATTTGACAACCCAGTCCCGATTTATGCAAGAAAAGAGTAGACCGGCTGTGCTGTTGACTCCACCTGGTCAATAAATTCACCTTGGTTTTAGGCGTGATTGCCTGACAGACAAACAAACTTACACCTTATTTTTAAATATACATGTATAGGAATTCGTTGAAATTACAATGCCATTAATATAAAAATTTAAATTCATGTTATTGGTATACAGACATTTTTAATACAACAATGTGCGTATTTATTTGTTTAAGTAACAACTGTGTTTTCTGTATCCTTGTGTTTATTTCCTGTAAGTTTATTATAAGGAGTGAGTCAAAAAAAAACTTGCGATTGAACTAATTTAAATAAAACTTAAATTGTTTAATAAAAAAATTCATAAAAATACATAAATTTATTCAAATATTGTACAAATTTAATAAACAATAAAATTTTGTCATATTTCTCGTTATTTATAAATTTATACACTTTTTCTATTAGCGTTGACTTTGCGCACAGAAGTATTAGAGCATTTATCTTTGCGAGCTGCTTTACTGAAAGAAGTGCTCTTTGAAAAAGTTGTTTGACTTCTTTAATCTTAAGCTATATTTACACTACCTGAGTTGTCATCTGAGTTTCACAACTGAGACTTATTTTTATAGTGTAATAACATGTCTATTTTCATTTGTTAATATTTTTGTCTAACCTCAGTTGAAAATAGAACGTTTTCTATTTTTGAATTATTTAACGCCTGAGTTTTAAATTTAAGTTTTTAAAAGTTACCGGATTGAATGCTTGTTTTTGTTTTGCCAAACACTTTGTGCCATTTTAACAACTTTTAGAATTAGCGGACTTATTATATATTCTCAGATGTAATGTAATACTAAAAATTAAAATTTTAAATTGTTTTTTAAAACTCATAAAAATTTAAACTTATTTTTTTTGACACTCAACTCAGATGAGAACTTAGGTAGTGTAAATATAGCTTTACAAATATGTACCTACATACATATTTTTAACTGCCTAAGTATTCCTTATACGGTTTAATGGCTTTTGAAACAGTGTGACGATGAGCCTTCAGAATTTTTTTAAAAGAACATATTGTATTCATATGTTTTTATTATTTTTTTCTCGTATTTTATTCGCTTTTCATTTTGACCGAAATCACAGGTAAAAATTAATGATTTAGAAGAGATAATACATATATGAGATATTTTCAGAAGCTAACGTGATTAATAAAAATAATAGTTTGTTCGACCAAGAATGAGCTCTGGCTGCAATAGCGTGTATTAGTTTTCTTTGACTCACTCCTTACGTACATATGCTTAAATATGTATTTACAAATGAATAAAGTACATACATATAACTTTATTCATTTGTAAATACATATTTACATACACACACGCCATTTGTTGTAAACCTTGTATAACACGAAATGTATGTTGCTCTGACGTTACAATAGTGTTCACCATGTTGATTGTACTTCTTAAATAAATCGAAGTGGTTTTATGATAACGTCAAAGTTTAGTAGAGCTACTTGTGCATGTAGCTTTTTACATTTCGTGTACTGCAGGCTTATAATTCGCATTATGCTCCAACCACACATAACAACAAGCACAATACATACATAAGTGCATACAAATCCATATATGTATGTATACAAACATTCGTAGATACATTTCATTAAAATTTATATTTTTGTTGCGAACATACACACATTCTAAACACACAATATGCTTTTAAAATATTACCTAAACACGCATACAAAGACATTCCATGCGCCATAGATATTTAAGCACCTTACGACCCAAAAATTCTTTCCACTTCACACTGATAACTTTTAACGCTGCATCCACCACTTTGGGTTGATTTTTCCAGGCATCAGACATTCAGTTATTTATCTTCTGTAATCTATACACTCAGTTGTTTATTAAAATACGAAGGCCTTCTTAGGGTGGTTTTATACGAAATGTATTTTACTTGTGGCTTTTCACTACGAAATTGATACATGTCGTGTCAGCGCGTTGAAACATTGCTTAGGTTTAATACATATGCTAAAACCATATTATGCAAAAATTTTAATTAAAGGGTGCTCTCAAGGCGCATGCATACAGGTGGGTTCTGCAAAAACAACTAAAATGGATGTACGAATGTCAGAAACAGATAACAAAAACTCACAAATTCTTTCTTCTTCTCTTTGAGCTTTTCTAAGATTCTACAGTTGTTGTTAGTAAAAAAGAAAAAAAAAACATTAACACTAACAAATTTTGACAATTATACATCCGAAATACCGTTACTCAGCTGATTAACTAAGGTCACCTAAATACGTGCGCCCTGGGCGCTCTATTTTCATCTGAAAAGCATATGGCATCAGCTAGCTGTGTTAAGAAAAGCAGAAAAGCAACAAGAGAAAGTAAGTTGTTTATTTTGGTTTGTAGGTTATGTCAGGCGTTATTGCATATGTACGTGTAAAAGCAAAAATTATAAAGCCACTGTAAAATGAAAATTTTTACAGACATGCAGTTACATATGATCAATACCACGTAAAACGGCCAAAATTAAAAAAATCCATTTTTTATTTATTACAAAGATTGATGAATTAACATACATATGTACCTATTAGAGGCCAGCTCAAGACGACATCATCTCGAATTTTCAATTCATTTCATATACCTTACGTGTGCACACACAAAAATAAGTACTGCGCTGTATTGTTCGCCATCTCTTTTGTTAACTTAACTTAACTTAACTTAACTTAACTTAACTTAACTTAACTTAACTTAACTTAACTTAACTTAACTTTACTTAACTTAACTTAACTTAACTTAACTTAACTTAACTTAACTTAACTTAACTTAACTTAACTTAACTTAACTTAACTTAACTTAACTTAACTTAACTTAACTTAACTTAACTTAACTTAACTTAACTTAACTTAACTTAACTTAACTTAACTTAACTTAACTTAACTTAACTTAACTTAACTTAACTTAACTTAACTTAACTTAACTTAACTTAACTTAACTTAACTTAACTTAACTTAACTTAACTTAACTTAACTTAACTTAACTTAACTTAAATGAAAAATATATATTTACAGTTAAGCACACTTAAGCAAACAACAACGGCACATCAATTCATTATGATCACACACTTCCATTTCAATTCATCTCGAAACTTTACTGTTGGCGGGATGTTCCTGGTGTGATAGTTATAAAAAACGGGGGTGGATTTTGAATGTACATATGTATGTAATGTAATGTAATTACGCATGAGTTTTATATTGATTTGCCTGCTTGTGTATATGTTTGTTTGTGTATGTACTCACTCAACATTGTGTGTATTATTATTTGTTAACATAACAACTACATTACTCTTAAGTCTTTGTTGTTGTTGCCACACCATAAGCACAGTAATTTTTTTTATCGACCACAGTGCCTAACACCACTCTTTATTCTTAGCTACTCTACACTGCAGCACAAAAACTGTGTCAGCTACTCTACATTTCAGCACTTTAACCGTTTAACCGCACAAAAACACAAGAATTAGAAAATTATGAGGTTCTTGAATTAGCTTGAATAGGACTTGATGCAGGTCTCTAGTACCTATGTACGTCTAAAAAATCGAAAATTATAGAAGTTTGAATAAATTGGTTCATATTTTATTTTTATTTACTTCGCAAGAGTTTGAAATAGTCACATACTGAATAGTCAACTCTTCATTTTTTAGATTTTGGTAAAAATGTCTCACCCGTCACATTTTACAAGAAGTTTTTCCTAAAGAAAAAATAATTTTTTTTAAGTGACAAGTGCAAAAGTGACAAGTCATATGTAAATACAACCAATGTAAAACCACCTTAATGAATCCATCTATTCATACTCTACAACAAAATCTTTCATTAGTTTTTGGTTTTGTTGTTGTTGCTATTATTATCCTGTTTACTCATTTCATTTTACCAGTATTTCATTAGCAGTCATCGTTGTAATAATGGCCACCCAACCATACTTTACCGAAATGTGTGCGAGTCTACAGAAAATTTTTCATTTAAATTTTTTAAAAGCAATACTTGCCACAATCTTTAGATATTAAATAATTAAATTAATTAACTTTCATCATAGTTGTAAGTTGTGATTAGAATACAAAATAGAAATAATTTTAAAACTATTTTCTTTCCTTATTTTAAATAACTTACTAAAAAGTTTATTTGTTGAATAAAATACTTGCGTAAATTATTTATAAAAGTTTGATGATATAAGGTCCTATTCGTAAATGCATCATTCCACTGCATCATGACATTTAAGGACACAAAAAGCTTACATAACTGCACAGTTTTAACAAAAAGGTTTAAATTTTTTAACAAAAAATGTTTTTAACTTTTGCACCATTTAAATTTGTTATAATTTTATATAATTTTTTAAAAAGTTGCACTCGGGATGCATTAGTGCAGTGATGCATTTACGAACAGGTCCTAAATTTTGTTTCCATTGTTTCTTTTAAACTGAAAAGATTATGCAAAAACTTATTTATTATTTTTTAAATAAATGTTTACATTTCAGAAATTCAAACAAAATCAATCTAAATATAATTTAAACTTTTTTTTTATTTGAATATCAAAAGTTCAAATAAATTTTTTACAGTTTATATTCAAGAAAAATCTGAGGAAATCAAACTATTCAATTGAAAAAACCTGAATTGAAAAATATTTAAACAAATGTTTAAAAATATTGTATAAATGTATTTTTCATAAAATTACTTGCTTGTTGTCAAAAATATTTTGCAGATACCTGGTGACTTACAGAGTTCAATATCAGTTGCAACCAGGGGGTTTTGAATGCCGTTTGAAAAAGAAGCTAAAGTTGTTTATATTTTTGACAAAAAAAAACTTCTTATCTTTTGAGGCCAAGAAGTAGTCAAACTAGTTTCAAATACCCTGTTCTAAAGCGGGGCTTATAAGAGAGTTGAAACTTTTCAAAAACTTCTTTCTTAACATTTTTGAGCAGATATTGTAATTTGTGGCCTAGCGCTGTATCGATACATTTCAATTCGAATCGAATTTTCACTGTAACTTCACCCTCGGAAAATTTATTGTAACCTAAAAAAGCCAGTTAAAGGGGAAGAATTTGCGAAACACCCTATTTGTTGTTATTATTTAAGTAATTTAACAGTTGGAAATAACACCCTTGAAAATTTTTTTAAAATCATTTCGGGGCGACAAAATGTTTTTTTTAAAAACCCTAGTCTTATGGTGTTTTCCATTCTAGAAAAAAATGTTACAATAAGTATGTGTAATATTTTTATCAGTTACACCCACACTTATAAAGTTTTCCATTTTTTTTTGTTTCAATGGAACAGAAAAATGTCTTGATTTTAATAAAAACTGCACTCTGTGTTAAAAACTCGTCTGCATAAAAAAGTATTTACTTACATAACACAGCTGTAAAAAGTGGTACTTTGTTACACTGCAATTTAATTGGGGGCAAGATATGTTACACTCTTGCCAGTTATTTGTGCAACATTTTCAGAAAGGAAAACGAAAACTGTTTTCACACTTGCATGCATTTTTAGAATGGAACATAAGCCCGCTCGAATGGTAGCATTAATGTAACATTTTTGCCAGAAAGGAAAACACTATTAGTGATAATGATATTGCCAGTGCTGCGTTTTCTTTATTTAATTAAAATTCCTTACACTTTTGAATTGTTTTTTTATACATACATTTATGTGTAAATATATTTATTTTTATATCTTTATTTTTACTCTTTTTTTATAAGAAATGCAGACGATGATATTTGCTCATTGGAGGGATGCTATTTATTTTTGCCAAATTTAAACCGCATATAATTGACATTTTCGATGCTACAAAATTTCCATACTAAGGTGTTATTTTGAAGTAGATGTAAAACTTGAACTTTTTCTGCATTTAATATGTGGGGAAAAAACACTCCTACTAAGGAAGGAATTTTCTGATCTTATATGCTATTTTAATGTTCATTTTAAATCTAGGTTTGTATGTGATATAAACCTAAAACTTATTACAACACTTCAACCAAGTGTAAATCGTTGCTCAATACAAACAAAACAATGACATCGGCGATTCATTTATAATGCTAGTTTTTATTTCTGCATTTAAATAAATGCTACAAAACCAGAAAATATGCAATAGCATCTTTAGATGTGATTTAAATGTGGTCTGTAAAAAATCGCATCAATTTTTTTTGCTGGGATCATCTACTTCTGTGTACTTGTACAAACAATTAACAAACCATTCAAACGCTCACCAAAACTCCCTTTTATACTTTTTTGCTGTTTATCCGTTGCAGCACTTTGTTTTCTGCTGCAACAAATACTTTGTTTTGTTTGCTAAAGAAAAGTAATGGTGTTGCTTCCTTCTACTTTTGTGAGCAAAAAGAATCATTCCATTCCCCTTATCCCGCTAAATAACAAAAATATTTTTTTGTAAAAAAACGTTTTAAATGTAAATAAACATTGACGTATTCCCAAAAGTTTTTTTAACTGCTTTTATAACTTTTACATGATATCAGATGTACGTATGTACAGTTTGAAACTTAGAAGTACTGTCAAGAGTCAGTAAGAAATAAGCTTAGGGCTGCATATCTTTGTTTGTTACACTTCTTTGGCAATCGCGGTGATATTGTGTTCAAAGACTCAACAATACGCTTACCAGACAAAAATAATTTTAGTTACCTCTTAAGCTGTCGGAATCGGATTTAAAAATTACTCATAGATATTTAAGTTTTTTTTTTCTAAATTGGAATACTGATTTCAATTCGAGCTTCAAAGTAATTACAAAAAAATTTGTTACACAAAAGTATTTAATGGTCGCTTTTAAATTAAGTTCCGACAGCTATCGGTTTCAATGACATTATATGTATATGTATATGTATATGTATATGTATATGTATATGTATATGTATATGTATGTATGTATAATGTGCTTAGATATATGGACTATAGAAAGGTTCGCAATATATTTAATCCACTTAATGTCTGAAAGAAACTTAGGGCTTTTACATTGATGAATTATTATGCCTTTAGTCACCCGGTACATACAAGGTGGGCCAAAAGAAGTCATCCGATGTTGTTTGGCTCTCATTTTTTTCTTAATGAAAAACTTCGATTCTGTTTTTTGATTATGTTTATTTGAACCTTGAGATTTGTATTGGTCAAGTCGAGAAGATGATATCGGATTATGCAGTTAAGTCAAAAGTGCACCTAACAGAAAGGCAGCTGAATCTTATATGCAAATATATATATGTACATACATACGTACATAAACACTTACATACATACATGTGTATGTATGTGCATATGTACTACTTACATACAAAGTATGTACATTTGTGTATACCTTAGTGTATATTTGTATAGTATATTTATGTTGCAATACGTTCATTTTACATTAATAGTATGCACATGCACATGTACTACATATGTAAGTCAATATGTACATGTGTATGTATGTTTGAATGTGCATAATACACTGTTTATTACTTGATGTCATTTCTTGATGACATCGCCGTAACTAGCGTATCTTTAAGTGTAATTATTGTGTTAACACAGTCTGGATGTTGTCTTAGTTGTATTATTTTGTTCTTGTTGCATCTTTTTTTACATACCTACATACTTTATTAATACATACATACGTATATATGTAGATCTGTAGGTATATACATACATACATATGTATATATGTACAGACAACAGACATCTGAAGTATGTATATGTATGTTTGTATAGAGTAGCAGCAAGTGTATATACTTTATATAAAATAATATTCACCCCATCACACACATACATAGCAGTCACTCTTTTCATACTCTTGGCTTTTGTAAATACACACATTCACACATATTACCAGGGTAACCGCTGAGAATTTTTAAAACGTGGCACAAAAAGTCGATTAAAGCAAAAAAAGTTCATATAAAATAGTCGTACTAAAAAAAATAAGTTGCACTCGTTTTAAAAAGCTTTATTTTATGTTTCTTATAATGAATTTGACTTACTTAGAACAAAATTGCGTTGTGTTTCCATACTCAACGTTGGGCTTCCACGAGATATATACACCTTTCTGCACAAAATGGGAAAAATGGGCTTAGTTATGAGAAATTAAAATAAACTATGAGGAATTAAAAAAACGAACAACAATATACCTACCCACGCAAATTTCACTTTACACAAGGAAACGTGCTCTCCAGCCCTAATCAACAACCATACGAGCCTTAACGATTTGAGACTAAATATGTTGGCATTCACCTGAATCGTCGCTTTACATGGAAGTCACATAGAGAAGCGAATTTGACTTATAACCGCCCAAATTCATTCATTGGTACGGGATACAATATTGGGGCACTGCTTCCGCCTCAAACAGAGAAAATTAAACGCTGTCAAAATTAAATCTTAAGATAACTGGTGCTTTTTAGTATAATAAAAACAGTAGCATCCATAAGGATCTACAAATTCCACTAGTTATCCCTGAAATCCTAAATTATGTGGACAAGTATTTAAAAAATGCTGGACGCACACCCAAATCCGCTTGCTTAAAACATCTTACAACGAAGGGGACTAACTCGTTTGAAGAGCAGAGATAGCGTTTTCCTCAGATGAAACCATTAGATATATTGTATAATTTGGTTTGAGAACATATGCTTTAATTTTTTTTGTTGAACTAATTGTTCTAAGACAAATTTTTGTTTATTTTTATTTGGCTTAAGTTCCTTATTTAATTTGTTTTTATTAGAAAAAAAATAATATTTTCCGTTAATGTTGAAAGAAACTTTATTTAAAAAAGCAGGGATTTCTACCGAAACTAGACGAGTAGAATGTATTTTCAAAACTAGTTACGTAATTTCATCATCAGTACTCTTTGAATAGTAGTAGTGTTTTTGGCTATAAACATCACCTTTTTAACTTACATGCTATCCATAAAGGCAAACGGAATATTTTTATTTTGTAAAATAGGACAAAGTTTAAATTTTCCAAATATACTACGCTTTGGTAACACTTGCCTAACGGTCTATCAGATGAAATGAAACTTACAAAATAAAAGTATTTCCTTTACCCTTTTAAATAATATTTAAGCTGGGCTGGCTGGGCTAATCTTAATTATTTGGTTTTAAGTTTTCAAGGGCACGTTTTTACAAAATTAGTTAAAATTGGCCACACACGTAAAAAAACATATTTTTATAGCTGTTGAAATGAGAAAGGGTCAAAATACGCAGAAGGTAAAAAAAAGTTGCATAGTAGTACAGTTTATCGAAGTTGCACAAAAAATCACAGACCAGAAAAAAAGGTTGCAATTGCCACTTTAGTCAACGAACGGTCACGCTGCATAGTACAAGTCTACGTACTTATGTATGTGTGTATGTATTCTGTCGTTGAACGTTGTATATATGGGATGCAGAAGTATGAGTGAGTTGAATGGGTTTGTGTTTGTGTGTTAGGTTTTGCTGCACAACTGTACCTTATTTTTTTATTTTTTATTTTTATTTTTGAGATAACCTTAGTTACCAAGTGTTTGAATGGTTTTGCGTTGTTATCGCCGCAGATACATTTACTTCTTGTAGTTAAAACAACAACAAAAAGTTGTTTTTGTTCTTGTGACTTTTTTAAGGTGTTTTGTTGTTTTTGCTGATTTGTTTTCAATTAAAAAAACTGTATTTTTAATAGGTCCCTATAAAGGGAACAAGTATGTATTTTTTTATTTGAACTAAATTAGGTTATTGAACAGTATTTTTTGTTTTTCATTTGTTGTCATCTTCTCAATTTATGTGTCATTTTTGATACATAGTTTCTTAACAACTTTTTTTTACCTTTAACCCCTTTCCCCGCATTAATATGTACGTAATGGCTAATTAACTTTTAGACTTTTTTATATGTTTTACCTAATTCAAAAACCGACCCAACTCAAAATCAATATTTATCATGTCAGTATTTTTTTATGCCTACTTAAAAAACATTGTTCTAAGTGTTTAAAAAAATTGAGCTCAACAGTAAAGCAATTGTCTCACAATGTGGGTATATTTTTTAAACATTTTTAAGTTTTCTTAAATTAAGTCTATTAGGGATTACTTCGACAAATCAAGCACAAAAAACTTGTTGTTTTTAAATATATATTTTAACATTAGAAAAACGAAGTTTGTCAGTGGCTGGTGTTGCAGTTCGCAGAGTCCCAGGTTCAAATCCCAGCTACGGCATGTACAGAAAAATATTAAAACACATTAAATACGTATGTATAAAATAAAAACAGAATAAAAAAAGTCTTCTTCTTAAAAAAACTCTGTTAGTCAAAAAAATTTGTTTTAATTTTTGGACTAATCCCATTTTTACTTAATTCAATGTCTTCAAGCTTACATAAATCACGGTTTCGAAATTAATCAATCCTTTTTTGACTTAAATATGGCTAAAAGTAAGAAAAGTACAAGATAAATCGTACTTTGCTTAAGAAATTCCGTACTTGGTTCAAGAAAATCCGTACTAACCGTACATATGCCACCGCTACAGGTTGATTTATGTACATAAGTAAAACTTTATTTTCGTGTGTTTATTTAACATTGTTAAATACAATAATATTTTAAAAATGTTAGTTGGCCGAAATAAACATTCAATAATAAAAAATATGTAAGAAAAAAAAAAACACGCTTACGTAAACAATTTTTTTGCTTAAAGTAAGGGTAACGCTTTTTTGAGCAAATATATGACATACATATCTGTCCGCATGGCCCTATCCTGAGAGTGAAGTGTACTAAAATGCAAACGAATCTCTGGTGTTCTCTAATGACTTGATGAATTTTGAGTTGTGACTGTTTTTGATTTAGTGGGTGATACCTATATACATATATGCATACCTACATACACATGTATTAATAGTTTTTTCTGTGTTTGCTATTGTTTAACCACTATCGCCACCTTTGCTCAATAAACATAAAATTAAAATTTCTTTTAATAAAAATTTAAAAAATACATACATACTTTTTAAATTAAAATAAACAGAATGAATATAGAAAAAAAACTACAACTCAAAACTTATGTTCATACATATGTATATTGTATTGATTGAACTTGTTTAATAAGCAATTTCGCTTAAATCAATCACAAAATACAAAAAATTTACTACTTTATTAAATTCAGTCAAAAAAAATGTGTTTAAAAAACTTGTTGCACAGTACTTTAACTTTGTTGTGCTAACTTGCCAAGTCTAATAGCCACTTCAGTGCCTTTGAATGAATAATGCCTAAAGAGTCCCCCACTAACTAATTAAACTTTACACTAATTAAATTTTACACATACACAAGATGAAAATCTTAACAATAAGACTAAATTAAATAAAAACTGCATTCAGCTTATATGATGCAATCTTTAAAGGTAGGTTTACCTACACAGTAAAAAAGCAGCTGTGCATTCTCATAAAGCATTTTCTCACGTTGGGCACCAATGCTCTGAATCGAATAAAAATTGTCCGTTTTTCTGGATAGCTGTCTATGTAAACCTTGTAATAAAGGTACAGGTAGCATTTTTTTAAGTAGTTTAAGTTTAACATCAACAAGTTTTTTTGTTTTTTTTTTTCTTATATATTTTTATATGTAGATATTCACCAATAAATATAATGATGAGGACCAAACTTTTTAAAATTAGTGATAATCAATCCATTATTTCGTAAAACCTCCCCGAATAAGCTTAATTAACTATAACTGACTCAATTATTACTCTTTCCTTATGTTTAAGGTCGGTCCATAATTCATTAAAGCTTCCATATACCACTTTCGAAATCACAAACTTTAAAGCAATAATGCCATTAGACTATGATAGCACGTGTAAAGTCTTTATAGTTTTAAAGAGTTCGGTCCTTTCTCCTATAATAGGCTTTTACCTAAAAAATTATTTTAACCATCATAAAAAACCTTATGCATGCCGGTATTAAAAACAAAATTCGTTTCTAATTATTTTTCAACAATCACATGAGACATGTGTCTCCGAGGGTGAATCCATTTAAATTACGGCATATGTGTTAAAGGAATTCATGAAGTTTTGAAAGTAATTGAATTCAAATTATCAAATAATTATTTTTTTTGTAGAAGTTTTTATTAGTGAAAAAGCTGTTGGCCATTTGTGCATATAAGCCTCTTACGTTAAAAATGAAGTTAAACTTTCAAATTTTCTTTTGTTTGTACTTTAGTTATTTTGTAAAAACACCAAAGTTAAATGCATTTTATAAAACGTTGAATTGCCGATTAGCATGAATTAAATATATCTAAACAATTGTTTGCAAGATAAATATTTAATTCGGACTAATTGAAGTTAATTTGTTCACTTTAGTATTTTAATTATCTACTAATTTTTTATGTAAATTAACAAAAAAAAAAAATTGCATTTGCCAAGTGCGCCTGTCATATTTAAGTAAAAAAAACAAAACAATTTTAGATTATTTAAAGTTTTGTCTATTTGTAATAATTTTAACATAAGCACATTTCAATAAGAATGTGTAGATATAAACGCTTAACTTTTATATTTTTAGTAAAATCTCAATAAAGTTTTATTTTGGCGATTTTAGGCGACTTTTTCATTGCTAAAATTCAAAAATTTTTTTTGCGATTTTTGTTAATTGTTTTGGCGATTAAGGCTGAAAAAAAAAACTGACAACCCTTACACCCGAGCAAAAACTTATCCTACAGCTTACTTTGTAATGACTTCCCACATTCATTATTTTGTAGCCTTGCCTGCGCTCTTTTTTAATTGTTGTTTTTTTGACAACTTAAAAGAATGTCATGATTAATTCAATAAATTGAAGTAATAAATGCAGTTTATGTATATGTAGATACATATATAAAGATATATGTATATATTTTTGTAAATGGCTCTCAAAATTAGAATGACTTACTTTTGGGGCATCTCAAACAAAAATTAAGTACAACTTATCCAAAAATCCTGTTAAGCCCGCTTACGAGTCACCTTAATCTTTACAAATTTTGTGCATAGGGTGGTATTAAATATCAAATAATTTGTGGTGTAGGTTCCTAAACGCATTTAACTTTTTTGTTTAAGTAATTGAATAATTAATAAAATAAATAATAAAATATTCTAATAAAAAAGGTTAAAACATTTTGCATTACAGAAAAAGTGAAAGAAAAAATTTAAACATTGTTTGGTTAAAGTATTTACAGGGGGGCTTTAAAAAAATATGGGTTAATTGTTAAAATATGTAGTTTTATTTTGAACATTAACTATTTAACTATATATGAACATAAATTTAATAAAGAGGCGTAAACACTTTTGGTGACTTCTTCAAACATCATCCATAAACGTATTCTACTGACTGTGAAATAAAGGTAAATTAAAACAGATCACGTTACCACTTACTAAAGCAGGAACAATTTAAACAGGAGAAATCTGCCTTAGAATGTTGTATTAAACGGTTGTTGCTATGTAATATCTATCTTTAACATTTATATTATCTAAAAGCTGCAAAAACCAGACACAAACTGTCAGACAAAGGGAAAAGTGGCCAAAAGTAGCATTTTACAACATAAATCGTAAATTGAAAAGAAATACATAAAAAATGTACAATCAACAACCAGAGAAGGCAATGAAATATAATAAAAAAAAGGCAACACAACAAGTAGAAAGAAAAAATAAAAAAAATGAATAAACTTACTAACGGCAAAGTTTTGAAGACAACGTGCAACAAACGCTGCTAAACTTTTTTTTGCCAAGACAACACGTCACACACGGCGTTCTTGCTTGAGATAAAAATGAAATTGCATACAAATACTAAGAATAGTCAAATAAAAAAAAAATTAAAGTTTTACGAAATCTTATAAATGGCTAACCTAACTTAGGTTACGAAGGGTAGTGGCAAGTACAACTCGCCATCTCCTCGAAAAGAAATAGAAAATACAAGAATTTAATAGTTAGAACTTATAAAAAAAGCAGAATGCTGTCCGCAAGAAGTCAGTTACCGTGGGCGCTGAACCACCTATCTACCCAGTCACCCAACCTCTTTAAAGTATTCTATGATGCTCCCCAGCCCACAGCCAAAGACCTCACCAAGTCCATCTACGGAGCGCCCTTCCAACCATCGCTGAAGGCGGATCTGCAGCCTAGGGCAGTGGAAGACATTGCAGTGCCCTGTGAGAGTCCCAATAATGCACCTCAGAACCCCCCTGCTTTCTTTGAGAAGCAGGTCAGTGCCCATCCTGTCCAGCCTGAGCCACATAAGTATGAAAATCCCGCAATCGGCCCTGCCCCTCCAGGATCGGTCCACCTTGTTCATTGCCCAAGTCCCTATCAGCCCATAATAGAAACCTAATGGTGGACCCACCGGGTCACAACCAAGCGCAATATCCTAGACCGATACCCTTCCTGCCAGTTTATCGGCTGTCTTATTGCCGAAAACGTCACAATAGCCTAGAACCCAACAGAGCATGAGCACGTCTACAGTCGTCCACAAGTCTAGTCCTGATATAATGTCCCTATAGAGCATTAAGGGCGCCCTGACCATCAACGTAGATTGTCACGTCCCCTCTTCCGTTCGCGTTCTTCCTTTTCAGTTTGTCGGCCCTCGTCACCGCCAGAATTATATGAAATTCATTAATTCTAATAACGTTAAAACACCAAAAAATCGCCGCTTTTGGCGTTAAATCGCCAAAACTATCAGCCCTGATCGTGCCTACTGACGGACGTCACGTATTTTGTAAGCTAGAGCAGAACAGATTTAACAGCTCTTGACACTTCTTTGTTTAATCTAAGCAACACAGTTAGCGAGAACATCAGCACTGATGCTCAGGAAATATTGCTTACATCAGCGATTACATCATGTTCTCTTTTGTTGCTGGGATTTTTCGGATAGAAGCACAGGGAGAAGCATCTTTCATAGCAACAGACGTATTTAATAAAGCTTCAACCGTGCCAAAGTAATTTTATTATAATGTTTACGTTTTTAAACAAGTTTACTGGTTCAGATGACTGGGTTGTGTATTAATGAAGACTAATGTAAAGGAAAGATTTGGTACAGCCGAATATATAATGCTCTTATTTGTTTTATTTCCTTCAAAATACTTTGCAAACCTTGGCCAACTGTATTTTATTTTTTTCAAGTCATGCGTTAAATGTTATCTAAAGACTTTCTGCTGGTACCTACTTAAGCAGATAAAATTTCAAAAACAGCTTTTTTAGCAGCAGAACTTGAACTAGAATCTCGATAATTATTCTGTATTCTGACTGTCCTACGTTAGGAAAAATTGTCAACGAGTTTTATAAGCTTGAAAGGCTGCCGCAAACGTGCGCTTAACTCCCCTTCTAGACCAATTACACATGGAAACTTTGTTTAATCGGTCATTTTATTTTGAAAGCATGGTTAACTTAAAACAGCTGATCGTTATTAATTACTAACCAAAAGTTAAAAATTCAATATTTTCCCGTTAATTCGAATTGTGCATGGTGTTACGAGCACAGCTGATCTACTTTTTTCATGCATAAATCGAGAATAGGTTGTCAAAGCTGTTTACTTTTACATATCTTTTTTTGACACCTGAGCCAACGAAACGAAAATTTTATTCACCGCAATTTTGTTGTTGTAGAATCGCCACTACCTGATGCATTATTGTGCCATGTAATTCTCTTACAATTTGCACGTAAAAAAATGTTTTAAAAAGTTGTAATAAACAAATTTAATTCTATCTACCATTTTATAAATAGGTTCATTATATTCCAAAACTATTACATTAACTTTTGTTTCCTTTTTTTGAAAAATTACCATTCGATTATTTTTAAAGCTGCTCTCAGACCGAACGTGTTTTACGTACATATGACTTGTCACTTTTACAATCCATATGGAATTGCGTTTGTCTGTCATAATTGTTTAATTTTTGCTTTTGAACATACACATTTAATTACTTCTAACATAACCTCTGTTTTATATTGCTAAAAATAAAACACGCTCTATGTAAATTCCTCTTATCTGAAGGCATTATAACTTTTTAAAATTCCATTAAATACAAAAAGCGTTAACTTTTATGTGCCATTATAAAAACGCCTTTTTTTTTGGTATACATAACGTCACCTAAAATACAAAAAGGTGTGTCTTACATTAAAAAACTAAGAACTTTAAAAAAAAACTTTACTGAAGGCAAATTAAATCCAGTTATGTATTACCTGCAAAACCGACGAAGGAGTAGCAAAAACCTTGAGCCACATTTCTTAAAGCTTTAAAATTTGAACCAGAAATTGTTTCAGTTCTTTTTGTCTTCATGTGTGACTTTTTTTTAACTGTATTATACCGCCTTTTTTGATTTTAGGTAACGATATACATACATTTCAAATAAATTAGTTAATCTTGACTTAAATATTGTTTTTCACTTTCGTTTCGCAAAATACAGAAAAACTCTTAAAAATTAAGTAGAAATTAATTTTTAATATTGATTTCTATCTCTAGTGTCAAGGTCAGCGCAAAGAAGGTAAGAAAACAAAATAAATAATACATCAACAAAATATAAAAACAAATCTAATTACCTTTAATTTATTGTTGTTAAGTAAAACATAAAAAAAAGGAAAATTTTATATTATTATCCTGACGTAGACCCTCATATACAAGCACATGCAGCTGCGGACAAAATAATAGCACCACATATCAAAATAATGCATATAATGATACCCTTTACATAGTGATAAGGGTATATGTATATCAGTCTGTCATTCCGTTTGTAATTTCTTTAATAATAATTTAATGCGACTCCATTAGGTATATATGTATATTCAGGATCCTTTTAGATAGGGAAGTCGATACAATTGTTAAAGTGTTGTGTGTTTTCTGTTTCGAAAACTATGATAGCTATTTTTTTAAGCCCAGCTGACTGTGTAAACAAGCTTTTGTTTTTATTATAAGATGTCACTTCGTAAAAAATATTTAAAAAAGGACAAAGTTATATCCTTGTATATACCAACGTTAATATCGTCAGCTGAAGTGCAATACCTTGTAACTACATTTTTCAAAATTTTACAGGAGAAGCAAAAGCAGTGCTTTTAAATTGTTTTTTTCCCGACATTTTGTTTCAAGTTTTTTTTAAATAAAAACTTTTTTGTTATGTGTCTTTTAATAAAATACATATAATCAAATATGTTAAAAGATCGATTTGGGATTTTTGTTATGTGTTAAGTTATGTGGTTTTGCATTTCAGCTAACGATATGCAGTTTTTATGGTAGACTAGTGTTTTTATACTGTCTGATAGTGCCATATATCGTTTTGCTTTTGCCTAATCCGATAAACGATAACAGGATATTTCGCTTAAAAAAAATTTGTTTCCACGACAGTCCCGATATTTGTAAGCATTACATATATTATGTTTTGCTTATTCTAAGAATTTGTAAGATTTTTAATTTTGTTTTTATTACAGAAGGTCTGTTTCTAATTTTTTTTTTAGAAAATTTTTACCAAAATCTGAATTTAAAAAAAATATTGACTTAGGGCTCAATTATAATTGAAATAAGCTTAAACTGGTAATACATTTTTAAACTTGTTATATAAGTTAACAATATTATGTTACAATTTATTTCGTTTCACTTCCAACACTTTGTTTAAATTTATATTGCATACTTTTTAAATATATTTTTTACTTTTTTATATACACTTGTCTAATTTACTCATATTGGTTTTTTTTAAACTTCACTCTTTAAACAAATATGTCAGGCTTAAAGTGTATCTATACGAGGTGGCCGCATTACGAACAGAATTTTTGACTCTTACTTTTTTCTTTTTTATACATATTAAGTTCTAAAATTATTATCTCCAATATTACTTAATAACTTACTCGGTAAGCAAAGGTTTTGCTGGGTACATTTCGCATTAATCATATAAAAATATAGATATTATTTTTATAATTGACTAGTCGTGTGCTGCTATTATTGTGTCCGACACTGTATTAACACACTAACACGAAGACAAAAAACATTTTCCAAAGTGTCCAGTGGTAAAATAAAGTAAAAACTGTTTATATATTCATATGTATGCATGGATGTGAAAATAAAGAAGAAAAAAAAACAACAAAAAGTGCAATATAAACCGGAACTTGAAAACAAACCCAAATACAACAGAAAAAACAAAAAAATAATACCAGCAACTTCTTAGGGGGTTGTGTACGAACATACTTAAATGTATGTATGTATGTCGTAGATTACAAAACAGTGTTTAAAGGAGAGCAGCAGGATATTTAAAACACACAACTGAAAAAGCATAAACATGTTTTATTTATTTATTTTTTTGTTAACTTTAAAAGTGTGGTTATTTTACAGAGTTATAAAACAATGATTTCCTTTCCATTAAAATATTTTTCCGATATAAACTTAAGTGGCAATAACTTTCTTTATATTATTTTATTGTCGCAAAATTTTGAATATGTTTAAAACATTTTGTCTCAAATCGGTGTACCAGCTTTCGTTGTGTTAATAGTTTACCATAGGTCGCATATGGGCAATTTCATTGTGACGGGAGTGATCATTTCGCTAATATTTTAGAAATTTTATTTCAATAAAACGGTTGTGATTTCCAAGGATGATATGTTTTTAAGCGACTTAAGGTTCGAAGACACTAAAATAACATGATTTCTGCCAGCAATAACCATTAGAATACTGTGGCGGGTGTGACCTTACAAATTTAAATATTAGAGAATTTTGATTTAAAGATCGTGTTGTGTAAACTATTTTTTAGAATGGGCGTAATTTTTTTATTTTCACGGTGCTTTAAAGTGTTTCGTAATTGTGTTTTATACTTGAGTTCTACAGACGTATATAGTTTAATCTCATGGTGACTTAACACCGTCACAATATTGCCTGTGACATGGCACCCTAGATCGTTTGCTAGATCACCCAGGTAGCAATTCTCCATCATGGCCCCGCGCTAGCCATTAACAGACCCCTTGCTGAGGAGTTGGGCTATCTAAACCCGAATTGCGTCCCCAGTTTTGACCTCATCATTTCCCAATCAAAACAGAGCCGCGCTGACAAAAACACATTTCCACTGCTCAACTGCTCCCAACTTTAAGCGAAAACTATTATGATTTTATCATGTCGCACCTCAATGCGACACCCAGTTAATTTCATAGAAATTTTTCATTCGGAATCAAACATTCTACCATTTAATTAACGTTCATAATCTTCTCACTCTCAGTCAGGGCCGAATCACTCACATGCCTCAACATGCAAATGCCGAACACTTCATTAATTGCTATCACTCTGTCAGGGTACTGTTTCAAATCATAGGATCCCCAGCCGAGGCCAGTGTCCCTACTCACTTACTTCCAAGCACCCTCACAACTTTTCAGCTATTAGCCTACTCCATCAGTTGCTCATGTGATCGGGTAGACAGACCCTCCAAAACTAAGACTTTCTTTCGAACCTTAAATTCTTATAAGACCGCTTAAGCGATCACTTTGGGGCTCGCACAAGACGGACCCTAGTATATTCACTTTCGTTCTCAGTTGCCCCGCTTGGGGAAAGCCACCACCTGATGGAGACCTCACCACTAATCAGACCGTGCAGCACACGGGGGCTTTTCTGATTCCCGTGGTACCAGATAGGACTCTGGTCAGCCTCGGAAATCGACATTTTTGCGGCAAACCTATCGTTAAAACCCTTGATATTTTTCTTATGTCGTCCTTTTAAATATTTTTATTGCATTTTGTGTACCCCTTTTTTTAAAAGAAGCCTTTAGATGCGTGATATGTAAATACGCACGTACTTAATTAAATGCATACATATGTATGTATGTAGATTAGTATAATTATAACGTTCTGTCAAATTTTGTCATTATACAGACCCATAAAATTAAATATTGAGTAGTTTTTGTTGTTTATTGTTTAGGATTTTATAATAGGCTGACGCTATTAATTTTATTACATAAAATTATAAAATTTTATTTGTCTAATTATTAGCGGGATACTAGCAAGTACAAGTAATTTTTATCAAATTTATTTTAAGTAAACATATACATATTTGTTATTTTACAATTTTTGTATTATGATGGAGTTCTTTAAATATTTATTAACTGATGATATGTTTTTGCCTCTTTTCAGACTCGCCAAGATAAGCCAAAACGCCGCGACGCGCAAAGATGGCCAAAATGGAAGTCGACGATGTCGTCGACTTAAGTTTAGGCTCCGGGCGAGATCCGGCACTGACCATAACACCTGCAACAGTAAGAGACTTAAGAGCACTTACACAAAACTCTGGACTGACCATAACACCTGCACTACCACCAGGCACATCAACATCCCCGGCTGCAGCATCCACTGCCCTGGGGCTTGGAAATAGTAGTAGTAATAGTAATAATAGCACAGGCAGTAGTACGGCAACAGCAAACTCAAGTGGCAATAACACACCAACTACAAATAATATATCGACGACTATTACCACGGTAGATCCATCTAGTAACTGTACAACAAATCAAACAACCAACTCATCCACATTAAATACAACATCTGCTGCTACAACAACAAATTCTAATAGCAACCCATCAGGGGCAGGGTCAATTGGGGGTGGTGGAAGTAGTAATGGTAGTAATGGTGCTGCAAGTGGAGTCAGTTCGAGCAATGAAGATAATAAGGTGCAGCGTCGTGTTCTTAGACCACGAACTGAGCCCAAGTCATATGCCGAAGCTCCAGATATTGTTTTATTGCCGGCTCGAATGAACGGCCGCCAGCAAAATGGAAATATAGACTCTGAAACTGATGACGAAGAAATGCCTCCGTACTTGCCCATTAAAGAATTGACGCCGGCCGAATTGAAAGAGCGTGAAAACAGTCTACGCAAATTAAGAGACGATTTGCGTAATGAAGAAACCAAATTAGTTTTACTAAAGAAGCTTAAACAGTCACAGCACGTAATGAAGGAAAACATTGTTGTGACATCAACGAGCGTTTCGCCCACAAATCCCTTGGCAGCTATTCCTGCAGCCCTAACATCGAAGGGTGCACTAAGTGTTACACCCACTACGGCAGTACCACTGTCAACACACACCAAAAGTTCACGTTCAAATAGTACCAACATTTCATCTTCGGTTAGCATTAGGTAAGAATGTATAGTTTTTTATAGTGAAAATCATTTTTAATTGAAATATTTTTTTCACAGCGCAACCAATAGTCGCTCGAATAATAATAACTCTTCTACAACTGGCTCTACATCATCTTCTCATCGTTCAACTAACAACTCTATACTGCCTCCACCACGTTCGTCACTACCTGGTGGCGCCACTCTTACGGCCGGCTCTTCCGCTTCAATCAGCATTCAAGCCGCGTCCTCAACCTCTTCATCATCAACGTTGTCTTCATCCGCCCGTTCGAATGCTCTTCCGCCACGCACCAATTTACCGAATCTCACCATAACGCCATCAGTGACTATTACACCAACATCGGCTCCACCATCAGGACTTAAATCACGCAATGTGAGTTGTTGTAATGTGATCGTTGCAGTAAGCGCTGTGTTACATTATTACATGATTCTTATTATCTACTTTTAAATGATTATCACCACCATTGTCAAAACAAATTTTAAAACACATAACTCCTAAAAAAATGCATTCAAACTTACACACAACGCTTACTTACAACAAAACATAAAAATTTCATTACATACTTCATTTAGTTCTTTTTAAACAAAATATTAGTAGCTTTTATAGTATTTAGGTTGGTGCCAACTTAATTGCATAATAGTTTTTTCTAGAAACGAAAAGTTTTCGTTTGTTGTTTGTTGAAAATTAAATAACAAAACATCTTTAAAGCCGTAAAATATTGAATTTTAAACTTAAATCGCAAATGTTTTTAAAATATAAAATTTAATTAATGTATTGGCCATTGTTTACAATTAGTTACCTTTTTCTATCTCTCTGGCAGCGTATTAAATTCTCGGCATAAGATATGCTCATCATTTGAGGCCAATTTCAGATATCCTGTTTTGATGTATCCTAGATCAAAAAAAAAGTCCGACCGAACAAGGTGCATAGTCCACAAGGGAGGTAAAACTATCCAACCACTTCTTTCTTAATAGTTTTTAACATGTGATCAAACGTTAGTAAGGTAAATAGAACAAGCAGCCATAAAAAACGGTACAGCGTGCTTGGGTCCGCTTTGGGTTACCTATTAAAATATATGGTAACAGTGGAGATTAAAGTGAGGCTGAAGTATAAAGAGAGTCTAGAAGAAAAGAGAAATAGAAAAAAAACAGATTTTTTCTCTAGTTTACCGGGGCACCAGAGCGTTGTCTTGATGTAATGTTACAAATTAGTTACGTTCGGTACCGGTTCCCTGTGATGGTCTGCTGCCCAGATTTCAGAAGCTTATCAAATACAGTTTTGGCCCACCAAATACAAAAAACCTTATGGCCATGGTTTTAAATCTTTGGTGTCGAATCGGCTGGTTGGTTGGGACTCTTACATCGATCTATTTTTTTTTTACCGAAAGTAATGAATCGCTACAAAATAATTATCTTTTAAAGGGCTCAAACAGCATTTCGGAAATGCAATATAGTTTTTTTAGGTCTCTTAGCTTTAAGTTTTGAAATGGCTGCATATGCAGCTCCCACTGCTTTTTAAAACTCTTGTTTATTTTGAAAACAACCTGTATTAAGGTACTCATCCTATTTTTGATCTTCAAGCTTTTTTGGCTGATCTTGGTAATGTTTGTCTGATGTGTCCCATTTTTTTTTCGAATGTCATAAACACGGAGCCAGGAAATATTTGTGTGTAACGATTTAGGCGAAATTATTCGTAGTTCATGTTAATATATCATGATTAAAGATTCGACTGTAAATAATGAAGATGTAACGAACAAATTGAAATAGCGAGTCCCACATTTGGTAAATTTTTTTTTTCGTAATTAACTTCCAACAACGCCTTGTATGCAATGGTAGGTCTAGTATGACCGATGCTTTAGGGATTCTAATTTAAATAGCTCCGCTGCATTTGCTGAAATCCTAAATTCACGCTTAGAGGCGTCTTACGACTTCAGAATATAAACTTCCTGAAAAGTGGGGACTTAAGTAAACAAATAAGGATAGCGAAATATCTGATTCTTTGCTAAACACTTCGATATGGATATCTTCTCAGGGGTCTTCGTTTTGATATACCGATAGGTCTGAACATCTGAACGGGGACACTGGCGCTGGAGTAGTTGAGCCCGGTCTTTAAATGGCAATAGCGATGAGAAAATATCAATATTTGAGACAGAGATCCGCGCTATGCAAATGTGCCTACAAATGTGTTAGAAGGAATGTATAATGACACATTTTTACGACCTTAATGACCCTTACGGCTTATGATATTAAAACTGCACTGGGCAGGGAGTGTGTGGACACACAATCACGGTACGCTGTTATGGTTCCGGGTCATAAGAAACTTGTGAGCAACTAACGTGACTACCATCTTGAAAACTGCGGGGTAAACCGCCTTGTTGTTGGCCCAGAATCGTTTTGCGGTGTTTCCTGCGGCTGCTCCCTTGGGAAGTTGGCTGTTTAATGTGCTGCCCACTGAAGTAAAGCCCTGGAGCAATGCCAGGGCAGAAGATATCTGTCTCTATATAGAAGCAAATCTAGAGAAATTTTGTCTCTTGGAAGGGAGGATCTAATTGTCCTCGCCGGTTTTCTAACCTGCCACTACAACCTCCAGCAAATTTTTTTAAATTTGAGTAATGAGCTGTAATCCATAGGTTACCAAGTAATGAGGTCGTTACGACACAAAAACTACCTTTAAGTACAGGCGTTAATAATTACATTTGTAGGTATATGTGCAAAAATAGGATTATGAAACAGAATAATTTTGTTTGAAAAACCTTAAATCAAACCAAATCGGTTTTAAAATCGATTTGTATAGTAGAAGTTTACAATCCAGACGTATCACAGTGTTTCTACCAATTATCCAGTGAATTTTAGCAGCTTTAAGTTTCATTTGAGTCTGCTTCGCATCTATATGAGGCTTCCATGTGAAGCAGCGATCTAGGTGAATACCAAGATATTTTGTCTCGGTTCGTTGAGGCACCATATGGTTGTTAATAAGAATTGGAGAGCACGTTTCTTTGCGTAAGGTAAAAGTTACTTGTGTACATGTTTGTTTGTTTATTTTTATTCCCCATAACTTTGACCATATCTCGACTTGGGTTACGTGTTGTTGCAGCTGGTTCGAAGCCTCTTTAGGTCTTTGTGAATACTAAGAAAAGCAGTGTCGTTAGCAAATGTCGACATGTGTGTGAAACTATCGATTGTCATATCTGCTGTGTAAATCAAGTACAGAATTGGACCTAATATACTCCCTTGAGGTACACCAGCTCTTATTGGTTGAGAAGAACTTATTTTTCCCTCTTTGATCATAAATTGTCTGCCGGTTAAGTATTTTTCTAGCAGGTTGGAAATATTAGATGGAAGGTTGAGCTTTAGTTTGTTTAACAGGCATTCATGCCATTCTTTATCGAATGCTTGTGAGACATCGATAAAAAGCGCGGAGCAGTACTTCTTTTCCTCAAAGGCTTTTCTTACAACTTGTACCATCCTGTGGGCTTGTTCGATGGTACTATGTTGACTTCTAAAGCCGAATTGGTGATTTGGAATGCAGTTTTTGCCATTCAAGATCGGGGCCAGCTCGTTCTTAAGCAGTTTCTCAAACAATTTTGACATGGTGTGTAATAGACTTATAGGCCTATAAGACTCCACCTTTAAAGGATCTTTATCAGGCTTAGGAATCATCTTCACTAAGGCTACTTTCCATGTTGGCGGGAAGTGTTCAAGCCGTATAAAGGCATTAAAAATAAAAAGAATTAACCTTTTAGCTGTAAAGGATAGCTCTAAGAGCATTTTGTTGCTTATTTCATGAACGCCAGGAGCTTTTTTTTTTATCTGAATAGCGATAGCTTCTACAAAATCTGAATATTGGAAACGTTTTTCTATAGGACGTCTGGAAACAACAGGCGGCAATTCGTATTCGTGCATTGGGAGTAAATACGTACCTTAAATGGCTTGCATATATATAACATGCGTTTATAAAATATATACTTTCAACAATACTTTTATTTAAAGATTTACCAAGAACCGCTTATTTTATCCGGTCTAAATAATTTACATATGGGCAATTCCACTTAAACCCGCCTAAAATAAGGAAAAGCAAATTTCTTAACAAAAAACTGGGGAAAAAATTACGGCATTCGATTTGAATTGAAATTTAAAAATTCTTATTAGCACTCCTATACTAAAAGCATTGACAACTCGATCGATCGAGTCGAATTTCGATTCGAATTTTCGTCTAAAATATAATAAAAGTTAGTTGAAACATAAATAAATTGGTTTGTATTATATTTTTATTTGGCAGGAGTTAAAATGATCATGAACTGAATAATATGAACTTCTTTTTTACATGTTGGTAAAAATGGCACACCTGCCACATTTACTAAAATTTTTTTCATTAAGAAATAATTTTTTATAAAAATAACTACTTGAATGCAATCAAAAACACTTAAGGGGTCATATATGTATATGAAAATAACTGTTTGTTTTCCTTAATAGTTTACACAACACGATCTAAAAGAAAAATTCTTCAAAATTCAAATTTGTAAGGGCACACCATCACAGTCCTTTAGTGGCCATTTTGGGCAGAAACGTTTGAAAACATATCATACTTGGGAACCGTAGCCCTTTTTAAATTAAAATTTTTAAACTTATAAAAACAAAAATTAAAGTAAAATGATCATACCCGTCACAATAGAATTCTTAATATGTATATATATTAACAAAAGCTAAACTGGTTCAGGGTTTTAACTCATAAAAGAATCCAGATTTCCACAGCACCAAAATAATAAGGAATCCTTATTAATAATATATAAAAAAATGTAAAACAAAGTAAAATTAATATACCAAAAGGTTTTGAAAGACGCACAATTAAGGGTTAATCCTCCAAAATGTTTTAAGTGAATTAAAGGAAATAGGAAACACGTTAACACATAAACAACAACAAACTTACACTGCACTTACTAATCCCACATAATATATTTGGTGGAAATATTATGTGATTTCACCATGATTTTATGTAATAAGTTCATTATAAACTGATATTTACATACGTACATAAGTATATATGTATGTGTGTGTATTATTAAAATTTATATATTTTAATCATGTATTTAAATCATTTATTTGTCAATTTCATAAAACTAACCAATTTTTGTCATATTCTGTGTGGCTTGTATTGTTTTGTATTGAACTAACTAAAAAAAATAAAATAAAACCAAATGAAAACATATAAGCAGCAGCCTAATGTTTCGGATAATTCTAAGGTACCTAACACCATCAGCAATTCGGTATCGATAACACCAGCACCACCATTGTCAACGCAGAATCAACAGCACAATGACTTGAAGGTAATAGCAAAATCAAAACAATAATGTTTTAACGAAAATTAAATTAACCATTGAAATGTTTAAACATATTAATTTCAGAATGAGCGCTTAAATTCCCGCGAAGATATTCAAACGCCTGCCCAAAGGCAAGCTGCTGCTAAACTCGCTTTAAGAAAACAATTAGAGAAGACTTTATTACAGGTATTTTCAAAATTTTATATAAAAAAATAATATTATTTTTAAAGCTTTTAATTTGTTTATTGTAAAATTAAAGATTCCTCCACCTAAGCCTCCACCACCAGAAATGCATTTTATACCAAATCCTAGCAATACTGAATTTGTTTACCTGCTTGGTTTAGAGACTGTTGTCGACTACATAACGACAAATAATAAGAAAACCAATACGGTAGCGCCACCATTTCGCTGTGCTCAATGTAAAATCGATTTTACACCCGTCTGGAAATGGGAGAAACAAGGTTTGATTAAAATTTTCTGCTTTATCGTTTATAAGGTTTATTATTCCTTTTTCTTTGTTTCTTCCATTTAGGCAATAAAGAAGCTAAAGTTATTTGTGAACAATGTGTCACTACTAATGTTAAGAAGGCTTTGAAAGCCGAGCATACCAATCGACTGAAACAAGCCTTTGTAAAGGCCCTGCAACAAGAACAAGAGATTGAACAACGTTTGGCCAGTCAGAGCAGTCCTTCTCCGGTGGACGCTCATGTAGCTGCTAGTTCGTTGTTGTCTCAGTCCCAGAGTCATACACAACAGGCGGCACATCAATCCCAGCCGCAAGCAGCACATGCAGCATCGACAGCAGCCGCTCTAGTAAACCTGCCGCCTTCTGTTACGGTTATACCCACCAAATGCCACACTCCAACTCCGAGTATCACGCCACGACCCACACCACCACCAACAAATCAACCAACACCTCCACCGCCTACTACGCCACGCTCGTCGCGTAGTTCAATGTCCCATCAATCCAGTACTAGTACACCAACACCCAGTCAAATGCATCACCTTCAACAGCAGCATCAGCAACAGCAACAACAACTTCAGCAACAACAGCTTCAGCACCAACAGCGCGAACGCGAGCGAGAAAGAGAGCGTGAACGCGAACGAGAACGTGAACGAGAACGTGAACGTGAAAGGGAACGCGAACGGGAACGGGAACGTGAAAGAGAAAGAGAACGTGAACGCGATCATCATCGAGTTGAACAGCAACAGCAGAGAGCTGCAGCTGAGCAGCAGCAGCAACAACAACAGCAACAATATGATAAATATTCAGCTGCTGCTTTGGCAGCTGCCGCTCAGTTGGGAGCTCTTGGTCTTCCAGGTCTTAACAACTTAGCTGGCTTAGGAGGTCTCGGCAATCTTGGAAACCTTGGGCAACTGGGTAATTTAGCAGCATTGGGAGGTCTTGCAAATATAGGAGCAGCTGCCGCGGCTACGGCAACTAACCCTGCAGCAGCTGCGAATTTAGGTGCCCTGGGTAATGCATCAACCGCTGCTGCAATGCAAGCGTTTCAACAACAGCTTTTTAGAGGTAAATAATTTTAATTGCCTGTACATATTAACAAAAAAAAATACAATTTAGTTTTTTGATTAATAACGGCACAGCACATTAAAACACACGTTTTAGCAAGTTTTTAACCTTCTTTTCTTAAAAACAATGACTTTATTAAAGAAATTCAAAAGTGCATAACAGAGTAGTGTGCGGCATCAGAAAAAGAAGGTTTAACTTAACTTTCAAACTAAAGTGTTAGAATTTTAAAAAGTAATGATTGACCCTTTTGCATTTGAAATGACGATATGTTTGTACGTAAATTTTGAAGCGTAAATCATCAATTATGTATAAATAATTACTTTTATTCGATTACACACCTATGTCTGTTCATCGATCGTTATCGATATTGCTTAAAAATATCGATGTACCCAGTAAAAAAAGTGAGGAAACCGAAATAGAAAAAACAGTGATTGTGTCCTGTAACTTTTGTTAGAACTTCTCGCATCGCCTCTTTAAAGACAAGTTGAATACGATAAACCTAAATATGCTTTTAAACGCTGTAAATTGAAAGTTTACATATTATTATCATCACAGTGTTAATAATCAAAATACTATGTATGATATTTTAAAATGTTTCTCGCTGCAAAAACTTACAAGTACAGAGCAGCGGGCAGAACTAGCTAACTTAAATCACTTTAAATTTTAGGAATATCATTGGAGAGATTTTATTCATTTTTGCAAAATTCAAATTGTATATAATCAACATTTTCGATAGTAAAAAATATACATACTAAAATGTTGTTTATCTAATTTTTGCATCTAAGATGTGAGGAAACCTCACTTTTATTAATAAAGGTTTTTTAGATCTAAAAAGAGTAAATCTACAACATTGTTTTAAGTTAGTTTAAATACCCACATTAAAATTACAACTTAAGATCTGAAAAACATCACATTTGTTAATAGATGTACTTTTTAAAGCATAAAATAAGGAACTAAATAAATGAGATCTGAAGAAAAAGATAAATAGTATAAAGATTGCACATACTTAAATTAGAATCTCTTTTAAACAAGACTGCCAAAAATGTGGGTGCTCTCTGAGCATTAAAGAGAGTAAGAATAAAAAATAGGTGATTTAGTCTCATTGCCAGACGACCAGTGTGCAGCGATGCCAACTTAGCTACTTTAGAGCTAGATTTGGCTCTTTTTAACTGCTTTAAACTCAAAAAATTTTCCTTTAACTCTTTCTTAAAAAAAGGAGCTAACACAGCTTTTTTCAGCTGTGGAAACGGCACGTTTGGCACTTTCTGAATTTTATAGTAAATTCTTCTGTTTTTACTCTATTGTTTTGCCTTTGTGACATTTACGGAACATACAAAGCTATTCACTGATTTATTTCATTTATTATAAAGCCTGACAAATAAAATCATTATACTGACAGATGATTTCGATTATAAAGCTGGAGACTTTGAATCTAAAATTTGTTATTTATTTAAGATATAACTTTATTTAGGATATAACTTTAAGAAGGCATGCGAAAATGTTAATATATGTAGCTGTATCAGATAAACATATCGTTAAACGTAATTTAATAAGTTCATAAAAACTCTAATTTATGAAATTATTTCCAACAAATTTTAAGATGTTGGAATAAATTTCAGCATTTAGCATAACAAACGTTTTTGCAGGATTTAGAAAATACTTTATGTGTTATAAAGGAATTTGAGGATGATTTAAAAGAAATTGAAGAGATGTAAAATTGCTCAAAAAATTTAAAATTGTACAAGTGGAAAAATATAGATAGAACCGACTAATTTTGGATCGAAGTGCATCATTGTTTGTTTTAAAAATATTATCGTATCCATACTCTAGTGCTAAAGTGGAAAAAACATTCAGTGCTATGAATTTTTTAAGAATAAAATAAGAAACCGCATGTCTTTGAATACGGTTAATAGTTTAATTCATATAAAATATGGTTTACAAAAGTGTAGCACCTGCTCTTTAAACTAGAAGTTACCAGCAAGCGTATTTGTAAAAATAAATTCAATTGAAACATATAATAAATGAAAATATTTTTTTACTTATTTGTGCATGTGTATGGTCATATTGTTAATGTTGATAAACATTTGTATCAATTGCTGCTGTGAAATAATTTTATTTAATATTATTATTTTTTTTTCTTTTATTTTTATTTTGTAAAAAAATCTTGAAGTACAAATTAAATAATAAATACATTCATAGATTTAAAACGGAAAAATCCTCAATTTTCTAATTTAACTCCTTTTAGCTCTTTTTGACTACTCGGTAGGCTCTTTTTGCCTCTGAATTGTTGGCATCACTGCCAGTGTGACCAGTTAGGATTTTTAAAATGTTTAATGGACAAATTTTCAAATTACATTTTTTTGCTTGGCTTAAGTTATATCTACGAGTTTTATTTTTATCATAAAAAATACCTTAAAGCAAAATCAAAAAAAAATAAGCTTAGTGATAAACATGTCAAAGATCTTATCCGCATGAAATATTGTCAGTATATGTACAATAATTATATATGGGATTATGCAAAACTAAGTAAAATGGCAAAATTATTTCGCATTTATGAAACTTTAACTTTAACATAACTGGCCTAATTTTTAATATTACATACTAAAACTTTTTAAATTCCATTCTACCATATTTTAAACTTTCAACTATGGTCACCCTAGTGCCATAATACCTATTGCGCTCAAAAACAACCAACACAATTAAAACATTAGAATGTATGCGTACTGCTCTTAAGCATACTAAAATATAGACCATGGTACAATTACCTTTCAAGGTATGTATATTCGATTCAGCAGCTGACTATTTTTTGCTCGAGTTTTATCACTCGTTAAAACTGTCAAAACAGTACGTTTTTCTTACATTTACGACGTTATTTTTACAACAACTTCATAAATTTGGCATTGAGTTTGCTGTAGTTGTTGGCGTAGCGACTATTTCTTGTAAGGTAATTGTACCATGATATAGTCATAAACAATTAATGGACAACTCTTTCTTTCGCATACAACGGAAGTAGCAAATCTAAGCTGTTTAACCTGCGTAATATAAAACTAACCCTTGATACAATCGAATTAATATGGTTTTCAAAATTCAGCTTTTTACTAAGATAACACCAGGGCACTTAAGTTTGTCAACAAAATCAATCAAAACACCATCAAATCTAACTAAAAAATTATTGTAATCACTTCTACAAAAGCATTGACTAAGTTTTGTCAGTGTTAAAATATAAACAGTAAGTAGTAACCCACTCAGAAAGTAAATATGTTATTAAAAGCATCCTATTAAATATATACATATGTGTATTCTGAATCCTTATAGATAGGAAAGTCGATTTAGCTATGCCCCTCTGCCCGTATTTTGAAATTATGTTTCCAAAGCTAAGCCAAATCAGAGGGAATACGTTTCTGTGTTAAACTATCAAAAATATTTCTGGGCAGAACGCTATTTAAACGAGCCAAATATCGGCTTACTACGGACCGAGATATAAGCAAATACTCTATCACTATGTGAAGGGTGTAGCAAAATCTTTTTAAAACAAGAAAATATGCTGCAGAAAAAGTAATTCATTAAACGTCTGCATTGATGAATTTTTCCATAACCTTGTTATTTCATCAGTTTACTGTCCACCCAGATTTTCTAAAAAAATAAATTGGTTAAAATATAAAAAATATATTAGTGCCCACTGCTCGGAAAACCAACCGCTAAAAACTCCGGGAGACATAGATGATAGTCTAAGCGTTCTAAATGAAAACATTAAAAAAGCCGTTGAACATGCGTCTTCTACCTATCGCCAGGCTAGGTACAGCAAAATTTTTTCTGACGATGTGGGAAAACTTTTATCTGAAAAAAGGAGAGTCCGAAGAGAATGGCAAAAGCATAGATCGCCCCAACTTAAAACTAAGCTGAAAGAATGTACTAACCAATTAAAAAGCTTGTTGGAGGTTCACAGAATGGCTTCACTTAAAGAGTACCTCAAAGGTCTAGACGCGGCTCCTCAGACAAATTATTCCCTATGGCGATCAGCCAGACGTCTTAAAAGACCCATTATCGCAAAACCACCACTGCGTAATCTGAGAGGATCCTGGGCTAGAAATGACGAAGAAAAATGCGATCTGTTCGCAAATCACTTCAAAAACGTGTTCACTCCCAATACTTGCACAGACGTGAGGGAATTACCGCCTGTTGTTGCTAGACGTCCTTTAGAAATACGTTTCCGATTTACAGATGTTGTAGAGGCTATTTTTAACCTAAATGGTAAAAAAGCTCCTGGCGTTGATAATATAAGCAACAAAATGCTCTTAGAGCTACCTTTTACGGCAAAAAGTGCACAATTTCCCTCACGGGAATTACCGCCTGTTTTTGCTAGACGTCCTTTAGAAATACGTTTCCGATTTACAGATGTTGTAGAGGCTATTTCTAACCTAAATGGTAAAAAAGCTCCTGGCGTTGATAATATAAGCAACAAAATGCTCTTAAGAATAATTCTTTTTATTTTTAACGCAATAATTCGGCTTGAACATTTCCCGCCTATATGGAAAATTGCCTTAGTAAAGATGATTCCTAAGCCTGGCAAAGATCCTTCAAAGGTAGAGTCTTATAGTCCTATAAGTTTGTTACCCACAATGTCAAAATTGTTCGAAAAATTGCTTAAAAACAAGCTGACTCCGATCCTGAATGAAAACAACTGCATTCCAGATCACCAATTTGGCTTTAGAAGTCAACATAGCACAATCGAACAAACTCACAGACTCGTGCAGGTTATAAGAAAAACCTTTGAGGAAAAGAAGTACTGCTCCGGGCTTTTCATTGATGTCTCTCAGGCTTTCGATTAAGTATGGCACGAAGGCCTGTTAAACAAACTAAAGCTAAACCTTCCAGCTAATATTTTCAACCTATTAGAAAAATACATAACCGGTCGACAATTTATGATCAAAGAGGGAAACCAAATAAGTTCTTCTCAACCAATAGGGGTTGGTGTACCTCAAGGCAGTATACTAGGTCCTGTTCTGTACTTGCTTTACACAGCAGATATGCCAACCAATAGTTTTACACACACGTCGACATTTGCTGATGATACTGCTTTCCTTAGTATTCATAAAGACCCTAAAAAGGCTTCGAACCAACTGCAACAACACGTAACTCAAGTTAAAAAATGGGGAAAGTTATGGGGAATAAAAATAAATGAACAAAAATGTACCCAAGTAACTTTTACTTTACGCAAAGAAACGTGGTCTCCAATTCTTATTAACAACCATATGGTGCCTCAACGATCTGAGACAAAATATCTTGGTATTCACCTAGATCGCCGCCTGACATGGAAGCTTCATATAGATGCGAAGCTGATTTAAATGAAACTTAAAGCTGCTCAAATCCACTGGCTAATTGGTAGAAACTCTGTGCTACGTCTGGATTGTAAACTTCTACTCTACAACTCGATTTTAAAACCAATTTGGTGCTACGGTATACAATTATGGGGCACTGCTTCCGCCTCTAACATAGAAAAAATACAACGTCGTCAAAACAAAATTCTGAGAATGATAACTTGTGCTCCGTGGTATGCTAAAAACAGCAACATCCACAAGGATCTAGAAGTTCCACTAGTAAAAAGCGAAATCCTAAACTATGTGGACAAGTATTTAAATAAGTTGGAAACACATCCAAATGCGCTCGCTCGAAGCATCCTGCAACATAGTGGGCACACGATGTCGAAAGAATGCTTTCGTTCGCATTTTAGGCGAAAGAAAATTTATTTGGGTTTCGGCAAAGTATACTTTAAGCGAACGTTTACTCGAAAGACAAGTCGAACGAAAACGTAAGCGTTTTCATACAAAATTGGGTTTACCTATGTCGAACGCAAGCTAAATATGCGAACGTAAATGTCAAAATCAGTCACTTGTTATTTTGCTTTCGAGTGCCATAAAAGTATGTAGTTTTTGATGTAAATTAAAGTCCACTCTGTATTAAAATGCCACAAAATTAAAGTAAAATGTGTTCTCAAGGGTTTATGATTAAAATATCATTGTTTAAAGCAAAAATTAAACGAACTTTGTTTTCCAAAAAAAATTTACAATAATTTTGTAAATTTTATTTATGAATTGTTTTCAGTGATGTCAATTATGCGGAATTTTTAACTAATTTAAAGCCACTTGTAGGAGCAAATAAACAACAATAGCAAATTACCATTAAATTAACCAAAAAGTTAGCTGATCTCTTTTCTTGTATTTTTGTTTCCTGATTATCTGGTGTGAATGTTGCTGGCGCGCTTAATACATATTCATGAAGTACCGTTAAAAACACACGATTGTAAACTAATGTGCATATATGCACACTTTCATTTTATTGTTCTTATTAAATATATTATTTTCCCCTTTTTCAAAATCAACCACAAATTAATGCATTTCTTAATGTGGATTTTTACAGAATTTGACGCTTATAAAACTACATTGGATATATACACTGGCTCACAGCTTATTTTATGCAGTGAAATATTTTGTTTTTAAAGCCCTATAAAAACACAACCAACGGGAATTTTGAAAAAAATTTGATGTCATTTAAAAGAGAAAACGTTGTTGTTTAACAAACGAAAATCACATATTGCAAAAACGATTATTTTAACTACTTAAAAGTATAAAAACAAAAAATACTCAAAAATTTATCTCACAGCTTATTTTATGCAGTAAACTTCTACTGTAACAGTACCTTAATGCAGTGTTGTTCGTTTTTTTCGTGTTTCGTATTTCTATTTCTAGGAATGTTTTATTGTGGAATTGTTAGTCTAATTGTGTTACATCAAGTCTCGACTTGCAAAAATTCAACTAAGTCCGCGTACAACATTACAACAAAGGGAATTGGTTTTAAACCACTTTAAAAATGGCCATTTACAGCGATAATTAGCAGAAATGGTAAATATGAAGGCTTCCACAGTCCAAAAAATCATTAAGCGTTTCATCCACGAAAATCGCGTTCATAACGAAGGCAGAAAGGCAAATAATCAAATTTTTAGTGAGCAGGACGAGCGATATATTTTGAGAAAAATAAAGCGAACTCAAGCTTTCGCCTCCAAAGCTGGCATCAGAGGCTGCACCTGACCTTGGCAAACAATGCTGCGCCGAAACTGTTCGCCGCGTCCTGCGCTTACATAGTTTTCTTGACCATGTTTCACGCAAGAAACAGTTCATAAGCCCAAAGAATAAATTTTGTACTCTAACTTTTGCCAAAGAACATGTTTCCGAGGAATCTGCGTTTTGGAATTCGGTCATATTCGTATATATATTATATCATCAGCGAATATGACCGAATTCCAAAACGCAGATTCCTCGGAAACATGTTCTTTGGCGAAAGTTAGAGTACAAAATTTATTCTTTGGGCTTATAAACTGTTTCTTGCGTGAAACATGGTCAAGAAAACTATGTAAGCGCAGGACGCGGCGAACAGTTTCGGCGCAGCATTGTTTGCCAAGGTCAGGTGCAGCCTCTGATGCCAGCTTTGGAGGCAAAAGCTTGAGTTCACCTTTATTTTTCTCAAAATATATCGCTCGTCCTGCTCACTAAAAATTTGATTAGGTGCCTTTCTGCCTTCGTTATGAACGCGATTTTCGTGGATGAAACGCTTAATGATTTTTTGGACTGTGGAAGCCTTCATATTTACCATTTCTGCTAATTATCGCTGTAAATGGTCATTTTTAAAGTGGTTTAAAACCAATTCCCTTTGTTGTAATGTTGTACGCGGACTTAGTTGAATTTTTGCAAGTCGAGACTTGATGTAACACAATTAGACTAACAATTCCACAATAAAACATTCCTAGAAATAGAAATACGAAACACGAAAAAAACGAACAACACTGCATTAAGGTACTGTTACAGTAGAAGTTTACTGCATAAAATAAGCTGTGAGATAAATTTTTGAGTATTTTTTGTTTTTATACTTTTAAGTAGTTAAAATAATCGTTTTTGCAATATGTGATTTTCGTTTGTTAAACAACAACGTTTTCTCTTTTAAATGACATCAAATTTTTTTCAAAATTCCCGTTGGTTGTGTTTTTATAGGGCTTTAAAAACAAAATATTTCACTGCATAAAATAAGCTGTGAGCCAGTGTAGTTCATTGATAAATTCTAATATATTTTTATTTTATAAATGAATTAAAAGCATAAAAAATTATAGGCTAAATGAATGACAAATTCTTTCTATTTGTCGTCATTATATGTATAATATGTTAAAAAAACATTGATCCAAAATTCTGGTTATAAATACATAAAAAATTTAAAAAAATCACTTTTTTAAATAAAAACAAAACAAAACATACCAAAAGATATTGGTTGTCTTCAAAAGATTTATTTAAAAATATGTAAAATGAAACTTACATATATTGTTATAGAATGATTTACCTTTAGTAGGAAATGCGGGATTCATCTTTGTTGAATCTTATGATACTTAAGAAAGAAGTCCCCTTAGCAATAAATTTTTTCTAATAAGTAATAAGTAGGTAAGCCATGGTATTAATATCCCAAAAACCTAGGACTTGTTAATATTATCTTATGTTAATTTTAACATTAAACAAGTAAGAGCGCTATATTCGGCTGTGCCGAATCTTATATACCCTTCACATTGGTCTTTAAATATACCCAGCCGAGTAATTTTGTACTGCAAATAATATAATAAAAAACCTTGTGCGAGTTTTAAAGTTCATAGAAAAAATAACAAAATTTTAACGTTCGTATGAATAATAGAAATAGATGAAGAAGATTTGAGGTCGAGAGTTTTAAAAGTTTTCGACATTATTCATATTCAAAGGTTAATAAAACTTGTTAAATGTTATGGGATGTTCTAGTCCCCCTGCTCTTCTCCAACTTTTTCTCCAAAATGTATGAATTATTTGATTATTACTTTTTGTAGAATATTCGAAGTCGATAGCTGTAATAGTTTTCCAGAAGTAGCGTATCGAAAATTTTATAAAAATTGTTAATTTGTATGGGAGCTACCCCTTCTTCACCCCCCATCCGAAAATCTTTCTCTTCACAGCGTAGCCCTTAGCGTGCAATTACTTTTTGTAGAACATTTCATTTCGATATCTGTTATAGTTTCCGAGATATAGCTTATAGAATATTTTATTATAATTGTCGATTTGTATGGGAGCTACCCCTTTTTTTGCCCCAACCCAAAAAATTTTTTCTTTAAAGCGTAGGCATTTTTGCCCAATTACTTTTTGTAGAACATTTCATTTCGATATTTGTTATAGTTTCCCAGATATAGCTTATAGAATATTTTATAATAATTGTCGATTTGTATGGGAGCTACCCCTTTTTTTGCCCCCACTCGAAAATTTTTTTCTTTAAAGCGTATCCCCTAGCGTGCAATTACTTTTTGTAGAACATTTCATTTCGATATCTGTTATAGTTTCCGAGATATAGCGTATCGAATATTTGATAATAATTGTCGATTTGTATGGGAGCTACCCCTTTTTTTCCCCCACCCAAGAAATTTTTTCCTTAAGGCATAACCCTTAGCGTGCAATTACTTTTTGTAGAACATTTCATTTCGATATCTGTTACAGTTTCCGAGATATAGCGTATCGAATATTTGATAATAATTGTCGATTTGTATGGGAGCTACCCCTTTTTTTGCCCCCACTCGAAAATTTTTTTCTCAAGAGCGTAGCCCTTAGCGTGCAATTACTTTTTGTAGAACATTTCATTTCGATATCTGTTATAGTTTCCGAGATATAGCGTATCGAATATTTAATAATAATTGTCGATTTGTATGGGAGCTACCCCTTTTTTTGCCCCCACCCAAAAAATTTTTTCCTTAAGGCATAACCCTTAGCGTGCAATTACTTTTTGTGGAACATTTCATTTCGATATCTGTTATAGTTTCCGAGATATAGCGTATCGAATATTTGATTATGATTGTCGATTTGTATGGGAGCTACCCCTTTTTTTGCCCCCACCCAAAAAATTTTTTCTTTAGGGCGTAGCCCTCAGCGTGCAATTACTTTTTGTGGAACATTTCATTTCGATATCTGTTATAGTTTCCGAGATATAGCGTATCGAATATTTGATAATAATTGTCGATTTGTATGGGAGCTACCCCTTTTTTTGCCCCCACCCAAAAAATGTTTTCTTTAGGGCGTAGCCCTTAGCGTGCAATTACTTTTTGTAGAACATTTCATTTCGATATCTGTTATCGTTTCCGAGATATAGCGTATCGAATATTTGATAATGATTGTCGATTTGTATGGGAGCTACCCCTTTTTTTGCCCCCACCCAAAAAATTTTTTCTTTAAGGCGTAGCCCTTAGCGTGCAATTACTTTTTGCGGAACATTTGATTTCGATATCTGTTATAGTTTCCGAGATATAGCGTATCGAATATTTGATAATAATTGTCGATTTGTATGGGAGCTACCCCTTTTTTTGCCCCCACCCAAAAAATTTTTTCTTTAAGGCGTAGCCCTTAGCATGCAATTACTTTTTGTAGAACATTTTAAGTGGATAGCTGTTATAGTTTACGAGATATAGCGCATAAAATATTTCACCAAATTTGTGCAATTGTAGAAAAAATACCCCTTCCCCTGGTAGTATCTGAAAAATTTTTTTCCATTATTTAGGTCCCTTCTTTAGGAGTATCAGTGCCAAGTTTTGTGGCAAGAGTGACTATACTTACTGAGATATATAGGGATATATGCACGGATTTTGTCCTAAAAAAAATGGGTTACTCTGGGTTTTCGCTTATATCTCGGTCAATAGTGAACCGATTTTGCTGATTTTAAATAGCGATTGTTAGCGGGATATTTGTGATCGTTTGGCACCATTAACTGGTCTGTATCTTTTTATTTGACTCCGGAAACTTGATTTCAACAGACGGACAGACGGACAGACGGACAGACGGACAGACGGACAGACGGACAGACGGACAGACGGACATCGCTAAATCGACTTCCCTATCTATAAGGATCCAGAATATATATACTTTATGGGGTCGCAAATGAATAATAAAGAAATTACAAACGGAATGACAAAGTGATATATACCCTATCACTATGTGAAGGGTATAAAAATTTAGACATTATTGAAAATGATTTTTTCTCCCTTTCTTAGTGCTTTACAATTTAAGAATGCTAGCATCACTGCTTTATGTATTAAAATTTGACTAATTATAAAAGTAAGTGCCTACCGTTGGGAGGCAAAAAAATTTGTTACGTAAACAGACACTATTACAAAACTTATAGCAAAAAAAAAAATAAATAATAATTTTTAATCCACACCTTAAAGGGAAAAACAAATTTTTAAATTTAAAATAGATTTGAAGTATTGATTTTAATAAAAATTTCGTTTAACAAACCTATTGAAAATTTAAAAATTATTTATGCATATGCCCCAAAGTATGTTAGCATTTTGTTATTTTTATTTTTCTCTGTCGATAACAAGCCCGTAAGTAAAGGCGAACGAAAGCTGTCGAAATAATGAAACCCAAATTTACTCGAAAGTGAGTGACTAGCTTTCTTTCGTATAAGTTTTCGTTCGACATCGTGAAACAGGGTATTAGTTTTAAGATTTGAATACTTATTGTTAGTTCGCTTAAGCGAAGATTTAATAATAAAATATATGAAAAAAAAAAAAATTCAGGGCTTGTTTTTTCTTTAATTTATTCTAAATGGTCTTAGACTCAAGAATTGACTCACACTTTTAACTACTTGACGAATAAAACTCCTTATCGGAATGAAAGACCACTTTGTTGGGGTATGTGGATGAATTGGTATTTAAATAAATCCTTAAGATAATTATTGTAATCAAGAAAGGCCTAAAAGAAATTTAAAATAATTTCAATTAATTTAATTTAAAATTTAGGTTTATACAAAATATATAATATATTTTCCATATGTTTTTATATTTTCGTTTAGCTTTGGGTCAAGGTTTAGCAACAAATCCTCAGCATATGATGCAATTTACTCCTCTTTTATATTCCTATCAAATGGCTATGGCTCAGGCGGCCCAAGTAGCTGGTAAGTAGTGGTTAATACAATTTTATTATTATTATTTATGTAAGTGTATTTTGTTTGATTTATTCTAATAAATTCTATTCTATTTAATATATACAACCAGCATTTACAAATAAAAATAAAACAACATCAACATCTTCCTCCTCTGCTTCATCGTCCAAAAATCAAACAGCATCATTGGCTGATATACAACGAGCTGCTGAATTGCAGCGACAATATTTATTAGATATGATACCACCGCAAGCACCAGGATCCAGTAACAATCGTCAAAACAACTGGAAAACGTAAATAATAGACAAATTTTTTGTCTTTTAAATACGACAAAATCAAAACCATTTTTTTTAATATTTCAAAGTAAAACTATAAAAACCCCGAGTTATGGCATGCAATATCCTAAGGATTTTAGGGATATCATAGAAGAATATTAATTTCAAACAGTCGAACGTTAATTAATTGTTTTTAATGTGGCAGAGTATATATTATTATTTTTTTTTATCCTTAACAATTTTTTTTTATTTTATTCTTTTAAAAACTTTTTAAAAAATATTTAGAAAAATACCGCATGCCTTGGTCGTTTAATAGGGCTAATAACTCAAGTTTATACTCTTTTTCTCTCATTCACACTGTATAGTAGTAGATGCTTAAAAGGTCTTTATTTTTAGATGAAAGAATCATTTGATAATCAAATAATAGTTTAAGTTTGTTTTATTTATTTAGTAACGACAACAGCAGCAACAAAAATAGTTTACAACAAAATTAAAGTTGCTAAAGAAAGAAAAACAAATATTTCAAAGAAAGTTTTATAAAACTCCTTTGAAAATTTAAGTTTTCTCTCCCTAAATTAAAAAAAAAAATTAATTCAATTTCTTAAAAAAAAAATTAAATAAATAAATAAACCATATTATTTGCATTATATCTAAATAAAACTATTTTTATAAATAAAAAAAAAAAAAACAAACAAAAAATTAAAATAAAATAAAGCAAAAATAGTTCAATAAATAATTATATTAGTTTTAAAACGATTTAAACGTTAAGTGTTATGTTTTTCTTTTTCTATTAAAAACAAAACAATAATTTAATTAAATGGATTTCAAGCTTGTATGATAATTCATGCTTTCATGCTGTTCAAAAAAAAACTCCTTTAAAAAATTTTAGTTTTTCCTGAACTCCGCTCCTTAAACGCAAAAGTTTTTATTTCATTTTAACACGAAAAATATTACAAAGTAATTGTTAATTTTTACTTTTGTTTCTTATTATATTGTTTTCATTTTTACTCTATATGTATGTTAAAATTAATCAAATAAAATTATTTATTTTAGTAAAAACTACCCGGGAAAAAATTTATTAGTATCACAACTAAATACAGAAAAGGGGCTTTTATAAAGCCTTTTTGTTATTTAATTTGCTTTTTTACTTTTAAATTTAGGAAATTGGTTTTCAAAAGACTTACTTTGGTTTGTCACACCATAAATAATTTTAGGGTTTTTTTAACTTGTACTTTAACTACTCGCACACAGAACTACACAATTTACAATTTAATTTCAGAACTTTCTAATTTGAACATCTAATTCGATTTTAAAAATTTTTTTAATTCAATTCTAAAATTTTCTAATTCAATTTTAAAAATTTATAATTCTTTTAATTTTAAAACTTTATTTGAATTTCAGAATTTTTCATTTGTATTTTAAAATGTATGTCAGAACTTTTTTGAAATATGTACAATTTAAAATATCTCAAATATAATTTTAAAAATCTAAAAAACAAAGAAAAAATATTAAAATACAAATAATCAATACAAAATATGAAAAAAATACTACAAAAAATTTAAATTGGATTAGAAATTTCTAAAACTCTTTTCAAAAATTGAAATAGAAATTTCTAAATTATAATTAAAAAGTTCTAAAATTTTATTAGAAATTTATAAAATTAAAAATAAAAATTTCTGAAATCGTGTGAGAACATTTTTAATTGAAATAGAAAACTTTGAAATTAAATTAGAATTTTTCTAGAAAACAATTGAAAATGGTGTAGTTCTATGAAAATACTTTGAAACAGTTTACAAAAAAGTTAACTTAAAAAATGTCTTCTTAGGAATTTTATAAAATCATTGGGGACAAGTACAAAAGTAATTCTAGTAATTTATTTCATTTCTTATACTAGAAATTCGCTCCTTTCATTTCGATTTGTATGCCCTTAAACTATTTTTTTTTTATATCCGCTAAATTATGATTTTTTGACATTAGCGTAAGCGTCGAAAAGCACTAATAAATGTTTATAAAGAATTTAAACTTATAGTTTGCTTACAAGTTTTTCCTGGGTACTTTTATTATTATGTTTTTGTATCAATTTGTTTTGAAATGGTTTAATGCAAACAAAACGAAGCCTTAGTTATATCAAATTTAGTTTTTATAGTTTATTTTTTAATTTTAGTTACATAATATGTATTTGATTTAAATTAAACAACAAAATATTAATAAACATATTTTCTAGATATAATTGAATTAACAAAATAAACATTTTATTGCCTAATTTAAACAGAAAAACAAAACTTTGTTCTTAACGGGTGATATCTTAAATACAATTGTTCAATTTACAATCTCCTGTACGTGCTGCAAATTCTCGGACTCGTAAAAATATTGTTTTAAGTGTTTTGTATAGAAATAGTTGCTACAATGTGTACAACCTGTAAGACCCTATGTTTTTCGAATATTGTAGATTGTAAATTATAGGATCTGTCCTATTAACCGAATCCTACTAAATTTCTCAAATTAAAACTGATTTGACAAATTTACTCGAATTGAGTTAACAAATCAGTTTGAATGAAGCACATCGATTGATTTAGAGAACACCATTCGATTTATTATCGACTGGGCTTACAGAACAGGCAGGTATAACCTTTAATGTTTTTCTCTTTTCTTAAAAGCTGACAAAATAAACCATAAACTGTCGTAGTTCCTACAACTTACAACAAGTACAATAGGTTAAAAATTTAACAAAAAAAAGGAACTATAAAATAACTCACAATTTAAATAATTTCCAAATAAAATAACTCTCAATGAAATAAGTCCCAACAAAAATTAAATAAGCTCCAATTGAAAAATAATTTACTCATAATGAAATAGGTCCCAACTGAAGTGAAATAACTTTCAGCTATAATAAAATAACTACCAACCAAAACAAAATAACTCCCAATAAAAATAAAATAACTCTTAATATTTCGATAAAATTAAATTACTCCCATCAAAATTTCATATAAATTTAGCAAAGTTGGGGGCAAATTACGGCATTCGATTCGAATCGAAATTCTACCCGATCGATCGAGTTGTCAATTCTTATAAGAATTTAGAAATTTCGATTCGAATTTGAAAAGCACAAGACCAGGGGCCAAATCGTCGCATTCGATTCGAATCGAAATTTCACTCGATCGATCGAGTGTTTAATGCTTTAAGTATAGAAATTCTAATAAGAATTTTTAAATTTCGACTCGAAACGAATGCTACGATATGGCCCCAGGGTGAAATAATACACAAGGTGCCCCCATTAGCACAGCTTCATTACGTCAAACACGAACAATTATTACGTCTAATGTTATGACAGAATGAACGTTTTTACAATGCATTGTTGTAGTTGTATCTCTATTGCGGTTACTTGCTGTTTTATTTCACCATGCTTGTGCATTGTGGCCTTAAAGCTCGTTGCCTGGCCGAATGATACAGCGAAGCCAACGGATCGAATCCACTAGAGTTATTTCCTTACACCCAAAATTGTTAGTTAATTGTCACCGAAGTCCGGCTGTCTATACAACAACACTTAGAGTACTATATTATACACTTGCCTTGACGAAAATAAAATAACTCCCAAAAAAAATTAAAAAACTAATAAAAATGAAATAACTACCAATGATAGAAAATGAAATAAAATAAAAACTAGGGAAAAGTCTAAACGCATTAAGAGTTGTTTTGTTATGAAATAACTTCTAATTTGAATGAAAAAATTAGGCGTTAATAATTTTTTTGTTGGGAGTTATTTCATTTGGGAGTTATTTCATAGTACGTATTTGTTTTTTTCATATGATTTCAATTTGTCAAAACCATAAGGTTGAATGAAGCTTAAAAACATATCCAAAATACATGAAAAAATTTTAAATTTGTTCTACACCATATTCAATTGTATTTTAAGAGATTTTCAATTTAATTTTAGAATTTTCTAATTCAATTCAATTTAAAAACTTTCAAATTTAATTTTAGAACTTTCCATATGAACTTTAGAGGTTTCTAATTGAATTTTAATGGAAAATTCTCAAACATAATAGGAAAATTCTGAAATACATATAAAGAAATTCTGAAATTTTTAAATTGAGTTAAAAATTTCTGAAAAAAAAATTATAAATTTCAAAATATGAATTAGGCAATTCTAAAATTGGTTAAAAAATTTTTGAAATTGAATTGAAAATTTCTAAAATTTAATTACAGTTTTCTGAAATACAATTGAAAATGGTGTAGACACATATATAAAACCTAATCTGCAATCTGATCACAGACCTTTTCTTCCCATTAATAAACAACGAAGAAAAATGTCTAATGTTCCCAAATTTTTCAAATAAAAGTTAAATACGTATAAGTTATTTAATTGTTAGGAAATTACGTACATATTTAAATTAATTAAAGAAGGTTTATTAAGTGCTTAGTTTTCATATATATCTGTCAAATAAGTCATCTATAAACCTACTCTAATAATTGGGAATATGGGCCTTACTTTTTAATTAATAATGATGGAAATTGAAAAAAAGCATGTTTACCTACCCGGATACGAATATTATCACCAGCACATTATGATGTGGATTTAACTTACAAATTTTGAAAGCAGACTACAGAGGACTTTAAATTGATGCCTGAACAATTTAGTAGGTAAGTACGTTCATGTTAATATATTCCAGCGGTAAAAATAGACGCGACGCAACCGCTGATGAAACCAATATTTAGCTTCACTACTTATTCTCTCGAAAGTTGTTTCGCTCAGATTAAACACAGTATTCCCAAAGGCTGTTTAATCGGTTCGCTCTTGCTTACAATATAAGCGACGTACGTCAGTACTTAGCATCAATTTCTTTTAAAATAGCTGTTTGAAATATAATCCCAAGGGGATTGTGAATCTGTAAATATTAAAGACAGGACTTTTAAGGCTAAATTAAACGTGACATAACCATAACCATAAAAAACATCTGTTTAAACCAAATTTATAGGCAACACTGAATTTGATTATAGGTAGGGTGACCATTACGCCATAACCCTAACCATAGAAACCATGGCATTTATATTTTATGCTTTAACTCAGATTGAGATTTTAAGTAATCGAAAAGTTATTTTTTTTTACATTTTTGGTATATTTTGACCCAGATTTAGGTCGAAAGCTAAATTTTTTTTAATTAGACCCTTATTGATGTTAATTAAAAGTTTGCAATTTATTAAAGCCTTATATGGTCTTCTTGCAACTTTTTCATTCATAAATCTAGGGAAATGCGAAAGGAATTCGATGTGATATAAAAATATGCACATTTTCATTAATATACAAATTGTTCTGCCAGTCATTTCGGACCTGTGGCTGTAATACATCAGGTGAAAGACCTTTATGTCTAAATGTGATAGCTGAAGAGCATATATAAAATAATATTGGGTGTCATTATTGATTCCGTTCCGCAATTAAAAAAGCTTTTTTTTCTGCGAAAATAAAATTTGAAATTATTGGTTACGTTGCTGCTATAGCATTTCACTGTTACGGTATCAATTTTACATTGACGGTATTGCTCCTCTTAATTCCGCAATATAAATATTTTTTTTGTTTTGCTTACGTTAAATTTTTATAACAAAAGGCCAACGGAAAGAGCAAAAATGAAAAAAATGTGTTTTTTTTTAGCTATTTTAAATGTTTGGGAAATATATTATTAGGAAGTAAAAAGAAAATTACACTAACAAACGTTAAATAGTTTACGTAATGAAACTAAACCAGATAATTGCCCGAGGTTTTGGCAAATGCGATCCAAAAAAAAGAACTGGGAAGATAAGGCATGTACACTAACTGGTTCCGGGTCGCTCTTATACATATGTGGTATTCCACATTCTAAACACCACATTTTTTTTCGTAAAAATCCAGTTTTATAATTTTTTCCTCATCTGAATTCATGCATTTTCTAATTTGTCGAGTACTTCAGCCAGCACTTTACAAAACGTTGGTTATGTTATGTTAATACGAAAATCTTTATCAACACTATGTTGGGAGCTACCTTCTGCAAGAAAACAACTGAAAGTTTTTTTTGAAGCAAGTTCTTTGATTACCATTTCCTAAACTTAACTCAGACAATACATATTTAAATGCTGCTATTAAAAAGCTATTAGATTAATTAGGTCCCTATTATGTATTATAATATAACTCAACTCTATTTTAGTTGTAATGTGAAATTTGCTATTGTGATTACAACCAAGCAAAACAACTGCTACTGACCAGTTGTAATTTTTTGATGTTTTGCCAATTAAATAACACAAAATTGTAAAATTTTTTACAGATTTAGTTGTTATAATAATACATATAAAAACTCACAATTACAACTCATTTAATATTATATATTCAGGCATGTTCTAAAAATCCCTTCTGATTTCAAATCACTTGTGATTTTAAAATCATAATTGTAATTTTAGGTTATTCGCTAATACAATTTAAAGCAAAATTTTAAAAAGGTTGTTGGAAACGTAAGCAAGTGCTTCTAAATTGGCAGGCATTTAGCTTTAAATAAACCAACACTTCAAAAGTTTTGTTTATTTCTTGTGATTTCAAATCACTTTCACAAAAAGTGATTTTTAAAACATGCCCAATTTTCTGCGTTTAACTATTTTTCACTGAAAACTGCTTTAACGTTAACAAAATTTTAAAATGTTTCCTTTTTTTTATTAACAGCTGATACAATAGCAACTCAGAAATAATTAAAGCCGTGATGTTAAATTGGTTTCACGAAGAGCTTATATTGCAGGTATGAATAACTGTAATATGCATAACGGTCAATATTTCTTTCCGTTGAGTTTTCGATTCCATGCGGAACCAATAATACCATCCATTATTTCAAGCGAGAGTGATTTTATTTCAAACAAGTAAGAGTGCTATATTCGGCTGTGCCAAATCTTATATAAACCTTTCACAACGTTTAGGGGTTTTTACCCTAATTTTTCAAATTTTGTATGGCAACCTCCCAATGGGGGGGGGGGGTGTAAGCATTAATGTTCTAGGAAAATTTTAGTCTGGGGAAGTTATTGGCGTTTTTACATAATTTTTATAAATTTTGTATTGTTACCCCCTTAGGTAATGGTGATAGGGGGTAAGTATATTCTAGATACATGTTTGTGAGTGAAAATTAATAATAGGGATGTGTGATATATTTTTTTTACTGTAAGGGCGAACCCAAGGAAGGCGTTAGGGGCTAGAAGTAGGTTCCACAAAAATGTTTGGGAGGAAAAATTAATTGGTGTCGGTCTTTCATTTCACCTGTGTGGGGAAAACTCCAGGGCAGTTGTAGAGGTTTTTATGTACAAAACTTAGAGAAATAAACCGAGGTAGTAGTATACCGGATGGTTTTATACCACAAACAGGTCCGATAATTATTAAGGGGCTTTAGAAACTTGATTTCAACTCTCCTATCTATAAGGATTAAGATAATATATGCCCAAAGAAGTTACAAACACAATGATAAACTTATATAAGTATGCACTTATCAGTAATTATATTGAGATTGCATAAAAGATTATCGCCCCATTTTGCATTTCAAATACGTTTCCGCATGCATATGTATACGAATGTAACAAAACGGAAATAAAAAATATATTTTTTTTCCAATTTAAATCTAAAGAAGTACAAGATTTTAGTACGAAAAAACAAAAAATCAAAAATACAGTAGATAAAATTAATTTGTCGCCTATCTATTCCACAGTGAAAAGGCCGACGGAGAAAATTTTGATTCGAATTAAGATGCAGAATGTTTTTTTTTTTCTAATGTTTTTAATATTCCTTCGCATTTAGTAAGTAGCCTTCTTAAAGAATATTTTAAGCTGCGCTTGCGAAGTAGCAGGTTAATAACTATAAACAAAAAATATTAAAAATCAATATAAAAAACGCTTAAAATTTAAAATCTTTATAGTCCTTGAAATCCGTAAAATTGTATTAAATAAAAAAAAAATTTTTTTTTTTACTTTAAGCCTAAGACATTTATTTGTTGCCATTGCGTTTGTTTCTTTTTTTAAACTTTCTTATATTTTGTTACATGAATATAATTTAAAAAAAAATGGATAAATAAAGTTGTAGAGATCACCCGTTGTTACACTTATTTTGTTTTATTTTTCTCCAACCAATTAACCATCACTTAGCAAAATAGTACCCAACATTAAATAAACAAATCAAGACAAATTCAAAAATTGAAAATTTGCGATAAACAAGCAATAATAAAAAATCAAAAAAAATTAATTAATTTTTTCCAAGTCATATCCAACACTTAAAATAAAGAATATAATTAACTAAAATATATCTAAATAAATATATACATAATGTAAAACATTTTCACTTAACAGCATTATTTTTAACTTTATTTAACTCCAGCATTAAATATTCTATAATTTGTAAACAAAAAAATAAAATAAATATGCATTTGCCTTTTAAATCAATTTAATGTATTCATTTAAATGCCTTAATAAAAAATATTTAATTTTTTCTAATACATAACACAATTCATTACAAAGGAGTTACATATTTATCATTTTACAATATTTCTACATAAAAATTAATGCATTTTTGAAAAAGTTTAATTTGTTCATTCAAATATTTATTATACATTAATGATCGTTTTTAATAAATAAAAAATAAAAAAAATTTAAATTTAATAAAACCTTTCGATCATTATAAAAATATTCAAACATCATCCATTCATCCATTTATATATTTTTCCATAAAAAATATTAAAAAAAAATCATTGCTGTAGTTAATATGTATAGCAAAATGTATATTATAGTAATTATTAGTAATAGATTATTAAAAATAATGATAAAATCAATAATAATGTTCTGATTTTTTATTTAAATTTCGGTTATAATATAATAATTTTCCTTTATTCGGCTATTTCCGCCTGTACGGCTGTGTGTCAATGTATTTTTGTATTTAAAATCCAGGTCGAATTATAAAAACATTTTTATGAATTTCGACACAGATTAGTTTGTGGCATATGAGCCAAACGTTTTAAGTTGAGGTAATAGTCGGTCCATTTTTGGACCTAGCCTTATCCCAATATCCTCCCAAAATAAGCATTTTTGGGGTATAACTGCCTCGAGCATTACACCACCTTCCAAAAATTTTGCGTATATTTACCATTTTATGCCCCCAAATGTTATATAGAATCGTATAATCGTCAGTCCATACACATTCGCAAATCTATTTTAAACAGAAAAAAGCCTTACCAGGTTTATTGAATATTGGGTTCATTTTTTATTGGACCCTTCCAAAGTAGTTGTTTACCCTGAAGTCAATTGACCCCACTTTTTGAAATAACCTTAACCTGCGTACACTTTGTGACTAAGGTGGTACTTAATAAAAAATAAATTGCGATGTAGGGTATATGCTAAGGCTAACCTGCTATAACTTTCTGAATATTTTATTCACTTTACATTATGAAAAGGTTATATATAAGTTTAATTCCTTTTATAATTTTTACAATATCCATTTGCGACCCCATTAAGTATATATATTCTGGACCCTTGTAGATAGAAAAGTCGATTTAGCCATGCCCGCGTGCCTATATCAAGTTTCCGTAGCAAAGTCAAATTTGACGGGGCCAAACTATCAGAAAAATTCGTAGGCAGAACGCTATTTAAAATCAACTGGCAAAAAACACAGCTGCTTAGATATGTATCCCTTACAAAATGAAAAATAACATGGTTTACTAGTTTATGCAGATTTTTCTAACTCGAAAACAACACCACCACAAGTAAAGGATTTTAGACACTCTGGGCGTTCAAAAAGAATCTGTTGAGTTGAATAAAATTACTAGTGAAGACACAGTATTTGCTTAAAAAAAATAAGTTCAAATGGAAATTGATTATATAGGTTACAAATTTTTTTTCAAACAATTTTTTAAATCATTGTGATAAAAGGTGAGGGAAGAACATAAAAACTAGATCAGCAAATTTGGAAAAAATACTTTGTTGTAGAGCTAAAAAAAATTTTAAGGGTCACGAAAGTTACAAACTTGTCACGCGTGACATATTGTAAGCATGAGTGATTAATTTCGGAAAAGTATTTGTTTTATATTTACAGTTTGAAAACAATTTCTTTCGATAAGATGACTGTTTAGGGTATAAAAGATCTGGCATAGCCGAATATAGCGCTCTTAGTTGTTTTTTAATTACAAAAGCCTAGAATAATCTGCAATTTTTACTTTAACTTTGCAATTTATTAGAATTTGAATGCTATTATTTATTATCTGATTTATTCATTCATATTTATTACTGTTTTAACAGAACTAAAATAACAGGCAAAACTATTTTTTTCTTATTTTTATTTGTATGTATGTATACCCACACCATATATGTATGTGGTAGGAATAATATGCGTTTGTGCAGATGTTTGGAACGCCCAAAAGAATGTTCTGAGACCCACCTTCAAGTATAGCGATTTAAGCATGTCCGTCCGTCCGGTGTCTATGTGTTCTTGTTATCAAAGTATAGCTCCCAATTGTAAAGCCTATTGTTTGTGGTGTACTAATATACTGAACAAAAATATTATCAGCCCATATTTTGACGTAGCCCTCATACAAATGTTGTGTAGTGTATAATATGAGCGGGCTTGATCAACTATAACATTCTTATTTGTTATACCCTTCACATAACTGAAAATGGTATATATGTACACGTTTTTTTATAACTATTATCTATTTGCGACCCCATTAGGTATATATTTTCTTGGTCCTTATGGAAGGGATGACGACCTACCAATGTCCATTTGTCCGTGTTATGGTTCAAACAATTTTTTAAAGCCCTTAGCTGTCGCATACACCCGTAGGTGGTATCAAACTATAAGAAATATCTGCGAGCAAATCGCTATTGAAATTTAGCAAAATCGCCCAATAACTGACTGAGATATAAGCCAAAAACCAAAACTACCCCTGTTTATTTCTTTAAATTTTGTACATATAAACTTCTACAACTGCCCCGGAGTTGCTCCTTACAATGTGCAATGTAAAACCGGCTCCCATTAATTTTTTCCCACGAATATTTTCGTGGAACATACTTACCTCCTGTCTCCGCCTCCTAACAGGACTGTCATACAAAGTTTAATTTTTCAATTACTCCCACAGCTTTCAGGGTGCTCCTTCAAAGGTAAAATGTAAGACTGACTCCAATTTATTTTTCCCCAACATTTTGGTTGAACATACTTTTCCGCTTTCTTCAGTTCCTAAAAAACCCTACAGCTTCCCCGGAGTCGCCTCTAGAGGAATAAAATGTATCACAGAAAACAATAAAATTTATAATAGACCCCCTTAGTTTTTCCTCCTAAACATATTCCTTAAACATACTTACCCTCTATCCCCATCACTTAAGGGGGTTGTTTTTTTTTTTTTTGCCTTTATTACATGTTTCCTCTGCTAGTTTCATTAATTGTTATTTTGTTTTGACCATACATTAGATAACATATGAAAAAAGGGTTGCCTGTAAATTTAGAATATGCATTGACATAAATTCATATAATTTAAATTTAAAAGCAGAAACTATTTTTGCATCCAGGATATTTATAATATTTTGTCATTATATTGTTTAATTTTTTAGGGTTTTCTTAATTTTAAACAAAAACTATCATTCAAAAAACATCGAAATAAAATTATTTGTTAGTTTTTTATGTACATATACTTTAATAATGTAATAATAATTCATTAAAAATTATAAGTAAAATAATAACAAATAAGATGTTTGATTATTTATAAGTTTACAAATCAAAGTGACTGAGTAAAATTAAACAAAGACACTTTTGGGTTCTTTGACTAATTAATAAATTAAATATATTTTAGTTTAAGAAACATTTGGCAAACTAATTTAAGTTTTATTAAGAAAACACTCACAACAACAAAAACTGTTTTGAAATTATAGTCAAAAATGCAATAAAATGTCAAAATTAATAATAAAAAAAATATTTAAACTGATTGAATGTACAAGATATTTTTGGATATAACACGATGTATGGCCTAAAATATTAGAATAAAAAATGGAAAAGAAATAATGAAAATGGGTTCGTAAAAGAAACTAAACACAATTAACAAAAGTTTAAGAATATTTTAAGAAATGATATATGGAGTCAAAGAAATCAAATTGTGATCTTAAATTAGAGAAAAAAAAACATTATGTAATACATTTTAAACAAAAAAAATAAAAATATTAAAAAAATAAATAGTTATAATTAATTACGTGCATACATACATATGTTTTATGTGCATATGTATGTAGTATTTACTTACCTAAAATCAAATTAAAATTTTTATATAACTCAATTATTTTTATATATTTTTTTAATGAATATTTACTTCTTAACTTTCAGACATAAATTAAATTGAAATATAAAAACCATTCTAAGTATTTTTAAGAAAATATTCAAAAAATTTAAATCTTCGTGTGTTACTTAAAAAATACAAATCCATTATACATTTATAAACAAAAACAAAAATAAATTTATCTTCATACGTAAATCCGTGCAACAATTTTTCGAAATTAAAAACAAAACAATAAAAAAGAGCAATAAAACAAAATAAAAGATATAAGAAAATAATAAAAATATCTATATCAAGGTCCTGTATTCAAAATATACATGTATGTCAACAGTGCTTATTTTAACGATTAGCAAACATACATATATTGAACATGGGCTCTCGATATTCAATTTATTAATATTCAAACACTACGACTTAAACAAACAATTAAATTCAAAAGTATTATGTAATTGTTGTTTTAAACACTTTAGCTTATTTTAATTTTTTTTTGAAATTGTCGTAGATTTTAAAACACAAAATATTTTCGAAACCTTAAATGAATAACGATACAAAGCAGGTTCTGAATTGAGCAAATAAATAAATAAAAACAATAAGCATTTTCCAAAGTTTTCTTAATGTAAAAATACATTATACATATACGTGAAAAATTTTTATTAATAATTGTGTTTTATTTATAAAGAACAACAACAGCAAATACGAGTGTTGCAAATACTTTAAATAAACCTACTCATACTCATTGGTCCCAAATCATTTGTTTTGCATAAACTTAAAAAAAAAGTTAAAGTTGTTATTTTTGCACACACGCACGCTAAAGCATAGAAAAACAAAACTATATATATCCTAGAGGCCACCCCAAGACGACAATAAATAAGGCATCATCTCGAATTTTCAATTCATTTCATATACCGTACGTGTGCACACACAAAAATAAGTACTGCGTTGTATTGTTCGCCATCTCTTTTGTTTACTTAACTTAACTTAAATGAAAAATATATTCACAGTTAAGCACATTTAAGCAAACAACCACGGCACATCAATTCATCATGATCGCACACTTCCATTTCAATTCATCTCGAAACTTTACTGTTGGCGGGATGTTCCTGGTGTGATAGTTATAAAAAACGGGGGTTGATTTTGAATGTACATATGTATGTATGTAATGTAATGTAATTATGCATGAGTTTTATATTGATTTGCCTGCTTGTGTATATGTTTTTTTGTGTATGTACTAGAGGTCTGCGTGACTACACATAAATGCCGTTTAAATAAATTAGTTTGTTTTTCAACAACGTAGTGTTTTTCATTCAATGTTAAACAAATTAAATGAATGAACCCACAAGCGAAAGCAAATTAAAAACCACTTCAACCGAAAACAAAATATTACCCATACATTCATATAAATAAATACTGAATAGAATGTGTGAATATTGCTGTATGATTGGTGTGAAAAATTATTATTCAGCGCATTCATTTGTGTTTGCAAATTTGTCGTTTTTGTTGTTGTTAAACATTCATTAACTCGAAAAAACACCTGAATGTTTTTATAAAAACTCTAACTGTAATGAGACTTTGCTATGTTTTTGTATTTTTAAGTGAGTTTTATACACATTCAAAACAAAAACTGTAAAATGAATGTGTTCTTCTTGTATCAGTGAGTGTAACACACAATACATTCATTCTTGTATTGTTACTGGTTTAACTTTATTTATCATCCATAGAATGAAAAATGTTTGAATGAATATTGTTTTTGTTGTGTATAGGCAATCAAATGAATATAGTCATGCAGACGTCTAGTATGTACCCACTCAACATTGTGTATTAATATTTGTTAACATAACAACTACATTACTCTTAAGTCTTTGTTGTTGTTGCCACACCATAAGCACAGTAATTTTTTTTATCGACCACAGTGCCTAACACCACTCTTTATTCTTAACTACTCTACACTGCAGCACAAAAACTGTGTCAGCTACTCTACATTTCAGCACTTAAACCGTTTAACCGCACAATAACACAAGAATTAGAAAATTATGCGGTTCTCGAATTAGCTTGAATAGGACTTGTTGCAGGTCTCTAATATATACAAATACATATACATATATGTATAATTATCAATTTTCTTACCAGGCCCACTACTACTTATTGCCTTAAAATACCATCTCTTCTACCTTTACTTTCATAAATCTTTTGTACGCGCATGTATGTAGGTTTCATTATATATTCTAAAAGTTTGAGTGTGTTAGTGAGAAAATGCGAGAAAATTTGGAAGTTTTTCCCACAAAATAAATAAAAAGAGATTTTCGTCGCAAATATTTTTCTGAAAAAGTGGTCCCAAAAAATTAAAAATATTTAGTATAAATAATAAAGCTATATTGATGCGGACTTAAGATAATTTAACTACAAGCCTTTGGTGATTCTTTTGGAAAATCAGATAAGACCTTTTTAAGCTTGATACAGTCAATGGAGCAGCCTCTTAAAAAACCTCAAATGTTAGAAAAAAACTTATCCATAGAATTTTTAATGATTGCTCTTGTACTTAGGGGACCATAACACATCAAAAAAAAATGTGGCCATTCAATGTAATTCTGCTTTTTGCATAGTGTAATTGACGATGACGCACAGTGTCGTGATTTCCTATATCGAGTGGCCATAAATAAAAGGAGTTACTATAACACAGATTTTGATTGACAAAACATAACAAAATTTAAATTTAAAAACTTTATCTCCAAGGGTTAGTGTTCTTCCCGTATATCATTGAAATCAAATAAATAAGCTTAATTCTATTTAGTACAGGCATTAGTTATAGCACGCTTCGATATCTGTGCACATTTTTTTCAATCACAAACAAGAGTGCCTTAAATATGTCCTTTTTTAAAAAAGTAAAAAAAACTACAAAATTCCTTTATAAATTTGGCCCACGAATCACTAATAATAAGTTAAATGTCAAACAATACACATTACACCTTTTGTTTAAATGAAAGAAGTCTTACCTACCTTCCACCATCCATACATTTTTTAAATAGTGTGTAAACACTATGACCACTACTGTCATCAAATAATATTCTAAAATTACATCGTTTCTAGTCTCAACTCCAGAGCTTGTTTAATATCATTTGACCGTTTCGTCAAAATTTTTTTTGCAAATGAACCTTCGCTGAAGTTTGGGATATTTGGTTTAATAACAGGATAACAAAAAATAATAGTCGTAAATTGTATTTACAGCCTTTTTTATCCAGATATATTGCTTACGTTCACAGGGTACACTCATACAGGCATCGGACGAACATGGAAAACACCCAGACCGATTTAAAGATCGATTAATAAACTTTAAAAGTTGTCAACATTTTCAAATTTTTCATAAGTATGTATGTACATACTTATATTTTTTAAACCAATGTAACATAAATTCTACTCAAACAAATAATAAGTTTTAATACTTTTGTTTCTTTATTATACCCTTTACAGAAGTGATGAAAGTATATATAGGTTTGTCATTCCGTTTGTAATTTCTTTAATATTCATCTGCGACCCCATAAAGAACATATTTACTTAGTCCTTATAGATAGGGAAGTCGATTTAGCGATAACCGTCTGACCGTGTTATGGCTGAAATCGACTTTTTGAGGCCCCCGATGTCGCATAGACTCATTAGGGGCTTTAAACTATCAGAAATATCTGCGAGAAAATTACTATTGAAATCCAGCAAAATCACGCAAAAACTGACCGAGATAAAAGCTAAAAGCCAAGACTACCTTTGTTTAGTTTTCTAAAATTTGTAGATAAAAACCTATACAACCTCCTATTTTCATCCCCTAACAGGGCTCCCACATCTTTCAGAGTGCTCCTAGAAAGGTCCAATGTAAAATTAATTTTTCTTCCTAAATATTTTTGTGACACATACTTACTTCCTATTACCAGCTCCTAACAGGGCTACCATACAAAATTTTAAAAAATCAGTGTAAAAACCTCTACAACTTCCCCGAAATCGCCCTTTGTGGAATAAAATGTATTACAGACCCCATTAGTTTTTCTTCCCAAACATATTCGTTAAACATACTTACCCCATATCACCATCACCTAAGGGGATTGCCATACAAAGTTTGGGAAATTGTTATAAGCCCCCCCTACAGCTTCCAGGATGCCCGTGATAATGTTAAATGTAGGACTGACCCCAACTAATATTTTCATGCAAACATTTTCCCAGAATCTATCCCCTATCTCCGTCCCCTAAGGGGGTTATCATACAAAATTTTAAAATATTAGGGTAAAACCCCCTACACATTGTGAAGGGTACCTATATAAGATTCGGCACAACCGAATATAGCGCTCTTACTTATTTTTACTTAAAATGATGTAATTTGTTATACAATTAAAAAGTGTTATTTTAAATATTTATGTGAAAGTAAAATTTATTAATTAAATAAAAATAAACAATAGCAATAGTTACACATATATACATACATACATACATATCTTATATGTACATATGTATATATTTAAGCACAATAAAGAGTTCAAAAAGTGTATCATTTTACATCTACTATATACACATATATTAGTGTGTACATATATAATCGTAGTTGTTAAGTTGTATTGATCAATGTCGGTTTTTAATTAAACTTTTTTTATTAAAATATACTTACAGTAAACAAGGATACAACATGATTTATAAGTAAAACAACTGTTCTTATGTACAAAAAGAAAACAAATCCACACCAATAATCAAGTTATAAAAATTTTGATTTAAGTAAAAATTACTCGTAAGCCCAAGCGCCAATCCGTACCTGGACCTTTCATAGCAGGTTGTATATGCATATACATGGTATGTATGTACAATGTACATATTTATGTAAATAAAACAAAATAAAATTATTTACGTTTCCTATAATCATGATGTAGATGGAAACGGGCTGAGTAGCGAGTATTACCATTTTGTAAAGCATTTGATTGATGCAAAACTTTAGCCGAACCATCAACCTGAGTATTGCCGTCAGAACTGCGCCATAGATTTGCAATGGCCTCTAGAGCAATTTCAGTCTCATCCTCTTTGTCATCATGTTCAGCGGATAAGGTCAAATCAATTTGTCGTTTTAAGCGCGATTTTGAAAATTGTCGTTGCTCTTGAATATGCTCTGGTAGAAGTGATGCATTTGATATACCCACCAAAGCCAAGAATAACAGTACTATTATTATTCTGGCGGTCAAAAACATTTTCTATTATAAAAAAACACTTTTTAACGCCAGTTGTCTGTTCGAATATTATATTAAAACTGAGCTGATAAGAAGCTTAAGCGCAGCTTAAATGAGAAATAAAATGTTGTCTCGCTTATATTATACATTTTGCACATTAAATCAAAAACAGTCTCAACTCAAAATTATTAATATTTATAATATTTTTTTTTTGTTCTTAAAAACGTTGCTGCAATATTCAAATCGAATTGAAATTTTACTTTAATGCAAGCGAAATTTTTCGTTAATAAGATTTGATCTAGGAACTGCTTATCGTAGCATATCATAAAAACTAAAAATAGGTTTGAGAAATATTTTTTTAATGCACATATATACAGCGATATATACGAAATTTGAACAATTGATTTGTTGGGTTAATTCAAACTTTAAAGTGAAGGCGGTAGCGCACAGTGGGACACAATACCTAGGAGGGAATCAACAATGCACTATCGTTCACCAAAATTGCAGAATTATTTTTTTTTTCAAAATGTCTTCTGATAAAAAAAAGCTAGTTTTTCATCATTCAATGGTATCGTAATTTTTCTCACGGCAAAAAAAACATAGAGCAAAAATAAAACAAGTATGTAATAGCACTATATTAAGTCCCAATTCGCACTAGCAAGAAAATAAGCTAAACTGATTAGGTTGTAGACAACGGGGTGAGGTAAAATAAAATGAGTACAGACTTGCGTGTACATGCAATTGAGCTTTTTTAAAAATGGATGGACAAAAGAAAATGTAAAAATACACAGTAGTGTGTATGTATATTCATGAAAAAATCAAAACAAATTAAGCAATAAGACTTGTACTGTGCGAACGCCAATGATAGTTCAAAGAAGGGGAAAAAATAAGCAGTCTTATTTTCTTGCATAGTGCGAATTGGGACTAGGCAAGCCAAAAGAAACTTTCAACAGACACACTGACGGACATCGCTAAATCGACCTCCTTATCTATAATGATCCAGAATATATACACTTTATGAGGTACAGATATTAAGGATATTACAAACGGAATGACAAACTGATATATATTATTATCACTATGTAAAGGGTATAATAAAAAAAGTAACATGATATTCAAACACATATCGTCGTGTGGTCTTTCATTTGCTTAATAGCACATTTTCAAAAAAAATGAGTTAGAAATTGAATATGTATATATTATATTGGAATGGAATGGTAGATACCTACTGCTTAAACAAATCGCTTAACCTATTCTAATTTTGAAGAGTTCTTTTGCTTAGAGTAAAAAGTTTTTTGCTATTATTTCTTTTGTTCATTTTGTGTCTGAATTACTCGCATTCATCCTCTGTTTAAGTCACAATGAAATTATGCACCAGTTGGCCGCGATTCTGGACAGACATTTTGACTCTTAATTTTTTTTCTTTTTTTGTATGAATTTTGACACATCTATTGATTGAGGAAGAATTACTATTTTAGTATCACACTCAATATCTATATATAAAAAATTGTTGCAAGTGCGTTGTGACTTTATAACTCACGAATGGTCTAACCGAATTCGAATGTTATTTTCATTTGTTAATATTTTTGTCTAACCTCAGTTGAAAATAGAACATTATTTGACGTCTGAGTTTTAAATTTAAGTTTTCAAAAGCTACTGGATTAAATTCTTGTTTTTGTATTTCCATACAATTTGTACCAGTTTAACAACTTTTAGAATTAGCGGACTTATTATAATTTCTGATATAATGTAATACTAAAAATAAAAATTTCAAATTGTTTTTTGACACTCATAAAAATTTAAACTTATTTTTTGACACTCAACTCAGATGAGAGCTCAGGTGGTGTAAATATAGCTTAAAGCGTCAAAAAAATTAGTTAAAATTTTTATGAGTGTCAAAAAACAATTTGACTTTCTTATTTTTAGTATTACATTACGTCTAAGGAATTAGTTTTAGTCCGCTAATTATTAAATTTAAAACTCAGACATTAAATAGTTTGAAAATAGAATACGTTATATTTTCAACTGAGATTAGACAAAAACATTAACAAATAAAAACAGACTTATACTATACAAATGAGTCTCAGTTGTAAAGCTCAGATGATAACTCAGGTAGTGTTAATATAGCTTTAGTTGTGAAACTCAGATGAGAACCCAGGTAGTGTAAATAAAGCTTTAGTTTGCTTAAGCAAAGATTCAATAAAAAAATATGACAAAAAAATCTTAAAGATGCCTTTACAGAAGTGATTGTAAAACATGAAGAATATATAAATTGTAGACCAAACTTTTTATTGACCTTTGTATTCTTGAAAATACAAGTTTTTATGATTGGCAGGACATTCACTATAATAAAATAAATAACCAGTATTAACTCCTTTAGTTGGTTATTTAAACCGTTGACCATATATCTGCTGGCCTTAACTTGAAATTATCCATTAACAAAATTCCATTCAATTACCAAATACTACTGTTAAGGGTTTTAAAACAAACTTTAATTAAGTATCCTTTTTCATTTAAATTTTAGGCTCGCTTATCTTTGCTGGTGGCCAATCCCACTGTTTATGAGGAATAGGATGCACTAGCTTTTCCCAAGGCTTCCAGCCTAACATTTTGCGTGCTAATGCTAATTCGTTTTCAGCTTGTACAATTAGTTCTTCGACTTGGCCGGAACCAATAGCTTGTTCTATAGCGTTGATGTCCTTGTTCTGAGAAAACAAATATTTTTATTAAACGGCCGTCTTTAAATTTTATTAATCATAACACTTTCTTACAGTTTCTACGGCTTTAGCTCTTTGTTGAACAATTTTTTCAGTGTACTTGCGATAGGCTGCATCTTGTGGCATCTTAGCTACAGCTCTTAGAATTTTACCATACAAAGCACCCAATGTATGATGAGGATTGGAGGCTACCGCCAATCCTGTCAGTCCAGTAGACTAAAAAGAAAAAAACCTTGTAACCTGCGTGTTTACATAACAAATGTTTTTCTATGCATAATAAGTTTAACACAATTATTTGACTAAAAGTAAATTTAATAACCACTCCATCGCAAACTTACTGCTTTCAAAATTTTTGACATGCTAACTATTTTTTTAATTTAATAAAACCACAAAACTTTTGAAAATAGAGGAACAGATTCCTTGCACAGAAAAGAGCTTAAAAGGATTGCATAGAAACAGTGTGACCAGATTTTCAAGTAAAGTTCAAGCTAAATCACGTTTAAAAAACAGCTAAAAAGTGCTAAAAACAAAAACTTAAAGCCAAAAAATAAAGCTACATTTTTTTATTCGTTTTTTAAAAAATTTCTTTGTTATTTAGACATTTCTCATAATAGGAACGAAACGTTTTTGTGCTAAAAATATTTAAAAAGAAAATTTGTTTTTAAAATTTTGGTTTTATTTACGAAAATTTGCTAGACCCATACCTTCAGTAAGAAGAAAAATAATATGTGTTTATATACATATGCATGTACAAGAACTTTTTTAAAAAGTTTTTAGAAGCAGGTGTTAATTTGCTGCCTTGTTTTGGTAAAAAAAAAACTAATTTGTAAGATATGTATTAAAAAAAACAAAAAAACGAAAATTTGCTTTAGATATAAATACTCAACACACTTTGTTCGTTCATTTTTTTTACAAAAACACGTAAAATTAAGTAATTTATTTACAAACTTTTTTCATAACTACAAACACATGAAACGATAAAAAATCGAAACAATAAGATTACATTTACACGATGCAGTTTTTTTACTATTCCTTCAATGAAATTTTTGTTTGTTGACAAAACAGGTATAAAGAGACTACTTTTCTACACAGTTCGTTAAAAATCGAAAATTTTCATTCAAGTTACATAAGTAAATATATACATATATCATGAAAAATGCCTTTATTCATGTAAATTTTGTTCAAGGAAAGAAAAAAGATAGTCTTTAATGTAAAAAAGTTGAATTGTAAGAAAGCATTTTTAAAAATATTTTTATTTGTACATGTGTGTCTAAATATGTATGTATGTATGTCATTTGTTGACTGTAAAAATGAAAAAATAAAAAATATTATTATTTTTTTAACCCTATCCATAAAAATAATAATTATCGTTATTAACCGTTTTTATTTAAATTAAAAAATGACCGTCCTGCTAAAAAAAAACTAAATTTACAAAGAACATGATTTTCAACAAATATAGTTTAATACCATCAAAATGATGAGCTTTACTTGACCCTACGATGTTTCATTGTGCCTGCTTTTTTCTTGATTTTTTAAAAAAATAAACTTTAAAATTCTTATTTAATAAAAATATGTATTAATATAATATTTTGTTTCAACGAAAGACATAAGTGTTTTAAATTTTTGAGCAATACATGAAAACATTTTTTAATTTAACCAAAAGACGGAACATATGTTTGCGTCGCATTGGGATTTTTTCTTTAAAATTGTCGCACTTAAAAGTATTTGTTTTGGAAAACAAATTCTAACGTTTTTTTTTAATACCATACTTTCCTTATTTCTTTGTTTTATTGAAGTTTTTTGCTGTTTCACGTTTTTTAAATGTCGCTAGAAGTAAATTATTAAACAAAACAATGGTTCGGAAACTGTAATGTTGTAAATTCGAAGAAAATTTGGAGCTTGATACCTTTCAATATAATTGAGATATATACCAAAAAATATAATACGACAAATTTTTGACCTTTTGTCTAGCTTCAAAAAACTATTAAAAAAGCTGAATCCAATTTCGAAAAAAGCTAAAAAAAAAGCTAAAGGCTAAATGTAAATATTTCGGGCTAAATAAAGAAAAATAAAGCTAAATTTAGCTCCAAAAAAGCTAATATGGCCACACTGCATAGAAATGTCAAACAGCAAATGGTTTTAGCTTGCCAGACTTAAAAAGCCACATTGCTGCCAATGCTAGGTACACACCAGGGCACACGCATATCAGGTAGCCTCAGATAAACAGCTGAGTAACGGTATTTTGTTATATTAATGTCAAATTTTGTTTATGTTTATGTATTTTCTTCCTTTTATACAAACAACAACAGGCATGTTTCATTCCTGGTTGCATTAGGGGTTTCAAGTATATCAAAAGATTTTGATATTTTCTGGTTGCAAAAAAAATATTGCAAATTGTGAACCTATCTCAGCTTCTGAATACAATAATAATATTTAGTGTATTTAGTGGATCGTAGTCTTAATCTATTAAAATTTACAATATCTCCGTATTATTTTTTTTATTTGCCACATGACACATCAAAGTAATTTTAAGAAAACCAATACAGCATGTTTTGTTTAGTTTTTGGACATGTATATATCTGTATAATGTGAATTTTTGTTTATGGTTTCATTTCATGTTGAATTCAAAGCTTCAAGATTTTGTTATTTTCTGGTTGTGTAAATATAAGTAAAAAACAACTAGCTCTTCAAAATTTTCATTTACCGATTTAAATTTGTATATTTTTCTCTAGATGCATTTTCTATCCTTTTTTAAATATATTTTGCAGCAACGGGAAAGTACCTGAGTTTCTGCTCCTATTATTCGAAAATCTAAATTTTTGTCTTTCGGTTTGAATTACGATGCATTTTTGGACGCGTCGTAGTGCAACTTATTACAGCAACTGCAGGGTTAAATAAAAACTTGTTATAGTAAAAAATCGCTATATTATTATAATTAATTTTATAATAAAACAGGTTAGAAGTCACCATTGGTGCTTATCAGAAAATACTGCGTGTACAAAATGAACGTTGTGAAGATTTTTATTTGCTGTTTTAAATAAATTAGTGTCAAGTATGTACATTTATCAATTTATTGTTAAATAAACTACTTAAAGATTTGATGCAAGTACTATAAAGTGTAACTCATAAGTGCTCGCTGTTTAATTGTGATATTGATATCAATAATTTGTAAACAACGGGAGCGGCAACTGCAACCTCAAAATAAGAGCTATAGAAGTGGGAAATTCGGTACTATTTTACTTGATTTAAGTACTTTTTCCCTTTGTAGATTTAAATATTTGCTTTTATATTATAAAACTCTGCGTTTCATATAGCACAAATTAAAAAAATACATACTATGTTAAAGTTATCCACGTAACCAATTTCAGTAGTGTTAACGTCAGAACAAATTTCAAATAAATGATTTTTCTGTAAGTTTATCATCGCTATCGGCGCAGAAATTTTCCAACCGCTTTCATATTACCGTAGGAACTTTAATCGGCAGGACGTACCACGTAGTTATATTTCGGATTACCTTCTCTATTTTCCTATTTTCTATTTCCTATGCTCTGCGAAATTTTGAAGTAATTAATTACATTCTGACTATATAGTTATATAATCGCATATAAATTATTTAAGCAATATTTAATTCTCAGCATAAGAAAAGTAACGGATATCGTGTTTTTAGCAAAAGCAAAAAATCATACTAACTTCCTAGTTAATATCGTAATAATAATAGTTTTTCATTTTGCTTGGAAAATATTTTCTGCAAATAATTAAGTACTTTTAATATTAGGAAAAGTACCATTAATATTTTGTACCACCTCAAAGTACCGATTTTCCACGTCTGAAGAATAGATAAAACATCCAAGAGAAGTGGCTCAGTACTTAGTCTTTGCCCAGTACTATTTAAGAGGCGGCAGTGTGCAGCAGACTTACAGAAGTTACAAAAATTAGTCGTGTTGTGTGTGGAAAGAAAGTTTTGCTAATGGCAGGGAGAAAAAAGTGAAATTCTTAATTAACCAAGTACTAGTATTTTGGCAACAACTATAAGTGGCTAACTGGCAAGTAAAGCATGTTTCCAAAAGTGAAGAAGAACATTGTTTATTAAAGAATTATTAACAGAGGTCAGCATCTTGGGCATAACACAAACCTTGAAAATAATGTATTAATTGATATACATCATAGGTATATTTTTTTTTCGTTCGTTCAGGTTTCTGGTTAAAAACCAGTAGCTGCAGTTGAGTTGATCTCTAAAAAGTGTTATTGTTTTACGTGTGGTGGTTGGGTTGTTATCTATTGATAATATAAATTGTCATTGAGCATCATTTTTAGCCGTAAAACTATCTTTTATTCATTTTTAGCTATAATCATAACTTTGTGCACCAACCCCAATCAACAATTTAAAGTTTTATGTATTCCGATAATTACAATTTATAAAGGTACATATGTACTTATTATTATGCAAACTACATATGTACTTGCCTGCTAAAGGGCTTTTTTGCAAAACGTAGCGCCTTGAAACGAACGAAATTGCTTTACAAAATTTACTGCCACAAGTGTAGCAGAACTTACTGATGTTTTAGGTAACGGGTAAGGGTCAGCGTGTCCGTTGATATATCCGGGAAGGAAGAGCAACTAAAATTACGGACCAGAAAAGCCTGTGGGTGTTTTGGTGATTAGGATAGCTACAGAGTGAGTTTAACTAGGTTTAAAGGAGATCTTAGAAGAGTTAAAAGTATTGCGAATCTATAGTCGGTAAATGAGCTTTAAAGGTTACGGAAGATACCTATTATCTAAGAAATCAAAGGTAATGGGACTGTGTTACTTATTTAATTTAGTGTGCTATAGTATTACACATATGTATGTATTTCTTTTATTTTTTTTTTTTTTTCTATTTATTACTATGTAGTATGTTTAATAACTTAGGATTCTTATAACAGGGTAAAACATACATACATATATATAATTTTGCCTGTGTGGTTTGGTATTAAGAATTTTTACAAAGAAATATACATAGTTGTTTTTTAGGGTTTCGTTTTACGAAACAAAGATATATCGAGCCTTTGGTGCAATACCGTAGTAATTCAAAAAATCGTGAACTGAGAAAAATGCATTTGAAGTTTTGAACCATCTTTTTGATAGTATTTTCGTTTACTAAAGTTATTTTTTTACAAGTTTTTAAATAAAGATGAATGTTATTAAATAAAAAAAGGCCAAAAATTATTAAAAATATAAAATATTTATTTATATTTAAGTACTTTGTATCAACCTATCAATGATGTATCGTTATTGTCACAAAACCTATGACAAACTTAAAAATTAATTCGAAATATATCGTTATAGCAAATAAACTTTTAACTATTTTTTTTCTACCAAGGGTTAATATAAAATAATACGAACAAGTAAAAAATAAATTAAATTATGCAGTTGTGTTTCTGAGCCTAAAACGTAGCAAAAATAATATTGCTTTATACTTTTTTCGTAAATTGCTTTCTGTTAGTAAATTTCTTGTCATAAAGGAAATATTTCATTATTGCAAATAAATATTGTTGGAAATACCTAGAGGCAATAAAGACATTTTTAGCTGTAGAATCTGAACAGTTAGAGGTGGAATCATAATCTTTTTTTCTTTAGATAGATATTTCCCTAAAGATAATTTCTGCATATCCAGCTCAAAAAATTCAAATTTTGAGTTACTACGGTATTGCACCAAAGGCTCGATATGTAAACTTATAAATTGAACTATATAATTAAATACTAAAAATACCAATTATATTTTCTTTTAGTTAACTAAAAACCAAATTCAGTCAACGTCTAGCCCATAATGGCTCCTCCGACAGTATTAGTAACAGGTGGCGCTGGTTATATAGGGTCGCATACTGTTTTGGAAATGCTTAATGCAGGTTACAATGTAGTTGCTGTTGATAATTTGTGCAATGCCTACAGTTCAAGTACAGCAAAACTACCGGAAGCCCTTAATCGTGTCCAAGATATAACTGGTAAAAAAGTTCATTTTTATCGCGTCGACATAACTGATCGCGAACAAGTACGTGCGGTTTTTCAAGAGGTAAGCAATTTTTTCATGTTTTTATACTTTTTGTTAATTTGGTGAAAGGTGAGATTTACAGCTTAAATATTACTGTTACAAATTCGTTAAAGTGCGCTTGGATTTGAATATTTTTATACTATTAAACTTAAAAAATACATTTTTCTAATAATAATTTTCTCCCGAATTAATATTAGGTGTGTTCCAAATAACGTTGGGCATGTTTGTGCATATGAGTGTAAAAACAGAATTCACTCTCTCCAACTATTTAACTTACCCAAAAATAAATATTGTTAATGATGTTGTTTACTTTTTAATTTTAAACTCAATAAGCCGGTTTTAGTCGTTAAAAATCATAACCAAAACATGTGTATTATTGGTAAGAACATGTGATAAATGAAATACCTAAATACAAAATATTGTTGGCTGCACAAATTTATTATATAAACACAAACAAAAACGTTTTCAAATAATTTGGAAGAATTTTCCATTGTTTCTTTTTAAAATAAATTTTTATCACTTTTTTAATTTTCTTAATCGAAAGTTTTGTACATGTTAATAAAAAACAGCTGATAATAAGAAAAAGTTTTTGTAACTTTCTGAATAAAGACAACTGAAATTAATATTTTATATACGCTCTCTCATGTACAATTTTTGTTGTCTGGAACGGTTTTGGGTAATTTTGAACAATTTTGTGTAAATTTGTTCATCATCTGGAATAAACCTACTGTTAAGTAATTTCATTGTTTAAAATAAAAAGTATTAAAATTCGGGACTGTAAAAAATAATTGTTTTCGAATTTTTAATTAAAAAACAGCGATAAAAATGCTAGCTGTCAAATAGCAATATCATATATTATAGTGTTTGATTTTTATTTTTTTGTCAGATATATATATATATATGTATATTTTTTTTATTTTTAATAAATATTAAACTCCAAAAAAAAAATTATCATAATTGTTCTTATACGTGTCATTCAAAAAAAATCAAAATTGAGCTTTTGATTCAAATAAGTAACATTAAGCATTTTTTGATTTTTAAAGTAAAGTAAAAACTGTTAATGGCAAAAAATAAAAATCCAAAAAAATTTTTGAGATATTTTCTGGCATCATTATATAAATAAGAAATATTAGGTGTGTTCATTTAAAAAAAATTATCAATAATTTTCTATAATTATTGCTAGTAAGTGTTCACGTACACAAAAAATGAACAATTATGTAGAGAGCCAAAAAGATCGTAATATGTTTAGAAACAAAAATGTTTCTGATAGTTTCTATTAGTTAAACATTTACTATCAGCAATTATTCAAACAGTCTTTCTGTCATTTTGCTTTCAAAGAAAACTTCTAAAATAAGTTTACAATAGTTGTGATCAATAACTTTCCAGTAATTACTAGCAACGAGAGAGTAAAGAGTAAAGAAATATTTTCAAAATTGATCTCAAAAATATTTCAAAGTAAATGAACACTTTTACAGTCAAAACTTGCAAGCAAATGTATTTTCTTATTGTAAACTTAATAAAATTTAAAACTTAAATTTGACTATTTGAATAATTTATGATAGAAAAATTTTTACTAGTAGAAATTATCAGAAACATTTTTGTTTCTAAACATATTTCGCTCTTTTTTGGCTCTATTGCAAATTACATTTGCTTGCAAGTTTGGCTGTAAAAGTGTTTATTTACTTTTAAATATTGTTGAGAGCAATTTTGAATATTTCTGATTTAGGGTATCGATAACGGTACTAAAATATATCGATATCTATTTTTAGGCAAATACATAGGTATGTATGTATATAATTACAGACCAATTTCTTCTAATATTTAAATGTTTGCTATGTTAAAAAAAATGTTTCTAAAGGCTGACTTAAAAAATTTATTTATTATTTATTTATTTTTTACTATGTGATTTAAATTATGTACATCATGATGTGCATGTTGCAAAGTAAATGATGAAACCGAACACCGGCATAAGTTTTTTCCATGCAATTTGACTTAAAATCACTCTGCTAAATGCGGTTATAAAATAGGATCTATTTTATTTTGACAACAATTTTTCGTATGCTCTCACTTTGAGAAATATTGCCAACTTTTATTAAGTTTCATACATTTTGTAAAAACCCTCATGTTTTTGAGAAGAAAACTAAGAACAAAAGAAAATAAAAAAAGCACTTTAAAACGCAACTGAATTTGAAACTTAGTAAGTTTATGAATGAAATGACTGAAAAATTAGAAAAGGAAGTACAAAAGCATGACAGTTTACAGTTACTATTGTAGAACAACTTGTATTTTAAGGAAGATTTGTAAAGAAATTTTAAAAAGCTTAATGTGAGTTTGTGAAGTTGCGGCCGACGTTTAAATTATTGGCCTGTTTTCTCTGAGAGTCGTTTCAATTGAAGTTGCAGATGTGATCTGTTTCATAATTAATTGTCAAAACAACAGTTACAAAACCGAGGCCTGATTACTTGTTTGCTGCGTTACAATTACTCACTGACGACGTTTTGAAATGTAATACAAGGTGGGCCAAAGGAGTCACTTGATGTTGTTTGGCTCTCATTTTTTTTTTCTTAATCAAAAACTTCGATTCTGTTTTTTGATTATGTTTATTTGAACCTTTAGAATTTTATTGGTCAAGTCAAGAAATTGATATCTTCCAAATGGGCGCCGTCACAATTGATTGCTATACGGGCTCGTTTTATGGCATTTTTCATCACTTCGGGCAACAGATTCTCGCACTCCTGTCAAATCTTCGAAATGTGAACAATTTTAGACTACAAAGAAGTACAACTACTGCAATGCAACGTTCGCTCTTTTTCAAAAGACTAGAGATATACAATATGTTATCGAATAATGTAAAGAAATCAAGAAATATTAGTGTGTATTATTAGAAAAGAATTTGTACAATTTATTAGAAATAATAATATCAATAGTCAAATTTAGTAATATGAAGTTGTTCTAACATCTGCAAGACAAACGGGCAAATTTAATAGGTTCTTAACTTCAAAAACTTTTATGGATATTGTTGTTTTAAAACTACTTAAGTAGCTAGATCAGATGACTGTGTCTACAAAAAAAACAGTGTGAAGATTATAAAAGTAAGATTCCGTAAATTAAAAATAATTTTAAAGCCCTTTATTTAAAAACTCACTTAATTAAATTAATTCTTAAGGGCTCTTTTGCTTCGCTGGGGTATTGCATAAATTGGAAAAAACACAATATTATTATCTTATACATAAATACGTATGTATGTACAAACATGAGATTATTATAGAGATAATTAAACAAATTCAAAAGGCAAACAAATTATAAAGACAATTAAACAGAATTTTTTACATTTAATGACGTCAAACGTACACTTTTATTAGTTTTTTCTTTTTAGTTCGTGTTCGATTATAAAAAAAAAATTTTATCACGCCCTTGAAATTAAAAAAAATTGAAAAAATCGTTATCAGTAAAAATATATTGGTTTTTCATTTATCACTTTGTGTGTTTCCTACATTTGTGATTCTTATTTAACTTTTTTTTATTTTGAAATAATATTAATTACTGCATCATTATGTATGTATGTATGTATGTGGGTACATAAATATTAAATGCATATGTACAATGCAAGCACATATTATACATATATGTATGTAAGTAGATATGTATGTACATAACATCATAGCTGTAAGTTGTGAATATTTTTATTTAAAATATTTCGACGACGTTTATCCAAAATGGTTTATCTGCAGATTTTAAGAAAATTAATATTTTATGCCAAGCTATTCCTTGTGATGCAATTTTCTTATGGTAAAAATACTTGATCAAAATGTTGATTTATTTGCGACTTATTCGCATTTTCGTTTGTTTTATCTACATACACACTGTATTTAAAGGGAGGCAAAATGGTTTGTCTACAATGTGCTTGTGAGATTTTCATAACAATCGTATATTAAAAATCGGTAAGAACCTAATTATTTTACAACGAATTCAACTTTTTTAAAGAATATTATTAAGCTGCTTTAAAAATTGTTTTCAAAATGTTTTTATCTACATACAGTTTAACGGAAAGAAATTGGGATGGGGTTTTATTACTTTAGCTAAATATATTAAAAGCGAACATAGTGTGCATATAGTATGCAAATACATATGGCAACATTTTTGTCCCAAGATTTCATTTGTGTTTTGGAATATAAGTTGGGAAGTGAAAAACGTATATGTTCAAGGTCATGTTGATGTTTCTCTCGACTCTTGCCATCCTTATTCAGAAGTTTGATAATGATTAAGAAGCTCGAAACAAAATCTGATTGGCGACGCCAATCTCATGTAAATATACACCTCAAACAATATTTTGACAAATTGGAAAAAATGGAGAGTCACTACTGTCGAAGAAGCAGCTCTAAAATTTTCGTAGCTTCTGCATTTAAAACAAAATCCGATATTTATAGATTATGTCTTAAAATGTAATAATAAGCAAGTGCAACCGGTTTCTATGTCTACCTTTTCAAATTATTTTAAAGGAAAAACTTAGCTTTATTTATGCCTCGAAAATATCAATGTGATATATGTATTGGTTTCAAAGTTAAAAATATTTCAGCTGAATTTTATAATGAAAACATTAAAAAAATAACAACAAGCTTGATATGAGAAACAAAATGATAAAATTAAAGCTCCCCAAGCAATCAAATATAAACGCATCTGCTATTTACTATAAACAACGCTTACAGGTTCACAATTTCACAGTATAAAATCTTTTATAGCATCAGTGCACTAATTACTGGTGCAGCGAAACTAACGGTATTCTTTCAGCATCCACGTTTATTTCAATAATACTGCATCATCTTAAGACACACTGCCTAAAGGATGATTTGCCTATAGTTATTTATTCCGACAGTTGCCCATTTTCTCGCAAATGTCTAGTTTAACTTCTTGATAAAAAGAAAGAACCAACTGTTTAAAACTGAAATCACTTTTATATTTTCCGAATGACAGTGTAAAATGCAAAGTCAGTTTTAAACATGAGTACAAAGATCTTCCAATACGAATGAAAAAATACCTTGGATATATAAAACCACAATGACTTCATCAAGAATATCTTCCAATATCCATCAGTAAATGGAAACATCTTCAGGAATTCAAATCTGTGATACTTAATGAATATCATTCTTTCCATGATATTCTTCATTCACAATAAATTTAATTTATTTAATAAATAATAATAAAAATCCTAACGTAAACCATACAAATAATTATTTGGATCTGGAATAAATACCTTCTTCTATTTTTATTAATCCTAAAATTATTTAAAATTGAAAAAAACAACAGTATTTAAACTTAAAATTTACAATTTGGTCAAACGAAAATTTTATATAACAAAACGGTTTATCTACCGAAAAAATTCGAATAATGGGTCTTATTTTACAATTGGGATATTCAAAGGGTATGCTATCAAGTCATATTGTCTTAAAGTTTTAATATTTTACAATGGTTCAAAAAAATTGTTGTTGTGCTTAAAAGAAAAAAGTTCTATAAAAATAAGACTTTTTGAACTGTCCTAAACAGTAGAAACCTGAGCCGGGCGGCCGAAACTCTTTAGCAGAGTACCAATTTTCTCAAGAGTGAGCGATAAAAAAACACCATTCGTGAAAAATCTCGAGAGCGAAAAATCCTAAAAAAAAATTTTTTTTCTCACGTTCATAAAAGAGCGTGAAAAAATTTTTGCCAACCCTCACTTATGAGAAGTTTGTCGTTTTTTTTCACGCTCACAAATCACAAATGAAAAATAAAAACCAAATTTTATTTCTCACTCACAAATGAATGAGAAATTTCTTCTTTTTACTTTCGATTTATTCTTTTATGAGCGCGAGTGTTGCTTTAATATTTTTTACGCTGTGTAACAGAGTTGCCGGAAAATAATTTTTTAAGCGTGTGAAATTTGTACTCCCAATAAGAGTAAAAAAATTCTTGCATTTACATAAATTTTTTTTATTTTGCTAATATAATAAATAATAAATAAATATTAATATAAAGGATTACTTTTAGCAGTATTTATTGTGAAAAAGTTATATTTATAAAAAAATTGTTTTTGTTAAGAAACTTAAATAATACATTATATTTTATGTTGTGATTTTTTAGAAATTTTATAGTCTTCACTGACACAAATTTTTATAGCAATCTTTAAAAATATTTTTGAACTATTTTCCTAAATTTTTAATTGACGTTTTCCGATAAAAAAAAAGTATATCTTGTGTATTGTGTTCAAGGTCGTAACTGCTCTTTTTTTAATTTACCTTACTTTTGCAAATAGAACTCCTTCAAGCTCTTAGGTTCTATTTAATTGACCTGAAAGATAAAGTTTCAAATTGTTGTACATAAAAAGATTTGCGTGTGTATTGTATAATAACCACCACAATTTTTTGTAACAATTTACCTAATACCTAAAAGGATGACGGACAGTCAGGTATAAAATACCTTTCAAATTAGTGGAAAATCCCAAACAAAATGAAATGATGAACAATTATCTCTAATTGTGGTAAAGCGGAATGCAATTTTTTCCAATCTTTTTAAAATTTGCATGAGTGTGTGTAACAGCTCTATTTTTTTTTGCAATATCAACATTTAATATTTGTAAAAGAACCTTATTTGGATTTTAAATAGCGTGAAGTTAATAACAATCAGTGCCTAAAAGACAATTTAATTTTGAAAAGATATGTGTTGTACGATGCATCTTCAAAAAAAGTATTTGCTTAATAGAATCGTGCAAAAAGGAACTTAGTGAAAGACATTACAAACTACTTCACAAACAAGATATACAAAGTAATGATGCAAGTGATGGTGACGATGCTTTTGTTTGTCACTGGAGTAATGCTTCCCATTTTTGTAAAACCTTAACCGCATATTTTTATTACTAAAATTATTAAATCGGATTCATTGAAAAATTTAAATGAAATGAAGTTAAATAAATGCAAATATTTTATTACGAAAGCAAGAAAATTAAAAAAAAGTAGTTAAGAACCACAACGTATAACAGTTTTTAATTAATTAAAAATATGTTAAAAAAAAATTATTCCTACTTTTTTTAAGCATTTCAAAAATTATGCGACAAAATTTAACATATGGCAGCACCAGTAACATGACCAAAAAATTTTATGTGTACACATTTATGAATGCTTCGCGAAAAAATTCATTTATGATTTCTCACTTATGAGAAGTACTCGAATTTAATGCTTTTCATTTATGTTCGTGAAAAAAAAGTAAATTTTTCTTTTCACTTCTCACTTATGACTGGTGAAAAAAAAAATTTTTCTCACTCTCGAGTGAGAAGGCACAAAATGTTTTTTAAAAACTCATTCATTAATGAAAAATTGTTGTAGTAAACACAGCGCTCACACTCGTTCTCACGAATGAGAAGTGAGTGAGCAATTTCGAACTCTGCTCTTTAGTGAAGCCGTTGATAAAATTAACAAGTCGTAGTCATTAATTTTAAAATATTTTTGAAATTACTTATTTTTATGTTTTCTCCAGCAGCTGATTCAAATTTAAAATAGCACACTTAACTATGAGCGGATGCTCACAACAGTAGTATTTTTTTGTTTTATTTTTTTAAGACATATGACTTTATGACTACCTTGTGAATACCCTAAATGTATATTTTAGGGAATTAGTAGGAGCCTATCAATTGTATTGTAGAAGATCGATTTGTTAAATACTTACTAATTAGGGAATTAAACAGTTATTTGCTTCTCCTGAACAATTATGATTTTGCAGATAAACCATTTTAGAAAAATGCCGTCGTTTTACAACAAAAATAATTTTTTCTTTAATTAACTATGTTTTTGAAATGATGAAATAAATAAATCAATTTGTATTTTGAAAAAACTCATTATAATTTTAATTTTGTTTATTCAAAAAAAAGTTAAAAATATTACTTTATGACATAAATTTTGTTAGTTGACCTTTCTTTGTTTATAGTTGTTTTTTTTAGTCGTTTGAAAACACTCAACAATTAAAAACTTAACTTAAAAGAACAAAATTTTAATCTGTTTTCTTGTTTCAATATTGTAAATATTGAAATTTGTTTTAAGAAAAATGTATACGATATTGTAATTATTGTGTTATTTTTACTTGTATTTATTTAGATCCCCCGAAGATGGTCAACGAAGTTGATCGAAATATTGGGAAAATTTAATAAATGAGAGCAATTAAAATTGAAACTTAATTGTTTACTTTTTTATTTGAATAAACTATATGACCTTAAGCCGAAAATAAAAAAAAAACATAACAATATTACTTTATTTTATTCTGTCTAGGACAAATACATATACAGTGGTGTTCCTTAAAATAGAGCCACCGTCCACTAAAAATTTAAATAACAAAATAACATACTAAATTTTCAGAACAAAGTTTTATATTTTAATTTTTATGTAACTGAACAACATAAGAATTTAATAACAAAACTTATCTTTTTATAAAAACCTTAAAAAATATATTTATATCGAAAACAACTTTAAATATCTTATTTTAGGTGTGAAAAAAAATAGAGCCATCGACTTCAACTACCTTAAAGACAGCAAAATTGCAACAGATGAGCAAAAGTAATAAGTTTAATCATTTATTAATTACCTAGTATTTATTGGTATATCCTTTATTTTTAATAACGACCGAGCAACGTTTAGGCATAGAGTCTACAAGTTTTTGGCATGTCTCAGTTGGAATATTATTCCACGCTTCTTTTACCAATGCCCACAGGTGATCTTTATTTGTTGCATGTTTTCCCTTAAGAGCTACCTTAACTACTCGCCACAGGTTCTCGATGGGGTTTAAGGCTGGTGACTGAGCAGGCCCACTTAAAATCTTCACCCCATTGTTTTCAAACCAATCTTTTACCCTCTTCGATGTGTGTTTCGGGTCATTGCCTTGCTGAAACACCCATCGAAGCGGCATTTCCCATTCCGCGTAGGGCTTCATAAAATCGTTAAGCAGATTTGTAAAAAAAACAGCATCCATTCTTTCTTCAATCCTTACTATAGGTCCAATTCCACTGTAAGAAAAACATGCCCACACCATTATATTTCCCCCACCTTGTTTAATTGTTTTTATGGTGTATTTGGGAAGATGTTCGGTGTTCGGTGGTCTTCGTACACACTGATTGCTTCTATCAGAGTTAAATAAATTTATTTTTGTCTCATCGGACCACAAAATATTTCGCCATTTGCTGGCAGGCCAGATCACATCTTCTTCGGCAAACTGCAACCTATTTTTTAAATGAATTTTTTTAAGGAATGGAACTTTTCTTGCACTTTTTGCTTTTAAATTTGTTTTTATTAATAGTTTTCGTATAGTGGAAGCTGCTACGTCGAGATTATATTCTTTTTTTAAGGTGGTAGAAGTCACAAACGGATCTTTCCTTACGTGGCGTAAAATTTTTCTTCTTAAAGCCTCTGTTATTTTTGGTTTTCTTCCCCTTTTTTCTTCTTTATACTCAAATTTTATTGCATTTTCCACCATTTTCTTTGAGCACCCAACAATATCTGCAATTTTTCTATGACTTTTACCTTGTTTATAAAGATTTTTTATAACTTCCCTACGTTCCTGTGTACAATGTTTAGATCTACCCATTCTGGATTTTTATAAGAACAAATTAGATGAATAAACATTCAATTCTACTTAAAAGGACATAAACTTACGTTTGTATGGTAAAAATTTTAAATACAATAAAATGTCCAACTTTTACAAAATATTTTTTCTTAATGGCTCTATTTCAAGGAACACTTAATATCACAGACTAAAGAAGAATAACATAATTTTTTCAAATATTGATGCCAAAAACTTAATAAATATAACGGTTTCATAAAGAAAACAAATCAACAACCAATTTACAGTTACACTTTTGCATGTCACAGTTTCCTCAAGCAAAATAAGTTCAGGAAAATATAAAAAGAAAAGGTGGCTCTATTTTAAGGAACACCACTGTATATACATATTTATTGCAAAATTTTTTAATAAAATACTATTCGATTTTATTTCATTTAAAATATGAATTTTTAAATATATTTCAACCAATTTGAAACCAATTAAATACTTTAAATGGTTCTTTTAAAATTTATCAATATTTTTTATTCAACAAAAACTTTTTGAATATATTAGATTCAAGAAAAATTAAAAAGAAAATTATTTTGGTCGGTTTTCTTTGAATATTTAAATTTTTGAAAGAAAAAAATTAATATGGATATTAATAACTTAATTAATACATACACACATACAAATATGAATAGAAATGTAAAGAGCTATAAATTTCAAAGGAAAATTTAAATTTTGTATGAAAGGCTTATTGGTGTGCGAAGATAGAAAATATGTAGGCTTGTTCTGTATGGGAGCCTCCATTAGGAGTAAAGGTATGGGTTAGTTTTGTTGCGAAAAAATGTTGGGAATAAAAAATTAATGGTAGTCTGTATACATTTCAGCCCAATTGGTCCACTCTGGCAAAGATTTTTTACTATAGACTAATGCTTTCTGTTTAAAAATACATTTTTAAAGTAATTTTTCAAAAATACGAATATTTGGTTTCAATTTCGTGAAATAGAAATATTTTTAAGCATTGAGGGTATTCACAAGGTAGTCATAAAGTCATATGTCTTAAAAAAATAAAACGAAAAAATGCTACTGTTGTAAGCACCCGCTCATAATTAAGTGTGCTATTTTAAATTTGAATTAGCTGCTGAAGAAAACAGAAAAATAATAATAATAATATTTTTAAATGAATGACTGCGACTTGTTTCTACTGTTTATGACAAAAAAATAAACACAGTTCAAAAAGTCTTATTATTATAGAACTTTTTTCTTTTAAGCTCAACAAAAGTTTTTTTAAACTATCGTAAAATGTTTAAACTTAAGACAATATGACTTGATAGCATACCGTTTGAATACCCCAATTAAAAAAATTATTTTTTTCATTATTTATTTCAGTTTAAAAGAAACAAAACAAAATTTATATATAACTACAATATTATAAGATGTTCCTACATATATTCTGGTAATAATCAGAAATATTTTCAAGAATTTGGTGGAAAGTCTACTGATGATTTGGTGTAAGAACCAATGAAACCAACAACAAACCAAATAAATTTATATATAACTTTTATAAATAAATTACGTAAATATTTTATTTAACAAAAAAAAAACTTTTTCGTAAGAGTTATTTAAAATTAGGAAAGAAACTTAAAATAGTTTTAAAAAAATTTATATTTCTTATTCTAATTACAACTTACTTGTAGAGTCATATTTGTTAAGTTTACAAAACTCTGTTATCAGCATAAAATTGTTAGTGTGTTAAATTATTTTATTATCATTTTATATTGACTTTAAAATGTTCTTATCAGCGTTTTTGATGCACTTGTTTTTAAATTGCCTTAACCTTCATAGTACATAACTTTAATTCTTAAATGTGTTTATTAATGTACTTATATATAAACACAAATAAATATAAACATACTCATATATATACTCTTTTTTAAAAAAGTTTTTTTTTTGGTTTTTAAACAATTAACTGTTAGTTTCGGTTTATTAAGGTCAAAATATACTTTCTTTTAAAAAAAAAATATCACTTACATATGTAAGTACATGTGTACGTACATATTTGGATATTTATTTTATATTTGTTTAAAAAAAAGATAAAATTAAGAAAATGTTGAATATAGCATAATTTAAAACCAAAATTCTTATTAAATACAAGTGTTATTTTGGTTGTTCTTGATAAGGTTAAACATGCGATCGACGTTTTATATTAAATAAATTACGAACAAAAAAAATAATTTTTTTAAAAACATGTTTCCGCTTTTAGAATCAGCAATAGAATTGGTTATTGAAACCCCCCTATGCAGGATGATGGTCTAAAAAAATATGTATTATACGAGGGTTGCAATTTATATTTCGGGATTAGAGAAGAAAAACAAATATTAATTATGGAAAATCACTTTATTGTTTTTCAAAATACTCCCCATGAAGATCTATACACTTTTGCATGCTTTTGAACCAATTGTCAAAGCACTTTGGCCACTCTGATTGAGGTATCTCCAAAACATGCATTCTGAATACAGCAACCTATTCTTCAGGTGTCGAAAAACATTGGCCTCTAAGTTTGTTTTTTACGAACAGGAATAAAAAGAAGTCATTCGATGCCAAGTTTTTTAAGAATCCAACAAACCATTATTCGCTATTCGCTTGTTTTTGATTTTCTTTTTTTTTTTTTTTTTTTTTTTTTTTTTTTCCCTTACATTTGAATAACCATTGGTTATTACTAAATGTATTGAGGGGCAACCGAAAACAAAACCTTGTTGTTAAACAACACAATTTTTAAATTATTTAGGATTTAATCCCAGTTTTCTTGTTAATTTATAGGGTTTGTTGTTGGTTAAGTTTGTCTATATGCATTTCATTGGTTCTTACACCAAATCATCAGTAGACTTCAACCACCCAAATTCTTAAAAAACTCATGAATATTTTCTGTCTATACAATAACCTCATTAAACAAAATGAGGATTACTATAAAAAAACCAAAACGTTCAAGTTTTTTTAAGAATCCAACAAACCATTATTCGCTATTCGCTTGTTTTGATTTTCTTTTTCCCCTTACATTTGAATAACCATTGGTTATTACTAAATGTATTGAGGGGCAACCGAAAAAAAAAAAAAAAAAAATCAAAACAAGCGAATAGCGAATAATGGTTTGTTGGATTCTTAAAAAAACTTGAACGTTTTGGTTTTTTTATAGTAATTCTCATTTTGTTTAATGAGGTTATTGTATAAAGACAGAAAATATTCATGAGTTTTTTAAGAATTTGGGTGGTTGAAGTCTACTGATGATTTGGTGTAAGAACCAATGAAATGCATATAGACAAACTTAACCAACAACAAACCCTATAAATTAACAAGAAAATTGGGATTAAATCCTAAATAATTTAAAAATTGTGTTGTTTAACAACAAGGTTTTTTTTTCGGTTGCCCCTCAATACATTTAGTAATAACCAATGGTTATTCAAATGTAAGGGGAAAAAGAAAATCAAAACAAGCGAATAGCGAATAATGGTTTGTTGGATTCTTAAAAAACTTGAACGTTTTGGTTTTTTTATAGTAATTCTCATTTTGTTTAATGAGGTTATTGTATAAAGACAGAAAATATTCATGAGTTTTTTAAGAATTTGGGTGGTTGAAGTCTACTGATGATTTGGTGTAAGAACCAATGAAATGCATATAGACAAACTTAACCAACAACAAACCCTATAAATTAACAAGAAAATTGGGATTAAATCCTAAATAATTTAAAAATTGTGTTGTTTAACAACAAGGTTTTTTTTTCGGTTGCCCCTCAATACATTTAGTAATAACCAATGGTTATTCAAATGTAAGGGGAAAAAGAAAATCAAAACAAGCGAATAGCGAATAATGGTTTGTTGGATTCTTAAAAAACTTGAACGTTTTGGTTTTTTTATAGTAATTCTCATTTTGTTTAATGAGGTTATTGTATAAAGACAGAAAATATTCATGAGTTTTTTAAGAATTTGGGTGGTTGAAGTCTACTGATGATTTGGTGTAAGAACCAATGAAATGCATATAGACAAACTTAACCAACAACAAACCCTATAAATTAACAAGAAAATTGGGATTAAATCCTAAATAATTTAAAAATTGTGTTAAAATAAAATGTTCATAAATGCGAACTAATTTTGCCATACTACTTAGTTTTGCAAAATCTCATAAATATTAAATGTACATACATATATTGACAATATTTTATGCGGATAAGACCTATTGACATGTTTATTATTTATAACGAAAATGAAGACTCGCAGATATAAGTTGAACCAATCATTGAATGTAATTTAATCTAGAGTCTAGACCCACAAGCGTTAGCTAAATTGCAAGTTTTTATAGTTTGGAGTGGAGTATTTGATAAAGTTAGGGCCAATGGTGATGTTTTTAAAAATAAAAATAACATGTCGACATCAACCTTCAAATTAATACCGATTTCGGGTCAAGTTGATGTCGACACTTAATTTAATACAGCTTAAAACGAACGTCGTCGTCGGTAACGACTTTCACATTAACCCATATTAGCTCATCGCCCCATTTTTAAAACAGCAAGTTATTGAACACCTGTGTTGTTAAAAAGTACTTTATAATTATCTTGAGTGTAATTGTACCGTTACTTGTGTTTTATCAACATAATAAAATAAGAGAATTGTATTTGCAAATTCATGTTTGCCTTTTTTGGCAGAATAAAAGTTCAAGTCTAGTGATCACAATGTCACGCAGTAACAAGTAAGTTTTTTATTATTTTAATTTTTTTACAAAGATTATGTAAAGTAGTTTTTTTGTTGCTTGAAATCTGTTTTATTAGTTTTGAGGTATAAATTGTTTGTTTTTGGCGAAATAATGATTTTAACAGGTGTTACCGGCACCGCCCCATTAATGGAGCGCTAAGCACGAATTTGCACGTTGATTTCAAACTTTATTTCACATTTGTAATAATTTGTTTTTATTGAAAATATTCGCATATGGCTTATTTTTGTTGCTTTAGGTTGTCGTTGGCTGAAATTTTAGATATCTTAGAAACTGAAGATGACATTATTGAGGGAAATGTATATACGTGTCCACCAAGCAACTATATGTTAAGTGATGGGGATAGTGGCGACGAAGATGCGTTTGTAAAAGATTTAAATCATCTAACAGGAAACCAACTTCTGGCTGAAGCAGAAGTTGAGGTCGTACGAAAATCAGGAGCTGAACTACATTTGGACGTATTAGGAAGAGACGACTCAAGTGATGATAGCTTGCCTCTGTTGCAAACTGCAACTAGCTCAATAGCTAAGAAGCAAATAAGAAAAAAGGTAGCCACTGAAAAAAGAAAGTGGAAAGGAGTCGATTTATCGGAACACCAAAGAAGGGAATGGAATCGACCTGAGTTTCTAAACATAAACAAGTCTCCTGTAGAATGGTTTGAATTATTTTACGACGAAGACATTCTGAATTTATTCGTGGAAAATTCAAAAAGGTACGCAATTTTTAAGGGAAAACAATTTGAAGTGACAAAGGAAGAAATTCGGCTTGTGTTTGCAATATTTTTACTTAGTGGATATAATATTCGAGCTAGAAATCGTATGTACTGGGATACTGGAACCGATACCTACGACCCTGGTGTAGCTAACGTAATATCTCGTTCACAATTTGAACAAATACTTCAGTTTTTGCATGTTTCTGATAACGCAGCTTTAGACGTCCATGATAAATTTACAAAAGTACGACCTTTATGGGATAAACTTAACGAAAAATGGGTGCAGTATTGGCCTCAGCACTATGAAGTGAGCATTGATGAATCAATGATTCCATATTATGGACATCACAGTACAAAGCAACATATACATGGTAAGCCAATACGTTTTGGTTTCAAATGTTGGTGTATGGCTACACGCTTAGGATATGTTATACAAGCAATACCTTATCAAGGCGCAAGTACAGGTAACACTAATCCAGAGCTCGGGGTCGGCGGTTCTGTTGTTACCAGCTTAGTTTCCAAATTGCCCAAAGAACTTCCAGTACATGTGTACATGGACAATTTTTTCACATCTTTCAAACTGCTTACAGCTCTAAAAAAATCTGGGCATCATGGAACAGGCACAATAAGAGTAAACCGGGTGGAACATGCACCGTTGAAGTCGCCTGTAGAAATAAAAAAAAAAGAGCGCGGAAGCTTTCATCAAATAACAGACGAAGCATCAGGCGTGACTTTGGTAAGATACAATGACAACAACGTTGTTACTGTAGCATCCACCTCTGAAGGTATTGCACCAATTGGATCTGCACATCGTTGGTCAAGCAGCGAAAAGAAAAAAATATTGATTCAACAACCCTTTTGTGTACAAATGTATAACAAATACATGGGCGGGGTAGACCGCCTCGACCAAAACATTGCCTGCTACCGCATAAGCATAAATAAAAAGAAATGGTATTGGCAGCTTTTGATGTGGCCATTAAACGCGTCTATGAATAACGCTTTTCAGTTATATAGACTATCCCCAGCTGGACAAGAAAAGTTAAGTCTCGACTACCTAGCTTTTATTAGATCTGTGGTAACCACTTATCAGGGAAGGTATGCTCCGGCTCGGTCTATAGGCCGTCCACTCAAGCCAATTTCAAGAAAGAGAAGGGTGCCCGATGATGTTCGCCTAGATGGAGCTGGTCATATTATTACTTCTAGTGCAACCCAAATACGCTGTGGACAATGTCATAAAAATACCACAAAAAAATGCCGAAAATGTGATGTTGGGTGCCACACTAATTGTTTCGAAGCTTTTCACACCTAAATCGTAGTTCGTTCATAATATGAATGTGTGTATTCTTATTTATATATCCATGAATATAAAAACATTTAATAAAAAAATAATTTTTAACCACATTTATGCTTTAAAAAAGAAATTTTATTAAATATGAACTTCAGAAACTCGGTATTTATGAGTTTTTGTCATATATTATTAGCGGTGCTAGCAGTGCTCAGCGCCCCTAAATTGGGGCATCAAAAATCTCCCATTTAAATTTTTTTATTTTTATTTTACTCTCAAAATACCTTTATTTTACGCCATTTAGACTTACAAAACATAAAAAATTTCTAAGGTTTCAATAAAAAAAAAAGTTGAGCACATACGGGTTAAGGAAGTTTATTTTAATAACATATTATTTTTTAAATAGCTGAATTCATAAGTATATGTATGTTAGTACATCTGTATGTTTATTTTTTTAGCATAAAATTGATATGGTGGCCCATTTTGCAGCCCTAAAAGCTGTTGGTGAATCGTGTCGTATTCCACTACAATATTACCATAACAATATGACGGGCACCAATGTCTTGCTTGAGGCTATGGCTGACAATAATGTTTTTAAATTTGTGTACAGCTCCAGTGCAACTGTTTATGGAGAACCACAATTTTTACCAGTAACTGAAGCGCATCCAACTGGAAATTGCACTAGTCCCTATGGTAAAACCAAATACTTTACAGAAGAAATTTTAAAGGATTTGTGTAAATCAGATAAGGTAACTTTAACAATTAAAACATATTGGCAATGCTATTGTTAATGGTTTTTGTTTATACTAGCGTTGGGCTATAGTTTCTTTACGTTACTTTAATCCTGTGGGCGCACATCCATCTGGCCGCATTGGCGAAGATCCAAATGGCGAACCAAACAATTTAATGCCATACATAGCTCAGGTAGCTGTGGGAAGGCGTAATTGTCTTCAAGTATATGGCAGTGATTTCCTCACTAAAGACGGCACTGGTATACGTGACTACATACATATTGTTGATTTGGCCGAAGGTCATGTTAAAGCTTTAGATAAACTACGTAATATCGCAGAGACTGGTTTCTTTGCATATAATCTGGGAACAGGCGTAGGATATTCTGTGCTTGAAATGGTTTATGCCTTTGAAAAGGCTTCTGGTCGTAAGATTAATCATAAAATTGTTGATAGACGTGCCGGTGATGTGGCCACCTGTTTTGCCGATGCTTCTTTGGCTGAAAAAGTTTTAGGCTGGAAAGCTACTCGCGGTATTGATGAAATGTGTGCAGATACTTGGCGTTGGCAAAGCAATAACCCCAATGGTTATGCTGTGAAATGATTTAAAATATTAACTAGTGCATTTCCAACATTTTTTATTTTATAACAAAACATTCTTAAAACTATATAGGTTATTGTTTTTTTTTTTAAATATGTGTCATGTTAGTACATTAAAATACGTATATCTATGTACATACATACATATGTATGCTCTATTGTTAGCATGCATAAATTATTTGTATCTTGCCTAGTCAAAACTGATTTTGACGATTACGGAAACGATGCCTTTATATAAAAAAACATATGTCTAATATACACATTTACCTAAGTTTTTTTTTATCATTATTATTGTATTTGCTTTACTAATTAATTATACACATATGTACATATGTATGTGCACTTACTTTCTTGTAAATTATACACAAATTAGTCATTGTTTAGTAAAAAATTTATAGGACTTTAATTTTTCTTTCTGTAAAAATGTTTTTTTTTGTATCAATGTCGTTCCTTTATTTTTTTAAATCATAGTTTTACTTAAAAAAAAATATAAATCATTTAGCTCAATTGTATAACTAAAATGCTTTAAAAATGCATAAAAACAAATAAGTATAAATTATGTTATACGTACTACCTAAGTTAAATAAACTCGGGGTACACCGTACCCTGAAAAAAGTATTGTAAAGAAACATACATATTAAAATAAAAATATATTCAAGTGAAAGTTTTTCGACTTATTTATTTTTTTATATAGCCAGACAGGCCAAAAGCCTAAAAGGTACAGGTATGCATTAATGCATTCGTTTACTCAAATTTTTGAATATTTTTTGCTGTATTGCGTTCGTTTACATAAAATATTAACTGGAGAGCAGAAATTAAGAGCGTAAAATGACCGTTTATTTACTAAGGATTAAAAAGTGTACTGGACACTTTGCTAGTAAAAATTTTCCGTTCGCAAACTTTTTGCTACTAAATTTTTTATGAAAGTTTTTTGTAAAACTACTCAGTATATTCAAAGCTACTCGACTTTACTGGAAAAGTGAACGAATAAACCATTGGGAAACGCAACTGAAGTGGGGTTGCGGTACATAATCGACACAAAGTTTTTTTTGGACTAAGCTACTGATGATCGGCCCGTTATTTATAATAGCCATACAAATGTCCTCCCGAAGTTGCTAAATTTAATTGTGGTCGGTCTGTCAGTTACTATAGGACCCATGAAATCCCAAATAATAATATACATACATATGTATGCACAAATATATGTACTATGTAATACGAGTGTGTGTATTAAATTTTTTTTAAATAAAAATTGTAAGAAATTTTATCAAGATTGGCTTATTATTTTTTATTTAAATACCCCTATAACGTGAGAATGTCAAATAGATTTTAATCATCTGGGCTCTTAATTATACCTGGTTGAATTTGTATTGCATGATTGTACGCCTTGACGCAAGACAAATTCATACAAGGTGAACTTAGCAAAATCAGGCCGAAAAATTCGTACAGGTAATGTCAAAATTATGTGGCATCACTAAAAACAACACGCAAATTATTTGCAGAAGAAAAACGTGAATAAAACAAATTATACACTTATTTGCACAAAGCACAAGAACGCATCATTTGGTTTTACTATTTGTTAATTATGAAGCCTTTTTTGAAATTTTAGTTTAAAAAACTAACCGACGCATTTTGTTTTAAATCCTTCTTCTTGACAAACTTTTGACATATTGTGAACAAAATTGCGAGAGCAAAAAATAGTTAGCTGATCTGTCGAGTCCACCTTCTCTATGAAATCATCTTGCGCCGTGCTCAAGACGTACAGTTAATACCGAAACCAGGTGATTGCAATAAAAAGTGTCTTACTTTTTATGTATGAAGTTTGACACTAAATTATTATTATTTGTAAAACTAATTTTTAAACAAAGCGAAACGGAAGATTTTCTAAATATCTGTCCAAAATTGCAGCCGTTTGGTAATCTATTTTAAAAAGCCGAAAACAATGCAGTTGTATCAAAATATAAGTGTTTAAAAGAAGTTTCAATAAAAACTAAATTTTTAATTTGTACATATATGAAAAACAAATTATTTTAAAATCATGAAGTTTTACTTTTTTCCAAGCCCTGCATTTTTGCCAATTAAAAAATAAAAATCAGCTGGACATTGTAGAGCAGCTTGTATAATTGTACCACGACCGTAAACAACCCTACCAGAACAGTGACGGTCATTTGACCGGTCATATGACCGACACAAATGACCGGTCAATCGGTCATTATTTTCTATCATTTTCTTAAGGGCGATGTGAAAAAAATGACCGAAACTTTGTGTATGTGTGATCTTGCATCTCTCTCGCACCTTTAGATGTGATAGAAATATTGGTCACAAATGACCGAAAGAAAATGTTTTAAGGTGCTTTCGCACGATATGTATTTTACACATGACTTGTCAAATTTTGCAGTGCGAAATTGATATCTGCCGTCTGAACGCGTTTAAACATTGCATGTGTGAAAAACATATGTAAATGTCATATGACAAATTTGTAAATAGAGCGTGCTCTATTTTCATCTGACAAAGCATGTGTCATCAATTGTTTTTAAAACAACAACAAGGAAAAGTAAGTTGTTTATTTTGGTTTGGAGGTTATGTCAGATGTAAATACACATGTACGTATGAAAGCAAAAATTATAGACCATCAAAATGACAATTTTGACAGACATACGCAATTACATGTGGATTGCAAAAGTGAAAAGTCATGTGTAAAATACATATCGTGCGAAAGCACCTTTAGTGTTAGTTTCGGTCACAAATTTCTTGTAGGGAAATAATTGTCAACAAAAAAAAATTTTTGTTTTGGAATAATTACAAACCATAAAAAACTTGCAATGCCTACGTATTATTTTGTAATGGTTGGTCATAACGATAATCCTATATTTGAAATGGATTTCCCAACAGTGAGCAAAGAAATAAAAGTAAGTTTGAAAATCGTATATTGAACGGCCATTAAATTAAAGCGTGTTTTATTGCAGAAGGAGGACCATCCCCATTTATCGCAATTTATAGCCCATGCTGCACTAGATTTGATTGATGAACATAAGTGGAAAACGCCCAACATGCACTTAAAATCGATTGATCGGTTTAATGAATGGCTAGTATCAGCTTTTGTTACTGCCAGCCAAATACGCTTTCTTATTGTACACGATAATAAGAACGATGAGGGCATCAAAAATTTCTTTAACGAAGTATATGAAACATACGTAAAATATTCCATGAATTCCTTTTATAAAGTGAATACCCCTATTAAATCACCTATGTTTGAGAAAAAAGTTCATATGTATGGGCGAAAATATCTGTTATCTTAAGACAAATGGTTTAAAGCTAAGTTTAGTTTAGAACATAATAGTAGTTATACCTATAGCTTGTAAAATAAAACATTCTTAATATTAACAAGAGTGCTGTAATCGGCTGTGCCGGATCTTCTATACCCTACACATTGTTTTCATTGGCGTACTTAAAAATTTTTTCTAGGGGGGAGACATTAAGCGCATGAGCAAATATAGTTTGTGAAATGTTTTTTAAATATTCCTGGGGGGGGGGGGTTTCAAAATTATTTCGCTTTACTTTAGATTTATAAAGCCATGCTTACACCACCTGCGTTCTCATCTGAACTGAATTTTTATATAAAAGTTAAGATATTAATGAGTGTCAAAAACAATGTGACTTACATTTTTAGTATTAAGCTATATTTACACCACCTAAGTTCTCATCTGAGTTAAAACGAAAACGAAAATTTTATTAACAACAATTTTGCTGTTGTAGAATCACCACCACCTCAGGTAAATAAAGTTTTCGTTTTTGTTGTAGTTTTTGATGGCTCAGGTGTCAAAAAAAGATATGTAAAAGTAAACAACTTTGACAACTCAGCCTTTTAACACCACCTGGTAACATAATTTCATCATGCTCGATACCAAAAATAAGAAGTTGAGTGAAAACAACCTCGTTAACGTCGAAAAAAGGTCTGTTACCAGGTGGTGTTACGAGCACAGCTGATCTACTTTTTCATGCATAACTTGTGGCTGGGTAGTCAAAGTTGTTTACTTTTAAATATCTTTTTTCATGCATAACTTGTGGCTGGGTAGTCAAAGTTATTTACTTTTAAATATCTTTTTTTGACAACTGAGCCAACGAGAACTACAACAAAAACGAAAATTATATTCACTTAATTTTGTTGTTGTAGAATCATCACCTCCTGACACATTAAAGCGCCATGGTACTGTTTTGACAGTTTTAACCAGGGTACACGTATATCAGGTAGGAGTGATTCTACAAAAACAACAAAACCGTTATAAGAATGTCAAAGACAAATAACAAAAACTCACAAAATCTTTCTTCTTCCTTTTGAGCTTTTCTTACAATACTACAGTTGTTGTTTGAAAAGAGGAAGAAAATACATAAACATAAACAAAATTTGACATTAATATAACGAAATAGCGTTACTCAGATGTTTATCTGAGGCTGCCTGATATACGTGTACCCTAGTTTTAACATGTGAGCAAACTCGAACAAAAAATAGGCAGCTTTTAATTTTAAATAGACTATACCATGGTGAAATAATCGTACCAGGTGATGTTACAATCACAGCTGATCTACTTTTTTCATACATAAATCGAGGCTGGGTAGTCAAAGTTCTTTACTTTTACATATCTTTTTTTGACAACAGAGCCAACGAAAACTACAACAAAAACGATAATTATATTCACCAAATTTTGTTGTTGTAGAATCGACACCACCTGATACTCATAATTGCGCCATTGGTGGTTTTCAGACAAGACTAATTTTTAATCCGCACAAATTTTGTTCTTAACGCTGGGGCTAGACGTGCATTTTATATTTCTGAACATAAGCAATAACGTCGGCAGAATGACGTCACAAAAATGTTTTGTGTTCAAGCTTGTGCTCAGAGTGGGGAAAACGTATGTTATATCATCACCATGCGCGAACACGGCGCGAACCTGCTGTCCTGTGTCGGTCTATTTTGTTCCACCCAGCTAACCCTCGCGGTTCCTCTCGGGGAGTGATTCTCAACCCTTGACCGAGGTTCGGCATATAACAAAAAAAAAAACAATCATCAAACAACAACACAAAAACTTACTTTTTATCATCAACCACTGGATACTTGCTTAATAGGGAGGCAGATGTTTGGCTCCAATCGCCCTTAACCCTTCCATGGCCGTAATGACTCCTCCTCAATGTTCCTTACGGGCCCCGTATCCCGTCCTTCATCACCCTATCTGCGCCAACAATCCCCTTTCAAAAAAAATCTATTCAACTTTTTCCATAATAAACGTTATAAGTACTAAAATATTTATTTATACATAATAAAAACACAATTCAAAATAATAAAGTTACATAAAATTAAAAAAAAACATACATATTACTATTTTTGAATTATAATTAAATTAAAACGACAAAACATATAACATACAAGACATAAACCTAACAAGGAAGGACTAGATTAAACTGGCAGACTTCAATCTTCAGCCTTTAAAATTAAATAAAAACGACATAAAAACTTTCCCTTAATGAGCTCGCTAAGGTACTACTAATATTTTAAAATAATAAATGTTTTCCCGAAATTAAAACCAAATACAACTCCTAGTCTGACCTTTTACAAAACAAAACATAAACTTACACAAATCGAATCTTAACTTAATTTAAAAAAAAACGTTTACACACAATTAAAACAGACAAAGACTCATATATATATATTTTTGAAAGTATTTCTTTAATAGGGCCTCCTCTCAAATTTCCTACTGGGTGTTTCTGCTCATTTTATCAAAAAGTTTTCGGACTGCGGTTATGAAATTAGGTAGGTACTAAAAAAAAGCTTTCCTGGTGTGACCAGAAGCTCGCTCCCTCACTGTTGCCAGCTCGATTTTTATCATATACTTGGCTGGCCCTTATCCCGAGGAACTGCCATAGCCAAAAAATATAAAATAAAATTTACGTTACCTTATTTTCGCTCTAAAATTGTTGACCCATTTGTTACCTTATCCGCTTCCGTTCTTGTTATCACAACCAGGATGTACCAAAACACTACACAATGGGATCCTCTTTTATCTTCCGGAAAATCTGTTCCGCACAAAATTAATACATGTACACACTTCTTTATTCTACCTATTTGTTATTAATTTTTTTTACATGCTTACGCTTTAATTTTTCTTCTCCCGATTAATTAAAGATCCTCCCAAAGTGTAGCAAACACTTCTTTGCTTTTTAAAAAGATTTTAATCTCTCTTTTATTTACACTCACTCTTTCAAAAATTAAATAAAACCTTTTTAGTGTTTTTTTAAAAAAATTGATGTTACTTTTTTCTCAAATTTTACTTTTTTCACAGCCTTAATGTTACTTTTTAAATTTAAAGAAAAACACTTTTCAGACTTATTTCACAGCCCGCTATTTTCAAAATGACCAGAAATTTCTATAAAACTTAAAATAAGACTTCATATTTTTTTAAACTAACGTTAACAACAAAAACTATAGGTAGAAAAAACAACCACCGGTCAATAACTTTAGTTGTTAAACAGTTTGTCCAAAACAAAAACAGCAACCCATATTAAAAAAAATTCGTTCTCTTTATTTAAGTTCAAGCTGAACTTAACTTTAATCCAGGTACAGAGAATACATATTTTCTCTTTACGCATCCCTGGCTTACATATCTTTATACCTGGTAATACCCATACTACCATTTTATACAACCATTGAAATAAAAGCTTTGCATTGACAACTTCCAGTCTGCACACACATAAGAAAATCAAAAACAATAAAGTTGGACGCCATAATTTAAAATTAAAATAAAAACTTTTAACTCATCTAGCATCAAATAAATAAACCAAAAAAATACTACATAAAAACGAACTCCATACAAAAACAAGGAAATTAACGAGGATACAAAAATTATATTAAAAAGGTTAAAAATAAAAGGACAGCGGCATACATACATACAGATGCCTGATGTTTATACAGTGCGGCAAAAGCATATTCCCACACACTCTACTTGCACCAACCCAACCAAGACACCTATACTCCAGTCCAGGTCTACAATCAACTTTTCGGTATTATACTGGTTAAAACCTATGTATCAGCAAAAATCATCCCCACTAAAAGCCTACTGTTACATCAGCCCGCAACACGTAAATGAGCGAGAACACAAATTAAAAATTTTTGTTGAGAGAGGTTGCTGTAAACAACAACAAAAAATGCATAATATTTATTGTTGTTAACATTTTTCTCACTTATTATTTAATTAAAAATGTGTCTTTATTAATTTATTTTGTTTATCTATCAGTTTTTTTTAAATTTTTCTTTTTTTCTTAATAATTTTTTATTTACTCAAATTTATACAACAACAACAACGTTATTTGACAGTTTGTGTCCTAACATAATTGCTCAGCTCTGTGTTGGAAAACTTATTTTCAAACTTATTTTCTAACACTAAAATTTGCGGTCCACACGGTCATTTTTTGTGTTAGCAACAGATTTTGACAATTGCGAACATAAAAATTTCCAAACTTCTGTCTCGTGTAGACTATAAGTTAGTTTTCACACAAGACTAAATATGCTGGCATAAAACTGTGCACGTATACAAAGCTTTGTGTGTGTTAGTATTTTCTTTGCTTATTTCACGTTCATTAGTGTGTATGTGTTAGTTTTGTTCTGCTTGTGCGGGGTTGAAGCTGGTTGAAAAAATTATGCCAACCAAAACCACTCTCTTCACCGAAAACGCCTTAAAACTGCGACTTTATGCCAGCATAATTAGTCTTGTGTGAAAACCCTCATTGATATACCTTGTAAGCTTATTGTACCATGAATTTACAAAATAACTACAGATACATTAAAAAGGTGACCTCGTCCTTAAAGCTATAACTTTTATATACATACATATACGCAGCATGCATGCTGTTCTAGCCATTTTGCTATAATCAACATATATATTTGTTTTTGTAGTCAAAACCGAAAAAAATCCCTATAGAAAATCTTATTTTTGACAAGATACAAGTAGGCAAACTATGTTAAAAATTCCTTAAAAGGTATAATAGCTACGGCAACAACTACAAGCAACACGGTACCAAATTTATGAAGTTGTTGTAAAAACAACTTTGTTAATGTAAGGAAAACACGCTGTTTTGACAGTTTAAACGCGTGAACAAACTCGAGCAATAACTGTCAACAGAATCGACTATACCTTGTTAGGTAATTGTACCATGGGCAAACCGTCCATAAATATTTGGTGCTCAATTAACACTACCATTTAATTATTAATCAAATTATTGGTTTTGCGAATATTTTTTAAAAGAGAACAAAGAAAAAGACACCATGTAAACTAGAGATGAGCGATATTTCCGTACCTGTGATTTTATACCTGTTACTTGCAAATCACTGGTAACGACAGTGACATAAACTGTGAAGTAACTGCTACTGCTACTTTTAAGTTATTGTGTTACTCAAATAACATTTTGACATGTAACGACAGTGACATAAACCGTGAAGTAACTGTTTCTACCATAGTGTTACTTTTAATTTATTATGTTACTAAAAGTAACATTTTTAAATATTGTGCAGTAATTTTATCTGCGGTGTTACTCTTATTATGTTAAACTTTGCAAAATGTAAAGTAACATTTTTGTGCTTCATGTTTACAATTGGTCATAGCTAACAAATCATGTTGCTACTTTTGTTCTTTAAAAGAAGTAAAGGGCTTATGTGTTTGTATGTGTGTTTGTCAAAGTGCTGTTAAAAACTTTACAACAGAGGTGCCGTCAGAGACCAGCGCCGAGCATTGTTTGTCCGCTACGGCGGATTAAATTCAGATATGAGCCGGCTAAAGAATTAATATTCAAAAACAGATTTAAACACACATTTATTTTAAACACATATCGTAACCTAAAATGAAAAAAAGCACAGCTAACAAAAATAGAACTTTACATGATAAGCGAAAATGTTTGTAAAGGTACAACAAAAATATTTCGAAAAAAATGCGTATAAAGTTTTTAGTTTGCTCGCATTATGTATATAGAAACGTTATAAGTAGAAACATTTTTAATATGAAACTTATATACGACATTAAACATAGCATAACAAACAATTCTGAATCGTTAACTCCAAAAATGCATTTCTAGAACTACAACATTTGAGTAAATGAGCGATATACATATATAAATCGTTAGCTGAAATGAAATTTTAGTTAATATGTTCAGGGTTTTTGGACTTAACTTTCAATTATCAAGAAATAAAAATATTTTTGATTGGTGAAGTAAAAAAGAATAAAAATATCAAAATCTTTCTCAAATAGCTCAAGAAAATTATTGTGCATTAGGATCGCCAGTCCATGCGAAAGAATGTTTTCAAAAGCTGGACAAGTCCTAAATGACCGACGAACGCGTTTAAACGAAAAAAGGCACAAATGTTATATTATACTTAGTTGTGTTATGTACATACATATACAGCTTAATTTGTGTTATTTGTTTTTTTAGGTTTTTGTTTTTGTTACAATGGATTTCAACTATTTTTATATATTTTTATGTTTGGAATCTATTAAACAAGAATTTTAAGCTGCCTTTCTAAATTAAAGCTTTATCTCAATGCTCCATGGGAGCTTAAAAACTTATCTCAAAAGGTATAAATTTAAATTTTTTATCAAAATTTTGTTTAAATTAAATTAAAAATTTTAATATAAATATGGAATATTGTTTGTAACTACATACATACATACCTATTGAAAATTGATTTTCTTATTCATAAATATTTTTAATTCTTATTTATCATTTATATTATTTTTCCAATGCGTTGTTCAGGAGTTCGTTAAAAAGAACTAAAATCGCATAATCACTGCTTAAAATAACATTATGTATAATAATTTAACAGAGATTAAAATAACTGTTTTACAAGAAGTGAAAAATGCTAAACAGTGATCACTGTCACTGTTTAAATAACAGGTGATTTTAAAATCGCATTCACTATTAACGATATTCCCTAAAAATCACGGGATCGCTCACCTCTAATGTAAACTACCACTTCTTCTTTGCGTCTATTCACATCTTTATGTATAGTTTAAAATATTCTAGATCCGAAAAGTTAAAAAAACACGTTAAAGAATTTCTTTTAATTGTTACAAGAATTTTGATATCTTTTACTTAAAATAATGCATATTTTTGATTTGCCAAATGTAATGCTTATTGAAATTTTTGAGTACCTCAGTTACGATGAAGTATCTAAAAAAAGATTGGTAAGATGAGTGAAAAAAAGAATTACCCAAATATTCCCCAATGTAAACAAATAAATGTACATACTATGTAAAAATATTTTTGCAAAAAAGGTGTGCCGACGTTTTGATCAAATATCCCAGCAAGTTCTAAATGGGGGATTCAATAAAGTTATTAAGCAGCATAACGTCAACTTTAAACGAATTAAAGCCTTATTGCCAAGACGGGAATCAGAGAGACGGTAACTGGAATTATGTGTTTTCCTAAATGCAGTTGCTTTGCATCACGAAATTTTTACTTTCGCTTTTACAATTTTGAAGATGTTTTTTGTTTCCAATTTATTATTATATTTATAAACACTCATTTGAGACCAGAAGACATTGTCAAAAACTTAAGTTTCGTTACCAGAATTTTAATTTCGTTATGCAATGCAAACTGTGTTTAGGAATACAGCCTATTATACATACTTACATATGGGCTTTATTCCTAAATGTAGTTTGCTTTGCATCACGAAATTTCAAATTCTTCCTGACAAAGCTGAGGGTTTCGATAATGTCTTCTCCTCCTAAAAGAATGTTTATAAATATATTAATGCATTGGAAGCAGAAAACATTTTCAGAAAGGTAAGGGTTTTATAAAGGAAGAAGGTAAAATTTCTTGATGCAAAGCCAACTGCGTTTAGGAATACAGCCTTGTTTCTGAGTTTATATATATTCCTTATATTTTCTATAAGAAATCACTGCCTTGCACGTCATGCTGATATACTTACTTCCATTGAAACAAGAATCTCTATGCTTTCTATGACGTACACTAAATACATGGATTTAAGTTTGTGTTGCTTCATACCGGGTAGAGTACTAGATGAAATTTTTCGCATTTTACGATTGATATCAAAAACAAATAAGCCGTTGAGACCACACGAGGTCTTGCAAGAGTTGCGTGACATTTCTTCAATGGCTATTGAGCACTTTGATGAAAAGATTGCCAACAATCTAAAGAAAACATTTGCCGATTCAAGTAAAATATGCAGTAGCAGTGGTTGTTGTGCAGACGCTAGACGCTTGGCGGCAACCAGTGGTTTGGGTAATATATCGTTCAGTGGCATGGGAACTTCAGGTTCCAAAGCATTAAAGAGTGGAACTGAAAATATATACGGTAATAATACATATGTTCCGCAACCTCTTACACAACGTTTAGGTTTTATTGGAGAACGCCTGAGTGGAAACTCACTGAAAACGACATTAAGTGATAGTGAACCATTGCAGTCGCCCCTGTCATCCACTTCTTCTCTTATAATGGAGCATTACCAACATCCCGCTGGAGGGTGCGCAGAAGCTCGGACAACCATGTTGTATTTTAAGAAACTGGAAGCAGAATATAAGAAGGGTATTGTCAAGGTAATGGTTGTTTCAGTGAAACCTGTGTAATTATAGTTATGTAACGAGCTTTTGTAAAGGGTAATTAAAAAAAAGGCATAAAATCTACGAATAGTTCTGAAAAAGTGAAAACTATTTTTTTTCTTTTAAAAAGTTTTTGATGAAATTTTTTATACATGAATAATTATATTAGTTTGTTTTTAATAAGAAACTTGAACAAAAAGTAGAGAGCCATAAAATATTTATTTTTAGATGCATCGTATGCAGCAAGTACAAAATCTACAAAATAAACGTTTGCAACAAACTTTAAGTTCCGTCGCTGAACTAAACGTACAAATTGTGGAGCTTAAAAAGCGTTTGGAAGATGTTGACGCTAAAAACCGTGAAATTTCTGCCAATATTAGGCACATTAGTGGTAGTGAGCCGACAAAAGCCGAAAACGTCAACAGTACTCCAACAACTCCTAAAATTGAAGACAACAATGAGGCAAAAGAAGAAGCTGCATCATCATGCCTTATTTCAATTGGTTCAGTACCAAAAAAAATGGATAATAATTCGAATAAAAGACGTAATGATGATGATATTTTCCCCTCGACATCAACACAAGAGGCTATTGAGAAACGTAAGGATAGCTGTGATCTACAAGTGAAAAAACCTAAATTGCAGTTTTAATTAAAAGTATTTGTGTTACTCTAGTGTTTTTGATTTGGATTTTTTTTACGAACTAATTTTTTCTGTAAAAATTATTAAATCAGAAATACGTTTTTAAGGTGTGTTTTTCTTATATTTTAAACACACACTACATACATACATATGTATGTATGTATTTGTACAATACATATATTTTTAATTATTATTATAGTGTATTAATATTTGTCGTTGGCTTAAACGGGAAATTATTTAAAAGTAAAAAACATTAAATTCGATTTTTCACCTTATTTAAATCATTTTAATGAATTTTTTTATAATGGTAAAAAAATATTGAAAAAATATTTTAAAATTATTTAACTATCAGTTTTTATATTTTATCTAGCGATATGCACAAAAAATATAATTAAAAAATATATATTAAAAACATATGTGTATTATGAACTCTAATAAATACTACTTACAAGAAAAAGTAAAAACCCAAAAAAAAAAAAAAAAAAAAAAAAAAACAAGAAAAAGTTAACAACTAAAAATGGTTGGTTGGGTTTTTAAAAGGACTCTTGGATATATTTTTGTTTGTTAATAGTAAATTTATTGAAGTTATTGTATATGGGCAGAAGATATTCATGAAGTTTTTTATGTTTTTGGTTGAAGTCTGCTGATGATTTTTCACTAATGTAACAATGAATTGCATATATCTCTACTTAAACCTCCAAAAAATCCCTATACTTCAATTGGAAGCAAATCCTAAAAATATTGAAAGATTGTTCTACATACAACACACTAAATATATACTTTTTTTAAAAATAATTGCTAAAATAAAGATTTTATTAGAAACAATAATTTAATTATTATTTTTTGAGAGTCAAACATCCATTAGATGATCCTTTTATTTCTTCTATGCGTGAGTACGCAACTGAACTCTTGCTTAACATGTGAGACAATTTGGGTCAAATTTAAAATTTGTAGCAAAGTAGGTACAGAAATGGCTTTGAAGCACAACTGGACCCACTGCGATCTAACTCAAATGTTCAGTTTTGACTTCCATATAACGGAACAACAATTAACATTTTATTTAAGACTACTGGACATTACTGATGCCGTGGGCAGTACACCTGTCAGTTCTGTATTTGGGATAATAAGAAAAAAAAATCGAATGTTAAAGATATACAAAATAGAAAAACAAAATTATAGCATCGAGCTATTGAATTCCGCCCTGGACATGTTTTCATAAAGGACATTGTAGTTAAAATAACAAACAAGCGTAGGGTGTTCCTGGCAGAAGTTTGGTGCGTGGTGAAGAATATTGTGGAAGTGAAAACGGGTAATGCGGGACGTGAAGAGGAAGTAAAAATCTATGCGAACAGTCAGTGAGCGCTTAAAGCTTCAGAGGCATATTAACGTCAAATCTTTTTTGATGGACGAATGTAAATACATATGCTTTTGGGAAAATAAATGCTGGGTTGGGTACCAGGTTTTTGTAATTTTACCGATATTGCAACTACCGACGAAAATTCAAGGAAGAGACTAACATAGTGGGGCTTGGAAAAGCGGGGTTGAACGCAAGTGCTATAGACTTGTGGCAAAGCCGACGCTAAAATATTTTTGGAAGGGAGCAGGAGGGACCTAAGAAGCATAATTGGAAATATTAAAGGGCACTGCATTATTTGCAGATTATGTTAGGATAAGGAATTGAAGACTGTGGAATATTACGTCCGCCCCTGCTGAAGCCCAGGGAGCTTTTACAAAGTTAAGATTATCAACGATGGCCGATTGAGGTCTCGTAGGATGGGTGACATCATCCGGCTTATAAGGAGCTTGGGATACCTAGCGAACCCAACAGATAGCTTCACATAGGATTTAAGAATAAAGGTCACGTCTGACACTAGCAAAGGCTAGGGAACGCTTCCACGATGAACTTATTGATGACTCTCGTTGTATGCTGGATGACAAAATTCGGTTCATTAAGAGTATGGGATATCTGCCACCTTAATAAATAGCTTTTTATAGGACCTTCGAAAACACCACACATCTACCGCTGTCCAATGCTAGTAAAAAAGGAAAAGGTAGACTTGGTTTAGGCTGTGAAATGCGCTTTCGACACAGTGAGGAAGCAAGTACACTATTAAAAGAGGTGAGATGACTTGATTTGATAACTGCCAACAATCTTTACATACAAATATATTTAAATATGTATGTATCTAGTAAGGTCAATATGTCAATGTTCAGAACACAGGATGTTACAAGTATGGAAAGTTGCAAGTGATTACTTTAGTTCAGACAATAGTAGAATTGATTTTGGAATAGACTGACTATACACGGCCTAAAAGTTTTCTATAGAAACCCACGTTTAAAAAGAGGGCATACCAGTGGTAGTGAAGTCACATGCTGAGACTGGATCGGTAGTGAAAGAACTCACTAATGCTCTAGATAATGAGTATAGGTCAGCATATCCGTTGATCTTTTAGGAAAGGATCCCTACAAGAAATTGCTGATGTGTATGTACTTACTAAAACATTTTTTTACTAACACATTTGCAATAATTTTCGTCATTCCCAGGGTACACTTAAGTGTACCCTGGTCATTCCTGACTAGTATTTATATCATTGTTGATGTAAACAACTCAAATTTTTGTGAATCCCCAGTAATATCATTATAATTGTAAACTTTCGGGGATATTGTGCCAAAAAGTTAAAGAATCTTAAAGATATAAAAAGTAAGTAAAAATATTAACGAACACAACACAAATAGGTATATTTTCTTTCCTTTATTTTTTTAGCAACTCATTCTAAACACTATGGCGTACACCTACAGGATTTGCCCAAGTCCTCTTTTTTATAAATTAGGAAGAGAAAATGGTTTATTCTAAAAATTTTGCAATAGATTTAAGTACATATCTTCAAATTAAAGGCTTTTAAAGTTAAAAAAAAAACAAAATGGTGTTTTAACAACGCATCTTATAGTTGAACATGTTTCAAAGGAGTAGTGAGGTTAGATTAGGTAAGGTTACGAAGGGTAGAGGTGAGTGCAACTCGCCACCTACACCCAGAGGCCTCTAGGCCCATTGTGGTTCGCTACAGAAAAGATAAAAAGAAAAACATAAAAGACAAGAATTTTATAGGTAGATATGAGAAAAGAGAGCAGAATTCTGTCCGCAAGAAGTCAGTTATCGTAGGCGCTAAACCATCTATGTATCTACCTAGCACCCAACCCCATTGATGGAAATAATGATGCTCCCCAGCCCACAGCCAGAGACCTCGCCAAGTCCATATAAGAAGCGCCCTCCCAACAACCTCTGTCGGCGTTTCTGCAGCCTAGGGCAGTGGCAGACAAGGTGTTATACCGTATATATCTCCTCCTCCTCCTCCCCGCACCACTTGCAGCGATCCGGAGAGTTCCTCTCCCATTTGCTCGTCATACATAAATATATCTAGGGGTGCCCCGGTAGATCGGTGGTAACTGCACGAGTCTACCAGCTTGGGAGTTGTGGGTTCGTTTCCCATCCTGGTAAGTCTTCTTCATTCTTCTGTTCTTTCATTCTTTGCTTCCATCTCAACCTATTATATGACTCTCCGGGTAATAAAAAGGGGCCGAATTAAGCGGGCCCAAGTGAGCTTTATCCTTTCCTTTAACGGCTGCCTGTTCTACCTTACCTTACCTAAATATATCTCACAACGAAGTGCCCTATTAGAGTCCCAATAGTGAGGTTAATATTTATGTTGACAGCCAGGCGGCTTTAAGACCTTGAAGCCGCATTGCGCCAAGTCCATCCTAGTGAGACACTGAAAAAGACCGTTGCTGGAATTACTGACACCTAAACCGTTGGATACCTGGGCTCTGCGATATAATTGACAATTAGTGCTTAACGAATCTTCAGTGGGGAAACAGTAGTGACTGCAGGACGGCTTGAGCTACATGGTCGGGGCTGAGCTTAGCGGACACTAGGTTGCTCTAGACTTGGGGAGTAAAAGTCCGATAGGGGCACTCCAAATTATGGGATGTCTAAGGAAAAGAAATTAGAGACGATAGAGCACCGAAAATCCACGAGTGATGCACAGGGAGCCATTACACCCGCTCAAAATGACTGCATGGTGCGCTGTTCACGATGGAGCAGTCATCGGGCCATTTTTTTGAGAACGCCGATGGTCAACCGACAACAGTGGACGGTACACGCTATAGGGCCATTTTAGCGAAAGCCGCAATCGAACGAATTAGGGCAGGAGGACATGTGGTTCCAACAGGACAAAGAAACAGCACACTCTGCGCGAGTCACAACCGAGCACCTGAAGGCGGCGTTCCCGGGTCGCCTAATCTCTCGTTTTGGCGATTAACATTGGCCCGGAACATTCCCCGATTTAATCTTTCCAGACTTTTTTTGTGGGGTTTTTTGTCCCGGTTTTATGTGAACAGGCCGTAGACCCTGAAAGCCCTCAAGGACAACATTTGACACGAGTGAGAGAATCTGTCGCCGAGGTGATGAAAAATGCCATAAAACGAGCCCGTATAGCAATCAATTGTGACGGCGCCCATTTATCTTTTCGACTTGACGAATAAAATTCTAAAGTTCAAAAAAACATTATGAAAAAACAGAATCGAAGTTTTTTATTTAGAAAAAATGAGAGCCAAACAGCATCTGCCAGGTGTTAGAAAATATTGCTTGGAAAGCAGCAGAGGGATCGGCTGCCTCCGTAAAATTTATAATTTTTATTTTATTTATTTAATTAAAATAGTTTTACAGCAATGTCTACATGTTGGAATAAAATTAGTTGAATAGAAACAGGGGTAGTCGAACCCCTAATACAAATTAGTTATTTTATGAAATTTTTGATACGAAATATTTTGGAAACTGCTAGAGCTATCGATCCCAAACCTTATATAATTTATTTTTTGTAAAAATCATTTTTGTTGGATAGAAGACTGTACCGCCTATACAAACGTTTACTTTTTGTAAAATAATTATCGACTTAAATCCGCCACAAAATAATTTTGTAATACAATTTGCGGTTCAAAAACAACTTTACTTTACTGTAAAGGGTATATATTAGAGTTGGGCATAACCTTTCTTTTCAGTGAATCGTTCACAATCGGTCAGAAAGGTTAAAGGAAATAGTTCGTTCTTTTCTTTCATCTTTCTTTTATGAAAGATGTTTTGTGTGAAAGATGTTCTGTGGGAAATTAGAATGACCGACTGAAACAAGACATGCTGACAGCTGTTTTTTTCTTATTTAACGAAAATGGTAATATTGAGTGTTAATTGATAAACAAAAAAAGAAAATTTTTTAGTGATAAATAAGTTCAAAATATATTAATAAAAAAAGGTGTGGGTCATGAAATACAAGAGATGTGTGTAATTAAAATACTTATTTCATTATTGATAAAACTATTAATCTTATAAAGAAAATAACTATATGTATAACAATTGTGTGTGCCAAATGAAAAACTGTTTTTATTTTCGGCCACAGTGAGACTATCGTTCAACTGAAATAGTTCTTTCATAACCGACGCAATTCTGTGTGAAACATGAAAGGTGAAAGATGAACGAAGAAAGGTTTGAAGGAAAGAGTACGAACTATTTCTCATCTTTCCTTTTACAGAATCGTTCAATTGAATTAGTTCGTTCATGAACGACACAACTCTAGTATATATTCTAAGGCACACGATATAAACGTACACTATAAAATTTTGGCTTAAACAAACTAACAGAAGTAGCCTGCGACCACTATCACACAGTTTAATCTTACCAATCCAATATGGTATATCCATGTTATATAGAAAATAAAGCCTTTACATAATATAAAGTGCGCCAAGTTTCCCTTGAGTTACCCATTATTGAGAATAAAAAATAATTGATATGCATTTTATGTATACAAATGCATTGTTCATAAATTTTTATATTTGATTTTTATTGTTGCACATTTGTTAATATCTACATTCTATAATAATACATCAATATATAAATTTATATATAATGATAAAGGTAACAAAAAAAGATTAAAAATAAAACATTAGTTACAAATAATATTAAGAATTTCATAAAAATTAAATAAATTTAATAGAAAATAAGTAAATATTCATTCAAAACAAGTACAAAGTTATAAAATACTTTGAGTAGTTTTAAAAACTACCTTTTTATTTAGTATATAAAAGAAAGGAAATTAAATGAAAAATACATATTATTCTTGTATAAGGAATCCACATTAAAAAAAAAAAGCCAAATAAATAAGAAACATTTATTGTTTTAGATAATTTCATCAAACAAAGAAAAGAAATTGAGGTCAATATATAAAACTATGGTCTGTCATATTCATTAAACTAGTTGGTTTTCCTTTGAATTATTATTTCTTTTACACTTTTTATTTCTTACTTTATTTAAAAGTTAATACAAATCTAATGCTAATTAATGACTTTAACAAATCAATATATGTAGGTTGTTGTAGTTTTTTTTTTTTTTTGATTTTTATATCATTTCATTTTTAATTGTTTTTTTTTTCTTAAAGATTTAAAAAAATTGTATTTTTTTTTTTGTTAGTTATTAAAAAAAATATGAGAAGCTTACATATTATTAATTGTTTGCCTGTTTTAGTAAGCACATACTATTTTAAAGTGTTTGAATATCGAAATAAATTAATGTTTTTTTATGTGATTATAAAGAAAATAAATTTAAAGGTTTTGTTATTGTGTGTATAAACTTAGAAATGATTTAATTTTCGGAATATTTATTAACAAATATATTTATATATTTTTAAGCATTTATAAATTGCAATAAATTATTTACAACAAAGAATAGGTGCGGTTTTCATTTGGGTTAAAATTCTTTTTTTTTTTTTATTCATTACTTGAACATTTTTTTAAAACTTTTTCCAAAACGAAATGAAATAAAAACCAAACATAGATATAATTTTAATTTTAGTCTCAAGATTAGCTTACACCAGACAAATATGTGATCACTAAAATGTATCAATTGAACATTTTTGATATTTTTTTTCAAACATCTAACATAAGATTAAACAAAACTACCTCAAGAAAAAAATCCTATATTTGCCGTGTGTAAACTTATTTTAAGCAAAGTATTTTCCAAAAAGGTTAGAAATTTCGTCCAGATTCATTTGTTTTGATGAATGTTTGTATATTTGCCACGTTTTGTATAATTGCAAGTTTTAAAGTATAAACGAATTTGCACATATTTTGCAGAGGTCAAATAAAATGCAATTTACATATTTTTCTTTTTCTTTCTCTTTTTTGAAGAAAGATTGGAATTATACAACTATTTTTGTTTCTTACCAGTTACTGCACGTTTTTGCTGTATTTTATCTTTAAGATTTTTAATGAGGTTTTCAATATCGTCGATATTATATGCATAAATAAGCTTACATTGTTTGGCTTGTATATTTCCGTTGTTTAGATTTTTTAAAGCATGTTGAAGGCAATATACATTGCCTTCATCAGTGCGAACCATTGAAATGTAAAGATTTGCACGGCAAAGATCACATTCACTTTCAATGGATTTGTGTGGTGGTTGTTGTTTTTTGCCCTTGCCACTTTTCTCATTAGCAATTTTTTCAGTAGATGTTACGCCAGCAGCCTGTAAGCATGAAAAATAAAAGTTATTACAGTTTTATACTTTAACTTTTTTTTATTTTATTAATATGAACAAGACTTAATATTTACAAATTAAATTTGTTTCACCGTCTTCAATGCTTTTTTGGGACATTTACAAGTTTTCTTTAAGATTTGTATACAGATAAAGTAATAATTAAAACAAACTTCAATTAGCTCTTCAAATAATCTTTAACTTTTATACATACATATTTATGTATATACAGATTGTAATATTATAAGAGTGTTTCAATATTGGTTAAAAGAAAACGCATACATGACGTTTTTAATAAAAAAAAACTATAAATCGTCTTAAGATGCGCAGGTAAGTTAAATCAATTCTTTGCTTTGTTATTTATAGGTTTGTTATTCCTTTTTGTATTTAACAATAAGATAAATGCAGTTTTTGTAATAATTTTTTTTAATTAATGAAATCTGCAAAAGTTTGAAACAGTTTATGGTGTTAATATCCTGTGATGCAAAGCAAACAACGTTTAGAAATACAGTGAACTCGCGAAAACCTGAATATCCAGAATCGTGAACATCCAGAAACGTGAACACTTTTTATTTAACATTAACTACTCTAAAACGTGAACAAACATTGAAAGTTTTAAAACGTGAACAATTTTTTTTGAGATTTTTTTTGTTTACATTAATTTTATTAGTTTTGGGAGTCCCAGAATTATGCAATAAAAGGATCTATAAGCGATATACAGTGAACTCGCGGAAACGTGAACTAATTTTTACCAACACGTTTTCGATTTTGTTCACGTTTCTGATTGGATATGTTTTAATTATTTTCTAACGAATTTAATTTTTTTTTATCAATTTATTTTTACTAGTTCAAAAATATTCAAATCTAGTCAAAACTTAAAAACGCTTTAACCCGAAAAGTCTAATTTAAAAATTTTAAAACCTAAGTTTTTTGGGTAATACATAATTGTGTTATTAATCTGACCACAAAAATCAACCTTTTGCAAATAAAACTATGTATATCGCTTATAGATCCTTTTATTGCATAATTCGGGGACTCCCAAAACTAATAAAATTAATGTAAACAAACAAAAAACCTCAGAAAAAACTGTTCACGTTTGAAAGCTTTCAATGTTTGTTCACGTTTTAGAGTAGTTAATGTTAAATAAAAAGTGTTCACGTTTCTGGATGTTCACGTTTCTGGATATTCACGTTTTCGCGAGTTCACTGTACATAGTTTTATTTGCAAAAGGTTGATTTTTGTGGTCAGATAAATAAGACAATTATGTATTACCCAAAAAAATTAGGTTTTAAAATTTTTAAATTAGACTTTTCGGGTTAAGGCGTTGTTAAGTTTTGACTAGATTTGGATGTTTTTGAACTGGTAACAACAAATTGATAAAAAAAATTAAATTCGTTAGAAAATAATTAGAACATATTCAATCAAAAACGTGAACAAAATCGAAAACATGAACACCCTTGGTAAGAATTAGTTCACGTTTCCGCGAGTTCACTGTATACCCTATTTTTCACTTTTCTTTAACCTGACATGTTTGCATGAATGTGTTTTTTCTATTGCATATACATTTTTTGCCTTAACTAAAACTTTTAGTTTATGAAATTAAAAGTAATATTAAAAAACAAACCTTTAATTGTTCCCTAGCAGCAGTTTCTTTCTCAAATACTTCTTGAAACATTGGCAACATTTGCTGTAAAGTGTCAGGTGTAACACGTTGGTCATACCCTAAGGCAAACAGTAGTTGTTCTAGTGAGAACATAGCCGGTTCACAACTCTCGTGAATATCCTATAAAAAAAAAAACAATTAAAAATCAAAACATTCTTATTTAAGTAATTTGTTTTTTTTTATAACTTACTCTAAAATCATCTTTAGCTAAATCTAACCAAGAAGATGTTGCAAAATAAACACTTTCTGATACAACATAGCCGGTGGCTAAGCTTGAAGTATAGGCACGTGGAAATACCACAATAAATTCTCCGGGTTTCTGTTCGATGCGACATAGGGAAACTCCTCGGTCGGTAAGCATGTGCGGAGGTACCATAACAGTATCACAGGGTAGCCAAATAGTTTTATTTTGACAATGGGTAGGAATGAGTGTGGTCAGAGCAGCCCTAAAATTGGCACTTTGATCATCTGGTATACCGTACCACAGTTTTGAGGCACCTGTATGCAAATATTCAATCCACGACAAACCGTGAGGGTCACGGTACCAACAACATGCCGCAAAAAGCATACCAACATGCAGAGTTGGTACTGTTACACCCATAACAGGTCCCAATGAACGCAACACCGAGCCGGTGTTGTTTGTAAGCACTTTTAAATTCCATGGGTGTCTGGCGTAATTGGATCCCTTTCCCTTGGGCCCTGGACTGGGAAAACCAAAGCCCCAACCAGAAGAATCTATAGAGCCGGAATGTACACATACATGACTATCACGAACCGCCACATGCCGCCAAAACTCAGCTTCAACTTCATTTACAGTGGGTTCAGTGTTTTTAAACCACAAAGCCATTGTGTTTCGTGCAATACGATAAAATTGACTTAATGGCATACTGCGCCCCTTAACGATACATTCCATAGACACACCGTCGACTTCCTCTTCCGACTCTTCTTCGTCATTTTCCGAAGTGACGTCGTCTTCTTCATTTGAAACGCTTTCTGTATTAACAAAACGGTCAGCGTTGCGTCTGGCGCGTGCTTCACGTTTTGCCCAATCGGCTTCGACTTCGTCAAACAGTTTCTGCCGTTCAGCTGGTGACAAGGTATCGTATGGAAGTAAGTATTTACAGTAAATGTCATCTAATTTCGTTACGCGATCCTGCGCTAACTTAGGAATGCACATCTCCTCGGCTACTCGAGCCCATTTTTTCTTTTCAATTACCTCCTTCAAACCACCCAGCTCTTGAACAGTATGGTATAGACGTGGTAAATCAACTTCCATACCCCCTATCCAAGGTGGATGATTCATTACAATACTTTGTGTGGCCAAGTACTTTTTAATTGCACTCAACTCTTTTGCACTTGGACCCCATCGATGCAACAACTTGTGCACATATTGATTGTAGGCTGTGAAGCGCATTTCATCAGAAATACGGCACTCGGGTTTAAAAGAAGATGGCGGTATAATCTTGCAGATGCCAAATCTGGCCGCAATCGGAGTGATGCGCTCTATAAATTCTATTGGATCAGAAAATTCTTTTTCGGAGGGCCGGAAAATGGGAGCTTCCACCATTTGTGTTGGGTCATCATGACGAGGAAAGGCTGTGTTATTAGCCATTTTAATGGGTGTGTCATCTTTAAACTTTTTATTTGAGACATGTCCAGCTGCTATGCTGACAGAAGTACCCGCAACTGCTGCAGCATTACGTGATTTAACTGACCCAGACAATAATGATGAATTTGAATTGACACGTTGTAAAGCACTACTGCTGACAACACCTCCGCCAGCAGATGTAGATGGACCTTGAGCAGCAGCTAGATCTCCTTTGAATCGTGGTTGTACGGTTCCAATTGGAACATTTTTTAAACTATTAGAACTTGAATTTGTGGCACCTGCAGCAGCTCCTGCTGATGTTGCTGTACCTGATACTTTTTTATCGCTCGTCATCAAGTTTTTTACAATATCTGATACGTTCATTGTATCCGGCAGTGGTTTTGTGTTAGATCCCATCTGGGCTTTAGTTACAAGTGTAGCGTGCATTATGACCTTTTGATTTGGACCGTCAGGACCTTCACGGCCCAGTTTAACAGCTACTCCCTGAATGCCACCATCGCTATCTCCGCCAGCACCGACGCCTTGTAGCGGTATGTAAAAGGTGTGACCATCTCCTGAGTCTGATTCCATTTCATTTAAAGGTGGCTTTGGATCGGTTTGTATGTTTTTCCTTCCAACTTTTGACAATTTCGTAGTCTTCGTTGTAGTTTTATCACCGTCAAGGCTTACCTTCACTAATTTAGATTTTTCCGAGGGACTAAGAGTTAATGAAACTGAACTAGTTTGAGAATTACCCCCAGCCAACTCCTTATTAGCAATTTCAGCAACAGCTGCAGCATTCCGCTTTGGTTTCGTGGACTGGGTACGCTGTACTATTGTTGGTGTTGCTGTAGCACCGTTATCTACATGGGAATCCTTTCTACTTTGTCGTCGATATGTTGATGGTTTGTTTGATTTTCCTTGGTCTTCAGCATCGTCTTTATCAAACGAATAAATTGATTTTTCATTTTCAACAGAGAATGCTGTACCATAAACAGTTGTCACACGTTTATGACTAGTAGTTGTTGATATTTTAAGGTTTGTATTGTCTTGTTGCTGAAGCTGCTGTTGCTGTTGTTTTGGAGTTTGTTTTTGTTGATAAACCGGTGTACGCTTTGGTGCACGATTTATAGAGTTTGAGGTTGTATTCGAATTTGACGCTTCTGGTGGGTTAAGGTCAGTTTTATTTGAGTTTATGGGTTTTTCTTCCCCAAGCTCGACGGCATTTTTCTTGCGATTTTGTTTGTTGGTATTAGATGTTTTTGTTGTTGTCAAGGAGGTGACAGGAGATGCTGCAGACCTCTTTTGATTTAAAGATTTTTGATTAGAATTTTGTTTGCCAGTCACCGTAGACCTATGAGTTGTTACATTTACCTCCTTTTCAGAAGATTTGTTTTGTTTTACCTCATTCGAGGTAACTTTGGTAGAAAGTTTATCCTCCTTGGTATTTTTATCAATCTTTTTCTCTGATTTTTCAGATTGTGTAAACTTTTCGTCCATACTTCCTGGAGCAGGAGACTGTTTATTAACTGGTGCTTTATCAACCATTAAATTTATAACTGGTACATTCTTCTCCAAATCGTCTTCAAGTCGCGGGCTTGTATGTTCGACAGGTTTTACGTCTTCTTTTCTACTAATGATTGCACTACTAGTTGCAACAACAGGAATAGCTTTTAGCGATGGTCCCTTGGCAGACCAAGCACTTTCACTTTTACCCAAGTCTCGCGTTGCTTTTGAAGACGAACTAAATGATGTACTTTCCTTATCGTCACGAGTTGGTGGTGGTGTAGAACTAAAGTTGTTTGGTCTCAAATCGGAATCAAAATCATCATCCAGATCATCCTGAATTTCATCTGGGTTTGAAGAACACTCAATTAGCCATTTATGTATTTGTTCGTGCGTCATATTTACTTTGGCTTTGCGTCGCTCTTTACCAGACAGCTGATCACCGATATAACTCTCTGTGGGAACTACGGGACCTAAAACTGGTTTATGGATTGAACCACATTTCCCTAAAGTACATTTTGTATTATCGGGACCTGAACTTTGGGCCAAACTAACACTGGCAATACCAAATATTTTGCCAGACTCTTCCTTACTAGGCATTAAATTAGCCGCAAGAATACTGCCAATTTCGTCCTTTAATGGATCGTTGCTAACCTGTCCGGCAGCTGACGTTGAAGCTGTTGGATTATTTCCAATAAAATTTATGTTAGTTGATATCAATGTCTTGGGGCTCACTGTTACGTTGTGTGCTGACAGCGAAGAGTTCTTAAGCAGACCACTACTTGAGCCAGACATATCGAATTTTACTGGTGAGGGCGAAGGAAAAACATTACTATTTCCAGTACTGTTTCCAGGACGCGTAAGAGTATTACGGTCAAATTTGGGCGTTAAAAAGTTAGGATTTATTTTTGGCGAGGGATAAGCCTCAATTGGTGGTGGATATGTAGTTGGAGGAGTTTGATATTTTACTGGCGACTGAACCATTTGTGTCATTTGTGATGGCATACTTGAAAGATGAGAAGTGGTCGCATGGGATGTAGGAGCCGCAAGCGAGGGATTTTTCGTAGATTGCACGGGAAATTGTGGTAGACTTGTGTTTGGCCTTATGTGTGTTGAATGCGATGAATGATAATGAGCTGGAGATTGTGGTACATACATGGGCGATTTTCCGAAATTTGTGTTGATTCCAGCAGACATATTACCTGTGGGCGAGGCGGGCGGAATGCCATAAGTAGCAGGCACATTAAGAATTTTTGAAGTGGGAACGGGTAATTTCTTCTCAATGCTTTTAAAAGGAGATTGTGATGTTGGAGTAATTGGTGCGGTTGGTTGAATGCTGCAACTCATTGGTGAAGGTATTGTAGTACCAATAGGTCCGCTAACTGCGGTTGATGATGCTAATGCTGTAGTCGGTACACATGCCGCAGAGGTCAGTGTGTGTGATGGCGCTGGTGGCGTTAGTTGAGATGGTGTAGTTGTTGTAATTAGTTTATTTGTTATTGGTAGTATTGAGAGATTAGTCAATCCACAGCTGGTTGCTGCTGGAGTACCTGCTGCTGGCAATGCTGGTGATGAGGGTGGACGCTCGCCGCAAATTGTAGATTTGTAAGAGTCTTCTCCATCTTTGTCACCGGTTTTAACATGAGCTTTGATCGCTAGAGGCTCATCATCGGAATCGCTGAAGCTTTTTTCAAGTTTACGCTTAGTTTCGTTAAGCTCTTCGTTTAGCAGAAAGTCTTCGTCTTCCTCGGTTCCAGCTCTTTTTGAATCAATTTTGATTTCTTTGGCGTCAGATAGGTTGTCCGCTGATTGTGCCAATTTTGCAATAACGCCTTTCTTTACTAGCATTCCTTCAATTTCTCGTTTGGGTGGCAGAAGGGGTGGTTGTATTTTGGGATTTTTAGGTGGCCGACCTCTACGTCCCGGTGTTGGCTTAATTTCAGCTATGGCAGCTGCAGTAGACGAAGAGCTACATACTGGTTGTGGAATGTCGGTTGGCTTTACTTGTTTTAGCGGTGGACTGCCTTTTTCTACTGCCGCCGTGTTTCTTTTAAGTTCATTTTCCCTTTTTTCCATTTCGCGCACATTTGGACGATCGAAACTACTTAACGATATGTCATCATCTTCATCCTCTCCCATTTGCAAGCGATGCCCTATTATTCCCATGTATATTGTAGCCGCTTCCTTTGTTTTACGTGATGGCCTTTGAGATCTAGTTGGACTGCTATGATTTTCTTCTGGATCGTTTCCCCCAATAGAACTTTCAATATTATCTATTTTGGTTTTTTTTCGAGGCTGTCTTGAATAAGTCTGCTTTTTTGGTGATTGTGGTATAAGGTCTTTATCAATATCCTTTGAAACTTCATCATTGTCTCTCTTCTTTAAGTTCTTCACAACTTGGCCAGTTGAACGTTTACCTTTTGGCATACTAGAATCATCTTCTGTTGGGGGGATAGGTGTTTCTGCTACCATAGCAAATTTAATATCATTATCTACTGCTTTTTCTTCTTCTTTTATAACATCTTTATCATTTTTTTTGCTGGTTTCTTTACTAGATTCCGTTTTTGGTACAGTCTTCTTGCCACGAGAATTTATTTTCTTGGGACTTGATTTATTTTGACCAGTCTTTTTTAACCTAATTGCTTTAGCCAAAGGTTGTTCATCGTCGGATGAAAAATCAAATACATCTAACTGTGTTGTTTTGTTTACATCCTCATTGGCAATTTTTTGCTTTGGAACTACTTTTTCGATATTATCCTCGGGCTTTACTTTAGACGATTCGTTTGTTTTATCAACTGGTTCTTTGAGTTTAGAAGAATTTTCTTTTGTAATTTCTTGTTCAGAAACGTTTTTATTTTTCTCTTCGGTGTTGTTTTCATCGTCTCTATGAGGTACCTTAACGGGTTCAAAGAAGGCTCTTTGTCTTGTCATACGTCCTGATGGTTCCGGTGAAGGAATGAAAATAGGTGATTCTTTTTGTCTAGGACGCTTTGTCGGGACTTTTTCTTTAATTTCTTTAGTTTCTGATTTAACTAATTCTTCTCTCTCGTTTTCCTTGCAATTTTCTACCTGTTTTTTCTTGTTAGTAGAAGGTGGCCTTCCCCTACGTGATTTTCCTGTCGTTTCACTTTCTTTAGAAGGAGTTTCAGACTTCCTCCCAGAATTAACAGGAGTTTTTATGCTTTTACGATCTTTACCATCTATATCTGAATTAGGGGCTTTGCTGTTTTCATCGACTGCTGAAAAGTATTCGTCATCGTCGTCGTCGTCATCTGATATATGATCAAGCATAGGCTTTGATCCTTTAGTGCTTGTGCGATTTGATCGTCTTTTTAAAGTCTCTATTGATTTGTTGCACCTTTCGTCAGTGTTACCACGATTACTGCGACGATTACCATCAGCTACAATTTCGGCTCTTTTACGGACAGCAAACGTTGGAACATCATTGTCGACGTCCTCATCTTTTTTCATTGCTGCTTGTTCCTTTACGGAATTTTTTATTTTAGTCTCAGTTTCATTAGTTTTTGAGTCATTTTCTTCCGGTGTATTATTAATTTCAGTTTTATCTTTGGAAGAAACGTTCTCTTCTTTTTGTTTTGGATTTTTAGGCGGACGCCCCTTTTTTCCTTTCTTTTTAATCACTGGTTTACTAGTTGGCTTTTTTGCCGGCCTCTCAGAATCTTTGTTTTTACCCTGATTTAGAAAATCCAAGTGTGGTGGCAGTGCTGATGAGCCACGAAAACATAGAAATGTTAAAAAATCTTCTGTCTTTGGGCGTTTATTTGGCAAAATCTCCGTTGGAGGCTCTCTACTTTCCGATGAAGTGCTTGGTCCATTGTTGGATGTAGAAGATGCTGCGACTAAAGAGCTATAAGATGATTGTGGTGCACTTTGTCCTTGCGCAAACTTACGTTGAGCTTGGACCTTTGTCCTGTAATTAAACAAAATAAATATATTTAAATATTTATTATTTGAAAAGTTTTTTGAATATTATTTACGTTACATTTTTGTCAAGTTTTCTATTTAAAAAAAAACTAGCTTTATATAAAGCCACCGACTTAAAACCCGCACAAAGTTGCTAAGTCAGATAACTGGGTACGCAAAAAGAGCAATGTAAAAGGTATATAAGATTTGGCACAACCGAATATAGCGGTCTTACTTGTTTATGTTTTAATTTTGTGGCGTCACATTTCCAAAATATGCAATATGCTAGAAAATGACCACTCTGTTTTTAGTTTTTGTTGTAGCTGAATTTCGACAACTGTCCACATTAATAGCGTGAATTTTATTATAACACCCTACCCCGAAACGCGAAATAACCAAAATTATAAATTGATTTTTTAGGTTGCAAAACCTTTAACAACAGAAAAAACTTACAGTATTTTAACGATTTTTAAATTTGATTAAAATTTTTTGCTTAAGATCGATGGGTGTACATGTCTTATGAAACAAATTACTTGCTCTTTATATGTACATACCGGATTTTCGTTAAAGCGAGTATTTGTTATATTGGGCTCCCACTGTACAAGGTGCGCCAAAAGAAAACGACAGGCAGCAGCTGATGCACGGACTGGACTTTGTACGGGAACATGCGCAGGTCTTTGTCCAAAATTTGCCTTAGGGGCGACCGGCTGATGGCTTATTGCGAGTAACGGCGTCTGGTCGATGTTACTGGCGGCAACTCGACATCCTCGCCAAAAGTGGCGATATTCTCGGCACAAATGTCAAAACAGATTTGACATTGGTCGCCATTTGCAAATATAAGAGCATCTTCCAATAAGGTGATTTATTTTTGCACATCTTGAACATACAATTTTACAAAGCAGAGAAACAAGCCGAGAGACGTGCCCAGTCGGCGCACTGTGAAGTCTTTTCCTAAAACCCATGGCAAAAGTGTCAGAAACATTGCCGTTTAATCACTACTTTTTTAGTATTTTTTTTAAGGTATGTTTTTTATTTAAAAAGAGTAGTAAAATGTTCAGCAGATGCCCTACTTTTTCGGCAGTAGCCGCTTTTTAGACACCCTAAATTTAGGTAATTTTTACAAATAAAATAGATCATATCTTAAAATGGCACAACATGGTCCCGCCAATATTTTCTGAGCATATTTGCCACATAATACTTTAACAAAATTTAACACTGTTACAATCTCATAGCAAAAACGAGAAAAAATTTTTTTTTCTCATTTTTAAAGTATGTAACAAAGATGTGTGCAAAATGTGAAGAGAAATAATAAAGGCTTTTCCAATTTTTTTTTTTTACTGCAGCAATTTTAGTGTAAAATAAGGTTACTTGTTACATATTTTTATTGTTTCTATTTTAATAATAAACAATATTTTGCTCTGCCAATCAATCAGGTGGGCATAACTATTGAAATTTTTTTTTTATTTCTTTAAATTTAAAAACACCTGTTACAGTTAAAAAACTTTTTTATATTGAGTAAAATATAAACTACAGGTTTACATTCCAGTTAATTTTTTTTGCTTTTTTTTTAGGTATAAATTAAATGCCAGTTAAGTTTTTACTTTGTAAAACTACACCTTTTGAAGTTGAAATTGAGAAAAAACAAATTGAAAATGAGAAAACCAAATTAATATTGAGAAATAAAAATATTAAAATTGAGAAAATTTTAATTAATGTTAAGAAAACACAAATTAAAAATAAGAAAATTTCATTTATTATTAAGAAAATACAATATAATATTAAGATTTAAGCATACTTATTCAAATTATATAATTTATAAAAGTTAAAAAAATAGGTTATAAAAAAAAAACAAATTATTCAACAACAGGCATATTTTCTAACTCTATTGCCTTTTGGTAAAATGTTGTAGAGTGTTGAACTTCTCTTGCACAATCACCTGCTGTAATAGTGGCCTTAGCTTCGTCAATATTATTTTCTTAATAAACAAGACGCTGTTTGAAAACATCTGGTGGACATACATTTGGTATGTCAATGTGGGTTTTTGTATATGTTTTTATTTTTGACCATATTACCTCAATTGGGTTAAGCATCGGACTGTAAGGGGCCAATCTAGAAAGAGGTGCTGGCGAATTTTCGAATACTATTTCCAGCTGGCTATGGCAAGGAGCATTATCGCATACCATTGCTAAATCTTCTAAACGATTTCCAAAATGGTTTTGGCGGCAAAAAGTAAGAAACGTAAAATCTAAAGCTCGCGAGTAAATTAAATAAATAAAATATAAATTGGTTAAATAAATAGACAGGACTATTAAAAACTAAAAAAATATAAACAAAACAACAAGTGAAACATAAAGACAGTTTATAAAAATTGTTTTTAATAATAGAACTTGATTTTATAAAATACCCAATGGCTGAATGCAGTAAATGCAGAACAGCAGTTAGAGGGGAAACGGGTGTACAATGTATGGGAGTGTGTAATAAAGTGTATCATTGTACTATGAAATGTGCCGGTATAGATCAATACTCGGCAAAGATCTTGGAAGGAAACAATTTTGTTCGTTTTATATGCGACGACTGTATCCAGTACATACAAAATGTTGATTTGGTATTAAAAGATATTCAGGAAGATGTTAACAAAAACAAACAAAATTTAACGGAGTACAAACATCAATTCAAAATGTCTCTTAAAGAAAACGAAAGTGAAATTAAAAACCTATTAGAAGCAATAGAAAAGCGATACGAGGAAAGGTTAAAAAAAATAGATAGTGCGCACAAATCATTTGAAAAAAACGCACAGGAAATAAAAAAAATTATGTGAAAGTGTTAATAAATTTGGAAATAAAAATAAAGAAATGTGTGACAAAATTGAAGAAAATAATGTAAAAATGTGTAAAGATATAAAAAAAGTAATAACAGAAGCAAGCGCCAAACAAAGTAAAATGTCATATGCAGAAACAGTGCAAACAAAAACAGTGATGCCAGATTTTAGCAAACAAATGCCTTTAATAATTAAACCTAAAGAAAAACAAAAAATTGAAAAAACTAAAGATGAACTAAATAAAAAAGTTAACCCGATTAATTTAAAAATAACTAATGTAGAAAATAGAAAAAATGGAACAATAGTAATACAAAGTGAAAACAACGAGGAAAGGGAAAAAATAAAAACAGCTATAGAAAATGAAATGAGTGAGAAATATGAGATCAAGGTGCCCAACCCAACAGAATTTTATATAGATATAACGGACATGTCATTTAAATACTCCGAAGTAGAATTTATTGAGAAAATTAAGAAACAGAATCCGGTTATAGAAAACAATGAAATTAAAATTATAAAAATGTTCGATTTTAAAAGAAATAATAGAACAATTTACAATATTAAAATTAAAACAGATTGCGAGTTATATACAAAATTAATAAATGCACAAAAAATAAATCTAGGATGGGAAAGATGCAGAGTATTTGATGGCACAGATATAAGAAGGTGTTTTAAATGCAAAGGCTACAACCATTTCTCAGGTGAATGTAAAAATCAAGAAATATGTATTAAATGCCATGGGAATCACAAAGCACAAGATTGTAATAAAGATCCAATAATAAAGTGTATTAACTGTGTAAAAATGAATCAAAAACTGAATATGGACTTAGATGAAAATCATAGAACGTACGATAAAGAGTGTCCTGTTTACCAAAATAAATTAAATATAAAAAAGCGAAGAATGGGCTTATTAACATAACAATTAAACAGCGCATATATTTTATATACAAATGTACAAGGTCTAACAAATAATTTCAATCAAGTAGAAATAATAGCTTCAACAGAAAACCCCGAATTTTTTATCCTCTCCGAAACACACATGACGGAACAAATTAATGAAAACGAAATAAGCTTGCATGGCTATAACCAATTAACATCGTTTTCTAATTCAAAAAGAACGGGAGGTGTAATTATATATTATAAGATTGAATGGAAAGTCTCCAAGATATTTGAAAAGATTGCAAACTCAAAATATTGGATTATGGCATGTAAAGCACAGCTTGAGCACACACAAATAATAATAGTCGCAGTATATAGATCTCCGAGTGGCTATGAATCTGAATTCTGTGAAATTTTCCAGCAAATATTGGAAGACTTAAGCGAAGAAGTATGTAATATTATTATAACTGGTGATTTTAATATAGATTGGGCAAATAACAACTTTTATAAAAATAAAATCGAAAGCTTATTGAATGATAATGGACTTAAGCAAATTGTTAAGGAATTTACACGGGTAACGAACACAACTAGAACTGTAATAGACTATGTAATAACAAATAACAAGTACAAAATATCAACACAAAATTGTAATAAAAACAAAATATCAGATCATGAAATAATTCAAATTTTTCTAAAAGATGAAAAGAATAATAATAAAAAGGAAAACAATAAAAGTGAGGATAAGTTTAGATATAATAAAGTAATGTTTACGAGACAACTTAGTGCAGTAATAAATTATGAAGAAAATGTAGATGTCAGTCAAAATGTGTTGGTTTTTGATAAATGCCTGGAAGACACAATTCGGAAGTTTACTAGAAATACATCAATAAATACGCAAAATTATGTTAACATATGGTTTAATAGTGAACTACGTCTAATAAAACAGGACAAATTAGTTAAATACCAAATCGCAAAGTTTGAAAACACAGCTGAAGCTTGGTCCAATTACAAATCAATTAGAAATTTATATAAAGTAAAAATAGAAAACGAAAAATATAAATACATTAACAACAAAATAAATAATGCAAAAGACCAAAAACAAATGTGGAGAGAAATTAAAGACCTGGTTATAAAGAAAAATATAAATGTGATTAAATCTGTGATATTTTATAACGTAGAATATGAAGACAATTACCAAATAGCTACTCATTTTAACAAATACTTTGTAAATAGTGTTAAAATAATAAGAGATTCGATACAAAATGTGCAATATACAAATAAAATACATATGGTTACCTCACAATTCAGATTCAGTGCAATAACAAATGTAGAGCTTAAGAAAATAATAAGAGAATTAAAAAGCAAACCAGACTACTGCAAAATATCAACAAAAATTTTAATTGATAACTGGCATTTGATTGGAGAAAAACTTTTAAAAATTATAAACAAATCACTTGCATCTGGAGATTTCCCTGAAAATTGGAAGGAATCAATGGTTACACCAATAGAAAAAGTTGCAAAAACCAGAAAATTTGAAGAGTTCCGTCCTATTAATACTTTAAAAACCTGCGAAAAAATACTGGAAAAAGTTGTAAAAGACCAGCTTGAAAACTATTTCGAGAAAAATAATTTATTATCAAAATATCAGTCAGGTTTTAGAAAAAAGTTTTCATGTGAAACAACTGTGAACTATGTAATAAATCGATGGAAAAATATTGAAAAAAATCGAAAAATAATGGCAATATTTTTAGACTTTAAACGAGCGTTTGAAACAATCGATAGAGAAATTTTAATACAGAAACTATACATGTACGGTATACGGGAAAAAGAACTAGAATGGTTTAAATCATACTTGGTGAACAGAAAACAAATAACAAAAATTAACGATATAAAATCAAATTCAATTAATAATGATTTCGGTGTTCCACAAGGATCGATTTTGGGCGCTTTGCTATTTATAATATATATAAATGATATGCCAAACGTATTAGACAAATGTGAAATCATATTATATGCTGATGATACTCTTATATATACAGAAGGAGATAGTGGTGAGGAATGTCGCGATAACATGATAAACGATATAAATAATATAAATATATGGTTAAAAGAGAATAAGCTTAAACTCAATGAAGGATCGATTTTGGGCGCTTTGCTATTTATAATATATATAAATGATATGCCAAACGTATTAGACAAATGTGAAATCATATTATATGCTGATGATACTCTTATATATACAGAAGGAGATAGTGGTGAGGAATGTCGCGATAACATGATAAACGATATAAATAATATAAATATATGGTTAAAAGAGAATAAGCTTAAACTCAATGAAAACAAAACAAAAATTATGGAAATAAATTTCGACAGTGAAACAGTATTTGAAATAAATAACGAAGTTATAGAAAAAGTGAATAATATTAAATATCTTGGTTTTATAATAGACAAGGAAATGAAATTCAAAGACCACATAGAATATATTTGTAAAAAAATTAGTAAAAAAATTGGCTTTTTTAAAAGATTAAGAAACAAAATATCTATAATAACCTCCATAAATGTCTATAATACCATAATAAAACCACATTTTGAATTCGGGTCTACAATAATATATACATGCTGCAACGAATCTCAAATAGAAAGACTTCAAAAGTTACAAAACAAGGCAATGCGAACAATTTTAAAATGTAACAGATACGCACATATACGGGTAATGCTTGATATGCTTAAGTGGCTAAATATAAAACAAAGACTCCAACTAAATACACTGTGCTTTATTCACAAAATTAAATATGGTAATGCACCTGAATACCTATGTGACCAAATAAAGTACGTCGGCAAAGTACAACCATATGGATTAAGAAATGCAGATAACTTCAGGCTAAGGATGGCTACTACATCATCTATGCAAAGATCGCTATTCCATAAGGGACTCAAATTATTCAATTCTCTTCCAAACGATATAAAAATGGAAACCAATAATTATATATTTAAAAGGGAATGTGTGAATTTTGTCAAAAATAATTTAAATGTTTAAAAATTTTTTTTCATAATGTAACAAACATTTTTATTTTTATTTTATTTATTTATTTTATATTAAATTATAACCAATATGAAATTTAAAGTATTAGAAATACTAATAAAGATATACATACATACATACATATTTATTTATGTTAATATACGAAACATAAAAAAAAAAAAAAAAAAAAAAAAAAAAAAAAAAAATGCTGCCAAGGGTTCATTAAATCTATTACCCATTCCCTTGCATCCAGCATTTTGAATGACCCACGTTTTCTCTTTATTGAAATGACACCTGATGATGATATTCCACCAATTAAATGCACATTTGGACCTCGGGAAGTTAGGGTGAATTATAGCTCTTGAACCTAAACCAATTATAAGTACATTGATATGCATACATAGTTTCGGACTATGTATTAATTTCTGTTTTTATATTTTATTTTGTGTTTTCTTAACATTATTTTAAATTTTCTTAATTTCAATTTTTTATATCTCAATATTTATTTGGTTTTCTCATTTTCAATCTGTGTTTTCTCAATATTAATTTACATTTCTCATGTTCAATTTGTTTTTTCTCAATATTAAATTACATTTCTTATTTTCAGTTTGTTTTTTCTCAAAGTAAATTTTTATTTTCTTAATTTCAACTTAAAAAGGTGCAGTCATCAGTAACAGAACTTATACAATTTTATTTTAAAGTGCGATAATGTCATTTAGGTTAGGTTAGGTTACGAAGGGTAGTGGCGAGTCCGCCACCTCCACTCGGAGGCCCTTAAGCTCATTGTGAATCCTTCAAAGGAGTCGAGAAGAAAAGAAAAGAAAAGAAAGGAAAAAAACAGTAAGTCAAGCGATTCATAGGTAAGAAAAAAAAGGGTAAAGAAGCAAGAGTACCGTCCGCAAGATGTCTAAGAAAGTCAGTAGTCCTAGGCTCTGAATCACCTAGCTGCCCAGCCACCCAACCTCCTTAATGAAGCCTATGATGCTCCCCAGCCCACTGCCAGGGACCTCACCAAGTCCATCTAAGAAGCGTCCTCCAAACCACCTCTGTCGGCGAATCTGCAGCCCAGGGCAGTAATGTCATTTACCAATTTGGAATTAATCGAGTTATTTAGAAGCTCAGATAATGAAAAATGCATTTAAATTGGCTATTGTGTAAAAACTACACTATTTACCAGGATACCACGAAAAGGATTTTCAAAGCAGAATTCACTTCGTTTTCTTAACAATTTAAAAAAAAAAGCTTGCCTCACACCGTACGAAAAAAATCATTTATGAGAAACAACACAGACTGGCTAACAGACTTAATGGATCATACAGCTAAACGCCTTATTTAAAGTTTGTCTAAAGAGGAAGCAGTATCACTTCCAGATAGGCTTACATTAATAAATAAGTAGGGATGTGATGGATCATCCGGTCAAAGTACTTACAAACAAACCATATCGACAAATGATACAACTATTACAGATACAAATATGTTTATGGCCTCTGTAGTTCCTTTACAACTGTGAAGTAAAATCGCTGAGCATTGGTTCATTTTGGCCGTCCAATATTTTTTCAATATGCAAAGGAGTCTTTAGAAATAATCAAATGGATCGATATAAAAAAAAAAGGCAAATTTCGGAGCTAAAGCCTTCTCTTATTAAAATAAAGAATGAAAAAATTGTTTATGAATTTTTGATTGATTATGATTAATTATGAATTTTTTCTTACAATGATTGATAACAAGTTCTTAAATGCAATAACAGATACCTCTTCAACTTTAAAGCGTGCAATTTGCACGCCAGAATTAGGTGCATGAAGTTTATTTTAAAACTGGCGTACACAATTTCGCGAGAAAGTGAATGTTTTGATATGAACGCAACACAAGAAGAAAAACTATCTGCTCGAAAAAAAATTATACAAAATAAATTTCGTAAGAAGCTTGGGCTGAAAGTAGACAGCCCAAAGCAGGAGTAGGGATATACTAACGACTGTAATATGTCCAGAGCATTTTTTGAAAATGATGAGGTAACAGCCTGAATTACTGGGGTCGACAATAATATTATAAAAAGGTTGGCAGTTATCCTAGAGAAATTGTAAATGGCCCAAAGTTTGATGATTATGCATCAAAAACTGCCAAATTTTTAACTCAAATGTACCCTGAGAATAAACTTACTCCTACGGTTCATACGATTATGGATCATGGTAAAAGTTTAATTGAGTATCAATAATTAACGATTGGAGAGTTGTCAAAAGAAGCCCAGGAATGCAAAAACAAGGACTACAAAAAATTTATATACCCGAATACTTGCAAAATTTCACGGATTAAACAGAATAAAGATTTTTCCAATATGTTGGCAGCCTCTTCAGACCTACCAATTTTATCACGAAGACGTGTAAGATCTCGAAAGAATTTGGAAGAACATAATTATAGCTCCAATATGTAAAGTCTATTAGATAACGCTCCCAATGTTAATGACAATTTCAAAGAGAACTAACTAATAAAAACCGAATATTTTAGTTTAAAAAAAACATACTACTTATATAACATAATATCTATAGGATTAATATATTCATATTAAAAATATTTCAAACATGTGTTTTTGTAATAGAAATAAAAAAGTTTAATATTGGTTTAACATGTTATATTAGTGTTTTTTTTTCTAAGCTTTCGGATTTAAACAATGTCTATTGCAAAGCGCGCCGTTTTAAACTAGTTACTTAATATAAATTTACTTAGATTTAAATATTAAAAGTATATAAAAATGTGTATTAGCGATATAAATAAAAAAAAACTTATATAAAATAAGCATGTTAACATTTAAATGGAAAAATTATCCTATTTTGACCACGGGAGCTATTTTAAGTTTACTGCGGCGGCCCTAACAAATTTTTGGCGGGTTATTATTTTTTTTTTTTAATTTGTTTAAACTGCAAATTTATTTAAATAAATATTTTTTTTTATATAAAGCCAGTGTCACTTTTTAAGCTAAAAAATGGGCGGCGGCGGATTGATTGTAAAAATAACAGGCGGCGGAGCTCTGTTGGCGCAATATCATTCAAAAAGTTATTCGAAAACAACAAACTTGTCCGACATCAGTCAGATATCTGATCTGCCAACTAAATTCGAAGTGGAACTAAGATTATTCCAGTAGCATTTTACAGGGGAGATTCAGGCGGTGATGAAGTCCGCGGCACATTAATAGGGATAACGCTTAAGGGAAAGAGCACGTGACAATCTAGCTCAACAGTCAGGCTGCAGGCAGTCAGACTGTTGTACGACTGTAAACGTGCTCGATCATGGCGATGCGCAAAATTAGGCTCTCTGCTCTTTTTCCTTTATCCTTCTACATAAAGTTTCTTGATTGTTGTTCTTGCTGTTAATTTTAACATTTCTTAACACCATCATAATGGGTATACAAGTCTCTGGGTGGAGGTGGCAAATTTCATGTTATACGAGTACACGAACCGTAGAAAATTGTAGAAAATTAAATAGATCAGTAGGGTGCCACGGTAGATCAGTGGTAAGTACATGAGTCTACCAGTCTGGGGGTTGTGGGTTTGATTCCCACCAGAGACCCTGGTAAGTCTGCTTCATTCATTCTTCTGTTCTTTCTTTCTTATCCTTCTCTAAATTTTTTCTTTCCTTCCAGCTCAACCTATTCTATTTGCCTCTCCAGGTAGGGTTGTTAACCGTCCTCTTTTTTCCGCACACTGTCCTCTTTTTTGGGCATCCGTCCTCGAAAAAAATCGGCGTCCGGAAAAGCCCTACATTTTTTAACAAGCGCTAATTTAGTTATTTCGCAAAATGCAACGTCTAAAAATAATATTAATGGTATTGTAATACATATTTAGAAACAATCCTTTTTTTTCCGAAAAGAAAAATTGTGTTTTAACTTTTTATCATGTTTTTTTTTTCATACTTACTTGAAGAATTTGTGTGCAATACATAGTAATGTGTATATGTTTGTAAGATTTTGTTAAAAATAAAATAAATTTAAAATTAAAACAATTTTAAAGTTATTTAGGATAGATCCAAACTTAAGTTTTTTTTTGTAGGGGAAAAAGAAAATCAAAACAGTTGATAACGAAAAATGGTTTGTTGGGTTTTTGAAAAAGTTTATTGTGACTTAAGCCTACAACAAACCCTATAAATAAATATAAAACTGTTTGAAACTTTTTGCGCTGGCTGTCCTCTTTTTTTGAATTTGGAGATAACAACCCTATCTCCAGGTAACACAAAGGGACCCAATTAAGCGGACTTAAGTGAGCTGTGTCATTTCTTTCCTTCAACGGCTGCCTGTTTTACCTAACCTAACCTAAATAGATATGTAGGGCGATTTAGTCAGCAACTTTTAACGATTCGACGATCGTTATATTTATCGACAGAAATTGTCGTTTGCTGCTACGGTTAAGTTATTCACTAAGAAGTTTTTAAAGATAGCGGACAAGTTAATTTTTATACCTATGTACCTATTTTATTTTAAAAACATTGGTTGAAAAATAATTTTTAACAAAGCAAAAAGCATAATATTAGTAAAACTAATATATAATATACAGAATATTAACAGTTATGTACCAAGGTATAACGATTGTAAAAATCGATAGAGTTTTGCTGTTTACTTAACAATAACGGCTGACTTTAACGATAGCGAATATCGTTAAAAAAACTTTACTAAATAATTTTTGGGAAAAGTTCAATTTACTTACCTAAAAATCATTTTTGAGGGTATCTATTCATTCTGATAGGTATAGCTTCGATTAGTCGACTTTGAAAATTGAGATTAATATAGTTGATCGTAAAATTGAAAATTGATTTTCGGCTTTGCTTACCATTCCCTAGTACCTAGCTATACAAATTTTGTTTTGTTTCTTTGCCGTAATCTGATCTCTTTTTATTAAAAACTAAAAGGTTACTTTTTTCGGTTTACGTGGAATTACCCAATTTCGCCACGCTTCAAATTTTAAAAGAATGACGATTGATAATGTTACTAACAAACAATTTAAGTGAAATAAATAATCTGAAAAATGCACAAAAGCTGAAAAAATAGCTTAAACATTTAAAAACTCTGCGTAATGTGTATATTCAACAACTTAGAAAATCACAATTTTAGCTTTTTATGGATAGAAGGGCCTTTAAGCTTAAAACTTTGCATTATTGTATTTTATTTTTGTGTTTATCACTAAAATTATTTATGAAAACATTTTTATGTACATACGTATACGTGCATATGTACATACATACATAAAAGAATTTAGGTACGTGAAAAAAATATACCTACCTGCCTACTGTAAATTAAAAATTAAATAACCCACCCCCTATATATGAAGAAAATTAAAATTGAACCGATTAAATGCAGCACTAAGATAAGAGTAAATGCTTCAACGTCACCCATAAATTCAACTTAACTAACCTACTCGACGTATGAACAAACTTAGCAGAGTCAACCAGCAAAACGATCTGCAAACACCTCAACTGAAAAGTACACTTGAAAGGAATAATATACACACAACACAATATCATAAACATGTAGATATTCATCCAGAATATGGGTATACGATACGAAAAATTAATTAAACAAAATAGGTATATAATTCTAAAAAGGGCTGTTGATATATTTAAAATGGCTAACAAAAAATTTATGTTACCAATGAATCGTATTTTGCCAACTAGGTATAAAAACAAAATAATTTTACCTTTTGGGCATTTCTGGGGATGACTCTGCAGCCGCTATAGATGATTGTTGCTGTGGTGTCGAAGGCGGTGATGACTCCTTGCGTTTACGCTTAGAGTCTTTGGAAACCACCATTTTTTTCTTTTTCCTTTTTTAAAATGCTTTTTTTATTTATCTTTTTATTTTAGAACTTTTTTTAGAGTTATGATTTTAATCAAATTTTTTGTTGAATTATCAATATGAAGGGGGAAACTCCAATTACACACAAAACCACCACTTCCTAATAAAATTTTTCAATCGCAAAAAGTCTGTTCGCATTGCAACCAGATTTATTCTTCATAGTTTTTCACAAAAATTTGACAGATTTGTAACAAATTCACAATATTTATATAATTTACTGTTTATTTAAGTATTTTTAAATATTTTCACCATTTTTTTTATGCATTTAATAAGTAAAAAATATAAACTTTATAGAACTTTTCCAATACGACAGAGAAATTTTTTTTCTTTTCATGGCGGACGCTGCAACATTGCCAGATAAAAAATATTTCAAGAAAGAATAGAATAGATGACAAACATCACCCAATGCAAGTGCTCTTAAACTATTCTAATAAACAATTGTGGAAAAGGAGATAATATAACATTTTGTGGATGTAAAACTATACTAAAGTTTAACCTAGTCAATTCTAGTAGATGTTTCTTATTAAAATAAGTAGGTCGCAAGTTCTCATACTTAATTTTCATACATTTGCAAAACTCCTATATCAACAAAATAAAAATAATTATGTAGCACCTTGTTAAATAAACCGTATTGCCTTGTAAAAAATTGAATTTGGTTCGATAAGGCGGTGTTTACATTATTTTCCAACCATGATGCAACTAATCAGGTAATCTCGTCCCTGCAACAACACCAAATTAGTACCAACGTGTCAAACAAAAGCTCATAGAAAAAAAAAACGTTGAGCAATAATTTTTGTATGTTATTTTCACAGGGAGAGCACAAATTTGACATTTTGACACTTATCAGCTGGGCCGACGAGACTACCTGGTTCTTTGTATCATGTTTTCCAATAAAGGGTTTCATTTGTTTCGGCGGTCAGTGATATCATGATACAACTAATCCGGTAATCTCGTCCCTGCAACAACTACAAAGTAGTACAAGTCATATGTATAAAACTAACAGTAAATGAATTAAGTTTATATCAAGGCGCATGTATACAGGTGACCTCAAGTAATTTGCTGAGTAACGGCATTTGTTTTATTAATTGTCAAAATTTGTTTATGTTTATGTTTTTTTCCTTTTTACTAACATCTGTAGAATCTAAAAAAAGGGCAAAAAAGAATTTGTGAGTTTTTGTTATCTGTCTTTGGCCTTTTTATACTGAGTTTCATTGCTTTGCAGCAAATAAAAACGCAATCGGCATTTACCGGATCTTTCTTATTCACTTTAGCATATAAAATCGCTAAATTGTTATCACTACTTGTGAGACTGCAATATTTTTCCTACCAGAGTTTTTGTTTTGCAGACGAGATTTTAAAATAAAGAATTATATTATAGAACAATGGAAGGTGCTGGGAATTGGTGTTTAATTGAAAGTGATCCAGGAGTTTTTACCGAATTGATTAAAGAGTTTGGTAAGTTCACCGAAGAGCACCGGCTTTTTTGTTTAGTTGACATATTGTTTATGTCTTCTGTTAATATATGTATATTCACTAGGTTGCGAGGGAGCTCAGGTGGAGGAAATTTGGTCCTTAGATGAAGAAACCTTTAAAAAATTAGAACCTATTCATGGCCTTATTTTTCTTTTTAAATGGGTTCAAGACGATGAAGCGACAGGGTCTGTTGTAAAAGACAACCGCTTGGAGACAATATTCTTTGCAAAACAAGTCATCAATAACGCCTGTGCTACGCAGGCTATTCTGAGTGTTTTGCTTAATTGCAAACATAATGATATAAAATTAGGCGAAACCCTGACGAACTTTAAAGAATTTTGTCAATTTTTTGATCCCTACAATAAGGGGTTGACCTTAAGTAATGCATCACAGATTCGTACAGTCCACAATAGTTTTGCACGCCAAACTCTTTTCGAATTGGATTCAAAAAATCAAAATAAAGATGAAGATGTTTACCATTTCATAGGATATGTTCCCATTGATGGACGCCTATATGAGTTGGATGGACTAAAAGAGGGTCCAATTGATTTGGGCGCCATTGCATCTGGGCAGAATTGGATTGATGTCGTGCGCCCGATTATTGAAAAACGCATGAATAAATACAGCGAAGGCGAAATACATTTTAATTTAATGGCCATTGTTTCAGATCGACAAAAAATCTACCAACAAAAAATTGATAAGCTTCTAAGCGGTGGCGAGGAGGCTATGGAAACAGATGATGATCGTGAGACCGAAATAGCAAAGTTACGCCTTTTGGTAGATAATGAAATAGAAAAACGAAAACGGTATCGCATTGAGAATGTTCGACGTAAACACAACTACTTGCCGTTTATTGTCGAGTTGTTAAAAATGTTAGGAGAACGTGGTCAATTAATGCCCATTTACGAAAAAGCTAAACAACGCGCTATAGAACGAGAAGCAGCGGCTGGAGACAAAAACAAATTTTAAATATGTATTTAAATTTTCATACATATGTATATACCTAAATATACAATGTATGGAAAAACACCTGTCAACCTGCCTGTTCCTTAACATTGTCAACATGGCACTCAACTATTGTTAAAAGTTTTAAATGTCCTCATTTGTAGTTTTGTAGAAGTGTTTTCCAGTGTAAGCATTTTTAAAATTACCAATAGTTTAAATATCTAAACATTAACTGTGTAACTGCCTAAAAAACAAAAGAGATATGCAAAAAATTTGTAACAAACTTATTATTATTAATAAAGTACACTTTAAACTTTTAATGTTTTTTTTATTAAGTTACTTAAGTTTACCTATTTTCCATGAGACTCGAACTCTACATATAAATTAAACTGGACAAAGGTTCTCTCCCTAATACAAGTATTTTTTAAATCCACCTGTCCTACTTATCGCTCATTTACTCGAACAACGTCATAAATCATAAATGAAGTTTTGGTGTTAACGATGCTTAATGCAGTTAATTATTTCATCTCTATATTGTTTCTACTTTTTACGTTTGAAGAGGGGATGCCGCTTGTCTTTTCTTGTGAATGTAAGCAAATCTAAGTTATTTACTATCTACGACATTCGTAAAACATGTGCGTGTTAAAAAAGGGACTAAAAAAAGACATTATTCATATACATATGTATATACATGGCATTTTTTTTAGTTTTTGAGATTATCAGTTAAGAAATATTAAATTAAAATATAATAATAAGCCAGTTTTAAATCGAAAGTCGGCTAAGTAAACAAAAGGTACTCATTCACGATATTGGTGCCATTTTATATATTTTAAAATTTAAAGTCTGAAAATTTATATCTAGGAAAAATTTGCACCATTTAAGGTCGAAAACCGATATATTTTTTAAGATTATATTTACATATAACTATAGTATATTTATTAAATATATAAACTAGGGATTCTGATTGAGAATTGTATACATAAAAAATTTTAAAAATTTTACTATTAAATGCTTATAGTACTCCTACGCATTTGGTGATAATAATATTTAAAACCGACGAGGGTTAATTGCTGATATAAAATATGTATGTAAATATGTAGTGAAATTATCTGCCCTTACATAACTCCTCCAATGGAAACAATAATATATGCTGAAAACTAATTGAATACTTTAGATCACACTGTGCGGTAATAAAAGCCCAATTTATATTTATTTTATTTAGAATTTTATTGGATTTCTTTTGTTGATTGTTTAAATTATTATATGATTTAAATTTCTTAATTTAATTTAATTAAATTTTTTGTATGTATGTATGTACATATGTTTGAATATTAGATAATTGTTTGTATGTATGAACTCTAAAATATATGAACATACGTACATACATACATATTGTTACCTTAATATGAAAGGCCCTAACTCGTATGTTGTATAAGCTAAGATTTTCGTTTATTTTGATAAATACTCACAGTCTGCTTATGTATCACAATTGGCCAAAAAAAAACTCGACTTAAAAAATGCGAGTTAGGGCTTTTCTTTATTAAGGCAACAATTTGTGCCTACCTTCTTAACAATTTGAAATTCATTTTTAGATAAAAATATTTAATAAGTCACTACTTTTGCTCTACTGGTTGATAGTACACATTTTACAAAAACAAATTACATTTGCTGAATTCACAAGCTTCGCCTATTGTACTATTTTACCATTAAAATGCAATATGTAATTTTTTGTTTCTAATTTTTATATAAAATAGTGCTACAAATATACAAAATAATTTCATATTTAAAAAAAAATTGTATTAAGATTGTTGATCTTCCTTTTTTGCAGTCGTCCATATGGGAACGGTATTTTTAAAGCAATTAATTGTCGAATATTTTTTTTTTTCTAAAATGAATAATATTTATATATGTACATGTTAAATACAACAATATCTCGGTAAAATTACATTTTCAATTCACAAGTAAATTAACTAGGTGACTATTTTAATAGTCCATAGAACTTTACATAGACCTTGTGAACTGAGCAATTATCTTAAAATTTATTATAAATTTTAAAATTGAAAAAGTTTTTAATATGTTTATAATTTATATATATAAAAAGCAGAAAAATACAATACTTTTGCGATACAAAATAATAAATTTTGATTTGAAAACACAAAATTAAATTTATTCGAGCTCCCTTTAAATAACTTCTATTTAACCTTTATGTCTACAACCAAAAATTGTTCGTCAAACATACAACCATCATACCCGGGTAAGCATTGTTGTTTGGTAAGGGATTTTTTTGACATATCGTTTGTTTTATGTTTTTATCGCCAGTTTTAGTTAGCTGCAACCCATTACATGACAAATAACGTCGCCTATACTTCTTATCCACTCAGAGGGCAATCTACTGGCTTGGCGCCTTCTGGGGAAAGAGAAAAAAATTAAAGAGAACGATGCTAAAGATTTGTAATCTCTTTCAAGGAAGTCAAATTTTATAAGTTTCGGTTTGACTTTTACGTTAATGTTAGACCACAATTTATCATTATTAGAAACAGTAAGGAAACTCCGAATATATGTTCCAGCTGAGTTCTCAACCCCAAAAGTAAGAGTAGTTGAGTAATCAATTTTAGGATTCAGCAATAATATTAGTACGTGCTCCCATATTCCAAACAAAAAACAAATCGGATGTGCTTATCTCATCTCACTACAGCAGTGATATTCAAGGTCCAAAAAGCAAACCAATATTAATATTGCATTACAATAAAAACAAAGGTGGAGTTGATAATATGGGCAAATGTCTAGAAGAATACACAACAAAGAGAATAACTAATAGATTACCTTTAGCATTTTTTTTATATTATTCTTGAGGTGGCAGCATTTGCAGTTATATTATATATACTAAAAATATCCCGCATCTAAAGGTATCAACAAATTGTAGAAAAATATTTCTCCAACAGCTGAGTGAACTATGAAGCAAATTGAACGCTGCTCACAAAATCCTCAAGAAATGAAGCATTTTTCGCCCCGTGGTAGAAAAGAAAGTATTTTAGGCTATCCAGTGATATCAGAAAACTACGCAGCTTGTGCTTCAGAAGAACGAGATCACTCCGGAAGACCTAAGTATTATATAAATCGTTATGTTGGTGAAAAAACGAGACCAACAAGAAAATCTTGCAAAAATGTCAAAAGCTAGCAGGTGCACAGCATTCAGAGGATATTACTATTTGTAATGTATTCTCAAACTAAAAAAAAGTATGTAAACTTTTTAAAAATGTTCTAGTCTTTTTTTGTACAAATAATAAAAACCTATAAAACGTAATTATTTCAAAGTAAAAAACCAATATATTTTGGTACATTAAAAAAAAATCATGAATCTATAGTGCCTACCCAGGTAAGTCTTTTGTATGTTTAAGGGGTATGTTTCAAAAACGGCCCATAGATTTTCCCCTAAAAAATTTTTTTTTTTCAAATTAATTTTTAAAAGTTAAAAAACAATATTTTAGAAGCATATTAAAAATTTCAAACCGATATCTTACCAGGGTGTGAAGTTATATCGAATTGAAAACAGAAAACTTACCCGGGTATGTGGTTGTAGACACAAGGGTTAAAACGATACTTATTTATTTGATGCAAAAAGGAAGTTTAAACTCATCGAATATGATATAGTTTTCTTATCTTAAAGGTGTCTTCATTCGGAAAAAAACGTTTAGTCACTTCGCTTTAGGCAGTTTTTCAAACAAATTTTTAATTGTCGCTTTAAAATATTTACTGAGAAATAAAAATGTATCGAATGCTATTGCTATTTTTGCTTTTTGCCGTTTTTTGCTGTTTTTGCTATAATTTATATTTTATTTTTGAAACTGTTTTTATAAATAGATAATATAATAATGTTATTTAAAAGACATAGACATTTAAGGGCAACTTATTACTTCCTTTTTGTGAATGTTAAAATTTTTGGTACTAAGTAAAGTGATATTTGTCTGGATACATATGCGCTACTACGGTCAAATAACTTATCAGGTCGTAGCAATGACATATAACAGTTTTAGCCACTCTTACTTTTCAATTTTTTATATGAAATTTGGCACACTAACGTTTGGAGTTTTCTTTTTTATGACCGGGAAAGTTTCAAACTCCATATAAAACAATAAAAAAGTAAGAGAGGCTAAAACTTTATTTAGTTATTTGACCATGTGTGTTACAAAGAAAATAAAACTCCAATACACTACACTTTTTCCAAAAACAATGAAAGTTAACATTTTAAAATGTTAAAGTATATGTGATTGCTTTTTGTATTAAAAATTTCATGTGTTTATAAAAAAATTTAAATGAAAATGTACAAAATCAAAAGTTTTTTTACCACTTTTTGCTATTTTGTACGTTTCTTTTGCTAAAAACCTCAATTTTTTTAATTTTTTCTGTCTTCTCTGCTTTTAACATGCTAAATTATTTACATGTTAGATACATTTGCAATTTTAAAATTTACAATAAAATTAAACATAGAACCGATTTAAATTGTATGGCGATTTATTCATAAAATCACACTCATGATATTTTATATATCTAGACGAGAGGTGTAGAAAAGTAGGCTGCTCTTCATAACCTTTTTTGTCTACAAATAAAAAATTGAAATTTTTTGTTTTTCTGATATGTGTACTATTAACCAGTAAAGAAAAGGTAGTGATATATTAGATACTTTTATCAAAAAAAAATAACTTCTAATCGTTTAAAGGGTTTTGAGTTATGATAAACGTGTACATATATGGTTGATTTTGAGACTACGAACATTTTTTCAAAATAACGTTTTTTTGAATTTGTTATTGTATTTATTTAAATAAAAGATACTCAATTATCATATGTATGTAGGTGCACATCAATTTTTTAAATTTTTAAAAAGTTATATAGTTTTTAAGATAAGTCCCCAGTTGACCAGTATTTTCTTTATAATAAATTGTTTGCATGTAGTTCCTAAAAAATTTATTTCGTCAACTTATTTTTGAATCAATTTTCTTAAAATTCCCCTGGCTGTTTTTGCTGACAGGGAAAAGACAAATATGTACATTAAAAAAAATTCCCTTACATGAAAATTTAAGTTCTTACCTTTAAAAAATTGGCTTGAATCGAGAATCGGTATTAAAAGTGAACTCAAAAAACATAAATAAAAATTTAAAATATATTGAACTTTGTTTGCTAAAGCAACACAGGGGAATGACGAACGAAGGGTGAACGCTAATTTGGAAGGACAAAACAATAAACAAACAAGGCAAAAAGTTTAGATAACTTTATTAATAAAATTGCTGAAATTCCTACCTGTGGACGCAGTTCATACAGTATTCTTATATGTACATATATGAAACCCCATATTAATAACAACTAAAGTAGGCTTTTTAAGCGCTTATTTGACAGATGTCTGTTGCATAAATGTCAAATAATTTCTTAATAAGCCTACTTTAATTATTATGAATACGAGCGTAAAGTTATTGTATATCAAAAAATTTTAAGATCTTTGAGTTTTAACGTAAACATTTATCAACATATAAAAAGATAAGCTATAGTTACACTACCTGAGTTCTCATCTGAGTTGAGTGCCAAAAAAAAAAATAGATTTAAAGTTTTATGAGTGTCAAAAAACAATTTGATTTTTTTTTTATACCCTTCACAACAGTGACCCCCATAAAGTATATATTTTCTTGGTCCTTATAGATAGGGAATTCAATTCAGCGATGTCCGTCTGTACGTGTTATGGTTGAAATCAACTTTTTGAAGCCCCCCGACGTCGCATAAAACCGAAAGTGGTATCAAAATATCAGAAATATCTGCAAGCAAATTGCTATTGAAATCCAGAAAAATCGCCCGATAACTGACCGAGATAAAATCGAAATACCAAGACTACCTCTGCTTATTTCTCTAAAATGTGTACATAAAAAGCTCTACAACTTCCCCGAGGCTATCCCTACACGGGTGCAATGTAGGACCGACTCCCACTAGTTTTTCCTCACGAACAATTTTGTGGAACATACACCCTCTAACAGGAGTGCCATACAAAATCAGAAAAAATAGTGTTTTTAAAACTTTCCTGAAGTCGCCCCTAACGGAATGAAATGTATCACGACCCCCATTAGGTTTTCCTCCCACACATATTCCTTAAACATACTTACCCCTATCACTATCACCAAAGGGGGCTGCCATATAAAATTTACAAAAATGATGTAAAAACGCCAATAAGTTTCCCAGAGTCAGCCTTAGATAAATAAAGTTTACGACCGACCTCCAATAGTGTCCCCTTCCAAACATACATATAAAATTGTAATAAAACTCCCCAAAAGCTTCCAGGGTGCCCGTGGATAGGCCAAATTTAGAACTTAATAATCTCATTTTTCAATGCAAACATTTTCCTGGAACAGACTTACCTCCGATCTCTACCCTCTCCACCCCATACAAAATTTGAAAAAATAGGGTAAACCTCCTACAACTTCCCCAGTCACCCTAAGTGTGCTAAATTATGACACCGACACCTATTTAAAAATTAAAAATATTTCATAAATAAAAAAGAATACATTCTATTTTCAGCTGAGATTAGACAAAAATATTAATAAATAAAAACTCAGATGGTAACTCATGTAGTGTTTGTATATGTAGCTTTAGAAATATTTAACTTTAGAGAAAAACGAGATTAATTTTTAACATTTTTTTATTATATAATAATTTAGTTGAAAATGTTTACACTATATTTGTTAGATGTTTAGAAAATTAAAGTGTAAGTAGGGCTCTAGATGGCCAGGGAATGACATTTGAAGAATTGGGTAAGCAATTTTTTTAAGAACAAATCAATTTTAAGAAACGATATTTTAGTGATTAAAAAGATATTTTAAGGCTGTATTCAAAAGCAGTTAAAAAAAGTGGAATATATTTAAATTTTCCATGTTTTAATAAACAGGGACATTAAGTTGTCCGGTAATCTCAGAATCACTTATATACATACATATGTACATGTGTACATATGTATTTTTATGTACATATATATGTATTTACTTCTCATAGTATTAATTAAATATTTTATTTTAATTACTTATGTACTTAATATTTTATTACAATATGTACTTGTATTTATGTATATATGCATACTCTAATTCGAATTTCTTTATATACAGTAATAATAAAGTTTCTTTTTATAAATTATGTTTCTATGTACTTATGTATATATGTATGTAAGTGTGTATGGATGTTAATCTAAGAAAAAACGATTAAATTATTCGTTAATATTATAATTTGTTGTATATTTATAAGAGTACATACATATATCTTTTTTATTAATTTAATTATGTTATGCCAGTATTTTGTATATAGGAATATTATGTTAATCATTTGGTTGCTAGGTATTGATTTCATTATTTTAATTCAATTTTTATTAATTTATTAATATATGTTTGAATGTAATCATTTTTTGTAAATTAATTTTTGATGAATAATTGGTTTTGTTACCATTTTTACTAACATACTTTAGTTTTTTTTTCTAAATTAATGGGTAGGTTTTTTTTTTAAATGTAACTAGAGGACTTTATTATTATTTATTTATTTATTTTTTTTTTTTTTGATTATATCAATAATGGTGTTATTTGTTTTTTTTAGATATTTATACACATTTGAAAAAAAATTTCTATATCAATTTTAAAGAAGTTGCTTAAACTATCCACAACTAAGTAGTCCAGTTTTAATGTTAAACTATCAGGGAAGAGATATAAAACAAATTTCAACTTTTTGAATTTTATTTTTTAATTCGAAAAATTTAAGAGCGTTTTGAAATATGACCTATTTAAACACTTTTTGAAATATCAAATTTAAAAAAGTTACATTTACAAATTAATATATGTATGTATATACGTACAAAAGCGTCCTTACATACAAGGTGGACCAAAAAAAGTCATCCGATGTTGTTTAGCTCTCATTTTTTTCTAAATGGAAAACTTAAATTCTGTTTTTTGATTATGTTTATTTGAACCTTAAAAATTTTATTGGTCAAGTCGAAAAGATGATATCGGCCAAATGGGCGCCGTCACAAGTGGTTTCTCTAAGAGCTCGTTTTATAGCATTTTTCACCACTCGGGTCGAATGTTGTCCTTGAGGGCTTTCAGGGTCTCGGGACTGTTTACGTAAGCACGGGACTTCAAAAAACCCAAAACGCCAAAACAAGATATTAGGCGACCCGGGAAAGCCGCCTTCAGAATATCGGTTTTGGCACGCGCAGAGTGTGTCGTTGCTCCGTCTTCTGGAACCACATGTCCTCCAGTCCTAATTCGTTCAATTGCGACGGAAAAAACTTGGCTTACACGGCCCTATAGCGCACACCGTCCACTGTTATCGTTTGACCAGCGGCGTCCTCGAAAAAATGGCCCAATGACTCCTCCAGCGTAAACAGCGCACCATGCAGTCCCTTTGAGCGCGTGTAATGGCTTTTCGTGCATCACTGGTGGATAGTTTGGCGATAGTTTTGATTGTTTACGTACCCGCTGAGGTGGAAATGACCCTCATTGCTTATTATGATTTTGGTCGAAAAATCGTCCACTTCGGCCTCGAGATTGAGGATAGCTTGGGCGTAGGTTACACGCGCTTGTCGGTTGGCAGGCAGCAGCTGATGCACGGACTATACTTTGTACGGAAAAATGCGTAGGTTTTTGACCAAAATTCGCCTTAGGGACTGATGGCTAAATACGAGGCACGGCGTCTGGTCGATGTTTCTGGCGACAGCTCGACATTCTTGCGGCCGGCCACTCTTGGCAGCGTTTCGTGTGGTCCCATACTCTTTAAGGTTGGTGGCCAAACGGCGCAGTGTTTGCGCAGTCGGTGCCGGACGACCGGGGAATCAGTGACATCTTCCAATAGGGTGATTTCTTTTGACCCATCTTGTATGTATGTAGATATATACATATGTACAACCAGTTGGAATTTCTGATCATACTCCATTCTTTTTAAACTCTTCTTAACGATAAAACTAATCAATAATGCACTCGTTTTTGAACCAAAAAAAGGTGTTATGCGGGAGAATATTTGGTATAATTTTCTAATGTATAATAACAATTGAGAAATTATACCAAAAATTTTACTTGAAATAACCAGCAACCTATTAGATCCGATGTCCAGAATATTTGTAAATTAAAAAAATAATTAAGTCGAAATTAAATAGGAAATTAAAGTCCTTAAAATTCGGTTGCTATTCGCACTGTACATATTCATTGGCATTATGATTTTGAAGTATTTTTTGTTTTTGTTGCTTAGTGCTTAAGCAATTAAAGCGAAATATGAAATGCTACATTCGCATGTAGCTCTGACGTAATTTTGACGCCATCATAAAGCTACCGCGACTCATTGAATGCGATATAACTCAATGATGACATCAAAATTATGTCAAAGCCACATGTAAACAGAGATTTTTACATTTCGTGTTCATTCACTGATACCAGTGAATATCTTTAACCTTTTGAAAAAGTAAATAGCTGGCCGACAATTTATGATAAAAGAAGGAAGCTGCTTAAGCTGTCTTTAACCAATAGGGGTGGGGGTACCTCAAGGGAGTATATTAGGTCCGATTCTCTATTTGCTTTTCAAAGCAGATATGCCCACAAACAATCTTTCTCATACGTCGACATTTGCTGATGATACCGCCATTCTAAGTAATCATAAAGACCCTAAAGAGGCCTCAAAACAACTTCAACATCACGTATCCCAAGTAGAAAAATGGGCAAAGTTATGTGGTATTAAAATAAATGAACAAAAATGCACCCACGTTACTTTTACTTTACGCAAGCAAACGTGGCCCCCAATTCTTATTAACAACCATAAGGACTTCAACGAATTGAGACGAAATATCTTGGCATTCACCTGGATCGCCGCCTCACATGGAAGTCACATATAGATGCGAAGTTGACACAGGTGAAACTTAAAACGGTCTAAATCCACTGGCTAATCGGTAGAAACTCTGTGCTACGTCTTGATTGTAAACTTTTACTTTACAACTCAGTTTTAAAACCAATTTGGTGCTACGGGATACAATTATGGGGCACTGCTTCCGCCTCCAACATTGAAAAAATTCAACGCCGTCAAAATAAAATCCTAAGAATGATAACTGGTGCTCCTTGGTATATCAAAAACAGCAACATCCACAAAGATCTACAAGTTCCACTAGTTAAATTCGAAATCCTTTATTATGTGGACAAGTATTTAAATAAGCTGGAAACACATCCAGGTCCGCTCGCTCGAAACATTTTCAAACATAGTGGACACACTAGTCTGAAAAGAAGGGATACAATTGCACTAAGATGAAACAACTTAATCAATAAATTTTATTATGAGAACTTAAATTTTAGTCTGCACTAATATAAATTAAATAGTTTTAAGATTTGAATACTTATTGTTAGTTCACCAAAGGCGAAATTCAATAATAAAAATATGAAAAAAAAAATTCGTGTTCATTTTTTCGTTTTTTATGTTCCCAGTATGTATGTATCCCTACAAAAAATCCAGACTACACCATTTTCAATTGCATTTCAAAAATTTCTAATTCAATATCAGAAATTTCTAAATAAATTTTGGAATTTCATAATACAATTTCAAAAATTTCGAGTGCAATTAAAAAAATGTTGAATAACATTTCAGAGTTTACTATTTGTGTTTTAAAATTTTTTATTTGGATTTCAGAGTTTTCCAATTGTATTTAAGAATTTTTCAGTTTGTATTTCAAAACTTTTTAATTGTATTTTAGAGCTGAATATTTTTATTTTTTTGAAATACAAATACTCAAACAGTTCTAAAATGCAATTGAAAAATTCTAAAATGCAATTGGAAAATTCTAAAATACATTAAGAAAATTCTGATATACAAACTCTGTAAAGAAATAGGAAATTCTGAAATTGGATTGATTTGAATTGAACAATAAAAAAGTTCTAAAATACAATCTTTTAAAAAATCGCCGTTAAAGTTTAACCAAAGGAATCGTTGTAGTTAAATTTACAAATTTTACCAATTTTTACTTCTAATTTTAACTTAGAAATTTACAACTCAACTTCAAAATTTGTATTTCTAACAGTCAAAATACTGTTCTCATTAGCTCAGAATAATGCAGGCCTCATCATCAAGCTCATCGAAAACAAAAATATTTAAATTTTGTTTTAAGCAGCAAATATTGTTAACAAATGTTTTTCCAAGATTTTTATTTAAGGAATCCTTGTTTAACTAAAACAACAAGGATCGTAAGTTTTTAAAAATGAGGTTAATCCAAATGTCTTGAAAAAGCTTTACGTATAAGAAAAAATAAAACTTTTTGATGTGGCGGGTTATTAATTTTATTATTTAATCTCTATGTGAATCTCATTTTTATGTATTTAATCATTCATTATTTTAGTACTTTGCAATTCAAATACATGCATACATATGTATGTATGTATATACAAATGTAAGCATGTATATGTAGTATGAACCTGCATTAAATATACATATTGCCTTTTCGATACACAATATTCTTATTTTTTTTCCTTTAAATTTAAATTTTATCTAAACTTTAAGCACTTTTGACTTTTCCCTTTTTGTTTTGCAATTTTTTTTAAAGACACAACAGTTACTGGTCCAGTTCCAGGAAGTTATCATTATTCGGGAGACGAATTCAACGCAATCATATAACAATCTTAATAATGAGTTTATCGGTGATCCAATAGTTTATTAACTTCATCAGGAAAAAACTCCAACGTTAAGTTTTATAACCGTCTTGTTGACATAAGGGCGTTAATGCTGTACTCGGTTGGCTGGGAGTTTTTGATATAGAGGATGTGGATGGCGGTGTTGGCATTGACGCTTCCGGATGACATTCTTTGTGAACTGAAAATATATTAATTGCTTATTAGTTAGCAAATATACATGCAACCTGAAACAAACGACGAATTCTTCCTTTTTGAATACACATTTTTAAACACTTAAAAACCAAAATAAAAAAAATATGGCCACTCTGTAGTAAAGTAAAGGTGTATGTATATGCAAACCTATCGAAAATTCGTTACGCAAAACAAATTTTGGAATTCGCACTAATTGTGTTCATTTTTATATACACAAATATGTTTTATTTTTTAAACGTATTTTTCGATCCATTTCACTTTTCATATTTTCTATTTTTTTTTTTTTTTTGAAGAATAAAACTGAAAAAGTTATTTTTCCAACACTAGTCAAGTGATATGCATTTTCAAAATGTGCTACAGTTTCTAAATCAGCACTCTTTATTCGGAACTGGAGTGTTGGTACTATTATCTTCTATTTAACTTAAAGTTAGTTGAAAATTGATTCAATAAATTTTTTCCTTGTATTAATTTATATCTTTAATTATTTTCATTCGACTTAGAATGAAATTTTCAGCATGCCACTTTTTTCTATGACAATTATTTGGTACAAAAAACTTGTCGTTCGTCTCAGTTGTGTTTCAAGCAGTAGTCGAAATTATTTTAATGTTTTTTTAAATAATTTAATTTCGTTTACAAAAACTAATTTAAGAATATAAAAAAAAAAATTTACAACTTATTTCATTTAAAAATTAAGCAAAGAAAATCATAATTAATTATTGCGATAATAATTAAGATTATCATTGTCAACAAAAATTTTGATAACTCGAATATAACATAAATATAAGCATGTTCACACGAGGACCAAATTCGAAGTTCGTTTTCTCATTCACGGTTTTAAGAACGAATATTTTTGGTTCATTTCGAAACTTTTGTTAGTTATGAACAATTTTTTATCCTCAAACTTTGATAAAAAGTTATTTCAAGTTATCTGGCCCAGCGCCTAAATAAAATTTTTACCAAAATACAAAGAAAACACAAAAAATTAATGTGTAAAAATCTAAAAAAATATCCAATAAATAAAAAGTGTAAATCTACCAATATATATTCAAAAAAATAGAAAAACATATAAAGTAATGGTAAAAGTAAAACAAGAACAATAATTAAAACACCAAGATTTGCAATCTTGATTCAGAGAGCCATATTACTGTGTGAACATGCTATGTATAACTCAAGATACGCGGCCAAGGCACATTCAACAAGGTAAACTCAAGGCGAATTTAAAAAATTCGCCCTCTGCATTTTCTTTTTGTGTTTGAACGGTAGAATGTCAGAAAAATTAAAAATTTTATATAAAATTAAATTTTTATAACGTATAAATGTCAAATTGATTTTAATCAGCTGCGTTCTTAATACTACCTGGTTGAATACTACCTGGTTGAATATGCCTTGTATGCGGCCATGTAAAAAACAAAATTTGTACAAAATTTTAATATATTATTCTTACCTGCAGCAGCTGTCATTCTATTATACAAATTTTTCTTTTTCTTCTTCAATATAACATCCAAATTATAGCCATCTAATGACATTCTGAAAAATTACAAAAACAAAAAAACGTTTAAATTTTTTTATGATTTTAAAAGACTTAAAAATGCGTTAAAATGGTGTCTTTTTTATAAGAACATGTTATGAGGTTATAGTAAGAATTTCTCTACTTTTTAAGGTTTTAAAGGAAAACAAACTCAGTTTCCGCTACAAGAGGGCGCTAAATTCACGGTATAAAGTGTTTGTGCGGTTGCCTGCAACATTCAAAAAAATAGTCTAAGATCCATTTTCAATTGAAATGCTTGCCTCAGAACCACTTTTTGTGTCGATTAAATTATGTTTGTTCATCCGGCGGAATGTCAATGTATTTCTTGTGATCAAATTAGAGGTTGAATTTTTTTTAATATTTTGATAAAAACTTGCAACATATAAGTTTGGTATGAGAAGTCGATTAAAACTTGAAACAATCGGTTCATTATTTCACATAATCCTCATTCAAGTGACCTTTCGTAAAATGGCTTCATCAATTACAACTGCCTCAATTTTCTCTCTGTCTTTAAACAATTTGCTTATAATTATGTCAGCATATGTTATTGACCGTACTTTGCACTGTAGACTTCCACTCAAAGTTTTTTGTTAACGTAAAGCTATGTTCATATTGGAACCAAATTTGCTTCAAAAATGTTTCTTAAAAATCGAGTACTTATTATTAGTTAACGGAAGTTTATTTATTTAATATATTTATCTGTTTGTGTACCCGGTCATCTGAACTAACCATGTTGTTTGAGAACCACAAATAATATAATAAAATCACTTTATGCCGGATTTGAAGTCGATAGCTATCATAGATTTTAAAATGGAAAAGTTTTTGAACGTTTGTATACGCGATGCTACTTCCCGGCCTCCTATCTAACAAATTTTTCTTTTAAATAAAAAAAAAAATTATAATAGAAATACTTTGTAAAAGGTTTGAGGTCGATAGTTCTAATAGTTTTCAAGAGATTAAGTATAAAAACTTTATTAAAAATTGTTTATTTGTATAGGGGCTGCCGTTCACCCTGATCCTATCTAACTAATTTTTTTTCCAAAATGTACGAATTATACGAGAACTACTTTGTAGCAGATTAAAAATTGATAGCTGTTCAAGTTTCTTAGATTAAGTGCATGAAAAATTTCACAAAAGTTGTGCAATTTTTTGGAGAGTACCACTTTCAATGTTCCTGTCAAAAAAAATTGTCCCTAATTTAGGTCGCCTTTAAAGTATTTGTGCGATCTCCCATTTTCTGAGGTATTTAGGAATATATATGCGTGGATTTCACTCTAAAAATGGTTTATTTAAGGTATTTGCTCATATCTCGGTCCATAGTAAAACAATCTTGCTGATTTTAAACAGCATTCTGCATAGAAAAATTTCTGATGGTTTGGCAATAAAATGCTTTCCATCCGACTTTATTTCGCTCTGGAAACCCGATTTTAATAGACGGAGAGACGGACATGGTTTAATCGACTTTTGTGTAAATTAGGATCGAGAATATAAACACCTTATGGAGTCAGAAATGGATCTTATAGAATTTATACGTAATGGCAAACTGATTTATGTCCTTATTACTATGTGAAGGATATAAAAACACGTATGTTAAAAAATGTGATTGCCGGGTATAAGGACAATGCTAATTTGAAGCATCTATAGTTTTTATAATATAATTCGGGAGGACATGGGTATGGATGGGGGCCAGGTAAACCGATCATCACTATTTTTCATAGCCTTCGCCTACATTCTATAAATTTGCACGTGTTAAATTTTGTAATAAAAAATCCAGCTTAAAAAATGTACATGGACCGCTAAACGGACGGGCATTATTCAATAGACTTTTGTTTGATCGGTACAAATTAAATGTAATTTAAGTAGAAACCCAACAACTGCTGGGTACCAAACTTAGCAACAATTTGTGTTTCATATTATTCGGATAATTTTAACAGCTACTTTGGAAATTTTATCTTTGTAAGTTATTAAGTTATTTGACTTACTTTTCTATTCTGCTTAAACCTAATAAATCTTTAAACACCAAGTAGATTTTGCTTAATGTCAAACTGGGTAGTCCCTGTCCCAAATAGCGTACGAATTTAAGTTGTTCGGATTTTGATAAGCCGTTCTCCTGTAAATCCAAAAAGGGTCTATGATCGGCCACCTTATATTCCTGTATTTAATAAATAGCAATGCAAACATATTAATTTCAATTTTCTTAGATACAATTTTCAATATTAATATTTAAGTTTTAAGAATAATTTTAATTGTATTTCTGTGTTATTTTTCTTGATTTTAATTTTTGCTCACATTGCAAAATCTGTTGAAATTTTCGATGACTATATGCTTTTCATAATACGTTACAGTTTGATTTGTTTGAATACCGAACTGTTTTAATAATTCCTGTTTTTTGGGTGGTAACCTGGCCATTTGTGTACTTATGCCATCCTCGATGCGATGAACTTCGTGTACATTGAAATTTTCCAGAATCATTAAATTTTCCAGGGGACGCAAACTGGCCAGTTGGGCTTTGGTTTGATTAAAGTCCACTAAAGGGTTGAGTAAAGAGGACTGCTGTTGTATTAGTGAATTTGCACCGCTGTTCATTGGGCTTATCATTGTGTTAGTTGAATTTGCAGGGATCGTTGGTGTTGTTGTTAGAAAATCCATGCTGTCATTCGATTGAGTGTTAATAATATTCTTAAGATCTAAAATTAAAAAAAAAAATAAAGCAAATTTAGGAACCATATTAAGTTGTTGTATTTGTGAAAACAGTAAACATTAGAGTAGTTCATATTTATCTTAAATTTTCTGGTTAAAATATTAGTAACTGAAACATGGTATTCAATGTTTATCTAAGAAGTTAAAATGTGTTTGGATTTAATTTGAAAATCTTTGCAATTTCGGTATTTCTATCAGGAAATTAAAAATTGACGTTTTGTTACAACTTAGTTTGCCACATTCAATATTAGGTCAAGGCACAATCAACCAGGTAATATAAAGAAAATATTCAATTTTGTATGAATTTTTTTATTTTTCTGACATTCCCACGTTCAAACACAAAAAGGAAATGCAGAGGGCGGCGAATTTTTTTAATTCGCCTTGCTGTAACCTTGTTTAGTGTACCCTACCAATGCGGGTATTGTCAAGGCGAATTAAAAAAATTCGCCTTCTGCATTTCCTTTTTTGTGTTTTAGAAAGCGAATGTTAAAAATGTCAAACATTTCATAAAAAATCAATAAATCTGACTAACCAAGGCACATTGAACAAGGTAAACCCAAAGCGAGTTCAAAAAATTCGCCCTCTGCATTTTATTTTTGTGTTTGAACGTGGGAATGTCAGAAAAATTAAAAATTTCATATAAAATTAAATTTTTATAACGTAAAAATGTCAAATTGATTTTAATCAGCTGGGCTCTTGATATTACCTGGTTGAGTGTGCCCTGTGACTGACATTCACTTTCCCAAATTTTTATAATCAGCTGGACTCTTAATATTACCTGTATTAGTGTTCCCTGACGCTAATTATTCCAGCCAAAACTTATCATTGGTCTAACAAATTTTAATTTTTTAAACACGTCTGCTTTTGAACATATGTATGTCAGATATTATCTTTCTAAATCATTAATTTACCACTGTAATTTCGGTAAAAAAGGCAAGGCGAAAAAAGTTCGTCAAAAAATAATTGAAACTTTTCAAAAAAACCAATATAAAAATTCAATAAAATAGAAAAAGATTTTAAAGTTTTTCGTCACACTCTTTTAAAAGCCATTAACTATAAAAAAGAAGACTTGAGCATTAAAAGAGAACTTCGTTCAGGACAAAAAAAGGTCTAACAGATATTTGTAAGGCAAAAGAAGCCGAGCGACTCTTTTGAAGGGCACCGAACACTTTTATCAGAAAAGCAGCTCATGAAGTAAAATGTTTTGGTTCTTTTGTGCGAAAAGCCAAAGCTAATGCTGGAATAAGGCCATAGAAAGTTCAGAAAGTTCTATATCGCAATGTGGTAAAGAATTTAGAAGCAAAAGAATAAGCGAAAAAATAAAGTTTAAGTTTTATAAAAAATAAACCTGTTGTTTAATGGATGACGAAAATTATCAATTAATAATCTTTTTGGAGCTTCTGTGGCATAATTTTTATGGGCGAGGTAATGCTTAAGAACAATACTGGACAAAAAAGCAAGCAAAGTTCCCCATGTCAAGTCATTTGCAGTTGGGGCAAAAGAAGCAATTCATTGTGGCACGATAGACTTAGAAATAAACATTACTGAGTATCTACAAAAACGGCTTTTTCCTCTTTTAAAAAAAGCACAGAGTTTCTTTATATTTCTGGCTCGGTTTGACATCATGACACTTTGGAAAAAGGCGTTTGGGTGTGAATTTTTTTTTACTACGGGAGGCAAATCCACACAATCGTTCAAACTTCGGCCTGTGGAAAGGTAAAAAAGAATTAAAGAACACAAGAAATATATCCCAGGAAACGTCAATTTTTAACGCCAGTGAACCACTTCGTCCAAGAAAATAACGAAAGTACCTATAAAATCTTGAATGGAGGGTTTTCAAAAAAAAAAATCAGTAGATTTATAAAAAAAGTAATATGACAATAGGTGTGCTCATTTACAGAAAATTATCAATAATTTTCGATAATTATTACTAATAAGTGTTCACGTACACAAAAAATTAGCAGCTAGAGAGCCAAAAAAGAGCGTAAAATGTTTAGAAACAAAAATGTTTCTGATAATTTCTACTAGTAAAAATTTTATTATCAGAAATTAATCCAACAGTCTTTCTGTGATTATGCTTTGAAAAAAAATTTAAGTTTTAAATTTTTATAAGTTTACAATAACAAAATACATTTGCTTGCAAGTTTTGACTGTAAAAGTGTTCATTTACTTTTAAATATTTTTGAGAGCATTTTTGAAAATATTTCTTTTTACTCTCTCGTTGCTAGTAATTACTGGAAAGTTATTGAACACAACTAATATATGATTGTTTATTGAATTTGTATATTTTTTTTATAAATTTATACTGTTTGAGTTTTTTTAACTTATTACAAAAAGATTTTTTTTTATTTACTCCCTAGCATACAAATGTCCACGGCTTAGGATAATTTAGGGCGTTGAGCTTTAATCTAAGGTTCACTTTTTTTAGTTGGCTTTAACATTTGAGATATGCCGTTATCTCCGAAATGAAGAAAGTGCGAGCAGATGCATATATAATAAGGACATCCTAAGATTAATTCGTTCTATTTTAGAGAAAACCTCATCTTTGATATTAAAAAAGCCTATGTCTGCAATGAAATAATTTACATTTAGGTTATCGTTTACAAGATATTAATTGGGACCAGTCTATTGTACTTCATATTTGCACATGTAATCATTTTTTTTTTGTAGGAGCTTGTACGTGCGAGCAAAACTATTTTTAGTGTTTTAATTCGGTCAGTCTAGTTTGTGTTTTGTGTTTTGTGCAATGTTTTAAAAATGTATATAAAAAAATTAAGGAAATACATAATTAAATTTAATCCTAAAATTGTAGACGATTGTCAAAGCATACATACAAGCGTTCATACCGTACATACCAGGGGCGCAAATCCAGGAGAGATAATTAAAAGTGTAAAAGATTTGCTTTAGAAACAAGTGTTTTTTAAGACAAAGTTTTGCTTTTTATTCTAACTAAGGTTCATTTATAATTTCTTTTTATTAAAGAAGCAATAAATATTTTCGTTAATGTTAACAAAAAAAACTTTATTTAAAAAAGCAGGGGTTTCTACCGATACTAGCCGAGTAGAATGCATTTTCGAAGCCAGCTACAGCTACGGTATTTCATAATCAGTACTCTTTGAACGGTAGTAGTGTTTTCAGCTGTAAACATCACCTATTTAACGTATGTGCTATTCACCCCTGTTCTGAATTTCGATTCGAATCGAAATTTTCTCCGTCGGTCTTCTTCACTGTGGAATAGTTTGGTCTCAAATAACTTTTTCTCAGTATATTTAGGATTTTTCGTCTTTTCTTACTTAAATCGTGTGCTTTTTTATATTGAAATTGGAAAAATCAATTTTTTATTTCTATTTTGGTATATGCGTTTTTGCATGCGGAATCGTAATCGAAATGCAAAATAACCCCCATTATCTAAAAAGGTAAACGGAAATATTTTTATTTTGAAAGTTAGGACGAAGTTTAAATTTTCAAAATACACTACGCTTTTTGTATTAAAGTCTTTTTGGCAAACACTTCACAAACGTTTTTTTTTTATTTATTTTCATAAAAGCTTTTCCCGAAAACTTATATTTTTATTATTTAACCGAAAATTTAAATTTTTTGCCCTGCCTTCTACTCTGGCATTAGGGTCAAAACACATTTGTAATAAAAAAATAACCTGCAGAAAACAGGTACGGAATTGCAACCAAATTTATTTTTATAAGTTAATTCATCATTTAGTTTTATAAGTTAATTTTTTCGTATGTTTTAAAAATATTTCATCGATCATAACTGAAATCCTTATTCCTACGTTTATTTTTACATGGGTACTGCGATAATATTTTCCAGAGCAAAAAGTCAAATAACAAAAGAACCATACCGAAGTTTGAACCCTGCTCAACGCACATTCAACAAGGTAAACCAAAGGCGAATTCAAAACATTCGCCTTCTGCATTTCCTTTTTGTGTTTGAACGATAGAATGTCAGAAAAATTAAAATTTTATATAAAATTAAATTTTTATAACTTGAAAATGTCAAATTGATTTTAATCAGCTGGGTTCTTAATGCTACCTGGTTGAGTGTGGCCTGACCCTGCTTAAAAACAATTTGGCAATCAACTTAAGTAGTCCAAGATATTAAAAAAAAAAACAGCGATATCAAGAAACCAAAGTTTGCTAGAATTAAAAATTATTTAACTGTGAAAAAGTAAAACTTTAAAAAATTGCGTAAAAAGTAAAAGGACTGGAAAAGGAACGGATAGCAAGCATATGTATATATAGACATACCGATATCTGCACTGGTACAAGAATTATCCATTTTGGATACCAAAAATTGTTAAAAGTCACAATGTACGCCGTTGATGGTGGTGTTGGTTGAACCAAAACGCAGTTCTGTTTTACTTAACGAGTATTCTAAAATGCCTAACTTTTTTGTCAATTGAAACAAACAACGGATGCAGAAACTACATTTAACACCTAAATGAGTCTTACGATATTTTCAAATACATATTCCCGTTATAGCAAGTGCGTAAAATAAAGCGGTTTGTGAAAAAAGTTCGTTCGAAATCGACAAAAAGGAGATAAAACCTACTTATTGTGAAAGTCGTTGTTGACGACCATTTTTAGCTGGACTTAAATTAGCTTGCGGACGTCAAATTCTCCCGAAAACTTGATATTGAATGTGTTTGTTGACATCCAACATTGCGTTTGATGGCAGACATGATTGAGCAAACATTTTCTCTGACAACGATGACTGAACAAAAACAAAACATCGACATGAGCTGCCCAGACGAGACAAAACGATGTGCGAACAAAATTTTGTTCAATGACAGAACAAAATTATGGCTCGTCAAGACACTAAGTGAGGGGGAACGTCTTGACCCATATTCATTAGATTGTTCTATTATTATGCGTAGTGTATCCGGGGCTTAATATATGGGATAATGCTTTCCAATTTCAAAAATGAGATAACCTTGTGGAACGCATTTAGCAGCGTTATTGCTCTCAAGTTTTCATATTGAGCTAGGCTCCCTTTTTATTGGCAATGTTATCAGTATTGAATTGGTGATCCATACCCTTCTTGTTATTACTGTGAAGAATGTTTAAGTCTTAACCCTTAATATCCTGATATTTTTTTTTGCTCTGAAAAAAATATATGAAAGAAAATTCGTAATTCTAATTCATTTTTGTTCTACAACTTTGTTCCTAAGTAATATTTACCCTTTCTAGGTTCAAAATTCTCGGTTGGTTCCTAATGGAACCACTAGGATCTCTACGATAAAGTAAAGACGGTATAAAGAATATTATTTGTTAATTAAAAGTAACGAAATTTTAGTTAAAAAATATTTTTTATTTTAATTCAAAAACAAATTTTATTTGTTAAATTTAATATGCTTGTCGTTTAGTTCTGATGAAACTCAGCGAAACAATTTTTGTCACTGGAAAAACATAAACTAACTCCACATTTTTGGCATCAAACCTTGGTACGCGATGTGCATTGCGGATTCTTACAGCGTGGCTTTCCTTCTTTTACAAATTCTGGTAAATGGCCAATGTTATCTAAACGAACGTCACGTGGTGGAAGAGGAGCAGTCGATGGCCGACTGCGTTTCGCTGCAATTTGGTTTTCAATATTATTTTTTCGCCCTTTTCTTACTCGCATTTCACAGCCAGACTTTGTTAAACAATGTGCAACTTCAGTCACAAATTCATGCAACTTTAACTTTGGTTCCAAACGATTAGTTTCACTGTGATGCCTTTTGTACAAAATCCATGCATTGATTATCGCCACATCGCACATGTGGTAGAACAAACGACTTGTCCACTTACGTGATTTAATTCGGATACGGCAACGGCCAAGAGAGGAATCGAGAAGGTCAACGCCGCCCATGTATTTGTTGTATTGGTGAACTATATTTGGGCATTGAACAGTCTCCATTACCTTCTTCTTTTTATTAAATCTTTCGATGGTTGGAGCATTCTCTGGCGTTTCCCCATGTTTCAAAATAAAAGGCTTTACTCCAACCATTGTAGATGACATATTAACAACTTTATTGTCATTCCATGCTACTGTTGTGACGTCGATTCCATGAAACGTTCCGAGATATTATTCGCAATCACCTCGATTGGCAAATTTTTGTGGCAGTTTGCATAACGGAAGACGAGAACGGCGTACAGTTCCAAGCGAATAAATACCTTGTGTTCGCAAATACACCATCAATGGAATTGATGTGTAGTAGTTATCAAAAAATATGACATGATTTTTAAACCGCGGAACAGAGCGAGCCAAACGAGCCACAACATTTGCAGACGCACCTAAATTTGGTTCATTTTCCTCACAATGGTCATTATCACCTTTTTTATTTTCATCGCGAAGAGCACTTTCAAAATCAAAATCCGGATCACATTCAAAATCGTCAGAAGAGAAATCTCCATCGTCTTCACTTTCTTCCCAAGCCATCGAATTAACATATTCAGAAAGCTCTTGCTTCGTTCTAAAACATTGAATTCTGCGAGCCATTTCAAAAAATCAACTAGAAAAGACCGTTACAATAATGTTGCTATATAATTTCATATATAAATAATATCATCTAAGAGCGCCTGGTGGTTCCTCAAGGGACCACCCAGGAATATACAGAAAAAATATTGAAAATAAAACCACACTAACTTTTTAATACTTACATACGTTTCTGTACACTATAATTATAACGGAAATATTTTTTTTCTCAACACATTTAATGTAAATTGTACGAAAATAATTTGTTGTTTTTAAGCAAAAGCACAAAATTTCATTGTTGCGAGAAAGAACCACTTTAACAAACACACAAGCTTTAAATGACGTTGTTTTCAAATACCGATCAACGCAAACAGTAGCATGTGTATCAGTGAACAGTTTGTAAAGCATTACAACAATATTTTATAATAATCGTTGAATGATTTTTCAGTTGTTGTTGGTTGGTTCCTAAAGGAACCACTAGGCTATTAAGGGTTAAGGCCACGTAATTCAAAAGGTCAGTAGGGATTTTGTCAACATCAGCCATTTTTTTTCTTCAGACTTTCGAAGATCCTGGGAACTTTATCATGGGAGGCTACTTTTGTGACATTTTCTTAAGCTTAGGAAAACTGGAGGTAAAAGAAATGCTCAAGCAAAGAATAGAAATAAAATAAAATAACTGTGCCATCTGTTAAGCTATTGATCAATGGTAGTAAATCAGTACCGTTTACATCCTTTACTTCGGCATTTGCCTTTAATTTCTAATTACTTAGATCTTTAATGTCAATGTAGGCATCATAAAGGTTTTCCGTGTTTGCAGCCTTTTTAATGTCATCGGTAGTTTTTCGAGCGTCTAAAAGATAAACTGCTTTATGTTTTTGATGTACTTTATGCTTAATTTGTCTACGGGCCTTTATCTGCTGCCACGTTTGTTCACTCAACCATGGTTTATGCTAACGATTTTGCGCTACCATAGCATATTTGTGTAATATTCTTCAAAAGAAACTTTGTTTCGGAACATTTTTGTAGTGTAGATGAGTTATTGGGATAAAAAGTTTCGATAAGCTAAATTTCTGGCGTTTCCAACTACCGTTTGTATGGGTAGCTGGGCGAAGCCTTAAGGCACTAAAGTTGATGGACACGCCATGAAGATTTTTTACATCTAGCACGCATTCAATAAATAATCTTTTAAAGAAGATGTGCTGGAGACCTCTACGTATATTAAGGAGTTTTCTTTTGTGGGAACTAAGTACCACTTATACATATATACATATATAGGTATGTTGTAAACAGTGCCGGGCATAAAAATGCATTAAACGTTAATAACTGTTGTTTCTTACAGAATCAAGATCATTAGTTTCTGAAGACTGTTCTTGTTCTTACCTACTTTGGCGTTGAAATCACCAAGCAATATTTTTTAAGATCTTACTTCTAAGGTGGCTATTATAGAACGTTTGTTCCATTAGATGAACGAACAACCGATTTCCAGGTGCTTCTTTTTCAATTTATCACGCCAAGTTTTGAGATGTTTTTCCTCTACTTGATCCTTCCGTCGGAGTTTTGGTCTTCCTAAATTTTCTTTTTCCTGGCATTCTGTTTCAAGTTTTGTTTGTCTCATATAAAAAAAAATAGATTTTCATGTGCCTTTAAATAAAATATATCAATAAACATACATATGTATGTTAAAATATCGATTGGGATTTTTGTTTGTTATGTGGTTTTGCATTTCAGCTAACGATATAAGCACAGGTAGTATCGGTGTTCTGAAGAGAGTAATTTTTGTTTGTTTTGTTAATGACGATGCTAATGTAGATAAAATCGTTGACTACTTTAAAGTTGCAGTTTTTAACTTCCACTGTCCTCCTAAGTCTAGACGTCTCTGGACGACGTGTGCGTTGGGTATCAACCAACTTGGTTTTATCTGCATTTACTGACAGGCCCACTGGGGCTGATTCTTTCGCGACTTTTTTAAAAGTGAACTGTTAATGCTTGAAATGTTCGCCAATGATGTCGATATCGTCGGCGAAGTGTGCCAGTTCTTTATTTCTATATCACCCACTGGTAATGTAATACAGCCTCAAGTTACCCGTAAAAGCTCTCCTTTGACTCTACATCAACAGGTCCAGTGGGGACGTACTATTGCTTAAACATTATATGCCAGAATTTTGAGTTAAATCTGATATTAGTAATACGATTTAAAAGAGGTATGTAGTCGATAAGAATTCCCTTCGCTCCGAGTAAAGGTAAAAACACGACACCATTTACTCGGCTGCTGTTATGAATCAAGTGTATGAAACTCTGGTCGGCTCGGGGCTATTTAGACTCACTTTCTATCCATCTTGTTTCGCTCAATGCAATAATATATAGCTTAAGAGAATCAAACTGTTTGCGAACTTGTTTCAGTCTCGATGTTGCAAAGAGTGTTCGGCCGTTTCAGGTTGAAATAGTTATCCGTTTTTTGAAACCGTAAGTTGTCACCACGTTGGGGTTTTATTGAATTTGTTAGTGTTTCCATTATAAATTGATTTTACGTAATGAGTAATTATCATAAAGCCAACCACTTATTTTTCTTTTTATCAGTGAATTTATTATTTGCTTTGGCATTGGAATTGGATATTTGGCGCCAATATTTCTCCATGCCCTTCCAAAATCCTCTTATCCAATACGCTGAGTTGCCCTTCACTACTTATTAATTGCAGAAACCCATAATTTCTTAATGCAAGTATCTTCTATCTGCAACCTTTGGAGGTATCTTCAATAATGCTTGCCTGAAGGTTTTTTTTTATTAAATTTATTTCATTTGTAATCTGGCAGCTCAACGATTTTTCCCTATTTTATTATTTTCTTTGTCTTACTCTTATTCATATGTACATAACACTATTGCTAAGTTGTGTAAATAATATGTGTTCTTACCGTGTAAATATGCCAATTAATTAAATAAAAAAACAAGTATTTTCTTTGTTAATTCTTTGATCGAAAATAGTATTTAATTTAATTTTGAAAAATTGTTCGTGTGTTAAACAGTTTCAAATTTTTGATATAAATTTACTCATATTTAATAATATTAAATATATGTACATATGCATACATTTTTTTTAAATAATTTAAAAGAGACAAATATGTATATATCTTAATTTATATATGCACACACGCACACACGTACACTTAAAATATAGCTAATAATTGTCATCATCGTAATAATCATTTTTTTTAAATATTTTTTAAAATTAAAAGTAAATTTATTATAAAATATAGTTTATTTGGGCGTGTGTTGGTTTAATCTCAAGGGTTTTTGTTTGTTAAAAATACGTTCAATTTTTTTTTTTACTTTAAGGAATATATTATTAAGGAATATATCTCTGAATTTCATCTTGTTCAAATAAATATACAATTTTTGCAAAAGTAGTTGATGTAATATTTAAATATAATTTGTTTTTGTTACGCATAAATATTTAAACTAAATATAAATATTTGTGTTTTTAAAAAGGACATACAATTGTCATCTAAAAAAACTAATAAACTCAACTAATAAAAAAAATTAAAGTTAAGATTCCAGTTCCAGTATACATATATATTTTTTTAATTCGTGATAACAAGAAGTCAGAAAAATATAAAGATTTTTATTTATAAAATCTAAGAGCTCTAACTGCAACAAAGGTTTTAAATATTAGGATGTTTTCTTTATCTTATGCTGTAATATTATCGAAATGCTAGATGGGACCAATTACGTTTTAGATGAAAATTTATACTGTTACAAATACAAATTATTTAAATTAAAATGTAAAATTATTTAAAAATATCTTTGCTTAATGTTGTTTAATAAAACAAATTATAAACAAAAAATATATTTAATAAGTAACATATAATTACATACAATACGTCATCAGTTTTTTCACATATAAAATGTTTATAAAACAATTTTTGTTTAAATGCCTTATTTATAAAAATTGTTTCATGTTTATTAAAAACAATTACTCTATAGAAGTTTTTTAAATTGGCCCTTAATAAACATAAAATAATTTTCATAAATAAGGTCGTAGTATTTACCCAATATAACGTAAATACGTACATACATATGTACGTGTTTTATAAACCTTTAAAAATTTTTTAAATTTAAATAAAATAAAAATACAAAGGTGATTGTGTTGTTACATTTTCATAGCATAAGACAATAATAAGTTGTTTAATTTAGCTTAAATATGTAGTTCCAGTTCATTTTTGTTTATTAGAAAATAAGAAGCTATGAAACTCCCTTTATTGTGTTCCCAGCAAACAGACACCTCTCAATACTTTTGTCAGAAATCGATTAATGGTCCTTCACACTTTGCTCTTCGTTGTTATTGTTAGTTAAGTGAAGTTTACAAAAATTTACAGTTTTATTCTTAGCGGACACTTTTATTGTTTTAAGTTAAAATGTTTTAAAAGCTTATTAAGACATACATGCATATATTAAGCCAAACAATTTCCCTTTATAATTTAACAGTAATTTATTTTGCAGATCGACTTCAACTGCGCCGCCGTTGTCATTCACAATAAGAGGGTATGTATATATCTTGAGTTACTAAATAATGTAAATCATTGTTGATTTAAAGGAGTTTTCTGGACCAATATGTGTAGGCAAAGAATACTGGCATTGTACAAACCAAGAGCTGTATGCCGACGTCGATCTAGTCAAGCGCGTAAAATTCCAAAGGTTGTGCTTGCTTGGTCATGTTGTGCGAATTAATGAATATGCTCCAGCGAAAAAGGTTGTTCGAATATGATCCCAAAGGAAGACGCAAAAGAGGACGAGCGAAACTCCGTTGGATAGACCAAGTTTACGAAAACCTTTTCAAACTCAATGTCAGAAATTGAAAAAGAAGCGCAGAAGACCAAAGTGCTTGGAAATACATTCTTAGTTCGACGAATGACCCATATGCCGTGCAAGAAATGGCCAACTAAGTAAGTAAGTATATGCCATTTATATTCATTTGACTGCAGGCCTACCTTTTTAGAAATTGGGGCTATTAGGCAAAGTGTAAATGACACACTTAGCCGTGGTGCTAATCTTCGATTAGGGCCGATTTTAATGCCCGTAAGACCCAATGTTGTCTTTTGACACATTAACGCACAGTGCTGCATCGTTTGTATTAATGGATGGTATAAATGTTAGGGAGACAGAAACTCCTTTATATTCTGGACATGAAAATCCAGTGCGATGTCCGTTGGACGGAGCACGGTTTTCTTGTGCCGAAAGAGGTATCCAAGTGTCTTGGTTTTTTTGAAACGGTGTAGCAATTATTTTACGCCATCTAATCTTCTCACCATTTATACCACCTATATCTGATTAAAAATGGAATATAACTCTCATGTATGGACTGATGCTACTTAACCGCGTACAAGAACGGGCAAAGGTACTCATCGGTGACGTTGTATGTAGTATCTAAATGTCTTGATTTACTCTATTGATACTATAATGAAATGTGATCTGCAACCCGGGGCTTTGTGAGGGATGCGCGTCTTTTAATAAGAGCACACACCAATTTGTGATCGACTGACCACGCATTACAGGGGAAATTCGTTTTTCAGTCGCACAATTCCTATGTGGAATGATTTTCCTAAAAATATATATTTCCTGTCACAGTTTAAATTAAAAAAAATTTAAAGAAAATTTTTACAAGCACTATTCCCACTATCCTTTTCCCCATTACCTATTCTCCTGATACCAACACAATGCAATGCAATGGAAAAAAAGTAAGTTTTTTGTATTGTTCCCAATGCAAGTTAATTTTTTGTCATAAGGTTTTTAATGTAGCAATAAATAGAATTCTAATTAATAAACAAATAGCATTATAATACTAAACTGTGAAGTATACATATCCGTCATATATACATTGTTCTTTAATTACAAAAACAAAATCACATACATACATATGTTTGTATGATTTAAGTTTTAGTGTAAAATGTACTTTCTTAAACAAACACTGTAAATCTGTTAACTCTATTATTATTAAATCAGCTGTAATTGTAAATTGTTTTCATTTTCCCCCCCTTTTCTGACTGCCTAGATAGATAATTTAAGGAACTACAAAATATATATTTCTCTAAATTTTAGTTCATTTTTTCTCTTTCGTTTTTGTCTAAATTTGTAATTTTGTGCTGCAATACGAACGAATTGTACTGTGAATGTAATGAATTATTAAATTAAATACGAATCGTGTACAACAAAATGAAGGCATTAATTTAAATCAAAATTTCGAGTCAAATGCAAACAATTTGTTAAAAAAAAATTAAAAATGATAAATAATCTACACTTTCAATACGTAGACCAGCACAGAACAAAAATTTCAAACGAGGCGTTCAAAAAAAAAAAAAGATGAAAAAAAAGAAAAGAAAAATACAATTTGAAAAACTAAACAAAAAAAATAATGAGACAAAATTTTGATAATTTTAAACAAATATTTTAGAGAGGAGGATTTTGAGCAGCTAAATTATGAAGTGGATGCTGGTTTTGTGGTGGTTGGTGTTGTCGTTGCTGCTGCATCAGATTGTGTTGGTGATAGACAACAGTAGCAGTAGTAGTAGTAGGATGATGATGTGATATTGAGGGCTGGTTAATTGGGTGGACAACGTGATGATGCGGGTGATGGTGTAGGGGTAAATGATTATTTGGCTGCATATGCGGATGTTGATTGTGATGGTGTTGATTAGGTGTAGTTTGCGTTAATGTTGCTGGCACCGAGATTGTGGGGGGCAAAGGTGATGCCATTATTGTGGAAGGTGCCGTGGAGGTAACGACCAACATGGAACTAATGGGCATGTGTAAATGATGATGTTGTTGATGTTGATGTGGATGATGCTGCAGCTGCTGTTGATGATGTTGTTGTAAATGAATTTGGGGTGTAGTAATGGCCGGATGAGAATGGTGATTTTCTGTTATAATGTGTGTTGGCGGTGAGGGATGTGCTGGCAAAGGGGTATTTTGCATCTGTATTGGTTTTTGTTGAATTTGTGGTGTAATTGGTGTTGCTGGTAATGGCACATTATGAATTTGTTTGGTCGGTGTGTGTATTATTTCATTTCTAATAATGTTGGGGCCGTGACTGTTATCATTGTCGTTGACAGCGCTAGCAATACTACTGCTATTGCTGCCATTGCTGTTGCCATTTTGTATAGCCGCTGGCACTGTGTTTACATTATTATCGTTATTATTAGAATAATTTGCATTTACGTTTGTAGTTGCAGTTGTTGTTGTTGTAGGTATGTTCGGGGTGGTGGTATTTAAATTTGTGGCATTCGCATTACTGGAACTATCCTTAGTTGTTGTGGATGTGGAGGATGAGTTTGAGGCATTATTGTTATTAATACCTAAACATAATTCATGCCAATTATACAAGATGAAAAGATAAAATTTAAAAAAAAAACAACAAAACAAAACATATATGAATGAAGAATATTAAAAAAAAAATAAAAAAAAAACGAGAAAAAATAAATAATTTAGATAATTTTTGTTAAAGAATAACTTAAAACAAAAATAAAAGAACATACCATACAAAAACAACATAATTAGCAATTAAATGCAAACAACTTAAAGAATGTTAGTGTTTGTAATTGGAAAATTAAAATTCTTTATACGAACATTGTTTAAGTATGAATGTTGAGTTGTTTCTATAAAGTCGGTCTATCAACTGCGCTGTGTATGTGGTTTTTGTCGGTTTCGGAGTTTTTATAATTCTTCGGCATATTTAATGAAAAACTTACCCGCTGTTGTATTTGCTAGGAAGCGCTTAATTTTATCTAAGATATAAGGCAAATTATAGCCATCCTTTGTGTATCTGTAATTAGAAAACATAAAAAATATTTGCATAATTTGGAAAAATCGATTATAATGTCGAATTAAAAATATATACAATTTCCAGGAAAAAAATTCTTATTCTAAAACAAGTAAGAGCGCTATATTCCGCTATGCCGAATCTTATAAACCCTTTACATTAGTCTTTCGGAACCCCGAACTTTTTTTATTTTTATTAATTTTTTTTATTTATGAAATATTTCTAATTTTTAAATAGGGGTCAGTGTCATATTTTAATCCTATTAGGGTGACTTGTATGGTGGAGGGCCCTAGAAAGGGGCGACATAAGGAAGCTCTTGACAAAGGTCCAGAGATGTGTTGTACTAGGCAGTACAGGGGCCAGGAAAAGTACACCACAGGCAGCGCTGGATATCATTCTACATCTTCCCATCGAGTATTTTGTTGCTGGAATGGCGGCCAGGAGCTTGTTTAGACTTAGTGAGTCAGGTATGCGTGGGGTATGTTCGAATGTACATGCTGGCATTTTGGGAAGGGCCGGGGATAGTCGACTCCTGTGACAGCCAGGTGTGACGAACTATATGGTAGCGAAACTTGACTTTGGGATCCTGCCCCAAGTAGTGTTTCTGGATAGGGAATCATGGAAGGGATCAGAGAAGCTGTATATAAGGGGTGTGCAGTCTTTACTGATGGATCGAAGATGGAGGTAGACACCGGTGCTGGTGTCTATATAATGGAACGTGGGAAGGAAGGTCCTATAGACTTCCGGACGAGTGCAGCGTTTTCCAGGTTGAAATTCTGGCGGTGATGAAGGCCGCGGAATTGATAGGGGAGGATGCGGATGGGACAGGGGACGTGACAATCTACGTTGATAGTTAGGGCGCGCTTGAGGCTCTAGAGGGACTTCAGACGTGCTCTTAGGGCGATCATGGGGACACGCAGGGTTAAACTCTGTTCGGTTTCGGGTCATTATGACGTTTCCAGCAACGAGATTGCCGATGAACTGGCAAGGAAGGGATCGGCCCGGGATATTGAACTCAGTTGTGAGCCGGTGAGGTCACCACTGAGTTTCTGTTATGGACTGATAGGGACTTGGATAATGGATAAGGTGGGCCAAACCTGGAGGGACAGGGCTGATTTCTATCTCTAGACTTTTATGGCCCAGGCTGGACAGGATGGGCACTGACCTGCTGCTCAAGGAGATGAGGGGGGTTCCGAGGTGCATTATTGGGACTCTCACAGGGCACTGCGATGTGAGATATAGGACGAACAAATGGCACAGGAAGTCTCCAGATTTCTGCAGGGTATGCGGGGACAAGGAGGAGATAGAGACGGTAAAACATCTTGTCTGCCACTGCCCTGGGCTGCAGATTCGCCGACAGAGGTGGTTTGGAGGGCGCTTTTTAGATAGACTTGGTGAGGTCCCTGGCTGTGGGCTGGGGAGCATCATAGGTTTCATTAAGGGGATTGGGTGGCTGGGTAGATAGGTGATTCAGGGCCTACGACTGCTAACTTTCTTGGACATCTTGCGGACGGGACTCTTGCTTTCTTTTCCTATACCTATAAAATGCTTGTCTTTACTTTTATTTTTCTTCTCTTGACTCTTCTGAAGGGATTCACAATTGGCCTGAGGGCTTATGAGTGTCGGTGGCGAGTTGTACTCGCCACTACCCTTCATAACCTAACCTAACCTAGGGTGACTAGGGAAGTTGTAGGGGTATGTTGTAGGAACATGTTTGGGAGGAGAAACTAATTGGGGTCGGTTGTACATTTTATTTCTTTACGACCAACTCTGGGAAAGTTATTGGTGTTTTTAAATAATTTTTGTAAATTTTGTATGTCAACCCCTTTAGGTGATGGAGACAGGTGTAAGTTTATTCTAGGGAAATGTTTGGGAGGGAAAACTAATGGGTGTCTGTGATACATTTTATTTTTCTTAGGGTGAAGTTGTAGGGAGTTTTACCCTAATTTGTTAAAATTTTATGTATGTGCCAACCCGCTTGGGTGATGGAGATATGAGGTAAGTATGTTTCAGTTATAGGCGTTTTAAATCATTTTTGTAAATTTTGAATGGCAACCCCTTTAGTTGATAGAGATAGGGAGTAAGTATACTCTAATAAGATGTTTTGGCGGAAAAACTAATGGGGGTTTGTGATACATTTTATTTACTAATTTTTTTTTATTTTGTATGGCAACCATGTTGGGGCTAGAGATAGAGGGTAAGTATGTTCAACTAAATTGTTTGCTAAGAAAAATTAATTGAGGTCGGTCTTATATTTTATCTTTGTAGAAGCACCTTGGAAGCTGTGGGAGCGGTTTAAAAAAATTAAAACAAAATGAATTTTGTGGTTTTGGTTTTTGGCTAATATCTGGGTCAGTTTTCGGGCGATTTTGGTGGGTTTCAAAAGCTCGCATATATTTTTAATAATTTTATACCACTTACGGGTCTACGTGACATCGGGGGGCTTCAAAAAGTTGGTCTCAACCATAACACAGACAGACGAACATAGCTAAGTCGATAACACAGACGGACATCGCTATCTACAAGGACCAAGAAAATATATACTTTATTGGGATGCAGACGGATATTTAGGAAAGTACAAACGGAAAACTTATGTGAAAGGTATAACAAGTAAGAGTGCTATATTCAACTTTTGGCCTTTTAGGATCCCTAGCAATCTGAAAATGCTAAGTTGTTTTCAAAATGTAACAAAAATACTTTGTAACAGGCTTAGGCAGATTGTTTTATTGTTTTTGAGATAAAAAGTTTCGACCATTTGCCACAGTGCTCCTTTCCAACAATGTTTAAATGTTAGAGTTACGCTAGAACTACCTCGTAGCAAGTTTGTAGTCAAAAGCTGTAATAGTTTTCGATATATAGTTTTATGGGGTTACCATTCACCCTGCCCCTATCCTTTTATTTTTTCCCAGAACGTAGAAGTCAAACTAAAATAACTTTGAAGCACAGTGGAAGTCGATAGCGGTATTGTTTTTAAAACGTAGCGTATTAAATATTTCTACAATTTCCTTTGCTCCTACCAAAACTAAAATGTTGTAATCACACTCTTATTTTGTAGCATTTAGGTTAGATAAGGTTTAACAGGCTAGTCCCTAAGACCCCACATAGTCTTTAGTGTAACCAGACAAGAAGAAACGTTGGCCAGTTTTACTAACTCGATGTAATGAAATCCAGGGTGCTCCACACTCTCTTGGCAAATGACAAAAGGTTTGTCTTACCAACGCCAGACATTTCCTCCAGGATTTGGAACAAATAAGAACCTATACAGTTTGCTCTGAAGCGCACGAGCGCTGGACTAGTGACACAGAAATTGCTCAACAGTCTCCTTATCTTCCGGTACACAACAAAATCTACAATAATCGTTGGCCAGTCGTCTTGCTTTTTTGGCATGAACCGCTGTCAAACAATAACCTGTTATTATCCGCACTAGGAGTCTATAATCGCTCCTTCGCAAAAACAAAAAAAAACGTTATCGCCTTCATAAGATACCCACATAATTCTAAAAACTCTACATACAATCTACCAATGGATTCTTTGCACGCCTGAACAATTGGAGGAGCAAGTAAGATTCGCGGAAATTGCTTTAATCGCCGCCTGACTACCAATAAATACAGGGTGTCTGTTGGCAAAATTATATTTTCAAATTTAAATAAAAAACGATACAATGGAAATGCGGATTTTATTTTTTAAAGAGTATGTCATCCAGGTGTCTTCCCTCAAGTTGAACACACTGTGCTGATTTCTCGACGAATATTTTTCCTTGAATCCACAAAAGAATGGGGATTGTCATTATAAACCTTCTCTTTGAAGTATCCTCATAAAAAAAATCATGGGATTTATATCGGGCAACTAAGGTGGCCATAGGATGCCCCCAAAGCGACTGATCAGTTTTTGGAGAAATTTTGCCGAAACAAATTCATCAAAGCTCTGGATGCGTGTGCAGTTGCCATATTCTCTTGCAACCACATTTGTGAAGAGTACGATGGATGAGCTCGCAGGTTTCGTAAAAATAATTCCGTAATCATGCGTCCATAATTTTTACCCTTGACATTATTTGCCTGGCCTCGAGAGTTTTCGAAAGAAAATGATCAAATTATTTCATGCGTGGATAAGGCACACCAAACAGTTACCCTGTGGCAATGCCATAGTTTTTGATGTTTCAATCGAGGGTTGCGGATTCTTGGAGATCAGTTACGGAAGTTTTGCTCGTTGATGTCGCCGTTTAAGTTAAAATAAGCCTTGTCACTTTTTTTCAGTTCTTAATGATTTGAATTTTAAAAGAATTAATCTTCAGATCCCTTTTTAAAATTTCATGCATAATCGCTCTTTTCACATAAACTGCTTTCAACCACTTCAACGTTTTCAGGAGTCCTTGAAGATGGACTGTACCCTGGCCGTGGGACATTCACAGCCGAAGCAGTTGTGCGGATTCTCTGCACCCGCAAACGAATTAAATTTACACTCGGTTCATCGCGTATTTGCCGAACTTTAAACAATGGCTATATTGACTTCCCTACCTATAAGGATCCAGAATATACATATATACTTTATGGGGTCGCAAATGGATAAAAAATAAATTACAAACGAAATGATAAACTGATATGTATAAAAATTCTTTTTTGTTTTATTCCATTTCAAAGTTCTATTAAAAAACACCCCAAGGCACATTCAACAAGGTAAACCCAAGGTGAATTCACAAAAATTCGCCCTCTGCATTTCCTTTTTGTGTTTGAACGGTATTATGTCAGAGAAATTAAAAATTTCATATAAAATTAAATTTTTATAACGTAATAATGTCAAATTGATTTTAGTCAGCTGGGCTCTTAATATTACCTGGTTGAATGTGCTTTGAAACACCCTTCCTTTATAGTATGTATTTCTGTTTGTATAATTAAGGAAAATATTTGAAAATACTTACATTTCGGTACGTTTAGTGCAAAATAAATTTTTAAAATTACTATAAATGCAAAATAGTGTAAATGTTGGTAAGCCTTGTCCAAGATAACGTGCAAATTTAATTTGCTCAGGTTTATTTAGGCCACTTTGATTCAATGATAGAAACGGTCGATGATCTTTAATATCGTATTCCTAGAAAGAAATTACAAAAACGAAAAAGAAAATATTAATACAACTTATAAAACCAGTTCGCACTTACACATGTCATGTATGTACAAACAAATGCTTAAATAAAATATGGTCAATGTAGGTTAAATGCATTTGAAATATGTTTATGTATTTTATATATAAAAAAGACGCAAATTATAACAAAAAAAAAATATTTGTGAAAAAGAAAGTTTTTTCTGACTTTATTTAAATTTTGAAGTTTAAATTTTGAAAATAAATGTTTTTGTTTAAGCGCAGCTTTATAGATTACAGTTTGTAAAAAAAAAGTTTTTTTTTTTAATATGTATCAAAACTGTGAATATTGAATATTTTTGTTTATGTTTTTTAAATAAATTAATAACTAAATAATTTTGTATTCTTAAAAATTTTGTATTTCTCAATTTAAAAGAAAATTTAATTTTGAATTGAAGCCCTCATTGGGAATAAAATAAGTAGGTTTGCTCCGAAAAAATGTTGAGAGTAAAAAATAACAGTAGTTGGTCATTTATTTCAGCCCTCAAGGAGCACTCTGGAAGCGGTGTTGACGATTTTTTTTATCATACAAAATTGTATGGGAACCATTGGAAATAAAGATAGGGGATTGGTTTGATTCGAACAAATGTTGGAAACAAAAAGTTAATAGTTGTCGGTAATACATATCAAACCAATTGGAGGACTCTGGAAGCGGTGGTCAGTCAAGAGTTTTTTCAATAGACTAATGCTTTCTGTTTAAAAAATTTTATGGAAGTTATTCTTTGAAAAATACAAATATTTGGTTTAAAACTTTGTGAAATAAAAATATTTTTTATTATTTATTTCAATATTATATATCTATTCGGGTTTTCTCAATTGAATAATTTTATTTTTTTCAGGGTTTTTCTTGAATAAAAATTATAAAAATCTTATTTTATTTTTTTATATTAAAATAAATTTGGATTAAATATACCAACACACACACCACATGCGTGGTAGGAGTATTATGCGTTTGTGCAGATGTCTGTAACGCCCAAAAGTAATGGTCTGAGACCCACCTTTAAGTATTCCCATCGACTCAACATCACTTCCTGGGTCGATTTAAGCATGTTCGTCCGTCTGCGCATTCGTCTAGGTGGGTGTCCATGTATTCTTGTGAAAACGCTACAGGTCGCAATTTTAAAGAAATTTTGATGAAATTTGGCAAAGACAAGTTTTTTAGCCCTGAAAAAGGGTTGCCAGACGGGCCTGATTTGGCCTGAATGTCGAGTTTTTAAATGCGCGTCAAGTGTAAAGTAAAAAAGTAATTTGTCAAGTTTTTTTGTAAGTTAATTTTTTTCTCAACTTTATTCTAGCTATGTAATAATACTAAAAAACGTATGCTTATGTATGTATCTAAAAAACATAAAACATCTAAAGCCCATATTTTTATTATCAACATAACTAAGGACTAATATGATGCATTTTTTTCTGTTCAATTAAAGTTTGAAAAATATAGTTCTCTTTCAGTACAATTATAATAAAAGTGCCAACACTGATATTTACCCCATTGCTCAACACTTGTTTTTTGTTTCTTTTATATTGTTGCTGTTATTTTTACTTTTTATGATATTTTTGTTTTTATTCTAATAATTTTTATGAAAAAAATAATAAACAATTAAATAAAAAACAATAGTATGGGTGTTTTTATTTGTCAAGTTCTTTTTTTCAAAATTAAGTTTTTTTTGGTCAATGTCAAGCTTTTTGCTAAATTGGATCTGGCAAGCCTACCCTGAAACGAAGCCTATTGTTTTTGGTGATCGGTCCATTTTTTTAAATAGCCCTCATACAAATTCACTCCCGGAATAAGCATTTTGGGCTATAAATGGTTAGAATATTACATCGCCTTCTCAAAATTTTGCACATATGTTTGCCTTTATGCCGCCAACTATTATACTGAATATATATATTATTGCTATATTTTTTCATGAAGCCCCCATACAAATATGGTATAGGGTATAATATGGTCCGGTACGGTACGACCGACTATAACTTTCTTATTTGTTTTATTTGAATTTCCAAAATTTAAACGTTTTGTTTATAATAACAAGGAAATTAATTTTATATACAAACAATACTTTTATTCATAAATTTATTTCACTTCAAAGGAAACAAATGAAGCAAAGTTTTTATTTAAGTTTTTAAAATTAAATAACAATTCAACAAACAAACAGTTTTTGTAAGAGTTATTCAAAATTAAAGAAGAAAATTAGAATAGTTTTAAAAACGTTTATATTCTTTATTCTAAACACAACTTACAACTATGGTATGTATGTATGTATGTATGTAGGTAGATAGATTTTAAATACCAACATACATACATACTTACACACAGAACAATATTTTTTTTTTTTTTTTTTTTTTTTTTTTTTTCATATATTTATTATTGAATCTTCGCCTGTGGCGAACTAACAATAAGTGATCAAATCTTAAAACTAGGTAGTTAATAAAAGTCCAGCCAGTGCCAGACTAAAATTTAAGTTCTCATATTAATTATCAAGCTTCATATAAGCGCAATAGTATCCCTCCTTTTCAGGCGGGTGTGCCCACTATGTTGCAGGATGTTTCGGGCGAGCGGATTTGGGTGAGCTTCCAGCTTATTTAAATACTTGTCCACATAGTTCAGGATTTCGCATTTAACTAGTGGAACTTTCAGATCTTTGTGGATGTTGCTGTTTTTAACATACCAAGGAGCACCAGTTATCATTCTTAGGATTTTATTTTGACGGCGTTGTATTTTTTCTATGTTAGAGGCGGAAGCAGTGCCCCATAATTGTATACCGTAGCACCAAATTGGTTTTAAAATCGAGTTGTAGAGTAGAAGTTTACAATCCAGTCGTAGCACAGAGTTTCTACCCATTAGCCAGTGGATTTGAGCAGCTTTAAGTTTCATTTGAGTCAGCTTCGAATCTATATGAGGCTTCCATGTGAGGCGGCGATCCAGGTGAATACCAAGATATTTCGTCTCAATTCGTTGAGGCACCGTATGGTTGTTAATAAGAATTGGGGGGCACGTTTCCTTGCGTAACGTAAAAGTAACGTGGGTGCATTTCTGTTCATTTATTTTAATACCCCATAACTTTGCCCATTTTTCAACTTGGGATACGTGATGTTGAAGTTGTTTTGTGGCCTCTTTAGGGTCTTTATGAATACTGAGAAAAGCGGTATCGTCAGCAAATGTAGACGTGTGCGTAAAACTGTTTGTTGGCATATCTGCCGTGTAAAGCAAGTACAAGATTGGACCAAGGATACTCCCTTGAGGTACACCAGCCCCTATTGGTTGGTAACAACTTATTTGGTTTCCCTCTTTGATTTTAAACTGTCGACCGGTTATGTACTTTTCTAGTAGGTTAAAAATATTAGATGGAAGGTTGAGCTTTAATTTGTTTAACAGGCCTTCATGCCATACTTTGTCGAACGCTTGAGAGACATCTATGAAGAGCGCGGAGCAGTATTTCTTTTCCTCAAAGGCTTTTCTTATAACCTGTACCAATCTGTGGGTTTGTTCGACGGTACTATGTTGATTTCTAAATCCAAATTGGTGATCTGGAATGCAGTTGTTTTCATTCAGGATCGGAGTCAGCTTGTTTTTAAGCAATTTCTCAAACAATTTGGACATAGTTGGTAACAGACTTATAGGCCTGTAAGACTCCACCTTTGAAGGATCTTTTCCCGGCTTAGGGATCATCTTTACCAAGGCAACTTTCCATACTGGCGGGAAATGTTCGAGCCGTAATATGGCGTTAAACATAAAAAGAATTTTTCTTTTTGCTGTGCATGGCAGCTCCATAAGCATTTTATTGCTGATTTCATCAATGCCAGGAGCTTTTTTAGCATTTAAATTATTGATAGCCTCTACGACATCTGACAACCGAAAACGTAATTCCATAGGGCATCTAGCAACAACAGGTGGTAATTTACTCATGTCAGTGCATGTATTTGGAGTGAAGACATTTGTTAAATGACTTGCGAGCAGATCACATTTTTCTTCATCACTTCTTGCCCAGGATCCTCTCAGATTACGTAGCGGTGGTTTCGCGATAACGGGTCTTTTAAGATATTTCGCTGATCGCCATAGTGAATGATTCGTCTGAGGAGTCGAGTCTAGACCTTCGAGGTGTTCCTTAAGAGATGCCAATCGGTGAACCTCTAGCAAATTTTTCAATCGGTTTGTACATTCCTTCAACATGGCTTTAAGTTGAGGTGATCTATGCTTTTGCCATTCTCTTCGGGCTCTCCTTTTTTCAGATAAAAGTTTTTCCACATCGGCAGAATAAATTTTGTTGTACTTGGCCTGACGGTAAGTAGAAGAAGCATGTTCAATGGCTTTTATAATGTTTTCATTTAAGCCGTTCAGACAATCATCGATGTCTCCGGGTGTTTTTAGTGGTTGGTTTTCAGAGCAGTGGGTGCTGATATATTTTTTATATTTTAACCAGTTTACACTTTTTTTTAATAAAAACTCACTACTTGCGATTTGGTGAGGACTGTAAATAGTGATTATTGTGGGTGAGTGGTCAGAAGATAAATCCAAGGAGGCTTGGGCCTCAATAAGCTCCGGTGATATGCCTTTTGCTACGCCAAAGTCTATTACGTCTGGAATTTTATTGTGGTCCGTTGGCCAGTAGGTTGGTTGTCCAGTTGAAATAACGTTAAGTCCCATTTCAGACATGGAATCATACAAGACGCGACCTCTGGGACTAATTAGGCGGGAGCCCCAGTAAGAGTGCTTGGCGTTATAGTCTCCAGCAGCTATGAAGCGGGGACCTAAAGATTTGTAAAAACTGGTGTACTGATCTTTCGTTATGGAAAATCTGGGCGGACAATAAACTGACGAAATAACGAGATTATGGAAAAATTCATCAATACAGACGTTTGTTGCTTGAATATAAGGTTCGGATAGGCCACCCAACCATTGGTGTTTAATTCTTGATTTAATTAATATAGCAGATCCACCACATGATCTATCCCTAGGATCCTTTGCGTCGTAAAAAGTATAGCCACTTATTTTAAAAGTGCTTCTAGATGTCATATGAGTTTCGGAAATCAACATGACATCGATTTTTTGGTGTGTTAAAAAGTATTCGAGCTCGTTTTTGTGTTGGCGGATGCCGTTTGCGTTCCAGAAACAAACCCTTAGGCAGTTCATGGTCTTTTAAGCATGGCCTGCAGAAGAGCAGACTGCATTTTCTGCATCTCCTGCATCATGCTAGCCATTTGCGCCATTATCTGCGTAAATTGTTTGACCATATTGTCAATTACGGCTTCCAGGCGGCTAAAATTGGGACCAGTTGGTTCACTTGTTGGCACTTGTTGTTGTGGGGTTGGTTGGTTTGGCCTTTGTGCATTGGACTGGTTTGACTTTAGTGCGTTGGCGTAAGAAATCTGACTTGTAGTTGGCTGTGCTAATGGCTGGGGAATGTTTGTTGTTGGTATATCTAACGGCTGGGGAGGGGCAGGAACTACCTTCGGCTTAGATGAGCGCTTAACTAAATCAAATACAGGACAACCTCTATAGTTAGCAGTGTGATTTCCACCACAATTGCTGCATTTCTTCACCCGAGGATCATCTCTCGGTTTGTCGCACTTGGTCGTAGTATGCAGGTCTCCACACACAACACAAACAGCAGGCAACTTGCAATAAGTTCTGGTGTGGCCATACTCTTGGCAATTCAAGCACTGTACGGGCCCAGATCGCTTATGTGGCACTTCAACAACGACTCTACGATGCAGAATATATTTAAGGTCATAGATAGGGTGAGTTTCGTTTTTTTTCAGTTTTATATCACCGGGCTCAAGCTCAACTCGGAATAATGGTTGGGGATACCTTTCTCTGTTTTTAATGTTTGACACAGATTTGGCTTTGAAGCCTTTGCTGCACAAACTAGCCTTAATTTCTTCCGGGTCCACATTCGAATCAATGCCCTTAATAACAACTTGGAGGCCTTTTGCGTTCTTAAGTTGATAGGTGTAGAAGTTTTTGTTATGTTTTTCAAGCTCCGAAACCGTGGTGCGATAAGCATTTTCGTGACACACTTGAATTTTAGTTTCATAAATGCTACCACGTTTTATGTTCGACACATAAAAGTTGTCTTCGCCGATTAATCCAACTAAAAACTTTATAAGGTCGTTTGAACTTTTCTCTCTCAAATAAATTGGGGGAGGCTTAAATGTCGTCCTCTCAGTTAGCGGGGCATCGTTTTCCTCTTGCAGTATTGCAAACCGATTTTGCGAAGAGGTTGGTTTTTCTTCATCTTTCGACATTTTTGCTGGGTTGGTAACCTCTGCCGATTTGGGGCTTCTGCCCCTTTTAAGAACTGTTATATAACGGTCCATTCCTACCTGGACCTTTGGAACTTGTGAAGAGATTGGGCTGGGACCGCTTTTAGCTACTGTAGCTTCAATTCCAGAATTTGATAAAAATGACCGCGGTGAGGATGGTACTTCGGTACTTTTTTTATAATTTTTAAAAAGGGATTGGGCTAAGTTTGACCCTTGTTCAAAGCACTTATTTAAATTGGGTGCACTTAAACTTAAATTGTTTGTATTTATTTTTGATTTCTCACTTAAATAATTTTTATTGTATTCAGGGTCTCTAATGTTTTCATTGCTCACGCTTGTGGAGCTTAACACAATGTAAGCATTTCTGCTATTAGGCCCACTGTCACGACGATTGCTGTAACTCATGTACCGTTTGCTTTTTTATTTAGTTTTTTTTTTTTGTTTTGTTTTTTACTTTTTCACTTTTGTATACTTATATGTATGTATATTAATAAAAAATTTTTGCCACCTATTACAAATATGTATATTCGCTCTTTTTAACACTCGCGTACACGTCCGCACACTACGAGATTAAGATCACGAATCTAGAACAATATTTGAATCACGGAATTACTGCAATCATTTATATGTTTATTATAGTCATAATTTTTCCTTTAAATAAACTAAAAAAATATTTGTAATAATTTTTTTTCAATAAACTTTCCTAATGGTCTTAAAACCTTCAAATTTTAGTTGTGGCTCAATCGAAGCCCGTGAGTAACATAAATTTGTTTTTATTCTTTAAGAAATTTTTCTTAGTGTATTTAAAGTATCTTAGATAGGGTGACCATTTATTTCTTGTTCGAAATCATTACACTTTTGGTTATTTTAGTTTTTATAACCTAAGATTCTTCTTCAGTTTCATAGATTGACTAAAATTACTTTCTAAGCCGATTAAAGCGTGTCCATCTGTCCGTCTGTGTGCCTATATCTTTTTGTAATCGAAGTACAGGTTGGAGATACTTGATAATAATAAATAAAACAAACATTACAAATTATTACAATATATTATCAAATAGTTAGATTTTTTTATTTAAGAATTAACAAGCGATAAAAAAATTACTCCAATTATTTTTAAGTTTTTTATAATCTATTTTGAATATATTATATATTATCCTATTAACTTAAGCATTTACTACTTCACCCACAAAAATCGCCTTAGCACCACCAAACAAAAAAAAATTAGTTTCATTTCCAATAACAAAAATCCCGGTATCCAAGTTTTTTTTCATATTTTCTGTGATAAAGATTTTTTGCAAAGTTGACATTAAAGGTTATAAAATAATATAAATTTTTCACCCAATAAAGAATATTTTTAAAACAATAATGACGGCTAATAGACAAACAACAATAAACTATTTATTGGAACAATACAACTATTTTTATTCCTTTTCTTAAAACTAAAAATATTTAATGGAAAACTAAAAAGCCAATAAATATTTTTATTATATCAAATCTTTTTTTATTAAAAAAATCAATACAAATTGTTGTTAAATTTTATTGAATGTTTGTTGTATGTTTGTCCATTTGCATTTAATTGGTTTTTACAACAAATCATCAGTAGACTTCTACCTAATTTTTAAAAAACCTAATTAATATTTTTTGCCTTTAAATAATAACTATAACAAACTTATTGAGAGTTACTATAAACAAATAAAAAAAAATTCTAGAGTTTTGTTAAACCAGTATTAATAAAATTTTTGTCGATACAATAAAGAAAGGTCATTGAGATTCGATTTTTTAACGACATTACTTAATCGATATTACTTCTTTTCTTTTTTTTGAGTGAAGAATAGGCAAAAGGATTTTTAATCTTTCCAAAATTGACAAAAAAAAATTTCGCAGCATCCTTAACAGTCGTTTGGATTTTTGAATGACACAGCAATCTTCGCTCAACAAGTCTAAAAATGTTGATTTAAAAGATTTCATTTCTATCATTGCCTAATAATAATCTCTTAATGATTACAAAAAACTTGACTTGTAAAGAAATCATCAAAATATGTCGTCAGATCCTCTTTTGGAAGAGCCAAACATAATTTGATTACAACAACCGTCGGGCGATTAAATAAAAAACTCGCAAAATAATCGCTCTTATCAAGCAGTCTTTAAAATGCCAGCTGAGTTATTTCATTTGTAAATGTTGGACTAACTAAGTTTTATGTATCTTTGCAAATCTTTGAAGAAAATATTTGAAATAACAAATTATCTTAAAAAATCAGTACAATCAGTATGTTTTTTCAAAAATCAGTACATTTCAGTACACACATTTTATAATCAGTACAACAAATGGAAAATCAGTACATGTACTGATGAAATCAGTACGAATGGTCACCCTAATCTTAGAGCAATTCAAAGTTTGTGTAAAAATGTATATGTTTTAAAAATGAAACCAATAGGAAAAAGGAAACATCCTTGTGAATAAGAAGTACAAAAAGAAATTTATTGAAAACTGTACGTATGGATGTGCGTTAAACTTCACACATTTAAAAAGTAAAGCATAAAAGACAGTATAAAAACATGAGGAAAAAATTGAAAGTGAAACCAACAACAGCATCAAACAATCCAAGTTGATTGAATTATCAAATCAACACAAATTAACCGACAAAAAACAAAATTCATTCAAACACGCAAGAAGTACACTTAAGCATTCACAACCACAAGTGAAAATCCAGTCGTACAACAGAATTACACAAAACGAAAGGACAAAGAAAACACAAGTAATATTCATAACATCAATTCCACGTAAAACGACTCAAAGCAGGGAAAATCGTTTTCTTTGTTAAAAAAAAAAAAAAAAATAATTAATTTACGTCTAAAAGTGAATTAAGGTGATCGTAATATAAAAAAATTGTTTTTGTATTTTTTAATTTTTTTTTATTTCGAAAGATTTCAAACTAATCAAAAACTGAAACATTGACTTTTATTTTTTTTACGTTTTGATAAAATATCACACCCGTCACAATTCTAAAATTATCAAAAAAAGTAAATTAAACAAAATTCAGCCTCTTCTCAAAAACTTTTTACGCAACACGATTTTAAAGTCAAAATTCTATAAATTTAAGCCTGTCTCACAACAACTTCACATACAGCTGCGCCGAGTAAAGGTGTTTAACAATATGACAATAGGACAAACAGAACACCTTGTGAATCCCCTAAATATGTGTATTTTAATTTAAAAACTTATAGTTATTATTAATCATATTCAAAGCATTTTGAACATTCAAACATAACTAAAGGTAACAGTTCAGTATTTTTTCAGTATTTAGTGGCATCCCCATCATTTTTTAATATGATTGTTTAGAATTGCATTCTTCTACTTTTCCAATTTGACAAACATCTCATCTTATCCTTCTTTTGAAACCCGTATTTTTTTTTTAATTTTTTGCCATTTTTCCATTATAGGTTCAAATCGAATGGTTTCGGGCCAAACTAAGATGAGCTCTGTGATATCGACCACATTATTCTTTCACATAGTAATAAGGGTATATATCAGTTTGTCAATTCGTTTGTAATTTCTTTATTATCAATCTGCGGCCACATAAAGTATATTTATATATTCTGTATTCTTATATTTAGGGAAGTATATATAGCCATGTCCGTCTGTTGAATTCAAGTGTCCGGAGTCAAATAAAGTAATACGGATCAGTTATTGGTTATTACAAATATCCTGGAGACAATCGCTATCTAAAATGAGCAAGATCAGTTTACTACGGACCTAGATATAGGCAAACTACTGCGGTTGCCTCAGTTTTTTTAGGACAAAATTCATACACGTGTGTAGCAAATGTTAACAACTGGCAATTCTGTTAAACATACATATGGATGTAGAGACCTGCGCTAAACGGCTGACAGCCGGCTCAAGCCGCCGCTGCCGATGATTTTTTTGGCTTAGTGCCGGCTCAAACCCGCGCATTTTTCCATAACTAAATTTTAATTTATTGAAATCTTTTATTCATAATATGTAATAGTTTATTGACTATAAATACAATTTGTGATTGTAAATTTTAGTCATGTTCTGAAGCCAATGTGAAGGGTATATAAGATTCGCACAGCCAAATATAGCGCTCTTACATGTTTTTATTTGATTCATTTCTGGTGTGAGGGTTTGCAAATATTACTTGTGCTTGTAACTTAATTTAAAAGTTTTGGTTTAAGGATTTAAGTTTACATAGAATTTTACTTTCGAGAACATTTTTTATTCAAATTGATATTTTGCGTTTATCAAGGAAAGTTGTTACACCGGTAAGTAAATTGATTTGTAAAAACTGATTGTGGTACAAGCATTAAAAGACTATAGATGACTATTGCATTGTTCATAAGATATAAGAAAAGAAATTGTGAATTCGGATGGTCGTAATTATCTACGACAAATTACAAGTAAGCTCAATCTCAAGAGAAGTTAATCGGGCGGGAAACCTGATCATCCTGAATACAGACTAAGGTCGTTAAGCCAGATAAGAAGATACGTGGTTTTAAATCTCTTATATAAGAAGACGCATCGAATCTTAAACCTTTTTTTTTTAAATCTTGTGGCAGAAAACGGAAGTGACCGTAGTTAACGAATATAATTTTTTGTTGAGTTCAATGTTCCAAAAATTAAATTGCAAACGAGGACGGGTACTGCTTTAAGCTAAGGACTGTGTAAATTACAAGGACGGTTCAATAAGTTCGTGACTTTCGAACTTCCCTCGTAGTTATATAAAATGCAAACCTGCTCAAAATAAGTAGCACCTTTTAATAGACTTTTGTAAATTTTAGGCAAGTAACTTTGCGCTTAACAGCTCTTCAAAACATACAACCTCGTGGATTTTTTGGGTTAAAATGCTCATTTAACATTATTTTTTGCAAAAAAAAGGTAAATCAAACCAAGAAAAAGCTTTCTAAATACTAAGGGGACTCTGCACTTTTTATTTCAATGTAAAAAGTTGTTTACCGACTTTCGTTGTAGTCGCACAAGTACATGTGACGCTTAACGTTCTGGACGGCCAATTGACGCCAATACACCTAAATATGTCGAAAAAATCCACGATATGTTGTTGGCCCATTAAAGGGTAAAAGTGCGTGAGATTGTTGATGCCATAAGCATGTGTGGTTTTAATTTTTAATGATCAGCTGGGTTAAAAAAGCTGTCTGCAAGATGAGTGCTGCGTTAGTTCTCAATTGACACTGGGCTACAAATTGGTACCCCAACCGCCATTTTATTCGCGTTAAGCCCCCAGTGACTATTTTTCTATTTCCGAACTTAAAGAAATGGCTCGATGAAAATAGATTTAGATTTTTGGAAGGGATATCAAAATTGGAGAGACCTTGGACCAAGTGTATTGAGATATTTTCACAAATACAACTTCACAAATTCTTAGGAACATACACACTTTGATATGTCCTGATTACCAGATGTACAACAACAAAATATTATGGAGATGATGGGAAGCCTAATCAACGTCATTAGACTTGATAATATATATTATTGATAATGAAGTTGGGAAAAACGTTAAACCACAAAAAGATTGAAAGTATTGTTACAATTTAAAACATACATAAATTCGACATTTGATTCTGAATCACTTAGGGTCTAATTACGTAAAACGCAACGCATAATAACAAAAACAATTGTATGGAAAAACTTTAAATTTAAACAAATTTTCCGTAAAATGGCATTATCTTAATACTACAACGCGCTGTTATCCTCTTATTGACCCTTAGCAGGGACTTGCTCCTATATACACCCGTTACATGCAATTAATGAAACTGTTCTAAGTAGTCGTTTCCACAGCCTGTCAGATAACTCTTTAAAATGATATAGCAATATCAAGCGTTTCTCCTAAAACTTTGCAAGGAAATACTGGGATTAACAACCGGATATGGTAAACTGGGTTTACACATCTGTTGTGGAAGAGGGAGAGAGAACAGCATTGCAGCATTACGAGTGCTTGAAGTGGTACACCACTGGAAGCTGTGGAAATTATATATCTAATTCCTATGGACGATTTCGCAGTTGGAATGGCGTCAAGATGCTTGTTTGGGCTTATTTATTTGAGTGTTAGGGAAAGGTTAATAGGGTACGCCACTTGAGGCAGTCAAGCATACTCTAGATATATGATCGCTAGTGACGACTCTAAAAAACACCCCAGATAGTGATTGCAGACAGTTGCCAAAAGATGGATGGATCGATGTAAGTACAGGAATTAGTGTTTTTTCACCCAGAAAACAGATAAGTAATTGCAACCCAATTTATGACAATATAATTTATAGAAGTTTTTCTTTTGTGGATGTCAAATCAGGAATTTTAGACGATTGTAAGCTCGTAAATGGTTCCTATCCCATTCACTTAAGGTTATTGAAGGTAATATAAGGAATTGAAGATTTCGGAACAGTTTGTTTGCCGCTCTCCTAGACTACAAATCTGTCGCCATAGATCATTAGGCTAGCGCTTTAACGATTAGTTGGCTGTATGCGCTTGCTAAAGACTATAAGAGTATTAAACAGTATTGGTTTTATTAAAAGTATAGGCTGGCTAGGTAACAGCCAACTTTTCAGAGGAGATAGAGCTACCACAAAGTAAGCAAACAGTAATCTTTTCTCTCTTTTATATATATTTTCTCACAATCATTCTTTCAGATAACTGTGTTTTACTTCTCCCTCCTTGTTTTATTTCAAGAGCTATTTAAAATGGTTGGTATTCTTCGGAGTGAAATTGGCGAAAAAATTGATCAATTTTTTAATAAAAAGTAAAATGAACTTAAAATGTAGCGTAATTCTGACAAATTTCTTTATGTTTCTTTGCGTTTAAATTAAGCCTCCTTATTTATGATTTATATGAACTTTATAAATCGAATTTTGCATGCAAATTTAAACCTTTAATAAGTCCAATAATCGTTTGTGAATTAAACCGTTAGAATATTTTAATTTTTAAAACTCAATAACGGTATGTGTTCAATATTTAATTTCCCGATTTTAGTTCCGTCTTTAAAATTATTGTTATATTTTAAAAATTCCTTAGTTCTTTTGGCTTAAGAGATTTAAAAACACACTTATATGTACATATGTACATACATATATATGTGAACATGCATGCATTTGTATGTATGTAAAGGCATGCGTAAGTATTTATGTGTGTAATTCCTAGCATTTCACGAAAAAAGTACAAACATACACACAAAACTGTCTTTCCAAACTTTAACGTTTCCACATATGCTTCTACATGTACACAATTTTAAATATCCACCCATACAAAAGCACACATCGTTGTCGCAAGGATACACTGTATGTGTGTATTAAAATATTTGGTTGTAAATATATACAATAATTTTGTTAAACAAACCGCCGTCTTTAATGCTTTTGAATATGATTCTTATTAGCCACCCAAACATAATCAAACGAAATAAATTGAAAACAACTTTTAGGCATTTTATTACCTACTTTTGGGTGGTATAAAACAATGAGCACACGATTGCCCAAAACACAAGACACTAGAATCAGGCCTGCCATATTTGTCGATTCCGTGTAAGAAATATAAAAAAAACTTGTTTTATCATTATCATACGCTTGCCTTTAAATACCTGCAGTGTAAAAAACTCTAGTAAAAGATATTAACAAAAATAAAGGGTGTCTGATGGCAGATTTATATTTATAAATACGACTATTTCAAAAAGTAATAAACGGTGCGGAAGGGGGTGGCGTCGTTGAAGTTATCGATTGTGCATATTTGTCAGTCATGATGTCGCAGTAGTCGAGTGAGCATCGCGCGTTTGCTGGGTAGACATTTTTTAAGAGTAATGATTCTTACGTAAATGCTCGTCGACAATTTTGTTCAAAGTTCGGTATTCGGCGAATACGTGCTGGGCCGAGTTTAAATTTAATTCGTTCGTGGGTGCAGAGATTTCACGCAACTGCTTTGGCTACGAATGCCCCTCGGCCAGGGCCCAATCGTTCTTCAAGGACTACAAAAAACATTGAACTGGTTTAAAGCAGTTTACATGAGTTTTGATCCATTAAATTTGACTTGGCTCCGTAAACTTAAAAAAGACGAATTTGGTTAAATTTACTTTCTTAACTTAAGGATCCAGATAACACATCTTTATGGGGTCGCAAAATAATATTTTAAAATTGACCAAAAATAATGACAATCTGATATATATCCTTATCCTTATTCTAAGGTATAACAAACGTTAAGTTTACAACAGGGTACACTTATCAGGTAGCCTCTGATAAACAGCTGAGTAACGGTATTTCGTTATATTAATGTCAAATTTTGTTTATGTTTATGTATTTTCTTTCTTTTATACAAACAACAACTGTGGTATCGTAAGAAATGCTCAAAAAGAAGAAGAAAGATTTTGTGAGTTTTTGTTATTTGTCTCTAAAATTCTTATGACGGTTTTAGTTGTTTTTTTAGAACCGCCCCTACCTGATAAGTGTACCCTGGTTTACAACTTTTGACATTTCCAAAAACAAAAAAAAAATCGGTCGATGATGAATCACTACCTTGGCTTACTACTATATTTATCATATTCTAGATACAATCTTTGTTTTATGTTTTCCACTTGTTTATGGTTTTTAACTAACACGGCATTCAGACTATGTTACTTGTAACACGTTATTGTAACATGTTACAAATTTTTTAGGGCGAAGGGAGTAAAGAAGGCAGAGACGTTACAAAAGTAACACGATTTATGTTTTTCATGTTACTTTTTGACGTTTCTCTTTTGACGTTTTCGTTTTTTCTTCTATTTTTCTTTATTCTCTTTCGTATATGCCATGGTACAATTACCTTTAAGATAATTGTACATTACAATTAAGGTAATTGTACCATGGTCAAAACATTCAAGAAGAAGAATAAACAACGAAACCAAAATAAAAAAGAGACAAGTTTATAGTAACATAATGTGAATGCTTGAAGTTTTTGGAAGTTACTTTAAAACGAAATAAGAAAAGAGTCATGTTACAAGTAACATAGTCTGAATGCCCTGTATTTCGACAAATTTACTCCATGTGTGGTGTATGTATGTTTGTAATTGTATACTGTCTTTCGCAACTCGTGCCAAAGTTAATAGTGGCCTTTTAAAGGTTTAGATACCACACACCAATGCAATAGTGATGTTTTTTTTTGTTTTATTTAAACTTGCGATTCTTATTGTTGCAGTTGTCGTTGCTTTTTATATGGTTATTGCCGTTATGTTTGCAGTCGTTTGGAATGTGTTTTGTTATTATTGCTAACACGAACGAAGTGGTTAGAATGGACGCAAGTCAAGTGTTTCTTTTGAATATAGAATCAATGATTATTATGTACCACTTCTGTTACAATGCTTTACATTAATTCCACAATTACAGTTACACTTGATTACACAATCACATACGCACAAAAGTTTCAACACAAACATGTGTAAGTACGCTTAGAGTATAAATAGAAATAATATCCGTTTTAAGAAAAATTTTAACAGTAATATGGGCATTTCTACTCGTATGTCATCGTTCGTGACATTACATTAAGCCGCCAAATATTTTTAGTTTTTAAACCGTAATTTTTAAATAGAAAAATTTTGTGGAAGTATTTTGTATGAAAAAAAAATTGATACCGTTCGCGACATACCGTACGCGACAGATTTTTATTTTTTAGAATTCTTAAGTAACATAATATATATATATATGCTTTGTAAATATGTATAAATAAAATTAAAAATTAACAATTTTATATTTGGTGATAATAGCAAAATAAACAATAAAAATATTTGTTATTTTTCTTAGAGAATCTTTCTTTGATAAACACGCTATTTTTCAGGCGATATTTCTCAGTACTTCTTTATTTTTTCTTCTTTCATTTTCAGCTTCTCCTGACTTTTTAGTCCCATTGCTATTACCTATCTTAATAAGATATTTACAGTTTTCAACGGAGCTCTGGTGCATTCTATTGCAATTGCCGCACTTACAATATCGTACATGACAAACTTTTTTAGATTATTATTAAATCAGATTTGAAAAAAAATCGGATCAATAATTGTTTGCGACAAGTTTCTTGCTCTGAAATTTTTATTTTGAAGTACTTGCGACCAGCTAAATTCAAACGACGTAGACAGATAACGATTTTGCACCACGTACGTGACATTACAACATACAAAGTAAATTACAAAAAATACCAATAATGGAACTCTATATTTTCTCTTTTCTCATGAAAACTGTCCATTATTGTTTATTTTAAAGTATAATAACAATTTTAGAAATACCTGAATTTAGCTGCTGGTTAAGGGAAAATTGTTAATTGAATTTTCTTAAAACTAATCAAAGATATTATTAGTTTAAGCTAGTAGTTTTGCCCCTTTCAAAATTTTAAAACCCTATAAATACCTCAAGGTAGTAAAATTTCCTCTTTGGCATATGTTGCTGGGAATTTTAAATTTTTTCAGTCGTGGTTGACATATTAATGGAAATACCCATATGTAATTAGTTGTATTATAATGCGAAGATGTGTATTTGTGGTTTGAAATGTAGTATTTATGGATGTATTTATTCTTTTTTGCACAAATTTTATTTGTTTTAATTTATTTTGGCCCCTGTTTATTAATGAAATTTCAAGAGATAAAGAAATTATTATTTTCTTAATATTTGTTTAAGTGATTTATTTAAAAAAACCAGTTTGCCAACACTAACCAAGGGAAGTACATTTTTATAGCCAACCACGAACTTCATCGTTAAAAAAAAATTTTTATAAAAAAAAAATGTATTTAAAAATATAAAAGTATTATAATAAAAAAAGTTAAAAGAAATGTCACGTATTTTCTATTGTAATGTATAAAAAATAATTATTAACTTAGACGTTTCATTTCCTGTTTCCGGGAGACGACGTTTCTACAAACATATTTAGTTTTCTTTTTTAAATAATTTTCAGTTAAGCTTAAACCATTTGCAAAAGAAGAAACTCCCCGTACATACGTAAAGAGGTTTTTGAATTTTAAAGGAAAAAAATAGGCACAAGAAAACTTCTGAAATCATTTATCTTGATGTTATTAATTAAAATTTTGGTAAATCGAGTACTTTTAAAATTCCAGATTTTTATTTATTATTTTTTTTTTTTCAAATATAATACATAGCTATTTTTTAATTTTTAGTTTTTTCGGCATAATTGCTACGGTTCCTGTACTATGAATAACAATTTTTTTTTCATTGCTACTTGCAAAAGGTAAAAATCAATTTTATTAAAACAAAATTGTTTTAGAGATAAATAGATTACATTATTGTTTGTTACTTTTTGGAAGTGCTGTTAAACTGTTTTTCTGAAAAATCGTCAAATTTGGGAGAAAAAAATCGCCAAGTTCTGAAAACATATCGTCAAAAATCGTCACTTAAAAAACTAATTTTGGATAAACTTAGAATAGTAGTGCTTGGTGAAAAAACAGCATTTCTATTTTAATTAATAAACCCCAATTTTACGCCGTGTATTCCTGTTGGAGTTATATCTTTTTATAAATTTCTTTGTAATATTTATATTAAAACATTGTCAAGATTTATTTTTTTAGATAATCCTAGGTAAACGAAATGACTTGAAAGATTTCTGTTTCTAGCAAATTAATTCGTCGTATGACGCACAATAACGACGAAAATAAAACTATATATAAAGTTGCTTCCTTTTTTGCAAAGAAAGAGGAAACAACCCTTAATTAAAAAAAAAATATACCTTTAAAATGACACAATAACAAAAACAGCATTTCAAATAAACTTTTATAATAAACTACTGTATTTTGTGTTTATTTTATATATGTATATAATAAAAAAATTTAATTTTAATAGTTAAAGTAAAATAACTTAAGTAGGTACTGATGTAGTAGAAAAATTAAATCGGATATGGCAACATTGCACTGGTTTGTTTGTTGTTCTTCGGCGTATAAAATAAATATAAATCTATTGCTGTGCTCACCGCCTACAACATGTTTCAAAGTACGTCGTTGTTGTGCGTATTTTCATATACGCAAATATGTTTTATTTATGGCGACGAATATTCGTTGCGTTTGTATTGTGTTTCTTGCATAACTCAACTACCTTTTCAAAGATACTTTAACACTGCCTCAAAAAATTAGCCTTATAAGAGTCGCCTATACTTGGCGAATTTTTTACTTATTAAATATTTTACCTAATATGGATAGAATTATTTAACAAGGGAACACAAATGTATGACAGTTCTTAATAATGTTGAACTTCATTTGTAAGGACATACATTTTTCAAATGTGGACATGTCAAAGCTACTGTAATCATTGAGAAGTTTTATGTTATAAACAAAAGAAAATTTTAAAATTTTTAAACTTTACTTTATTGCTATGAACACATAGACACCAGCAGGCTACCGACAGCATTCTCTCAAAAATAAAACACATGCATTTAAATGTACACAATTATTTTGACGGCTACACAGCAACACGGCACAATAACTAAAACTGCAGCTGTGGCCAGATTAAACTAATTTCTATTTTAGTAGGCGGCAAATCAGAAAACTGAGAGAAAATATGTAAGAGTGTAAAACAGTGCTGCCAATCGAGTTTCTATTTTACTCAGCCGTAGCAACTTAAATCTTTTAAATGATTTTGTAACTACAAATTAAACAAAAAAAGGACATTTTTATTTAAAGTAGTACAGCTAAATATGTTGTTAACCGCAGATTCGGCCCTGTATTATATAAATCCACTTGTCTTGTATATATTTAAATTCTGCCACAATCTTAATTTTATTTTTGTTGCTTAAAATATTAACTGTAGTGCGTACATACATACATATTTGCCTACAGGCAAGCATACATATTTACGCTACAAACATACTTACATACATGCATAACTACGTAAATAATATTCCAGATAAATAGCATTGCATAATTTTTCAATTATAAAATAGCAAAAAACACGAAATATTTTACTGTCTAAAAATTTAACGAATTTAAAATTGTACCATTATGAACATTAACAGCACTGGTGTATGTATGCAGCCGCCGCCTTCAATATAATTAAGTCGCTAACTGCATGGCAATAATTCAGCCAGCTGCATTTGAAGTCGTGTTGCTGTGTTGCTTGCTGTCGTCTATGTGTTCAAGGCATATATCTACATATACTATATATACTTACATACGAGTACAAAGATTCTTTACTCTCTTCTCTCGCATAGATTTCAATATTCTACCAAGGCATATCGATACAAGGTAGCCGCAATAAAAAAATTAAGAGAGTCGTTCTCTTACTCTTTATTTTTTTTTATATGAAGTTTGACACCAAAATTGAAAAATTTTTCGAGTTTAGTGTCAAACTCCATGTAAAAAATATTAAAAGTAAGAGAACGACTCTCTTAATTTTTTTATTGCGGCTACCTTGTATCGATATGCCTTGTATTCTACCTTTCGTAACATACACTGAAAAAATCCATCCAAGTAAAAACGAAAAAACTTTCGTAGTTTTTTTTTTGCTTTTTTGTAGAATATACGAAATTTTTGTGCATATTACAAAAAAGATAAAGCTATAATTTAAAAATTTTACGAAAATAAAGAAAACTTTTCGTAATATAAATTTTTGTAATATATCCCAGTTATTACAAAATAAAATTAGAATTGGCGAATTCACAAGGTCTTGTGAAATCATATGTTGTGAAATAATAGAACCAAAAAATATGACTGCTGTGAACAACCTATCATATATAAGTGTGGTATTTAAAATCTAAATCAGCTGATACGACTAATCGAAAACACAATTGTTTTGCCTAAGATTCTAGTATTATACATTTTTACGGGTGGCGAGTGCTAGCGGCGTCCAAAAATTAAATAGTAAACTCGCCGTTTTGTTTTAGGCGCTTGACGCATGACTTTGTATATAATATGACATCACAAAAAACATATCAAACAAAGTTGTATTGTTTCACAACAAGTTTCGTATGAAAAGCAACAACAAAATTTTTATGCTTTTGTGAAATTATGTGACAATAATACAATATGCTATTGTATCGTACCTTGTGAATTCGCCAAATGTAATAAAATTTTGTAGTTTTACAAAAGTAACGAAAACTTTTTGTAAGATTTTTTTATTTCGTAAGTTATACATACGAAAGTTTTGTTAATATTACGAAGCAAATTTTTTTGGCCTGAAATTCTCAATTTTTTAAAAGTAACATTTGCAAAACTTTCATTCAATTACAAAAACAGAAACATAGAGGTTTATAATTTTACAAAAAAAAAAAAACAAAAAAAAAAAAAATTAAGATTTTTCGTACTTTTTTATATTTATGAAAATACATACTTCGTAAAATAATGAATTTATTTCGTAAAATATACAAAAGAGTTTTGTACATTTCGTATATTCTACGATTTTTTTTAGTGTATTTAAAAACAAGTTTTTATTTTGATTTTCGTTTATTTTAGATTTTTAAAATGTTCAACAATTCTACTATTTTGATACATTTGTATGTATATAAGTATATGCACATATGAACATCTATCTACATGTAGTAGTTAACAAAACAAACTAAACAACCCCTTATTTTGTAACACTTATAATTTATTACTTTAATTCCTTCTCATTATCCAGCTTCATCGTATCCACATAAACTTTAAACCCGTATATTGTATATTCTAAACGTGCATGCAAAAATAAATTAACATCCATCCCTGTTTTGTGTTATCAGCTTGTAGGCACACACACACACACACACAAATACACTCGTACATATTGATATCCACAAAAATACGTTAATATATGACAACTTCTATAGGTATATCGAAACAAAAACATTAAAGTCAGAGTGACCGCTCGTCGACTAAAGTTGAATTTTGCAACCTTTTCAAGGGCCTGCGACTTTTTGTGCGACTTCTTTATGCTGACACTATTTTGCCACTTTTTTAAATTTTTGCAACTTTTGCCCCTTTTTTGTTACGAAAGTTAAACAAATTCTAGCATATGCGCATACATAAACACATACCTTGCATATGTGGACATTTGTGTTATTCCCAAATATCGCATTCCATAGTTTTTTGAAATTAAACATGCTGAAAGCTTTTGGCATACAGTGTGTTGCTTAAAAAATGATTTAAATAAGCCATTGTGACCAAATTTATATAAAATAGTTGCGTATATTTTTACATTACCCCACAGCAGCGCATGTGCTGAAGGAATTTTTCCTAAGTCAGGGCTGGTTAAAAATAAATTGGCAAACAAATTAAAAGTTACGACCTGTAATTCAAAGGCTGTCAGCTTTACATTTATTAAATACTGAACTAGAAGACTGTATTCCAGGTGATGAACTAAAACACAAGTACAGAAACGAATTTTCAAATAATATGAAAAAAAAATATATATATGAACTTGTGTATTATTACATAACATCCATAGAGATAAACAACTAGTGGGTAGTTTAAATGTGCTATATGTCTTACTTAGACTAGTTGTCTGTCTGTCCTTGTTTCAACCAAATTTAAAAAACGATATTCCAATATTTAAAGAACAGTGCATTCGATTTTTCATAATATTAAAACTATATAAAAATTAAATTCTTTTTCTGCAATTTTAAATTTATTACTTTTTATGTGTCTTCGTACAAAAATTCGTTTTTAATGAATGTTTTCTTTTTGATACATTTCTTATTTTTAATTTATTTTAATCAAGTTTTTTTGTGTTGTTGAGTTATTGATCTGTTTTTGTTTTTATTAGTTGTAAAAACATTAAAAGAAAGTTGAATAAGGGCTTTAAAAAAGTGTCCCATTTTTTTTATCAAAAGCGACTTTTTTATGCGACTTTTTTCCCAAAACGACAATTTGTGCCACTTTTTCAAAATTCTCAGCGGTCACACTGATTGAAGTGTTTTCTTCTTTAACTTTAGCGTTTTACATTTTGTTAAACAATTATTTCAGACAGGCCTAAATTTGTTTTAATATATTCAAAAAAAGCTTTTATAATTTGCTGTTTAAAATCAACAAATATTTTTAAACATCCGCCACGTTTGGGGAGTTTATTTTTTTTTAAGCAACCGAAATTCAATCCTTTACTTATAACATTCATATGAATGATGTATGTGTACATGTATGTTCCTTTTGTTGTAATGGTATTGTTACACTTGAATTCTGTTTTTATAAATTTTTGCCCTTTTACATCATTTAAATTTTTGGTTTATTAAATTGTTAAGCAACATATATCCTTCTATCTACATATAACCAAAATCATCAAATGGGGAAATTCGACCTGTGTATGAGAGTGATGTGTTTTAAAGCTTGGTCATTAATTTCAAAGCATATATATGTATGTTTTACTTAAAGATATACATACATATAAGTTTTACATGTATGCAAAAGTATATAAAAACACGCACACATACAAATATTCAAACATTCGACCAATTAACATTTACACACATGCTGTTGGTTTGGCTGTGCTTATTTAAATTTACATTCATAAAAATCCGAATATAAACAAATACTAGCTAAGCCCCGGTGTGCTTCGCAGCCCCGAACTATTAAAATGTTATTAAAAAAATTTGTGTTTTACATATTTCTTAAATCATTTACAGATTTGATCACTTATTCCTTATTAAGTGCACTTTTAACCTTCTTTTGTACTTTTGTCATAGCTATCCTTGTAGTCGTATGTACATATATGCTTTTAAAATTAATGTTTTATATAAGAAGAACCTAAAAAATAATTCTATTCTATTCTAGTATGTATTATACTTATTATAATGAAAAAATTTCTATCTTTTTAGAATCATGTTTAATTTAAATAATATCTCTATCCAAATTTGTTAAAAATTAACGAAAGGTGCCAAAAAATTAGTTACATTTATATTTTATCCCTCAACTATCACTGAACATCCTTCTGCTTAAGTTTTAGAGTATGATCTTTCTTAGAATTAGCAAAATGCTTTTAATATATAAAACTTATTTCTTTATTTAAGCTTATTTTCGGGATCTAGAAGAATGCAAAAAAAAAAAAATTCCAGAAAAATTAAAAATAATATTTTTTCTTAACAATAGCCTAAATTTAAGAAATTAATTTATGTCAACCTATGTGATCTTATAAGTCAAAGCCCCTTTATTTTATTAGTTTATCTATTTACATTTCCCCGTTTCTTTCTTTTTCTGGTTCTTTTGTCACCCTTTTTTTTAGCACCAACATTTTCCGACTAATTTGAATTTTGTTCTTTTTTTAGTTGGTTTAAGAGCTACAAAATGTACATAAAAAATGCCAAAATATAGCTTTTACTCTTTTCTCTACCCCTTAGGGCCCAAAATTTTAAAAAAGAACCAATAAAATATTCATACATTGTTGAGACTTTTTAAACGCAATTTAAATTTTGTTTCTAAATTTATTTGTATTTTTGTTACAAAATGTATTTAGGAAGTACAAAATTATTACATTTACCCTTTTGCCTAAGAGCTTTAGGGTAAAAAATTTTTAAAAAAGTAAAAAAAACTTATATATTTTTTAAATCTGGTAAATGAAATTTTTTTTTTTGTTTTTTTGTCTTTTTTAGTTATAAAATAACAAGAAGTACTTTCGGACCAAAATATCAAAAAAGTACCAAAAATCTATTTATATTTTTGTTGAACTTTCAAACGCAGTTTTTATTATGTTACGAAAAAAAACCAAAGGTCTTTACCACCGCTTTAAAAAATTTTCAATCGGGTTAAAATGGATGACCGACTACCATAATTTTTTTATTTCCAACATTTCTTCGGAACAAACCTTTTGAAATTTAATTTTGTAATTCAAAAGAAGAGCAATATTGGCCAATAGATGCTACCTTGGAGTAAGTAGACAATTTAATAGCAGAACCACCTCCCAACAGACACTGGTTTTTTCCATACTTATATATATGTAGTTCTAAAGCAAGGGTAGTTGCTAAAGCAGATAAGGCAGTGCTTGGAATGTTCGAATGGAAAATTCTTGGGAATATCTATGGAGCAATCTGCGTTGATGAAGAATACTGGTGCCGTATGAGCCGTGAGCTGTATACCAAAAGATGCACAACATTATTGGCATCATCTTTATACTTTAACATAAAAAATTAAATGACATTAGTTAACAGTTTTTATATAAAATTCTGTATATTGATGTACCCTTGTTCTCTTAAATTTAAAATTGCACCGAAAGGGGTAAAACTTTGTTAACTTTGCCATCCCTGATTTAAATGCCTTAATTTGCATGCGTATTTCCATTCACTCATACGTACATACGACATATCCACACATGTGTACATATATTATAGATGTATTCTTAAGTTTATATAATAGATATGCAAATTTAGGCATAAGTGTTCGTATATTGAATAAATATACATATAAGTTTGTGGATGTGTGTTTGTATTTCCTTTTTAGATTTAATATACATATGTATAATACCTCCAACATCCCTTTAAGCAAATCAAAGTTCAATTTTAGACAGAAATGACTAGATTGTCACAGCTTTTACTCTACTGGAAGATAGTGCCATATTTTCCAAAAAAATTAAGGAAAGACACTTTATCTTTTACTTTCGTTGCTTTGTTGAAAGCAAGAAAAAGTGCCCTTAAATAATTTTTTACACTTTGTTTTCTTTAAACACAGGGTGCCTGGTGGCAGATTTATATTATCAAACTTAAATAAAAATCTTAATAGTTGACAGAAAGTTTTATTAAGAGCATTGAACGATAAAATGGAAGTGGGGATTATATTTTGTGAAGAGTATGTCTTCCGTCGAGTGAAACACACTGTTTAAAACGAAGCATTGTGTTCTGCGCCACATCCTGCGGTAAAGTTGGTTCAATTGAGTTGAATTCTCAACGAATATTTATCCTTTGAAATTACAAAACCATTATAAACCCTCTATTTGAGAAAGCCCCATAAAAAAATCCATGCAAGTTAAATCGGGCGACCTCGGTGACCATGAGATGTACCCAAAGTTTTTGTGAAAAGTTTTTCCGAAACAAACTCATCGAAGCTCTCTGGCTGGGTGTACAGTCGTCATATCCTTTTGAAAGCATGCGTCGAAAATATTCAACGTTGACATTCGTCGCATGGCCTCGAGAATTTTCGAAAGAAAAGTTTTAATTATCTCATGCCTGGATAAAACACACCAAACAGTTACCCTGGGGAAATGCATTTTTTTTTGAAGTTTCAACCGAGGGTTGCAGGTTCTTGGAGACCAGTAACGGAAATTTTAGTGAAAATTAGCCTCGTTGCTCCAAAAAATTAAATTTACAGTGCAAAAACGCTCCAACATCGCTTCAAAAAAATTTTTGCGTAAATCAAAGTTACTTTCTTTCAGTTCTTAAACGATTCGAATTTCCAAAGGATGTACCCTGGCCGTGGGCATTTATAGCCAAAGCCGTAGCGTGGAATCTCTGCACCCAAATACGAATTAAATTTACATTCGGTCTATCACGTATTCGCCGAATACCAACCTTTGAACAAAATTGTCGACGAGCATTTACGTAAGAATCATTACTCCTAAAAAAGTAGCTGTTTGGCCAAAAAGCAACAAGTGCTTGTTTATCTATATCACTTGCTAACTTACTAGGCTAGCAAGGAGTTTGCTGAGTTATTCGCAATGTTCGCCAAGTTCATAAAGTACTTGGTCCACTTTACAGCCAACATATTTAACAGTTTAACACAATTTACGACTCCGGCATACTTTTAATGTGGCTATGTTAAGTCGTTTGCTCATACCGACTAACCCACAAGCATTGGAAGCCAATTATATAAATTTTAGTTTCAATGCACATATCAGAATCTCGTTTACACTTCCCAAGAAATGCAGAGCACTACTGGCTAAACTGTTAGCAATTAGGAAAGCAGATAACTGGCTACGAAACTACAAAGTAATTGACGAAATTATCGGAATCTTAAGCAGCCATTAGGTCCACTGCTATTGGATAATCAATATCACAACTAGTTCGCGAATGCAAGACATCTTTAAACGGGATGTTGATGCATCCTAACATTACTCTAACATGTGTGGAGGGACACAGGACAAATGCGGGCAACTGTGTTGCGAAAAAAATGGTGAGAAATCGGATGACTGTCCGCGTAGTTATGAATGTTGGCTAAATTGGAGAGCCAACGCGGCCTAACGAATTTAGATGGGAAACCACTAGGATAACCTTACGTTCATATATCTTCTTAATCTGGGCAAGCGGTGACTAAGAAACACTGAGCCCGCTTTTACCGGTTACTAAGATTTCTTTGTTACAGCTTCTGACTTAACTTTGAGCTATCTAGTCTATCATTCATTATCAGGAATAGCGGCTGGTTAAAATTTAGGGAGCAGGTCTGGTCAGCGCTGCGTAGATCCAATGAATATGATTTGGCGTATGACCCAATGTTTTGACTAGTATTTTTCTGCGTGCATAAAACGCATTGGTTGCATTCTTGACTCTTTACTCCACATGAAGCCTTCACGATAACTTACCATCCAGCATTACTCTTAGGTACTTCGTGTGCTCCTTCAGCACTAGGTTGGCACTATCTTATTTTAGCGTGGCCCCTTAACTTGTTTTAGTCCTCCTGGTAAAAAAAACAGATCCGTTTTCTCAGAGTTCACACTCAGTCCCACTTTTCGC